>CM066050.1:111481719-112786692 GCA_033557465.1 Ichthyophis bannanicus | reverse complement strand
AGATTTTAATCTGCTCTTGCAGGGGGTGACATCCAGAGCTTGAAACATAGAAACATAGAAATATGATGACAGAAAAAGAACACATGGCCTATCTAGTCTGTCCTTCCATAGCAACTACAACAGTCCCCTTTTTACCTTTAGAGATCCTCTGTGTTTGTCCCATGCTTTTTTGAATTCAGTTACTGTCCTCATCTCTACCACCTCCACTGGGAGACTATTCCACGGATCCACTACTCTTTCCGTAAAGAAATATTTCCGCATATCACTCCTGAATCTATCTCCCTTCACCCTCATCCCATGTCCCCTCGTAGCAGAATTTGCTTTCAATTGAAAGAGGCTCTCTCCCTGAACATTTATGCCACGGAGGTATTTAAACATCTCAATCATATCACCTCTATCTCGCCTTTCCTCTAAGGTGAACATATTAAGATCCTTCAGTCTGTCCTCATATGCTTTATAATGAAGACCACTAATCATTTTTGTAGCCACCCTCTGCACCGACTCCATCCTGTTCACATCCTTTTGAAGTTGCGGTCTCCAGAATTGCACACTATACTCCAAATGAGGTCGCACCAAAGACTTATACAGAGGCATTATCACCTCCTTTTTTCTGCTAGCCATTCCTCTCCATATGCACCCAAGCATCCTTCTAGCTTTTGACCTTCCACATCTGTCACCCCCTTTTTCTAGTTTAAATGCATATCCACATATTGCTTGAATTTTTCACTTAGGATTCTTTTCCCTGCGATAGAGAGATGTAGTCCATCAGCACAGTATAGTCTCTTGTTGTTCCATCTGTTACCCCAGTTGCCAATAAATCTGAATCCTTCTTGTTTGCACCAGGTCTGGAGACATGTATTAAAGCTGTTAATGCGATGCAACCTTTTTGCCCCCTTATCAAGAAGAGGTAGAACTTCTGAGAATGCAACAGTGTTAACAATGGGCTTGAGTTTCTCTCCCAGAGATTGAAAGTCGTTTTGGACTGTAGAGGCACTGTTTCTAGCCAGGTCATTTGTGCCCAAGTGGATAACAACATCAAGTTTGGAGTGTTCACTTTCTGCGCTAAGTACTTCAACAATGTGGTTTATATAAATGTTTGCTAAATAAATAAATAAATAAGTATTCCTGTTGGATGAAGAGCCTGGGAGGCACTTGACTGTCTTCTCTCCTTTGAACTGTGTTCCCAAGTTGGTGCCACTGATGATGGAATCACCAAGTAGTAGTAGTTTGCTGTTTGGTGAAGTTTTCTTCATATTTGGACTTTAGCAGAAGATTGGGCATTGTCTGTCTCATTTAAGGGCCCTTCAGTTTCTTTGGATTGGGCATCCTCATTCACCAAGGCAGAGAAGGCATTATGCAGGGATATCGCCTGATGCATAGGATGCCTCTGTGTCACAGGTTACAATCTACCAGAACCCACTGTGATCCATTTGTTCCTGGGGTGTTTGATTCTTTGTGGGAGCGGTGGTGGACTTTGTTCAGTTTGTATCCTAGAATTCATTGCAGCCAGTTCCTCCCTCAGTTCCCTTTCCTCATTGGCCAAGGGAGAGAAAGCATTATGCAGGGATATCTCTTGATGCATAGGATGTCTGTGTGTTATAGGTCGCAATCTACCAGAACCCACTGTGATCCATTTGTTCCTGGGGTGTTTGATTCTTTGTGGGAGTGGTGGTGGACTTTGTTCAGTTTGTATCCTAGAAGAGGTGCGCTGCATTGCAGCCAGTTCCTCCCTCAGTAGGGTCACCTCTTTATGCATGGCAGCTAGGTCTTCCCATAGTAGATTCAGTTCTTTATGCATGGCAGCTGACCTGAGGCACAGAGGACAAGCTCTTAGGTTCCAAATGATTCGTCTTGGAATGAATGTACTGCAGTTACTGCACTGTATACACGGCATGCTGAATAAGCAGTCCTAGAAGGAGAAGAGGAAGAAGAAGAAGAAAGGAGGAAGAAGATGTGGGCTTTAACCCAAGTTAAAAGGATAGATGGCAATGTATGCGATTACTATATAGGCAATGCAGCCCCTGGGGTGGGTGGGGTGAGGGGTAAGGTGGGAGGGAACCTAAGTGTCTCTGGCCAGAAGGCTGTTCCTGAACTGGGGGTACCCACAGATATCTTCTCCAAGGCTACCCAGAAAAGCAGTCAGTCAGTCAGATTATCCCCAAGCTTAATGTATAACCACAGTTAAACTTTATATTAGGAATTTCCCCAAAACAGACAGTTAAGCTCAATATTGGAAGCTAGAAACCAGCAGAGATAAGAAAGAAAATTATAGTTTTTGCAGGCTTTAGGGCTACACAGTCAGAATATTCCCAAAGTAAGGTATAACAGTTAAAATCTATATTAGCAAAAAGGAGATAGAAGCTGTAACTTAGCGTTTTGCAGGCTTTAGAAACTGTGCAGATTGAAAAACACAGGAACTATGGCAGCCAGAAGCTGATCTAATTAGCCCTTCCCCTGGCAGCTGGCTTGTACCAGAAAATTCAAACAATGGAAGCCAAATAGTTACACTTAACTTTTTCTTTCCTTCCTGTATCACATAGAGCTATCTGATTTAAGGGCTACACATAATAGACTTTGGAGTGAGATAACAAAATGCATCAAAGGATGGCAGATTTTATCCTTTTCTGTTATGCCCAGTTGATGAATCTTGGAGGGGCATAGCAAAATCTATAATGTTAGCAGCATAGAAGCAGTAATTGCCTACCTAAGGGGCTACCTTCATAGAGGAGATTTGCAAGAATTCAATACAATAGTTAACACATGTTAACAGCTATCACAATCAACACATAAATTCATATTGGGAGCAGGTAATGTGCCTTGCAGTTAATGTGGGTGTTAATGTGAGCTGATTGCTGAGGAGGCAGATAATGTGGAATAGTTAACTTCACCTCTAGGGATATAGCTTACTGCATTCTATGTTAGCAGCTGTGAAACAACTGTTGCCCTATGTTCCTAAGCGTCTCTCCAGTCCAGTCCCTTTCTTCTGGGTTGTGCTCCTCTTCTAGCAGCTTGGATACTGAGTATGTCATTCTTTGATCCCCTCAGGATATATACCACTGGCACCACCCACCAGCTTCACTATACTCAGTCTCCAAGCAGCTAGAAGGAGCATTAAGCCACAGAGAAGGCTTACTGGAGAGACCTTAGTGCAGAGGGGTTGTTTTGGATTGGGTTGCACCTAAGCTCCACGAACAGAACAATGGCTGGGAAAAATCGTATTGCTAAAGCTGTTGCCCCCGTTACAGCTTCTGCCTCGGTCCAGACAGAAGTCCTAATGCCAGTTGAAGGACCAGTTCCATGTGCAGGGTGCCTGCATGCTGAAGCTCTGAGGAAACAAGTGGAGGAACTCAGAGAGGAGGTGGCGCGGCTGAGGAGCATTCAAGACAGTGAGAAGTACATTGATGAGATGCTTCTTGCAGCAACCAAGCTCTCCAGCACAGGAGAAGATGGGTGCCAACAGAATGTCGATGGTTGGACACAAGTCACCAGGGCCTGCAAAATCACCAATCCAACTTCAACAGCCCTTGAATTGAAGAACCATTATGCAGCCCTGGAAGTGGAGGAGGTGAAAGCATCCCTGGAAAGGGAAGAACCAGAGTTCAAGTACCCCAAAGTTGCAGAATCAGTGACCAGAAGGAAACGAAGGGTAGTGGTGGTTGGAGACTCTCTTCTGAGGGGTACTGAGGCGTCCATCTGCCGACCAGACTTGATGTCCAGAGAGGTATGCTGTCTGCCTGGTGCCAAAATCCAAGATGTTACGGAGAGTTTGCCGAGACTCATCAAGCCCACTGACTATTACCCAATGTTGCTAATCCATGTTGGAACAAATGATACTGCCAGGTATACCTCGGAAGGTATCAAAAGTGACTTCATGGCTCTGGGACAGAGGGTGAAGCAGTTAGGTGCACAGGTGGTGTTCTCTTCAATCCTCCCTGTTGAGGGTAAAGGCCAAGGCAGAGAGGCTCGCATCCTGGAGATGAATGCATGGCTGCGTGGATGGTGTCATCGAGAGCGTTTTGGTTTCCTAGACCATGGGCTGCTGTTCCAAGGGTTGCAGAGCAGAGATGGCATCCATCTGTCCAAGAAAGGTCAACGCATCTTCGGTAGTAGACTGGCTAATCTACTGAAGAGGGTTTTAAACTAGATTCGTTGGGGATGGGTGAAGAAAGCCACCAGGTAAGTGAAAGCCCCCAGGTAGATGATACATTAAATACCTTTATGGAAATCGGTAACAGGGGTAACATATGGAAAGCAGTGTGTATTAATGCCCGTAGCATGGGAAATAAGATCCCTGAAGTTGAAGCTTTGGTGGGAGTGGCTGACTTTGATTTAGTTGCAGTTACAGAAACATGGTTCACAGAAAACCATGACTGGGATGTAACTATACCTGGCTATACTTTATTCAGAAAGGACAGGGTAGGAAGAAGGGGAGGAGGAGTGGCACTATATGTAAAAACTACTATTAAAGCTTTGGAATTACAGAGCTTAAAAGGGAGAGGGGAGGCATTGTGGGTTAAACTAGAAAGAGGGAAAGAGAAATCTATTTGCATTGGTGTGATATACAGACCTCCCTCACAAGAGGAAGAGGTGGACAGAGAGTTAATTGAAGACATACGCAGCATTGCTAGGAAAGGGGACGTGCTACTGATAGGAGATTTCAATATGCCAGATGTTGATTGGCACATTCCTGCTGCAGTATCATCTAGAAGTAAGGAGATCCTGGATTCTCTACAGGGAGAACTATTCAGGCAATTGGTAACAGACCCCACAAGTGAAGGGGCCATACTGGACTTGGTGCTTACCAATGGTGAAAGTGTTTCTGATGTTGTAGTGGGAGATCATTTTGCATCCAGTGATCAACAGATGGTGTGGTTCAGTATTAGGACTAGGGCTGTTAGAATCCATTCCAAGGTGAGGATCTTAGACTTTAGGAAGACTAACTTTGCGAAGATGGGCCAATACCTCAGGGAGTCGTTAGTGGGATGGGAACAGCTGGGGGATGTAGAAAAACAGTGGGCAAAACTGAAAGGGGGTATTTTAAGGGCAACCAACCTTTTTGTTAAAATGGTAAATAAAGGCAAAAGGAAAAGGAGACCGCTATGGTTTTCGAAGGAAGTAGCTGAAAAAGTGAAGAAAAAGAGGGAGGCCTTCATGAAATACAAGAGATCACAGAGAGAGGAAGACAGGCATCTGTATTTGGAAAAACTTAGAAAAGCTAGCAAAGTAGTCAAGAAGGCAAAGATTCAAAAGGAGGAGGAAATAGCCAATGCAATAAAATGGGGGGATAAGACATTTTTCAGATATATTAGTGAGAAGAGGAAGGGCAAAAGTGGTATTGTCAGACTCAAGGGTGCAGGGGGGGAATATGTAGAAGCTGATAAGGATAAAGCGGAATTGCTTAACAAATATTTTTGTTCTGTGTTCACAGATGAAGAACCAGGAGCAGGACCTCAGAAAACACCCACAAATAAGAACAGAAGCGAGGGACATCTTGAACAATTTTCAGAAGACTGTGTTCGTGAGAAACTAGCTCAACTTAAAGTAGACAAAGCGATGGGACCGGATGGGATACACTCTAGAATACTGAGGGAACTTGGGGACGTTCTAGCAACTCCACTGACTGACCTTTTCAATGCCTCATTGAAGTTGGGAGTGGTGCCAAAGGACTGGAGAGAGGCTCATGTGGTGCCTTTACACAAAAGCGGAAGTAAGGATGTGGTTGAAAACTACAGGCCGGTTAGTTTAACTTCAGTGGTGAGTAAATTATTGGAAACGCTGCTGAAAGAGAAAATAGTGAGGTTTCTGGAGTCCAGCGGATTACAGGATCCGAGGCAGCATGGATTCACCAGAGGCAGGTCTTGTCAGACAAATCTGATTGATTTCTTTGACTGGGTGACCAGGGAGTTGGACCGAGGGAGAGCTCTAGATGTGGTGTATTTAGATTTCAGTAAAGCCTTTGACACTGTTCCTCACAGGTGACTTATAAACAAACTGAGCACCCTAGGGATGGACCCTAAAGTTACTGCTTGGGTTAGAAATTGGTTGGGTGGGAGGCGACAAAGAGTACAAGTAAATAGAGCTCACTCTGAGGAGAAGGATGTTACCAGTGGTGTGCCCCAGGGATCTGTCCTTGGTCCGATTCTTTTTAACATCTTTGTTAGTGATATAGCGGAAGGGCTGTCGGATAAGGTTTGCCTCTTTACAGATGATACCAAAATCTGCAATAGAGTAGACACCCAGGAAGGTGTAGATAACATGAGGAGGGATCTAGCTAAGCTTGAAGAATGGTCTAGAATTTGGCAGCTGGGATTTAATGTTAAAAAATGTAAGGTCATGCATTTGGGCTGCAGCAATCTAAGGGAGCAATACAGTATAGGGGGTGAAGTACTTTTGTCCACTAAAGAAGAGCGGGACCTAGGCGTGGTTGTGTCTGATGATCTTAAAGTAGTTAAACAGGTAGAAAAGGCGACGGCAAAAGCTAGAAGGATGCTTGGGTGCATACGGAGAGGAATGGCTAGCAGAAAAAAGGAGGTGATAATACCTCTGTATAAGTCTTTGGTGCAACCTCATTTGGAGTATGGTGTGCAATTCTGGAGACCGCACCTTCAAAAGGATGTGAACAGGATGGAGTCGGTGCAGAGGGTGGCTACTAAAATGATTGTGGCTACTAAAATGATTATAAAGCATATGAGGACAGACTTAAGGATCTTAATATGTACACCTTAGAGGAAAGGCGGGATAGAGGTGATATGATTGAGATGTTTAAATACCTCCGTGGCATAAATGTTCAGGGAGAGAGCCTCTTTCAATTGAAAGCAAGTTCTGCTATGAGGGGACATGGGATGAGGGTGAAGGGAGATAGATTCAGGAGTGATATGCGGAAATATTTCTTTACAGAAAGAGTAGTGGATCCATGGAATAGTCTCCCAGTGGAGGTTGTAGAGATGAGGACATTAACTGAATTCAAAAAAGCATGGGACCAACACAGAGGATCTCTAAAGGTAAAAAGTGGACTGTTGTAATTGTTGTTATGGAAGGACAGACTAGATAGGCCATGTGGTCTTTTTCTGTCATCATGTTTCTATGTTTCTATGTTTTCTTTATTGGATTTTCCATCTTTATTTCTTTATTGGTTGAGATAGTTTATTTCGTCACTAGCGTTAACTGCAAAACCTTATCATGTTTTAGTAAATAGGGTCCGCTTAGTGCTGAAGGAAGTATTCTCCAGAGGCTTCTGGAAAGATATAAATGCCTTTTAATGTGTGGCTTCTTTTAGCGCCATACAATAGCTTTCACAGCTATTTTAAGTGGAGGAGGGAAGATTTGTGTGAATGGCTGTATTCAGATAACACCTGTTTCAAGTGAGCATCCTAGCTATTAGGCCTTCTGTACGTTAGATTATAGTCTTAGTCAACTGTAGGGTGGTGGTTGGTGGGTTACTGGAATATGGATTGTCTTTGAGCTTTGAAGTTTTGCATTCTTTATGCTGCCAGACTGAAATTTAAAATATTTTGTCAGTTCAGATTCAAGGAAATTTTAATTTTTAAGGGACTCTCTCAGTTTAATTTTGTGTAGTATCCTGATATCTTCACCACTGCTGAGTTCTGGACTTTCCATCTCTAGCACAATCCAATCCAACCTTTGAATTCATGGCTACCAGGTTTAGTCTTTCTCATTTTATATCTTCCCTCATCAATAATCTGGTCATAGCAAAATAAATCTGATGTGCAGATACTTATAATGGTTTGATTGGGGGAGGGGGATGTGTAAGTGGCTTTTCATTAATCAAAATTAATGTTTTATTATTATGGTTGTTTTATTGTAAAATCTGTTTTATTAAATTGCATGTGTATGTTTAGAAGCCACCTAGGATTTTAGATGGGCGGCATATACATTTAAAATTAAAGTGTAATAAATGTATGCACATGATGCTGCAGTGAATCTCTGCACATGACCCTGCATCAGTGGGAGATAGAGGAAAGCAGAAACCTCAGATTGGGACCTACATGATCAGAGAATAAAATGGTCAGACAACAAGTTCAAAGAGAATTTTATTTTCAGTGTAATTATCTGACTTGCTGCTATCTTTATATTTTATAAAGTACATGGAAATGCATGTCTTTCTATTTCTCTGGTTTTGCATTGAATGCAGAATATGACTTCTTGGGGTTGCAGTTTAATTTTTATCTACATGTGTTTATGTTTACGTTATGGTCACTTATTTTGTGCTTGGTGAGGGTCTGTGTTATGAGTCTCTGACCAAGACCAGGTGTTCTGTTAACACAGAAATTGTATATAGGGATATATACTGTAGTAATATGAATTGTTCAGCTTTTCAAATAGGTGTTTGGATGTTCCAGCACCTACTGTAGTATTTACAGTGATGCTTTTTTTGGATGGGCTCCTTATGTGAGTTTTGGAAGTTGGTGCTGATGTGGCATGGTATGGTATGGTAGATTTGCTGTATAGATACTCAGTAACTTTAGGGTTTTGTATTAGTTCATAATATGCCTGGTACTTGAGAATGTTTTTTGTTGCTGTTAGTGAGTTCTGTAGGTGAATGTCCTGGTTTGCTCTGCACTCACTGTTGAAGGAAGTTCTGTGGATGCAAAATATATGTTCAAAAAGAAAAAGCAAGAACCATAACGCGGTTTATAACAACAAAATAAAAATGAGTTATAATTTAGTTTTATAAACTGTGCTGTGGTTCTAGTTCTCTTTTAGTTCCTTGGTGTGCAAAAATCTTGCTTTTCCTCCATATAATCGAATCGGCTTTTAGGTTTGGTTCAGTCCCTGATTGGAGTTTTGAGAAAGCCCCCCCCTCTACGGGATGGGGGGGAGGGCGCCATCCCATCCTTCGCCTCAGGCAGCAGATTGCCTTGAGCCACCCCTGTACTCCGGGATTGATTACTGGCTGTTAGATTCCTCTCTTATGGATAAGTTGACAACAGTCCCGATAGAGCCAAGTGTGATATCGAACCATTTGGCTATCTTAATGAAGACTGAACTGGTCAAGGGAGAGAGAGAATTTGGAAAATGACCTCAGGGCACTATTCAGACAAAAGCTTTAAATAAGCAGTTTGGAAAGCCTTGTTTGAATATAAGAGGCATAATAGGGGGACTGTTGCCTCCCTGGTGCTATACTAGGAAGCAGCAAACGCTATGTTGCAGAGACAAATTACTCCATTCATTTCAGTGGCGAAGAGAAGGGAGGAAACATTGAAATCGTTCACGGAAAAATTGTGGAAATTTTACAAGATTCACGCCTCCTGCTTGTGCGAGCAGGATAGGCAAATGCTGGTGAACTCAAGAAACAGATAAATGAGATATTGACTGAAAGGGCTCAGCGTAGCCTCTTGATGCAAAAATACCAATTGCACAGGTGGTGGGGGAAAGGCTGGGAGACTACTGGCTCACTTGGTGAATTAACGGCAGGGCAGGAAAGTGATTAGCAAGATAAGAAACAGTGCAGGGCACTCAAAACGAAAGCCCCAGAAATTGTACAAAGCTTTGTAGACTTTTATCAGGCCCTTTATAGTTGGGGGGAGGGGGGAGAGGAAAGGTTGAAAGAAAGAATGATGTTCTTTGAGGCCTTGAAACTGCCACTGTAAGTGAGGAGGAGGTGACGGCGGGGGAGGTCAGAGCAGTTATTAAAGGATTAAAATTGCCTAAGAGCCCTGGGCCAGATGGCTTGGGTGTTAGCTATATAAAATAATGGCAGGCTTGGTGGGAGGGCCACTGGTGGGTATGTATGAGGATGTGGTGGCCTAGGGGACATTGAGGGCCGAGCAAAACAACGCTTATATTGTTGTGCTCCCTAAACCTGGGAAAGACCTGCTAGAAGTTGGATCTTACAGGCCCATATCTCTGCTAATCAGGACATGAAAATACTGACTTCCATACTGGCCAAAGGAATGCAGAGATATCTCCTGAACCTCATTCATGGGGAGCAAGTTGGATTTGTGTAGGGCAGGAGATCCTCCATGAATATTTTGAAGGCCCTAACTGCAATATAGGTGGATTGTGAGGGCACAGGGACCCTGCGATAGTAAGCCTCAATGAGGAAAAAGTCTTTGATAAAGCATTGTGGTATTATTAGGGTTGCCAGATACCTTTGATCCAAAATCAGGACAATGTTTAGGCATCAAACACAATAAAACATTATTTACATGTATTTACTGTTTGATGATATTTGATTTAGCAGATTTTTGCCAGCCAAAATAATTTTGTACATAACACCACAAGATAATGAAATGCCAAGAGGTTTACACTTGAAGCACGTTTTTTGCACTAAATGCCCATTAAATGCAAAAACCTAATACACTTTCGTAAAAGGGCTCTTAGTGTTTAAACTTTAGAATTATTGTACAAGCTTGTCCCTCAAGTTCTGAAACAATTTCCATTTATAGCGGAAACTTACATCCTAAAAGATTATAAAGATATTACTAGTAAAAAATGTTAACCACTAAAGAGGTCATTCATGAAAAGTCTCATTGATTTGCACAAGGGGCTTTTCTAAAATTGCACAGCTATATAAGTGCATCTAAGTACATGTCCTGACATGCTTCACATAGGCACTTCCACAGGTGGAGTTGGGGAGTACGTTGCAGCAGGGGTGGACTTGTGCAGGTGAATTTGCACTCATGCTTATTTTGTAAAGACACCTTGGCGCCTATTCTGCCTTTCTAAAATAAGCATGAAATGGGCACATCTTCGAAATTCCCTTTAGGCGCGCCCTGCTATAAAATTTCCCTCTAAGATTGAATGCCATTTTTCCCTTTTATAAAGTGCTAAAAATCTAATGCACTTACCATTAAATTGGGGTCTAAGATACTTGTTGTAGCCTTTAGTGAGATTTTGGAACCCAGGAAGAACCTCTGCATCACTTCCTGTATTGTTCTGAACATAGCTGAAAACAGAGATGTGAATTCTTAGAGAAGGGAGAGCACACCTCCTTCTGCTCTCACAGATAGTGGGCCGTACAATGGCTGTCTGCTAGATACACCACTCCTGTCTAAGGAGCAAATCTCGACAGCTGTGTAGGAACCCAAACAAATGTAGGGGCATAAGAGCAGCTCATAAACCAACCAATGAGTCTTGAACCAGGTAGATTGACTAAGAAGAGAACATGGTCTATGCTGAACAGGAATGGCTCTGAAGAATTCTAGGATTGTGCACTCCACTGAATTTGGTTCCATCTAAAAGGGGAATTGTTTTGTTTTGCTTCATTTTAGTGCACTTTTTTAAAAATAATAGTATACCAAATTAGAGAAAAATCTTAGCTTGCTACCATCCTCCCAGGCTCTAGGGCCCCTGGAGACCTTTACCCTGTTTCCCTTGTGGTGAAAAGGAGGCGAGAACGATCCACAGTCACTCCTGCCCTGGCAATTCTCTACTTCAAGATGGCTCCAGGCAACTCAGGCACTAGCCTGCATCTTCTTAGCTATCCATCTATGGATAAAGTAGTGCTGTATCTAGCCATTTGTCTATGATCTGCCAACTCACACTTACCTTAGACACAGAAAAAGCCACAAGAAGATGAAGTTCCAGTTTCTGTAGTACATTTTTTGTTCTAATAATGTGGGAGCACACGATGCACAATCTCCTGCATGGCAAAAAGAGCATTGGATATTTGTAGATTCTGAAGAAAGACTGAAGACCCTGCATTTCTTAATCTAGTATAATCCAACCAATCAAAAATGTACTTAACCTGAAATAAGTTCTATCTGTTGCAGTTATGAAATGTACCATCTAATAGACATATGGTCGGAAGAACAGGAGACTATAAAATGAATACATCATAGGATTCAAGGCTGTCCCAAATTTATTCTATTAAAGTATTTCAGCCTTTAAAGGGTTTTTGAGCCAATTCATGCAATCTTAGAGGAGAGAATGCACAAAAATGCCTCAATTTAAAAGTGATTTTATGCTGGGTTAAAAGGTTGTGGCCTTGATTTGTTGCCTGTGCTCTTGAGCTCTGAATGTCAAACTATGAGCATGCTCTTGGCACATTTTCTACCACATATAAGATGTTTCTGACATCAGCAAATCAATTTTGCATGTCTAAAAGGTATAATGAACCCATCACACATAAAAAAGTTCAGTAATTAGGGATAGGAAGGTAGGCATTTTTCATTTCACTTTAATTTCATAATGTTTTGTTTACTGTTAGTGTATACTATTTTGAAATGATATAGTTCATGCTAACATGAAATACCATGCATTATTTGAATGTATTTATTGACTCTTTGTGGTAGTATCATGAGACTACCACTAGGGGGATTTTGGTGCCATTTTGAACCAACGTGCCAACATGGCACAAGCAACTGGGGATTCCTCTTGCCCTCCCCTCACTAGTCACCATAGACATACCAGGTAGGGAGGGAGGAGTGGCCTAGTGGTTAGGACAAGGTACCTCAGGCCAGAGGGCCAGGGGTTCAATTCCCACCTGGGGACAGCAATCTCAGGCCAGAGGGACTGGGGTTTCTAGTCCTATAGGCACTCCTTGTGGCCTTGGGCAAGCCACTTAACCCTCCATTGCCTCAGGTACACATAGATTGTGAGCCCTTTGGGGAAAAGGGAATGTATCCAATACCTGCTTATAGTGATTGTAAACCACCCTGATGCCCTTCAGCCTGGGCAGTATATCAAGAAATTGCATAAACATAAACAGGTGGGGGTGGGGGTGACTTGGGCATTGGATTAGGGGGTTGCAGATTGGATTGGGAGGAGTTGGAGATTGAATCAGTGAGATTGTGGCTTGGATTGGGCAGTGCAAGGATCTCAGCAGTGACCCTTTTAAAGGCACCCTGGGAGCACCAGGCCATGCATTATCTTTCCATGAATAATGTAGCTTCCAAGTCTATATGCAAGGCAAGGTATTGATTTTGCATATGAGGTGCCAGACAAATATCTGCATGTTTGTCATCTCAGTATTACTTAACCTGTGTTTAAAAATGTGTGTTAAGGGAAAATACACACAATTTTGCTATTTAACCCATTAATTGTCAAAAGATGTGTTTTTATATTTTTATGCATGTAGCTATAACCCTTAATTGCCTAAGCCTGCAGTCCCAGCAACGTACAATAAAATATAACAAAGTAGTGTCACTAGCTAATGAAAACACAAATTATGCAAATGAATATAAAAAACAACCCACCTAAACCAAAAATAAAACAGTTACTCTAAAGTATTCCAATTCATCACCCATAGTCCATAAGAACAAAAGGTGATATTCAGCTGCCATTGTCAATGTTTTTGTAAAACCCCAACCACGTTAGTAAAAGAAAATGTGGATATTCAGCTCCCCTCTTCAGACAGTGGCTAGAGATGAATATTCAGGTAGAGTGGTGAGAAACAGCAGCACTTTTCAGCGTCCTTTCTTCTTTGCTATCTTAAGTTGTCCAGATAGAACACAGAAACATGACGACAGAAAAAGACCACATGGCTTATCTAGTCTGTCCTTACATATCAATCACTACAACAGTCCCCTTTTTACCTTTAGAGATCCTCTGTGTTTGTCCCATGCTTTTTTGAATTCAGATACTGTTCTTATCTCTACCTCCTCCACTGGGAGACTATTCCACGGATCCACCACTCTTTCCGTAAAGAAATCTTTTCGCATATTACTCCTGAGTCTATCTCCTTTCACCCTCATTCCATGTCCCCTCGTAGCAGAACTTGCTTTCAGTTAAAAGAGGATCTCCCCCTGTTCATTTATGCCGCGGAGGTATTTAAACGTCTCAATCATATCACCTCTATCCCGCCTTTCCTCTAAGGTGTACATATTAAGATCCTTAAGTCTGTCCTCATATGCTTTATAACGAAGACCACTAACCATTTCAGTAGCCACCCTCTGCACCGACTCCAACCTGTTTATATCCTTTTGAGGGTAGTAGCCCTGAACATTGCTGCTCTCCAGGTAATTCACCTTTGCTCTGCCAGTGGATTGCAAAACCTGTTCTCTGAATATCAGGCCTAACGGTAGTATCAGGCATTTAGAGATTTATTAACCTGTGTTATGTATATAAAGCAGCTTTTAATGGCACCATTTCACTGCTAGTACACACTAACACCTGAATTAAATACCTAGAGGATAAGTTTACAAACTCCTCCACGGTCATCTCATATTGCATTGTGTGCCTTTGAATCAATGCTGACTCCTGGCAACCCAGCAGCTCCTGGGCTTTCTTGGCAGTGTGACCAGTAGTAGACTGCCAGATCTTTCTTCAAAGGCAATGGAGGGTTAAATGACTTACCCAAAGCTACAAGGAGTGCCAGGGGGAATCAATCCCTAGTCTCTTGATTACCAAGCCAGTGCTCTAACCACTAGGGTACTCCTGCACACCATTGTGTTTTACAATGCACATATCTGAGGCCTATGTTATAAAGTGCAGCATGCAAGTACTTTCTAAAATAGGGGCATTCTGATGCACAGGGCTGGTGCAAGGACTGGAGGCACGTTAGAAGCCATCCTGCTGCCGCAGCTCCCCATTGCTGCTGCTGCACCCCTCAGCAGGGCTAACAGTGGCAGCAATGGCAAGGGAACCATGCCACACTTACCTAAGACTCCAGGGCTGCATCGTGGTTCCTGCCTGCTATTATCTGCTGCTTCTGCCCCCCTCCAAAGCAGACTTCTGGTTTTGTATATGTGTATACCAGATTTTTGGAGAGCAAATCTGGAACACCTAGGCAGGGTTAACTAGGCTGAAAGGGGAAGGGGCCTCCCTCCTCAGATATCTTTTCCGCATATATTTTGAAATAATCAGTCTAAATTGTATTTATTTTATTTATTTATTTATTTATAAAAGTTTATACCACTTTTCCGAAAAGATCAATCACAATGGTGTACAAACATAAAGGAAAACAAAAACAATCCACTCATAAATCCCATTCCCCACCCCATTCCTGCCCTTCAATCCCTTTCCTCCCCATATCACACCTTTGGGAATAGAAACCTTCTTAAAACTTACCAAACTATTCAAATTTGTTCATTGGGGTGGGTGACAAAAGCCCCCAGGTAAGTGAAACATTAAATGGGTAAAAGGGACAACATCTGGAAAGCAGTGTGTATAAATGCCCATAGCATGGGAAATAAGATCCCAGATGTTGAAGCTTTAATGGAAGAGGCCGACTTGGATTTAGTGGCAGTTACAGAGACATGGTTCACAAACAACCATGACTGGGATGTAATTATACTAGATCAGGGGTGGTTCTTCCATTGGGCCACCTGAGGTAATCGCCTCAGGTGGCACTCCATTGGGGGCAGCACTCCGATGCCGGTACTCGGGCTCTGTTTTAATTTTAGATTTTGCAGCCTCTGGCCTGCCTCTAATTTCCCACGCAGGAAGGCAGAGGCAGGCCAGAGGATGCAAAATCTAAAACAGAGCCCAAGTGCCGCTGGCGTCGGACAAATCAGCCTGATCGCTTGCAGGAACCCTGCAAGTGATCAGGCTGATTTGTGCAGCAGCGGCACTCTGGTAGTTTTTATTTTAGATTTTGCCACCTCTGGCCTGCCTCTGCCTTCCCGCAGCTTTTTTTTTTTCTGCAAGCATTCTTGAGGAAAGAAATGCGGCGGGAAGTCAGAGACAGGCCAGAGGCAGGAAAATCTAAAATAAAAACAGCCGGAGTGCCCCTGCTGCCGCCGGATGAGAGGTGCAGGTGGAGGGAGTGGGGAGAGGAGGAGGACAAGTAGAGACAAAGGTGAGAGATGGAGGACATGCTAGACAAAGGGGGGGAGACAGGGGACAAATACTGGACAAAGGGGGGAGGGCAGGGGGAAAATTCTGGACAAAGGGGAAGACGGGGACATACTGGACAAAGGGGGAGACAAGGGGACAAGTAGTAGACAAAGGGGAGAGACATGGGGACAAATGCTGGACAAAGCGGAGAGACAGGGGGACTCACTGGACAGACGGGATAAATGCTGGACAAAGGGGAGAGACAGTGCAGTTTAGGATTATTCTGGGCTGATGGGGAGGGGGGCTAGCACTGGTAATGTGCAGATCAGGGGGTGAGGACTGATAAAGGGCTGATTAGGGAAGGCTAGGACTGGGAATGGACTGATCAAGGGGGCTGGGACTGGTAATGGGCTGATTAGGGGGCTAGCACTGGTAATGGGCTGAGGGGGGCTAGCACTGAAAATGAGCTGATTAGGGGAGGCTAGGACTGGTAATGGGCTGATGGGGGGGTAGGACTGGTAATGGACTGATTAGAAGAGGCTAGCACTGGTAATGGGGTTGAGGGGGGACTAGCACTGGAAGTGAGCTTATTGGGGGGCTTCGACTGGGAAAGGGATGATGGTGGGGAGGGGAGGATAGAGCTGCTGGCCCTGGAAGAAAACTGGGGGCTTGGGCTACAAATGGGCTGATGCGAGGGGATGGGAGAATGGGACCGGAAGGGAGTGGATGCTGAGAGGGGCTGCCATGGTATTTAGACTAGAAGGGGCTGGACAGTGGGGAAGGAGGGGGACTGGAAGGGAATGGACACCCATGGCAGTCCTGGGAATGCAAGTTGACATTGGAAGGTACTGGGAGGGAGGACTGGAAAGGGGGCTGATACTGGGAAGGATTACTGGGACTGGAAATAGGCTGATGGAAAGAAGTAAAGAAAACAAAAGAAGAGATAAGAAATGGCAGATGGACCATAGACCACAGAAAGAGAGCTAAGACAGGAAAGCAGAAGCCTCAGATTGGGACCAGCACGATCAGAGAATAAAATGGTCAGACAACAAAGGTAGAAAAAATAATTTTATTTCATTTTAGTGACTGGACTTTGTGCTATCTTTATATTTTACACAGTATGGGGGAACTGCATCTCTTATTTATCTGATGTTGCACTGCATGCGGAGTCTGGCTTCTTGGGGTTTCAGTTTAAATTTTGTCTACTTATTTTTATTTTTACTTTAGATTGTAAGTCACTTATTCTGTACTTGTGGAGGGTTTATGTTCTGAGTGTGCAACTGAGTCCAAGAGTTCTGTTAACATGGAGTTTGTACATATATGTACAGATATGATGCATATATATCTGTAAATAGTTACCCTGGTTATCCAAGTTGAATCCCCTGTTAATTGTAATTACGGAGTATGTTTATGTTTATGTTTATTTAGAATTTGATATACCACTCAGGCCAGAGGCATTAGAGCGGTTTACAATACTATATCATTCGAGGAAAATAGGAAAAGAACGCCATTTATATGATAGGACAGAGTAGAGGACAGAAACAGATAATAGAAGGAGAAGAACATGAAACAGCAAATTACCACAAACTATAGGCAGGACACCCCAATCCATACCATCGGTGTAACCTTCAGCAACAGACGCCACGGACCACCGCCTAAGGGCCACGCCAAAGGGCCCTCTGGCGAGGCCCTCAGGCTCGGGCCCGCAAGGCGCGGGCGCGCCCCTGCAACGGCGGTTTTAAGCCGTTCCATATGGCTGATGATTGGCGGGCATTTAGGAGGAAGGGGGAGCTCCTGCTCTCACCCCGACGAGATCGCTGCTCTCCTCGTCCCTGCAACGGATTTGAATGTAGTTTCTGCGCCGTAAAATTTTCTGTTCCATGTAAACCGCACTGATGCCGAATAGCGCGGTATAAAAGAAACTAAATAAATAAATAAATAAAATAAAGATCTATACTGTACTGTAGTAATTTGGCTTGTTCAGCTTTTCAAATAGGTATATGGATGTTCCATGGCCCACTGTAGTATTTACAGTGACACTTTTTTTGGATGAGCTCCTTATGTGAGTTTTGGAAGTTGGTGCTGATATGGTATGGTATGGTAGATTTGCTCTATAGATACTCAGTGACGTTGATGTAGGGTTTTGTATTAGTTCACAATATGCCTGGTACTGGAAAATGTTTGTTGTTGCTGTTAGTGATATGATCAGAATCAGATTTTTTTTCAAGATATTGAGTTCTGTGGGTGAATGTCCTGGTTCTGCTCTGCACCCACCGTTGAAGGGGGTTCTGTGGATGCAAAATATATGTTGAAAAAGAAGAAGCAAGAAAAAGCAAGAACCATAATGCAGTTTATAACAAAATAAAAATGAGTTATAATTTAGTTTTATAAACTGCGCTGCATACCTGCAATAATTGCCGACTGTACATCTCACTCAGTGGATTGTACAGGAATCAAATTGACTACATCTGTGGAAGACAACAATGAAAAACCTCTATAACATCAACAAAGACCAGACCTGGAGCTGACAGTGGAACAGATTATCAACTAGTATGCAAATTCAAGTTAAAGTTTAAAAAAAAGCAAGCCGATCATGAATGCAGCAAAATATGAGCTTGAGAATATACCAATGGAATTTAAAGACTGCCTGCAAAATCGATTTGCTGCTTTAGATACAAATAACAGAGTTACAGAAGAGTTATGGGATGACATCAAGAAGGTTGTTTTGGAAGAAAATGAGAAATCTCTGCAAAAGGTGAAAAAGCAAAAATGACCAAAATGGATGTTTGAAAAACCTCTGAAAATTGTCCAGAAATGCAGAGAAGCTAAAGCCAGAGGAAATTTCCAATGTGCAGCAAGACAAGACAAGGAGAAGTACTACAATATTGCATGCCAGGAAATAGAATCAGAACCTATTAGAGGAAGAACAAGATCGATTTTCCTAAAACTATGAGACTTAAAGAAAAAATTCCAGCCTAGAACTGGAATGCTACAAGACGTTCAAGATCAAGTGGACCAACACTCGTTTCAACCTGTACCTTTTGATCAGGAACCATTGGTGATGAAAGAAGTCGAAGCAGCATTGAAAGCCCTATCAAAGAAAAAAGCACCGAACATTGATGGCATTCCCATTGATGTATTACAGCAATCTGATACATCCGTTATCATACTTACAAGGCTCTGCCAGGAAATTTGGAAGACAACTGACTGGAAAAGATCTGTGTTTATACGAATACTAAAGAAAGGTGAACCAACTGACTCTGGAAATTATGCACAATCACTTTGATCCACATAGAAACATAGAAACATGATGGCAGAAAAAGACCACATGGCCTATCTTGTCTGTCTTGTCTGTCTTTCCATATCAACCAATACAACAATCCCCTTTTTTCCTTTAGCGATCATCAGTATTTGTCCCATGCTTTTTTGAATTCAGATACTGTCATCATCTCTACCACCTCCATTGTGAGACTATTCCACGCATCTACCACTCTTTCCGTAAAGAAATCTTTCCGCATATTACTCCTGAGTCTATCCCTTTCACCTATGTACCGTCGTAGCAGAGCTTGCTTTCAATCGAAGGCTCGCCTCTTGTGCATTTATACCACGGAGGTATTTAAACGTCTCAATCATATCATCTCTATCGCGCCTTTCCTCCAAAGTATACATATTAAGATCCTTAAATCTGTCCTCATATGCTTTAGAGCGAAGGCCACTAACCATTTTAGTAGCCACCCTCTGTACTGACTCCAACCTGTTTATATCCTTTTGAAGGTGTGGTTTCCAGAATTGCACACAGTACTCCAAATGAGGTCGCACCAAAGATCTATACAGAGGCACTAACACCTCCTTTCTTCTGCTGGCCATTCCTCTCTCTGTGCACCCAAGCATCTTTCTAGCTTTCGCTGTTGCCTTTTCTACCCTTTAGCTATTTTAAGATCATCAGACACAATCATGCCTATGTCCTGTTCTTCTTTTGTTGACAGAAGTACTTCACCCCCTATACTGTATTGCTCCCTTGGTTTGCTGCAGCCTAAATGCATGACCTTGCATTTTTTAACATTAAATCTCAGCTGCCAAATTCTAGACCATTCTTTAAGCTTAGCTAGATCCCTCCTCATGTTATCTATACCTTCCTGGATGTCTACTGTAATTGCATATTTTGGTATCATCCGCAGAGAGGCAAACCTTACCTGACAGCCCTTCCGCAATATCACTAACAAAGATGTTAAAAGATGTTAAAAAAAATCGAACCGAGGACAGATCCCTGGGGCACACCACTGGTAACCCCCTTCTCCTCAGAGTGAGCTCCATTTACCTATACACTTTGCCTCCTTCCACTCAACCAATTTCTAACCCAAGTAGTAACTTTAGGGTCCATCCCTAGGGTGCTCAGTTTGTTAACGGCTTTACTGAAATCTAAATACACCACATCTACGGTTCTCCTTCAGTCCAACTCCCTGGTCACCCAGTTAAAGAAATCAGATTTGTCTGACAAGACCTGCCTCTGGTGAATCCATGCTGCCTTGGATCCAGTAATCCGTTGGACTCCAGAAACCTCACTATTTTCTCTTTCAGCAGCGCTTCCAATAATTCACTCACCACCGAGGTTAAACTACACGTTCTGTTGTTTTCAACTGCATCCTTACTTCCGCTTTTGTGTAAAGGGATCACATGTGCCTCTCTTCAGTCCTATGGCATCATTCCCGACTCCAATGAGGCATTGAACAGGCCAGTCAGTGGATCTGCTAGAACGTCCCCGAGTTCCCTCAGTATTCTCAGGTGTATCCCATCTGGTCCCATCACTTGTCTACTTTAAATTTAGCCAGTTTCTCAGGAACATAGTCTTATGAAAATTGTTCAAGATGCCCCTCGCTTCTTTTCCTATTTGTGGGTGTTTTCTGAGGTCCTGGCTCCTGTTTCTTCATCTGTGAACACAGAACAGAAATATTTGTTAAGCAATTCCGCTTTATCCTCATCAGCGTCTATATATTCCTCTCCTTCACCCTTGAGTCTGACAATGCAACTTTTGCCCTTCCTCTTCTCACTAACATATCTTAAAAATGTCTTATTCCCCCCATTTTATTTCATTGCCTATTTCCTCCTCTTTCTGAATCTTTGCTTTCCTGACTACTTTGCTAGCTTCTCTAAGTTTTTCCAAATATAGATGCCTGCCTTCCTCTCTCTCTGATCTTTTGTATTTCATCAAGGCCTCCCTCTTTTTCTTCACCTTTTCAGCTACTCCTTACAAAAACCATAGTGGTTTCCTTTTCCTTTTACCTTTATTTACCATTTTAACAAAAAGGATGGTTGCCCTTAAAATATCCCCTTTCAGTTTTGCCCACTGTTTTTCTACATCCCCCAGCTGTCCCCATCCCACTAACGACTGCCTGAGGTATTGGCCCATCTTTGCAAAGTTAGTTTTCCTAAAATCTAAGACCCTCACTTTTGGATGGATTTTATCAGCTCTAGTCCTAATACTGAACCACACTATCTGGTGATCACTGGATGCAAAATGATCTCCCACTATAACATCAGAAACGCTTTCACTATTGATAAGCACTGTAGAAATGGACAGGTAGAAGGGATACCAGAATCCCCAATATGCAATTGAAGATAGATGAATTTCTTGATACAGATTTCTAAAATGTGCCGATAGAAGAACTTTGCTAACAATGACCGTCACTCACAAGTTTATCCTTTCACCTACTTCCTCTTAAATAGAATAGGATATCATGATCATGAGTTCTGTGTAACTGTCTTTAAAATAGTTTGAGAACATTGTTAACGCAAGCATAAAGAGTAAACATAGGCTATGAACTGTGCAACCATAGTTCATTGTACAGTCAACTATAGGTCACTGCTGGCACAGCATAATTTCTGCAACTCTGCAATTATAAATAATTCTGTCATAATCAGATAAATTTCATCTAATACACTGTAATCAGCTCTTACTCTGTAAAAGAATTCTAGTGACACCTTGTGTTATTTCATGTTTATGATTAATGACTGTGTTACTTCCCCTTTTTCTATAATAAAAAGGGCTTCAAGGGAGGAAGACTTTGAATCAAACAGAGGTGGAACCATGCTGTGTCCATGGACCTTCTGTTGCTTTCCCTCTGAGCTCAAAGAAAGTAGCACTTTGTGTGTGATTGTGTTCTGTGTTACTCTCTGCTTATTTCTCACTGCTTGAGGGACCAGAGACCGAAAGAGCCATGGTATTGTGGCCAGATCACAGATATTCTTCAAGCACCAAGTCCAGTATGGCCCCTTCACGTGTGGGTTCTGTTACCAATTGCCTGAATAGTTCTCCGTGTAGAAAATCCAGAATCTCCTTACCTCTAGATGATATTGCAGCAGGGATGTGTCAATCAACATCTGGCATATTGAAATTCCCTATCAGTAGCACTTCTCCTTTCCTGGCAATGCTGCATATGTCTTCAGTTAACTCTCTGTCCACCTCTTCAATCTGTGAGGGAGGTCTGCATATCACGCCAGTGCAAATAGATTTCTCTTTCCCCCTTTCTAGTTTAACCCACACTGCCTCCTCTCTCCCTTTTAAGCCCTATATTTCCATAGCTTTAATATATTTTTTTTAATTAGTGCCACTCCTCCTCCCCTTTTTCTTACCTTGTACTTCCTGAATAAAGTATAATCATGTTATAGTTATATCCCAGTAATGGTTGTCCATGAACCATGTCTCTGTTACTGCCACTAAATCCAAGTCAGCCACTCCCATTGAAGCCTCAACATCTGGGATCTTATTTCCCATGCTACGAGCATTTACAGTATAGACACTGCCTTGCAGATGTTGCCCCTTCTACCTATTTCTATAAATGTATTCAGTGATTTGCTTACCTGGGGGCTTTCTTCACCCATCCCCAACAAATCTAATTTAAAGCCCTCTTCAGTAGGTTAGCCAGTCTGCTACTGAAGACACTTCGACCCTTCTTGGACAGTTGGATGTCATCTCTGCTCTGCAACCCTTGGAACAGCATCCCATGGCCAGGAAACCAAAATGCTCTCGATGACACCATCTACACAGGCATGCATTCATCTTCAGGATGCAAGTTTCTCTGCCTTGGCCTTTACCATCAACGGGGATAATTGAAGAGAACACCACCTGCGCACCTGTCTGCTTCGCCCTCTGTCCTAGAGCCTTGAAGTCACTTTTGATATGCTCAGAGGGATACTTGGCTGTATCATTTGTGCCGACATGTATGAGCAACATCAGGTATTAGTCAGTGGGCTTGATGAGTGTCGGAAAGCTCTCCATAACACCTCTGATTTTGGCATCTGGCAGACAGCTCTCTGAACATCAAGTCTGGTTGGCATATGGATGCCTCAGTACCCCTCAGAAGAGAGTGACCAACCACCCCTACCCTTCACTTCCTTGTGGTTACTGATTCTGTAACTTTGGGGTGCTTTTGGTTCTTCCCTTTCCAGGGATGCTTTCATCTCCTCCACTTCCAGGGCTGCATGGAGGAGTTGGATTGGTAATTCTGCAGGCCCTGGTGACTTGTGTCCAGGGCCTGGTGACTTGTCTCGTCATTCGGTAGGCTCCCATCTTCTCCTCTGCTGGAGAGCTTGGATGTTACAAGAAGCAACTCATCAATGTTCTTCTCATTGTCTTGAATGCTCCTCAGCCTCACCACCTCTTCTCTGAGCTCCTCCACTTGTTTCCTGAGAGCTTCAGCATGCAGGCATCCTGCACATGAAACTGGTCCTTCAACTGGCATTGGGATCTCTGTCTAGACAGAGACAGAAGCTGTAATGGGGGCAACAGCTTTGGCAATATAATTTTTCCCAGCCATTGTTCAGTTGGTGGAGCTTAGGTGCCTGTTGAAGCAAAAGAGAGAGAGACCTACCAAAGTATCAGCCTGTTTCCCAGCTGTCCTTTCAGATTAAAAACAGTTAACCTCTTTTAAGTGTGTTCTAAATGTGATGATTCCAAGTCCCTGTATGTAGCTAATTGGGGAAGGTGCCCTATAAAGGAAGACAGATCACATGGGGTGGGTGGGAGTTGGGGGGAGTAGGGAGGGAACTAATACCTGATGGGGTGTCAGTGGCTTCAAAGAGCTGAGAAAGATACTAAAAGTAGTGCTTTAAACTTACACCACATACCAGAAAGATTCTACTCAAGATTATTCAGCAGCGACTACAACCATACCACCTGGAACGAGAAATGCCTGAAGTACAAGCAGGGTTCAGGAAAAGGCGAGGAATGAAAGACATCATTACAGATGTGAGATGGATCCTTGAAAAGACAAAAGAATACCAAAAAAGATCCAAATCTGTTTTATTGACTACAGCAAGGCTTTTGACTGTGTAAAGCATGAGAAACTTTGGGCCACATTAAGAAGCATGGGTATACCAGAATACCTGATAGTTCTCTTATACAACCTTTACACTGATCAGGAAGTAATAGTTTGAAAGGAACAAGGAGAAACAGAATGATTTAAAATCAGCAAAGTGTATACTTTCCCCTACCTGTTTAATTTATATGCTGAACAAATCTTCAGAGAAGCAGGACTGTATGCAGACAACCGATGTGAAGATTGGTGGAAGACTCATCAACAATCTTTGCTATGCTGATGATACCACATTACCGGCTGAAAGTGAAGATGATCTGAAACATTTGCTTCTCAAGATCAAAGAACATAGTCTTAAAATGAGCCTGCAACTTAACCCTTTCCAGGCCGAGCCCGAAACTCTTGGGATCCAAAATTTTGACTAAATATTCCTATCAAATGGTATATAATACATGACCATAGCAGAAGGAAAATCACTATTAGAACATATTGAATAAGAAGGGTACAATTTTCCTGAAATATGCAAAAATTAACCCGGCTGCACAATGTTGATTAAAAAATTAAAGTAGGCCTTGAAAGGGTTAATGTTAAGAAGACAAAGATCCTGACAACTGGCAAAATCAATAAGTTCATCAATGATGGAGAAGAAATTGAAATAGTTGACTTTAACCTACTTGGATCAACAATCAATAAAGAACAAGCAGTCAAGAAATACAGCGACACATTGCTCTTGGCAGAATGGCTATGAAGGCCCTAGACAAGATTCTCAAGATCAGAGATGTCTGTCTCCATACAAAGATTTGACTTGTTCAAGCCATGGTGTTTTCAATAATGTCATATGGATGCAAAAGTTGGACAGTGAAAAAGATAGGAAGAAAATTGATGCCTTTGAATTATGGTGCTGGCGACAAATATTGTGTATATCATGGACTGCCCAAAGAACAAAACAGTCAGTACTAGAGGAGATCAAACCTAAGCTCTCCTTAGAAGCTCAGATGACAAGACTTCGACTTTCATACTTTGGACACATCATGTGAAGAGAGAGATCGTTGGAGAAAGACACAATGCTTGGCAAGGTAGAAGGTCAACGTAAAAGAGGAAGGCCGGCAATGAGATGGATTAATACAATAACAGCAGCTATGGGTGCCACTCTATCAACAATGAGCCTCCTGACTGAAGACCGAACACAGTTTAGGTCAACTGTCCAGAGGGTTGCTAGGAATCAACACTGACTCGACGGCACCTAACAACAACAGTAGTACCATATATGTCCTATTTTTTTTCTATTTATGTACATATGGGTAACTGCAGTACCCTAGGCCTGTAAATTTCCCTAACACATTTACTCTACACACTAATTAATTGTGCTCATTCTAAATCAGAAGAAGCATCTGAAAGAAGTGAAAAGGAGAATGTATGTAACTTGTTTTCTTTTCAGGGAAAGATTTTGTGCTGGGCAAAGACTTCATTCACTAAGAGTTTTAACATGTGTTCATGAAATTAATGTGCGTTAAGTACCCAGAACTCTTTTATTTCTATGGGTTCAGCTGCATTTAACTTGCAATAATTTAATTTGAGAAGAAAGAAGGAGTGAGTGGAGTTTAATTGCCAGGGCCTCCCAATGTATAATGGTCCCATTCAAAGAACCTATTTAATTTTCCTAAGAGTAGAGACTAAATGACTGCATCAGCAGCATTTGGTAACCTTATTTTCCAAAGAGGAGGATGTTGTTCATCTAGCATAGAACACCATCCAACCCTTTGAAGAACTAGGACATGTTTCTGAAAATATTTAGAAGTTGAAGTGATGCCAAATGACATATGTATGATATACATACTGTACCTCAGGGATGGCCAATTCCGGACCTAGTGTACCACAATCCAGCCTGGTTTTCAGGATGTCCCTAATAAATATTCATGAGGTATATGTGCATACATTAGGAGGCAGTGAATGCAAATATACCTCATGAATATTAGGGACATCCTGAAAACCAGGCTGGATTGGGGTGCACTAGGACCAGAGTTGGCCACCCCTGCTGTACCTGAATGTAGCTCACCTTGATCATCTTCTGGAAAGGTGTGAGTTAAATAATGCATAAATAAATGCCAAAAAAGTGTAAAACAGAGCAGATTAAGAGTGCAATGAAAGTAATTAGATATGCGGACATAGGGGCTTACTAGATCTCCAAAAGCTATGACTAGGGAAATGAAAGTAACTCCATTCTCCAGGACCAAGCAGGAAGTCAGTCCTCACATATGGGTGACGTTGGCGCCGACGGAGCCCCCGTGCGGAGCATTTCCCCAGCTTTCAAAGAAAGCCTTTGGTAATGCAGCGCTCATGTGCGGTCCCCTTCCCACCCAAGGGTGCCATCTTGCTCAGTCTTCTTCTTTCCGCGGAGCCCAATGGACGTGTTTCGTTTTCACCTGAGGAAAAAGTTGATTTTGTTCTGCGTGGACCCGTTTTCTTCGGTTCAACACCGGTTTCCCTTTCCCACCTGGGCCCGATACATCGGTATCGAGCCCGGACTTCTTTTTTCGTTTTTTGTCCTTAGTGACTAGTGTACGTGCCATTTTTCTGTTTTCACTGGCAGCCCTGTCTTTTGACCTCGCAGGGGCCCTTTTTCCCCCGATGGCTGCCAGTGGGTTTAAAAAGTGTGATCGGTGTAAGAAACTTATGTCTCTCACCGACACACATGACTGCTGCCTCCGGTGCCTTGGACCCGATCATGACCCTATGATCTGTGGCCCATGTGGGAAAATGCTCTCGAAGGCGTTGAGGAGTCGGCAGCACCAAAAGGAAAGAATCTTCTCTGACTCCACGTCCGGACGGGCCCGGACTTCGTCAGAGGCCTCGACGTCTCGAGACTCCGGCCCAGAGCAGCGCCAAGGCTCCTCTGAGAGGGGGTCTCCCTCATGGGAGCATCACAAGAAGAAAAAACCTACGAGGGCGGCGTTGGTGGACGCACTTGGCTCCTCGAGGGCCAAGTCGCACAGCCCCGAGCGCCGTCCCGGGTCTTCAGAGTTGGAGAGGCCTGCAAAACAACCTCGTGTGGAGATGGAGTCCCCGGGTCACGTGAGTACTGTAGTCCTCGTGGACTCTCCTCCAGGGGAGCCGACGTCGGGGGCTGCTGAGTCTCCTGAGCTCGGACTCAGGTTGACGGCCTTGGAGTGCAGCTTGGCTGCCTTCATGAAACAGCAGCGGGCACTGATCGCCGGTCTCACCAGTGCATCTGCCCCAACCACCGGGACATCGACGTCCAAGTCGACCCCGGAGGCCGAGCCGATCCTCGAGTCCATGCGCGCTCGAGTCGATCCTCGGCCAAGGTCTCCCTCGGCTTCCCGCTCGGGACTGAGTTCGTTGATGCCGGTGCCCTCGGCGTCGGGGCGTATGGCATCGGTGCCTGCCCGACGGGAGCCGCTTGATTCCTCCTCCGAGGGGTCTGGCTGGGAAACGGAGGATGAGGAGTCACCTGACACCATTCGGACTCAGTGTGTCCCATCAGATTTGCCGGAGTCCGAGCTTCGGAGAAGGTCCCCACCGGAGGATACCCGGTTCTCGGACTTCATGCGGGATATGGCCAAGGCCTTGGCCTTCCCCGCGGATCCCGAGGAGGAGCCTCGAGCCGAGGAGCTCGAGGCCCTACAGTATAACTCTCCCCCATAGGAGGCCTTTACTGTACCGGTTCCTCCGACACTGGAATGGTTGCTCTTCCGTATGTGGGAGGCGCCGGCCTCAATGCCGGTTTTGAGCAAGCGGGTCGATTCCATCTATCGAGTTCGCAAGAGCCCCAGGTTCCAAAAGGCACAATTACCGCACCACTCCATGGTTGTGGAATCGGCCATGCATCGTCTGAAGAGTCAGAAGATGCACTCCTTGGTGCCTCCCGGCCGGGAGGCCCGGAACCTGGATGCCCTCGGTAAGAAGTGCTTCCAGGGCTCTATGCTTGCTTGCCGTGTCCAGACATACCAGCTGTACATGGGCATGTACCTTCGAGACCTGGCAAAGGAGATTGCCGGGTTCTCTGCTGGTCTCTCCGAGGAACCATTGCAGAGGTTTAATGCTCTGTCATCGGGTATTCGTGAGTGCTCGAAGTTTATCTCTCGAGCAGCCTATGATGGCTTCGAGGCACGCCGTCAGGCCTGGCTACAGTCATCGAGCCATGGGTGCAGGACAAGTTGGTCGATGTCCCCTGCTGAGGTGAAAACCTCTTTGGCAAGCCCATGGCTGAAAAGGCTGCAGAACTCGAGACTGAGACTCTTACCCGGACAAGGCTGTCCAGAAAAACCTCTGCCCCTTCTCAGAAGAAGGAGGGCTCGGGGAAAAAGACCTTTCACCCGAGGAAGTCATCTGCCTATAAACAGTACCCTCATTTTCAGGCCTCTGTAGCTCCCCAACAGGGTCAGCAGGCCAAGGGACAGGGACATGGGCCCCGTAGGCAAAAAAACCCCAAGCCACCAGCTCCGGCTCCTGCACATCAGGGAGCGGGGTTTTGACTCCAGTGGCATAGCCTCTCCTCCTCAGCTGGCCCCTATCAGCACAGGAGGCCGGCTGGCCCTGTACGCCCACAGGTGGCCAGCCGTAACAAGGGATACCTGGGTACTAAGTATAGTCCAGAAGGGCTATCTCCTCCACTTCCACCAGGTACCCCCCTCCTATTTTCCAGGGGAGCCTCCAAGACTTCCTTTGCACAGGGACATACTCCTGCAGGAGTTAGCAAGTCTTGTAAAGGAACAGGTAGTGGAACCGGTACCCCACGACCTGAGGGGTCAAGGCTTCTATTCCAGGTACTTTCTGGTACCAAAACAAACAGGAGGCCTCAGACCCATCCTAGACTTGCGGAATCTAAACAAGTTCCTGGAGAGGGAAAAGTTCAAGATGCTTACCCTTGGAATCCTGCTGCGCTACCTCCAGCAGGGAAATTGGCTATGCTCCTTCGATTTAAAGGATGCTTATACTCACATCCTTATTCATCCAGACCACAGATAATATCTCAGATTTCTAGTGGGAGGAAACCATTACCAGTATAAACTACTGCCTTTTGGCCTTACCTCCGCCCCCAGGGTATTCACCAAGTGCCTGGTGGTGGTAGCGGCCTACCTCAGGGTTCAAGGCCTTTTCGTTTTTCCATACCTGGATGACTGGCTTATCAGGGGTCAATCCCCACAAGAGGCCAATCAAGCCACCCTCCGCACTGTCACTCTGCTGCAGCATCTGGGCTTTGTTATAAACTTCGCAAAGTCCACTTTGCACCCTTCACAGAACATGGAGTTCATAGGAGCAAGACTGGACCCCCTTCAGGCAAAGGCCTTTTTGCCCATAGACAGGGCACACAGGTTGATGGATCTGGCCAATCAGTTCCACAGCAATTCTCTGGTCTCCGCCAGACAATTCCTGAGGCTCTTAGGCCACATGGCTTCCACGGTCCATGTGACTCCAAATACCCGTCTACACATGAGGCCGGCTCAATGGGGCCTTAGAACTCAGTGGCACCAAGCCACAAGAAACCTCAAGGACAGAGTGAGGGTGTCCACACTACTAGAGTCTTCTCTACAGTGGTAGCTTCATCTTCCGAATCTGGTGCAAGGGGTGTTTTTTCAGACACCTCCACACTCTCAGGTGCTGACAACCGATGCTTCTCTTCAAGGTTGGTGTGTACATTGCCAAGGAGCATGTACGCAAGGCCGGTGGTCTCCTTGGGAGGCCGCACAGTTCTTGGTTCAGACGGACAATCAAGTTGCTATGTTCTATGTGAACAAACAAGGGGGCACAGGTTCCCCTCCTTCTATGTCAGGAAGCGCAGAAACTGTGCTCCTGGGCAGTCAATCACGGCATTCTTCTCCAAGCGGTTTATCTCCCAGGTCAGGAGAATTACCTGGCGGACAGATTGAGCAGGATCCTGCAGCCGCACGAATGGCAGTTGAATCCTTTAGTGGTTCAACAGATCTTCCTGAGATGGGGTCTTCCAACCATAGATCTCTTTGCCAGTCCTCTGAACCGTCAACTACCCAGGTTCTGCTCCAGACAACTGCATTGATATCATGAAAGGCGGTATATAAGAAATGTTAAATAAATAAATCCTCTCAGATTAGCAGCGGATGCGTTTCTCATTACGTGGTCTACAGGCCTCCTATATGCCTTTCCTCCCACGTTCAAAGGGACAGGGCCTCGGTAATTCTGGTGGCCCCCAGATGGCCCCGACAGTCGTGGTTCCCACTTCTTTTGCAATTAGCGGTGGACGCTCCTCTTCCTCTGGGGATGCAACCAGATCTCCTGTCTCAGGAGCAGGGATCTCTTTTACACCCCAATCTCCAGTCCCTCAATCTGATGGCCTGGCTGCTGAAAGGGTAGTCCTAGCACCCTTACTACTGCCTAGGGAAGTGGAGGACGTGGTCTTGGCCTCTAGGAGGCAGTCCACCCAAAAGTCTTATGCCCTTAAGGCCTAGGTTGGACAGGTGAAGCAAATATTGCAGCACCACTGGTACCAGGCATGAGAAAGGATTCTTGTTGTGTTGAGTACACCAGGTAGAGAATCTACGCCACTTAAGTCCAATTCTGTTAGAGTTCATCTTAGTGCTCTTTCAGCACACCACTCACCAGTGGAGGGTCAGTTTCTCTCCAGCCATCCCTTGGTGGCTCGCTTCCTCAGAGGCCTGCTTTTGCTTAAGCCTCCAGTGCGTCCACCTGCCCCTGAATGGGATTTAAATGTGGTCTTGCAATGGCTTACTTGCCCACCATCTGAACCTATGGCTATTTGCCCTCTGCGTTTTCTCTCCTGGAAAGCGTTGTTTCTGGTAGCCCTTACCTCAACAAGGCGAGTGAGTGAGCTTCAGGCCCTAGTATCAGATGCTAGATGCTATACTAGATGCTATACTAGATGTTCTATAGGAACAGAGTAGTCTTACGGACTCACCCTAAGTTCCTTCCGAAGGTTGTCTCCTCCTTCCACCTCAATCAGGAGGTGGTTCTTCCAACTTTCTTTCCCAGGCCTCATGCCAGCCAGGCTGAGATGGTCTTGCATACCCTGGACTGTAGGAGGGCGTTGTCCTTCTACCTTGACCGTACGCGGGAGCACCGGAGGGCTGTTCAGCTCTTTGTCTCTTTTGACCCCAATAAGTTGGGGTTGGCTGTCTCCAAGCATACTTTGTCCATATGGGTAGCCGACTGTATCGCCTGGGCTTACAGGGCAGCCGGCCTCTCCTTGCAAGGTCGAGTTACGGCTCACCGTGTCAGGGCGAAGGCTGCGTCAGTGGCTCATCTCCGCTCTGTTCCGTTGGCAGACATCTGCCGGGCTGCTACTTGGTCTTCAAGCCAGACTTTTGCAGCCCACTACTGCCTTGAGAGGGAGACCCGCAGGGACAGTGCTTTCGGGCAGGCGGTACTCCATAATCTCTTTGGGGTATAGGCAACTCCTACCCTCCGGCCCTGGTGTTGGGCTACCGTTCGGGGGCGTTATCAGAGAAGATTCTTTTCTTGCATGCTGAGGCTTGTAACACCGAAAATATGCCCTGTAACTTTAAGACACAAAAAGCTGAAGAGTACGGCACAGACACTGACAGAAAGGGAGAGAAAAAGCTTCCTAGTTGCTATAGGCAACCAGAGCAGGCTGAGGCACGAGACCTGAAGGCACGCCCAGCCAACAGACACTCCCCAAACACTGAGGGAAACACTCTGCACATGTGCAGGAAAACGCCCATAACTCTGCATAAGAAAGCAGGCAGGCAAACAGAGTTGGAGTTCGAGTTCAGGAACAGGCCAGAGCTTGGGAGCAGGCCAGAAAGGAGAATCCTTATTATGCTCGAGTCCAGGAGAGAGAGAATCCAGGAAGAGAGGCTGAATGTGATTCCTGTATGATTACTGACGAAGGTTTTGATGACACAGAAGCTGCAAGCGTTTGTGAAACCTGGCAGGTCAGAGAGAACCTAAAACCCTTCAACAAAAGGTCAGAGTATTTTCAGCCTAACCCTGTGTATTCTGAGGCCTGGAATAAGAAGCCAAGAAGGGCTGGGAGACATAACAGGCAGTCATTCTCCAACCGTGAGTTTAACCACAGAAAACCCTTTGCTAGTGAAAGCCAGAAGCTTTTAAGGTATTGACATCCTTATAATAGAGATAGTGAACTGCTTCAGGATATTTGTATGAGAGCAGAGCCTGAATGTTTGTATGAGAAGCCTGGCAGCAAACTGACAAGAGCAAGGTGTAACAGAAAAGCTGAAAAGCAGTTTTATCAAGGCTCAGATAATTATCTCCCTGACCAGGAAGAGAGTTTTGAAGAGAGACCAGTCACTGACTGGAGGAGGTTACAAACTCTCTGCCAAAGGGAAGACGAGTCACTTGAGGAGCCCATGTGTACTGACCAGAATGAAGGTTTATCTTATGAGGAAAAGATGGACTGTTCTCTAGTGATGACTGAAGAGACCTCTCTGCGCTGAGAGCTAATAAGCCTGCTAGAGAGACAGGTCTGCACAGTGGAAACTGCCCAGGTGTTTACCTTGATGATATTCTGTTTTGTCATTTAATTTGTGAAGCAAGAAGCTACTTTTCTTTATCCATTTGTTTATACCAGAAGTATGGTTATCTTTTGAGTTTGGAAGTGTATTATTTTTGAAAGTCCAGCAAAACCCCGGGAGGGGAATAAATCCTTGTTTAAACCTGACCCTCGACTTGCAACTACACTTTCTTTTTATAGAAAGGTCAGGGCCAGTAGTGCACTAAGCTAAATAACAATAGTTTAGCCTCTGCTGGTGACAGGCTCTAGAGGGAGCTCATTTTTCACCTTTGGGTCTCCGGTAGCCTTAAGCTGGGGAGTCCCATATGTGAGGACTGACTTCCTGCTTGGTTCTGGAGAAAGAGTAGTTACTCACCTGTAACAGGTGTTCTCCAGGAGCAGCAGGAATCAGTCCTCACAACCCTCCGTCCTCCCCTTGGAGTTGCAGTCATATGATTTATTTTGTTTTATTGCTGTCTTTTAGCTATGTCATCAGACTGAGCAAGATGGCACCCTTGGGCGGGAAGGGGACCGCGCATGCGCGCTGCATTCCCAAAAGCTTTCTTTGAAAGCTGGGGAAATGCTCCGCACAGGGGCTCCGTCGGTGCCGACATCACCCATATGTGAGGACTGATTCCTGCTGCTCCTGGAGAACACCTTTTACAGGTGAGTAACTACTCTTTCTCCTCTATTCCAGCTACTATCAGTGCCACCTATTGGCCCTAATGTTTATAGACTGACTACCGCAGGCAGGATGGGGGTTTGTGATAATGATTTTTAAAGCTATGTGCGCAGGACTCACATTATGCTTTTTTATTAACAATAAGAAGCAGTATGAATGAGATGATAATGACTGATATCTTTAACTACCCCACAAGAATCACATACTTAAAAAATACATATTTTGGTCTGCAAACTTCCTTTTGCATGTCTGAACTTCCAGTCCAACAGTAATAGATGCTGCATGCTTTATGTTGAATATGGTTTGTGTTGTGTACAAAAAGTTTTCTTACTGTACCATGTCTGTGGCCAAAAGACAAGGACAGAGAAGTACCAAAATATCTTGAGGTATGCAGCAGATAATGTACAGGAAGGAATCATTTTTCATTGGAAAGGAAATTGTTGTGCAAGCTGCAGTGAAAGGGGTAGATTCAGGAGTTACATACAGAAAGGATGGTGGGTGCATACCAAAGCACAAGGGATCCTTCGTGGTGTAAAACCTTCAGCAGGCTCTGTCTCATCTGCCATCACATCCCCTGGGGCTGATATGTGGCTCTGGTAAATCTGGTAGATATGTTCCCTGATTACTTTTCATCAGAGAATCAAAGATATTCACTGCTTAATTATGCACCTTTGGAAATCCTTGTCTACAGTTTACCAGAGAACGGCTAATCATCAAACAGTGATTTTTCTGGCCAGACTTCATCTATTACACTGGTCAACATTGAAATCGTTACTGACTTTAAAAGGCCCTAATCTGTAGTATCTCGGTGAGCTGAACATGAATATAACATTAAAAAATTTGTTGGCTCTCGTTTTGAAGATATTGCATGTAGTTCATTTTTGACGTTTCACCGTGTAAATTTATCCAGTAGGACATCAACAACATCCCAAATAAGCCTTGAATGATGTAATATTGCATCACATTGCATAATACCAGAATGCACACATCATCCAGAGTTGATTGCATCATTTTCTGATGCAATGCAATACTACTGCCAGAAGGCTGCTGAAGCCATCTGACGTCAGCAGTGTACTATACGCAGTCGGAAAGGAAAGTAATCTGGTATTCTGTTCTGATATTGAAAGCCTCATGAATGCCTTAAAAATCACTCATGACCCACAAGACTGGAGACTATTTATAGACTCTTCGAAACTGAGTCTGAAGGATGTGCTTTTGAACAATGGAAACCGTTTTCCATCTATTCCAGTAGCGCATCCCGTCCACATGAAAGAGACATACGATAACTTAAAGCATCTACTGACTTCCATTAACTATAACAAGTACAGCTGGCACCTCTGTGGCGACTGAAGGTAGTTGCCCTTTTAATGGGACTGCAGCAGGGATATATAAAATACATGTGTTTCTTATGTGAGTGGGATAGCTGAGCAAGGGATTGCCACTACTTGCGGAAGGAATGGAATCACAGACAAAATGTAACAGTTGGGGAGAAGAATATCCAGCACCCAGCTCTGGTTGAGGCTCACAAAATCCTGCTACCACCCCTTCACATCAGACTAGGTTTGATGAAAAACTTCGTGAAAGCCATGGACCGCACTTCGCCAGCTTTCCGATACCTGCATGAAAAATTCCCTCGACTCAGCGAAGCAAAGATTAAAGAGGGAGTTTTTGTGGGTCTTCAGATTCGAGAGCTCTTCAAAGATGATCGGTTCAACAACTTGCTGCAGGGTGATGTGAAACAAGCATGGAATGCTTTTCGCCTAGTGTCAACAAACTTTCTCGGGAATGTTAGGGCAGAAAACTACAAGGAACTAGTAGAAGACATGTTGATGCAGTATCAGAAACTTGGCTGCAATATGTCTCTAAAGATCCATTTCCTTGATTCCCATCTCGATTTCTTTCCCGACAACTGTGGTATGGTTAGTGATAAACAGGGCAGACGTTTTCACCAGGATATCGCAACGATGGAGCAAAGATACCAGGGAAAATAGTCCACTACAATGCTGGCTGACTACTGCTGGACACTCCCCAGAGAAGCTCCCGAACAGCTGTACAAGAGACAAGCGAAAAAATCTTAGAAGTAGTCTATGACTTGTTTTTTTACAGGTATTAACCGAAGGCCTATTATATTTACTATTGACATGCATTTCGTGATGTAAACATTAATTCTTGTAGATTACAAAAAAACTAGAGCCAACTTTGGAATTTCACTGTCATATTCGTGTTCAGCATATAAAAATTGATAAGAAATGACTATTTTTATTTCAGTAACATGACTTTTGTAAAGATTTGTTAACCAGTGTTATCTTTAACTGGATAGTGCTGAATGTTGGCAGAATAACTCAGCCGTGGCTTGTTTTTCTTTTCTCCCCAAGAAGACGGTGCAGGAAATAAGAACTGTCTTGTTAATTCTCAGTTAACCAAGGAAATTATTTGAAAATTGCCCTGGTGTTTTTAAGTCTTACTGGAAGGGTTACAATGGATCAGCTCTGGAGTTAAGGTAAGAGCTGAATGTACAGTTTTTCTCCATCAGATAGTACGTGCAGAGGTGACTCATTGGATTCTGATTACGGGGGAGACAATATATATCTACTTTCCCAGAATAACTTAATAGAGAGCAATGTACAAATGATACGAGTCAATTACAGTCAAGACAAAAACAAAACAGAAGAAGAAGTAGATAATTATGGTGGAAAATGATACCTCATGATTTTGTGTGGGCATTTCCGAAGGCTGCATTAATCACAAATCGACTCATAGCGCCAAGCTATTTGCCCATTTCAACAGCACTGTAGTGCAAGAGGGTACACGGAAAAGAGGACTCAGATTAAATAAAAATATATGTGATACAGTGGGCTACAATCCTTGATGGTACCTGAAACTCATGCGCTCCATTGCCAGCTCACCATTGAGCACGTGAACACAAGCATTTCACTCTATCTTACTGTACTTCATTGCCAAACCTGGTTTTCCCCACTGACTCTCTCAACATGAAAAGGTCTTAGTTCGGTTCCTGGCTGTGTCCCTGAACCTATGAACACGAGTAGGTCACTACATCTCTCTGTGCCTCACTTTGCCTAATTATAATTTTCCTTCTTCCATGTAGAAGCTTTTATATAACCTGGATATATCTGCTTTTTTGGAATATTTCCATCAGAGTTAGTTTGATAGTGACTTTGGTGGCTAATTACTAATGTGTATTAAGGGAATAACAAACAATGTTGGCCCCTTTATGTGTGTTAAATGGCAAAATTGCAAGTTATTTTATTCTAACACATATTAAATAAATAAATAAATAAAAATAAAATAAATATTAGTTTAAATTACCACAGGAAACATAAAAATGAGATGCAAAACATGTAAATACATATAAACACCTCATTATTATGTAAATGGAAGTCTGTAGGAGCATCTACATAGACATCCCCAGAAAAGTATGACAGTTTTTGGACATCTAGGAATAGCCGAATGGTTAAAGTAGTAGGTAAAGAACAGGGAAGCCAGGATTCAAATCCCACTACTGCTATCATTGAAATTGTGCTGAGTACTGGGGATGATGGTGTGCTTTCTTTTTTTCAGATGTTTTGGCTTAGATGTCCCAGAGTGCATTGGATATCCTTTCTAAAATGCTCCTCAATATCTGAAAAAGCTAAGAGAAGCTGAGAAAGTAGTCGGGAAGAAAAAATGCCACTGGTAGGAAAAATAGTAAAATATGGGAACAAGACTTTTTTTTATTTTAAAGCAAGTACTTCTGAAGTCTTCTTTTCTGATTATATCTGATACAATTTATAAATATATATGAACAATATTGTATAGAAAGCAAAGAACATATGTAGATAGTATTGCTTAATGGGAGACAGCCAACATGGCTTTAGACAAGGAAGATCTTGTCTTACTAATCTGTATTTTTTTTTGAAGGTGTGAATAAACAGATAGACAAAGGTGAGTCAGTTGATATAGTGTATCTGGACTTTCAGAAAGCCTTTGACAAGGTCCCTCATCAGAGACTTTTGGCAAAACTAAAAAGTCATGGGATAGGAGGCAGTGTACTATTGTGGATCAGGAATTGGTTAAAAGATAGAAAGCAGAAGGAAGGGCTAAATGGCCAATTTTCCCAATGGAAAAAGGTGAATAGTGGAGTACCCCAGGGATCTGTGCTGGGTCCGCTGCTTTTTGACATTTTCATAAATGACCTGGAAAAGGGAATAACGGGTGAGGTTTTCAAATTTGCAGATGACACAAAACTATTTAAAGTTGTTAAAACCCAAGAGGATTGTGGAAAATTGCAAGAGGATCTTGATAATTTGGAAGACTGGGCATCCAAATGGCAGATGAAATTATTGTGGACAATTGTAAATTTATGCACCTAGGGAAGAACAACCCAAACTATGGTTACATGATGCAAGGTTCCACATTGGGAACCACTACCCAGGAAAAAGATTTAGGCGTCATCGTGGATAACATGTTGAAACCCTTCGCCCACTGTACAGCGGCGGCAAAGAGAGCAAATAAAATGCTAGGTATCATAAGGAAAAGAATGGAAAATAAACAAAGGATATTATAATGCCTCTGTATTGTACCATGGTATGACCGCACCTTGAATATTGTGTGCAATTCTGGTCGCCATATCTTAAAAAGAATATAGCGTTATTAGAAAAGGTGCAGAGAAGAGCCACCAAAATGGTAAAGAGGATGGAAGGATACTCCTATGAAGAGAGGCTAAGAAGGTTGGGGCTCTTCAACCTGGAAAAGAGACGGCTGAGGGGAGATATGATAGAGGTCTATAAATTAATGAATGGAGTGGAACAGGTAAACATAGATCGATTGTTTACGTCGTCAGAATATAAAAAGACTAGGGGACATGCAATGAAGCTACAGGGTAACCTATTTAAGACTAATAAAAGAAAATATTTTTTTCACTCAACGTGTAATCAAACTCTGGAATTTGTTAGCAGAGGATGTAGTAAAAGCTGCTAGCGTAGCTGGGTTTAAAAAAGGTTTGGACAAATTCCTGGAGGAAAGGTCCATAAAACATTATTGAAAGGGACCCAGGATATCACTGCTAGAACCAATAAAAGCATTGAGGAACCTGTGTCTTTTGGAGAGAGTGCTAGGTACTTATGACCTAGATTGGCCACTGCTGGAAACAGGATACTAGGCTTGATGGACCTTGGTCTGACCCAGTATCGCATACCTTATGTTCTTATATAAATATTAGATCCAATCACATAATATATAATAATACATTTTTTGTTAAATTCTCATTTCTAGGATGCTTACAGTAGAGAATAATATAACTACAATAAAACTGCAATAATAATGATAATAAAAATAATTTATTAATTTAAAACATTTAGGGCCCAATATTCAAAGGCATTTTCATGGGTTTTTTTTCAGGGCCCTGCAAGAACCTCTCTGCTTTTTCAGTATCCTGGGATGTATCCCATCTGGTCCCATGGTTTTGTCACTTTCAGTTTTTCAAGCTGTTCAAGCACATCTTCTTCTGTGAATGGTGTAGTATCTCCTCTAATCCCTTTTGTATATTTGTCAATCACAGGTGCTCCTTCTCCAGGATTTTCTTTAGTAAAAACCGAGCACAAGCATTTGTTTAGCATTTTCGCTTTTTCAACGTCACTTTCCATGAATCCGTTCTCAGGACTTTTGAGTCTTGCAATTTCCCCTTTGATCTTCCTCTTGTCCCGAATATACCTGAAAAAAGTTTTATCCCCACGTTTTAGATTTTTAGCCATCTTTTTTCTGCCTTTGATTTTGCTATCCTTATTTCTCTTTTTGTCTTTGTTTGCTTTATCCTGAATTCTTTTCGGTCTTCCTCCGTTTGCAAACTTCTGAATTTTGAGAAAGCTGGTTTTTGCCTTTATTTGTGCAGCTACTTCTTTAGAAAATCAAATAGGTTTCCTTTTCCTCTTGTTTTTATTTATTTTCTTTACGTATGTATCTGCTGCCCTTTTTATTGCCTCCTTTAGTTTAGCCTTCTCTGCCTCCTCTCACCCCGCCAACTCCTCCTTCAGGCACTTGGCCATTTTTCTGAAGTTAGCTGTCTAGGATTTTGAGCTTGCTGTGATTGGACTCTGCCTTGACTTTCATCTCAAACCATACATGTTCAATATTCACTCGAGTTTAAATATGGTACATAATTAAAGCATATAAATAGTATATTGTTTATTGTACATAGTTATCCCTGTTATTCCATGTTTTATATTCCCTTGTTCTCTGTAAACTCGATGTTACCTGTACACATTGCAGTATATTTTGTTCGATGTACACCGCGCTGATTTTAATAGCGCGGTATATAAGAGATGTTAAATAAATAAATAAATAAATACCAGGTGATGATCACTGCTGCTCACATGGGCACCCATCCGGATGTTCGACACTCTTATCTCTGTTGGTGAGTACTAAATCCAGCATCGAACTTTCCCTGGTTGGTTCCATCACCATTTGTCTAAGCAATGCATCTTGGAAGGCATCCATAACTTTTTTTCTTCTTTCCAGATTTGTAGAAGGAATAATCCAATCCACATTGGGTATATTAAAGTCACGCAATATGATCACTTCCCCTTTCATGGCTACCTTGTAATATCAATAATCAAGTCTCTATCAATTTCTTTGGTTTGAGTTGGAGGCCTGTAGACTACAACAGTATGGATGACAGTGCCATCTCCTCTTTCCAACATAATCCACAGCGCTTCTTCTTTTCCCCACATCCCCTGCATTTCAGCAGCTTTAATATTGCTTTTGAGATATAGGACTATGCCTCCTCCTTTTCTGCCTTCTCTATCTCTCCTAAATAAATTATAGCCAGCTATGGCTATATCCCATTCATGTGATTCGTTACACCATGTTTCTGTAATGTCCACAATGTCCAAGTCCATTTCAACCATTAGGGCTTCCAAGTCAGGAACTTTGTTGGCTAGGCTTTGAGCATTTGTGTTCATTGTTTTCAAGCATTTGTTGACTGCCTTGCATGTATTTTGCATGTATTTTGTTCTACATGCCTCTTCCCACTTGCCATTGATGTGTGGCTTAAAAGTGTGGCTATTTCCAATGTTATTATGCTTTTACAGGGAGTGACGTCCTGAACTCCTCCATCCATCACTCCCCTTCCCTAGTTTAAATGCCTGTCCACACAGTGCCCTAAGTTTTCACTCAGGATCCTTTTCCCTGTGATGGAGAGATGTAGTTCATCAGCACAGTATAGTCTCTTGTTGATCCATCTATTTTCCCAGTCGCCTATATATCTAAATCCTTCTTGTTTGCACCAGGTTTGGAGCCATGTATTAAATTTGTTTGTGCGATGTAGCCTTTCTGCTCCCTTGCCTTGAACAGGTAGAACTTCTGAGAATGCTACAGTGTTAGCAGTGGGCTTGAGTTTCTCTCCTAGAGTCTGGAAGTCCCTTTGAACTGCAGAGGCACTGTTTCTCGCCAGGTCATTTGTACCCAAGTGGATGACAACGTCAATTTTGGAGTGCTCACTTTTTGCACTAACTATACTATACCAACAATTTGGTTTGTATGCCTGCTGGCTGAAGAGCCTGGGAGGCATTTGACTATCGTCTCTCCTTTGAACTGTGTTTCCAAGCTGGTGCCTCTGATGATGGAATCTCCAAGTAGTTGTAGTTTTCTGTTTTGTGATTTTTTTTCATATTTGGTGCATTATCAGTAGATTGGGCATTAACTTTCTCATTTAATGGCACACAGTTTCCACGGATTGAGCACCCTCAGTTTCCAAGGCAGAGAAGGCATTATGCAGGGATATCTCTTGATGTAGAGGGTGTCTCCATGTTACAGGTTGCAACCTACAAGAGCCTATTGTGATCCATTTGTTCCTGGGCTGTTTGATTCTTTGTGGGAGTGTGGTGGATGCATGGAATAGTCTCCCAGTGGAGGAAGTAGAGACAAGGACTGTATCTGAATTCAAGAAAGCATAGGACAAGTAAGGAGGATCTCTGAGGGAGCGGAAGGGATTGTAGAACTTAATAGTTCTCATGGATGGGCAGACTAGATAGGCCGTGATTTTTCTGTTTCTCTGTTTCTAGCTGTGTAAGAGCCGGTTTTTCAGTCTGTCCATGTAAATCATAGATCTGAGAATGGAACCTAGGTACCATTTCCTCCCCAGTGCTGAGTACTCCGCCAGGAAGGTTTCTTCTCAGTGTGAAACAACATGCAGATTCATTATACAACCAGTTAATGCAGATGAAATGCTTGTGCCATGAATAAATCACTTTCAAAATTCTTTTTCTCATATGTATATTTCTCTTTGTCGGGCGTTATTGAAGAGAATGGCAATATTTTTTAAAATTTTACTGACTGTCCCAAAATTTACTGACAAGTTTCCAGCACTAGCCACAAATAAGAGGTAGAGATTTCTGGATATCTTCCAGGGCTTTGTAGCTTTTTCTTCTGCTTTGCTGCCAAGCTTAGCGTAACTGCCAATATCCTCTGCAGAAAGGATAGATAAGAGGGCGGACAATGCACCTAGGGAAGAACAACCCAAACTATGGTTACACGATGCAAGGTTCCACATTAGGAACCACCACCCAGGAAAAAGATTTAGGCGTCATTGTGGATACCTTGTTAAAACCCTCGGCCCAGTGTGCAGCGGCGGCCAAGAGAGCAAATAGAATGCTAGGTATGATATGGAAAGGAATGGAAAATAAAACAAAAGATATTATAATGCCTCTATATCGTTCCATGGTGAGACCGCACCTTGAATATTGTGTGCAATTCTGGTCGCCGTATCTTAAAAAGGATATAGCGATTTTAGAAAAGGTTCAGAGAAGAGCCACCAAAATGGTAAAGGGGATGGAAGGCTACTCCTATGAAGAAAGGCTAAAAAGGTTGGGGCTCTTTAGCCTGGAGAAGAGACGGCTGAGGGGAGATATGATAGAAGTCTATAAATTAATGAACGGAGTGGAACGGGTAAACGTAGATCGATTGTTTACCTTATCAGAATATGGAAAGACTAGGGGACATGCAATGAAGCTACAGGGTAAACTATTTAAGACTAATAAAAGAAAATATTTTTTCACTCAACGTGTAATCAAACTCTGGAATTTGTTACCGGAGGATGTAGTAAAGGCTGTTAGTGTAGCTGGGTTTAAAAAAGGTTTGGACAAGTTCCTGGAGGAAAGGTCCATAAACCATTATTAAGAAGGGACCCAGGATATCAATGCTTGAACCAGTACAAGCATTGTGGAACCTGTGTCCCTTGGGGAAACTGCTAGGTACGTATGACCTAGATTGGCCACTGTTGGAAACAGAATGCTGGACTTGATGGACCTTGGTCTGACCCAGTATGGCATATCTTATGTTCTTATGTTCAATGTGCGCTCTGAAGAGGTATGGCATCTTGAGGGGGGAGGCTGCTTTTGGATTCTAACCCCTTTTTCTCCTGTCTAAACCCATGTGCCTTTTAATCATTTCACTTATGAATTACCCTAGTCCCCTGTTGGTTCTGTTTGTCTGTTTGGAACTGAAGTTAGTTCCTACAGGTACCTTCTAACATCCAGTGTGGCTGCCTCTCCTGTTGTTGCCTCTCATGCAACCTTTTCCAGGTTTTCTGCTTGTTCCAGACAAACTGTGGCGTGATAGTACTGAGTTATATGACACTCTAGGCTAACCTTCAGCCCTGTAATACCCCCACAGTAAGCATCTCCCCTTGCCTACTTCCCCGCCCAAGTGAAGCAACTCCCCTTCCCTCGCATACTCTCCTTTCCCTTGTTCAGCATTTCCTCTTTTCTTCACCCCCCCATTCAGTGTCCAGTATCTCTCCTTCCTTCCCTCTCCCCTACCTTGCTTAGCATGACTCCAGTCTTCCTATTTCCTGGCCATTGTTACCTCCATACCTCTGTCCTCTACTCCGGCTGAAGCTGAATCAGCAAGACATTAGGCCTTTGAGCACTTGCACGGATGCACTCAAGGCCTGCTGAATCCTGCCCCTTGTACCTCAGACTTCCTGTCAGAAGGAGCAGGATGCAACAGGCCTAGAGTATGCATGGGTACTCAAAGGCCCACTGCCGCATTGACAGCAGTTTTCAAATGCTGCTGCAAGCAACACTGCCTCCATCCAGAATTCTCTCACCTTAAGCAGATGCCTGTTTGCCAAGTGGCAGGGCTGGCCCAGGAGGAATGGAGGAGTGGCCTAATAGTTAGAACAATGGATTAAGAACCAGAGAGGCCGATAATCAAATTCCGCTTCTTCCACCGATAGTCCTTGTCATGTCATCCTCATTGCTTGTCTATTTATAATACATTTCACCCATATAATTCTGAACCATCCAATGAATTATTCTCATTCGTTAATTTGTGGCTTCTAATGGTCTCAGATAAACGGCAAGTTTTTTTTGTATACTTTTGCAAGCAACTTGCTGTCACACTTCTTATTGGGTCAATGACTTACACCCAAATTAGTGCACGTTTAACATCAATGACCTCAGCCACTTTTTTTCTTTTAATAGCATAATATTGCTTAATAAACTTTTTTTTGTTTTTTTCTTTAGCGGGTTGACTCTTATCATACCCTAATATTCATAAAAACTGCGTTTGCCATTCTACTTAACTTATGTAGAATCGCATCAGCCTGTGTCCCATTCTTTTCTTTGCAACCACAAATGATGTTTACTAAACCCCCGACGCCTCACTCTCATGCGCGCTGTGGCGTTTCTCCAGTAGGGTTTATCAAGGGGGACAATATCATTGCTTTTGCGGGACGTAATCTTCTTAATAATGTATCCTTTTAATTTTCTATAAAGATACAAAGCAACATTATCCGGTTAACTTTTATCAAAGTCAATCTCATATGATTCACAACCTCCTTATAACTATAACATATATTTACTGACCCATTCGCTTCTTCAGTCTGCTCTCTCTTTCAACTGAACCGATCTCAGATTTTTCAATGAAGACGCTGACGCATGCGTGTTAAGCGTTGTTTAAATAGCTATTATGGTATTGTTTGATTGGAGCTTTCTCAAACACAGGCTACCCAATCAATGCTGATGTTTAAACCTTCAGGTTGTACTGTATGAAGTTGGTGAATCCACCATTGTTCCTGGTATGATAATCTCTGTTCGGCTGATTTTCCTTGAGACCCATACAGTATTAACTCTATGCTCCAACATTTTAAGGTTTCAAACTTGTGGCCCATAGTCAAACAATGTTGCACTATTGGGGCTTCAAGCCGCTTGCAACGCAATCTACTTTGATGTTCTAGCATGCGTGTCTTCAGTGTACGAGTTGTTTTGCCAATGTATAGTAATGAGCAGGGACAGCGAATTGCATACACCACAGATTTCAATTGGCAATTAGTTTTCTGTTTCAGATAATACACTTTGTTCCTATGGGTAAATTGCGAAATTTCTAACGTGATACTACAAATGGTGCAGTGGCCACATTTTAGATGCCTCCCCTCAGTTTTTTCTTCAGAGTTCCAATTTAATGGTCTAAGCACTGTTGGTGATAGATATTCCTTCAGACTCCGATTCCGCTTCCATACGCATCTGATTGACATTTCTTTTAGTGCTGGTATTGTCTCTAATACTCGTCCATGTTTTTTTATTATCTTTTGAAGTTTGGTACTAAGTGGTGAAAATGTCGTAACAAGATTAATATTCTGAGTATCCATTTGTACAGCATTCTTTTCTTTATAGGTAAGTAATAACTCTCTATTGTTGTAGAGAGCTCTATTATAAGCTTTATGCACTATTTTCTGTGGGTAACCTCTACTTTGAAAACTCTTCTTCAAATGTTTTGCCGAATGTTTAAACTCCATTGTTGTAGAGCAGTTTCTCCGATATCGAAGAAATTGTGATACTGGTAAACTGTTCTTTAAACCTGTTGGATGAACACTATCATAATGCAAAAGTGATTTTTTTTGTGTAGATTTTCTAAAAACTGTAGTTTGCCATCCTGTTAAAGCTCGAATGATTTTGACATCAAGATATGTGATCTGTTGTTCATGGCTTTCAAAGGTAAACTTTAAGTTGTTATCACATGCATTTAACCAGCTTACAAAATCCAACAATTCTGTTGTTGATCCTTGCCACAGCATAAAAACATCGTCGATGTATCGATGCCAAGATTTTATGTTAATTGCAAAAGGAGATTGTGGCAGGAATTGTTTCTCGAAACTGCCTACATAAAAATTAGCTATTGAGGGGGCACAAGTGGCCCCCATAGCTACTCCTGTTTTTTGAAGATAAATTTGTTGTTCAAAAATGAAAAAATTATTAAAGAGAGTGATCGAAGCTAATTGCTGTAGAAATTTCCTATGTTCCATAGAAAGATCTCCTCGTTCCTCAAGTACCTGTTGGATTATTCTATAAGCAGCTTCTTGAGGTATACTAGTATAAAGTGATTGAATATCCAGCGTTACTAAAAGAATATTCAACTGAGATGCCCAAGATGTTAACTGTTGTAATACATTTAAGAATTGTGTCGTGTCCCTTAGGAAAGATGGAATAGTTTTTAACATTGGTCTAAGATAAGAATCCAGGTACACCGATAGTGGTTCTAACAAGGAACCCCTTGTTGACACTATTGGTCTACCTGGAGGTCGTTGTAAATTTTTGTGTACCTTAGGTACGGTGTAGAACTTAGCTATCTGAGGCGAGACCGTCATTAGAAATTTAGATTCTTTTTTAGAAAGAATTCCCTTTTTCAGGGCTGACTTCACTAAATCATTGATTTGCTTTTGTAATGACAATGTAGGATCTTCTTGTAATAATTCGTAAGTATTCCGGTTTTGTAATTGAGATAAAGCTTCTTCTATATAATAATCCCGATCTAATATTATAAGGGCTCCTCCCTTATCAGCGCGTTTAAACACTATGTCTGATCGTGATTGTAATTGATGAAGAGTATTCATCTGCTCTTTTGAAAAGCTGCTTTTAATTTTGGGGCTATCTTTTGCAACTCTCCCAACTTCTTCTAGTACCAGCTCTTTAAATACTTGAATGCCTGCAGGTAAAGGAGTCGGTGGTGTCCATCTAGACTTCAAAGGTAATGGTACCCGGTTTAGACTTAATTGGGTGGGCTGAGCTCCTGTTTGTAGTTGTTCTCCCTCTTGCACAGCTAGAGATTGAGATGAAGAAAAATAAGTCTTCAGATGTAATTTTCTGATTAGATCCATAAACTCTATTTGAAATTGAAACAAATCGAACTTGATCTTCGGGACAAAAGAAAGTCCTTTATTCAATATCTCGATTTCTTCATCAGAAAAAGATCTCTGAGAAATATTTATCACCAAAGATTCATTCATTTCTTCTTTCCCCGATCCTGTCGTCGGTTGTTCTGTTCGTCCGCTTTTTTCTTCCGTGTTGTTCGACCCTCGGTTTCCTCTAAAAAAGTATGTTTAGATCCTCGACTGGAATCTGAACTTGTTTCCTCATCTGTGGTATCACTAAACATAACTCGTTTTTTCTCCACCGATTTTTTCTGTAACTTCCTTTGAGTGTTCTGCCACGGATAAACATATCCCGTTGAATAATCGGCAGCATCTCGCTGCAGTTTTTTTGTTTTTTTTGCCATTACTTCAACTCTTAGTGTGTCCACTTGTTTTTTCATTGACAATTGGTGATTCTGGAATTGTTCTTCCCGGTTCCGTCTCTTTTAATTTTATTAAAGATATTTCAATATCTTTAGAAAGTTGTTCCATTTGTATTTTGGCTGTGCTTATTATTAGCACCATCAAATCTAAGGAGCATTTATTTAAGATCTTATGCCATTGTTCCATGAATCCTACATCCATAGATGGTATTCTTGGTTCTTTGTAAATTCTTAAGCCTCGGGGGATATGACCTCTATTGATATATTCTAATAGTGAAGCACGATGTAGCTCTGTTCGCAATAATTTCTTTTGTGTCTTAATCAAACTCTCCCATTGGGATTCAAAATCTCCCGCTGTCTCCAGTGAGGTGAGGTCAGAAAATGGTGTTTTCTCTTTAAGGAGCGCTGTAATTAATTCTTGTGGGAAACTCAAGGTTTCTGTCCATTTTTGAAGACCTTCCATTATGATGTATCAAACAAACCAATATAGGACTTCTTTAGAGTGAATTACTAGATCATCTATTTATAATACATTTCACCCATATAATTCTGAACCATCCAATGAATTATTCTCATTCGTTAATTTGTGGCTTCTAATGGTCTCAGATAAACGGCAAGTTTTTTTTGTATACTTTTGCAAGCAACTTGCTGTCACACTTCTTATTGGGTCAATGACTTACACCCAAATTAGTGCACGTTTAACATCAATGACCTCAGCCACTTTTTTTCTTTTAATAGCATAATATTGTACTGTATGGGTCTCAAGGAAAATCAGCCGAACAGAGATTATCATACCGGGAACAATGGTGGATTCACCAACTTCATACAGTACAACCTGAAGGTTTAAACATCAGCATTGATTGGGTAGCCTGTGTTTGAGAAAGCTCCAATCAAACAATACCATAATAGCTATTTAAACAACGCTTAACACGCATGCGTCAGCGTCTTCATTGAAAAATCTGAGATCGGTTCAGTTGAAAGAGAGAGCAGACTGAAGAAGCGAATGGGTCAGTAAATATATGTTATAGTTATAAGGAGGTTGTGAATCATATGAGATTGACTTTGATAAAAGTTAACCGGATAATGTTGCTTTGTATCTTTATAGAAAATTAAAAGGATACATTATTAAGAAGATTACGTCCCGCAGAAGCAATGATATTGTCCCCCTTGATAAACCCTACTGGAGAAACGCCACAGCGTGCATGAGAGTGAGGCGTCGGGGGTTTAGTAAACATCATTTGTGGTTGCAAAGAAAAGAATGGGACACAGGCTGATGCGATTCTACATAAGTTAAGTAGAATGGCAAACGCAGTTTTTATGAATATTAGGGTATGATAAGAGTCAACCCGCTAAAGAAAAAAACAAAAAAAGTTTATTAAGCAATATTATGCTATTAAAAGAAAAAAAGTGGCTGAGGTCATTGATGTTAAACGTGCACTAATTTGGGTGTAAGTCATTGACCCAATAAGAAGTGTGACAGCAAGTTGCTTGCAAAAGTATACAAAAAAAACTTGCCGTTTATCTGAGACCATTAGAAGCCACAAATTAACGAATGAGAATAATTCATTGGATGGTTCAGAATTATATGGGTGAAATGTATTATAAATAGATGATCTAGTAATTCACTCTAAAGAAGTCCTATATTGGTTTGTTTGATCCTCATTGCTTGAGCTATAAACTTATAGCCTCCTGTGAAATGTACAGCAAGTTAAATAATACAAACCACATTGCTTTCAGAGAGACCTAGTTATTCATTATGCACTTAACTTTAAATGAGGTCCATAGATCTTTGGAAATGGGGAAATACCACTGTAGCTGGACATAATTCACTTTGAAGTACCAATGTATTTATTTATTTATTTATTTGCATTTCTGACCCACATTATTGAAAATCTAAGCAGGATATAACTTACATACATAATAAAATACAAAGCACAAACAAACAACTGAAACATAAATACAAATAATACAATGCTGCTCAGCAGATATCTATGTTTCCATATGTGATGTCTATGCTACCAGAAATATCACTGGAAACTAGGTATCAAGGCATCCTAAGAGCACAAATCTGAAAATGTTTGCTTAAATAAGTAAGCTTTCACTTTTTTCCAGAAGGACATTAGGTTTTCAGTACATCTCAGTTGAGATAGCAAGGAGTTCCACAATGTTGGACCAGCTACTGAAAACACCCATTCTCGGGCCTCATCCAAGTGTACTTGATGGAAAAATGGTACATCCAAGAGACCACAAACTTCAGATCACAATGTTTGGTAGCAGTGGGCTGGGTGGAGGAGATAAAGGTTAAGGGAAGATGCTATACAAAGTGGTACATCATTACTCAAAGCTTTAAGGCACATTTTACAAATGACGTCAAAGTCGGAAAGTCTGAAAAAAAAGTAGGTACGCTTTCACAAATATGGACAAGCCCAATATGGAGCTCTGTGGGGTGCTACATAGTCATCCCTAGAATAGTATTCTGTGGCACTATCTGTATAGTGCCGCTAAATCTCAGGATCACCATGGACTGTTAATTCGCTAAACTGCTTTGAATATGCTTTTTGCTATTTCTTTTAATTGTACGGTATATCTATGGCTAATGAGGAATCCACAAAGATGGCAAGATTCCTCAGATGGAAAACCACAGGAATAGTCCAGTCGTCCATCGTAATCTGTTTAGGAGGGGACATAACCGATCACCTGCCAAAGAACATGATGCCTGCTTTACCAATATCTAGGTATAATCTGTTGGCAGGCATCCAAGATGAAATTCTCAAAGAAATCAAGCAAGCTAACAAAAGTAACAGCGCAATCATAATAATGGGTGATTTCAATTACCCCGGTATCGACTGGGTCAGTGTCACGGCAGGACATGCTAGGGAGATAACGTTCCTAGATGACATAAATGACTGCTTCTTGGAGCATCTGGTTCATGAACCAACCAGAGGGGAAGCCATATTAGACCTAGTCCTTAGTGGAAAACCAGATCTAGTGCAAGAGATAAGGGTGTTGGGGCCACTTGGCAATAGTAATCATAGCATGATCGCCTTTGATTTAATTAGTGGAGGAGGGATAGTACGGAAATCCACAGTACTACCTTTTAACTTTCGAAAGGGAGACTATGATAAAATGAGGAAAATAGTTAAGAAAAAACTAAAAGGAGCAGTTGCAAAGGTTAAAGACTTACATCAAGCTTGGGTGTTGTTGAAAAATACTATCTTGGAAGTCCAGACCAGCTGTATTCCACACTTTAAGAAAAGTGGAAGGAAGTCCAAAAAACTACCAGCATGGTTTAAAGGTGAGGTCAGGGAGGCTGTTGTTGCCAAAAAAGCATCTTTCAGGAAATGGAAAAAAAGAGCCAAACGACAAAACCTGGAAACAGCACAAGCACTGGCAAGTCAAATGCAAGGCATTGATAAAGCAGGCAAAGGGAGAATTTGAGAAGAAGCTTGCTGCAAAAGCAAAAACGCGAAATAAAGATTTTTTCAAGTACATTCGTAGCAAAAAACCTGTGAGAGAGTCAGTTGGTCCATTAGATGATAGAGGAGTTAAAGGGGCACTAAGAGGCGACAAGGCGATAGCGGAGAGACTGAATGAATTCTTTGCTTCGGTCTTTACTGAGGAAGATGTAGGGATGTTACCCATGACTGAAGTGGTATTTAAAGGTGCGGAAGAATTGAAGGAAATATCGATACATCGGGAAGATGTATTACAACTATTAGATGACCTGAAGAGTAGCAAATCACCTGGGCCAGATGGTATATATCCAAGGGTGTTGAAAGAACTGAAATATGAGATTGCAGAACTGCTATTAGTAATCTGTGAACTATCATTAAAATCATCTCTAATACCTGAAGATTGGAGGATCGCCAATGTAAAACCAATTTTTAAAAAGGGTTCCAGGGGTGATCCGGGAAACTACAGACCAGTGAGCCTCATGTCAGTACCGGGAAAAATGGTAGAAACCATCATAAAGAATAAAATTACTCAGCATGTAGATAGTCATGGCCTAATGGGAGACAGCCAATATGGCTTTAGACAAGGAAGATCTTGTCGTACTAATCCGTTATGTTTTTTTGAAAGTGTGAATAAACAGGAGGACAAAGGCGAGTCGGTTGATATAGTGTATCTGGACTTTCAGAAAGCCTTTGACAAGGTCCTCATCAGAGACTTTTGGCAAAACTAAAGAGTCATGGGATAGGAAGCAGTGTACTACTGTGGATCAAGAACTGGTTAAAAGATAGAAAGCAGAGGGTTGGGCTAAATGGCCAATTTTCCCAATGGAGAAAGGTAAATAGTGGTGTACCCCAGGGATCTGTGCTGGGTCCGCTGCTTTTTGACATATTCATAAATGACCTGGAAAATGGAATAACGAGTGAGGTTATCAAATTTGCAGATGACACAAAACTATTTAAAGTTGTTAAAACCCAAGAGGATTGTGGAAAATTGCAAGAGGATCTTGATAAATTAGAAGACTGGGCATCAAAATGGCAGATGAAATTTAATGTGGACAAGTGCAAAGTTATGCACCTAGGGAAGAACAACTCAAACTAAGGTTACACAATGCAAGGTTCCACATTAGGAACCACCACCCAGGAAAAAGATTTAGGCGTCATTGTGGATAACGTGTTAAAACCCTCGGCCCAGTGTGCAGCGGCGGCCAAGAGAGCAAATAGAATGCTAGGTATCATAAGGAAAGGAATGGAAAATAAAACAAAAGATATTATAATGCTTCTATATCGTTCCATGGTGAGACCGCACCTTGAATATTGTGTGCAATTCTGGTCACCGTATCTTAAAAAGGATATAGCATTATTAGAAAAGGTTTAGAGAAGAGCCACCAAAATGGTAAAGGGGATGGAAGAAAGGCTAAAAAGGTTAGGGCTCTTTAACCTGGAAAAGAGACGGCTGAGGGGAGATATGATAGAAGTCTATAAATTAATGAACGGAGTGTAACGGGTAAACGTAGATTGATTGTTTATGTTATCAGAATATAGAAAGACTAGGGGACATGCAATGAAGCTACAGGGTAAACTATTTAAGACTAATAAAAGAAAATATTTTTTCACTCAACGTGTAATCAAACTCTGGAATTTGTTACCGGAGGATGTAGTAAAGGCTGTTAGTGTAGCTGGGTTTAAAAAAGGTTTGGACAAGTTCCTGGAGGAAAGGTCCATAAACCATTATTAAGAAGGGACCCAGGATATCAATGCTTGACCCAGTACAAGCATTGCGGAACCTGTGTCTTTTGGGGAAACTGCTAGGTACGTATGACCTAGATTGACCACTGTTGGAAACAGGATACTGGGCTTAATGGACCTTGGTCGACCCAGTATGGCATATCTTATGTTCTTAAGATTTTACAATTGTTATGAACAACTTCACAAGTTTAATAGCTTCTGGGACCGAGCTATGTATAAGAACCAAAAACTGAAGGTCATCAGCATACCAATGATATTTAACACCTAAGTAGTTAAATAGCCTGCAGACAGGATGTCAAACAGGACAGCAGATAAGGCTGATCCTTGAGATGCCCCTGATGGCAGGATGAACCCATGAAAAGGTGAGAGCTAAATCCAAATGAAGTCATAAAACATCATTGATTTTGAGCTAGTCGCTGGTGAATAACCTTCTTCCTTACTGAAAGAAGCAGAAGCAGGGGAGCTCAGATTTCTGAAGATGTTTTTCTTCCTGTACAGTGCTCACTCAAAGAGTTAAAGTTGGTTTCTTTCTACTCCTTCTGCCTTGCTACCTTCTCCTGCTGTTCATTTTGCCAGCTGATTGGTCATATTCTGTTAGAATATTTTATTAACTTATGTTCATTAAATGTGCTAAAAAAATTCTTGGTCACCAGCGAGCAAACATTGTCCTTCTTTGGGCAGGTTGATATCTTCCACAAGCCTCAGGCTTCATTCTTCTGGTGGAGGTGGTAGAGAAAAAGACAATATCAGGATTCAAGAAAGCTTGGGGCGAGACCTGAGGATCTCTAAGAGGGGATGGGATTGTACAGCTGAGTGGGTGGTGTGGATGTAGCGGCTGATCATTAATTATTGTCATCGTAACATAGTAAATGACGGCAGATTAAGACCAGTATGGTCCATCTAGTCTGCCCAGTAAGATGTCATGTTCTGGGTTTCAGTATTTTCCTTATCCTATGATTTATTTTCTCTTAATCTTTGCATTCATCATTCTCTTCTTTCTATTGGAGGCGCTCAGTTCTGGTCAACATTATTGGCACCCTTGCAGTTCAACCTCGTAGTGTCTAATATCTCCTAAAGAAAGTGGTCAATGAAAAGGCTTTGGACTATATATGCACACATATTTGACGTATAAAAGAAACAAATAAAACAAAACCAATTTAAAAAGGAAATAGTATAAAAACTGGGACATTACCAGGTCATGATTATTGTCACCCTTATAAACAATTCAAATCAGTTTGAACAGAAGAACCACATTCCCACTGCAGTAAAATTAGACTCACCTGTGATCAATTGTCAGTACTCACATGCAGGGCCCTACCAAGCCATAAATGTATCCTGTGTGACTTGCGTACCTGGCACGCCTCCCCCTGCCCCTCCCACCTGCCCTCTATCACAGGTTTGTCATTTGCCCCATGCCCAGCATCTTGCCTTTCCCACACCTCCATGTCTAGCAGGCTTCCTACGCTGCCTGCCCTTGATCCACCGCTGCTTTTTGTGGTTCCTTGGTGGTGGTAGCAGCGGCGGAGAAGACATCCAATTAAAAAAAAAGTGAGTCTTTCCGTCTCCGTGTTTGCATGCAGATCTGATCCCTCCCTCCTCTGACGTATGCTCTCATCAGAGGAGGGAGGAACCAGACCAGCCATTCAAATGCAGGTCTTTGCAACTCCACGCTTGAATGGCTGGTCTTGTCCCTCTTTCCCCTGATGCAAGAATATGTCAGAGGAGGAAGAGATCAGACCTGCATTCAAGCGCAGAGTCGGAAAGAGCCACATGTTGTTTTTTTTATTGGATGTCCACTGTGCTGCTGCCACCATTGCCACTGCCAAGGAAACATGAAAAGTGGCAGCAAGGCAAGGGCAGGCTGCATGGGGAGAGCTGAGTCTGGCAGTCTCAAGTGCACCCGCATTTGTTTGTGTCCTGTGCTGCCACACTGCTCACACAGGCCTAGGTACAGCGCTGTTCACATGACTTGAATCAACCAATAAATGATGGCTCTAATGTTTAAAATGGCCACATTCACTCCCTGCTTCATGTTGAATGATGAAGACAAGAGAGCTGCCTGAGACTATCAGAAAAGCCATCATCACCAAACATCAAACATCTCCAAAGACTGTGGAATTCCTGTGTCTACAGTTCACAATGCTATTAAGATGTTTTCTGCTTATGGAACTGCCAAAAACCTTCCAGGACATGGTGGGAAGAGGAAAATTAATCCAAGAAGTCCTCAAAGGTTAGTGTGAACTATTGAAAAAACATCATGTATAACATCCAGAGAGCTTAAGGCTGACCTGGAGCAATCTGGAGGGATGATTTCAACCCACACCATATGCCACTAAACAAAGGACTTAATGGGCAAAGGCCAAGGAGGACCCCACTGCTCAAAGACAGACATAAAAAAGCACGCCTGATCTTTGCCCAAACCCACCTTGAGAAACTACAATCCTTTTGGAAAAATGTTCTGTGAACAGATGAAATCAACTTGAGCTCTTTGGCAATGCAGACCAATGATACATTTACATGCGGAGAAATGAAACTTCCTACAGTTAAATATGGTTGAGGTTCCATAATGTTGTTGGGCTGTTGCCTCAGGAACTGGAGGCCTGGAAAGTATTCAAGGAATCATGAAGTTAGAGGACTACCAAGGTATTTTGTAGCGAAATGGGCTACGTAGTGTCAAAAAGCTAGGTCTGGATTGAAGGTCATGGGTCCTCCAGTAGGACAATGACCCAAAACATGCATCCAAAAGTACAAAAGAATGGTTAAAAAGGAACAAACTGACTGTTGTAAACTGGCCAGCAAAGAGTCCTTATCTCAATCCAATCGAGAACCTTTGGAAAGAACTGAAATCTGCCATTGGTAAAAGGAATCCTGGAAACATTCATGAGCTGGAACAAATCACAGCTGAAGAGTGGGAGAAACTACCAGCAGACAGATGTACGAAACTTATGGATGGTTGCAAGAAACATTTGGAAGCTGTCATCACTGTCAAGGGTTGTGCAACCAAATATTAGTGAAGGGTGTCATTAATCTTGTCCAGGTCATATTTTGTTTTTTTCTCAGAAATGACTATGTCTACATTGCACAGACATCTTTTTTTTTGGTTGTATACCTTTGAACGTACTATTAAAATTTCATGATGACATACAATTGGAATATTTCCAATTACACAGGTACACTAAAAATTTTTTTTTTAAAACTGCCTCTAATGTTTCGATTGATTTTTACGTTTTTTGGTGCGCTGAATCCAAATCTGGTAACCAATTTGCTCCATCACGTACAGAGTTTTTGCTACATTGGGTTAGCAGTTTGAGGTGAACGTTTCAGATTGAGTGCGATCGAGATAAAAGTTTCTTGGATGAATTCTTTATACTAATTGTTTAGTAGTTATTCAAATAAGAATAAAGAAAATTGTAACAAGGCAGCACATAAGAATAGAGTAATGTCAACAAAACACACTGTGATGGTAGCAAAATTGTCCGCACTTAAAACAGCCACATACATGTGCACAAACATTGAGCATATAAGAGCGAGGTTAGACACAAAGCAAAGCAAAGAAATGTGCAAAAAATGTTGTATAGGTATGTATGTAAGAATAGAAAACGCAAACCGCACCATTGCAATACATGAAGACAAACACCCGATGGTGTGAAAATAAAATTCTAATAAATGAGATCCGACACTGTGGTAATAACTAGCAAATTTTTATTTCATAGTTTAGTAAAAACACGATATTTGTCAACACAGTTTAGATTTTAAAGTCATTCTTGGGTCAATCAATCTCCTGGTGGGCCCGTTTCTTCTTCCCCCGAATGCTTCTCTTGGTGCGCTGCTTGGCGTATTTTTCATCTGGGGTTTCCCGCAGCAGCAACCAGCAGAAATCAGCCATCATAGTGGTGTTCCATCTTCCTTGGTACCTTCTCTCTGCGTCCTTGATGTCCTGGTGAAACCTTTCACCTTGTTCTTCACTGTACGCCCCCAAGTTTTCGGAAAAGTAGTTCACATGGGAGTGCAAGAAATGGACTTTCAGGCTCATGTTACAGCCTTGTTCTTTGAAGGCATTGAGCATCCTGGCAACAATATCCTTATAGTTCTCATCCCGCCTGTTCCCCAAGAATTTGAGAACAACATCCTTGAAGGAATCCCAGGCTTCTTTTTCCTTCTCAGACATCGTTTCAGCGGATGCTCCATCTGAAATGAGTTTCCTTATATCAGGGCCAACAAACACTCCTTCCTTTAGCTTTGCTTCAGAAAGTCGGGGGAACTTTGAGCAAAGGTACCGAAAGCACTCACCATCTTTTGGAAGGGACTTGATGAATTGCTTAATGAGACCCAACTTAATGTGGAGAGGTGGTAATAGAATTTTATCACGAGGTACCAAGCTCTCATGAAGAACATTTTTCTCACCGGGTCTCAAATACTCCCGAATTGGCCAGTCTTTTTTCCCCCCAGTGTAGGTCGCGGGCCCGGCTATCCCACAAGCAAAGGAAGCAGGGATATTTGGTGAAACCGGATTGCTGCCCTAATAGCATGGATAAAATTTTAAAGTCTCCACAAATCATCCACTTATGCTCATCATAACGAATCTTCTGAAGAATCAGGGCCAAATTCTCGTATTTTTCTTGGAGAATAACAGAGTGAGCAATAGGAACTGAAGCGAATGTGTTGCCATTATGAAGAAGAACACCTTTTATGCTGTCTTTTGACGAATCAATGAACAGCCGCCATTCAGCAGGATCATACTTGAGTTTAAACTTTTCCATCACTCCGTATATATCGTTGCAAAATACCAAATCTTCCTCTTTGCTGAAATACTTCAAAAATTGTGTCTCGCGGTTGCGGTACCAATAAAAAGTTGTTCCTGGTGACAATAGATTTTTCTGTTTAAGCCGAGAACCTAGCAGTTGGGCAGCATCTTTTGGGAGTCCTAAATCCCGGACTAAATTTAATTTTAATTTTAATTTAATTTAATTTAATTTTAATTAATTTTAATTTAATTAACAGGTTATTTATATACCGCTCCTTCCATTTGATCAGGTGCGGTTTCCATATAACAACATTAAACAGGGTGATCTGTTTTTACATATAACACGTTTAAAGTTAGGTAATTACAGTTAACAAATAGCAATTAACAAATAACAATATTGAACTATGTACAATTAACTATATACATATTTTTTGTTTTACATTTTCTTAATCACTTCGTCTTAGGTTACAGCGCTTCATTCTTTTGTTGAAATAGTGTATTACCCTGTGTCGGATTATCCTTTATCTAGCTGGGGGGTGAGAGAAGAGCTGGTCATAGAACCATAATGCTTTGTAAATAAGTGTGTATTGAGTATATTTCAGAACTCCATTATATCAGGTAGTTGTCTTAATTCTATTGGGATTGTGTTCCACAGGATGGGGGCTGCATGTGAGAAGGCTTTCTTGTTTGTGGATTTATTGGCTCTAATGAATTCTTTTGGTGGTGTTAATTTATTTAATTGGTCTCTCCTTTGGAGATTATGTGTAGGTTCTATTTTGATGAGGTTATTTATGGACAGGGGTGCTGTTTTTGTTATAGCTTTGTAGGTAGTTAAGATAGTTTTGTATTCAATACGGCTTTGAATCGGGAGCCAGTGTAGATATTCTAATATTGGGGTTATGTGTTAAATTGGGGTTAAATCATTGGGGTTAAATCATTGGGGTTAAATCATTCAATTCAGCTTGAGAGAAAAGTTCAGGTTTCGGATCTGGTTCAGTTTCAAACTCGGAAGTACTGGACTCATCGGGAAAAGCCATCTGATGAATCTCATCATGATCAGAACCATCCACACAAATATGATCCAAAGATTTTGGTGGTTCAGGCACAGGTACTTTGTTGCTATGAGGCATAGGCCTAATTGCTGAGGGAAGGTTGGGGTAACTTATTACGTTCTTATTTTTTAAGTTGTATCCCTTCACAATGCAAGAGCAAAAATAGCAGTCACTGCTGTGGTCTCTTTGTTCACGCCACATCATAGGTATTCCAAAACAAAATGCTTGTTTTTTACCTTTCATCCATAAGCGTAGATCTTCCTCACATGTCTTGCACACTTTGTGAGGAGCCCATGGTTTGTCTTGATCGCCTAACTTCAAACCGAAATAGGCGAAATATACTTTTTAAATAAATGCAGAAATGTTCCTCTGCCGCTTTTTCACGGTATATTCCCCACAAATAAAACAAAAACTGTCCGGAGAGTTGACGCAACCTCTGGCTCTGTGAGCCATCACAAATACACAGCACTGCAAACTACAACTGTAGTGAACCACTTCGGAATAAAGCTGGATTACGACTGAGCAAACAAAAGGTAATAATGAACTTGCAAGAAACTGAAATTTGACAGGAACGTTCATGTCGCAACCACCGTGTTTGAACGAGGCGAGGCGAACAGGAAAGAACATGCGCCAGCGCGAGTACTGGATTTAGCCCCCCGCCTCCCAATTGTCCTGTTAATGTATAAAATGAATACAAAACACTCTAAAATATCATGAGGGAGTGTTTCTAGTTAGTTAACCATTACAACCTCTATTTTGGGCCAAGAAAATAAACTGCAGTCGGCTAAAAAGAAATTATGTGAACATTCCTTATATGGGTAAGAAATCTAATTTTGCAAGAAAACATGTCGTGATAGAACATTTTGGCTATTTTTCCTGGATTCAGCACCCCAAAATCTATAGGAATCAGTTGCAAAACTGGAGGCAGTTTTTTGGTAGTGTACCTGTGTTATTTCTCAAGATATTGTACACAACATACCTAAAATGCAAGGATGTCAATCATGTTGACTACAACTGTATGATTTGCATTCATTTCAATTATGACTCAGTTTTAAAGCATTGTCTTGCCAAATGTCACCTTTTGCGGACAATGTCTTGTGGATGACACACCAAGGAATCGTTATCTTCCCAATGACAGACTGAAATGTCATTTGGACCTTCCCTGAATGAAGGAGAAGGTAGGCACCACACCCTAGAGCTATTTTAGTCCCATTTGCTAAGTGCAAATAAAATAAAAAGCTTGAAATCCAGTGGTTCAGAGTCCCAGACCAAGGACAGAGCATGCTATTTTATTTCTGAATTTGTAAGAGCCAGGGGACACATTTTCTTGGCATTACAGTAGAGAGCAGGCTTTCCCGGAACTCTCTTTTGTTTTACTTAGTAAACGTATTACTCACCAGAGCAAAAATCCCTCAAGGAATGATATAAAATACAAATATATACCCCTCTACCCTACTTATAATACAGGTATAATATTTTAATGTAATGAATTATAAGGCGCATGAATGACCTGATTCAATGGAAATTCACAGCAAGAACACTGTGACCTTTCTGAATGAGACCTTGGTAGGTGGGGATTTGGATTTGTTTCCACCTTTTTCAGTAGTAGCTCAAGGTACAGTAGGGATTTACTTGTCCCCAGGGGGTTACAATCTAAGGGGCATGTTTACTAACATGTGTTACCAGAGTTGCATGGGGTTAGCACACAGTTTCGGTGTCATGCTATAAACCTTATGATACCTTTGTTGTGTGTGTCTGGGAGGGAGGGATTGGGGTGTTCCCACTGCGCTTCAGCAAGCGTGGGCGTTTGAAGCCTATTCTGTACTGTAGGTGCAATAATGCCACCTCGATGGGTGGGGTTAATTGCACTTGTGGCTGGTTTAACTGCAAGGGACAGATATACCCACCCCCTCTAGTTAGCTTGCAGCCTCACGGTAGGAACACGGCTCACTTGTGTGTTGCTGATGTGAGACTTAGTAAACATCCCCTTAAGTTTGTACCAGAGACAAGGGAGGGTTAAGTGACTTCTCCAAGACCACAAGAAGCATCAGGGGGGTTTAAACCCTGACTTCCCTGATTCTCAGTCTACTGCTGAACCCGCTAGGGTGTTCCTCCACTCCTACAAGCTCTAGTCACTGTCCTGGTCAACTACAGGAGCTTGGAGATTTTGCGGCAAGAGGTTGACAATTAAGCAGCCAAAGTTTTGACATTTGTGACAGTTCTGCTCATAATTGCATAGATTTGAATTTGCATATTAAATAATTTACATTTTCCTACTATTCCTATCTCTCTCTTCTCTTTACATTATTGTCGTTGAGAAAAGGAATCGTAATGACTGGTGCAGGGAATGGAGGAGGGGATTGGTAAATGGGAAGGTGGAAAGTGTAGAAGCATTGGCATGGGAATCGGACTTTTGGGATGAGAAGAAGAGAGAGAATGAGATAGGAGCTTGGCAATAGGGGATGGAGCAGGAGAGGAAGACTCAGAATTTATTTACCTATTTAGTTTTTTATACAAGGGTATTTCTGGAAATATAGAAACATAAAAAATGATAGTAGACAAAGCCCATGTGGCCTATCCATTCTGCCCATCCATGAGAACTAATAAGCTCTACAATCCTTTCCTCTCCCTCAGAGATCTTCTGCACTTGTCCCATGCTTTTTTGAATTCATATACAGTCCTCGTCTCCACCAACTCTAAAGGGAGGCTGTTCCACGCATCGACCACCTTTTCTGTAAAGAAATATGTCCTCAGATTGCTCCTCAGTCTATCCACTTTCATCTTCATCCTATGATCACTGATTCCAAAGTTTCATTTCAAGTGGAAGAGGACCATCTCTCGTGGAGTATGCAGGTATCTACACAGCCTGAATCCCATCCTGACTCCATTCCTTGTGCAACAGAGACACCCTGATCCCATTCACTCCACAGATGCCAAATCCCATCCTGAACTCAGCCTATGTAGTCCAGAGACACATGGATCCTATCCTGAATCCAGCCCATGTTCTCTGAAGATTCTTGTAATATGTCCAAAATCCAGTTCATGCACTGTGTAGATGCTCAAATCCTGTCCCATGTCTAGACTTCATGTTCAAGAGACATCTGGATCTCTGCCCGGGTCTGGACCACATGCTCAGGAAGCCAGTATATCCTGTTCTTGACAAGCACTTACATGTTAAATCTATTGCAACGCAAAGGAATCTGATATAGGCTGGAAAACTTGGATATCATTGGCATAAATATGATAATCCACACCGAGCTTTTTAAGCAGCCTACAGACAAGGGTAGAAACTTCTTGAGGGGCAGAAAAGAGCAGGGTTAAATAATACTGTAGATTCTGATGCTGGGTGGGGGGAGGGGCATAAGGTTTAAGGTTTGCATAAATAGAGCATAAATAGATATTAAGCAAGATATGGCGAGCATAAATAGATATTTAGTAGGATTGCAGAGAGGGCAGAGCTCTGAAGCACACCTTTGGAGGCTTGGGACCAAGCAGACATGGTGGAACTTATTACTGCCTATTTCCCTTAAAGAAGTACACATTTGCTCAATCGATATAACAAAATATTATGATTCAAAATATTGATGGCCACTGAGAGATCCAATTATACCAACAAAGCTTTGTACCTATATTAAATCCTTTCCAAAATATGCCTCACTTGAAGTGCCTCAGTTCCACACACAGGGCAAAATCCAAAGTGACAATTATCAAGAATATTGTTCCCAGACAGAGACTGTTGCTCTGATGCTAGGGTCTAATGGGAAGGAAGAAGAAAGCATCCCCAGGCTGCTCCTCTTCTTCCTACTGCCAGCTTTGTAGGGTTCACAGTGGAGAGGGGATGAGAGTATCTTTATCTTTATTAGTCATTTGATATACCACTTAGGCAACCTTGGCACCAGAGCGGTTCACAAAACTAAAACAGGTGGCTGTTGGAAAGATGAAAGGAATGCCAAATTCAGACAGGACAGCAGAGGGGAAAAAGGAGAGAAAAGAAGACAGCAAGAAAGGGGAGAGGGAGGGGCTAGGGGTATCCTGCAAGAGTTCGGGGAAGGGAGGTCAAAAGCAAGGGGAAAGAAGTGAATTTTCAGCATGGACTTGAATTTGAGGAATGAGATTTCTGAGTGCAAGGAGGTGGATAGAGAGTTCCACAGTGCGGAGCCCAGGAAAAAGAAAGTGGAGTTGCGTGTCCATTCTAGGTGTGCACGTGAGACCGAGAGGAGCTCGAGATGGTTGAAATGGATAGATCTAAAAAGGTAGTGAGGAGTATGGAACTGGAGAAGATTTGAGAGATACTGTGGAGTGCCAACATGGATACCTCTGTGAAGCAGGATAAGAATCTTGTAGTCAACATGGTTTTTAAGGGTGAGCCAGTGATGGTGAATAAGAAGAGGGGTGATGTGATCTACGGGAGGAGTGTATGAGTATGCATGCAACAGTATTCTGTAAAAGGAAGACGGTGAAGATGGGGTCAAGGGAGAGTATAGGAGGAATGGGTGGAGTACTCTTGAATTTACACTCAGCTTGCTGCCCACTCTCAGTTTTCTGAGATGTCATGAGGACCCAGTAATTCTAAAGGTAGGATATGATCTTGTGGTGCTTGTCATGGTTGTCTAATTGCAGAAAACTAGGGTCTTGGGGCAATTTCTCCAAATAGGTTAGTTTTGTGCCTACCATGACAGTCATGAACTTCACTCCTAAGCCAGGCTATGTGGACTATGATCTCAATCTCTCAAATTTACTGCTAATATTTGGCGTAGTACTTGCATCGTGCCAAAGAGATCCTCCTGCTAGAGTTCGTAATATGTAACATGTATGGATAGCTTGTCAAGATAGGGTCTTGCTATAAATACATTTTGCTGTTTTATATGATTACATATTCTGCAGAATGGATAAAACTCTAATCAACAAAATCAAATCCTCGCACCAATAACTTAGTTCTCAACTGGTCGGGCTGCTCTAGGTGCCAATTTATTACATGCTGGCAGTCTACTTATGGAAGGGGAGGGCTGGTATTTTCCTTCTGTGCAACAGCACTTCTCACGTGAAAATCTGCCATGATCCACCGTCTGAGGATCATTAGGCTCAGTAATGATGTAACTGATGAGGAAGGAATCAAAATGTTGGATTCCCTGAATAGACTGCTAGGTCTGAGGCACTCCTGTTTCCATAAATGCATCTTCTAGGCACGTTTTACTTTGATGATGAGGAAGAGAGGTATGCCAATTATTCTGTGAATAAACACCAGGAGCAAAGGAAAGGTCAGAAATTGCTTTGCTTTACTTTAAAAGTGTTTATCAGTGATTACTGTAGGGAGAGACAAGCTCTTTCTATAATAGTTACATTGAGCAATGAGGCAGGGCAAGACAGGCGATGCTTTGGGGCAATCACATAACAGGTGTATCATGAGGTAAGTTTAACTATCACGTATTAATGACACATTATCTGATGCCTCACTGTAAAATCAATGTGTGAAAATCACAGAATTTACTTGACTATTAGAAAAAGAACCCAAGATATAGTAAGATCCATGCTTGATCATTTACTATGCAATGCAACAGGTTAGTGTCTTTTCTGAAGTGAGGCAGTTAGGAATAGCCTGATAGCCAGGGGTGGCTCTATAATGAGGCCGAGTGAGGCGGTAGCCTCAGGTGGCAACATTTTGGGGGTGGCAAATATTGCCCCCAAAAAGACCGCCTCACTCGGCCTTCAAAATAAAAAAAAAAATAACATAGTAACATAGTAAATGACGGCAGATAAAGACCATTATGGTCCATCTAGTCTGCCCAGTAAGATGTCCAGAGTAAGATGACAGGAGTGGGTGCCACTCTGGGCAGGCCACCCCTCAGGCCACCCCTCCCCATGTCTTTGTTTAGGGGTGAACCCACCGCTCCATGCAGGACACCCCTATTTGTTGAGAAGCTAGATGGTTCAGTTTATTTTGATTTTATTCTGTTGCTATAAATGGATCCATTGTGTCTGTCCCATGCCATTTTGAATTCTGTCACTGTATTTGCCCCCACCACCTCCATCGGGAGGGCATTCCAAGCATCCACCACCCTCTCAGTGAAAAAATATTTCCTGACATTGCCTTTCAATTTTCCACCTTGCAGCTTCATGTTATGCCCTCTCGGTTTACAGCTTCCCCGTCTTTGGAAGAGGTTTGTTTGTTCATTATTTCTCTTTAAGTATTTAAAGGTCTGAATCATATCTCCCCTATCCCTTCTCTCCTATTTAGGTCTTCAAGTCTCTTCTCATAAGGCTTCTGATGCAGGCTCCAAATCATTTTGGTCACCTTTCTCTGAACAGTTTCCATTCTTTTTACATCCTTTGCAAGATACAGTCTCCAAAACTGAACACAGTATTCCAAGTGAGGCCTCACCAGTGACTTATACAGTGGCATTAGTACCGCTTTCTTTCCGCTGGTAATTCCTCTTCGTATGCAGCCCAACATCCTCCTGGCTTTTGCCACCGCCTTGTCGCACTATTTTGCCACCTTGAGATCTACAGAAATAATCACACCAAGGTCTTTGTCCCGATCCGTGCACACCAACCTCTCGCCCGGCAGAAGCAGCAGCAGAATGAAGTGCCCCGCGGCTGCCGCCTCCCCGGAAGAGCCCTGCCAGTGTTCCCCCCCTCCCCTGTGCTGGCTCAGCTTGCAGAGCCGCGTGAAGGGAGAGTGTTTCCCTTTCCTGTGGCTCTGTTAAAGTTGAGCCCACCAGCACTGATGGAAACAGGAAATGCCTGTTTTCCATCAGTGCTGGCGGGCTCAGCTTTAACTGAGCCATGGGAAAGGGAAACACTCTCCCTTCGCGTGGCTCTGCAAGCTGAGCAGGTGCAGAGGGGAAATGCTTGCAGGGCTCTTCTGGGGATGCCAGCGGCCATGGGATACTTCATTCTGCCTCTACCACTGCTGCAGTGGCAGCAACAACAACTTCTGCAGCCAGGATTTATTTTTCAATTTCCCTAAAGAAGGTCTGGGGCTGGGCTGGGCTGGGCTGGGCTGGGGGGGGGGGGGGGGGGTAGGACAGGAAATAGTAATGGGCTGATAGGGGGAGGGCTAGGACTGGAAATGGGCCGATGGGGGTGTTAGAAATGGAAATGGGCTGATCGGGAGGGGGGAGGTAGGACTTGTAATGGGTTATCAAGGGGGGCTAGGACTGGAAATGGGCTGATGGGGGGTTAGAACTGGAAATGGGCTGATTGGGAGGAGGGGCTAGGACTTGTAATGGGTTATCAAGGGGGGCTAGGACAGGAATTGGGCTGATTGGGAGGCTAGGATTGGAAATTGACTTATTGGGATGTTAGGACTGGTAATGGGCAGATGAGGGGCTAGCACTGGAAATGAGTTAGGACTGGTAATGGGTTGATTGGGGGGCTAGGACTGGAGTGGGCTGATAAGGGGGATAGGACTGGAAATGGTCTGGGACTGGAAATGGGCTAATGGGGGAGGGGAGGAGAGTGCTGCTGGCCCTGGAAGAAAACTAGGGGCTAGGGCTACAAATGGGCTGATGCGGGGGATGGTAGAATAGGACTGGAAGGAAGTGGATACTAAGAGGGTCTGCCAGGGGAAGGAGGGGACAGGAAGGGAGCTGACACGGGGGAAGGAGGGGACTGGAAGGGAGCTGACACATGGGAATGCGAGTGATAGGTGGCTGGGTAATGGGGAGGAGGTCGGAAGAGAGCTGACATGTGAATGGTACTGGAAGGGGGATGGACAGAGGGTAGGGCGACTGGAAGGGAGCTGACTGGGGTGGTGGCACTGAAAGTGGACATGAGCTGATACCTGGGATGTTATTTGGACTAGAAGGGGCTGGACAGTGGGGAAGGAGGGGGACTGGAATGGAATGAACACCAGTAGCAGTCCTGAGAATGCAAGGCGGTTGACATTGGAAGGTACTGGGAGGGGAGGACTGGAAAGGGGGCTGATACTGGGGAGGGTTACTGGAACTGGAAATGGGCTGATGGAAGGAAGTGAAGAAAACAAAAGAAGAGATAAGAAATGGAAGATGGACCATGGACCATAGACCACAGAAAGAGAGCTAAGAGAAGACAGGAAAGCAGAAGCCTCAGATCGGGACCAGCATGATCAGAGAATAAAATGGTCAGACAACAAAGGTAGAAAAAATAATTTTATTTTATTTAATTTTAGTGATTGGACTTTGTGCTATTTTTATATTTTTCACAGTATTGGGGAATTGCATCTCTTATTTATCTGATGTTGCACTGCATGTGGAGTCTGGCTTCTTGGGGTTTAAATTTTGTCTACATATTTTTATTTTTACTTTAGATTGTGGTTACTTATTCTGTACTTGGTGAGGGTTGATGTTGTGAGTGTGTGACTGAGGTCAGGTGTTCTGTTAACATGGGGTTTGTATATAAAGATCTATACTATACTGTAGTAATTTGACTTGTTCAGCTTTTCAAATAGGCTTTTGGATGTTCCAGACCCACTGTAGTATTTACAGTGATGCTTTTTTTGGATGGGCTCCTTATGTGAGTTTTGGAAGTTTGTGCTGGTATGGTAGGTTTGCTCTTTGTTGTAGGGTTTTGTATTAGTTCACAATACGCCTGGTACTGGAGAATAGTGGCTGTTGTTAGTGAGATGATCAGAATCAGATTTTTTTTTAAAATATTGAGTTCTGTGGGTGAATGTCCTGGTTCTGCTCTGCACCTACTGTGGATGCAAAATATATGTTGAAAAAGAAAAAGCAAGAACCATAACGCAGTTTACAACAACAAAATATAAATGAGTTATAATTTAGCTTTATAAACTATGCTGTTGGTTCTTGCTGTCTTTTAAAAGTTCCTTGGTGTACCTAGCCCTGTGCAAGCTGTGCAGCCGCACAGGGCGCAAAGGCTTGGGGGTGCATTTCGGCTGTCTTTTGTTGCCCTGCCGCCGCTGGCAGGACAATAGCAGGCAGCCAAAATGTGCCCCCCAAGCCTTTTCGCAGCACTTTAAGCAGGTCTGGTTCCTCCCTCCTTCGACGCAAAGTCAGGGCAGGGAGGGACAGATCTGCTTAAAGTGCTGGCGCCTTTCAGATCGGGCGCATGCCCTCCTCCTCCTTCACATACCTCTGCCCAGCGCTGCCTGCTCTTTCCCTGCTGACGACACCGCTGTGAAAAAAACAGAGGGTGGCAGCAGCAGGGAAAGAGTAGGCAGCGCTGGTCGGAGGTATGGGGTGTGTGCGCCTGAGCTGCAAGTTGCACAGGGCACGATTGCAGCTCGGTACAGCCCTGTGAGCAAACATCTTGCATTTCCTCAATATAATCTAATCGGCTTTTTGGTTTGGTTCAGTCTCTGATTGGATTTCTGAAAAAGCTCTTCCCCCCTCTAAGATGTGTGGTGGGGACGCCATCTAATTCTTCGCCTCAGGCAGCAGATTGCCTTGAGCAGCCCTTGCTGATAGCCAATGGAACCCCTAACTGACAGTGGTAAATTTGATCACAAACTATGGACTGGCAAAGTAAAGAATACAGAATTGCTTGCTAAATAAAGTTCTTTAAAAAGAAAAAGAAGGTTCTTGGAGTAGAATTCTGGAACATGGCGAGTTGGAACAACACATATGCCTTATTAGGCCTATACAGGAGGTCAATGAAGAGGCTCAACATGTTTTTTTGGATATAGACATCTTTAAACCAGAGATTGGGGCAGCAAGGAAAGGCCATAAAAGCTGAAGAAGTTATTCCTTTAGAAGCTACCAGCTACAGAGTCTCAAGGAAATTTTAAGGGGACTCATATAGGAAAGAACTGAGAGGAAAGATCACGAAGGAATACTATAGAAGATTAAAATCATTATTGAAAAGTGCCTTAACATCACAGAATAAGATACAAGCCATCAATCAGCTGGCAATTCCTGTACTCTCATACGGCTTTGGGATTGTAGACTGACCTCTTAAAGATCTTGAAAAGCTGGATATGTGAACAAGAAAACTTCTCCATGCCCATGAGGTAATTTACAAGAAGCAGTGTATGCCAAGACTTTATATCCCTAGAGCTGAAGGAGGGCTAGGCCTCATAGAGATTGATTACACATACAGGGCTACTATCATAGGTCTCCAGGCCTACCTGACATCATCAGATTCAAATATGCAAAAAGTGCTGAAATATGAAAGTAAAAATCCAGAATCTGCCTCCAATCATCAATCTTGGACAAGCATCCAATGACTAGAAAGAATGAGTGGGAATCCACAAGCACACAAAGGAAAGGAAGTAACAGAATTTACAAAACAAGAAAAAAAAAAATCTTCAAAGAATTAAATCAAAAGACAAGTGGCAAATGCACATATATAGTGGGAAACATAGAGTGTTACTCCAGGAATCCTTTGTCAAGCACTTGAATGGTTAAGGAGAGGTAAGCTGAAACTGAAGGATGAGAGATAGATAGCTGCAGCCCAGGACAACGGATTACAGACGAGATGGTTTACAGCGTGCATTGAAAAAACTGGCAAAACAGACGTATGCCAATTCTGTAAGAGAAAGCTGGAAACAGTGACTCACCTCATAGCTGGCTGTGAAGTTCTGATGGTGGAAAATTTATATACAGAAAATTTATATACAGAAAAGCACAACAAAGTAACACACTATAACATCACTGTGCCTGAAAAGCACTGGGATCACGACCCTAAGAAAATTATAGAGAATGAAGAGGTTATGACCACCTAGGACATTCCCATTCTGATAGATAAGAAACTGGATGCAAGGAAACCCGACATAGAGGTAAAGGAGAAAAACGCAGAACAGCATCTAGAGGTGTCGGTTCCAAGTGATTATTCTGTGAATCCAATGGAGAGGCAGAAGATCCTGAAGCACCAAGAAATGCAGTCAGAGACCAAGAAAATGTGGCAGAAAGATAAAGAAATATTTCCCATTCTATCGGGAGCCACAGGCTTGATAAAGAAGAATTTTCTAGCACATCTTGACAAATACCCATACATGTTACATCTTACAAACTCCAAAAGGAAGCTCTCTTTGGCACAATGCAAGCACCGTGCTAAGCATTGGCAGTAAATTTGAGACATTGAGATCATACTCCACATAACCTGGCTTAGGAATGAGGTTCGTGACTGTCATGGTATGCGCAAAACTCACCCATTTGAAGAAACTGCCATGAAAGCATTTTAAAGTTACAGAGAGGTAAAGCCAAGAAGTAGTAAAGTTGGGGATGGGGTGCTAGCTCTCTTGGGATCCCACCCTACAACAATAGAGCCATATGGAGAGAATTCATTTATATGTACTATTGGAACAATCAAGCTTAGCAGTGATGGAGCTTCATGCTTGGACAGTGCTAGGTTTCATGCTTTGTTTTTGGTAACTTGTTTCAGAGATGTCAAGGGTGAACCACTCCAAAGAGTGAGTTATGCTGTTCCAGAGTGAGAATGAAGTCCAAAGAGTGAGATTTTTTTCAGTTGATACATTCAGAATATAAATCTAGAACATAAGAACATAAGATATGCCATACTGGGTCAGACCAAGGTCCATCAAGCCCAGTATCCTGTTTCAAGCAGTGGCCAATCTAGGTCATAAGTACCTAGCAGTTTCCCCAAAAGACACAGGTTCCTCAAATCCTGGGTCCCTTTTAATAATGGTTTATGGACCTTTCATCCAGGAACTTGTCCAAACCTTTTTAAACCCAGCTACTCTAACAGCTTTTACTACATCCTCCGGTAACAAATTCCAGAGTTTGATTACACGTTCAGTGAAAAAATATTTTCTCTTATTATTCTTAAATAGGTTATCCTGTAGCTTCATTTCAAGTCCTCTAGTATTTTATATTCTGATGACGTAAACAATTGATCTATGTTTACCCGTTCCACTCCATTCATTAATTTATAGACCTCTATCATATCTCCCCTCAGCCGTCTCTTTTCCAGGTTGAAGAGCCCCAACCTTCTTAGCCTCTCTTCATAGGAGTATCCTTCCATCCCCTTTACCATTTTGGTGGCTCTTCTCTGCACCTTTTCTAATAACGCTATATCCTTTTTAAGATACGGCGACCAGAACTGTACAAAATATTCAAGGTGTGGTCGCACCATGGAACGATACAGAGGCATTATAATATACTTTGTTTTATTTTCCATTCCTTTCCTTATGATACCTAGCATTCTATTTGCTCTCTTGGCCGCCACTGCACACTGGGCGGAGGGTTTTAACATGTTATCCACGATGATGCCTAAATCTTTTTCCTGGGTGGTGGTTCCCAATGTGGAACCTTGCATCATGTAACCATAGTTTGGGTTGTTTTTTCCTAGGTGCATAACTTTGCACTTGTCCACATTAAATTTCATCTGCCATTTAGATGCCCAGTCTTCTAATTTATCAAGATCCTCTTGCAATTTTCCACAATCCTCTAGTGTTTTAACAACTTTAAATAGTTTTGTGTCACCTGCAAATTTGATAGCCTCACTCGTTATTCCCTTTTCCAGGTCATTTATGAATATGTCAAAAAGCAGCGGACCCAGTACAGATCCCTGGGGTACTCCACTATTCACATTTTTCCATTGGGAATATTGGCTGTCAAAGACTTTCTGAAAGTCCAGATACACTATATTAACCAACTCACCTTTGTCTACCTGTTTATTTACACCTTCAAAAAAACATAACAGATTAGTAAGACAAGATCTTCCTTGTCTAAAGCCATGTTGGCTGCCTCCCATTAAGCCATGACTATCTACATGTTGAGTAATTTTGTTCTTTATGTTGGTTTCTACCATTTTTCCCGGTACTGACGTCAGGCTCACCGGTCTGTAGTCTTCCGGATCACCCCTGGAACCCTTTTAAAAAATTGGCGATACATTGGCCATCCTCCAATGTTCAGGTATTACAGATGATTTTAATGATAGTTTACAGATTACTAATAGCAGGTCTGCAATCTCATATTTTAGTTCTTTCAACACTTTTGGATGTATACCATCTGGCCCAGGTGATTTGCTACTGTTCAGTTTATCTAATAGTTGTAATACATCTTCCCGAGGTATCGATATTTCCTTAAAATTTTCCGCACCTTTAAATAACACTTCAGTCATGGGTAGCATCCCTACATCTTCCTCAGTAAAGACCAAAGCAAAGAATTCATTCACTCTCTCCGCTATAGCCTTGTCCCTTCTTACTGCCCCTTTTACCCCTCTATCATCTAATGGTCCAACTGACTCTCTCATGGTTTTTTTTTGCTACAAATGTACTTGAAAAAGATTTAAATGTACTGTAGCATTGTTTTGCAAATGAAAAAAGCTGCATAAATGATATTTGCCTTTCTTTGAAGCCTCTGAAATGATACAGACATAGTGGAAGTAATATGGGTAAATTAGGAGGAGACAGGCTGAAACTTGCCCTCTGCTCAATACTAAAAGTATGTGCACAATTTTCACAGCACCTGTACTTGTAGGTACAAGGAAAGGGATGGAAAGAAGGATGCACTATACAGGAAGGTGAGGTCAGATTTCTTCCTATTGGCTGGGCCACTTTGATTTCCTTCTCTTAGACTTGTCTCTCATGAAAGCAATGACCAAGATCAGTGCAATGACCCTGAGTCTCTAATGCTTCAGATAAGGGATTCAAAGAAAGTGAGAGTGAGAAAGCTTCAAATGAATGTGACATACTCCTAATGAGTGAGACTTGACAGCTCTGTGGCTACTCATATTAGACTTGTAGCTCACCTTGTCTGTGGGACTTTGACCTGGAACTGTTTGCCAAACTTGGTATGGATTCTCCAATAGGGGAAGGATTCTCCTAAATAGAGCTCACTCTGGGGAGAAGGAGGTTACCAGTGGTGTTCCCCAGGGATCTGTTCTTGGTTCGATTTTTTTTAACATCTTCGTTAGTGATATTGCAGAAGGGCTGTCAGTTAAGGTTTGCCTCTTTGCGGATGATACCAAAATCTGCAAAAGAGTAGACACCCAGAAAGGTGTAGATAACATGAGGAGGGATCTTGCTAAGCTTGAAGAATGGTCTAGAATTTGGCAGCTAAGATTTAATGTTAAAAAATGCAAGGTCATTCATTTGGGCTGCAGCAATCCAAGGGAGCAATATAGTACAGGGGATGAAGTACTTCTGTCCACTAAAGAAGAGCGGGATCTAGGTGAGATTGTGTCTGATGATCTTAAAGTAGCTAAACAGGTAGAAAAGGCAATGGCAAAAGCTAGAAGGATGCTTGGGTGCATAGGGAGGTGAATGGCAAGTAGAAGAAAGGAGGTGATAGTGCCTCTGTATAAGTCTTTGGTGTGACCTCATTTGGAGCATTGTGTGCAGTTCTGGAGACCGCACCTTCAAAAGGATATAAGCAGGTTGTCTCGTAGTTGGTGCAGAGAGTGACTACTAAAATTGTTAGTGATCTTCATTATAAAGCATATGAGGACAGACTTAAGGATCTTAAAATGTATACTTTAGAGGAAAGGCACGATAGAGGTGATATGATTGAGAGATTTAAATACCTCCATGGCATAAATGCACAGGAGGAGAGCCTCTTTCGAAGGAAAGCAAGCGCTGCTACGAGGGAACATTGGATGAGGGTGAAAGGGGATAGACAACAGGAGTAATATGTGGAAATATTTCTTTACAGAAAGAGTGGTAGATGCGTGGAATAGTTTCCCAGTGGAGGTGGTAGAGATGAGGACAGTATCTGAATTTGAAAAAGCATGGGACAAACACAGAGGATCGCTAGAGGGAAAAAGGGTACTGCTGTAGTGGTTGATATGGAAGGGCAGATTAGATAGGCCATGTGGTCTTTTTTTGCCGTGATGTTTCTATGTTTCTAAGATAGACAACACAACAGCTGAGGACAAGGATATGTCTAGGAGAATGGTAAGGAAACACATAGGAGACTATGCTGATTAGGATCCAAAAGAGGCTTTGAAGAGGTGAGTTTTCATCCTGGATTTGAAAAGGGCTAGAGATGAAGCCTGATGCACAGACTTGGGTAGTTTGTTCCAGGTGAAAGGAGCGACGAGGTGAAAGGATTGAAGTCTGGAGTTGGCAGTAGAAGAGAAGGGCACAGATAGAAGCGATCTGCCAGAAAAGCAGAGTTCCTGAAAGGGGTGTAGGGAGAGATAAGAGAGGAAAGGTAGTGAGGAACAGCAGAATGAGTGCACTTATAGGTCGTAGGAGAAGTTTGAACTGGATATGGAAATGGATAGGGCGCCAATGGAGCAACTTGAGAAGAGGGGTTATATGAGCATAGTGAGAATGGCGGAAGGTTAACTAAGTTTTGAAGGGTAGAAGGATGATTCAGAGGGAGACCAGGAAGGAGGAGGTTGCAATAGTCTAGATAGGAGTGACTAAAGAGTGGATACGTTTCTTAATAGTGTGTTGAGAAAGGAAAGGGAGAATTTTACTGATGTTATAGAGAAAGAAACAACAGGTTTTAGCTATCAGTTGGATGTGTGTGGAGAAGGAGAGGGAGGAGTCAAAGATGACCCCAAGACTGTGAGCTGAGGAAAAAAGGAGTAGTAGAGCATTATCCACAGAGATTGAGAAAGGAGAAAGGGAGAGGTGGGTAAAGGGGGAAAAATAAGAAGCTCGGTTTTGGCCATGTTCAATTTCAGATGGTGGTGAGACATCAAGGCACCAAAGTCAGATAGGCAGGCAGAGATCCGGGCCTGGATTGATGGAGAGATTTCAGATGTAGAGAGGTAGGTCTGAGAGTCATCAGGGTAAAGATGGTACTGAAAACCACAGGAGAAGATGAGTGCACCAAGGGACTGGGTATATAGAGAGAAAGGAGTGGTCCCAAGACAGACCCTTGAAGTACACCAACTGAGAGTGGGATAGCAGTGGAGGACAAACACTGAAAGAGCGATGGGAGAGATAAGAAGAGAACCAGGATAGCACAGAGCTCTGAAAATCAAGCAAGGAGACAGGAGAGAGCTGGAGCTGGAGCTTAATCCAGGAATCTGTAGGGGTCCATGAGAAGGAAAAGAGAAAGGAGACAGCTGTTACATAAAATAGGTAGGGCAAATTGCTACATAAGATCATACATAAGACTGGTAGTCTTAACATAATCAACTATATACAAGGTGCATTGGGTAATATTAGGTCATAGAGATTTGATGTGGATGGGGTATTGTTAGATTGTTAGACAGTGCAGAAACCATTGCTTGAATATGACATCTGTTCAGCATGGGTCATCTAGATCTGAGAAAATAAAAATCTGACTGACAGGTTGATTCATAACCGGCACAGGAGGGAGAGGGAAGATAGAGATGGTTGGCATGAATGGAGCGTAGAAGATGTGATGGCATGTGAAGAATAAAACATGATGATAGATAAGAGGGTATGCCAGTGTATAGGGTTTTATGAACTATGATAAGGAGTTTGTATTGGATCTGATACTGGAGCGGTAACCAGTGGGAATCAATGAGCAAAGGGGTAATTTGGTCGAATTTGGAAGCATGATGCAGTATTCTTATAGCTGTGTTTTGAACAGTTTGAAGATTTTTGAGCTGATAGGAAGGCCGGCATATATGACATTGTAGTAATCTAGGTGAGATATGGCCAGATACAAGAGAAAGGTAGTTATGGTGGAATCAGAAAGATATGATTGAATTCGGTGAGTGCAAAGAAGGGGTGTTTCACCACAATGCTAATCTGTTACATAGTAGAAGGTGAGAGCACTGTCAAGGATAACTCACAGATATTTGAATGGAGGTACCAATGAGATAGGGACACTGTCAACTGAGGGGGCCAGATGTGGAACTGCAGAAGATACGGTGAACCAGGGAGGCATGGTTTTGGAAGGATTTAGCTCAGATGGTTGGTTGTTAACCAAAGAGCAATTTGGGAGAGACAAGAGTTCATAATAGTGAGATCGGGGGATGTTGGGTGCATGTGGAACAGTAATCGTATGTCGTTTGCATAGTAATATGCACAGACACTAAGTTGTTGAATGAGAATGGCCAATGGGGCAAGAAAGATGTTGAATAAGAGGGGGGCCAGAACTGAGCCCTGGGGGATACCCCAACTAAGGGGGAAATGAATGGAAGTAGAGGACCCAAAGTTACATAGTAAGAAAGATCAGAGAGAAAAGAATGGAACCACTGTAAGATGATGCTATAAAGACTGGCATCTTGCAGACGGGAGAGTAGTATGGAGTGATTAACCAGATCAAAGGCTGAGCAAAGGTTGAGGGATATGGCTAGGGACATATTGCCTTTGTCAAGGGATTCTCGAGTTTCTCTAAGGACAGAGGGTAAGATGGTTTCAGTGCTGTGTCAAGCACTGCATCTGGATTGTCGTGGATGAAGGAAATTGGTTTTCTTGAGGTGTTCAATGAGTTATACAAAGACCAATTTTTCTAGAACCTTAGATAGAAAAGGGGGTTTGGAAATGGGGTGGTGATGTGCTGAGGTGATGGTATCCAGGGAGGGATTCTTCAGGATGGGTCAAAGCAGAGCAGTTTTCCAACATTGTGGGAAAATGCCTGTAGCTAAGCTGTTACTGAAAATAACTCGCGGTAGAAGGGCTAAAGAATCAACGGGGATCAAAGACGAAGGAATGGGATCCGAGGCACAGGTGGTTTTCTGAGAGGCTGTGATGGACTTTGTAAGATATTCCAGGTTAATAGGGTTAAATGAGGTCCAAATATGAGTGAGGGAGCAATGAGAGGGAGCTGTGTTACTCAAAATTGGAGATGAGCTTTCGCAAAGGATATTCTGAGTTAGTTCCCGTGGAGTATTGGAGGTAAATTCCTGTTGATGGTCAAGGGTTTCTTATGAAAAAATTGGGCCAATTGTTCTGCAGTGAGTGTATCAACTTGGGGAGCTGAGGAGGGAGGAGTGCAGTAGTTGGGATACTACTTAGTAGAGTTTTTTTGACAATTAGCGTAGTTGGAGATAGTTTCAGTAAAGTAGTCCTTTTTTGCCCAGCCATCACTGCCTTTCTGTATAAGTATGGAGTCCCATATAAACAGACAGTGTGTCAGGTATGTGCAATTTATGCCAGGTCCGTTTGGCCTTGCGGAGCTGTTGGCAGATACATAGTAACATACATAGTAACATAGTAAGTGACGGCAGATAAAGACCAGCATGGTCCATCTAGTCTGCCCAGCAAGATGGCAAGAGTAGGTGCACCTGTCGCTCTGTGCACCTACTCTTGCCATCTTTTTGTTTTTGTTTAGGGGTGAACCCACCACTCCATGTAGGACACCCTTATTTGTTGAGACGCTAGATAGTTCAGAAGTTAGATGGTACCGTTTATTTTGCTTTTATCATGTTGCTGTAAAGGGATCCACTGTGTTTGTCCCATGCAGTTTTGAATTCCATCACCGTGTTTGCCCCCAACACTTCCATCGGGAGGGCATTCCAAGCATCCACCACCCTTTCAGTGAAGAAATATTTCCTGACATTGCCTTTCAATTTACCACCTTGCAGCTTCATGTTATGCCCTCTAGTTTTACAGCTTCCCCGTCTTTGGAAGAGCTTTGTTTGTTCATCATTTCTCTTTAAGTATTTAAAGGTCTGAATCTTCCTTAACGTCTCTCCGGGCCAGTCCAAGGTACGTTAGGGTTGTCAATCCCCTTCAGCAGCTGAGGACTGAAAAACTCCAAGTTCTGCTGACAGGCTAAGCCACTCCCCCTGGTGACAGCTCCCCAGTCTTTCAGTCCTCAGCAGCTGAATTGGACGCATAGCTGACTACCTCCCTGGTTGAAGACGGTAGTTTTTTGTTGTTTTCGTTGAAAATTGTAGCAGATTGGCTCTAGCAGGGCTGTTTCTCTGCTTTATTTTCCAGTGCTCTGATTAAAGTCTTTAAAAAAAAAAAAAAAAAAGACCAAAAGGTGGACGTCCCGAGGCTGCCGCGTTCAGAGCGGCAGTAGAAAGCAGGGCCTGTCTTCTTTGGGACTTGGTGTCTGCCATACCGGAGGATTGGTTCTGGGAGCCGCAGTTGACCATTCCTCTATCTGGGTCAGTCGTGATTTTCGGCTCCCGCTAGCAGCGGGCGGTCCGGAACACGCGCTTCAGCAGCTCCTGTCAGGTGGGTGCTTTATTTTCTTCCCGAGGCTCGGCCGCAGCGTCGGGGAGTGTGTTTGCAGACAGGCGGTGCTCAGCGTTTCAGCGGCAGGCAGCACGTTGGTTTTTTTCGGCGGCTCAGAGCCGTTTTGACTTTGCGGTGCCTTGCTTCGGCCCGGGCTTTGCCGGGAGATGGAAGCTAAAACTTCTGGGGAATCAGACAAGGCTCTCCTCTCCTCAGAAAAGGCGGGAGCGGTGGCCATTTTGGCAGAGCAGCCTATTTCTCCCGCGGGACAACATAAACAGGGAAAGAGAAAAGCCAAGCTGCATAGAGATTCGGCGGCTGCGATAAAGACCCCGAAGACCCTGCAGGGTGTTCAGGAGAGCTTTTCAGCTTTATTTTCTCCAGAATTCATTTTGCAAATGCATAAGGCTTTTCTTTTAAAAACATCACAGGCCAGCGCTGCTGTGGCCGGTTCTGATGGATTAGCGGCTTCTCTCACTGCAGGGGCTGGTGTGGACCCGGGGGAAGGTTCTTCCCAGTCCCTGTTGAAGACAGAGTCGGGTTTATTTACTGAAGGGGAACAGAGCGGGCAGCCGCAAGACTTAGAGGATGGAGAAGTTCTCTCAGAAGCCTGCTTAGACCCTTGGCTGATGGAGCTGGAGGAGGGTGAGTTAGCACCTGGCGAAGATCCTAATCTTTTTCGGGTTTTTCGCAAGGAAGAGCTGGGAGCGCTTATTGCGCAGTCTTTGGCGGCTCTTAATATTGCTATGCCCACAGTATCTCAGGAGCCCTTGGAAGATCCGTTGTTACAGGGCTTTAAGACAGAGCAACGCTGTTTCCCCGTACATTGCGTCATTAAGCAAATGATTGACTCTGAGTGGGAGTACCCTGAGGCTACGCTACGGGGTAGTCGGGCCTTAGGTCGCCTGTACCCAGTTCCTCAGGAGGACAGGGAGTTGTTGAAAATGCCCAAGGTGGATGCCTTAGTGTCTGCGGTGACGAAGAAGACCACGATTCCTGTGGAAGGCAGAGCGGCCCTTAAAGATCTACAGGACCGTAACTTGAGGTGCTCTTGAAGCAGGCCTTCGAAGCCACGGCTCTTTCGCTGCAGGCATCTATTTGTGGCGCGTATGTCTCCAGGGCTTCCATCCGTTGGCTACAAAGCGAGGTCCCGACGGATTCGGGGGTGAGTCCTCCCGCAGAGGGGGCTAAATTGGAGTCCGCGGCGGCTTACTTGGCGGATGCCTTGTATGATTTAGTTAGAATTGCCGCTAAGTCCATGGCCTCGCTGATAGCGGCCAGGCGTTTTCTTTGGTTGCGAAACTGGGCGGCTGACACCTCGTCTAAATCTCGCCTAAGTAAGCTCCCCTATAAGGGTAAGCTTCTATTTGGGGAGGCCTTGGAGAAGATTGTCAAGGATCTCGGTGACTCCAAAGGCGGTCGGTTACCGGAAGATCGGCCGAAGGTTTCTAAGGCGGGAGTGACGCAGCGGGGATCCGGTAGAGATTCTCGGAGATTCCGGGGTGCTCGGTTTGCTCCCTATCCTCGGGGCCGTTTCACTTCTCGTGGTCCGTCCTTTCGCGGTGCCAGAGGTTTTGGTAGAGGCTATTTCTCGGCCCAGCAGTCCTCCGCTAAGAAGCCACAATGAAGGTCGGCTGGTCCAGCCGGAGATCCCTGTAGGCGGTCGCTTGCGGGGTTTTCTTTCCGCCTGGACCGCCATAACGACAGACAAGTGGGTTCTGGACATTATTCGAGATGGCTACGCGCTGGAGTTCGCTTGCCCATTACAAGAAGCTTTCATGATGTCCCCTTGTGGTCTGGGACCCAAAGCAAAGGCCATTGCCGAGATGTTAGAGCGCTTGTTGTTCCTACAGGCCGTAGTTCCCGTTCCTCCCGCCCAGTGCGGGTTCGGTCGATACTCGATTTATTTCGTAGTCCCCAAGAAAGAGGGCTCCTTTCGGCCAATTCTCGACCTCAAGCACGTAAATCGAGCGTTGTGGGTGCCCCATTTTCGGATGGAGACGCTGCGCTCAGTCTTTCGGGCGGTCTGCCCTGGGGAGTTTCTCTCGGCGATAGATCTCACGGAAGCTTATCTGCACATTCCGATTCGAGAGGCGCATCGGCGGTTTTTGCGCTTTGCGGTTCCCATGGGTCATTTCCAGTTCCGAGCCTTACCTTTCGGTCTGGCGACGGCGCCGTGCACCTTCACGAAGGTCATGGTGGTGGTGGTGGTGGCGGCGGCTCTGAGGAAAGAGAGAATCAGAGTGCATCCGTACCTGGACGACTGGTTGATCCGAGTGGATTCGTTGCCAGACTCGGTCGCGGTGACTACTTGGGTAGTCCAGCTCTTGGAGCAGCTCGGTTGGGTTATCAACCAAGCAAAGAGCCAGTTGTCTCCGGTGCAACAGTTGACTTACCTAGGAGCCTTTTTCGACATGGAACGGGGATCGGTCTCCCTGGGTGAAAGCAGGATAGTAAAGTTGGTAGGACAGATTTGCGCGTTCTTCCGGCTCCGGGCGCCGTCGGCATGGGCCTACTTGCAGCTTTTGGGTTCCATGGCGGCGGCCCTAGACCTGGTGCCATGGGCAAGGGCGCATATGAGACCGCTTCAGCAAGCGTTGCTCTCCAGGTGGTCTCCGCAACATCATCCTCTTTTGCAGCGGTTGGTCTGTCCGGAGTGGGTACGCCACAGTCTCCTTTGGTGGCTGGAGGTCCAGCATCTTCGAGCGGGGGTTCCCTTGAGGGAGCCACACTGGGTGCTGGTGACCACGGACATGAGTCTCTCCGGCTGGGGAGCGCACTGTCAGTCTCAAGTAGCACAGGGCGTCTGGTCTCCGGACGAGAGCTTGTGGTCGATCAATCGTTTAGAGCTCCGAGCGGTGCGCCTTGCACTGCTGCATTTCCAAAACTTGCTCGAGGGAACAGCGGTTCGAGTGTTCTCCGACAATGTGACGACGGTTTCGTATATCAATCGCCAAGGCGGCACAGGCAGTGTGCTCTATTGGAGGAGAGTCAGGAGTTGATGCTATGGGTGGAGACACATCTCGTCGCCTTGTCAGCGGCGCACGTAGCAGGCAAGGACAATGTGCAGGCCGATTACCTCAGCCACAACGTTCTCGATCCCGGGGAGTGGGAACTGAACGCTGCAGTGTTTCACGACATCACGATGCGCTGGGGACAGCCGGTTGTGGATCTGATGGCGACTTGTGGCAATGCAAAAGCGTCGCGGTTTTTCAGCAGACGCAGGGAGCACATGTCGGAGGGCTTGGATGCCTTGGTGTCTGCCTATGTGTTCCCTCCGTGGCCAATGCTCGGTCGGGTCATCCAGCGTATCTCGAGTCACGGAGGGCCGGTGATTCTCATTGCTCCGGATTGGCCTCACCGTCCTTGGTATGCGGATCTGATTCGGCTGTTGATAGATGCTCCCTGGTGTCTGCCCGATCGTCCCAACCTCTTGAGCCAGGGGCCCGTGTTGATGCGGCAGGTGGATCGCTTCTTACTTACGGCTTGGCTCTTGAGAGGGACCGCTTGAGGCGTAAGGGCTACTCAGACTCGGTGGTTTCCACATTGTTACAGTCTAAGAAAAGTTCGATTTCCTTGATCTACGTGCGGGTTTGGAGAGTTTTTGAAACTTGGTGCGGACAGCGTAGCATTAGCCCTAGGGAGGCTACCTTACCGCAACTCTTGTTGTTTCTTCAACACGGTCTAGAGAAAGGATTGGCTCTTAACACTCTCAAGGTGCACCTGGCAGCCTTATCTTGTTTTCGGGGTGCGGTGCAACGGCATAGGCTCTCGACTCATGTGGATGTGCTGCGTTTTTTTCGAGCGGCCAAGATTATTCGCCCTCCGGTTCGTTCTGTGGTGCCTCTTTGGGATTTGAACTTGGTTCTGGAGGCTTTAACGCGCTCTCCCTTTGAAATAGGTTCCTTGAGTGGTTTACGGGAACTTTCCTGGAAGACAGCGTTCTTGGTGGCGTTGTGTTCTGCTAGGAGGATTTCGGATTTGCAGGCTCTCTCTTGCAGGGAACCTTACCTTCAATTTTTGCCTGAGAAAGTATTGCTGCGGCCGGTGCCTTCGTTTCTGCCTAAAGTAGTCTCGACTTTTCATGTTAATCAGTCTGTGGCTTTACTGGTTTTTCCGCATCGTTCCGGTTCACGGGTAAATCGCACGCTAAGGAAATTGGATTTGGCGCGTGTATTGAAAAAGTATCTTGCGGCTACTGAGTCTTTTCGTAAATCAGATCGCTTATTTGTCTTATTTGCGGGGCCACGGAAGGGTAACGCGGCGTCGAAGGCTTCCATTGCCAGATGGGTAAAACAGGCCATATCAGTGGCTTATGAATCTGGCGGACGGACACCGCCAGTGGGGCTTAGGGCGCACTCTACTCGGGCTCAGGCTACGTCTTGGGCTGAGTATGCCTTAGTTCTGCCAGTGGATATCTGTAGAGCTGCGACTTGGTCTTCCCTGCATACTTTTGCGAACCACTATCGGTTAGACGTGCTCGCAAGGCAGGATGCCAATGTAGGGGCTTCGGCGATTGTCGCAGGACTTGCGGGTCCCTCCCAACTTTAGGTACTGCTTTGGTACTGCCCTAACGTACCCTGGACTGGCCCGGAGAGACGATAAGGAAGGAGAAATTAGGTCTTACCTGCTAATTGTCTTTCCTTGAGTTCTCTCCGAGCCAGTCTAGGGCCCACCCAGTATTCGCCTCAGTATGTGTTGTTTTCTTTTCCAGGTGTTCAATTTCTCTGGGGGGTGTGAAGTAATTTCCTCCATAACAATTCTCTCAGAGGACATGGTTTTCTTTTTGGGGGCTCCCGCCTGTTCCTTCAAATTGTTTTCTTCTAGGTTTCTTGTACATCTAAAAAAAAAAAAAAAAAAAAAACCATTTCGAACCATTGCGATTTCTGCACCTCAGGGTGCATTACCAGTTTGGAGCAGGTCTGTCTCTTTTTACATGCCACGTCCGTCACTGGGAAATATAGCAGATATTCAGTGTTCTTTAGTTTTTCTTTTGTTTACGTCTAGGACAGTTGAGCTGCTTTGTCAGAAGGAGACTGGGGAACTGTCACCAGGGGGAATGGCTTAGCCTGTCAGCAGAACTTGGAGTTTTTCAGTCCTCAGCTGCTGAAGGGGATTGACAACCCTAACGTACCCTGGACTGGCCCAGAGAGAACTCAAGGAAAGACAATTAGCAGGTAAGACCTAATTTCTCCATATCTCCCCTGTCCCTCCTCTCCTCCAAAGTGTACATATTCCGGTCTTCAAGTCTCTTCTCATAAGGCTTCTGACGCAGGCTCCAAATCATTTTGGTTGCCTTTCTCTGCCTTGGATCTTGCAACCTGTTGGTTTTGAGAAAGTTCACCATTCGCTCTTTCAGGAGCGCCTCCATTACTTTTCTTGCCACCGAGGTAAGGCTCACGGACCTGTAATTTGACACTTCTTCCCTGTCACCACTTTTGTGTAGAGGTACAACATTAGCCATTCTCCAGTCCTGAGGAACGACTCCTGTTTCCAAAGATCTGTTGAAGACATCCTTTAACGGTCCTGCAAGAACCTCTCTGAGCTCTTTCAGTATCCTGGGATGTATCCCATCTGGTCCCATGGCTTTGTCCACTTTCAGTTTAGCAAGTTGTTCTAACACCTCATCTTCTGTGAATGGTGTGGTATCTACTTCATTCCTATTTTTATATTTGGGAGTCAAAGCTGGTCCATCTCCAGGATCTTCTTTAGTAAAAACAGAGCAGAAGTATTTGTTTAGCAATTTTGCTTTTTCAGTGTCACTTTCCACGAGTCCTTTCCCAGCACTTCTGAGTCCTGCAATTCCAACTCTGATCTTCTTCCTTTCCTGAATATACCTGAAGAAAGTTAAGAACATAAGAACATAAGACACGCCATACTGGGTCAGACCGAGGTCCATCAAGCCCAGTATCCTGTTTCCAACAGTGGCCAATCTAGGTCATACGTACCTAGCAATATCCCCAAAAGACACAGGTTCCACAATGCTTGTACTGGGTCAAGCATTGATATCCTGGGTCCCTTTTTAATAGTGGTTTATGGACCTTTCCTCCAGGAACTTGTCCAAACCTTTTTTAAACCCAGCTATACTAACAGCCCTTACTACATCCTCCGGTAACAGATTCCAGAGTTTGATTACACGTTGAGTGAAAAAATATTTTCTCTTATTTGTCTTAAATAGTTTACCCTGTAGCTTCATTACATGTCCCCTAGTCTTTCTATACTCTGATAGCGTAAACAATTGATCCACGTTTATCCGTTCCACTCCATTCATTAATTTATAGACCTCTATCATATCTCCCCTCAGCCGTCTTGTCGCCACCTTTAACATCTTTAGCCATCTTTTCCTCTGCCTTTGATTTTGCTATCCTTATTTCTCTTTTTGACTCTTTGAGCTTGATCCTGTATTCATTTCTGTGTTCTTCTGTTTGCAAGCTTTTGAATTTTGCGAAAGCTGTATTTTTTGCCTTTATTTGAGCAGTGTGACGCCTCGTCTTACCAATTACACCAACTTGTGACGCAGTGTATTTGGTTACAGCGTCGTGTATGTTACTTTGTTATCGCTGTTCTCTGGTTGAGCAAAATTGTAGTTGTAGGCCCAGTGATCACAGCCAAAGCAATTTGAAGGTAAACAATAGGTTTATTGTTCCCAGCAGGTTTTCTTCACCCCAGAACAGATATTTAAGGATAACAACATGAATAAAGCAAATAAAGTCCTGTACAAATGTTCCCTGATACTTCTCAGGTTACTGTAGTCCAAAACAACTGTAGACTTTCTTAACAGCGATACTCTTTCAAGGCATTCACTAAAGAACTTCCAACAAGCGTGGTTTTCCTGTTCCACCTTCACATGGATAATTCAGTTCAAGCCTTAGAATTATGCACTTCACTAGTGTCAGCAGTCAGACAACTTCTAGTCTGTACTTAAACTCTAGTCTCTACATGCTTTTAAAACAGCCTTAAAACATTGCTTCTGTTTAAGCTGTACATTTAAAAGTCACACTGGCAAATCCCGCATTCCATCTCAGAGCTACTGTGATCAGACAATGGGATGTCAGTTTGCATGGATTCTTCGTCGCTGAGTTGAGCTCCTTGGCTCTCTGGCCTATTCGAGTCTAGGGCTCTTAAATGGTGGAGGAGACTTTGTATCTGCTTTTCTCCCCTCTCACTGCCTGTCCTGCAGTCTTGCAAGGATAACTGTTTATTCAGCCTCTTAAAGAGCATAAGGATTTCTTCCTTCTTCCTTTTTCCTATACCTTATTCCCTGTTGAGGAACTACGTGTTTCTTGTAACTAGGTTTTTCAGGGACTCTACCAATCTCCCATTCCTCCAGCTCAGTATCTGTGCTTGAATCACGCTGCTGCCAATTATGAGCTAGCGTGCACCTGTGCTGGCTTCTAGCTTACAAGTTTTACCACGTTCACTGCCAATATTGCAAGGTAAACTATCAGAGGAACTACTTCTGTCTCTTTCAGACACAGGCTCTATGTTCTGTTTAAAAGGCTTATAAGTTTTTCTGACCTGGTTCAGCTTTTCTTGAGGGCAATCCCTTCCTGGGAGGATTCTCGGCTGTTTCCCCAGAGACGTGGCTCTCTCTGCAAGGTGGCTGGCAATGGTCCAGGTAATTGGATCCCAGCTGGTCACGCTTGCTCTGAGCTCGGCCCCTCTTGGATAAGGATTCTGTTTCTGTTCCTCTGCCAAGAATGCCTGACTCCAAGGCTGTATCTGCATTCCTGGAGTCCCCTTTTTCTGGCTTTGCCAAAGGTAAGTTCCTACTTTGCCTTTTTCCTTCCTCCTGTAGCTCTCTGCGTTCCTCGTGTGATCTCCTCTCTGATCCAGCTGATCCTGCTGATCCTGCTGATCTTCCTCTTGAACCTACCACTTCCTGGTTAAGTGGAATGGTTTGTCCAATCAGGTGAGAGTCCACCCCTTTCCCTGGTTGGCTAGCTCTCCCTGTCAGCCTAGAGCTAGGGTGTGGCTCCCTTTCTTTTCTCTCCTGCCCTGCAACTCTGTGCGCTGAGGTTTTAACCCTCAGCTGCCCTGTATTCCTGGCAGGTTCAGAGGAAAAAGTTTGTTTAAAAGCCTTTTTCTTGTGCTCTGACAGCTCTGCCTTGTCACAGCAGCCACCTCTTTGGAAAACCAAATAGGTTTCCTTCTCCTCTTGTTTTTATTTATTTTTCTTACATATTTATCTGTTGCCCCTTTTATTGCCGCCTTTAGTTTAGTCCATTGCAATTCCACTTTCCTTATCTCCTTCCACCCCGTCATCTCCTCCTTTAAGTACTCGGCCATTTTATTGAAGTCAGTGTTTTTGAAGTTTAGGACTTTGAGCTTGCTATGACTGGCCTGTACCATGGCTTTTATCTCAAACCACACCGTGTGATGGTCGCTGTTGCTCACAGGGGCACTCACGCAGACATTCGACATGTTATCACTGTTGGTGAGCACTACATCCAGCGTTGAGCTTTCCCTGGTTGGTTCCATCACCATTTGTCTAAGTAATGCATCTTGGAGAGCATCCACAATTTTTTTGCTTCTTTCCAGATGTGCAGAAGGAGTAATCCAATCCACGTCAGGTAGATTAAAGTCACCCAATATGATTGCTTCCCCCTTTGTTGCTATCTTGGCAATATCTATAATCAATTCGTTATCTCTCTCTTCGATTTGAGTCGGAGGTCTGTTGACTACAGCAATATGGATGACAGTGCCATCTCCTCTTTCCAACGCAATCCAGAGCGCTTCTTCTTTTCCCCATGTTCCCTGCATTTCAGTAGCTTTAATACTGCTTTTGACATACAAGGCTACTCCTCCTCCTTTTCCATTTTCTCTGTCTCTTCTGAATAGATTATAGCCAGCTATGTCTATATCCCAATCATGCGATTCATTAAACCATGTTTCTGTAATGGCCACGATGTCCAAATCCGTTTCCACCATTAGGGCTTCCAGGTCTGGAATTTTTTTGGCTAAGCTTCGAGCATTTGTGCTCAATGCTTTCCAGCATTTATCTGGCTTGTGTGTATTTTGCATTGATTTTATTCTGCCACTTCTTCCCACTTGTTTTTGATGTGTGGTTTAAGAGTGTGGCTGTTTCTGATGTTGTTCTGCTTTTGCAGGGGGTGGCATGCAGATGTTGACCTTCCACATCCGTCACCCCCTTTTCCTAGTTTAAATGCATATCCACATACTGCCTGAATTTTTCACTTAGGTTTCTTTTCCCTGCGACAGAGAGATGTAGTCCATCAGCACAGTATAGTCTCTTGTTGGTCCATCTGTTGCCCCAGTTGCCTATAAATCTGAATCCTTCTTGTTTGCACCAGGTCTGGAGCCATGTATTAAAGCTGTTAATGCGATGCAGCCTTTTTGTCCCCTTACCAAGAACAGGTAGAACTTCTGAGAATGCAACAGTGTTAACAATGGGCTTGAGTTTCTCTCCCAGAGATTGGAAGTCCTTTTGGGCTGTAGAGGCACTGTTTCTAGCCAGGTCATTTGTGCCCAAGTGGATAATAACATCAGGTTTGGAGTGCTCACTTTTTGTGCTAAGTATTTCAACAACTTGGTTTGTATTCCTGCTGGCTGAAGAGCCTGGTAGGCAAATGACTATCTTCTCTCCTTTGAACTGTGTTCCCAAGTTGGTGCCTCTGATGATGGAATCTCCAAGTAGTAATAGTTTTCTGTTTGGTGAGGTTTTCTTCATATTTGGTGCTTTAGCAGGAGATTGGGCATTGTCTGACTCATTTAAGGGCCCTTCAGTGTCTTTGGATTGGGCATCAGGCACAAAGAGAGCAGGTAGCTCTTGCTGATCCAACAGGAGACAATGAGGCAAGAGATTGGATGAACACGGGTGCCTTTATTGTTGGTCCCCTACGCGTTACGGCCGAAGCCTTCCTCAGGGGGATACACTTAAAAATAAGGCACTGCAGATAAGAAGGTTCAATTTGGCCTATGAACTGGTACCTATTGTAATACTGCACTTGATCAATTGTGATGAACAACGCTAAACGTGGAAAAACCGCAATTCCAGGACAAAAGTATAGTCAAGACTGGCCATGTTGGACAAGTGACAAGTGACAAATCAGGAATGAGGGAGAGGAAGAGTTGTTACTAAGCTTATGAGGGGAATCAAAATGGACATTGAAGTCCTCCAAGATGAGAACATTGGGGAAGGAGGTGACTTTTTCTGATATAGTGAGTAGGAAAGAATCCCAGAGCAAGGCACTGAGAGAGGGAGGAACATAAAGGAGGAGGATGTGAATGGCATGGAAGGACGGAAGTCAAACAAAAATAGATTTGGGATAATGTAAAGTTGATGAGGCTACTTCTATGGGATTCAGCGAGTCTTTGAGAAGGAAGATGACACCTCCTCCTGCTCTGGAAGAGCGTGAGGTAGATAATACATTATACTCAGGAGGAAGGCAGCGATATAGAAATGATTCTTCTCCCTCTTTGAGTCTTTCAGTCTTGGCTCCAGTCTTAACCAGTATGTGCATATATGCTGATGGTAATGCAAAGGTTTCACTAAACCACCCTAAAATGCTACTGCATTTGTGATGTATTTTGCAGGTGCTCATGTGCATTGTAGGAGTAACCTAGTGGAAAGAGCAACTGCCTCATACCCAGAAAATCAAGGGTTTGATCCCACTGGCACTCCTTGTGACCTTGGGCAAGTCACTTTACCCTTCATTATCTTGGAAGAAAAGGCCTGGCATCTACTTCCAGTGATACATTGCCAATAAAACCCAGAGGCAGCTGGGTTACCAGGAGGCAGCACTGACATGACAGCACTAAAAAAAAAAGGTTCATACTTTATTGTTGCATTAATAGGTAATGAGCTATTTTGTTAAGTTTTGCATCTCATTACCATACATTTTGCATATAACACTATCCTAAGCTTGTTTATGTGTACTAACTGCTTGTGCTAAATCACACAGATGTTTAATGCATGCTAACACTAGTGAAACTTCCCTTAGTTTGGGGGAATGGAGGAGGGAATAATTCTTACCTGGAATGAACTTTGGGTACAAAACGGCTGGACTTGAAAACTCCTGCAATATTATATGAGCCATCAGTGGGTGATCTGGCACCTGCTGTGAACCCTGGGAAGGAGTACATAGGGGCAGTCCATGCAGATTCCTGACTTTCACTGATAAGTTGAAGTCACATCTCACAATTACGTACTACACATACAGTATGAACAGTAAAACAATTCTATAGCTGAGAAAGAGGGAGATAGATATTTTGAGATATATGTTTGGAAGAGTTTCCGATAAAGTCCCATCCCGATTGAACACTAGGATGGTTTCAGGCGTAGAAAGAGAAGGTTAGGCAGGAAAGAGAGTTTACGCGTCATCTCTGCAGCTCCATGCCTCATTCTTGGCTCACGGCTGAGAGGAGAGAAGTTTCTCCAAGCTAGAGAAAGCCGAAGAGAAGGTCATGAGCTCACTGAGAGCTGGATTCACTGTGAGATGGAACTGTTGAGCCTAGCAGGACTGCAGTCTCTGGTGACAGAAAGTATTCCTAACAAGGGAGGTGCTCCAGGAATTGTATCTGATGATCTTAAAGTGGCCAAACACGTAGAAAAGGTGATGGCAAAAGCCAGAAGGATACTTGGGTGCATAGGGGGAGGAATGGCCAGTAGAAAAAAAGGAGGTGATAGTGTCTTTGTATAAGGCTCTGGTGAAACATCATTTGGAGTACTGTGAATAATTCTGGACACCAGAGCTTCAAAACGTTATAAACAGTGCATAGGCTGGTAAATGGGCCAGTGATCTTTGTCATAAAGCATATAGGGACAAACTTAAAGAATATTTGTTTTCTCAAGCTTTTACTTCTTGAATTTTTATGTATTTTGAACTGATTATTTGAGGTGTAGCTAGTGTTATATGCTATATTGTGTTTTATTTGTTTTGTTATTATTTACTATGTCATATATACTACTGATTTGAGATTTATTAAAAAAAATACTTGTAGACTGCAATATAAATACTTTGGAAGGAAGGCGGGAGAGGGGTGATATGATGTATAAAAACTTCCATGGCATAAATGATCAGGAGGAAAGCCTCTTGCAATTGAAAGAATGGTATGAGGGGCATAGGATGAAGGTGAAAGGGGATAGATACAGGAGTAATCTAAGAAAATATTTCATTATGGAAAGAGTGATGGAAGCATGGAACAGCCTTTCAGCGAAGGTAGTGGCGACAAGGACAATATATGAATTCATGGGACAAGAACAGAGGATCTCTAAGGGAAAGGAGGGGATTGTGGAGATTAGTACTTGGTATGGATGAGCAGACTGGATAGCCCATATGGTCTTTAATTGCTATCATCTTTCTGGTTCTATGTTTCTAGGAATTTGAAGTGCTGGCAAGAGTCAGTGACCTCGAGCAGGGCAGGGCCCATCTTCTAAGAAGTCTAGACTCCTTGTGGAAGGCGATGGGGGTGTCCAGTTTCTGAGAAGCAGCAGAACAACAGCTGCAGGCAGAGCCAGAGAGACAATAGATTGGGAAGAGTGGGGTTCAGTGGCTGAAAGGTGATGGCCTCTGCTACAGCGGCTGGGAGGTAGTGAATCGACAGCCCTTAGGAGGGATGCTTTGAGAATTGACAGCAGAGAAAACGCGCGGCACAATAGATCTTTTCATGAGTTGCGACACCCACCAGTGCTGTTGCCCTCTTGTGTATGGGTAAGACTTGAGGTTCAGTGAGAAGGAAAATGGGGGACAACAACTGTTAATGGAACATGGGGGACACCAGAGGGTTTTCCATCCAACTGGTAATGGAAAACAGGAGATTAAATATCTAGGTATCCTAATTGACAGAACTCTCAGTACGTCATCACAAATCAAACAAACCACCAGAACAATATTCTACAAACTAAAAACCATACAACACCTTAGGCCACTCCTCGAACCCCAAGACTTTAGAACAGTAATCCAAGCTTTGATTGCTCTTCACTTGGACTATTACAATAGCCTCTTACAAGGTCTCCCTAAGAAAACTCTACACCCACTCCAATTGGCCCAGAATGTAGCTGCCAGGAATATCTCCAGGTCAAGCCTCACTAACCACATTATCCCAATACTTTATAACCTCCACCCATAGTATCCAGAATAAAATACAAACAGATAGCCACCACCTTCAAATTATACAATGATATCTCCCCCTCCCACTTATCCACTATGATTCATACAGAAACCAATGTCAGAAGCACGAGAAAAGGTACCCAGAATCTCCTACCTATACCCCCTCCATATGCAAAACCAAACATACTACTAGCAATAGAGCCTTCAGATACACAGCCCCCACCCTCTGGAATTCCCTCCCTGACTATATACGATCTATTAAGGATCTCCAGACTTTCCGAAAGGAATTAAAAATGATACTCTTCACCGAATACTATAATGCATCCACCCCCACATCCCAATAACCCCCTCCCTCCAACCAATGAAATAAAACCCTCCCATATGCTACTCTCCTCAGACAAGAATACTCCTCTGTACCTCCTACACCGCTGAACAAGATTGTAAATAGTTAAGAGTCACTGATGTCACTATCTTACGATACATGTGATTATCGGTCATGTAAATAATTCTTTGTATCATAGTTTAATATGTTCTCTGTAACAAAACTTTTTGTTCGATGTAAACCGCCCCTGATCGCTGGAAGGGGCGTTATAGAACGGTATAGAAAACTGCCTAAATAAATTTAAAAAAAAAATGCTTTGCAGGGATTAGTATCTCAAATGGGTATCCGATACTCGATGGGAATGTGTGAGAGATTCCTTCTGTTTTTTGAATATTTAAGCTTCAGGGAATTAATACAACTGATACTTTCTATGAACTTATGGTTAAATATTTAAATAAAACTTGTAGATAGTGCCAGCCAGCCTTGTTTACTATCACACCTGTTTTATAGCTTTTTGGGAAGAAGGGAGGGAAATGTTTCCTGCTTTTCCTCAAATGGAGGCACCAGATGCCAAGTTTAAGATAATCCCCTTTTTTAATGCAACATGGAAATCTATTGACTCAATCTTATTTTAAGTATACTGTATATATGAAATGTTTCAAGGACTTAGCCATCAACTGCCAACTTTGTTCTAGTTGCAACCGACCTGAGAGTGTGCTATGCAATTTGCAGCATTGAGCAGGATGCTCTACGTGTTTTGCCCATGGTCATGTCACCAGCTAAGTTTGAAAACAGTATCTTGTTTGTGTTAACATAAGCAATGCACGTCACACTTTCTCATTGTATACTAACAGGAACACTGCAAATGGGACTGGAAGTGGCGAGATTAGCTGTCATTAGAGGGGAACAATATTCAGGCTTTTTGAAAAAGGAGTCAAACAAGTCCAACCACTTTCTTTGTTTAGTCTCATGTTTTTTGTTGTGGGGCATATCCAAGGACTACAGACAAGAAGGGGGAGACCACTCTCCTTACCTTCTGAGTTTTGAGGGGTGGGGGAAGACAAATTTAAAGGCCTCACACAAGGATGGCCCAAGGGTATCTAATGCCCTCAGTGAACCCTCAGCCATGCTTCTTCCACCTAGGAAAGCCAAGGCCCTATCAAAAATCTATACAGCATTGCCTATTCCCAGAGGCAGCCCAGGGGTTCTTGCCGCCCTAGGCAGGCCCGATGTACTGCCCCTGACATCAGCCTCTTACCAAGAGTTGATGGGTGCAATGGTGATCATAAGATATGCGATACTGGGTCAGACCAAGGTCCATCAAACCCAGTATCCTGTTTCCAACAGTGACCAATCTAGGTCACAAGTACCTAGCAGTTTCCCAAAAACATAGTATATGATGGCAGATAAAGACCAGTATGATCAATCTAGTCTGCCCAGCAAGCCGGTTCCACAATGCTTGTCCCAGGGCAAGCAGTGGATTTCTCGGGTCTTCTTTAATAATGGTTTATGGACCTTTCCTCTAGGAACTTGTCCAAACCTTTTTTAAACCCATTTGCACTAACAGCTTTTAGTACATCCTCCGGTAAAGAATTCCAGAGTTTGATTACGCGTTGAATGAAAAAAATATTTTCTCTTATTAGTCTTAAATAGGTTACATTGTACTTCATTGGATATCCCCTAGTCTATCTACTTTTTGATGGCATAAAGAATCGATCTGTGTTTACCTGTTCCACTCCATTCATTAATTTATAGACCTCTATCATATTTCTCCTCAGCCGTCTCTTTTCCAGGTTGAAGAGCCCTAACCTTTTAAGCCTTTCCTAATAGGGGTATCCTTCCATCTTCTTTACCATTTTGGTAGCTCTTCTTTGTACCGCCTCTGCTCTACCACTAATGAATTTAAATGACATGCTTTTGATTTGATGCAGTGGCTTTATTCTAGAGGCTACCCCTCAAAAATTGTTCATCAAGCATACCATCATGCAGTATACACACATCGAGAATGGTTATTTAATAATTCAGCTGTAGTATCTGCCAATGATGATCGCATTGTAGGGGTTCTTCCTTACATGCAACATTCCACTGCTGTTTGTTGTCTGCTACATAAACACTGGTCGTTGTTAAGTTTACATGATTGTTTCCAATGCCCATTAATACTGGCTTTTTCTCGAGACACTAACCTTCGCGACAAATTGGTACATGCCACTACCACTAAGAATAGATCTCTTATATCACATCCCGACCCAGGTCACTTTCCTTGTGGTACTTGCAAACATTGTAGCACTACTCTACATGAGACTACTTGTTCCTGTTCTATGTAAAACCAAACAAATTGTGTTTAGGTTGTTTTTGTTATACTGTAAACCGCGCTGATACCGAATAGTGCGGTATATAAGCAACTGTAATAAATAAATAAATAATAAATAAATAAATACTTGGTTGGATTCTCATAATGGCCGTTTTTTTCAATCTCACTGGCGCACTTCCTGCATTTCTACTTTTGTTGTGCTTCTTATCATATTCCCTTACAACCTTTATTATGTTGGTAGGACCGTCCGGCAATGCAAAATATGTCTTAATGAACACGCTTCTCATTTACAATCAGCTGTCACATCAACGCCGATGGTAGACCACTGCCTTGATAAAGGTCATGCTTTCCATCAATTATCTTGGTGAATTATTGACTATGTTCCTGATCACCCTAGAGGTGGTGACCGGATTCAGAAACTTCAGTGCTGTGAACAACGATGGATCTTTAAATTGGACATAATCTTTCCTAAAGGTTTAAATCTTGAACTTGACAGGTCTAGTATACTTTGATTTTGTCCAGTCAGGTCTGGGATTCCCTGTTCAGTGGGAGGTCTCTAATACTTGACTTTTGATTGGCTTCTGTTCAATGACATCAGACACTATCTATTTGAAGACCTTTGAATCCGGTGATACACAATTATGCCATTTTGAATGTCGTCCTGCAATGCCTGAAGCAGGGTTTGTGATTCAGCCTGAAACATGTCACGTCGCACATGCAGGGCTTCTTCAGCACATTCTCTAGAAGATTTTTGGCGAGTTTTGTGAGCTACAGTAAGTAGCTATTTTAATTCTTTCAATATTCAATTAAAATGGGAACACTACAGCAGGGGAGAGAGATTTGTTTCCTCCACCTTTGATAGTGCACCCGACAAAAAATATCTTTGCAATTTCATTATTTTTGTAAGTTGTGGATTCATTGTTTTCACTTCGGATCTTGCAAACAGGAAGTCGGCATCAGACGTTGGAGAGGGGATGGAAGCAAAAACCCCCATGGTTCAGAGGTTTAAAAGTAAGCACTACGGGGCTGTGTGCGGCCACTGCTTCTGCTGCATTCCTGAAGAGGGGCAGCAGCAGTGACAATGGGTGTCGGAGAATGGAGAGGGACGCAAGGGATGAGGTTTGCCTAGGGCATCTCATCTTCTTGTGCTGGCCCTGCCTACATATTATTACCTCTGTATGCAAATCTCTCTCATTCATATTCACTGGGCCATCTTGAAAATTTTGACCCATTGGTGGCTGTCCAAGATTGGGATAGTATATCACTGCACTAGAGCATTTTGATGACTAGGGTCAAATTATATTTTAATTTTATTTTGAAAAGTTACTGATCAATGCATTCAAAGATCACCCCTGTCCTAAATGTGCATTCCCATTTGCAATGTGGAAAATGTATGCTATTAGTGAATAGGGCTCACTAGAAAGAATGGAACCTGTTGTGGATACATGCTTTTTCATACATTAATATATGTGTGTGAATGGGGTAAAGATAAATGACTTCTGAATACACATTGTCAAACTTGTGTCAAACACAAATACTGCTAAAGATATACCCTATATAGAGCATTTAGTCATGTTGTTATTATTGTTAAGTGCCATCGAGTCGGTGTTGACTCATGGTGACCCTCTGGATAGTTGTCCTAAACTGTATTCGGTCTTCAGTCAGGCATCTCATTGTTGACAGAGTGGCACCCATAGCTGTTTTTATTGTATTGATCCATCTCATTGCTGGCCTTCCTCTTTTGCGTTGACCTTCTACCTTGCCAAGCATGATGTCTTTCTCTAATGATCTCTCTCTTTGCATGATGTTTCCAAAGTATGAAAGCTTAGGTTTGATTTCCTCTAGTACTGACTGGTTTGTTCTTCGGGCAGTCCATGGTATACACAATATTCATCGCGAGCACCATAATTCAAAAGCATCAATTTTCTTCCTGTCTATCTTTTTCATTGTCCAACTTTTGCATCCATATGACATTATTGAAAATACCATGACTTGAATGAGTGGAATCTTTGTATGGAGAGAGAAATCTCTGCTCTTGAGAATCTTGTCTAGGTCCTTCATAGCCATTCTGCCAAGAGCAATGCATTGTTGGATTTCTTGACTGCTTGTCATTTCTTTATTGATAGTTGATCCAAGTAGGTTTCAATTTCAATTTCTTCTCCATGATGGATGAACTTATTGATTTTGCCAGTCGTTAGGATCTTTGTCTTCTTTACATTAAGGTGCAGGCCCATTTCAAGACTATGTTCCTTGATCTTGAGAAGCAAATGTTTCAGATCGTCTTCACTTTCAGCCAGTAAAGTGATATCATCAGCATAGCGAAGGTTGTTAATGAGTCTTCCACCAATCTTCACACCTCGGTTGTCTTCACACAGTCCTAGTTCTATGATGAATTTTTTCTGCATATAAATTAAATAGGTAGGGGTAAAGTATGCAGCCTTCTTGTATACATTTGCTGATTTTAAACCATTCTGTTTCTTCTTGTTCTGTTCGAACTGTTGCTTCTTGATTAATGTAAAGGATGTGCAAGAGAACAATCAGGTGTTCTGGTATACCCATGTTTCTTAATGTGGCCCAGAGACATAAGTAATAACAATTTGTATTTCTATTCCATCTTTCCAGAGTAAATTCAAGATGATTTACAACAGACTCTCTCCAAAGACCTTACAATTTAAATTGTACTTGAGGCAACATAAGATAACGCGACCTGATCAAGATTACAGAGAGTGTCAATGGGAAAGTGGGATTTGAACCCTGGTTTCCCTAGGAGCCCACCCATTGTGCTAACAATTAGGCTATTCTTCCTCCTATATAACAGCAACAACAACACAAATATATAGGATTGACTTTAATGCAACTTTCTCACTTAAATTGAATGGAAGGAAGATTCAGTAGGCAAATTTGCTGCTAGCATATACGACTCTAAATACACAACAAAAGATACCATATAGATACATATTTTTCATGAAGGTTTTTAGCTGATCTACTCTGTCACTCACATAAGAAACTATGGAGACAGACCAAATGTGATCCAGTGTCAGGAAGCTGCTTCCCCAATACAAGCATTGCGGAACCTGTGTCTTTTGGGGGAAACTGCTAGGTACTTGTGACCTAGATTGGCCACTGTTGGAAACAGGATACTGGGCTTGATGGACCTTGGTCTGACCTGGTAGGGCATTTCTTATGTTCTTAACCAAAATGGTGCAAAATCTGCACCAAAAAATATATGACTTGGGGCTTCAAGACCTAAATATGTCTATGCTAGCAGAGAAGCAAGAGAGAGGGGGAGGATGTGCCTTTACATATGTGGGTACATTGCATTTTAAAACTGGCTGGATTGGTGCAGGCTGAAAGCAGTGTTCCCCCTAAGGATTGGCAGCTTGGGTGCAAACATTTCAGCCCATGTGCAAAAACCTCCACTGACCAAATCTGTGAGCAATTGTGTGCAACAGAAGCTACTGAATTAAAATCAAGATCAGAGCAAGGCAACAAAATTAAGGAAATTAGCTGCTATTGTTACCTTTTGAAAATATTAAGGGGAGCATATTCAATGGCAGAGGTCAGCACATTTAAAGTGGCTGGCTGTCGCTGCTTTAAATTAGCCTTGGATTTCAAAGCTGGGGCTGTAACCGGCCACCAGCATTGAATATTCAGGTTGCCTGGAGAGAGATTTAGCTACCCGGTCAGCAGTGATATTCAGCCGCTGGCTGGATAGCTAAACCGGCTAGAGTGAGTTCTGCTTTTATTTAACCTAACTTTAGCCAGTTTAAGTTAACTGGCTGAATATCGCTGCTGCCTAGATAACTCTGGTTGCCACCTCTGCTCCACTCCTGGAATGCCCCAACGCTAAGGGTTCAGTGCCGTTAGCTGCAGTTTAACCAGTGAAACAGCTTTGAATATGCCTGCCTAAAATTTTTATTCAAATAAAAATGATGTCTGCTTATTTTAGTGCTAACTCCTGGTGACCCAGCTGCCTCTGGGTTTTCTTGGCAATGTATCACTAGAAGTAGTTTGCCAGACCTTTTCTTCTGAGGCAATGGAGGGTAAAGTGACTTGCCCAAGGTCACAAGGAGTGCCAGTGGGAATCAAATCCTTGATTGTCTGGGTAACAGGCAGTTGCTCTAACCACTAGGCTACTCCTCCACTTGCTTAGGCTATAGTTGCTGCTTTTTCAAACTGGCCAATCAAAATTAATACTTTACTATCACAATGAGCTTATATCCTACATCTGAACTTGGTGCTGGCCTTCTGCAGTCTTCTCCCATATACCTAGAATGAGTGTTCCTTCCCCTTCTGACATCTGAAATTGACCTTTTATGTTAGCACATTCTTTCCTTGTACATCTTTAATACTTTGGAGGTATAAATGTTGCTTTCAACTATCCCTGTCTTCCTCTCTCTCTGGGTATACACATTTAGGTCTTTCACTCTTCTGTATGGTTCAACAAAGAAGTGTCCGCACAAATAAGGGCAAAAACGACAGCTTTCACAAAATTCAGACAATCACAAAAAGAGGAACACAGAAAAGAATACAGGATAAAGCTAAAAGAGAAAAAGAGAGAAATAAGAATAGCAAAAGCAAAGGCAGACGAAAAGATGGCTAAAGATGTGCAGCAGAGAGACAAAACTATTTTCAGGTATATTTGGGAGAAGAGGAAGATGAGAGGTGGAATTGCAAGACTCAAAAGTGCCAAGGACGGATTTGTGGAAAGTGACATTGAAAAAGCAAAAATGCTAAACCAATACTTCTGTTTTGTATTCACAAAAAAGAATCCTGGAGAAAGACCACATAAGAGTGACAAATATATAAATGGGAATGGACCACACCATTCACAGAAGATTATCTTTTTGAACAGCTTGCAAACCTGAAAGTGGATAAGGCCATGGGACCGTATGGGATACATCCCAACATCCCAGCATTGGTAGTTCTATCATTAGGCCAACTGAGGCGGTGGCCTCAGGCGGCAGTTTCTAGGGGGTGGCACTGATTGCCTATGATAGAACAGTCGTCCGCCGCCAATCTTCCTGGAGCTGGCGCTACCCAGTAAGCCCGGTAAGCGCGGCTTGAGGGCGCTGGCGGGGAAGGAGGTCGAGGTCATCGCTTCCACTTCCCTTCCGCTTCCGCCACCACCGCTGCCACCGCCGCCACTGCTGCTGCTACCAAAAAGAAAGCAGCCGTGGGAACAGAGAAATGTTCCCGCGGCTCTGCTTTTAAACTGCTGGGTTGCGGAGTTTTAGAAACTCCGCGACCCAGCAGTTTAAAAGCAGAGCTGCAGGAACAGAGAAATGTTCCCGCGGCTGCTTTCTTTTTTTTTTTAAAGGATGAATCAGTGAGGGGGGGGGAAGGGAAAGGAGCTGGAAAGGAGCAGACAGGGGGGCCTAGAAGGGAGCAGACATGGGGGGGGGGCCAGAAGAGAGCAGACAGGGAGGCCTGGAAGTGAGCAGACATGGGGGGAGGGGGAGCTGGAACGGAGTAGACAGGGAGGCTTGGAAGGGAGCAGACATGGGGGGAGAGCTGGGAGGAAGCAGACAGGGGGAGCTGGAAAGGAGCAGAGCAGACATTGGGGAGGGGGGGGTGCATCTGGAAGGGAGCTGACACCCGGGGATGGCACTGGAAGGCGGATGGATAAGGGAGAGGGTGACTGGAAGGGAACTGACATGGGAGGGGGCACTGGGACTGGAAGTTCGCTGATACCTGGGATGGTATTTTAACTAGAAGGGGCTGGATGATGGGGAAGGAGGGGGTCTGGAAGAGAATAGACACCAGTGGCGGTATTGGGAAGGCAAGGGGGTTGGTACTGGGAGGGGAGGCTATAAAGTGGATAAGGCCATGGGACCGTATGGGATACATCCCAACATCCCAGCATTGGTAGTTCTATCATTAGGCCAACTGAGGCGGTGGCCTCAGGCGGCAGTTTCTAGGGGGTGGCACTGATTGCCTATGATAGAACAGTCGTCCGCCGCCAATCTTCCTGGAGCTGGCGCTACCCAGTAAGCCCGGTAAGTGCGACTTGAGGGCGCCGGCGGGGAAGGAGGTCGAGGTCATCGCTTCCACTTCCCTTCCGCTTCCGCCACCACCGCTGCCACCGCCGCCACTGCTGCTGCTACCAAAAAGAAAGCAGCCGTGGGAACAGAGAAATGTTCCCGCGGCTCTGCTTTTAAACTGCTGGGTTGCGGAGTTTTAGAAACTCTGCGACCCAGCAGTTTAAAAGCAGAGCTGCAGGAACAGAGAAATGTTCCCGCGGCTGCTTTCTTTTTTTTTTAAAGGATGAATCAGTGAGGGGGGGGGGAAGGGAAAGGAGCTGGAAAGGAGCAGACAGGGGGGCCTAGAAGGGAGCAGACATGGGGGGGGGCCAGAAGAGAGCAGACAGGGAGGCCTGGAAGTGAGCAGACATGGGGGGGGGGAGCTGGAACGGAGTAGACAGGGATGCTTGGAAGGGAGCAGACATGGGGGGAGAGCTGGAAGGAAGCAGACAGGGGGAGCTGGAAAGGAGCAGAGCAGACATTGGGGAGGGGGGGGGGGTGCAGCTGGAAGGGAGCTGACACCCGGGGATGGCACTGGAAGGCGGATGGATAAGGGAGAGGGTGACTGGAAGGGAACTGACATGGGAGGGGGCACTGGGACTGGACGTTCGCTGATACCTGGGATGGTATTTTAACTAGAAGGGGCTGGATGATGGGGAAGGAGGGGGTCTGGAAGAGAATAGACACCAGTGGCGGTATTGGGAAGGCAAGGGGGTTGGTACTGGGAGGGGAGGCTATAAAGGGGGCTGATACTAGGGAGAGAGTTACTGGGACTGAAAAAAGGCTGATAGAAGAAAATGAAGAAAGCAAAAGGAGAGACAAGAAATGGCAGATGGACTATAGACCATAGAAAAAGAGCTAAGAGAAGACAGAGGAAAATGGAAACCTCAGATCGGGACCAGAATGATCAAAAATCATCAGACAACAAAGGTAGAAAAAATAATTTTATTTTCAATTTAGTGATTGGACTTTGTGCTATCTATATTTCACACAGTATGGGGAATTGCATCTCTTATCTGGTGTGGCACTGCACTCGGAATCTGGCTTCTTGGGGTTTCATTTTAATTTTTATCTACATATTAATCTACATATTTTTATTTTTGCTTTAGGTTGTGGTCACTTATTCTGTACTTGGTGAGGGTCTGTGTTCTGAGTGTGCGACCAAGGCCAGGTGTTCTGTTAACATGGAGTTTGTATGTAGGGATCTGTTCAGCTTGTTCAGCTTTTCAAATAGGTGTATGGATGTTTTGGGGCCCATTGCAGTGTTTATAGTGCTGCTTTTTTCTTGGTAGGCCCCTTATTGTATGAGTTTTGGAAGTGTATGCTGGTATGGGATGGTAGATTTGGCCTTGCAGATCTTAGTGACTTTAGTAGGGTTTTATATTACTTCCCAATATGCCTGGTACTGGAGAATGTTTGTTGTTGGTGAGATGACCAGAATCAGATTTAAAAAAATATATATATTGGGTTCTGTGGGTGAATGTTCTACCTCTGCTCTGCACCCATTGTTGAGGAGGGGGTTCTGTGAATGCAAAATGTATGTTCAAAAAGAAAAAGCAAGCACCATAACACAATTTATAACAACAAAATACAAATAAATTATAATTTGGAGTTATAAACTGCTGTGGTTCTTGCTCTTTTTTTTAGTTCCTTGGTGTGCGAACATCTTGCGTTTGCTCCACATTATCTAATCAACTTTTTGATTTGATTCAGTCCCTGACTGGAGTTTTGAGAAAGATCCTCACCCGGGGAGGGGGGGGGGGGTGTGTGTGCCATCTCATCCCTCGCCTCAGGAAGCAGATTGCCTTGAGTCGTCCCTGCATCCCAGGATACTGAAAGAGCTCAGAGAGGTTCTGACAGGGCCTTTAAAGGATGTTTTTAATAGATCCTTGGAGACAGGAGAATTACACAGGACTGGAGAAGGGCTGATGTGATACCTCTTCACAAAAGTGGTAATAAGGAAGAGGTGACAAACCATAAGCCAGTAAGCCTTACCTCTGTGGTGGAAAAGTAATGGAAGAGCTCTTGAAAGAAAGAATAGTGGATTTTCTGGAAACCGATGGACTGCATGATTCGAGGCAACATGGTTTTACCAGGGGAAGATCATGCCAAACAAATATGATTGAGTTCTTTGAACTGGATCAGAAATCGGTTGACTGACAGACAACCGAAGGTAAATGGACCTCACTCAGAAGAAAGGAAAGTGTGTAGTGGTGTGCCTCAGGGATCAGTCCTGGAACCAATACTCTTTAATGTATTTGTGAGTGACATTGGGGAAGGACTGAATGGAAATGTCTGCCTTTTTGCAGATGACACAAAAATTTGCAAGAGTGGATACTTCTGAGGGAGTGGACAACATGAGGAAAGATCTAAAAACACTAGAATAGTCTAATGTTTGATAGTTAAGATTTAATGCGAAGAAGTGCAGAGGGAGAGAGGTTGGTGAGCACGGAACAGAAGAGGGACCTCGGTGTGTTAGTGTCTGAGGATCTCAAGGTGGCGATACCATGCGATAGGGCAGTAGCCAAAGTCAGAAGGATACTGGGCTGCATACAGAGAGGATTAACCTCCAGAAATAAGGAAGTATTAATGACCCTGTACAAGTCGTTGTTGAGGCCTCACTTGGAGTATTGTGTTCTGTTTTGGAGACCGTATCTCACAAAGGATATAAAAAGACTTGAAATGATTCAGAGGAAGGCGACCAAAATGATTTGGAGCCTGTGCCAGAAGATGTCTAAGAGGAGACTTAAAGTCCTAAATATGTATACCCGAGGAGAAGACGGACAGGAGATTTAAGACCGACATTTAAATACTTAAAAGGTATCAATGAAGAAAAACCTTTTTCAAGAAAGGGGAAGCTCTAAAACTAGACAGCATACGATAAAGTTGCAAGGCAGTAAACTTAAAAGCAACATCAGGAAATATTTTTTCACTGAAATGGTGGTGGATGCTTGGAATGCTCTCTCGATAGAGGTGGTGGGGCAAATACACTGACGGAATTTGAAATGGCATGGGACAGACACAGTGAATCTCTTTATAGCAAAAGGATGAAATCAAAGGAAACTTAAATATCTTTTATACTTCAATAAATAGAGGGGGGCTGACTTGCACAGAGCAGCAGGTATAACCCTAAACACCAGGCATAGAGTGGGTAAACTACATGGAGCTGCAGTTACAACCACTCTAGCCACCTTACTGGGCAGACTGGCTTGACCATACTGGTCTTTTTCTGCCTTTATATACTATGAACTCAATATTTGAAAGACATTTACACGGTTTAAAGCCCAGTAAACCATGTAAATGCCTTAAATGGGAATATTCAACAGCACTTACATGGTTAATGCTGTTGAGTATCCCCTTCTGACTCCCCTACGTGCCCCAATGTAGTAGGGCATGTCGGGGGTATTCCGGGGCAGAGCGGGGCTGGTGACAAGCGATAACTGGGCAGCAGCGATATTGTATGCTGTGCGGCTAGTGATCTATGCTGAAAAGATAGGCGAGGAAAACCCTCGCCTATCTTTAAGGCACAGGAGCTAACTTGGCAGCATGCAATATCGCTGTTGCCCTGTTAACTACTGCAGCTTCCGGAGTGTACGGTGATGCCTGGATATTCAATGCCGGGGCCGCATATAGCCCCAGGCTAAGGTTCGGCGGGCAGGGCTATGCACCATAGAGGCACATAGCCCGCCCAACTCAATATCGGGCCCTATCCTACTATGTCACTGGCACTTTTGGTTGCACTATTTTAGGGTACAGGCTATCACTGGTTGTAGAAGGATACAGGGTGAGAGATAAACAGGGGTCCCTGAGCCTGTAGAGGAGATACTGTGGTTTTAGGTGGAGGCACCAAACTCTGTGGTCAAAGTAAATTGTCCCCGCTAACACCATTATTCATTTTGAACAATCTATGATTAAATATTATAGTGCCATCCTTTGGGTGGGATCTGAACAGCCTGAAGAGCTGCAATTTAAGCTAAGTAGTGACGCTTGGTGCTCAGATCAGGCCGATGCAAATCATGCACTTTCTCTAAGCTGCTTTATAGCACCTAATTCCAATTTCCCACCATATTATATTTTCATATGCAGACTATGTTTTGCCATAAGCACTGGGCTCATGATCTGTGTGTGTGCTCATGCACAGCTCAGAGGGAACTGAGGCTAAAAAGTCCATTCACGACCCATCTAGTGCCAATAGAACTGGCGCAAAAGTATTGGACACTCTAGGTAAACCTTCAGCCTTACAACCCCCTCCCCCTGAGATTTGGATAATTACACTTATCAATCGTAATCATCCCAATGCCACCCCTATTACAGCAATCCTGTGAAAATGTATCATTGGATAAAGCGCTGCCGCAACCACTTATGGGGCCCTGGGCAAACATTTCTGCTGGCCTCTTATTTTTTTCCAGATTATCCCTCTCTCAAATTATGCATCCTGTAAACACTGAATCACCATCCAAGGCACAATCATCGTTACATTTTTACTTTGTCATATCATATTAAACACCTTGGGAAACAGCAGTATCCCACCTAAAGATAACCAATAACCAAGACAACTATGAAGCATTCAGGGGCATATTTACTAATGTGCGCTATGGGATCACCCCTTAGTGTGTAGTAGTAGTAGACAAAAATTCATGTGGCGGGCCATGTCAGACCCACACTGACTGATGGGAGTGTTCTTGCTAGTTCCTCATCCAATTAGCATGTGTTAGAGGACTCTTCCATGCTAAACAGGAGGCCACCAATACCACAGCAGCCTGTTTAGCGCAGCTGCACTGAGGACCTACCAGGAATGCTCCATCAAGTCAGCAGGGATCTGGCAGCCATTGTGGTAGTGGCAAGTGCGGCTGCTTAGCATGAGCTAATAGCACCCATGCCAAACACTATGTGCAGTCAGGGCCAGTGCTACCATTATGCGAAGTAGACGGTCACTTAGAGTGCCGGCCCCCAGGTGCGCTCATTGCCATCCTTCTCAGGACCTGCCCAAGGTCCTTGCCTTGAATCTTCGACCTGCTTGGACTGCCTGATGACAACTTCCTGTTTGCGAACATAAGAACATAAGATATGCCATACTGGATCAGACCAAGGTCCATCAAGCCCAGTATCCTGTTTCCAACAGTGGCCAATCTAGGTCATACATACTGTGATGCGGCGGACCCTCTTGCAGAGAGAAAAAAAGTTTTAAATCCAGGAAAAGACAGGTATAGCCTGCAATGTCCTGAGGATCCACCTAGAGGGAGCATGAGAGTCAGTACAGAGTCGGAAGAACCACGCCTCTATGGGCAGGACTTAGGCCCAGTCAGTTTGGATTTAAACAGAGACAGGTCTGAATCAGGAGAGTAAGGAGACCCAAAAGCCAAAGAAAGAGCAGACTCGAAAGGCAGAGAGAAAGCGGGCCTGAGAGGCAAAGAGAGTGCTGGCCTTGAAGACAAGTGGAGAACACAAAGAACGGGTGTGCACAGAAAAACTGAAGGAGCTGGGCTACCAGGCAAGGGCAGAGGCAGAGAAACAAACTGTAAGCAAATATCTGGCAGATGGCAACAGCTGCAGCCTTGGAACAGAGAGATTCTTCCCTATACTAAGGAAGGAGAGATACCCTTGGAGAACCTGGACCATGCTAAGCTAGAAGCCGACTGGGGTAGGCCTCAAGCCTTCTCAGAGAAGGAAAGGAGAAAACTTAAAGGTAAAACTTTTATTACTTGTAATTGTCTGCATAATCCTAACATAAGAGAAGGACAGTGGAAAGAAGCTTCTCCTTGTAACCGAGATACTTATGAGCAAAAGCTTGAAAACAATTGGGCTAAAAAGAGGACTGTAAATGCTAAGCATTGCGCTGAACAGGCTTTTAAAACTCTAACTGAAGAGGAGCCTTTGTTTTATCCAGTGGCCAGAAACCGACGCCCTAAGCTATCTGCCAGACACTGGAAAACAGTACAGCAAGCTTTTAAAAAACCAGAGTATAGTTGTGTGGAGACATCGGATTCAGAACTGTCAGAGGTAGAATTCATGCAAGTGGAATCTGCAGGTGAGGAGTCTGACCAGCCGATGGAATGCACATACTGTACAGCAGAGAATCTGGAGTCTATCCTTAGCTCTATGAATGAATAAATGAATGCAGTATATTGTGTTGCCTTAAGCTACTGTGAAGTTAACAGTCATTACTTTGATCTTTTTCATTTATGATTTAAACCTGATGCAAGGACTTGTTCAGTTGTGATACCATCCAATCCGTTTATCCTGTTTTGAACCATTTGTGCAAAAAGGGGAAATAAAGCCTTTTCATTTTCCCTCCATTCTCGTGCGGACTTGTTTCTCTTTGGGAAGTTGGTTACGAGGCCAGTACAAGGGACTGCCACCCTTGACCCTCGCACCTGTCCAACCCCAATCACCACAATCTTGTGTCCCCCAGCCCTTCTGTGGAAAACTACGCTGCCGCTAGGGGGGGCTGCGGGGGACAATACCTAGCAGTTTCCCCAAAAGACACAGGGGCGGAAGCGGCAACAACAGAAGCTGTAGAGGGGGGCACAAGGGATGAGGTTCGCCTAGGGCACGTCATCTCCTTATGCTAGCCCTGTGTGCAGTCAGTGCCCACTCTCTGCCCCAAATCCCTCTGTTCCCACCCAAATATGCTAGCCAGAGAGGAGAGAGGAGAGGTAGCGAGGAGCAGTAGAATGAATGCACTTATAGGTCAGGAGAAGTTTGAATTGGATACGAAATGAAAGGGGAGTCAATGAAGTGACTTGAGAAGAGGGATTATATAAATATATCGGGGCTGGTGGAAGATTAGCCGTGCAGCAGAGTTCTGAACAGATTGAAGGGGAGAGAGATGACTCAGAGGGAGATCAGCAAGGAGGAGGCTGCAATATTTGAGCAGAATGTGACTAAAGAGTGGATAAGTACTTTAGTAGTATGTTCAGAAAGGAAGAGGTGAATTTTGTTAATGTTATAGAGAAAGAAATGACAAATTTTAGCTATCTTTTGGATATGTGTGGAGGAGAGGGAGGAGTCAAAGATGACCCCAAGGTTGCGGACTGAGGAAACAAGAAGAAGAGTGTTATCTAGAGATCAAGGAGGAAGAGGGGAGGAGGGTTTAGGGGGAAAAATAAGAAGTTTGGTTTTGGCCATGTTCAGTTTCAAACGATAGTGAGACATCCAGGCAGCAATGTCAGATAGGCAGGCAGAGATGAGGGTCTGGAGTGTCAGAGAAATATCAAGTGTAGATAGATCTGGGAGTCATCAGCATAAAAATGATACTGAAAGCCATGGGAGGAGATCAAAGCACAAAGGGACTGGGTATAGATAGAGAAAAGGAGAGGGCCCAGAACAGACCCTTTGGGTACACCAACTGAAAGTGGGATAACAGTAGAGGAGGAACTACTAGAACAAACAGTGAAAGAGCGATGGGAGAGATGAAGAAAACCAGGATAGGGCAGAGACCCTAAAACCAAGTGAGGACAATGTGTTCAGGAGAAGGTGGTGGTTAACAATGTCAAAAGCAGCAGAAAGGTCTAGAAGAATGAGGACTGAGTAAAAGCCCTTGGATTTAGCCAGGAACAGGTCGCTGGAGACTTTGGCAGGGACAGTTGCAGTGGAGAGCGAGAGGTTGAGAATATGTGAGATGGAAGGGATGACAGAGGCGGAGATGGGGTTAAGGAGATGAGTGGGGATAGGATCAGAGGTTCCCCGCTGTTATGGTAACTCCGCCTCCTAACATCATCACCCTGGTGCTCCCTGCACTGGCAGTGACATTTTTATTGGGACGTCAGATCTGGTGGTCAATGCAGCAGAAGCCTGGAAAACTGTTGTGCTTTTACCTATGGGCCCGTCTTATATATGGTCTTGGGCAGCTTCTCCCTTTGCCTTGATTAAGCATCATACTTTTAAATGTCAAACCTTGCTTTGTATTTATGTGCGTGCCCATTCTCCCTGCAGATAGCAGAATGTGCTGATTGCTTCCTGAGTTTGTGGGGCTGTCAGGACCTTTGACTGTCACTGCTCTTTGCTGCCCTTCAGAAGCTGTTGCTCTAGGCGACCACCTAGTCTTGACACATAGCTGGACCAGCTCCAATTGCGAGGTAGCCTCCCTAGTGAATATTTGCTCCTTAGAGTTATTAAATGTGTAAATTACTAGATAATCTCTTTTTTATTTCTATGATGATGTAGACCCTGCTGTTTGTGCCATTATAAGAGAATTTTGGAGAGGCCGAGCTTTGGGCTAGAAAAGCCTTGTGGCAGATCAGGACTGAGTGGATTAGCAGAGCTGGGTGATGCAAAATTGCACATTACCTGCTCTCGCCAGGATCACCTTATTAATTTCCTTTCATTACCCCTGGAATTAAGAACATAACATAAGAACATAAGATATGCCATACTGGGTCAGACCAAGGACCATCAAGCCCAGTATCCTGTTTCCAACAGTGGCCAATCTAGGTCATACGTACCTAGCAGTTTCCCCAAAAGACACAGGTTCCGCAATGCTTGTACTGGGTCAAGCATTGATTATCCTGGGTCCCTTTTTAATAGTGGTTTATGGACCTTTCCTCCAGGAACTTGTCCAAACCTTTTTTAAACCCAGCTACACTAACAGCCTTTACTACATCCTCCGGTAACAAATTCCAGAGTTTGATTACACGTTGAGTGAAAAAATATTTTCTTTTATTAGTCTTAAATAGTTTACCCTGTAGCTTCATTGCATGTCCCCTAGTCTTTCTGTATTCTGATAACGTAAACAGTCGATCTACGTTTACCCGTTCCACTCCGTTCATTAATTTATAGACTTCTATCATATCTCCCCTCAGCCGTCTCTTTTCCAGGTTAAAGAGCCCTAACCTTTTTAGCCTTTCTTCATAGGAGTATCCTTCCATCCCCTTTACCATTTTGGTGGCTCTTCTCTGAACCTTTTCTAATAACACTATATCCTTTTTAAGATACGGCGACCAGAATTGCACACAATATTCAAGGTGCGGTCTCACCATGGAACGATATAGAGGCATTATAATATCTTTTGTTTTGTTTTATTTCATTTTGTTTTATTTTCCATAAATGTTATGTTATGTTAACGCATTCACCCACATCTTAACACAGGACAGCTACCATAATGCCAAAATGCTAAACTTGTACATAATTACATACTTACATTCTAATAAGTAAAGGTGCTGTAACAGAAGGTTAGCATATTTTTTACAAAACTGATTTATGTGACACATGGATGGTCTGATAAGTTTCCTGCCCTTGCTCCTGAGAAGGCAAAATGAATCATGGCAGGCTCAGTTCTTCATTCAGACAGATAAACAACATGTATCTGGGGCTTATGACATTGGTTTGTGAGATCTGCATAGCTCACTGAGTTATCCCTGAGCCCTGCCCAATTCATTTTATGACAAAAATAATCACCCTTACCAATCACAGCCAGGAGGAGAAGCCGTTGCTCTCACAGGTGACTGTCACTTCCTGAACAGGTTTCACGTTGCTGCAGCTCTCGGGAAACGGGCCGTTTGTCTCTTCAGTGCTTCTTGCCTTCTCCTTTACCTGTAATCCTCCACCTCAGTCCCTCCTACCTAGAGATTGTCCCGCCCTCAGAAAAGTTACCTTAACAATTTTATTTCTGTTTTTGTTCTCCCTTGGTTAAAAAGAGATGTAGACGGGATATCTTGTCCTTTCCTGCAAGATCCCTTGTTCATTTTTATCCATTTCTCATCAGGGAACCATCATCACAGTCTCTCTCCATATTTCTTCTCAGTCTGCCCATACCCTACTTATTTCTTTTCACCTGCCTTTTATCTGGGAGTTATCATACACAGCTTCTTGCTTTCTTATATAGTTCTCATCATTCACTCCTTTTCCTTTATCTCCCATTATACATAGCTTTCTGTAGTTCTCTTCATTCCCCAAGTTCTTCCATAACCTTCTATGTGAGACAGCAAGATGCTCTTCTCTAACACAGTGGCATTGTAGGTGGCAATACAATACAATATGATACAGTTTGATTTCTATCCTATCTTTCTAGTATAAAAATTATGGAAAGAAACAGAAAAAACTGGAACATTTTAATCCAATGTGTAATAGCAATATAAACTCATGCATTGCATGCAACAGACATTATAGTCACATCTGTTTTTAAGTGCCATTGTGACCCAGCAGCCCTTCAGGTTTTATGACTGGAAGCAGATTGCGAAGCCTTTTCTTCCAAGGCAATGCAGGCTAATGTGACTTACCCATGGCCACAAGGAGTGCCAGTGGGCATCTCTTGGATACTAGGCTGTTTTGCTACTCCTCCACTCTACTTAACAACATAAACAAGTATAAATCACAAATGCAATCAATCTGTCAATAAACTAAGATATCCATGACTGCAGATAAGAGTTAATTGACTACTCACTATGCCAGTTTGTGGTCGCTCTACTAAATGATATAGTTCAGCTGGCAACCACATAAGTTTCTTGAACTTATAGAAGTCCTCTATCCAAAGAAATTTTTTTGTTGGGTTACATTTGACCAAGTGGTCTATAACAAGTCCATATGGTACCTCTATAACCCTTTTTATTCTTATATAGTGATACTATGCAAAAAGGCTTCTGAATGAGTAGACTATTAGCCTATTCAGCTGATAGGGCGGCAAACTAATTAGTGATTGATGCCATGAACAATTAAAAAGAAAAAATAAGCAGAATAGATGACGTAGTACTATGTTGGTTTTGATATATTCGCTCTTTAGTCCATCATTCTTCCATCATTCTGGGTTGGTTAAGTTCCCATCCTTAAACAAACCCCCAGAGCCTCTTATCAAACTGTTCATTGCACAGTCCCTAAGAGAGTCATTTAATAACAGGGTGCCTGCATTTAGAGGACAAGAGGGCTCTTATTTTGGCCCAATTTTAAGAAGACATATAGGTGTGTATGAGTCTTTGTAAAATACTATTCAGTAGCAATTAGGCTATTTTGAGATCGTAGATGTTTACACCTAAATTACCATGCGTAGAGAATATGAATACGCCTGTGGATTTGTGAATTTTATAATCAAAGTGCATTTGTCGCAAATCTGCTCATGCTTCACCCAGACTGAGCCCCTGGCAACACCTGCAGTAAAAGTATGCACATTCTTGCTGCCTTATGCACTTTAGTGTCTGAAGTAATTTTATAAGAGCATCTTACATCCATATATTGGAAATGTGTGCTAAAATGATCTTATAAAATGACCCCCGTGGAACCCGATTCCCTAAGGGGCATATCCAGGCCATCTGGATCGCCGTGAGCAGGGCAGGCCTGTCTGGATCTGATTCTACATCTCGGGAAACATACGTTCCCACCGGTGCAGGATCAGGCCCTGAGACAGCCTGACATGCCAAAGCATATCTGCGGGAGCATCCTCACCAAAGGCCCCTCCGACTCTCGTGACGCCAACCCTCTGATTCCCCACCAAGGTTAGGCAGCCAGGGCCAGGATCGGGCAGCAGGGATCTATCTGCCATTGGTCCCGGCCTCGGGGGGGGGGGGGGCGTTCTCAGGTTTTCCACTGCATGTAGATTCTGGCCTCATCGGGTTTTAGTTTAATTTTTGTTTACATATTTCTGTTTTTAGTTTGTAGTTACTTATTCTATACTTGGTGAAAGTCTATTTGTGTTCTTCGTGTGTGAGACAGACCGGATGTTTTGTCAGCACTGAATGTCTGTGCAGCAGTGATTTCTAGTAATCTGGTTGCTCCATTTTCCTGATAGGTGTGTTGATATTCTAGTGTTCACTGCAGCGTTTATGCTGCTGCCTGTCCTTGTTGTGTGACTCCTGGAAGTTAGTGCTGTTGTGGTATTTCAGAATTGCTCTGTAGGTCCCGAGTGACTTTTGAAAGGTTTTCTATTACTTCACAACATGCCTGATAGTGGAGAGGGTTTGTTAATAAGCATGATGCGTACTCCAAATACAATCAGCAACTGAACTATAAAGGCTAGCAGATCTGAAGCCTAGTAGCTATTTGGCAGTTTATCAAAAAAACTGCTGGACTATTGTGTGGTTGCCAGTAACTGCAGGAGTTCTATTACAATACTACTGAAAACCTCTGTTCACATGGCCAGCAGGAAGATGCACACAACCATCTAGATGCTGAAATGTATTCACTGACTCCACAGAAAAGATCTAGATCTGGGACTTAACAATCCTTATCATAATATTAGTAGAGGACACCATAGACCAAATGTCTGCTAAAGATATATCCTGAGGGGGAAGAGGCGGCTTCAAACTCTTCACTGACTCAGTAAAATTTAACATTTTAGGAACAGACACCATTGCAATTCCAGTCTCACTCTCAGAGTAGGCACTAACCACACCCATACATCCTCCGGTGGGGGAAGGATACAGCCCCTCTTCCAGCTGTAAAGGTTCACCAGGCTATAGTGGAGGAATCCATTTAACAGAGCTCAAACACGCCCTTGATAATGAGGGTGACTTCTCGGGGGCCTGTTCTGCTCGAACGTGGGAAGAAACAGCTGACGTCACCAGATGTTTATCCATGGGGCTGGCTATCGGAGCCTTAGGTGTAGACGATAAAGGGGATTTTGGTCCTCTTTTCCCTTTGTATTTTCTGGCTCCCTTGGACATATTCCAACTGAAACAAACCAATCAGCGGGGCTCCAAAGGCCCCCACAGTGGCCCTAAAGAGGCATGCCCATTTCATCCTGTGCTCATTACACCATGTGCCCATGATCACACGGCAACATGCTAAGCTTTAAACTCTGGCTGGCCAATCAAAGCAATCTAAAGGTGTGGCAACTCAGTAGAGTAGTTTCTGCCACTTTAGATCTTCCGGGTTCCAGCCAACGTAGCCAGCAAACAATAGGCTCAGATACGGTCCAAATGGAAAGGTCCTCGCTTCCCTCTCCACCAGGATTTTTAACTTGAATTGCTCCACCTCATCTCTCCCTGCCCCTCTATAACCCAGTCCCAGTCCTGCTCCACTTTAGCCTTCTCAAACAGCTGAGTCACTGATCACTTATGGGGGTAACCTATATGGACCAATAGTTACAGCCCTAAAAGGCAGTGGTACTGCTTTGAGAGGTTGAATAAGGGGCATGTGAGAAGGGGGAATGGATGCCATATTCCATACGGGAATTTGGGAATTTGTATGTGCATCTACCCAATGTAAAACAAAGTGCTATTGGACAGATGTCAATGAGTGTCACATATATGATTTTCTCCCAGTTGGTGAGGGGTCTTACGTGCACACTAGGTACAAGGAGCTCTTTGCTCTCAGGGAACGAGTCCGATCTTTGGAGGCTAGAGTAGCAGACTTGGAAGACATAAGGAAGACAGAGAGGTAAATAGATGAGACCTACAGGGATATAGTCCTAAAGTCCCATCTCCAGTCTGGCAGCATCCCTGTTGCCATGGAGGAGAGAGGTCACGTGACAGGAGAGCATCACCCTGGAGTGGCAGGAAGTTATCCTATAGCTAGAACTTGTCCTCCAGGTGATGTAAAACCCTCTCACACTGAGGAAGTTTCTCAAGGACCATGTGCCCATGAGGAAAGGATTAGGACAGCCATTATAGTTTGTGATTCAATTATTAGGGATGTAGATAGCTGGATGGCTGGTGGAAGTGAGGATTGCCTGGTAACATGTCTGCCTGGTGCGAAGGTAGCAGACCAACGCCATCTAGAAAAGGTCTTAGACAGTGCTGGGGAGGAGTCTGTTGTCTTGGTACATGTCGGTACCAATGACATAGGAAAATGTGGTAGGGAGGTTCTGGAGGCTAGGCTTTTAGGTAGGAAGTTGAAATCCAGAACTGCCAGGGTAGCGTTCTCTGAAATGCTTCCCGTTCCATGCACAGGATCCAAAAGGCAGGCAGAGCACCGGAGTCTCAGTGCGTGGATGACACAATGGTTTTGGATTTGTTAGGAACTGGGGAACATTCTGGGGAAAAGAGGGGCTCTTCTGAAGGGATGGCCTTCACCTTAACCAGGATGGAACCAGGCTGCTGGCATTAACCTTTAAAAAGGAGATAGAGCAGCTTTTAAACTAGATAATAGGGGAGTGTCGACAGTCGCCCAAGAGTGCATGGTTCAGAACAATGTATCCTTAAAGGATACTACCAAAAAAATGAAATGCATATCAGCAGAGAGGTTCCAATAAAGACAAAAGTAGCCCAAATGCCCTTGAGTACGGAGCAGACAGAGCTTAAAGATTCTAAATTACCCCTGCCAGATTAATATGAATAAAATACAGTCTCTAAAATGCATGTATGCAAATGCTAGAAGTCTAAAAAATAAGATGGAAGAGTTAGAATATATAGCACTAAATGAGAAGTTAGATATGATTGGTATCTCAGAGACATGGTGGAAGGAAGACAAGCAGTGGGACACTGTGATACCTGGGTACAAACTACATCGTAATGATAGAGCTGATCAAATTGGTGGAGGGGTTGCACTCTATGTTAGAGGGGGCATTGAGTCACAAAGGATTAAAGTGTTGCAGGTAACAAAATTTGCTGTAGAATCTCTATGGATTGAAATTCCATGTAAAACGGGGAAAGCAATGGCAATGGGGGTATAGTATTGATCACGTGGCCAGAATGAGCATTTTATCATCCATTTGATCAAAGAAATCAGGGAAGCTAACAAAAGTTACAGCACAGTAATAATAATGGGTGATTTCAATTACTCTGATATTGACTGGGCAGGACATGCTTGGGAGATAAAGTTTCTAGATGAAATAAATGTCTGCTTCTTGGAGCAGCTGGTTCATGAACCGACCAGAGGGAAGCCATTTTGGACCTAGTCTTTAGTGGAACACCAGATCTAGTGCAAGAAATAAGGGTGTTGTGGCCACTTGGCAATAGTGATCATAGCATGATTGTGTTTGATTTAAGAGACTTACATCATTCTTGGGTGTTGTTGAAAAATACTATCTTGGAAACCCAGACCAGCTGTATTCCATGCTTTAAGAAAAGTGGAAAGAAGTCCAAAAAACTACCAGTATGGTTTAAAGGTGAGGTCAGAGAGGCTGTTGTTGCCAAAAAAGCATCTTTCAGGAAATGGGAAAAAAGAGCCAAATGAGAAAATCTGGAAACAGCACAAGCACTGGCAAGTTAAATGCAAGGTATTGATAAGGCACACAAAGAGAGAATTTGAAAAGAAGCTTGCTGTGGAAGAAAAAACGCGTAATAAAGACTTGTTCAAGTACATTCATAGCAAAAACCCTGTGAGAGGGTCAGTTGGACCATTAGATGATAGAGGGATATAAGGGGCACTAAGAGGGGACAAGGCCATAGTGTAGAGACTGAATGAATTCTTTGCTTTGGTCTTTACTGAGGAATATGTAGGGATGTTACCCATGATTGAAGTGGTATTTAAAAGTGATACTGTGGAAGAATTGAAAGAAATATTGATACACCGGGAAGATATGTTACAACTATTTGATAAACTGAAGAGTAGAAAATCATCTGGACCAGATGGTATACATCCAAGGGTGTTGAAAGAACTGAAATATGAGATTTCAGACCTGCTATTAGTAATCTGTGAACTATCATTAAAATCATCTGTAATACCTGAAGATTGGAAGATGGCCAATGTAACGCCAGTTTTTAAAAATAATTTCAGGGGTGATCTGGGAAACTACAGACCGGTGAACCTGACATAAGTACTGAGAAAAATGGTAGAAACCATGATAAAGAACAAAATTACTGAACACTTAGATAGTCATGGCTTAATGGGAGATAGCCAACATGGCTTTAGACAAGGAAGATCTTGTCTTACTAATCTGTTATGTTTTTTTGAAGGTGTGAATAAACAGGTAGACAAAGATGAGTCGGTTGATGTAGTGCATCTGGACTTTCAGACAACTTTGATAAGGTCCCTCATCAGAGACTTCTGGCAAAACTAAAAAGTCATGGTATAGGAGGCAGTGTACTATTGTGGACGAGGAACTGGTTAAAAGATAGAAAACAGAGGGTAGGGCTAAATGGCCAATTTTCCCAATGGAGAAAGGTGAATAGTGGAGTACCCCAGGGATCTGTGCTGGGTCCACCGCTTTTTAACATATTCATAAATAACCTGAAAAGAGAATAACGAGTGAGGTTATCAAATCTGCAGATGACACAAAACTATTTAAAGTTGTTATAACCCATGAGGATTGTGGAAAATTGCAAGAGGACCTTGATAAATTGGAAGACTGGGCATCCAAATGGCAGATGAAATTTAATGTGGACAAGTGCAAAGTTATGCACCTAGGAAAGAACAACCCAAACTATGGTTACATAATGCAAGGTTCCACATTAGGAACCACCACCCAGGAAAAAGATTTAGGTGTCATCGTGGATAACATGTTAAAGCTCTCCGCCTAGTGTGCAGCAGCGGCCAAGAGAGCAAATAGGATGCTAGGTATCATAATGAAAGGAATGGAAAATAAAACGAAAGATATTATAATGCCTCTGTATCGTTCTATGGTGCGACCATGCCTTGAATATTGTGTGCAATTCTGGTCACCATATGTTAAAAAGGATATAGCGTTATTAAAAAAGGTACAGAGAAGAGCCACCAAAATGGTAAAGGAGATGGAAGGATACCCCTATGAAGAGAGGCTAAAAAGGTTAGGGCTCCTCAACCTGGAAAAGAGACAGCTGAGGGGAGATATGATAGAGGTCTATAAATTAATGAACGGAGTGGAACGGGTAAACGTAGATCGATTGTTTACCTTATCAGAATATAGAAAGACTAGGGGACATGCAATGAAGCTACAGGGGAAAACTATTTAAGACTAATAAGAAAAAATGTTTTTTCACTCAACGTGTAATCAAACTCTAGACGATGTAGTAAAAGCTGTTAGTGTAGCTGGGTTTAAAATTAGGGACCCAGGCTATCATTGTTGTCCCAATACAAGCATTGAGGAACCTGTGTCTTTTGGGGAAACTGCTAGGTACTTATGACCTAGATTGGCCACTGTTGAAAACAGGATGCTGCACTTGATGGAACTTGGTCTGACCCAGTATGGCATATCTTATGTTCTTATATTCTTATGGATCACATACAGGAGGTCTTTTGGAATGGAGGAGTAGCCTAGTGTTTAAAGCACTGGCTTAGTAACAAAGAGAGCAGCGTTCAATTCTTACTAGCGCTCCTTGTGGCCTTGGGCAAGTTACTTAACCCTCTGAAGAAAGGCCTGGCAATCTACTTCCTTTTACACTGCTGAGAAATCTCAGGAGCTGCTGGGTCTATTAAGAACATAAGAACATAAGATATGCCATACTGGGTCAGACCGAGGTCCATCAAGCCCAGTATCCTGTTTCCAACAGTGGCCAATCTAGGTCATACGTACCTAGCAGTATCCCCAAAAGACACAGGCTCCACAATGCTTGTACTGGGTCAAGCATTGATTATCCTGGGTCCCTTTTTAATAGTGGTTTATGGACCTTTCCTCCAGGAACTTGTCCAAACCTTTTTTAAACCCAGCTACACTAACAGCACTTACTACATCCTCCGATAACAAATTCCAGAGTTTGATTACACGTTGAGTGAAAAAATATTTTCTTTTATTAGTCTTAAATAGTTTACCCTGTAGCTTCATTGCATGTCCCCTAGTCTTTCTATATTCTGATAAGGTAAACAATCGATCTACGTTTACCCGTTCCACTCCGTTCATTAATTTATAGACTTCTATCATATCTCCCCTCAGCCATCTCTTTTCCAGGTTAAAGAGCCCTAACCTTTGTAGCCTCTCTTCATAGGAGTAGCCTTCCATCCCCTTCACCATTTTGGTGGCTCTTCTCTGTACTTTTTCTAATAATGCTATGTCCTTAAGATACGGTGACCAGAACTGCACACAATATTCAAGGTGTGGTCTTACCATGGAACGATACAGAGGCATTATAATATCCTTTGTTTTATTTTCCATCCCTTTCTTTATGATACCTAGCATTCTATTTGCTTTCTTGGCTGCCACTGCACACTGGGCAGAGGGTTTTAACATGTTATCCACGATGACTCCTAAATCTTTTTCCTGGGTGGTGGTTCCCAATGTGGAACCTTGCATTGTGTAACTATAGTGTGGGTTGTTCTTTCCTAGGTGCATAACTTTGCACTTGTCCACATTAAATTTCATCTGCCATTTGGATGCCCAGTCTTCCAATTTATCCAGATCCTCCTGCAGTTTTCCACAATCCTCTTGGGTTTTAACAACTTTAAACAGTTTTGTATCATCTGCAAATTTGATAACCTCACTCGTTATTCCCTTTTCCAGGTCATTTATGAATATGTCAAAAAGTAGCAGACCCAGTACAGATCCCTGGGGTACTCCACTATTCACCTTTTTCCATTGGGAATATTGGCCATTTAGCCCTACCCTCTGCTTTCTATCTTTTAACCAGTTCCCGATCCACAATAGTACACTGCCTCCTATCCCATGACTTTTTAGTTTCGCCAAAAGTCTCTGATGAGGGACCTTATCAAAAGCTTTCTGAAAGTCCAGATACACTGTATCAACCGACTCACCTTTGTCTACCTGTTTATGCACACCTTCAAAAAAACATATCAGATTAGTAAGACAAGATCTTCCTTTTCTAAAGCCATGTTGGCTGTCTCCCATTAGGCCATGACTATCTACATGCTGTGTAATTTTGTTCTTTATGATGGTTTCTACCATTTTCCCTGGTACTGACGTCAGACTCACCGGTCTGTAATTTCCCGGGTGACCCCTGGAACCCTTTTTAAAGATTGGTGTTACGTTGGCGACCCTCCAATCATCAGGTATTACAGATGATTTTAATGAAAGTTCACAGATTACCAATAGCAGGTCCGCAATCTCATATTTCAGTTCTTTCAACACTCTTGGATGTATACCATCCGGTCCAGGTGATTTGCCACTATTCAGTTTATAAAATAGTTGTAATATATCTTCCCGGTGTAGTGATATTTCTCTCAATTCCTCTGCAGTATCACCTTTAAATACCACTTCAGTCTTGGGTAACATCCCTACATCTTCCTCAGTAAAGACCGAAGCAAAGAATTCATTCAGTCTCTCTGCTATAGCCTTGTCTCCTCTTACTGTCCCTTTTACCCCTCTATCATCTAATGGCCCAACGGACTCTCTCACAGGCCTTTTGCTATGAATGTACTTGAAAAACTCTTTATTTCGTGTTTTTGCTTCCATAGCAAGTTCCTTCTCAAATTCTCGCTTTGCGTGCCTTATCAATGCTTTGCATTTAACTTGCCAGTGCTTGTGCTGTTTCCAGTTTTCTTCGTTTGACTTTTTATTCCATTTCCTGAAGGATGCTTTTTTGGCAGCAACAGCCTCCCTGACCTCACCTTTAAACCATGCTGGCAGTTTTTTGGACTTTCTTCCACTTTTCTTAATGCGTGGAATACAGCTGGTCTGGGCTTCGAGGATAGTATTTTTAAATAACACCCAAGCTTGCTGTAAGTCTTTAACCTTTGCAACCGCTCCTTTTAGTTTTTTCTTAACTATATTCCTCATTTTATCATAGTCTCCCTTTTGAAAGTTAAAAGGTAGTACTGTGGATTTCTTTACTATCCCTCCTCCACTAATTAAATCAAACATGATCATGCTATGATCACTATTGCCAAGTGGTCCCAACACCCTTATTTCTTGCACCAGATCTGGCATTCCACTAAGGACTAGGTCCAGTATGGCTTCCCCTGGTCGGTTCATGAACCAGCTGCTCCAAGAAGCAGTCATTTATTTCATCTAGAAACTTTATCTCCCTAGCTTGTCCTGCCGTAACACTGACCCAGTCGATACCAGGGTAATTGAAATCACCCATTATTACTACTCTGCTGTGACTTTTGTTAGCTTCCTTGATTTCTTTGAGCATTTCATCATCCATTTGTTCATTCTGGCCAGGCGGTCGATAGTACACTCCCACTGCCATCGCCTTCCCCTTTTTACATGGAATTTCAATCCATAGAGATTCTACAGCAAATTTTGTTTCCTGCAAAACTTTAATCCTTTCTGTCTCAAGGAGTGAGCATTGACTTGAAGGCACACATTGCTTTTTGTAAGACTTTATATGCCTTCATTTACTATACATGACTATATTAGATTGAATTAAACAATCATCCCAAAGTCTTCAAGAAATCTAAATGAACAAAGCAAGCTCTTTTAAGATTTCCTATTGGATTTTCTTTTCAAGTTCTTCCTTCCCAGTCCAGGAAGTCATTGTAGTTGGGCTTTGTGGAAGTGGAGCTGAGCTGTATCATGAAAATTCTGTCTATTCAGAGCAGGAAAGCAGAAGTGCTGTAGGAAATCACAGCAGAGCTCACCCATGTTACAGCTGTCCTTGAAGTACTGCCTTTGTCATTAGAGGGCAGTGGGGATGACATTACAACGTCCCGCAGTCTCCGTGCTCTAGCACTGTGCTCCTCTCTAGAGCTGCATTTAGGAGAACAATGAGATACATTTGATTGGAACAATGTCGCTGACTGTGATAGTGCAACCAAACTGTGCATATGTTGTGCTGTACTTGTACCATAGCCAAAAGCTAAATTTAGCATGTAAAGTCGCCAGCTCTCCAGGACTATTCCAGAGCCTCCATAAATTAAAAGTACATCTCCAGGATACTGCTGCAAGCAATCCTAGACATGCAGAATCAGATTTATCTTGGTATCAGATAATTATTAGTTTCAGATATTTGTGGATTCTTCATTTGGGAAAGCCACAAAGAGGAATGGACTTCTTCAGTAAGATCTTGCCATGCACTTGTGACCTGGACAGCCACTGTCAGATCCAGAATGCTGGATCAGTGGACCTTTGTTCAGACCTACTATGCTCATATTCATTCTAAATTTGTAGAGGATGCCTACTGTACCTGATTGTAACTCACCTTGAACTACTCATGGAAAGCGTGAGCTAAATACTAAATTTATTAATTTGCCTATTATTTATTTATTAGTATTTGAAATGCATGCCTCACCAATAAAATTGGAGTCGAGTTAACAAATAAAATAACAATAATCCAAAGCAAATCCTGCAACATATCCCCACCCCAGTCCTCAATAAAGTAAAATCCATAACAAAGATACCCAACTCCATTTCTGTCCCACTACCCTTTAGAAAACCACTGAATATCACCTCCTTCCAGATACTTTATTAATCCAATTGGTAATAAATCTCAACCAACTCTGGCCGAAAATCCAAGCCTCCTTCTAGAAAGCATGGCTCTTTTTTTTTTTCATTTAGTGCCATCAAGTCAGTGCTTACTTCTGGCAATTTCAGCTGCCTCTGGGTTTTCTTGGCAATGTATCACAGCCTTTTTCTTCCAAGTCAATGGAAGGTAAAGTGACTTGCCCATGGTCACAAGGTATACCAGTGGGAATTGAATCTTTGATCTTCTAGGTACTAAGCAGTTGCTCTAACCAATAGGCTACTTCTCCACTCTAAAGCATGGCAGTGTCTCTCTCAACAAGTTCCATAAAGGCTTGATGAAATGTTCACTGCAGCTTAATATCACTTGGCACCTAACTGGCTGCGAAAATGCATAAAGACACAAAGGACCATCTAGGTACAGCAATTGAAAAAACAGTCAGATAATTTTGAACTGGCTACAGGAAGCCACTGAAAGGCCAATAAGATAGGGAAGACATAATCATTAGCTTTCTTATTACTGAGCAGCCATATTCTAAGGCAGCTGTAAACATCTTAACTGGTATTTAGGAAATCCACAAAATAAACTAATTCAATATAAACAGAATACCTCAGCTCAGTTACACATGCAGAACATAGACCATCACCAAACATGGAATCACAATTTAGAAACAGGAAGACAATAATTAAACTGGGAACCCCAAAAGTCAAACTTGGAATGTACAATAACACTGTAGAAATAAAACTATAAATTAATTTCCTCTTGTGCATCATTAACGTCTGCACTTTGTTTAGTACATTTCCCAGAGCTGACATATTCCACTTAATAAATTCAAAATAAAGATATTTTTCTACCTTTTGTGCATTTTTTTCAGTTGCAATTGCTCCAGCCACTTTCTTCTGGTTTCTTTGTGTCTTCTGCTAACTCTCCATCGTCTGCTGTCCATTTATCCTTTCTTCTCTCTTCTAGTTTTTTTCCATTCTCTCTCTACATCTGCTTTAACATACTAATCTTTCTCCTTTTGCTCCTTCCTCATTCCTATTTCATCCACTCAAATTTTACCCCTCCATCCTCAATCCCCACTTACTCTCCCAATATCCGCCAATTGTAGATTTGTCTTCCCTCCCACACAAAATATTTTCCCCTCTCCATTTCACTCTCCCAGCTCCATCCCATTCTAATCCTCCCCCAACATCAGCTCCCTTCTAGTTCCAGCCCCACCCAGCATCTGCTCCCTTCTAGTCCCTGCATCAGCCCATTTCCAGTCCTAGCCCCCATCAGCCCATTTCCAATCCTATCCTAGCCCCACCATCAGCCCATTTCCAGTCCTAGCTCCCCCATCCATTTCCAGTCCTATCCGAGTCCCTCCATCAGTTCATTTCCAATCCCAGCCCCCATCAGCTCATTTCTAGTCCTTTCCTAGCCCCACCATCAGCCCATGTCAAATCCTAGCTCCCCTCCACTCAGCCCATTTCCAATCCAAACCCCCATGAGCCTACTTCCAGTTCTAGCCCCTCCATGAGTCCATTTCAATTCAAGCCCCCACCACACCCATTTCCAACCTTAGCACCCCCGACAGCCCATTTCCAGTCCTATCCTAGCTCCTCCATCAGCCCATTTCCTGTCCTAGCCCCCCCACTCAGCCCTTTTCCAGTCCTAGCTCCCTCCCCTCACAGCCCATTTCCATTCCAAGCCCTTCTCCCCATCAGCTATTTGCAGTTCAAGCCCCCCTTCCACTCAGCCCATTTCCAGTCCTAGCAACCCCCCATCCCATTACCAGTCCTAGCCCCCCCATAGCCCATTATCAGTCCTAACCCCCCCATCAGCCCATTTTCAGTCTTACCAGTCCAAACCCCCATCACCCCATTTTCAGTCTTACCCCCCCACAGTCCATTACCAGTGCTAACCCCCCATCAGCCCTTTACCAGTCCTAGCCCCCCCATCAGCCCATTTCCAGTCCTAGCCCCCCCACAGCCCATTACCATTCATAAGCCCCCATCAGCCCACTTCCAGTCTTAGCCCCCCCATAGCCCATTACCATTCATAAGCCCCCATCAGCCCACTTCCAGTCTTAGCCCCCCCAGAGCCCATTACCAGTCCTAACCCCCCCATCAGCCCATTTCCAGTCCTAACCCCCCATAGCCCATTACCAGTCCTAATCCCCCCATCAGCCCATTTCCAGTCTTAGCCTCCCATAGCCTATTCCCTGTCCTAACCCCCCCATAGCCCATTACCAGTCCTAACCCCCTCCCCCCCATCAGCCCAACTAGGTTAAAAAAAACCCACAAACCGGCTGCTGCTGCCGCTGCCGCTGTGGCATCGGCAGAATTGAGCATCCCATGGTGCCCCCCTGCCCTTCAGAGTCTTCCATGTGGCCTCAGCGCGGGCTTTTCAGAGCCACGCGAAGGGAGAGTTTCCCTTTCTCGCAGCTCTGTTAATCCCGCCACGGGGCTGATGGGAAATCCCATCATCCCCGCGGCGGGATTAACAGAGCTGCGAGAGGAGAAGCTCTCTCTCTTCGCGCGGCTCTGACAGCCGATGCTGAGGCCACATGGAAGACTCTGCAGGGCAGAGGGGGCCCCGCGGGATGCTCGATGCTGCCACGGCGGCAGCGGCAGCAGCGGCAGCAGCAGTCGGTTTGTGTTTTTTTTAACCTAGTTGGGCTGATGCAAGATGTTTTTTGCACGGGGCTCCCTGAAACGCGGGGCCCTGTGCAAAAAACATTCTTGCTCAATGGATGGGCCGGCCCTGGCCATAATCATAGCCTGTACAAAAGCTGAATGTTATCTGGATCAAGGAGAGAATATAATTAGCAAAGAAGATGGAGATGATGATAAAAAAACCCTACTTGGACTAGTTTAGAGGCTGCTCAGCCAGGGCTGGCGTTAGGGGATGGAAAACAAGGCAATTGCCCTGGGCCCCTATGCCACAGGGGCCCCAAGCCTCCCTCAAGGTGAAGGAGGAATAGCCTGCAGGAGGGTTTTGGAGCCCCCTCATCAGTTTCTGTCCTGGGCCCCTGCTCCCAGCCCTCTTCTTCACATGTTGGGATTTACAAAGGAATTAACAATGAGTCTAGTTTACCGTACTGGAGTTGTACTGTGGACCGCAGAACAGCAAGCTAGGAACCTGCTTCCACTACTGTGCATCTTTCTGTAGCAGTGCTCAGCACACATAGCTCTTTCTGTCTCGAGGTGGGGGTGGGGGCAGCATGGAAGCTTTCAGACTAGTTTGTTTCGGAATTGGGAAAAGCCCTGCAGATTTAAACCTAATTCTAAAATAATTTTCAAGTCAGCATTACTGAAGTGTAAAAGAGGTAAGTAGAAACAGATTATAAGCCCTCCAGGGACAGAGAAATTCCTATCGTACCTGATTGTAACGTGCCTTGAACTACCACAGGAAGGACATGAGTTAAATACTACTAAATAAACTGAATGAGGCTGCGGTAATGAGGAGTTAACTGCAGAACACTTGTTAGATAGGAATTGGGAATCAAGCTCATTCATGTTAATGTTTGAAAAGTTTTAATATGTTTAGATTTGTCTCAAGGTCGTTCTTATTTCATTTCATTTATTTTCTATTTCCCTGTCTGGAGAGGGTTAATGTGTGTTTTAGCGTGTGGTAACAGGCTATTACATGCTCATGCCAGCTACCGGCTGCTAAAATGCATGGTAAGTGGCCATCGCGTGCGCAGGTTAGGGGCAGAGTGTGGCTATGGAGAGCACATTGCCTCTAGCGCGAGGGCAACTATTACGTGCTCAGCGACAATGTGGCAATTTGTGCAAATGCGCATAATATCTCTCTGGGTGTCGTTAGGTGCAGCTGCATTAATTACACCATGTGTTCTGATACTCGATCATGCAGTAACTGCTGGGAAATTGCGAAGCGTGCCCCCAATAGGTAGCAGACGATGATTACACTTACCATGCGTTAGTTCCGCCGCTAATTGCGTGGTAAGTGCAACCCTTTAATAAAAGGGCCCCTAGTTAGTAAATTGGCTCCACTAAGAATAATTTGCATTAATGCAGGATAGTAGATGGCAATGGAGGGTGACGAGACTCGCCCAGGGTCACAGAGAGCATCAGTGAGGTTTGAACTTAAGCTTCCCTCGTTTTCAGCCACTAAGCTGCTCCTCTGCTCCATTTAAACATGATCAATAAGGAATTTTTTGTAAGTTTAGAAGCAACTGAAGAAAAAGGTGGCAGCAGCTTGATGTATAACTCTTTCCCCCCCCCCCTCCTCCACTGTCCTAGCTGAAAAGAGGAGCTCAGGGAGGAAGCAGGGCGTCTTTCCCCAGAGAAGAGATACACTTTAGTATCCTATTAGTGGCTCGTACAAAGGCCCAGACAGTCCAGAAAGAGCAGCGTTCTTCACACAGCACAATGGTTTGAGGAAAGATTTCTCAGCAAAGAAACCACAGTACACTTGGCAGGCGCTGAATCAGTATAGTCCTTACCATCCAGCACTGATCCACAAGTTAATCCCTAAAAGGAGTAATCTTAGAATTTGACTGTCCTAATAAAATCTTCTCTGACCATTTAATTTCCAGTGTCCAGTGTATGACCAGTGTATTTCCAGTGTATGGGATCTGGTGCAGCTGCTTATTCTGGATGTCTCTGCATAGTGTAAGGTGTCCTTTACTAGTAACATCAGCACTGCTCCGAACACTGAGCGGGTGAGGCTGAGGGAAGGATCATCCAACGGGAGGTGTCTTTTGGGGAATAAATTCCTATAAAATTTGTAAACTCAATCTGGCTCTTGTTCTTCTTTCCTTCCGGCTCATGTCTTGGGGATTCAAGGGGTCCCCAAGGATGTTTTAGAAACTAGGAGGGCCAAAGGTTACAAGAAATAAAACAGGTATTAATCCTGTGAAATCTCTAGACAAATGAACTTGGGATGGCAACTAGGAGGGGGGCAGAAAGATGAATATGGGAGGGTACAAGACAAAGTGACATTTCCATGCATCCTGCCCACTATCACATTAAGCTACCCCCCCCTTCAATGTGGGCCATTAAATACTACATGAAAAGGTCCTCATGGCTTTTATGCATCAGGAAACCCCCCAGCTAATTTCAGTCAGTAAAACTGCTAATTTCATTCAACAAATTCTTTTCTATGGAAGTGAAGACGAAATTCGATACAGGATTATACAATGTTGGATAAAACCTGCACATCCAGTTCTGTAACTCACACTCTATATTCCCCAATAATGAAGCAATTCCCTTTATGAAATGTTATGCAAAAAAAAAATTAAATTGTGATGTCACCTCGGACACAGTTATACTCTCTTTTCACTTGCCAGACACTTTGCCAAATAACACAAAACATAGAAGCATGATGGCAGAAAAAGACTACATTTATTTATTTAAACTTTTTTTATATACCATCTTTCTATAATTAAAGACAGTTTACATGAAACTAAACTTGTAACAGTATGAGCTACAACTGTTATACAGAGAACAAGAACTTGGTATGTTGGTAACATTCAACAATCAACAATTTAACAATTTAAGAGTAATGCCAGGGTTGGCAACTATGTACAATAAAAGGAGGGGAGGGGCAAGGGCTAAGAGTGAGTTGTTGGAAGGGGAGGGCAGGGAATCGCTTATGAAGAGGCCTTTCTAGTCTGTATTTCCATATTGACTACTGTAATAGTCCCCTTTTTCCCCTTAGAGATCCTACGACAGACATTCTGAACCTTTATGGAAAACTTACAACATAATAACAGCCCTAATTCCCAGGGGCCCCCATTTTCATCTGGGCAGTGCCTGCCATCCATCTAACCCGGATTTTCAATACTGGGGTCATATGTAGCCCTAGCATTGAAAATCCGGGTCTCGCCACACAACCTGAAAGCCGCAGGAGCTAGCTGGGTAGCACCAATTTTCGATGCTACTCGCTTAGCCCCTGTGCCTGAAAGATGGGCGAGTAGAAGCGGGTAGAATCAAAAATCGGTGCTACCTGTTTAGCCCTTTCCTCTGCCCCGCTCTGCCCTGGAACGCCCCCAACATGCCCCGATGCTAACCGCATAGCATCTGGGATTTTCAAAGGACACTACCTGTGTAGGTGCCTTTCGAAAATCCCAGATAAAGCATTTACACGGATAACTAGGACAGTTACCTATGTAAATGCCTTAAAAAATCAGGCCCCAGAACTCTAATAACTACAATCCTACCCAATAAAAGACAACGATACAAATATGCTGCTGAGCCCTTTAGAGTACCTGTACCCCTTTGCCTCTACTTTGGGGTGAGCGTGGCCCCAAGGCAGCTCACAAAAATGTTTATACTTCCTGTTGCTGTAGGGTGGGACATTTCAGGGCCTTGGAAAGCTCAGGAGCAGGAAGTGTCTGCAATCATTTCCTTTTAAGTTTTGCTACTTCTGTCTGTCACTTTTGCTGCCGCTGGCCCAGCCAACTCAAGGGACCATTACCGAAGGAAGGGAGGGAGGTTAGAGGGAAAATGCTGGACCAGAAGGGATTATAGAAAGGAAGAGGAGAGAGAGGGAGAGGGAGAGATGCTGGACAATGTGATGAGGGGAAGCAAACAGAAAGATGCTGGACTGTGGGGTGGGGACAACAGGAAGAGGCAGGACCATGGAGAAGAGTGAAGTGGGGATGGGGACAGAAAGGGAAGAAAACAAGTTGAGGCTGGATCATAAGGGGGAGAAGGAAACAGGAGAGACAAGGGAGCTGCTGAACTACTGAGTAGAGCAGGGGAGGAAAGGAAAGGGAGATCCTCGACCATAATGTGCAGTGGAGTGAAGAGGGAAGAAAACGAGGAGATGCTGGACCTTGGGGGGTAGAGGAAGAGAAAGGCGAGGCTGGACAATGGAATTGGGTGTGAGTGGAGGGGGAGGGAAGAGAATGGAGAGACAGTGGACTCATGGGAAGGGAGAGGGGAGAAATTGGTAAAATGCTGGACCATGGAGTGGAGTGTGATTGGGAAGAAAGGGAGGAGAATGGGGACATGCTGGAACACAGGGGTTGAGGAGTGGGGACTAGGTGGACAGAGGGTGGATGTTGGACATGGGAGGAAATATGGAATAGAGAGACAGAGGGCAGAAACAGGACATAGGGGGGAGAGAGAGAGAGAGAGAGAGAGGAGAAGGGGACTGATATTGACCAATTGTAGAAGTAAGAGAAGAGGGCTGTGGACTGACATTTATTTATTTATTTATTTAACAGTATTTCTAAACCGCCTTATCTTAATAATCAAGGTGGTATCACAGCAAGCAATCAGGTAAAGTGTGTGTGTTGTACATGCAGTGAGGATAAAACTTAGTTGTGTGAGGGATGTGTTGGGTGCTTGATTTGTTTGAGCTATATACAGGGACATAGGAGCTGGAGGGCCAAACACCATTCAGGTTTTCAGGCTGCCCCTAATGAAGCCCCCTCCCTTCCCGGCCCCAACACCAAAAACAAAGTACCTCTTCATTTCTATAGGAAAATCTGTTCCAATCGCTGCAGCATATTCCAATCGCTGCAGCATAATCGCTGATTCCACTGGTCAACAAATTTTTACTTAAGTCATGTTACTGAAAGAAAAATTGTCATTTCTTATCAATTTTTATATGCGGAACACGAATATGATAGTGAAATTGCAAAGCTGGCTCTAGTATTTTTGTGATCTACAAGAATTAATGTTTACATCACGAAATGCATGTCAATAGTAAATATAATAGGCCTTCGGTTAATACCTGTAAAAACCAAGTCATAGACTACTTCTTAGATTTTTTTCGCCTGTCTCTTGTACAGCTGTTCGGGAGCTTCTCTGGGGAGTGTCCAGCAGTAGTCAGCCAGCATTGTAGTGGACCATTTTCCCTGGTATCTTTGCTCCATTGTTGCGATATCCTGGTGAAAACATTCGCCCTGTTCATCACTAACCATACCACAGTTGTCAGGAAAGAAATCGAGATGGGAATCAAGGAAATGGATCTTTAGAGACATATTGCAGCCAAGTTTCTGATACTGCATCAGCATGTCTTCTACTAGTTCCTTGTAGTTTTCTGCCCTAACATTCCCAAGAAAGTTTGTTGACACTAGGCGAAAAGCATTCCATGCTTGTTTCGCATCACCCTGCAACAAGTTGTTGAACCCATCATCTTTGAAGAGCTCTCAAATCTGAGGACCCACAAAAACTCCCTCTTTAATCTTTGCTTCGCTGAGTTGAGGGAATTTTTCATGCAGGTATCAGAAAGCTGGCGAAGTGCGGTCCATGGCTTTCACAAAGTTTTTCATCAACCTAGTTTGATGTGAAGGGGTGGTAGCAGGATTCTGTGAGCCTCAACCAGAGCTGGGTGCTGGATATTCTTCTCTCCAACTGTTAACATTTTGTCTGCGATTCCATTCCTTCCGCAAGTAGTGCCAATCCCTTGCTCGGCTATAAGAAACACATGTATTTTATATATCCGTGCTGCAGTCCCATTAAAAGGGCAACTACCTTCAATTCACCACAGAGGTGCCAGCTGTACTTGTTATAGTTAATGAAAGTCAGTAGATGCTTTAAGTTATCGTATGTCTTTCATGTGGACGGCATGCGCTACTGGAATAGATGAAAGACGGTTTCCCTTGTTCAAAAGCACAGCCTTCAGACTCAGTTTCGAAGAGTCTATAGTTTCCAGTCTTGTGGGTCATGAGTGATTTTTAAGGCATTCATGAGGCTTTCAATATCGGAACAAAATACCAGATTACTTTCCTTTCCGACTGCGTATAGTACACTGCTGACTTCAGATGGCTTCAGCAGCCATCTGGCAGTAGTATTGCATTGCATCAGAAAATGATGCAATCAACTCTGAATGATGTGTGCATGCTGGTATTATGCAATGTGATGCAATATTACATCATTCAAGGCTTATTTGGGATGTTGTTGATGTCCTACTGGATAAATTTACACGGTGAAACATGAAAAATGAACTACATGCAATATCTTCAAAACGAGAGCCAATATAATTGTTTGAATGTTATATTCATGTTCAGCTCACCAAGATACTACAGATTAGGGCCTTTTAAAGTCAGTAACGATTTCAATGTTGACCAGTGTTTTTAATAACTTGTTGTTGCTGTTATTGTTTTATACCATAGAGTTGATGCCAATTCTTAGTAACATAGCGAGTATAGAATTGCACCTATCAAACAGCTCGCCCCTCTCATCACCTCTCCCAATCATAGACAGAGAAACAGCATAGATATAAATACATACACACACACACACAATTAACATGTACACGCATCGACAGACATGTACATACAAACACTGCACAGACACACATTGTTAGGTGTCATTGAGTTGATGCCAACTCATAGCAACTTTCTGGATAGTGTGGCCTACCACTCCGTGCGCCTACGCCCCCTAGGGCCGGCAAGGCAGATTGTTTCTGCTTTTGGACGCTTACTGTTGTCTTTGTGCAGGCGCCCGCCTAATAGGACACGAAGATCACCTCTTTTAATGTAGTTGTGGTTTGCTTTTATTTAGCAGTCCGAATGGAAGAGGCACAGGGCAATTTGTAACATAAATTGCTTTTTATTTGTTTTTCTTCAAGTAAATCATTTGTGGCAAAAAGCTCAAGAAAAAGGCAAAATCACATTAACCAAAATAGGATTCTTCTCCAAAGAATGTCCAAGGTGAATTCTACAAATAAACTTCTTCACTCTTGGTAGTAGTACTTCTATTATTTACAGATACAGCAAAGATACCATTTGTGCATCATTCACAAACTTAGAAATAGTGGAGCTTTACTTTCTCTGCTGGCATAAGTTCAAGACATCAGAGTGCCACCTCTCAGTTTAAAACCATTAGCTTATTTTGCTGAGGTTACAGCAGCAATAGAACCAGCTACCTTTACACGTGAGGGTTTGGTTATCTTCCTGTCTGTTTTTCAAGCATACAGTGATTCTAGCACTTCTGTTGCCTTCTTACTTCTTTCACACAGCATTTAGTAAAAGCATTATATATTAGTCACACACAGACTGCAATCCATTGATTCGGCTGAGGACATTGAATTATTAGAGAAACAGTCCACATCCATTTCTGCTGGGGAATTATATGGCTCTGTGCTTGGGGTAACCTTTGGCTCAACCTGTTGTACGTTCTTCAACAGCTTTAAAAGTTTTCCCCACTTTAGCTTCTGGTTCCCCTTTATAACCGGGTTGGAACCTCTTGCCTTTCTCCCTCTTAATAAATCCTCTTCAGAAAATGCAAAAGCTTTTGGGCTGGCAGTGACTCTCCTTCTAACAGACTTTTTACATTGTCTGTATAGAGGCTCAGGGCTAGAGCTGCTATATTCTGACTCAGAAGTAAAGTCCTGAATTCTCTCCCAGCTCCTTCTATGCCCACACCCTTTACACTTGCCTTGTAAGTGTTGACCAGTCCTCCTGGACCCACCAGAAGACACAGCCTTGAAGTGCTGCTTCCTCTCCCGGTCTCTTGGCCTTCTCACTTGGCTCCTAGCCTGCAGCCTGTCCTGCCTTTGAGCAGTCCTTCTCTGCAGTCTCTCTGGTGTATGAGCAGATCCTGTTTGATCAGTGTCTGAGTCCTCTGTTAGCTCAGCTGATCTTCTAGAGAGACTCCGTCCTCGGGAGTCTGCCAGTTTCTCCTTAGTATTGCACTTGCCTCTGCACTGTCCTGTGCATGGTCCTCGTGTGTGCTGAACTCTAGAATCAACTCCCAGCTGATCCTCCAGTTTCCCTTCACTTCCTGTGTGACGCAGTTTATATGTTCTGTGAATTGTTTGCTTCCCTGGCCCCACCCTCTCTCTGCTTGCAGCTGCCCTAGAGGCTGGGTGTGGCTTCAAGGTAACCCTGCTTCTGTGTGCCTTAGTTTCACTCTCTATGTGGGAATTGTGTTTCAGTGAGCCCATCCCCCGCTTATGGGAACAAATTTCAGTGTTTTTTCTAGTTTTAAAGGGCTCTGCAGCATGCACATCATCACAATAGTTGTCCTAAACTGTATTCCGTCTTCAGTCAGGCAGCCGATTGTTGATATTGTGGCATCCATAGATGCTGATATTGTATTTGATCTATCTCATTGCTGGCCTTCCTCTTTTGCACTGACCTTCTACCTTACCAAGCAAGATGTCTTTCTCTAATGATCTCTCTCTTTGCATGATCTGTCCAAAATATGAAAATCAAAGTCTTGTCATCTGAACTAAATACACACACACACACACACACACACACAACAGATAAACATACAAAACAGAGATATGCACATACACACACATGCAGATACAATATATACACACAGACACACAGACACACAGGCAATGCAGATATAAACAGATGGGCATGAGCCATGCTCTGCATGCTTTCCCCACTTATTTTAGGGATAAATTATTAATATACAATATGAGTTTTTAGGTACTGTCTCTGAGAAGGTAGATGTGGAGGAAGAGGAGGGGCAAAATGTAGAATGGTTCTTGTCTGTGACAAAGAAAGAGATGTAGGAGATGCTGAAGGTGTGTAAGGCTAAATCTTGTCAGTTGGACTTAGTGCCCACTGAGCTTTTCAAGAAGGGATGAGTTCAAGTTTATTTGAAGCAGGCTGTAATAAAATTTATTATAAAGAAAGAGGACTAGATTGTCGACTGCTTATCATCCCATTTCACAGCTTCTATTATTAGGGAAATTTATTGAAAAGTTTGTTTAGCATCAGTTGTTAATGTTTTTTGGATGACCATGGTAGAATTATTCTGTGACAATCTGGATTTCAGCAGGGACATTGAACAGAAACTATATTTATTTATTTATTTATATTCTCTTATATACCGCACTATTCTGCATCAGTGCGGTTTACATTGAACAAACTGAAATTACATTGAACAGGGCATTATAACTTGGAGATAACTATTTTACAGGGAACATGGGCTATGGAGGGTTAAGTGGCTTGCCCAAGACCACAAGGAGCACCTGTGGGACTAGAAACCCCAGTCCTTCCAGCCCAAGGTTGCTGTCCTCTAGTGGGATTTGAACCCCCGACCTTCCGGCCTGAAGTACCTTGCCCCAACCACTAGGCTACTCCCTCCATTAGTCTCCCTGTTGAGCAACAATCTGTTATCGGGGAGCAAGGGTAAGGATGTGTGGCAATTTTTGGGGATTTATCTGCTGCTTTTGATACAATCAACCATCCTTTGCTTTTGCAAAGTTGGTTAGGGTTGGGCCTTTGGGATACTATACTTCTGGATGTCCTCTGTTTTCTGGGGAAGATCATAGAATGTAGGATGGGAAGGTCACTCTGCTCAGGACTCAGTATCGTCTTCTTTGTTGTTCAGTCTTTATTTATGTCCTTTGTTTCCATTGACTGAACAATTTAGGGTGTTATATCAATTATTTTTAGTGACATTCAGTTGGGGATGGGTGAGGAAAGCCCCCAGGTAAGTGAAAGCCCCCAGGTAGGTGATACATTAAATAACTTTATGGAAATGGGTAACAGGGGTAACATATGGAAAGCAGTGTGTATAAATGCCCGTAGCATGGGAAATAAGATCCCTGATGTTGAAGCTTTGGTGGGAGTGGCTGACTTGGATTTAGTGGCAGTTACAGAAACAAGGTTCACAGAAAACCATGATTGGGATGTAACTATACCTGGCTATACTTTATTCAGAAAGGACAGGGTAGGAAGTAGGGGAGGAGGAGTGGCACTATATGTAAAAACTACTATTAAAACTTTGGAATTACAGAGCTTAAAAGGGAGAGGGGAGGCATTGTGGGTTAAACTAGAAAGAGGGAAAGAGAAATCTATTTACATTGGTGTGATATACAGACCTCTCTCACAAGAGGAAGAGGTGGACAGAGAGTTAATTGAAGACATGCGCAGCATTGCTAGGAAAGGGGAAGTGCTACTGATAGGAGATTTCAATATGCCAGATGTTGATTGGCACATTCCTGCTGCAGTATCATCTAGAAGTAAGGAGATCCTGGATTCTATACAGGGAGAACTATTCAGGCAATTGGTAACAAACCCCACACGTGAAGGGGCCATACTGGACTTGGTGCTTACCAGTGGTGAAAGTGTTTATGATGTTGTAGTGGGAGATCATTTTTCATCCAATGATCACCAGATGGTGTGGTTCAGTATTAGGACTAGGGCTGTTAGAATCCATTCAAAGTCGAGTATCTTAGACTTTAGAAAGACTAACTTTACGAAGATGGGCAAATACCTCAGGGAGTCGTTAGTTGGATGGGAACAGCTGAGGGATATAGAAAAACAGTGGGAAAAACTGAAAGGGGATATTTTAAGGGCAACCAACCTTTTTGTTAAAATGGTAAATAAAGGTAAAAGGAAAAGGAGACCGCAATGGTTTTCGAAAGAAGTAGCTGAAAAAGTGAAGAAAAAGAGGGAGGCCTTCATGAAATACAAGAGATCACAGAGAGAGGAAGACAGGCATCTGTATTTGGAAAAACTTAGAGAAGCTAGCAAAGTAGTCAAGAAGGCAAAGATTCAAAAGGAGGAGGAAATAGCTAATGCAATAAAATGGGGGGATAAGACATTTGTCAGATATATTAGTGAGAAGAGGAAGGGCAAGAGTGGCATTGTCAGACTCAAGGGTGCAGGGGAGGAATATGTAGAAGCTGATAAGGATAAAGCGGAATTGCTTAACAAATATTTTTGTTCTGTGTTCACAGATGAAGAACCAGGAGCAGGACCTCAGAAAACACCCACAAATAGGAACAGAAGCAATGGACATCTTGAACAATTTTCAAAAGACTGTGTTCGTGAGAAACAATCTCAACTTAAAGTAGACAAAGCGATGGGACCGGATGGGATACACAAGAGAATACTGAGGGAACTTGGGAACGTTCTAGCAGCTCCACTGACTGACCTATTCAATGCCTTGTTGGAGTCGGGAGTGGTGCCAAAGGACCGGTTAGTTTAACTTCGGTGGTGAGTAAATTATTGGAAATGCTGGTGAAAGAGAAAATAGTGAGGTTTCTGGAGTCCAGCGGATTACAGGATCAGAGGCAGCATGGATTCACCAGAGGCAGGTCTTGTCAGACAAATCTGATTGATTTCTTTGACTGGGTGACCAGGGAGTTGGACCGAGGGAGAGCCCTAGATGTTGTGTATTTAGATTTCAGTAAAGCCTTTGACACTGTTCCTTACAGGCGACTTATAAACAAACTGAGCACCCTAGGGATGGACCCTAAAGTTACTGCTTGGGTTAGAAATTGGTTGGGTGGGAGGCGACAAAGTGTACAAGTAAATGGAGCTCACTCTGAGGAGAAGGATGTAATCAGTGGTGTGCCCCAGGGATCTGTCCTTGGTCCGATTCTTTTTAACATCTTTGTTAGTGATATAGCGGAAGGGCTTTCAGGTAAGGTTTGCCTCTTTGCAGATGATACCAAAATCTGCAATAGAGTAAACACCCAGGAAGGTGTAGATAACATGAGGAAGGATCTAGCTAAGCTTGAAGAATGGTCTAGAATTTGGCAGCTGGGATTTAATGTTAAAAAATGTAAGGTCATGCATTTGGGCTGCAGCAATCCAAGGGAGCAATATAGTATAGGCGGTGAAGTACTTTTATCCACTAAAGAAGAGCGGGACCTAGGCGTGGTTGTGTCTGATGATCTTAAAGTAGCTAAACAGGTAGAAAAGGCGACGGCAAAAGCTAGAAGGATGCTTGAGTGCATACGAAGAGGAATGGCTAGCAGAAAAAATGAGGTGATAATGCCTCTCTATAAGTCTTTGGTGCGACCTCATTTGGAGTATAGTGTGCAATTCTGGAGACCGCACCTTCAAAAGGATGTGAACAGGATGCAGTCAGTGCAGAGGGTGGCTACTAAATGATTAGTGGTCTTCATTATAAAGCATATGAGGACAGACTGAAGGATCTTAATATGTACACCTTAGAGGAAAGGTGGGATAGAGGTGATATGATTGAGATGTTTAAATACCTCCGTGGCATAAATGTTCAGGGAGAGAGCCTCTTTCAATTGAAAGCAAGTTCTGCTATGAGGGGACATAGGATGAGGGTGAAGGGAGATAGATTCAGGAGTGATATGCGGAAATATTTCTTTACGGAAAGAGTAGTGGATCCATGGAATAGTCTCCCAGTGGAGGTGGTAGAGATGAGGACAGTAACTGAATTCAAAAAAGCATGGGACCAACACAGAGGATCTCTAAAGGTAAAAAGGGGGCTGTTGTAGTTGTTATGGAAGGGCAGACTAGATAGGCCATGTGGTCTTTTTCTGTCGTCATATTTCTATGTTTCTATGAACTGAGGTAAGTAATGACCAGGCAGTGACTGCCTCAGGGTGGGTTTTGGTTGGATTCAGGAAACTAAATTAAAACTGAATCTTGATACATAGTAACATAGTAACTGATGGCAGATAAAGACCAGTATGATCATCTAGTCTGCCCAGTAAGATGGCAAGAGTAGGTGCACCTGCCGCTCCATGCAGGCCACCCCTCCCCATGTCTATGTTCTAGGGGTGAACACACCACTCCATGTAGCACATCCCTGTATGTTCAGAAATGAGTTAGTTAAGTTTATTTTTATTTTATCCTGCTGCTGTAAAGGGATCCACTGTGTCTGTCCCATGCCATTTTGAATTCTATCACTGTATTTGTCCCCAACACTTCCATCGGGAGGGCATTCCAAGCATCCACCACCCTTTTAGTGAAAATGTATTTCCTGACATTGCCTTTCAATTTCCCCCCTTGAAGCTTCAAGTTATGCCCTCTAGTTTTACAGCTTCTCCATCTTTGGAAGAGGTTTGTTCGTTCACCTATTTGACATTGCCACTTGTTCTCTTTCCCCAGTAGGTCATGTATTGTTATTCTCTGAAATGTATTGGTTTAATATTTGCAGTGTTGCCTTTTGATAGTTAGGGTATGGTGCTTTGTGAGTCCTGGTAGTGCTGTTAGGATACAGCGAGTTTGCTATGGGTTCTAAATGATATCAGCAACTGTTTTGAAGAAGGGCTGGGAAGCACATCAGCCCGAAACGCAACGTTGGGTCAACATATTGTTCCGATTACGGATTTCTGATTGTTACGGATATTTTCCCTTTCTTTGGAAGCACTCCTTTGGTCTTGAAAAATTTCTGCTGTTCCATCGGAGCCAGGACTTGAGCTAAGTGCCCATGGTTATTATCAGCTACTATGCTATGGAGTGCGAGAAAAGGTTTTAAATGGCTCACTTTTACATTTGTTTGTACCCTATGGGTTTTTGATATCCTTTTGGGTATATTTAGGGTTTCTATCCCTTTTCAAAATCTTTAATTAAAAGGAACGTTCTGCCTCGAGAGGACGTAAGTTTTCATGGCAGTAGTTCCGACAAAAAATCTTTCTCTTTCTTTGAGTTATCTCTTTAGATGGGAGTGATATTATTGCGGGATATACTCTTTGAGGTTCACTTTTGATGGGTTCTAAATGGGCAGTGTTTGTAGTAGTTCCTAATGTGCCTGGCGGTTGGCACTGGATTATAGTAATGTAGAAATCTTTTAATCTTTCTTTATCCATATACTCATTAAGAGGCATGTTTACTAAAAGTTAGTTTATGGTAACGTTATGCAAATATTTATGCAAATGAGGCACCTTATGCAAATGAGGCCCCGCACCAAGTCTCCACACATGGCCCCGCACCCCGCTTGGGTCGCCCCTGATTATGGCAACATTCTTTTTGTCTTGACTCCAGCAATCTACATTTTCAGAAACTGGTAAAATCATGACTGTAGTAGTGACTTTTGGAAGGATAGATTCTTGATTTGTGTTGAAGGGTTTAATAGATATGTGAAAATTGTTGTATGAGGGTTTTTAAGATATTTTATATTGTTTTATGATTTTGTTGTATGTCATACTGTTGTAAATCACCTTAAGATTTCTGTTAGATGTGATTAAGATTTCACGGTAAATAAATAAATAGCTAAAACTTTCTTGTTGGTCTTTTAAAAGGTGCTATAGCCTACGAAGAGTGCAAATACTAATAATAACTTACACATTACCGTGTTTATAGGACTGTCACTCGGCCTTGTCTTCCAAGATTGTAACCCTGCTATGAAATTTCTTTAAATAGACTAATTTGATAGTGCTGGGAATCTGAACTGCAGGTAAGAGACATGATGTGTCATGCTGACTCTCATCAATAAAGCACAAGTGAACTTGTACACGATCCATGACATCTCCTGATGTATTCATTGTCACGCGCCCAGGCATGCTGAAGCTGACAGTGTTACATCTCAGAGGTTCATCTTCCAAGAAGATATGAATTATAATTACACGATAGGTTGCTAATCTTGGGTTTGGCATGTATGTTTTGGCTATGATACCTAGTTGGGAATGTGAGGCTAATGAAGCGTGTTTCTGTAAATACTCTTGACTACAGAGTGATCCATGAGTCTACAATTAAATCTTGAGTATGTATAGTGTATAGCTTGGACATTGACAACTTCTGTTTACCTGCGTGATGCCAGTAGGGTCCAGAGGGTTATCTCCTCCCCTTTGAAAAAAATTCCCTCAACTCCCTACCTTCTACATTATGATAGTCATCGTCTGTCTTTTAAACCTAGGTTACAACAATAGCTCCTAATCTGTGGTCCATGGTTTCAGGGACCACCAAGAGTCTATCACAGGGGATCGACAGGAAGGAAGAGTTCATCAGAGAGCACAACATAAAATTCAGCAGCACAGCTGGGACCAGCTTTTCCTGCACCAAGGGCAAACAATCACAATTACAATACCTGCCCCCTACCCCCAAGAAAAATATCTGAAAGAGCCTCCAGAGAGGGGGAATCCACCTCAGAAGATATGGGAATGACTATAATTGAGTCCTCTTTTTCTATGGGCTCTCCTGCACCACAAGGGCTGCTTGGATGGAATTTATGCCACTGCTCTATCCATAATGCTCCCAACCCCCAGTTGTGCTTTAGTTATGGAAATGTGGCTTATCATGGATTCCACATAATGCACTGAGCTTAAAAGAATAGCAGCATTACTTGCACAATGTTACAGTAATGAATTAATGTAAGTGAGGCTTCTTGGGATGGGACCATTGTACATTGGGAAGCCTATTGCACTCTACTCTCTGCACTCCTTTTATTGCCAAAACTAAGTCCATGCCAAATGTTTATTCTAAACCCAGTGAGATTTACTTAAAGAAAATCAGGATCATACAAATAAGCCTCAAAACACAGGAAACATCATGGCCCAACTTGTAGGAAAATCAATTTATCCAACTTACAGCCTCCCAGTGTTTCACTCCAATCCAAGTCTCTCCCCAATGAGAGCACACCACTCCATTTTGTTACATATAATGAATTCCTAGCTGGGGGCAACAAACACAGGGATCCTTCCTTGGCCCTTGGATTCCTATCTCTGGTGCCAGAAGCAAGTGAGATGAAATGAGAACACAACACACACAGTATTATATCTTAATAATAACAAAGTTCTGCTAAAGTCACAGAGCTGCAGATGAGTGTAATCACCTAAAACGCCCTTAATTTGCTTGTTCAAAAACACCATCTGTGAAACTGTCAGCATATTCAGAGGTGTTTTCACTAGAGTGAGACCCTAGCCTGATAGAGGACAGCCCCTCTTTGGGTCCCTTTGTAAAGGCCCCCTATGATTCTGTAAAGAATCACTACAAAGGAATGGTAGCTCAGACATGTCCATGTTCAGAGTAAGTCTTCCGCCGCAGTGGGAATGCCTTCCACTTCAATTTGCAGATGCAGGAAACCACCTTCAGAGTCCTGGGTACCACATCTGGTCCATAGGTGAACTTCATCTTGCTAGTTGGAAGAAGTCAACGAACAGATTTCTTTATACATATGCTTTATTTGATAATATAAAAAAATCCATGCATGTCTTTCAGACATATCCGACTGGCTCTATTCCCACAACTTAAAAATTAATTATAAAAAAACAGAAGTACTCTTAGTTACATGTAATCAGAACTTCAGCCCCCTTATTAAAATTCACTAAACAATACCAATATCAAAGTCAAACATGAAGTCAAATATTTAGGAATTATGCTTGACCAGTCCTTAACCATGGTTTCACATATAAAATCCATCTCCAAGATCATTTACTTCAAGTTAAAAATGATACAACATCTTAGACTTCTCTTCGAAAACAATGATTTCCACACAGTACTGCAAACCCTAATAATTCCACATTTTGATTACTGTAATAGCATTCTTTTTGGATTATAAAAAAAACCACCCAGCAACTTCAGATAAGAACATAAGAACATAAGACATGCCATACTGGGTCAGACCGAGGTCCATCAAGCCCAGTATCCTGTTTCCAACAGTGGCCAATCTAGGTCCTACGTACCTAGCAATATCCCCAAAAGACACAGGTTCCACAATGCTTGTACTGGGTCAAGCATTGATATCCTGGGTCCCTTTTTAATAGTGGTTTATGGACCTTTCCTCCAGGAACTTGTCCAAACCTTTTTTAAACCCAGCTATACTAACAGCCCTTACTACATCCTCCGGTAACAAATTCCAGAGTTTGATTACACGTTGAGTGAAAAAATATTTTCTCTTATTTGTCTTAAATAGTTTACCCTGTAGCTTCATTACATGTCCCCTAGTCTTTCTATATTCTGATAGCGTAAACAATTGATCCACGTTTATCCGTTCCACTCCATTCATTAATTTATAGACCTCTATCATATCTCCCCTCAGCCGTCTCTTTTCCAGGTTAAAGAGTCCTAACCTTTTTAGCCTCTCTTCATAGGAGTAGCCTTCCATCCCCTTCACCAATTTGGTGGCTCTTCTCTGTACTTTTTCTAATAACGCTATGTCCTTTTTAAGATACGGCGACCAGAATTGCACACAATATTCAAGGTGCGGTCGTACCATGGAGCGATACAGAGGCATTATAATATCCTTTGTTTTATTCTCCATCCCTTTCTTTATGATACCTAGCATTCTATTTGCATGCTCAAAACTTAGCTGCCCGTACAATCTGCAAGGCCCACCACTCTGATCACATGACCCCACTACTGCATTATCTGCACTGGTTGCCCATTGCGACCAGAACCAAATACAAATACATAATGATTGTCTTCAGTCTGTACAACAAAATTGTCCCCTCCCAGCTATTCCCCCTCCTTAGTCTACCTGACCACACAAGAGCTAAAAGGACCTGCTCTCAGAACACTCTAACCATACCCACACACATCCTCAATACCAATAAGACGGTCAGCTCCAGAGCATTCACCTAAGTTGCCCCTACCCTCTAGAATGCTCTCCCTGACAATTTAAGACTGATTAAGATCTTCATACATTCCGTAAAGAACTCAAAACTCATCTCTTCATCCAATATTATGGTACTCCCACCATGAACCAACAGCCACAAGCAAACTAACTTACCACCCCCCACTTTTTCCATCACACTAATTTATAAAACTTTAGATAAGCTTAAGAACTAGCAAATCACTATATGTATATGGATCAGGTTAAAATTACCATGTTCACTCTAATTTATTTGTATATAAGTTCCATAATTATTACATTGTAAAGTTACATTGTTACATTTTAAAGTTTCTAATAAGTTTATGAACTTTATAATGTAAACTTCGTTGAGTTCATTGTAAACTGCCACTAATCTATGGAAGTGGCGGTTTATAAAAGCTTATAAATAAATAAAATTAATGAGACTTTGAACATTGAAAGTAGTGACTCTGAACTTATCCATTTTCATCAAGCAGTAATATTTGCCCTTCCACATGGTGCCCAGAACCCCCTCCTCCACCCCCCAGTCCCTCTTTCCCCCCTCTCTCTCCCCCTTACCCTACCCTCTCCCCAACCTCTCCTTCCCCGACACTCCTGCCCATCTCCAACTCTCTCAATTGGCCCCTCCCACAGCCAACCCATCATTATCTGCATTACCCCATCCATCCATAAAAACATGACGGCAGAAAAAGACCACATGGCCTATGTAGTCTGCCCTTCCATATCAACTACAATAGTCCCCTTTTTACCTTAAGAGATCTTCTGTGTTGGTCTGATGCTTTTTTAAATTCAGATACTGTCTAGTATCCAGACACTAGACATCTTCACCAGGAAGACCCCCTTAATGCAACCCAAATAAATCACACACAAATTCCAACCTTCCTCCTATGCATTCCAAACACCAAATAATCCCGAATGTCACAACCGTCCTCAGACGAATCAGGTGCATGGCTTTTATAGACAGCACAATGCAGGGCCTCCTCCCTCACCATTTTCTTTGGGCGATAGAGTCTGTTTTCGCCCCCTGTCACTCTGGTCCAACCTGTCTCTACCCGGACGTCTTGGTGAGGTGATGCAGCAACAGGATCTTCCATAGCTGACAGGTTTGTCCATCCTGTCTTGTATTGCCTTCATTACAGCTTCCACAGTCTTAGCATATGCAGTGGTGCCTGAGATTGTGAAGTGCAGCCCCACTGGGAATAACCACTTATATCTGATGCGCCCATGCTAAGCTGTTCGGTGATCGCATTATACATTCTATGCTTTTGCATAGTCAAGGGGGAAAGATCCCCAAATACTTCTACCTCATGGTCACCCAACTGGATTTTCCCCAGTTTCTTGGCTGCAGCCAGGATGACCTCCTTCATGGTGTACTCATGCAGGCATGCCACTATGTCCCTTATGTGCCCATCATGCTTAGGCCCTAAAGCCTAATGGGCTCTCTCCACTTAAAACATAATGAGGCTTCATCTAGCCCAGCTGCCTGGGCAACTACTTTTCAGAACTGCACCATAAGGGTCCTGTAGTCAACAGTGTCCTCCGTCTCCGGGATCCCCGGCGTCACAGTTTCACTCTCCGAAACCTATTCTCTAGGGCTTCCAACTCGGTCATCAGTTCTTCCTGCGCAGCCTGGAGTAACACACTTTCCTGCTTTAAAACGTCTTCAGCCGTTAGGATTCTACTGCATGCAATATATAATTTGCAGAACCAAAACTCACCATTACAATACCCCTCTGATTCCACGCAATTGCAAACAAGCTTGACTACTTATACCTTATGGCAATATAGAATTATTGAACAGGATACTAGTGACAATTGTATATTTTTAAAAGTTTTGTGGTTATGGATGCTTTACTTTTTGTTGAGCACAATTCTTGGTACCGTCTATGTAATGACCCTTATGTATATGTTCCTTTTGTTCTGTGCCCTGATAGTCACAATGTTCCTTTCTTTGTGAGCTGAGATGTCCATGTTAATCAGATAGTTACAACTACTTTGATTATTGTCAGTAATGTGAGTCAAACCATTACTTAAGATAACAGCTTCCTAAGAATTTTTGATAAACAATTGAAAAGAATTTCATCAATTTACCATAAACTGCCAATTATGTTTTAATATTGTGTTGCCCTTTGAGTAATGCAATTAACTATACCTTGTAAATTGTCATGGTTGATGAGTAAATCACAAACATAATTATTGATATGTACAATTGTGTATCAAACAAGAGAGGCGTCTATTAGCATGTGGTCTAATATTTAATTTGGCAGATAAACAGAATAAATTAAGAAATGTAGATAGTTATGCAAGATAGAAGTATGCTACAAGGACCAGTGCTAACTTGGTCTATAAATAGTCAAATAATTTGAGATAATTTAGTGCTAGCAGTAGATGTATTATAATTAATTGGTATTAGATAAAATAATCCTATTCAATAATTCAATAAATTGTCACTGGTAACCGCTTAATATTACTCTCTGCTACCCAAAACAACATAGTAGTAAAGGACCAATTAATCTCTTGCACAGGGTAAATGTATTTACATCTTGAATCTACCTCAGTCAGTGATACTAATTTAGTTAATCAGTCTTGGTATTTGTGGTGTTAGGAGGCAATACTTTTGCTTCACCTGTTTCACTAGCAACAAGACATTTGCTTCATACTTCCGATTAATAATGTCAGTTCTGCAGGGGTCATTGCATAATAACAACTGAAATACGTAAGATAAGAAATCAAGATTACTCCTCCAATAGACTCTTGCACAGTAGTCTAAAATAGATTGGGAGAGCTGTCAGTATTCTCTCTGCAGACATTGCTACTCTGTAGTCTCTTACACTTTCATGGATGTGGTGTGTCCATGGTAGTCCGGGATTTTCAGTTAATCTACTAACATAGAGAATAAAACATTATCATGTTTACCACCTTATTTAATTACTTAATTTACTTGTTAGAATAAACCCATATTATTCATTATGTGTGACTTGTAAACTATGTTAGTTAAATCACTGTTCTTCTTGCACAATAAGAAATAAAAAGAGGGATATCAGTGTTACTAAGCTCTGATGAGCAGGGACTGTGTTTTACATCTTTATGTACAGCACTGTGCACGCCTTGTAGCGCTATTCAAATGATTAGTAGTAGTAATAGTAAAATAAACCATCAGATCCCCAGGACAAGCAACATGAAACAAACGCACATGACAATCTGCACTCCCAGTCAGTATCCAGACTGAATCCACTGTATACAATTATGCTGGTTGTTTCACCTTTCTTTTTCTTTTCTTTTAGTCTTTTTTTTTGCTTTCTTAAAATTCCCTTTAATCAAATAAACTTGTTTTGACTTGAAAAGCATTTCAATTTCATCAAAGCTACTAACTTGCAACTGCATCTCCTTTTAACTACCTTCATAGTTTTTCCATTCCTTTCCATTTTCTTCTTAGTCTTTGTTATATCATGCAAATTTACGCCTTTTAAGATATCTAAGTACACCAAAAGCAACCATACATGGAAGATCTCCCCATTCACAACTCTTCTGATCATTTGCATCATACCACCAACTATGTACAGAGACCTTTCTTCATACCATACTAATGTATCCTTATTTTATTTATTTTTATTTATTTAAAATTTGTTATACCACTTTATCATTTCAGTCAAAGCGGTTTACACTTTAACTTAAACTTGGTAATATACATAAAACAGGGACATTGATAACTTGGATTTTTCTGAGGCAATGGAGGGTTAAGTGACTTGCCCAAGGCCAAAATGAGTGCTAGTGGGAATCAAACCCTTATATGGTAAGGCTTTTAGAAACATCAAATATTAAAACTTAGTGCTGCTTTTAAGTGAACTGTAGGTAGAAGATATAAATTTATATTCTTAACAATAAGCAAAACACAGTGTGAGTCAACAATGCCCCTTTCTTACCAAACTTAATTGGTCTAGCAAAAGGTGGACATGTGCTCATGCCAAATAACAACTCTCTACATATGTCCTAATTAGCATTAAATATTGAATATAACTAAAGTCCTGATGACATGAAAATTATTCTTTCAAAACATTTCATAAGTACAGTCTCAACAGGAAGAAATATCATCCCCCAGGCATATCTAAAAGCAAAACAAAAATCAGCATGTACGGCTGTCTTTATAATAGATCTCCACTCAATCCAGTAATGCAAAGAGCACATTCAGTGATATAAACTATATAGTATTAGTATTTCACAGTGTTACAACATATATCTGTTTTTCTAATTTAGTTTTTTCCCTGAAACTGAGATCAGGAAAGTTTTCAAAACAAAGTGCACTTCTTATTTGGAAACAAAAACGAATAATTCAAATACAGAGAAACAATTTAAATTACCTTAAGACCCGAGAATGAAACAGACAAAACAAGACAAATCTGTGTAGTCTTTATACATTACCAACCATTGGTCATAAGACAACAGATATTTCAAATATCAACTTGCAAGTCTGGTAAAAAAAGGCCCTGACCTACTAAAGAAGAAAATCAACATATGAAAAAAACCTAACAAGTAATTACCAAGTTAAAGCCAGACTGTTTTAATCTTTTACAACCTGGAAATGTTATCCTTTTAAAAGCATGGCAAAAGGAAAGCAAACAAAATGCATGTCTATACACTTTATCGTCTAATACAAGTAACTTATCTTTAAGGTCTTGGACCTTATCGTTTTGTTTTTCTTGAGATTTTTCAAGTGCCATTGTTCCCACCATGTAAGGACGACTCACTCAGGACTAGTGTGCAGTGTCCCTAAATCACTGACCGCTATTTCATATTTGTAGTGCTTCATTTGCAATAGTCATTGAGTGCAATCATGCTACAGAGTCTATAGCATGATCACCATGTTTAGTGTGCATATAATAAGATGGGTTGCCTTTCTTAAATGCTAAAGCCCATCCCTTTTCTTGCCATTCATGAAACTTAGGGGTATGTTTACTAAACCGCGGTAACGTAGCAGCTGCTATGTTAACACGCGATAAGTAACATTAACGCGCGTTAATGTTACCAGATGCAACATTAATATGCGTTAACGTCTCCGGTCGCGGTAAGTCCCGCAGAGGGTGGAGAGAGGATGGAGAGAAGGCGTCAATGGGTGGAAAGTGGGTGGGGAGAGGCTCCTGCTACACTAACACAGGGAACTGAAGGGCCGAACATTACCGCGAGTGAAAACCTGTCATTAGATACAGATTTGCAGGGGAGAGAAACCATTTCAGTGTCAGCAATATACAGCATAGGCAGGGATCACAAAAAAAGTAATAGTAGTGCTACATGTGCAGCAAGAGCATAGTGCCCAAGTATGAAAGGGCACTATGGTGATGCTGCAAATGGGGCATAGGGGGCTGCAAACAGGACATGCAGTGGGGTAGCTGGGGCACACGGTGGACTAGGCAGATGCCTAGGTGGCACATAGGAATGCAGAAACTGAAAATCAGCATGACAGCAACTGACCAAAGTCAAACATGCCCAGGAGTCTGTGTCCCACAGTGTCCTATCCAGGGGACATTACCCAGCAGGTACCCCAAAGGTCACACAGGTACCACAATGACTGTAATAGGGCAATCATTGCACATCTGGGGACCACTCGAACAAGGGTCTACAGACCTTCCCCAGGATGCGTCCCAAACAAGTCGGAAACCCAGGTAAATGAACACCCTTTGCTGCAGCCCATAGGGAGGCATTGCAGGGTCTGACCACACGTTGTCTGCAACTATCTACACCCAGTAGGCCAAACCGGGTACATCGTACCAGAGTTTCATACTCAGTCTGCTGGCATAACATAATATACCTACATTTACCAGGTCCACCCTAGACAATAGTGGCTAGAGCACCAACCTGACACCCCCGAGCCATCTCCCCCTGGAATGGCAGGCACATAACATTAAAATCAGTAAAAACTTCCGATAACATAAATCCCCCAGTGGAAATATTTTTGTCGGAGAATGTCAGCTCAGTGCTGTGTAATCAAGCAGAGCACCACTGTGACGTCTCCTTTTATTAATATATTTGAAAAAAGTTTAAAAACTTAACTTAAAGATCAGGAACTGACAGTAGTGCCAAGTAGACAACACGACGTAGCGCTCGTTTCGGGTTTATTATATTTGCAACAAACCCTGCTTCAGGTCTGTCCTTAAGCAACAGTTGGCAATCATGCAGTGAGTTATCCAGTGGGAATGTAGTGAGCCTTTGAATCTTCGGCGTCTGATGTAAGAAACACCTGAGGAACTAAGAGCCAATGAAAATACTCCCAAAATATGAGGAAACACCCACCATCAGGGAATCCCTCTATAGGAGTATATAAGCAACATTAAATTATTGTGTACCAATCGATTTGTTGATTTAAACCCTTAGGGGCAACAGAATCTAATATGTGAATCCAGCGTTGTTCTTGATACTGTAATTTTTGCTCCCTATCACCACCCCGTAGATCGTGTGGTATAAAATCAAGTACCCGCCAACGCAGGGAAGTGAACAGATGTCCTTGAGAAATACAATGCTCCACTATTGGGGCCGAAAAGGATTTTGTCCTCAATCTTGATGCGTGTTCTGAGAGCCTGAGCCGGATCGCTCGTTTTGTTCGGCCCACATAATACAGTGAGCAAGGGCACACAATAAGGTACGCCACAAATTGGGATGAACAATCCGTATGCCATCTGGTGGAAAAAACACGAGTAGTATGAATGTCAACCCAATCCAGTCCAACTAAGGACAACGTACAGTAGGTACAAGCCCCACAAATGAAATGTCCATTATTGGTATGACGAATTTCCGGACGATCTTGCACAGCTGTAGTCTTCATCAGAAGATCCCTAAGGTTGGTACCTCTTGAATAAGCAATTTGTAAGCCCTTGTCACAAAAACAAGAATGCAGACCCAACAATGGCCAGAAGCGACGTAGGAGCTGAGTAACCTTATAAATGCCCCTTGTATAAGGAAGAACCCCTGTAATTGATGAATCATGATCTTGAGTCCTTTTGGGCGAACCCGACCATTCACTATGCAAAAAACGTGCCCTTTTATAAGCCCGATTTATAACCAAAGGGGGATATCCCCTCTGAGACAAGCGTAATGAAAGGTCCCCCGAATGTGCCTTAAACTCTTGTAAGGATGAACAGTTACGCTTCAAGCGTAAGAACTGCCCAAAGGGCAACCCTTGCTTTAAAGCCCGTGGATGAAAGCTGTCATAGCGGAGTAGAGTATTCCGCTGCACTGGTTTGCGGTAAAGGGTCGTTTGAAAACCCATAGGAGTTAAAGAAACAGTAACATCCAAAAAATCCAATTGCTGGGGGGCAATATGTTCCGTAAATTGAATCCTAGGAAGATGAGTGTTTAATCTTCTTATAAAGCCATCCAATTCAACACGCGAACCCGTCCAGAGGAAAAAAACATCATCTAGAAAGCGCTTCCAGAACGGGATAAGTTGGAAAGCTGGATCTGTATACACATAAGATGCTTCAAAAGCCGCCATGTAAAGGGTAGCAATAGATGGTGCTACCGTGGCACACATAGCGATTCCATGTATCTGTTTATAAAATTTTTGTTGATGCAAAAAGAAATTATTTTGTAAAACTAATTCCAGTAACTCAAGCAAAAACGACTTTGGTATTCGGGCTGGGAGGGTCAAAGGATATTCCCGCAAGCAAAGTAATGCTTCATATTGGTCTATATTGGTGTATAGTGCTTGTACGTCCAGAGACACCAAAAAAGTATAAAGAAAAGTATAAGAATTTATATCACAGCAAGCATGCAGTTGGTCTAGAAAATCACCAGTATCCCTAATAAATGAACGGACTTCGGCCGCCGCAGGCTGTAGAAACAAATCGCAAAACCTTGATAGAGGCTCCAACAGAGAGTCCCTGCAGGAAACTATTGGGCGGCCAGGGGGGTCCGTAAGGGATTTATGTACTTTAGGGACCAAATAAAAAGTCGGAATCTTGGGATGTTGCTTTACAAGAAAGGCCATCTCTTGTTTAGTAATCCAGTTGTTAAAAAATGCGGCAGAAACTGCTGAATGGATTCGCTGACGAATCTCCTCGGTCGGGTCAAATGGCAAAATGGCATAATTGCGTTGATCAGCCAAATGAATATCAATATGCCGTTGATATTGTTCCGGGGAAAGAACCACAGTGGCACCCCACTTCCCTGCGTTGGCGGGTACTTGATTTTATACCACACAATCCACGGGGTGGTGATAGGGAGCAAAAATTACAGTATCAAGAACAACGCTGGATTCACATATTAGATTCTGTTGCCCCTAAGGGTTTAAATCAACAAATCGATTGGTACACAATAATTTAATGTTGCTTTTATACTCCTATAGAGGGATTCCCTGATGGTGGGTGTTTCCTCATATTTTGGGAGTATTTTCATTGGCTCTTAGTTCCTCAGGTGTTTCTTACGTCAGACGCCGAAGATTCAAAGGCTCACTACATTCCCACTGGATAGCTCACTGCATGATTGCCAACTGTTGCTTAAGGACGGACCTGAAGCAGGGTTTGTTGCAAATATAATAAACCCAAAACGAGCACTACGTCGTGTTGTCTACTTGGCACTACTGGCAGTTCCTGATCTTTAAGTTAAGTTTTTAAACGTTTTTCAAATATATTAATAAAAGGAGACGTCACAGTGGTGCTCTGCTTGATTACACAGCACTGAGCTGACATTCTCCGACAAAAATATTTCCACTGGGGGATTTATGTTATCGGAAGTTTTTACTGATTTTGGTCTTTGGGTGATTCCGATAAGGTTAGGCACATAACATTGGCAGGTGGTGCCGGGGGGGGGGGGGGAGGGGGGGAAGTGTGGATGTCTATGTAGGCACCCCTATCCCAGACCCCACACCCTAGGCAGCCACCTACCTGCACACTGGATGGCCTGGGACTGCGCACCACCAGCATATGGGCATATCAGCATGGTGGGGGAGGGGTGCTGGTGGGGGAGGGGGCAGTGGCATCTGCCCACAGCAGACCAAGGCCAAGCCCTGTTCAGGTGGGTGGCGTGCAGTGCAACAGACAATGTCTGTCTGATGAACAGTCATGGTATCCCCAGGGACTGACCTGCCTCTGTGGCAACAGTATGGTGCCGTACACACAGCCGGTGTGTCCTGGGGAAGACTGTCCCTACATTTTACCCTACGTACAACATAAACATGTGCACTCCCTAGAGCAGAGGTTCCCAACTCCAGTCCTGGAGGGCCAAACACCATTCAGGTTTTCAGGCTGTCCTTAATGGATATGCATGAGATACATTTGAATACAATGGGGGCAGTGCATGCAAATGCATCTCATGCATATTTATTAGGGACAGCCTGAAAACCTGAATGGTGCTTGGCCCTCCAGGACTGGAGTTGGGAACTTCTGCCCTAGAGCATCGGCCAACAGGGGCACAAACACCCACACACACAGGCTCCACTATCCAAAGCCTCATGGAGAGTCAGGCTGTTGGGCCCGGCACAGAGCAGCAGTTACCACCAAAGCACTACTTCTAGCACCTGAATACCTTAGCAATGCCTGCCCTGTGCTCAGGACTAGTGTGGCAGGCAGGGCTGCCACCCACCCCTATCTTTGCACAATGCTGAAATAGGAGTGGGAGTATATGTATGTCTATCCATTGTATTGTGGCTGCCTACTCCTCACTGGGCCCACAATGCTTACACTGTTTCCAGCATTAGCTTGCCAATGTGCATAATGAGGAGCAAGGTATTGTGGATATGAGCCAGACAGGGCGGACTGGGCAGGGTGCATCTGCACAGGGTGTGGGGCAATGGCTGGGAAATTGTAGTGCTCGACCACCACCTGCATGGACAGGGTGGCCACAGCATGTCATGCTGGGGGGGGGGGGGGTCACTCTCACTTTGACTGAGCAGTGACCATGGCATGTCTAGGTTCCCACATAGTGCTATACAATGTTTCTCTCAAGTGATATCTGTGTGTACCCTGTTCTGGGGCCCAATCACTGAGATACCTGTTTGGTGTCTGTGCTTACATCCCACTTCTGGGTACACATAGTTCCTCTGGGAACATGCACTATGGACTGGTTAGCGGACTGTCTGCAGTTAGCATGGCTGGAACACCTTGCAGGGTGCAGCAGGTGCAGACTGACTGTGCCCTCTGCTGGTGAATGTCAGATTGTGGTGGTGGGCAGCTGAACTTTTCCAGGCCTACTGCCTGTCTGCCAGTGCCCTTGTGACAAGTACAGATCTGCCTCAACTGCCCTGGACGGCGCCCTTTCGCCAGCAGGGAAGGGGTTGCTGGTCCCACAGCCCTTCATCATGTCCTTCTACCCCAATTGCAAAGATGTAGAATGTGGGTCTGTTGGGAGCAGATCCTGTCCACCACCTTGACCTAGAGAGGGCGGTTTGGTAGGTAGTGCTACATAATCCGCATGCGAGTCCAGACACCCACTGCTCTTATAACAAGTGACCATGGCAACCACACTGAATATGCACTATTCTGGGTGTGTCATGGTCCACAAGGGCTAGACATGACTGGGGAATACAGATGGACACAGGATTATCCTATGTGTGTCTGCAAGGAATACCTATCACACACTGGCGCTGATGGGGACCTGCAGCAAAGACTCTCTCACCCAATCCGGGTACTGCGGACCTGGTGCTAGGCGCCCCATCTCACCCTCAGGGTGAGCCCAGAACCCACACAATGGCATAGTCTGTAGCTACTCTGTGCCAGTATCACACATGGCCAGTTCCTCCTACCAAGCTGAGGGGCTGGAGAGGTGCATACCCCATCTGGTGATAAAAAATAAAGATTTTTTTCAAGTACATTCGTAGCAAAAAACCTGTGAGAGAGTCAGTTGGTCCATTAGATGATAGAGGAGTTAAAGGGGCACTAAGAGGCGACAAGGTGATAGCGGAGAGAGTGAATGAATTCTTTGCTTCGGTCTTTACTGAGGAATATGTAGGGATGTTACCCATGACTGAAGTGGTATTTAAAGGTGCAGAAGAATTGAAGGAAATATCGATACATCGTGAAGATGTATTACAACTATTAGATAAAACTGAAGAGTAGCAAATCACCTGGGCCGGATGGTATACATCACATTACCCCAATTCTACAACAGCTTCATTGGCTTCCGTTGAACTTTCGAATACAATTTAAGATCCTCATTTTGGTCCACCAAGCTATGTCCTCTTACAGACCCCAGTACCTAGCTGACTTATTAACCTTTCATGCACCCACCCAGAGCCTCCGCTCTATACATATCAACCGTTTACACCTTCCTTCCCCCTCACAAGCACATCTTCAGTCAACTAGACAGTCAGCTTTCTTTTATCTCGGCCCCTCCCTGTGGAACTCCCTACCTACTGCCCTTCGACTGGAAGAGTCTTACCCCAAATTCCGCTCTCTCCTAAAAACCCACCTTTTCTCCTCTGCCTTCAACCTCCCCCCCCTAATTCTCCTGATTCTCCTCTCCTTTTCATTATTGACGTTTACTGTCTTTTTATTTTTTCTTTCTCATTCTCTTCCTCTTTCCTTGTCTATATTGATTGTAATTTCCTTTTCTCTCTGATTTTTTTTGCATTGTAAACTGCCCCGATGTAATGGGGGGCAGTATATCAAGTATCTGATAAACAATAAACAATTTAATTTATTTAATTTTAAAATGTATATGTTGCCCATCTAAAATTTTAGATGGCTTTCAAAGGAGTCCTTCACAAGCCTCTTTTTCTCCTGGCAATAACTTAGGGGCATGGTTGCTAAATATTAATGTGCGTTAAGTGCCACTGTGCCAATAGAAATAAATGAGTGTTGCTGCACTTAGAGCACATTAACATTTGTGAATGCGTATTAACTTTTAGTAAACACGCCTCTTAATGAGTGTCTGAATACCATTTGCATGGGCAGTGGAGATAAAGAAATACTACCAGATTTCTACATTACTATACTCCAGTTCCAACTGCCAGGCACATCAGGAAGTACTCTACACCCCGCTCATTTAGAACCCATAGCAAACTCTCCATATCATAACAGGACTCACAAAGCACCAAACCCTACCTATCAAATGGCAACACTGCATATATTAAACCAATACATCTCAGAGAATACCAATACATCTCCTACCGGGGAAAGAGAACAAGTGGCACTGTCAAAGAGAAACTACAAGAACAGAATACCGCAACTCAGTCACACATGCAAAACATAGACCATCACCAAACATAGAACAAGGCATCACAATTTAGAAATATGAATGCAATAATTAAACTGGGAACCCCAAAAGCCAAACTTTGAATGTACAACAACACCAGAGAAATAAAACTATAAATTCATTTCCTCTTCTACTAAACAAAACACAAAGATGTTAGCAATGCTCATTTCCCAGAGCTGACATATTCCAGTTAATAAATTCAAAACAAAAAAAGTATTTTTCTACCTTTTGCTTTCTGGGCATTTTATTTTTCAGTCACAATTGTTACAGTCACTTTCTTTTGGTTGCTTCATGTCTTCTGCTAATTCTCCATTGTCTGCCATCCATTTGTCCTTTCTTCTCTCTTCTATTCTCTCTCTGCATCTACTCTAACATGCTGATCTTTCTCCTTATGATCTTTCCTCCAATTCTTTCTTTATTCCTTTTCAACCACTCAAATTTCACCCTTCCATCCTCAATCCCCACGTACTTTCCCAATACTATGGAAACATCCTCACAGCAGCTGCAGCTCCAAGTAAGATCCATACAAGTACAAGGAAAAATAATAGAACACCACGGTACTCCTCTGAGATCAAGCAAGCTAAATGGACACAATGGAAACTGGAGAGACAATGGAGATAGACGAAATCTGCTATCACTCTACTACAGACACAAACAACAAATACAATAATCTCATAAGCACATCTAAGCAACAATTCCACACCAACCTCATTGGTCACTCACCAAAGACCCAGCACAACAATCAGGCATAGAAATACAGAACATCCTCAAGATATAGCAAACCACCTAATGACCAGAAATTCCCAACTAGGTCTGAATATCTCTCCAGCTATAACAACCAGCAACCAGGATGCATCCTTCACTGCAATATGGGGTGAGTTTCATAAGCCAAACTGACAACAAATTGAACATATTATTTCCTCCCTCAACACCACAACCTCTTCATCAGACCCTTGCCCTGTAGCCTAGATAAAATCAATGAAGGAACAACTTATACACTTTATAACAAACAGCTCTAACCCAAAGATACATGCCAATTTCACTCAAGCATGTCACCATAAGGCCAATCCTCAAGAACACATCACTCAGCAGAAACGATCCAGCATCATACTGCCCAATTTCCAGTCTACCATTCATAGTGAAGATCATTAAAAAAGTGGTCCAATGGCAACTACAAGACCACATAGACGTGCATGTCCCCCTAGACTCCCATCAACATGAGTTCAAACCAAACCATAATGTCGAAACACTGATATACTCACTCCTCGATACCATTAAGGGAATTGACAACATCAAAACAGGCTTCACTCTCATATTCATGGACTTATCAGCTGCCTTCGACACAGTATCCCACAATATCATGCTGCGATGCCTCCAGGAAATTGGCCTTTATGGAACCACACTAAAATGGTTTCAATCATACTTCAGCAACAGGTATCAGCAAGTAAGATGCGGCACGCACAAATCTACTCCCTTCACCCTAAAAAAGAACATCCCTCAAGGATCATTGATCTCGTCAATGCTATTCAACATATACATACAGCCCATTTGTAATATAATCAAATGTCACAACATACAATACCGACTATACGACAACATCATAGTTTTCACTCCTATTGATATCCGCAACCCTACCTCCTGCCCATAACCAAATGCATGGAAGACTTGGTCAGCTGGCTTGGCAATAACAACCTAGCAGTAAACTACAATAAAGCAGCATTAAGGTGCAAAAAGAAGTCAAGTACATTGGTGTCACCCTAGATCATAACCTCAGCCTTCAGTCCCACATAAATAAAACTACTGCAAACGCATACTACAAGATGAAACTCCTCAAGAACATAAAAAACATTACTTAGCCAGGATCACTTTCGTACTGTATTTCAAGTAGTTGTCACACCAATCTTAGACTATTTATTATTTATTTTATTTGAAATGTTTTTCCATACCGCCCCTTCCAGAGATCAGGGGTGGTTTACATTGTAACAAAATGGAACTTTACATGGAACATTATGAAAGAGTTGTAACACTTAACTATTTACATAAACTATGTAAATACTATTGCAATTCGATATACCAATGCCTGCCAAGGAATTTCATGCATCTCCTCCAATTGGCACAAAATATTGCCGCCCGCATTATTACTGGAAATTCTAAACAAGATCACATAACCCCCATACTAAACCAACTCCACTGGCTTCCAATACGCTCCCAGACTAAGTTCAAGACAATGTTCAGAATTTACAAAATCCTACACCACTCTGCAGATATCCTACAAGAACTGATTGCCTAAGACACCAGCACATGTCTCAGAAGAATCAACAATAAAAGCATGCTTGTCATCCCATCTGAATATCAGTAATCCAACCAATCTATATCAAAAAGGGCACTTTCTCTCTCTGCCCTAGTGTTATGGAACTCCCTGAAGATATTAGAACCACAACAGACATCAAAGACTTCCGTAAAAAGCTTAAGATGCACCTGTACAATGAACATTATGGACAGATCACTTAAGGTAATACCTCCATCAAACCCTTATTAATCCAGCCCACAGTGTATTAATACCATAACACCTGTCCCTCTCACAGTATATGAGTTCCATGTTGTTGTTCTTGTTGACTGTTGTAGCATCAATCGTGTATAAACTGAAAGTGAACCATTTTTGTAATACATCATTTAAATAATGATAAACAGAAATACATATTAAGAATTACTATAAAATCCATTATTGTCTAAAAATCCTGATATGATGAAATGAAAATATTTTCATATTATTTTGATAATGTGATCAATACAAACAAACAACAAAGTTATTGAGTGTAGACAAATAACTTATAATTATAGTTAGATGGATTACATACCTATGATTACCTTGCTCCTCTAAATAATGTAGACCTAAACTTGATGTTATTCTTAAACTGCATTAAAATATTGACAGAAAACTCAATTGTCATGATTACAACTAATTAGACCTTATTGCACTTGTTGGGACCATCCTAGCAGTCTACTTTGACTTCTGCTTTAGTGCTAACAATGTAACCCAACTGGTGCTACTATGTATAATGACCAAATCAACTAAAGCTAGAAATTACTGTTATCCATGATACTTGTATCACAACATAATACCAAACAAACAATCAGACATAGGTAAGGAATAATTTACAAAAATGATATTATGAAACAGTTTAAACTTGATTATAACCTGAGCTTAGGTTGAGCTTCTACTTAAAAAAGAAGAAAACATTGTGACAATTTTGATCTCAACTCAGTTGTTTGTTATTGTGAAGTAAATAATTAAACAGCTGCCTAAAACTGACACTGGTGTTCCACTAGTATTAAAACTATAAATAAATCGTTTAAAAAGCCTATACTAACCTAAACGGACTTATTTACTAATGTGTTGTAACCATGTAATCATTTTGACTACAGAGAACAGCTTTACATGATAAACCGGCAGTTTATATTGATGGAAGGAATGTCTACATGGAACTAACCTTGTTCATGAGACCGTGAGTCTATGATGAAAATTAATTAATTAAATCATTCACTGTAGCTTCATGTGAACATTAAGAATTATTAACCAAGGTGATTGTTTGTCGTATGTCTCCAAACGCTTTGATTGAAAATTAATTATAATCTAATGGTTTGATATGGCCATACGGGTATGATTAAAATCATGTTATAAACCGGCAGCTTCACTGGATATCATATGTGTACTGACTATGTGAACAGAAACTAGCCCTAACTCAGAACGTGTGTCAAACCCGATTATTGAAAGCGCAGAGGGACTTTATATAGTGTGTTGTAAGAAGACAACTACTTATAATGTTTAGTATCATAACTGAACATTAAACCCTTTTCTCCAGGCTTAAACAACACATTGTGACACGGGGGTTACCTCAGAAGCACGGAACCGCCATCAGACGTAGTATCTTGCATGTAGTAGGACGAATCGTAAAAACTGAAACCGCATAAATCATGCATAATTAGTACAGATAAAACTTCTTTGGCCATGTTTTCTTGCATAAAATAAAACTACAAACTAAACCTGACAATGCATATTAATTGTGGTACTGACTGAAAACTAAGAAATAATGCCAAGTCTCTTCCACCGAGATTATACCGATAAAGGGATCTGCAAACTAGTTGTACCTTACCGCACATATAGAGCTGGCAAATTTTTGAAAAACATTAAAAACTTCCCAACTAACCTCATTTGTATAGTACAGCATAAGGGTTACCTGTAGAGGGCTAATTAGCTCGTCATCCGTGCTGGATTTCATGAATAAAAACTGTATACTAGATACTAAATCGGCTAGATATGCACTCTTCATAGAGTTAAAGCTGCTGTCAACCATGTTATTTTGTATATAGCAGAACTGTCCACTAGAACAACAGTTGTTATAACACTTGCCCTGGAGTGATTTTGGTTTCACTTTCTGGAATACGCAACGTTAACTAGCGGTTCCGCTCCTCCGAGGTAACTTTCAATTTTTAAATGATGAGATGATGTTCCGATAATTATTGTTTATCATAAAAACGTTGGAATACAGACCTAGCCTTTTTATTTATCCATGAGATTTAATTTCTAGTGGACAGTTCTGAAGAGTGCATATCTAGCCAATTTAGTATCTAGTACTAAACGTGACAACTGGGTGAATGACAATTGGGTGAATGAGACAAAACGTGACAATTGGGTGAACATGGCAATTGGTTGAAGGCAGCAACCCCAGTGGCGATGGAAGAGCTTTTACTTCCCACCCCTAACTCCACTCAAGCCCCACTCCTAACTCACAGGTGAATGCAGCAACCCCAGTGGTGACAGAAGGGTTTTTACTTAGGGTGCACAAGCCACGCCTCTAACTCCACCCAAGCCCCACCCCAACTCCATCCTGATGACTGCGATCATTGTAGAGACCCTTCTTGTCTGCCTGTGATCCTTGCGGGCAGTCAGGAAGAGTCTTTTCAATGATCTCAGCCTTCAGGCAGTAAATGGCCTGCCCTGGCAGAAGAGAAGCTGCAATCGGGATCCCTTTGGGCAGACAGGAGGGATTTGTACTGTGTTTGCAGCTTCTGGTGAAGGGCTTTAACTTTGGAGGGCACAAGCCCTGCACCTAACTTTGCCCATGCTCTGCCCCATGGAAAAACCCCAGGGGAGCACAGGCCCACCAAGCCCTGTCCCTAACTCTGCCCATGCCCTGTCCGCAGGCAGAGACCCTGTTTGCAGATGGGATCCCAACCTACAGACTGCTGCCTGAGGACCGTGATCATTGTAGAGACCCTTCCTATCTGCCCGGGATCCTTGCAGGCAGACAGGAAGAGTCTTTTCAATGATCGCAGCCTGCAGGGTATCAGAATATAAAAAGCGACTGTGTGAAAGTGTTGGGATAGAAAAAAGCATTTATCAGCAAGCGTGCATTCACTAACATAGGCAGGTGGGACTTACGTCTGCTTCTCCCCCCGGTGAACCCATCTGCCCTGATCTCGTAAGCCCAATGATGACTTTAGTCACAATTATGGGTAAAACAAGGCCGCAGCTTTATTCTTAGATCAACATAATCAATACAAATATATAACTATACGCATGCAAGATATGTACAGCGGGACGAGGTTCCCGCTCCAGTTACCCGAGCCAGTATGCGCCATGGCCTCTTCCCTTGCTGTCAAGTCAGCCCACTGCGGGGGGCTAGGGATCTGCCTTGCCAAACTGAGCTGGACCCACCCCTGTACAAGGGGCCTTGCCGTGACACCTGTGGGCCGCCTGTGCTGGGCAGCCTTTGGGTATGGGGACTCGCCGGGGCGCCCCTGCCCCTTTTGTTTGAACTCTACAAAGCTTTCTGGCTCCTGGTTGCAATAAGTCCCCTGTTTACCCTGCCGACCCTGGACGTACAGGGCTAACTTCAGATCGGACGTCCAGACCCATTAAATGTGGATCAGAATGACCCCCTAAATAAATAAATATTTGGTGTCTGATTTCTAGCTTAAAAACTGAACAAGCTTACTTTACCCTACGCACTGAGCATCTAACAACTGGGTAGGAAGAACCATGAAAGAAAAAATATGTAGATCTTGATCAGCGAATTAAAACTATTGTGTTAGATTACCATGAAACTGATTTGTTGCCAGAATTTGTCATTTTGAATGGGTTTTTACATATTGTTGAGCGTTAGAGAGCTGTAACCACAAGAGACAGTGAGGGTCACATTGTTTACGCCTGCTACATTCATGTGTTGTTATGGATTAAAACATTTTTGACCAATATAAAAATTCTACAAAATGTTGTTCATCCAATAGTCTTTCACTCAATTGTCACATTCACCCAATTGTCATAGACTTGCTGGCCCAGGCTCTTTTCAAGTTTCTCTGCTAGTTAACTCAAACACACTGCAAAATACATTTTTTCAGTTTCCTCATGTCCCAGGCACTCACCTACAGTCACATAAATTACAGCTCATCAAAATGTTCTCAGAATTCTCTCACATTAAGCCCTTATGGTCCAGAAAGCTTCAATGAATTCCTCCTCAGCATTTGGGTAGGAGCTTTCTCTGGAACCTTCAAGAATAGTATTCTACTGTGAAGCATCTCAGACACTTGCTTAAACATTCTCATCAGGAAACTTCCAGATCAGAAAAATACGAAACAAAATCAGTATCCCACTGGTTACAATAAATTTATGGAAATAACAAAATTTTTTTAAAGAATTATATCAAGAACAAAATGATGGTAGTTCAGCATTTTCAAACAGGTTCACTAAAATTTGCATTAGAGAGGTCTTTTATTCAGTCCTGTAACATTCTTGGTGGGAATCTCTAGGGGGTAAATATTCAAAGAGGTCTAGCCAATTAAGAAAGGGACTTAGCAGGTTGGATTAAAGCCTTTGAAAATTTATTGAGCTAACTGGCTAACTTTGGTGATCCCTAATATACTCAAGACAGCCGAAGTTATCTATCCATTTTCTAGACTGGTCAGAGGATGACGTAAAGCAGGGGCAGTGTAAAGCCCATATCATTGGGGGGCCCAAACTCCGCCCTACCTCTGCCTAGACTCTGCCCCAAGCTTTGCTCTAAATCCACCTTAACTCCGCCCCTAGCTCCCTGTGATCTTCCACTGGGGTTCCATCTCCTAAGGGCAGAAGAGAAGGGAATGGCTGCGATCACCAGTCTTTGCAGTAATCGCGGCCATTCCCATTTCTTTGGCCCATGGGAGATGGGATCCCCGCAGACATACAACCTGCATTGAGGCCGTGCCCATCGCCTTCCCCTCCTGAACTCCCAGGGGCACACAGGAGTCTTCTGCCCACAGGAGATGGGATCCCCATGGTCGGCTGGCAAAATTTTGGTTGGGCCAGGGCGTGTGTTGCCCACTCAGTTCTGACACCTATAGAGTAAAGTCAGGGAGAAAATTGGAAAGCTAACACTGATTTTCAGCAATTCTATATACTGCAATAGCACACCTAAATTTGGCAGGCCAAATGCTTTCTGTCCTTGTTTTAAGAAAGTGTTGCTGGGAGCCACTTCTCCAGCATAGAATCTTCTTCCTACTGCTTGAAAATATAGATTGTGTGTGTGTGTGTGTGTGTGTGTTTGACAGCCCCCTATAATTCTCTTCCTGAACTCCTACCCCACTCAGTTTACCCAAATCCTCTCCGAGTCAATCCAGAAGGATGGTGTACTCTTACATTCTCCAGGTTTGCAGTCTATGGTTATTTTGCTATTGCTAACATCATTACCCCCCCCCCCCACCCAACCTTTAATTTAAGAAATGAGGGGGATCCAAGGGCAGCTCGTCCACTAGGTGGGCTAGACGGCCACCTAGGGCGGCAGACCTCTGTGAGCAGCATGGCTCGGCGTCTGTGGCAGGTCTTTGGCACACATGGTAGGTAGCCTGCTACAGGCTGTTGCTGCCACAACAAGATGAGCCTTCCCCTCTCCACCAACTCCCATCGATGGAATCGGTGGCGGGGGGAGGGGGCAGCACGACTCTAATCCCTAGACCCCTCGCCCGGGTAATTGGCCACTATGGCATCAGCACTGTAGCACTGGGTATTGACATACACTGTTCTAGGCAGGTCCCTGTCTGACAGGGCCAGAGCCAGATGTGACTGGCATATCACACTGCAGACAATACCTGCCACACACTGGCAGTGATGGGGATCTGCAGCACAGGCAGCAGAGAGCATCCCTTGTACTGCAGGTACTTGGGACCTGGTGCAGGGCACCCATCCTCACCCTCAGGTTGACTGCAGAAACTGCTCAGTAGCACGTTAGCTGCTCTGTGCTTGTATCAGACACTGTCAGTGCATCTTACTGAGCTGAGGCGATGGATAAGTGCATTCTCCATTGGGTGATCAGCTGTAGACCGCTGTGCTGCATGTGCACTGTATCAGGGGGTACTGGTGGGACTACCCTATGCCGGTGCACAAAGCAGACAATTTAGGCGGTGACCTGCAGTCTCTTTGTATCCAGCCATCGTTCTGCAGAGAGGGGTGGGGTGTAGCCTACTGGTTAGTGCAAGGTCTCCGTGGGCAGGGATTCAGTTCCTATTGGTTCTTTTTGTGACTGTGCTACTCAGATCATTTTCATATCTGTAACAGTTAGGGCTCTGCAGATCGGTGCTGCCAGCCCATAACACCCTCTCCTCAGCCGCCATCCGTCCTTCCATCTGCCTCTGTTGACTGTGGATAGTCCTTTCTTCTTGTGCAGGCTGCTACTCCATGACCTACACTGGTACTTTTTTCCGCATTACGGCTCTTCGTGCTCACCTCTCCTGTGCCTACTCTGTCCTCCTGTCGCTGCAAACATCCTGTCGCTTCTGCCTCCGCTGGGGGACACGTCTTCCCCATCTTATGCCACACACTGCTGCCCTCTGTTTTTTTCATGGTGGCGCCGGCAGCAGGGAAAGAGCAGGCAGCACTGGACGGAGGTATGGGGAGGAGGAGGGGGCATGTGCCCGATCTGAAAGGCACCGGCACTTTAAGTAGATCTGTCCCTCCCTACTCTGACATCGCTTCGGAGGAGGGAGGGACCAGACCTGCTTAAAGTGCTGCAAAAAGGCTTGGGGAGCACATTTTGGCTGCCTGCTTTTGTCCTGTCAGCTGCAGCAGGGCAACAGCAGACAGCCAAAATGCGCCCCCCAAGCCTTTCCGCCCTGTGCGGCTTTACTGCTTGCACAGGGCTAGATACGGTCCCATTTGCACACCAAGGAACTAAAAGACAGCAAGAACCAACAACACAATTTATAAAACTAAATTATAACTCATTTTTATTTTGTTGTTATAAACTGTGTTATGGTTCTTGCTTTTTCTTTTTCAACATAAAATTTGCATCCACAGTAGGTGCAGAGCAGAACCAGGACAGTCACCCACAGAACTCAATATTTAAAAAAAAAAATCTGATTCTGATCATCTCACTAACAACAACAACCACTATTCTCCAGTCCCAGGCATATTGTGAACTAATACAAAACCCTACAACAAAGAACAAACCTACCATACCATACCATATCAGCACAAACTTCCAAAACTCACATAAGGAGCCCATCCAAAAAAAGTGTCACTGTAAATATTACAGTGGGCCCTGGAACATCCATACACCTATTTGAAAAGTTGAACAAGTCAAATTACTACAGTGCAGTATAGATCTTTATGTACAAACTCTATGTTAACAGAACACCTAACCTCAGTCACACACTCGCAACATCGACCTTCACCAAGTACAGAATAAGTAACCACAATCTAAAGTAAAAATAAAAATATGTAGACAAAATTTAAACTGAAACCCCAAGAAGCCAGAGTCTACATGCAGTGCAACATCAGATACATAAGAGATGCAGTTCCCCAATATTGTGTAAAATATAAAAATAGCATAAAGTCCAATCACTAAAATTAAATAAAATTATTTTTTCTACCTTTGTTGTCTGACCATTTTATTCTCTGATCATGCTGGTCCCGATCTGAGGCTTCTGATTTCCTGTCTTCTCTTAGCTCTCTTTCTGTGGTCTATGGTCCATCTGCCATTTCTTATCTCTTCTTTCGTTTTCTTCACTTCTTTCCATCAGCCTATTTCCAGTCCCAGTAATCCTTCCCAGTATCAGCCCCCTTTCCAGTCCTTCCCTCCCAGTACCTTCCAATGTCAACCGCCTTGCATTCCCACTACTGCAACTGGTGTCCATTCTCTTCCAGTCCCCCTCCTTCCCCACTGTCCAGCCCCTTCTAGTCCAAATACCATCCCAGATATCAGCTCGCGTCCACTCTCAGTGCCACCCCCCCCAGTCAGCTCCCTTCCAGTCGTCCTACCCTCTGTCCATCCCCCTTCCAGTGTCATTTGCATGTCAGCTCCCTTCCAGCCTCCTCCCCACTACCCATCCACCTACCACTCACATCCCCAAGTGTCAGCTCCCTTCCAGTCCCCCTTCAGTACATCCCAGGTGCCAGCTCCTTTCCAGCCCCCTTCCTCCCCCGTGTCAGCTCCCTTTATGCCCCCTCCTTCCCCTTGCAGACCCTCTCATTATCCGCTCCCTTCCAGCCCTATTCTACCATCCTCCCACATCAGCCCATTTATTTATTTATTGCTTTTATATACCGCGCTTTTTAAAATCAGTGCGGTTTACGGATAACTTTTTGTGCAGAGTAGGAATAGCCTACCTTGCACTTACAATGAACAGGTAGTACAACTTGGATTGATAACAGGGGAAAGCATATACAGGCTATATACAGACTATATACAATGGGAGGGGGGTCGCTATGCGGCTATAGCGACATGGCTTGCCTGAGGGCTATATACAAGGATGTGAATTATTTATTGGGTTGACTGTTCTTTATGGTTAGGACATAGGGGTAAGGCCGGGTGAGGATGTGTTGTTGACCTGGGCATAGTGTAGGAGAAAAAGGTGGTGCTTTAGTGCCTTTCTAAATTGGGCAAGGTCAGTGATCGTGCGGATGGTCACTGGGAGTTCGTTTCAGCAGGTAGGTGCATAGACCCTGAACGCTCTGTTTCTTGTGGCATTAGTGCATTTTGTTACTTCACTGGGGGTTACTAGAGTGTTGGTGGCGAAGGACCTTCTTGTTCTAGGTGCGGGTGTGGGGTGGATAAGGTTTGTCAAGGAGCTGGCAGTTCTTTTGTTAATGGCCTTGAAAGTTAAGAGAGCAACTTTGTATATGATCCGGCAGTACATTGGTAACCAGTGCAGATCCTTTAGGATTGGAGTGATGTGCTCCCTTCGAGAGGCCCCGTGTAGAAATCGGGCAGCAGCGTTCATTGCTAGCTGTAGTGGGTTAAGTGTGTTCTTGGGGAGTCCATGAAGGATTATATTGGCATAGTCAAAGTGGGGGGTTACTAGTGCTTGGAAAACTGTTCGAAAGTCCTCTGGTTGCAGCAAGGGTCAGAGATGTCAAATTGTCCTCATCTTATGGTAGATCTTCTTTACAGTATTGCCTATGTGCACTTTCATGTCGAGGTGCTGGTCCAGCATGACACCTAGGTAGCGGATGGTAGGACGGCTCAGGAGCTCGGCGTCTCTTGTCTTCAGTGTTGCCGGTGGGGAGAAGGTTTGATTTCTTGTACTGAACAGCACTTCTGTCTTGCTGAAGTTTATCTTGAGGCTCTGTGAGTGAAGCCAGTCTGTGACGGTGTCAAAGCATTTTACTAGTGAAGAGAAGTCTGGTTGATCGATGGTGAATGGGGTGAAGAGTAGTACATCATCTGCATAAATCAGGCAGGATATGTTGAAGGAGTGGATGATTGCACATATGGGCTGCATGTATATATTGAATAGTAGGGCGGATAGCAAGGAGCCTTGGGGGACTCCATGTTTTTGTTGAAAAGGCTCGGAGGTCGCAGAGCCTGTCCGTACCTGCTGCCATCTATCTGTTAGGTACGACTTGCACCAACTCCAGGCTGAACCCTGGATTCCCTTTTCCTGGAGATGTATTAGGACTGCTCGTGGTTGACTGAGTCGAAAGCTGCGGAGATGTCTAGGAAGATCAGGGCATATCTTTGTCTGTTGTTGTTAATCCCTGTGATTAATGTGTTAAAAAGCGTGGCAAGGAGCGTTTCGATGCCATGTGCTTCCCTGAAACCATGTTGGCCTGGATCAAGAGGGGCCATGGAGTCGATGTGATCTTTGATTTCCCATTGAACTACGTTCTCAATGATCTTGGGTAGAAGCGGGATGCTTGAGATTGGTCGATAGGATTCAACCTTCTGGGGGTTCAGCTTGTTGTTCTTCAGAAGGGGCCTGATCAACATCTGTTTGAGGCATGCTGGGAACGTTCCTGTGGAGAAGGACCGCTCCATGATCCTGGCTAGGACTGGACTGAGTTCTTTGCGCAGGGATCTTATCCAATGTGCTGGGCAGGGGTTGTTTGGAGCTGTGGTGGTGTTGATAGTTGCAATGATGTCCTCGATGCCTCTGGCTGATGGTGTTGTAAGCAAGTTGAGCGGTAGTGGTTGGTATGGGTTGTGTCCAGGGGTGGGTTTCGTGGCTATGCTGATATTGCTGGCTTTGGCTAGTATGTAGTCTGTGTATTCCTGCGGGTGCACTATTGTACTCTGTGTGGGCGAAGGTTCTTTCGTCATGGACTTCACTAGGTTGAAGAGGTCGTGAGGCTTGTTTAGTGAGCGGTGTAGGAGTTCGGAGTGGTATTCTTTCATTTTCACTGATATAGAGTCACGGTGTGCGTTCAGGTGGGCGGAATAGGCTGCCTGGTTGGTTTGTAGCCCTAGCCCCTAGTTTACTTCCAGGGCCAGCAGCACTCTCCTCCCCTCCCCCATTAGCCCATTTCCAGTCCCAGCCCATTTCCAATCCTATCCCCCTTATCAGCCCACTATAGTCCTAGCCCCCCAATCAGCCCATTACCAGTCCTAGCTCATTTCCAGTGCTAGCCCCCATCTGCCCATTACCAGTCCTACCCCCCAATAAGTCACTTTCCAGTCCTAGCCCCCCAATCAGCCCATTTCCTGTCTCAGCCCCCCTAATCAGCCCATTTCCAGTTCGAACCATCAGCCCATTTCCAGTTCTGACCCCCTCCTGATCAGCCTATTTCCATTCTTAACCCCCCATCAGCCCATTTCCAGTTCTATCCTCCCTCCCGATCAGCTTATTTCCATTCTTAACCCCCCATCAGCCCATTTCCAGTCCTAGCCCCCCATAGCCCATTACCAGTCCTAACCCCCCCATCAGCCCACTTGCAGTCCTAACCCCCCATCAGCCCCTTTCCAGTCCTAACCCCCCCACAATAGCCCATGAGGATGGTATCTGATTTCAAAAAAGCATGGGAAAAACACGGAGGATCTCTAAAGAAAAAAAAGGGGAATGTTGTAGTTGTTGATATGGAAGGACAAACTAGTTAGGCCATGTGATCTTTTTCTGTTGTCATTTTTCTATGTTTCTATTACCAGTCCTAAACCACCCCCATCAGCCCATTTCCTGTCCTAGTCCCCCTAATCAGCCCATTTCCAGTTCTAACCCCCCCATCAGCCCATTTCCAGTCCTAGTCACACCCAAAAGCCCATTAACAGTCCTAGTCCCCCTCCCAATCAGCCCATTTCCAGTTCCAACCCCTATCAGCCCATTTCCAGTTCTAACCCCCAATCAGCCCATTTGCAGTCCTAGCCACATCCAAAAGCCCATTACCAGTCCTAGCCCCCATCCCAATCAGCCAATTTCCAGTTCTAACTCCCCATCAGCCCATTTCCAGTCCTAGACCCACATAGCCCATTACCAGTCCTAAACCCCCCATCAGCCCACCTCCAGTCCTAACCCCCCATCAGCATATTTCTATTCCTAGCCCCCCCCATAGCCCATTACAAGTCCTAACCCCCCCATCAGCCCACTTCCAGTCCTACCCCCCCCCCCATCAGTCCATTTCATAGTCCTAGCCCTCTCCCATAGCCCATTACCAGTCCTGGCCCCACTCCAGGGAAATAAAAAAACAACAAACCTGACTGCTGAAGCCTCTGCCGATGCCTGTTTCCCATCAGCGCTGGTGGGCTTAACAGAGCTGCGAGAAAGAGGAACGCTCCCTTCGCGGCTCTGAAAAGCCGTGCTGAGGGAGATAAGAGGGCTCTGCTGGGGCAGCCGCGGGGCACTTCATTTTGCTGCTGCAGTGGCAGCGGCTCCTCTCCTAGGGTTTTTTTTTTTTTGAAGGCCGAGTGAGGTGGGTTTTTTGGGGGCAATTTTTGCCGCCCCCAAAAAGTTGCCGATTGAGGCCACCGCCTCACTCGGCCTCATTATAGAGCCACCCCTGCAGGTCCATCAACTCCCACCTGTTCTTTCTTCCATCACCTTTACATTGACATTCCTTGGTGCTCTATTCAGCATTTGGGTTACAGCCATTTTCTTGCCTTAATGTGCATGCTTTCCACCTTAGGGAACCTTGTCTCTTCTTAGGACACCTTGTCTCATGTTAGGGCATCTTATCACATATTAGGGCACCTTGTCTCATGTTAGGACACCTTATGTATTAGGGCACCTTGTCTCTCTTTAGGACTCCTTGTCTCATGTTAGGGCACCTTATCACATATTAGGATGCCTTGTCTCTCCTTAGGACATCTTGTTACCTTACCGCACTCGGTCCTGTTAGTTCACGTTAAATGGCCCAAGGCACCCTAATGCCGGCACGCCCCCTACCCGCCCACTGCCTTATATGGCTTCAGGCACCTTAACGCTACCCTTTCCACCGGTGACTTTACCACGTTTTAGTAAACATACACCTATGTTTATAGTTTTTTACCCTTATAGGAGGTCACTCTATAAAAGAGTTTTGTGTGTATACGCCAGTATATGCATGTAAAAGGCCTCTTACATAAGAGTGTACATGCTGCAATTAGGTGCATGCCTGTAGGTGATTTTTGAGTAGGTGTGTTCAGAGGAGAAGTTTGGATGGGGTGCTGGTGGAGTCGTGATTTGCAGATGCATTTTATGCATTAACATTTACACCTGCTCCCGTGCAGCATACGTTGTATTTATTTCAACATTTTTATATGCCACTTTATCATTCAATCAAAGTGGTTTACATTTAAACGAGAAATGGACTGTTTACATCAAAACCATGTGCATGGCTTCAGTCTAGCTGCCCTTCCTGCCATATTTCCCCCAGCATTTTATGAAGACACATAGGCGCCCGTGCGTCTTTATAACATAGGCTAAAACTAGACACCCACGTGGCCTCCACGGAAAGGTGACTTGTACAAAGTTACTCTCAAGGATTATTATGAGAATATTGGGTTTTATAATATTTGGGATTTAAGATTTCCTTTATAGAAGCCACATTGGCCCTTCCCCAAAGTATGATATTTAATTGAATGATTAATGATGGTTGTATTACAGAAGCTACAGATTAATTAATGATTGCACTGATTATGAAACCTACAAATTGTCCAGATCAGAAGTGGGTCTGCAGTTCTTAAATTATTTGTGTAGAAATGTTCTTTTGAACATTTACCCACATGTTAACTAGGATGCATTCCTTTCCTAAGTCTTGGGTTACTGGCACGGCAAGGGAACTACAGAGAAGCACCTTGGACCTAGAGAGAAGACGATGTCAGTCTTGTGCAAAGCTTGCTGGAAATTTAGCCTGGGGAAAGAGCTTGAAGTGATTATGATGCTGAGTGATTAATAGGTTTGGTTTAGGTTTATTTATTTGATATAACCGCCTTTCTGAGGCAATCAAAGCGGTGCACAAATAGTAAAATACATAAAAATTCATAAAATACATAAAATAGATAAATTATACAAAAATGTAAAAGCATAATACATAAAAACTTTGGCCATAGCCAGAAAGGAAAGGAAATGTACAAATTGTATAAAGAATAGAGACTAACATGCAGAGAATACGAGACAGGATACAACAGGTAGGTGGGTACAGTAGGGTTAGTTACTTAGGGTGACTGGGGCCATGTCGTTTAGAGTTTTAAATGTGGTTATCAATGTTTTGTATACTATCCTACTTTGTATAGGCAGCCAGTGAAGGGATTCTAGTATTGGTGTTATATGTTGTGCGTGTACTTTCGTTATTATCCGAGCTGCTGCATTCTGGGCAAGTTGAATTCTTTTAATGTTTTGTTTTGTTATACCCAATAAAATTAGATTAGCGAAGTCAAAGTGGGGGGTTATGATGGCATGAATTATGCTGATGAAATCATGTATGTATACAAGGGGTCTTAGTTGTTTAAGGATTTTGAGTTTGAAATAGATTTTCTTTGTGGTGTTTCTAATGTGGGTGTCTAATGTAAGGTGTTTATCTAGAATAACACCTAGATATCTTAGTTCGTTTTTTATTTTAATTTCTTGGTTTTGAAGTGTTATGTGTGTAGGTGGAGTATAGGATTGGTTTTTGGTGACGATTAGCACTTCAGTTTTAGAGTGATTTATTTGGAGATTGTGGGTATTTAGCCAGGATGTGACTTCATTGAAGCAATCTGACAGAGTTTGGATCGGTAATTTGGGAATCGTGAACGGAATGTACATCATGATATCATCTGCATATAGATGATAGAGTACACCAAATTTTTTAAAGATATTGCAAACAGGTTTTATGTATATGTTAAATAGGAGTGCTGATAACGCTGATCCTTGAGGTAAACCGGTTTCCAGTTTGTATGAATCAGAGGTTTGGTTACCTATTCGTACATTTTGTGTCCTATTACCTAGATAAGAGGAGAACCATTTATGAACTGTGGCATTTATTCCTATTTGACTCAGACTGTTGAGCATTATGGTATGGTGGACGCTATCAAAAGCAGCTGAAATATCAATAAATAATAGAATGAATGCTTGTTTGTGATTGTCGATTCCTCTTAATAGCGTATCTATTAGAACTGTGAGGAGTGTTTCCACTCCATGCTTTGGGCGAAAACCATATTGCTGTTCGTCGAGTGGGTAAGATGAGTCTAGGTGCTCCTGCGTCTGTATTTGTACTGTTTTTTCTATTACTTTTGCTAAGAATGGTATACTTGAGATGGGTCTATATGATTTAGGTGAGGTTTTATCAAGGGTGCTGTTCTTGAGAATTGGTCTTATTTGTACATGTTTAAGTGTGGGTGGGAGGTAACTTTGGAGTAGTGAGAGATTAACAATGGGGAGTATGAATGAAAGAAGGATTGGGAGAGTGTTTTTTATCCAGATTACTGGGCAAGGATCTAGGTAAGAGGTAGTGGTGTTTAGGTTGAGTATGATATTTTTTAATGATGTTTTGGTTATAGGGTGAAATTCTGACCATACGTCTATCGGATGATGAGGTTTGTGGAAAAAGTCTGGAGTCGTGATTTGTAGTTTTGTTTTGTTATGGTAATAGTTAGCTAATGGTTGTGCTGAGATGTCAGTGATTTCCTTGCTGGAAGTTTGTGAGTTATTAGTTAGGTTACTAACAATAGAGAATAGTTCTCTTGGTCTATTATAAGAATTTGATAGGATGCTGGCATAGTAGTTTTTCTTTGTGTTGTCTAAGGTTTCCTTGTACAATTTGAGGTGGTTATAATATAATTCTTTGTGGATGGTGGATTTGGTTTTGCGCCATTTGGATTCTAGTTTTCTTAGATCTTTTTTCATATGTTTTAAAGTACTGTTGAACCATGGGGTGATTTTGATTTTAGTATTGGTTGACTTTTTATTATTTTGGTTAATTGTGGCTGCATTATTGATGGTGGTATGCCAGTTTTTGACTGCTTCATCTAAATCTGTTGGAGATGATGAAAGGTGGGGTATTGTAGAGTCTAGAAATTCAGTTTCAATGAATTTCTTGAATTTTATAGTTTGGTCATTTCTTGTGTGTTTTATAACACCGATAATGTTGTAAGTGAAGTTTATTTTAATTAGATGATGATCAGACCCAGGGTATTTCAGTACATTGTAAGGAGTCTGGGTTGAAAAGTTTAAATAGTGAATGAGGAGGAAGGAGGATAAGGTCAAGTGTACCACCTTTAGTGTGAGTTGGTATGTTTATAATTTGGTGGAAGTCTAAGTCAGTTATGGTTTCCAGGAAGAGGTTGGAATCTGTATTTGCAAGTGATGGAAGGTTGAAATCTCCTAGGATAATTAGGGGTTTTTGTTCTGTTGATGAATTAAGAAGTTCAATTAGTGAGTGAAGACTGTCTGCGTTTTGGTTAGGAGGTCTGTATATTAAGCAGATTCTCAGCTGTCCGATTTCTATTATTAGAGTGTCAATGTTATTGGAGGTGTTTGATAGAATTTTCTTGGCTTTTAGGTTTATTTTTGTCATAATCAGTACACCGCCACCTTTTTTGTTAGATCTATGTGTGTGGGTAATATCGTAATTTAAGTTGTCAAGTTGGTTTAGAAGGACTGTATCAGTATCAGAGAGCCATGTTTCTGTAATACATAGAATATCAGGTTTTAAGTCAGATAACAGGTCATTAATAATTGGGAGCTTATTTTTCAAAGATCGTGCGTTTATAAGGATGCACGATAATGACATTGCATGTTGAGGGGGGTTTGAGTGGACTGTGTGTTGTGAGATAGTCTGTTTTATTTGAATGAGTCTGTGGTAGTTTATTTTTGATTGGTTGTGAGGGTGATAGTGTCCAATAAGGAGATTGTTTCGATTGGATGTATGGATTATAGGGATTGTCATGTGGTTTTTACTGTTGAGACTTAGAGTTAGGTCGATTAGGATTGTTAGAGATATGAAGAGGTAAGAAACTTTTAGTAGCATGGTGTTTGTTTGTATCATTATGGTGTATGTTGGTAGTTTGTAGGAGAATTTGATGTGAGCTACTGTTAGCTACTGCAGTTGTATACAAGGTTGGATAATTTGAGAAGGCAGTAAGTCACTGACAAATGAGGCTATGCAGGGTTAAGGGAAAGCTGCTAGAGGCAATATTAAAAATTGAATGTGTGCTACTGACAACAGTATTCGATTTAGTGATAGCTACTGGCTACAGTAGTGAGTAGGGATGCTATTGACAACAGTAATGACATATAAGATAGTTACTGACAACAGTATAGAATGAAAATATGTTACTGATAGGATTATTAATGTAATATAGGGGCGCTACTGACAACAGTAAATAGTATATTCAGGAAACTGTATAACAGCTGACAATGAAACCTGATCTAGTTTAATGGTATAAGTATTATAAGAAGATAGGCTGCTGACAACAAAACTGTAGGAAAGCTACTGACAACAGTAAATGGTGAATTAAGGACAGTATATGACAGTAAGCAGTGAGACTTGATCTGGCTTATCAGTATAAACAGAGTGGTAAAGTAAGATCAAGATATAGGTTGTAAAAGTCAGATAACTAGAGCTTGTTGAGGGTATACTTGCTGCGGTGGAGATCTGTAGATGGGGTGAAGTACGCGAGCTCAACCCTGGGGAGCTCAGCTGTACTTAGGTGTAGATGCGGATTCGACGTTGCATATTTCTTCGTTGTTTCAGTGCAAAAGGGTAGACTAAGCGCCTTAGCCTAAGGGCCGTGCCAAAGGGCCCTCTTGCACGGCCCTCAGGCGCGGGCATGCTTAGAGGTTCACTCTATTCAAGCCCGCAGAGGGCAGTCCTGATTGGTCGGATGAGCGGCTGGAGGCGGAGCGCAGGATCGCCGGTGGGGTCTGTGGTGCTTGATCACACGTGAGGGCCTGCCTCTGCCACGATTGGGCAGCCGAACGGCAGGAAAAAGCTGCTGGTCCCAGTTTGAAGCAGCCCCAGCTGCTCGATCTCCGGCTGAGAGAGCTGCTGCGGGCTGAGCTGGACAGCGAAGAGGACCCTGTGCTGGGAAGGAGCTCTTTTATAGGGCCTGCCTCTGCCCCGATTGGGCAGCCGAACGGCGGGAAAAAGCTGCTGGTCCCGGTTTGAAGCAGCCCCAGCTGCTTGATCTCCGGCTGAGAGAGCTGCTGCGGGCTGAGCTGGACAGCGAAGAGGACCCTGTGCTGGGAAGGAGCTCTTTTATAGGGCCTGCCTCTGCCCCGATTGGGCAGCCGCACGGCGGGAAAAAGCTGCTGGTCCCGGTTTGAAGCAGCCCCAGCTGCTCGATCTCCGGCTGAGAGAGCTGCTGCGGGCTGAGCTGGACAGCGAAGAGGACCCTGTGCTGGGAAGGAGCTCTTTTATAGGGCCTGCCTCTGCCCCAATTGGGCAGCCGAACGGCGGGAAAAAGCTGCTGGTCCCGGTTTGAAGCAGCCCCAGCTGCTTGATCTCCGGCTGAGAGAGCAGCTGCGGGCTGAGCTGGACAGCGAAGAGGACCCTGTGCTGGGAAGGAGCTCTTTTATAGGGCCTGCCTCTGCCCCGATTGGGCAGCCGCACGGCGGGAAAAAGCTGCTGGTCCCGGTTTGAAGCAGCCCCAGCTGCTCGATCTCCGGCTGAGAGAGCTGCTGCGGGCTGAGCCATATGGGCAATTTTGGAGACTTCGAAGGAAATGTTCGACACTTCAAGAATTTAATTATCATGCGGATGATCTTAAAAAATGCTTGTTGGCACAGGGATATCCCTGGAAAGTCATCACTTTAGCTTTTAAAAGGGCTAGATTTACACACCGAGAATGGTTGTTATCATCTCAAAAAGATCAAGCTTCTGAGATGACGATGGATACTATAACTGGCATCTTTCCATATGTTAGAAACATAATAAATGTGATGAAAATTCTTCGTAAATTATGGCCCATTTTATCCCTCCATACATGTTTTAGGGGAAAAAATTTACGTGTAGCATATTCTCGAGGGGCGAATCTGCATGATTTTATTGTTAAATCTACATCTATTGAAGACCGTCCAATTTTTGGTCACGACGATCCGGGCTACTATCAATGTGAAACTTGTCGTTTCTGTGAGGGTTCCCTAGTGGGAATATCTTGGCTGGATGTTCACACTGACCGGGTCTATACTACAAAATGGCATACAAATTGCCTATCCACTTTTGTGGTATATTTAATAGTTTGTCCATGTTCCCTTTATTATATTGGTCGCACTACCCACCCATTGAAGATACGTCTAAGTGAACATCTTTCTCGGTTACATACTCGGACACTCACAGCCCCACTGGTAGAACACTGCCTTCAGCGGGAACATGTTTTTGATCAATTACGCTGGCGTGTTTTGGATCACGTTCCAGCGGACCCAAGAGGCGGTAATCGAGTTATGAAACTCCGAAAACTTGAACAAAGATGGATTTATTATTTAAATACAGTTTCACTGGGGGGGCTTGAATGCTAAGCTAGAATGGCATAGCATTCTCTAGTTTCATGGCTTTACTACGTTGATCCTTTATAGATTTTCCATCATATTGGGAGATTCCCTTTCTTCTGTAGGGTTTCCCATGTGGAAGAACGATGACGTCTTCTCTTGCATTTCATTGGCTAATCGGATTACATCACTTGCACTAACGTCAGACGCCAAGCTTATCAAATACAGAAACATTTTTTCAGTTTCACAGAAGCTTTGAAGTCATTATAGGAATTCCTTCACCTGAAGCAGGATCGTTAGTTTAGCGATGCAAAACGTGACACATCGGTTTCTTTGGATTCCTTTTGCTCTACAAGCTTGAAAGAAAACCAGCTAAGTGCTTTAAATGTTTAAAGTTTGTTTCACTTACAAAATATTATTAAAAGGAGCGACCTCAGCGGACAGTCGGTTTTCAGGGCTGCTCCAACAAAAAGACATTTTCTTCTTCTTTTTTCCTTTTCACTCAGGTTTTAATATATTGGTTCTTGAAATGACTAAGACATGCATAGGCATTTGCAGGACTGTACTAATCTAGAAGTGTGCTCTGTGTGACTCACTAAACTGGTGCCCCCTCCCTCAACTCACTCTTTTTGAGCTTCCTGGAAGCCTAGTGATGATATCAGAGCCCTGTGTGGTCGCACCGCTCATACAGCCCTTGGTATGGCCCTGGGTATTTGTGGGGCTATTTTTAAATGGAGGTGTATATTTTAAGTGGTACCTTATGCTCCTACCTTGATGGTATGTTAGTCATTGATGAGTGTATATGGCCACATACACATGTGAATCGCTTCTTATAAAACACCGACCAGCGTAGAAGGACACACTTTGGCAGGATGACATATGCTTTGCTGGCAGGCCTGGGCAGACTTTGGACAGAGCATGCAAGTACAATTCTCTAATTTATGCGCGTCCATGAAAGATGTAGGTATGTGGATTTCTACAAGCTCTAGGGTGGCATAAATGTTTGCACATCTTGGCCGCTTTTGCTAGTATTTTATAAAGAAAAGTAGGCATCGATGGGCCCATTCCTTTCTGAACACACCACTAAGACATCTCCTGCCTTGACTATTGTAACCTGCTCCTTGCTGGTCTCCTGCTGAATCATCTCTCTCCCCTTCAGTCTGTTCAGTACTCTGCTGCACGGCTAATCTTCCACCAGCCTAGTCATGCTCATATTACTCCTCTTCTCAAGTCACTTCATTAGCTCCCTATCCGTTTCCACATCCAGTTCAAACTTCTCCTGCTGACCTATAAATGCATTCACTCTGCAGCTCCTCACTACCTTTCCTCTCTTATCTCTTCCTACACCCTTTCTCGGGAACTCTGCTCTTCTGGCAAATCACTTCTATCTGTGACCTTCTCTTCTATTCCTAACTCCAGACTTCGCTCCTTTCACCTTGCTGCACCTTACTACCTGAGTTTGTATGTCAAGGGCCTTCTCTGGCCCTTTTCAAACCCAGGCTGAAAACTCACCTTTTTGCTGCCGCTTTCGGATCTTGACTCACCTGATCTCCCTTGTGTTTCTTGACTCACCTGATCTCCCTTGTGTTTCCCCCTAGATGTATCCCTGTCTACACCTATTGTTCTGTCTGTCTTGACTAGATTGTAAACTCTGATAAGCAGAGACTGTTTCTTACTTGTCTGTGCAGCGCTGTGTATGTCTTATAGTGCTATACAAATGCACAGTAGTAGTAGTAGTAGTTAACATAGGTGCCTTAAAATGTTCTTTAACTAGTTGTCCCCCTATCAAATTACTCTTTTAGAGCAGTGGTGTAGCCAAGACTGATTTTTTTGGTGGGATTAACATGAGTAAACACAAGGCAATGCATTGTTGATACTGCTTTCAGTTCTCCTGGGGGGAGGGCTGACACCAAAGTAGAGGGGACATGGCCCTACCCTTATTTATTTATTTAACTGTATTTATATCCCGCTTTTCACCGGGTCAAAGCGGTGTAACAAAAAAGGGGGTAGGGGGGTAATCAGTCATAGGATAGGGCCATCACCAGGAGGGCAACACTGATGATTTCATGAGAGGATGGACATAGACATGGACGAGGTAACATAATTTTGATCATAAGTTCTTGATGAGTGGGTTAGGGGATTGGACAGTTATTTGTGGGAGTTTGTTTCTGTTTTGAGATATTCTTGGAATAAGATGGTTTTTAGCTGTTTTTTGAATGACAAGAGATTGCTGTTGTTCTTGATGCAGGTTGGTAGGGAATTCCAGAGGGACGGAGCATAAAGTTCAAAGGCTCTGTTGCAGGTCCATTGTGTGCATTTGGTTCTTTTGTGAGGGACGGTGAGGGAGTTGCTGGAGGTCTGTCTGGTTGTCTTGCTGTGGGCTGGGCGAGACAGGAGGGTGCGGAGCTGGGTGTCTTGTGTTTGGTGGATGGCTTTGTGGGTGAGTAGAATAGCTTTGTATTTAATTCTTGCTTCGAGGGGAAGTATGTGTAGGTCCCTCAGAATTGGGGTGATGTGGTCTCGCTTCTTTGCATTTTGAATGATTCTTGCTGTGGTGTTCAAGGCAGTTCGGAGGGGGTTGGTCTGTGTGGCGGGTAGTCTGTGGTAGATTATGTTGCAGTAGTCCAGATGTGGGAGCGTCATAGCTTGCATTACTGTCCTTAAGTCCTGAGGTTCAAGGAGAGGTCGGAGACGTTGTACTGTTTTAGCTTTGTGGAATATAGTTCCGGTGGTTTTAGTGATTTGTTGCTATGTCCCTGTCTTAGAGACAATTGAGGATTGATAAAATGAGTCATTTTTTCTTTAAAAAAAATCTAAGGAAAATGTTCCTAATGCACAGGTAAATACCAATTTATGGTATGGTCTGCCTGAAAATAGCCTTCGACCAAAACATATACCTGGGTTTGCAGAGGATGGACGTTTTCAGGATGTTCCCAGGTGTGTGTTTAGGTGGGGGGAGAAACGCAGCATCTGCTAATACTTGGGGTTTCCAAAGGGAGCCATCTGCTCCCCACAGAGTTGTAACCATTCTCTAGATTTTATCTTTATTCACTCCTATCTTATTTGTTATTCCAACCTGAAAATGTTTTGGCAGGTGGTCAGTACCTGGGATTTTCAACAACGTGACTGCAGTTTTATAGCTCTACCGTCCTAAATCAAAGGTGCAAAACACAATTACTTTATGTCTGCAAACTTTCAGGAAGAGATCACTGGATAGTGTTTCTTTGAAAATTAGCTACTTATCTTTTATATAATGGCACTAGGCATAGGCAGCCCTGCACAAGTACAAAAAGGATTTAGCACACACCTTTCTCAGAAGTTCAAGGCAAGTTACATTCAAGTACAGAAGCCCAGTGCTTTGCAGCGAAGGAGTCTATTTGCAAACATCCCCCAGAAAGTGCTGAATAATTCACTTCTACAAAGAGAAAAATCTGCTCTCTGGAACACTAAGTACAGGTTTTTCTTTTTAGAGTTATTATACTAACTGGTACCCAGGAGACTCACAAAATACAACAGGGACAGACATTTTCTTTCATCTTTTAAATCTTTTGAAATTTATCTCAGTAAATACCCACCCCGCCCCCCCTTGACTATACTGTACTGCTGCTACTAGTGAATAATTCTGTTGTAGTTCTAGATCAGGAGACAGTCCCTGGTATGCAGAGGTTACTATCTGATCAAGACATCCAGGGCATGTTTATGCTTTTGCAGTGAATGCCAGGAATTAGCTGCAAAAACCCCATGGTATCTGCAGGGGGTATTCTCAGCATCTCCCTTGCTGATACCAGGTGGAATTGCAGGGATTGCGGTCAGCCAATGTTTACATTGGTGGTAATCGTGCATTGCAGGAACACCCACGCTCCTCCCTAATCCTGCCGCTACCTTGCGAAGTGCAGACATTGCAGAAAATCACTGTGATATCTGCATTTAGCCTGCATTAGCTATACTGCGGCAGGATCATCCCACGTTATTGCTGGGGTAGCAGCTAGCGTGCTTTAGTAAACATGCCCTACAGAAGACAAACAGTTTCAGAAAATGCGGGCCCGATACTCAAAGACCTGTAAACTGTAAATGCCACTTAGAGCGACGGTCAGCAAGGGAATATTCCCGAGTAACGCCGCTACATGCCTCAGTGATAACTGTGTAGCATTGGGGTGTGTCATGTGTCGCTAAGTGGGCAGCAGTGATATTGCACTGCCGCCCGGTCAGCGACCCATGGGTAAAGATAGGCACAGCAAAAGCTGGTCTATCTTTACTCGTGGGAGCTAACCGGGCAGCAGCTCTATATTGCAGCGTCTGCGGCTGTGCGGTGAACCCAGATATTCAATGCTGAAGCAACATATGACCCGGCATTGAATATCCACATTCAGTGTTTAGCACCAGCAGCTAGCCACTCTAATCACATTAGCTGCTGGCTCTGAATATCAGGCCTTGTATTTATTATAGTGAGCATGGTTAAAATGGGCAAGATTAAGACGGGGAAGAGTCCAGCTTTAAGAGCAGCTTCTCAAAAGTATACTTTTTAGCCTATGGGTAGAGGCCTTGATAAATCAGATTGCCCAATTGGCATTTTGGATATATTTTTCAAATTTCTGTGTTTGGTATCCATTAATCATCTAGAAACATAGATAATGACAGCAGATAAAGACCATACAGCCTATACCAACTACTAAGCTCTACAGTTCCCTTTTGCCCTTAGAGATCTTCTGTGTTTGACCCTTACTTTCTTGAATTCAGATACAATGTGATGGGGTCTATATCCCGGCACGGGTTCCAGAGAAGGGCAGATGGTGTCTGAAAGGGAGAACCAAGAATAGGATGGGGCCCCCACATGACACGGATCTTCCTAGGTCCCATTTCCCAAACACACACTCCTAGTTTTCCATTGGTAGAGAGAAAAAAGTCCCAAAACCAGAAAAATTATCCACTGTTAGAAGGAAAAACCCTGACCAGGAAATGGAGATAAGAGAGTGAACATCCCCTGCAGGGGAGAAAAATATGGACGCATAAAACTGGAGATAACACACTGAGCACAACCTGCCTGTTGCTCCATTTCAGGTCCAGTCTTGTATAGTTTGTCTCCAAATCCAGCAGACAGGCATCTGATAGGCCTTTCAGGTACTGCTGGTAGTACACCTGGTTTAATCAACTCTCCAAGAAAAGTCCAAGAACCACTCTTTATGGCCCAGGCCCCGTCCAGCAGAGAGGTCTGTCTCTGGGGTTCCTCTGTACATTAGGGTGAATGATACAATAATCCCAAAGTCCACATTTGGTGGGATCCCTTCCCAAGCTGGAGTCTGCTCCCCCTTCTGTGCAACTGTCCACTCCCTGAGACAAAAGTAGGCCTCACCAGGGTCCTTTGTATCAACACATAATGTGAATATTATGCAAATTAGGTCAGAAATGCAAACAACATCTTCCCAACTTCCTTCAGTTTATACAAACATACATTTCCAATATCACAATATATTCCCACCTTGTAAGACTCAGATTCAGCTGGGATGCATCCCAAGTGTTGAATTACCTGGACACCACACTACCTCCCACGTAGCTGGTTGTTGCTACTACCACTCTAAGTGTGTGAGTTATCCACCGGCTGAATGTCCATGGGTGTCTCTTCAAGGACCAGCTGTTACTCATTTCCCAGCTCCATCTCCTTCTCCTGCTGGGGTTTGCCTCGATCATCCTTAAGGGGGGTCTAATTCTATGGGGGTCAGGGCCAGGTCCCTCACCACCCTCTCATTGCAGGTGTTGTCAGGGAGCTGGGCCCTATATCTCTTGGTTGGGGAGGGAGCAGTGGTTCAGGCCCTTCCTCAGCCCCTGGATGTCCTTGTCTGCTGCTCCAGGGGGCCTCTTCTAGAAGGGTCCATACCCCCAGAGAAAGGACTAGCTGGGGTTCCCTGGGGCTCTGGTAGTGACAGAATGTACACCATGTCATTCTGCCTATTGTGTAAAAGTAGCCCTTCAGTCTGTTCCAAACTCTGCTGCATGGCTAATCTTCTACCAGCCCCACTATACTCATATAACCCCTCTTCCCAAATCACCTCATTGGCTTCCCTTCCATATCCAATACAAACTTCTCCTTCTGACCTATAAGTGAATTCATTTTATTGCTCCTCACTACCTTCAATCTTCTCTCTCCCTACGTCCCTCCTAGTGAACTCCGCTCTTCCTCTGGCTTGCTTCTCTCTATGCCCTTTTCTTCAACAGCCAATTTCAGATTTTGATCCTTTCACCTTGCTGCTCCTTATGCCTGGAATAAACTACCTGTATCTTTACGTCAGGTTTCATCTCTCCCCCTTTTCAAATCCATGCGAAAGGCTCTCCTCTTTCAGGCCGCTTTTGCCTCTTAATCTTTTGTTCTCCTTCTGTCTCATTACCCTTCCCTACTGTACCCTTGTTCTCATCTATTGTAGTGTATGTCTTGATTAGATTGTAAGCTCTGATGAATAGGGACCATATTTATATGTGTCTGTAAAGTGCTGCATATGCCTTGTAGCACTATATAAATGATTAATAATAGTAGTAGTATTAGAGGAGCTACGTGGGTAGTGGCGGACCAACCAAGCAACTAAAATGTGTCCAGTACTCGGTATGTGCTTTGGACTGTGTGACTTGTTTTGAAAAGAGAATAGAGCCACCTGCAGGTCAAATACTGCTATTATAGAAACAGAAACGATGGCAGAAAAAGACCATGTGGCCTATCTAGTCTGCCCTTCCATATCAACTACAATAGTCCCCTTTTTACCTTTAGAGATCTTCTGTGTTTGTCCCTTGCTTTTTGAATTCAGATACTGTCCTCATGTCCACCACCTCCACTGGGACACTATTCCATGCATCTACAACTCTTTCCTAAAAAGATTTTTCCGCATATTACTCCTGAGTCTATCCCTTTTCACCCTCATCCTATATCCCTGCATTGCAGAGCTTGCCTTCAATTAAAAGAGACTCTCTTGAGCATTTATGCTGCAATGCAATGCGTGCCTTTGAGTCAGTCCTGACTCCTGGTGACCCAGAAGCTCCTTGGTTTTCTTGGCAGTGTCACTGGAAGTAGATTGCCAGGCCTTTCTTCTGAGGCAATGGAGTGACTTGCCCAAGGCCACAAGGAGTGCTAGTGGGAATTGAACCCTGGTTGCTTGGTTACCAAGCCAGTGTTCTAAACAACTTGGCTACTCCTCCACAAGCATTTATGCCACAGAGGTATTTAAATGTCTCCATCATATCTCCTCTATCCCACCTTTTCTCTGCACCAACTCCAACCTTCTTATATCCATTTGAAGGTACAGTTTCCAGAATTGTACACAATATTTCAAATGAGGTCGCATCAGAGACTTATAAAGAGGCATTATCACCTCATTTCTTCTGCTGGCCATTCCTCTCCCTATGCACCCAAGCATCCTTCTGGCTTTTGCAATCACCTTTTCTACCTGTTTAACTACTTTAAGATTATCAGACACAATCATGCCCAGGTCCCACTCTTCTTTCGTGGACAGAAGTACCTCACCCCCCACACTGTACAGCTCCTTTGGATTTTTGCAGCCTAAATACATGACCCTGCATTTTATAGCATTAAAACTCAGCTGTCATATTCTAGACCATTCTTCAAGTTTAGCTAGATCTCTACTCATGTTGTTGAATCCTTCCTGTGTGTCTTCTCTATTGCAGATTTTGGTGTCGTCTGCAAACAATCAAATCTTACCCAACAGTCTTTCTGCAATATCACTAACAAAGATTTTAAACAGAATCAGGCCAAGGACACACCACTGGTAACCTCCTTCTCCTCAGAGTGAGCTCCATTTACCTGTACCATTTTGTCGCCTCCCACTCAACCTATTTCTAACCCACTCAATAACTTTAGGGTCCATCCCTAGGATACTCAGTTTGTTTATAAGTCACCTCTGCAGAAGGGTGTCAAAGGCTTTACTGAAATCTAAATACACCACATCTAGGGCTTTGCCTCGATCCCACTCCCTGGTTACCCTGTCAAAGAAATCTATCAGATTTGTCTGACAAGACATGCCTCTGATCCTGCAATCCATTGGATTGCAGAAACCTCCTTTAGTAGCCTTTCCAATAATTTACTAACCACAGAATTTAGACTAACTGGCCTGTAGTTCTAAATGTCATCCTTTTGTCCACTTTTGTGTAAACTGACCACATATGCCTTTCTCCAGTTCTCTGGCACCACTCCTGACTCCAAAAGGTTAGACAGTGGAGCTGCTAGAAAGTCTCCAAGTTCCCTCTGGACCCATGACTTTGTCTACTTTTAGTTTAGCTAGTCCCTCTCGAACAGAGTCTTCTGAAAATCATTTGAGATTCCCATCGTTTCTGTTGCTATTTGTGGGTGTTTTCTGAGGTCCTACTTCAGTCCCTTCATCTGTGAACACAAAACAGAAATATTTGTTAAGCAATTCCGCTTTATCCTCATTAATTTCTGCATATTTCTCCCCTGCACCCTTGAGTCTGACAATACCACTTTTGTCCTACCTCCTCTTACTAACATATTTGAGAAATGTCTTATCCCTGCATTTTGTTGCATTGACTATTTCTTCTTCTTTTTGTACCTTTTCTTTCCTGACTACTTTGCTAGTTTCTCTAGGTTTCTCCAAATATAGATGCCTGTCTTCCTCTCTCTGTGATCTCTTGTATTTCATGAAGGCCTCCATCTTTTTCTTTACCTTCTCAGCTACTTCTTTGGAGAACCATAGCAGCCTCCTTTTCCTTTTACATTTATTTAACTTTGTAACAACAAGGTTTGTTGCCTTTAAAATATTCCCTTTTTCTACATCAGCCAGCTGTTCCCATCCTGCTAATGACTCTCTGAGGTATTGTCCCATCTTTGCAAAGTTAGTTTTTCCTAAAGTCTAAGACCCTCACTTTGAATGGATTTTATCAGCGGGTGTCCTTATAGTGAACCAACACCATCTGGTGATCACTGGATGCAAAATGATGTCCCATTGTAACATCAGAAACACTTTCCCCATTGGTAAGCACTACGTCCAGTAGGGCCCCATCACGTGTGGGTTCTGTTACCAGTTGCCTGAATAGTTCTCCCTGTAGAGAATCCTAGATCTCCTTACTTCTAGATGACACCACAGCAGGGATGTGCCAAGCCACATCTGGCATATTGAAATCACCTATCAGTAGCACTTCTCCTTTCATGGAAATACTGCATATGTCTTCTATTAAATCTCTGTCCACTTTTACACCCTGTGAGGCGGAGCTGTATATAACTCAAATGCAAATGGATTTCCCTTTCCCTCCTTCTAGTTTAACCCACAGTGCCTATTCTCTTCCTTTTAAGCTCTGTAGTTCCAAAGCTTTAATATTATTGTTAACATATAGTGTCCCTGCTCCTCCCCTTATTCCTACCCTGTCCTCTCTGAATAAAGTATAGCCTGGTATAGTTACATCCCAGTCATGGTTTTCTGTGAATCATGTTTCTGTTGTTGTTGTTAAGTGCCGTCAATTCGGTGTCGATTCATGGCGACCCTCTGGATAGTTGTCCCAAACGGTGTTCGATCTTCAGTCAAGTGGCTCATTGTTGACAGACTGGCACCCATAAGCTGCTGTTATTGTATTGATCCATCTCATTGCTGGCCTTCCTCTTTTGCGTTGATCTTCCACCTTGCCAAGCATGATGTCCTTCTCTAATGATCTCTCTCTTTGCATGATGTGTCCAAAATATGAAAGTCAAAGTCTTGTCAACTGAGCTTCTAAAGAAAGCTTAGGTTTGATCTTTTCTGTACTGACTGGTTTGTTCTTCAGGCAGTCCATGGTATACACAGTATTCGTCGCCAGCACCATAATTCAAAGGCATCAATTTTTTTCCTATCTTTTTCACTGTCTAACTTTCACATCCATATGATGTTACTGAAAAAGCCATGGCTTGAACAAGTCAAATCTTTGTATGGAGAGAAACATCTCTGCTCTCGAGAATCTTGTCTAGGTCTTTCATAGCCATTCTGCCAAGGGCAATGTGTCATCTGATTTCTTGACTGCTTGTTGCTTCTTTAGTGATAGTTGATCCAAGTAGGTTAAAATTGTCAACTATTTCAATTTCTTCTCCATCAACAATGAACTTATTCATTTTGCCAGTTCAGGATCTTTGTCTTCTTAACATTAAGGTGCAGACCCATTGTAAGACTATATTTCTTGATCTTGAAAAGCAAATGTTTCAAATCATCTTCACTTTGTAACTGCCAATAAATCCAAGTCAGCCTCTCCTATTAAGCCTCACCATCTGGGATCTTATTTCCCATAGTACGGGTATTTATACACACTGCTTTCCAGATGTTGTTGCTTTTATCCATTTCCACAAAGGTATCTAATGTTTCACTTACCTGGGGGCTCTCTTACCCATCCCCCTCGCCAGTCTGTTGCTGAAAATGCCTCGACACCTACTCAGTTCCATGTAAACTGTTTGACTCAAAATTTGTTAAATAAATTAAATACATTTTCATATAACTGGGACAATAGGGCAAGAATCAGGGGTTTTGCTAAGTTCTGAGAGCCAAGGGAGAGGGGGTGGGTGGTGGGAGAACATTGGGCAGCTATTATTTAGAGGTCACCAAGATTTAGCCTGATGAAAGGGGCAATGATTGGATCTGGCAACTGTGTTCACCCTGAGGTTACCAGGACCTGGATTAGGGCTATCTTTTGAATTTTCTGGAGCCCAGCTACACTTGTGGAGATAAAAATAGCAACAAGGACAACTGAGAGAGGACTGTACTGAAGAAGATGCTACTGGATCAAAGAAAAGAAGACTTGGATGTTTCCTGGCTGAGTGGTGTTGCAGTGACCAGCAGTTCACATACAATCTTTCACTCCCTAAAGATTTTTGATTAGATTCCAGCTATGCATTGTGACAGTGGGGTCAATTCTTATGAGGTTCCCCATGCAAAATTTTGCTAAGTTTCCACCATTGTTGGTGGGGGGAGGCACAGCAGCCCCCTCCCCCAAGCACATTTACTTTAAAATGTTTGCTGCACTGGCTTCCTTTTTTCTTGTGCCTCCCTTGAAGTTTGCAGGCTCAGCAGTCATCACCTCCTACTGCGGGGATGGTCTCACACTAGTGGCTGGAGAGTTCAGCTCGGCAGAGATGAAAGAGGTAGGCAAAGCCGCAGAGCAAACATTTTAATGTCAGCTTGCCACTCTGCTTTCACTGCTGCCATTTGGGCTGCCTTCCTTCCTGAACCACTTGCATTGCGGAAGCTGCTTGGGTGGAATTTACACCACTACTGTGTGGTAAACACATAGAATGTCATTTGCTGTCAGACATATTATTAGGGAAACCTGTTTATTGCCTTTAGCAAGGTACATAATGAAATGATTTGTCTTCTTTTCATAAACAGACATGTACAGCTTCTGCAGGCAGAGGAGGATTGCCCAACAGGAAATGTCAGATTATTGGCACAGACAGAGAGAGTTTCTTGTTCTTTGACAAAAGAAGGCAACGTTTATCCTGCTCCACAGAACCTACTGCATATGGGAAAAAGCTGGGGACGACAGTGTACATTAACTCTGCCTCAGTAAACTGGGCTACTAAAGAGAACGATGGGACTTTCCTTTTCATTTTAAGGAAACTTCAAACTCCTTATCAATTAGGGGGCTCAAGCAGGGCTGGTGCTCCTATTAGGCAAATGAGGCAGTTACCTAGAGTGCCAGCCCTCCAGGAGCGTCCATTGCTGCTGCCATCGCCGCTCTCGGGACCTTCAACAAGGTGATGGCCACAAACAGCCCCACAGCACTTATCTTTCAACCTCAGTGCCATGGGAATGTTTGGGCGTCAGAGGGGGGGCAGAAGCAAACAGCCTCGAGGCGCTGCAGGACTGCCTGCGGCCATTGCTGCCACTGGAGATCCTGGAGTGGGGTCGGCAGCAGCGGTGGTGCTGGTGTCAATGGGTGCTGCAGGGGGAAGGAGCACAAGGGATGAGGTTCGCCTAGGGTGCCTCATCTCTTTGTGCTGGTCCTGTAGTGCACCCAGACCTCAAGTGGTTAATCTTAAAGCTATATTTACAGATGAAATAGATTTGGATTTTAGAATTAATTACTCAACTTTTCAAATTTGAGCTCAAAGAGATATGCAATTTATTTCTCTGTCCAAGTGGATTTACAAACTAATTTGTACCTGAAGCAAAGAGGGCTGAAGTGGTTTGTCCCAGGTCACAAGGAGCATCAGTGGGAGGGCAGGTTTTTGGACCCAGGCTTACTTGGTTCTGAACCTGCTGGTTTAACCACTAGGCTACTCCAGATATCTGGTATGGCATTATATTAGATAACTTATCCATAGAGGATTATTCCTGCTATTTCTGCTGTTCCACTTTTACGGTATGTTTGTTATCCCTATAGCAGCTGAATATCACTGTTTTATGGAAGTGGAGGAGTAGCCTAGTGGTTAGAGCAACTGCCTCATACCCAGAAGATCAAGGGTTCAGTTCCCACTGGCACTCTGTGTGACCTTGGCCAAGTCATGTTACCCTCCATTGCCTTGGAAGAAAAGGCTGGCAATCTACTTCCAGTGATACATTGCCAAGAAAACCCAGAGGTAGCTGGGTCACTATGAGTTAACACTGACTTGATGGCACTTTAAAAAAAAATGGATAACCTGGAACTGCAATTATTTGATAGCATCATTCAACCCATCCTCCGACTCAAATTGAAGAGAGAGATAACGAATTGATTATAGATATTGCCAAGATAGCAACAAAGGGGGAAGCGATCATATTGGGTGACTTTAATCTACCTGATGTGGATTGGATTACTCCTTCTGCACATCTGGAAAGAAGCAAAAAAATTGTGGATGCTCTCCAAGATGCATTACTTAGACAAATGGTGATGGAACCAACCAGGGAAAGCTCAACGCTGGATGTAGTGCTTACCAACAGTGATAACGTGTCAAATGTCTGCGTGAGTGCCCCTGTGAGCAATAGCGACCATCACACGGTGTGGTTTGAGATAAATGCCATGGTACAGGCCAATCATAGCAAGCTCAAAGTCCTAAACTTCAAAAACACTGACTTCAATAAAATGGCCGAGTACTTAAAGGAGGAGATGACGGGGTGGAAGGAGATAAGGGAAGTGGAATTGCAATGGACTAAACTAAAGGCGGCAATAAAAGGGGCAACAGATAAATATGTAAGAAAAATAAATAAAAACAAGAGGAGAAGGAAACCTATTTGGTTTTCCAAAGAGGTGGCTGCGCAAATAAAGGCAAAAAACACAGCTTTCGCAAAATTCAAAAGCTTGCAAACAGAAGCACACAGAAATGAATACAGGATCCGTCTAAAAGAGTAATAAGGATAGCAAAATCAAAGGCAGAGGAAAAGATGGCTAAAGATGTTAAGGGTGGCAACAAAACTTTCTTCAGGTATATTCAGGAAAGGAAGAAGATCAGAGTTGGAATTGCAGGACTCAGAAGTGCTGGGAAAGGACTCGTGGAAAGTGACACTGAAAAAGCGAAATTGCTAAAGAAATACTTCTGCTCTGTTTTTACTAAAGAAGATCCTGGAGATGGACCAGCTGTGACTCCCAAATATAAAAATAGGACTGAAGTAGATACCACACCATTCACAGAAGATGAGGTGTTAGAACAACTTGCTAAACTGAAAGTGGACAAAGCCATGGGACCGGATGGGATACATCCCAGGATACTGAAAGAGCTCAGAGAGGTTCTTGCAGGACCGTTAAAGGATATCTTCAACAGATCCTTGGAAACAGGAGTGGTTCCTCAGGACTGGAGAATGGCTAATGTTGTACCTCTACACAAAAGTGGTGACAGGGAAGAAGTGTCAAATTACAGGCCCGTGAGCCTTACCTCGGTGGCAGGAAAAGTAATGGAGGCGCTCCTGAAAGAGCGAATAGTGAACTTTCTCAAAACCAACAGGTTGCAAGATCCAAGGCAACATGGTTTTACCGAAGGACGGTCTTGCCAAACAAATCTGATTGAGTTCTTTGATTGGGGTGACCAAGGAACTAGATCTGGGGCATGCAATGGATGTCATCTATCTGGATTTCAGCAAAGCCTTTGATACTGTTCCTCATAGGAGGCTTGTCAATAAACTCAGTAGCTTGGGGATGGGTCCCAAGATAGTAAACTGGATTAGAAATTGGTTGACTGACAGACAACAGAGGGTGATGGTACATGGAGCTCACTCGGATGAGAGGAAGGTGATTAGCGGGGTGCCTCAGGGTTCGGTCCTGGGCCCGGCACTGTTCAATATATTTGTGAGTGATATTGCTGAAGGACTGAATGGAAAGTCTGTCTTTCTGCAGATGACACAAAAATTTGCAACAGAGTGGACTCCCCCGAGGGAGTGGATAACATGAGGAAAGATCTACAAAAGCTGGAAGACTGGTCTAATGCTTGGCAACTACGATTTAATGTGAAAAAGTGCAGTGTCATGCACTTGGGTAGCAGAAATCCAAGGGAAGAGTATACAATAGGGGGTGAGAGGTTGGTATGCACGGTTCAGGAGAAAGACCTTGGTGTGATTATCTCTGATGATCTCAAGGTGGCAAAACAGTGCGACAAGGCGGTGGCAAAAGCCAGGAGGATGTTGGGCTGCATACAAAGAGGGATTACCAGCAGAAAGGAAGAGGTACTTATGCCACTGTACAAGTCACTGGTGAGGCCTCACTTGGAATACTGTGTTCAGTTTTGGAGGCCATATCTTGCAAAAGATGTAAAAAGACTGGAAACTGTTCAGAGAAAGGCGACCAAAATGATTTGGAGCCTGCGTCAGAAGCCTTATGAGAAGAGACTTGAAGACCTAAATATGTACACTTTGGAGGAGAGGAGGGACAGGGGAGATATGATTCAGACCTTTAAATACTTAAAGAGAAATGATGAACAAACAAACCTCTTCCAAAGACGGGGAAGCTGTAAAACTAGAGGGCATAACATGAAGCTGCAAGGTGGTAAATTGAAAGGCAATGTCAGGAAATATTTCTTCACTGAAAGGGTGGTGGATGCTTGGAATGCCCTCCCGATGGAAGTGGTGGGGGCAAACACGGTGATGGAATTCAAAACAGCATGGGACAAACACAGTGGATCCCTTTACAGCAACAGGATAAAAGCAAAATAAACGGTACCATCTAACTTCTGAACTATCTAGCGTCTGAACAAATAAAGGTGTCCTACATGGAGTGGTGGGTTCACCCCTAAACAGAAACAAAACATGGGGAGGGGTGGCCTGCACAGAGCGACAGGTGCACCTACTCTTGCCATCTTGCTGGGCAGACTAGATGGACCATGCTGGTCTTTATCTGCTGTCACTTACTATGTTACTATGTTACTATGAGAGTGAACTCTGACACTCATCAAAACAATACTGAAAAGGACATACCATCAATAAAAAACCTGCAGCTCCCATTCTGCAGACAGATTCTCCCTGTCCTCAGAAACACCTCCAATAGGATGCAGAGCAAACTACTAGTCTTGATACAAAAGAAAATATACAAATGTTGGTGTCATCTGAAAAACAGCAAGAGAAACTCCCTCCACTGCCAGGCGCTCTCTGAAGTAACACAAAATCCTGGAAAAAACACTCTGAACACATAGGGGCCCTTTTCCTGCAATGCAGGTATGGATATTGTGGGCTTTAGTGTATACTACTGACCTGCAGCAACTGCTATGGCACGCTTAAAGCAGGCAGCATGGAAAAAATCCTGCACTAACACCTCTTAGCACAACAGAGTAGAAGGGGGGGGGGGTGTCAGGATGGAGAATAGGCATGGCTGCTGGTGACAGCTAGCATGTAGGATGTTCTTGCACACTAGCTATCACAACTACCAGTAGCCATTGTCCAGCACTTCAGTATTTGCTGCAGCACCCCATCACCCCTTCCATCAGGGTGCAGTCAGCTCCCAATCAAACCCCCCTTACCACAGCCTCCTCTACCCTGATACCCCACCTGGAGATTTCCCTGCAGACCCCTTCCCCCATGAGTATCCCCTACTCCACCTATCACAAATTCCTTGATTGTAAATACCCCCACCGGAGCAACCCCCCCCCCCATTCAAAACTTCCCATCCTTAGGATAGCCAATCAGTAGTCAAAGTCCCCCCTCTGGCCTCCCCTGAGATTCCCTTGCCCTCATGAGCCTAACGCAGACCCATCCCCCACCTCCTCAAGCCCTCCTTGGTCTTACCGGAGTCTTCCCTGGTGCCTAGTAAATATTGGGCAGGAGCAGTCCCCCTCTGCTTTTTGCCCCGGTTGGTGAGGCTTCCAATATGGTCAGTCCCCCCCCCACCCCCACCCCAGCAGTACTCTTGTGGTACTAATGCTAGAGTCAACCCTTTGTGGTAGTACCATGAGACTACCACTAGAGGTCAAGGCAGCCATATTGGAAGCTTTGCTAGCTGGGGCAGAAAAGGAAGGGATTACTCCTGTCCCGATGTCCACCAGGCACAAGGAATGATCTCAGTGAGATCTGTGAGGGTCTCAGGGGGATGAGGGGTGGGTCTGAATTAGGGTGATGAGTGCAGGGAAAGGGCTGAGGGGGCCATTCCAAGAGATGGGGAGGGGGGGGGGGAGGTGTTCCTGAACAAGAGAGCGATCAGTGAAAGGTTACTCTAGTGGGGGATCAGGGGATATGTGATCAGTGAAGTGGGATATACTCGGAGGGTGTGACTGAAGGATGCTTGGGGAGTTTTTGTCAAAGGAGTACAATCGGAGGGGAGGTGAAGATCATGGCCACTGCCTCTCGGCTGTCTGTGGTGCCAAGGCAGACAGCGCAGGTGCTCCCGCTCTGTCAGAGCTCCCACGTGTGGTATGTGCCTGTCCTCTGTGCTAAATACAAGGCAGATTGTGGGGATGCCCACTGCATGTACCACACCTAAACTTTTCAGGTTAAGGTGTGGTAAGTGCAATCACCTACCGCACTTTAGTAAAGAGGCTCCATATATAGCAAACCTGCCCTGCCAAAGCAACAGTAACACCAGAACCAAAAGAGCAATAACCCTGCTTATGTCAAATAGGCAATGCAAACACTACAACATGCCCTAGAAGATGCCCAATACACCCCTTATTGGAAGGAGCAGATTGGAAAGCAGAACAAACTGTACTGCTACAGATGCCTGCACAGAAACTACACCCTTGCAGAATACCTGAGCTTCGTCACATATGCAAAACGCAGACAGTCCCTCACTAGTACGGCAGAACAAGTGATCATAGAACGATGCAGACAACTCCTGAACTGGAAACCCCAAGACAACAGATTCTGCTTTAGTTAGAAGCTTAGCCTGAAGCAGAATAACACAAACATGAGACTTTTTGTGTACAGTGATGGCCAAAATCTTTATTTTATATTTAAATATATATTTCAAGACCAGGGGCGGCTCAAGGCAATCTGCTGCCTGAGGCGAAGAATGAGACGGCGCCCCCCCCCCACCACCTAAGAGGGTGGCGGGGCTTTCTCAGAACTCCAATCAGGGACTGAACCAAACCAAAAAACCAATTAGATTATATGGAGGAAATGCAAGATGTTTGCACACAGGGCCGTACCGAGCTGCAATCGTGCCCTGTGCGACTTGCAGATCGGGCGTGCGCCCTCTCCCCCTCATACCTGTGTCCAGCGCTGCCTGCTCTTTCCCTGCTGCTGCCGCCCTCTAATTTTTTCACGGAGGTGCCGGCAGCAGGGAAAGAGCAGGCAGCACTGGACAAAGGTATGGGGAGGAGGAGGGGGGACATGCATCCAATCTGAAAGGCGCCGGCATTTTAAGCAGATCTGTCCCTCCCTGCTCTGACATCGTGTCGGAGGAGGGAGGGACCAGACCTGCTTAAAGTGCTGTGAAAAGGCTTGGGGGCACATTTTGGCTGCCTGCTATTGTCCTGCCAGAGGTGGCAGGGCAACAGCAGACAGCTGAAATGTGCCCCCCAAGCCTTTGCGCCCTGTGCGGCTGCACTGCTTGCATAGGGCTAGGTATGGTCCTGTTTGCACACCAAAGAACTAAAAGAGAGCAAGAACCAACAGCACAGTTTATAAAACTAAATTATAACTTATTTTTATTTTGTTGTTATAAACTGCGTTACGGTTCTTGCTTTTTCTTTTTCAACATATATTTTGCATCCATAGTGGGTGAGAGCAGAACCAGAACATTCACCCACAGAACTCAATATTTAAAAAAAAAATCTGATTCTGATCATCTCACTAACAACAAAATGAGAGAGCTCTTCGAAATTGTGAAAACACTCACCAAGTAGAACAAATCCGACAGCGAAGTGCAAATAGACCCACAAAGATTCGCAGACCACATCCAAGACAAATTCCACTCAGCTCCACGAAGGAATACTAACACAAGCACCAAACCAACCACCACCTCAAGAAAAACTTGGGACAAATTCAGCAACCCATCCACAGAGTAGCTTTCACACATCATCACCGCCCTCAACACAAGCACGGCCCCAACAGACCCATGCCCAGTCACATGGATCAAAACGACAAAGTCAAACTTTATCCACACCATACACAACATGGTGAAAAGTTCTCTAACACAAGGTATCATGCCAGACCAGCTAAAACTCGCCACAATAAGACCAATCCCGAAGAAATCAGCACTTGACAAAAACAACCCAGCAGCCTACAGACCCATCTCAAGCATCCCCCTACTGGCTAAGATTATTGAGAAAGTGGTACAACATCAACTACAAGACCACATTGACAACCACGCACAACTCAACCACAACCAACACGGTTTCCGCCCCAACCATGGAGTTGAAACACTCCTGCTATACCTCTTTAACGACATACTACACCTCATAGACAACAGCAAGAACGGAATACTCATGAACTTCATTGACCTATCATCAGCGTTTGACACAGTCGACCACGGAACACTACTAGCAAGACTACAGAACATCGGACTACACGGAGCCACACTGAGGTGGTTCCACTCTTACCTAACGGGCAGACAGATACAGGTCAAGATTGGGCCCAACACATCCTGATCCATAAAAGTCATGCAAGGCGTACCCCAAGGATCCGCACTATCAGCTCTCTTATTCAACATCTACATCCAACCAATATGCAACATCATAAAAGAGCACGGGATAAAATACACAATCTATGCGGACGACATAATGATATACACACCAATCACCCTCGACAACCCAGACCACACCAAGATAGCAGACTGTCTCACACATATGAACACCTGGTTTCAAGACAACAACATGACCATAAACTACAGCAAGACCGAGGCGCTAATCATCACACGAAACTCTGACTTCATCCCCCCCTGCGACATCAAGATAGGCACCACAACCATACCCATACAATCAGAAGTGAAATACCTCGGAGTGACAATGGACAAAGAACTTAACCTTCAGTCCCACATTAGCAGAACCACCAAAAATGCATACCACAGGATGAGACTAGTACGACGCCTCAAGCCCCTCCTCACTCAGGAACACTTCCGCACAGTTTGTCAAGCACTAATAACCCCAATCCTAGACTTCTGCAACCCAATCTATCTAGGTCTAATGAAACAGACACTAAGACCATTGCAACTGGCACAAAACACTGCAGCACGCATAATTGCTGGCACCACAAGACAAGAACACATCACACCCACCCTAAAAGAGCTCCACTGGCTGCCTATCAGTGCCCGCATTAGATACAAGACAATCATAAACATTTTCAAAATCAAACATCAATCATCAGCTTTCAGCCTACACCCACTCATACAACCAGACAACAGCACAAGACCGAGAAGAAGAGGCACATCCAACCGTGTCAACACACCTAAAGATATCAACAGGGTACGTAAGGACACCGAAAAACGAGCCTTATCAAAGGCGGCACCAACAATCTGGAACGCCCTCCCCGACGAACTGCGTTCAACAACAGACCTTAAGGAGTTCAGGAAACTACTGAAGACAACCCTCTTCATAGAACACTACGGTCACATTACTTAAACCATGCAAAAGACACCTCAATTCCCCCCACATGTCACTATAATTGTAATTAAGCAAGGAACTGATTCCCATAGCATTGTAAATAGCGCACGCTGTAAATAGCACCACAAGAATCAACGTCCAGACACACTCTCACGCATACACTACTCACTGCATGTACACACTATACCCTGTATCTTATTGATTGTTTGCTGTTCAGACCGCCTTGATTGCAGGATAAGGCGGTATAGAAATACATTTAAATAAATAAATAAATAAACAACAACAACCACTATTCTCCAGTCCCAGGCATATTGTGAACTAATACAAAACCCTACAACAAAGAGCAAACCTACCATACCATACCATATCAGCACAAACTTCCAAAACTCACATAAAGAGCCCATCCAAAAAAAGCATCACTGTAAATACTGCAGTGGGCCCTGGAACATCCAAAAACCTATTTGAAAAGCTGAACAAGTCAAATTAATACAGTACAGTATAGATCTTTATGTACAAACTCCATGTTAACAGAACACCTGGCCTCAGTCACACACTCACAATATCGACCCTCACCAAGTACAGAATAAGTAACCACAATCAAAAATAAAAATATGTAGACAAAATGTAAACTGAAACCCCAAGAAGCCAGACTCCGCATGCAGTGTAACATCAGATAAATAAGATATGCAGTTCCCCCATACAGTGTAAAATATAAAGATAGCTCAAAGTCCAATCACTAAAATTAAATAAAATTATTTTTCTACGTTTGTTGTCTGACCATTTTATTCTCTGATCATGTTGGTCCCGATCTGAGGCTTCTGCTTTCCTGTCTTCTCTTAGCTCTCTTTCTGTGGTCTATAGTCCATCTGCCATTTCTTATCTCTTCTTTTGTTTTCTTCACTCCCTTCCATCAGCCCATTTCTAGTTCCAGTAACCCTCCCTAGTATCAGCCCCCTTTCCAGTCCTCCCCTCCTAGTACCTTCCAATGTCAACCGCCTTGCATTCCCACGACTCTCACTGGTATCCATTCCCTTCCAGACCCCTTCCTTCCCCATTATCCAGCCCCTTCTAGTCCAAATACCATCCCAGGTATCAGCTCACGTCCACTCTCAGTGCCACCCCCCCCCTCAGCTCCCTTCCAGTCCCCCTTCAGTACATCCCAGCTGTCAGCTCCATTCCAGCCCCCTCCATATCAGCTCCTTTCGAACCCTCTCTTTCCCCCATGTCAGCTTCCTTCCTGCCCCCTCCTTCCCCTGGCAGACCCTCTCAGTATCTACTCCCTTCCAGTCCTAGTCTTCTATCCCCCCATTAGCCCATTTCAAGTTCTAGCCCCCTCCCGATCAGCCTATTTCTATTCTTAACCCTCATCAACCCATTTCCAGTTCTAACCCCCCGATAGTCCATTACCAGTCCTAGCCCCCTCCCGATCAGCCTAGTTCTATTCTTAATGCCCCATCATCCCATTTGCAGTTCTAACCCCCCCAATATCCCATTACCAGTCCTAGCCCCCTCCCGATCAGCCTATTTCTATTCATAATCCCTCATCAGCCCATTTCCAGTTCTAAACCCCCGGTAGCCCATTTCCAGTCCTAGCCCCCCTCCAGATCAGCCTATTTCTATTCTTAACCCCCCATCAGCCCATTTCCAGTTCTGAACCCCCCCCATCAGCCCATTTACAGTCCTAGTCCTCCCCCATCAGCCCATTACTATTTCTTGACTTGTGCTACCCCCCCCCCAGCCCAGCCCAGCCTGACCTTGGGAAATTGAAGAATAAAAAAAATATTTCCCATCAGTGCCAGCAGGCTCAGCTTTAACAGAGCTGTGGGAAAAGGGAAACACTCTCCCTTTGCACGGCTCTGCAAAGCTGAGCTGGCGCGAGGTGGGGGAAGACTGGTTGCTGTCAGGGCTCTTCGGGGAGGTGGCAGCCGCGGGGCACTTCATGCAGCTTCTACAACCATTTTTTTTTTAAGGCTGAATGAGGCGGTCTTTTTGGGGGCAATTTTTGCCTCCCTCCATAAAATTGCCACCTAAGACTAACGCCTCACTTAGCCTCATTATAGAGTCACCCCTGTTCAAGACAAATACATGAAAACCTTATTCAACAGGTAGCATAAGTAATGAAAACAAAAGCAAACAAAACCAGGAAACCCAGGTTTTAGCCCACCTTATGGGTAGTGACGTCATCCTGCATGATGGCAGCCTGAGCGCTAAGCTCTGGAGCTATCCCTGATTGATTGTATTAAAATACCCTCTTGAGAGTGATAAAGAAAGTGCAGTATGCTGCCCCGATAGCCAGAGAGTATGGGCAGTGTGATGAACACTCAGCAGAAATCGGCAGACTTGCGAAAATTTGCCTACAGTGGAGCAAATGCAGAAGGAGGCAAGTACAAAATAGCCGCCACGGTGGGGGTGGGGAGGGGGTCCAAAAGCTCAGAGCAGCCACAGCATGACAGCAAAGGGAGCAAAACCAGCAATGAGGACCATGGAGAGGTAACCATTCATCAGGTCTCCCGCGGTGAGTTGAAAGAATGGTTCAATGACCTAAAATCTGAACTAGCCATAAAAATGGAGCTAGGGGAGCTCATGGGGGACATGAGAGAGGAGCTTGTGAAACTGGGATGGTGAGTGGGGGAGCATGATGATAGGATGGAACATGTGGAGCAGAAACAGGAAGAGCTGGCAGCCAAGTTCGAGGTGGATGAGGATTTGAAAGATCAGTTCTAATATAAACTGGAGGACCTGGAAAACAGGACTAGGAGAAACAATCTCCGAATCAGGGGGATACCTCCCCTTCCTCGACCAGTCCCCTTCCACTACCCCATTCCCTCCACCCTCTCCCGATATCCCTGTGCAACCTCTTTATCAAACCTTCAACACTTCTGGTAATCTTGCAGAAACAAACCAGCTTATATCACTTAATCAAACAAACAAGCAGCAGTTCCACTGGCACCTCAAAGAGTGTGAGCCAACTATGGGGCTAGAACAGTCCATACGCCCCTGTTCGCTCACACAAATCTGTTTAAAACCAGCCAGTGGTCTCTTCTCTTCAATTCTTGACTGGTGTCTTAAGGTTCCTCTGATTCCACAGAAAACTGTCCAGTGAGAGCTCCTATTCCATTCTTCTTGGCAACATTCTTGGCATCGTCCATGGCTTTCAACACCTCTTCCACAGTTCTAACCCTCCACGACCTCTCCCCATTTTAGAAGAATAGTCCAAAAGGTTGTAATCAATGATATTTAATCTCAGCTCGCCTTAAAGCTCTGCGCCGCTGCAACATGCTCACTGAGAGGTCCACATAAATGGATACCTTGTAGCCCTGACACTCAAAGGTACTCAGTCCCCGCATTTTGGCAGCTATGTGTTGTCATGCCCTCACCACTCGCCTCCAGCTTGGAGGGGCGTGGTTGTATAAGGAACTTTCCCCTTTCAGCCTTAACTGACTAGTTCCCCGCAATGCTTTCTGGGAAATGTAGTTTAATTGCGATATATATGGGCTTCAGGTAGAAAGCTGTAGTCAGGCTCCTTGGGTAAGGCAATGACAGAAATTTATTGAGCACAAAAAAGGTTCATAAATACCACATTCAGGCATACCTCTCCAGGCTTCTTCAAAGTACAACAGGTTATAAGCAAAACAAAACCCCAAACCAAAGTGACAGCTTAAAGTATTCTTCAGCTCAGAAAAACATAGCCTTTTAACAGCAAGGCTACCAGCTTCCTTTAGCCTTGCTGGTTAAAGCAAAAACACCAAAACAGGCTTTCTTCTTTGGAAATTTGCCTTCTTTTCCAGTCTCAAACCTTTCCAGGCTGTTTTCCAATTTACAAGCAAAAAAACAAAAACTCCAAACAGGAACAAACTTTCAATGTGCAAGCAAAGTTCTATTCAGGTTTCTCAGGAAAATTCAAGAGTAAAAAGAAAGCTTTTTCCTCACAGTTAATTTGGCTTCTTGCCATCTCACTTCACAGGTAGCAGGTGGTTAACAAGCACAATTCACAACTCCAGCTTGTTCTTACGTCTTAGTAAAACTTCCCCTCTTTACCACGTGGGAATTTACAATCCATATACCTGCTTCTTATGGTTACCTTTCTCTGGAGGGTTTTTGTCTCAGGGCTGGCTTTCCTTCAACCCTTCTGTGGCTAAGGCTTGGCACAAAGAACAATCCATGAGGGTGTCTTCCTCATTCAGCACAGCATCAGGCTCTCCTAGCTGCATAGACTCTGACTCTCCTTCTGGCTCACTGGGCTCAGCTGACAGCCTCTCGTTAGAGCTGAGAGTGTCTCCTGCACCTCTGCACTGCCCAGCATTAGTCAGGCTTCTCCTGCTCTGCTCAGCATGCATCAAGCTTCTTAGGCTCGTACCTGTGCCTCGGCTTGTATCAGCTTCTCTCTCTCTTTCTCCTCTTCTTGCCTTTGCCTCTGCCCTTGCTTCTGGCGTTCCTTCCACCCTCTCTCTTTCTCCTCTTCTATAATCTAGCATAGGCTTATATCTCCAGGATTCCAGCCCCACCTCCTCTCTTCCCAGGTGACAGAGATCACTCTGCTTTCTGGCACCTGAGTAATCAGGGAGCTTACTGACGTAAGGGTCTTGAACCTTAGGTCTGTATTCACTCTCCCTTATTTCACTAGGGGAAACATGAAACCTGTTCCAGCTGGGGGTTTTCTGGTTCCTAGGTGAGTTTGTGGCTTTGTTACGCTGACCTTACAAAAGGGGCCCTTTTACTAGGGTGAACTCTTTGCCTTTTTCCCTTTCCCCAAACTCAGGATAGGCTTCCTTACCACAGTGTCCTTTGAGTTTGTAATCCTACTACTACTACTACTACTTATCATTAATATAGTGCTACAAGATATATGCAGCACTGTACAGAGACATGTAAGAGAAAGTCCATTCTCCTAAGATCTTACAGTCTAGTCAAGACAGCCAACACAACTAGAGATTAGGATATATCTCGGGGAATGGTAAGGAAACACAGAGGAGGTGAGCAGGAGACTACCTCAGGGCTCTGTCTTGGGACCTCTCCTTTTTTCTCTCTACACTCAGACCCTTGGTGCATTTATTTCCTCCCATGGTTTTCAGTACCATCATTATGCTGATAATTCTCAGATTTACCTTTCTGTGCCTGAAATCTCTCCAGGAATCCAGGCCTGGATCTCCTCCTGCTTTTCTGACATTGCTGCCAAGATGTCTCACCCCCATCTGAATATTCGGTGCCATTATCCAGATTGTGGCTGGCACTGAATATCCAGATAGAGTAGCAAGTGACCACACTATCCAAATAGCGGTGATATTATCCAGACAGCATTCTGAATATTGCCATTCTCTAAATAACTTTTAGGAACACCAACGCTCCATCTGTGCATCACCTGTGCGCTAGACAGATAGTGCCAGGGTGGTGAGTGATGATTTTCAATGGTACTATGTGAATGGCGCTACTGAAAATCATCAGATAGACCCTCTCCAGTCCCATGGTCCAATCATAAACAAATAAACTTCTCCCTCACACAAAACCTCATCGAGAATAATCATAACATGCAACCACCAACAAGAAGATTGAAAACCTTTGACAAAGAAACTTTCATTAAAGACACCCTTACACAACTGATTGAAGACTCCACAGACCCCAATATCCTCATTGAGAATTTGAACAACAGTATCAGACAAGCAGCCATAGCAACAAACCCCATTACGCCAATACATGCAAGGCAACCTAAAACTGATTGGTACACCCCAGCCCTCTGCAGCCAAAAGCGACAACTCCGCAAGCAAGAAAGAAAATGGTGCAAAACCAAACAAAATGAAGACAGAACATATTATCTACAACTTATGAAGGAATACCACACAGCTGCAGACAAAGCCAGATGCAAACACCACACTAAAATACTCAACTCTGCAATCAACTGATCAAGGGAGCTTTTTAACATAGTAAAACAAATGACAAAAATGGCAGACATCGAAAACCAAGAAATTAAGCTCAGCCCCGAACAACTAGCCCTACACTATAAACAACTCCATCTTCGACCAAACACACCTTACCTACCACCTGTCGAAGACAAAGAACACTCAGACCCATGGACCTCCTTCACAGCTGTCACAAAAAGACAAATAGGAAATGTAAGGGTATCTGTTCTTTCCTTTCCCAGCACTTACCCTTGGGACGTCCTCTAATTCTCTGGGTCGAGGAATTACCTTACCTTCTCTGTCTGGGATCCCAGGGGAACAAACACACACACACACATAAGTAGCATGTAAGTTTATTCCGTACGTTAGAAGTGCAGTCTATCTTTATACAGTATCAAAAACATATATACGTCATAAACCCATCCCAGCAGCATAGCCCTGCACCTGCTATTGCTAATTAGCAATCGTACAAACTGGTACCTGTCTCTGTGAAGATCACTGAATCTTGTCTTAGCACAACACATTCCTTTCTATCTAGGTATTCACAGATGGGCCTCATGGTCCCTTTGTATAACAAGAAACTGATTTCCCCTTACAATTCCCCCCTTTGGGCCTGTATAGGCCCACTAGAAGAACAGCCTAACAATCTACTACAAAATAACAAAACAGGCATTATTAACGGAATATCTGTACGCGGCAGCTCAGGTACATCAGCCGCCGTAAAAGCAGGAGTATAAGAGTACATAAAAGTGGTGGAGCTCTGTAGGGCCTTCCGACAGCAGCCAAGAACAAATGAAAATATACAACAGAAAAGAACAAGGATTATAAAACCGCTCCATAGGGCAATAATCAGCCCTTTGAGACCAACCCAAAGGAAGATACATCAGAGAGTAAGCATGAGAAACTGCTGTAGTTGAAGAACAGTATAGAGCAGTATTAGACAGGCTAAAAGCAGAAACAATAAAACAATCTGTAGCATTAAAACTAGAGACAGTTTACAATGGGCAAGGGACCTAGTCATATCCCAAAGAGGGGCGAGTAACACCAATGTTATACAAGGAAGTAGAAAAAGAAACATGGGGCTGGGTGCAGTTTAAATTGTCAAGTACAGTAAACTTCTGCCTTTCACACAGATTAGAAGGTACAGTAATGAGACATGTTGAGAGAAAAGCTCCAGCTTGTAGCGAGCTGCGCACACAAAAGGTAAGGCAGTCTGGGCAAGTAGTATTGCCGTATTAACAGTTCCAGAGATGGGCTGAAGGAGGCGCCACATGAGTGGTAGGAGGAGTCAACACAGTCTTGTGCGTGATGCTCAGGAGGCTGGAGGGCGGTCTGGAACCGAAGATGATGTCAATGGAGACGATACACGTTTGATTCTTGACGCATGGATCCACGAAGGGCAGGAGTCCCACAGGATGGCTGTCCATGTGATGGCGATTACTGTAGTTGGAGGTCCGTAGGGCGGGTCTAGGGTACTGTGCTTGTGAGGTGCTCTGACCTGTACCTGGTCACCAACCTTGAAGGGATATGTTGGTTCGGTACCTCTAGGCCGAAAGCTGCTTTTCTTCAGGAGTCTTCTCCTCTCCTCTCCAGTTGCTAGGGCCTTGGCTGCCCCGGCGTCAGCTACTTCTCATCCTAGTCCTGAAGCCAGATCTATAGATGGAGAATGTTTCCAGCGAGGGCAATGGCTTCAGGATCTTTTAACCGCCACCTTCACTGTAATCGGTGTTATCAGAAGAACTTGGAACGGTCCCATACTGGAAAAGGGGCTTATACTGTGTGCTGGTGGTATGTCTTTACCAAATCCAGTCTCCGGATTGAAAGAAAAGAGCTGAGTCATCCAGCAGAAAGGACTGGACCTGCTGAGCATACCTGTGGAGGGAAGAGAGTTGCCTCTGCTGCTAGGAAATACAAGAGATCAAATGTGAGGCTCAGGAGTATAAAAAGTAAGCAGTCTTCCATATAACAGTTCAAAGGGAGAAAAATTTCAGTCTACTCCTTTAGGGCAATTTGTTTGGTTTTGGGTTTTTTTTTGTTGTTGTTGAACAGAGTCAAAGGCAAGACAGTTTAGTGTCTTTACAAAGTTTTTTTTAAGGTTTTGGAGGTTCCCCCTTCGTGGGTTGCTGTTTGCATACAACAGCCAAATCCTAAGCAACTCAATTTAACTACTACATTTTGACAAGATGCCCACACTTATTCAATTGTTCCACAATTTTAGAATTATACCAATTTGTAAAAATTTGTGTAGGTAACTTTCCTCCCTTACCTTCATGTGTCGGGCCAGGACACATAGAGGCAAAAAGGAATAAAAGCATCTGAAAAGCACCACATGGCCAGTGTGGGTCTCCCCAAAGCTCATTAGGATGAAAAGTGCACTCAGCCTATCTCCAAGTGTCTATTTCCAATTATTGGGTATATCTCTGGGCTAGATGACTTCCAAAATTGGAGTTAATGGGGATGGCATAATCAAATATTGTAGAGTATTCATTGTCAGTTTTCTTTCTAGGTGGATACATCGGATACATCATTTCACATTTCAATTCACCCTCACCATTTTATAATGTTAATCTGAGTTCTCCTTTCCAACATGAATATTCCATCACACTCCTCTCAACACCACTTTTTTTCCACTTACATCATTCCATCAAACTACATGCATAGGTCCATACCATACTAGTGTATCCTTATTTGGCAAGGCTGCTAGGAACATCAAACAATTGTTAAAAACTTAGTATTTTTGTAAACAAAAGGTATATATAAAATATAAATGTAGATCCTTTTCAATAAGCATAACAATATGAGTAAACAGTGCTCATTCTAATTAGCAACTGCCTAAACAAAATATAGGTAAAGTCCTTACAATATAGACTAGTGCTTCACGGCATTTTATAACATCAATCCCAATAGGAAGGAGTATGGCTTCTAACAGAACGGCCACATAATCTCTCAGGTGTGACTAAAGTCTATCTTATACCCGGTTCCCAGTGAGAGTGCTGTGGAAACTTAATATTTGAGGACTGATCTTATAATTGCAGTGCCCACAAGGATCTGTGCAAGTTACTCACTAATCATGGTGTTTAAGAGATCCATAAGAACATAAGATATGCCATACTGGGTCAGACCAAGGTCCATCAAGCCCAGTATTTTGTTTCCAACAGTGGCCAATCTAGGTCATATGTACCTAGCAGTTTCCCCAAGAGACACAAGTTCCACAATGCTTGTACTGGGTCAAGCATTGATATCTTCGGTCACTTCTTAATAATGATTTATGGACCTTTCCTCCAGGAACTTGTCCAAACCTTTTTTAAACCAAGCTACACTAACAGCCTTTACTACATCCTACGGTAACAAATTCCAGAGTTTGATTACACGTTGAGTGAAAAAATATTTTCTTTTATTAGTCTTAAATAGTTTACCCTGTAGCTTCATTGCATGTCCCCTAGTCTTTCTATATTCTGATAAGGTAAACAATCGATCTACGTTTACCCGTTCCACTCCATTCATTAATTTATAGACTTCTATCATATCTCCCCTCAGCCGTCTCTTTTCCAGGTTAAAGAGCCCTAACCTTTTTAGCTTTTCTTCATAGGAGTATCCTTCCATCCCCTTTACCATTTTGGTGGCTCTTTTCTGTACCTTTTCTAAAATCTCTATATCCTTTTTAAGATACGGCGACCAGAATTGCACACAATATTCAAGGTGTGGTCTCACCATGGAACGATATAGAGGCATTATAATATCTTTTGTTTTATTTTCCATTCCTTTCCTTATCATACCTAGCATTCTATTTGCTCTCTTGGCTGCCACTGCACACTGGGCCGAGGGTTTTAACATGGTATCCACAATGACGCCTAAATCTTTTTCCTGGGTGGTGACTCCTATTGTGGAACCTTGCATCGTGTAACCATAATTTGGGTTGTTCTTCCCTAGGTGAATAACCTTGCACTTGTCCACATTAAATTTCATCTGCCATTTTGATGCCCAGTCTTCCAATTTATCAAGAACCTCTTGTAATTTTTCACAATCCTCTTGGGTTTTAACAACTTTAAATAGTTTTGTGTCATCTGCAAATTTGATAACCTCACTCGTTATTCCACTTTCCAGGTCATTTATGAATATGTCAAAAAGCAGCGGACCCAGCACAGATCCCTGGGGTACACCACTATTCACCTTTCTCCATTGGGAAAATTGGCCATTTAGCCCTACCCTCTGCTTTCTATCTTTTAACCAGTTCCTGATCCACAATAGTACACTGCCTCCTATCCCATGACTTTTTAGTTTTGCCAAAAGTCTCTGATGAGGGACCTTGCCAAAGGCTTTCTGAAAGTCCAGGTACACAATATCAACCGACTGACCTTTTTCCACCTGTTTATTCACTCCTTCAAAAAAACATAACAGATTAGTAAGACAAGATCTTCCTTGTCTAAAGCCATGTTGGCTGTCTCCCATTAGGTTGTGACTATCTACATGCTGAGTAATTTTATTCTTTATGATGGTTTCTACCATTTTTCCCGGTACTGACGTCAGGCTCACCGGTCTGTAGTTTCCCGGATCACCCCTGGAACCCTTTTTAAAAATTGGTGTTACATTGGCGATCCTCCAATCTTCAGGTATTAGAGATGATTTTAATGATAGTTCACAGATTACTGAGAGCAGGTCTGCAATCTCATATTTCAGTTCTTTCAACACCCTTGGATGTATACCATCCGGCCCAGGTGATTTGCTACTCTTCAGTTTATCTAATAGTTGTAATACATGTTCCCGATGTATCGATATTTCCTTCAATTCTTCCGCACCTTTAAATACCACTTCAGTCATGGGTAACATCCCTACATCTTCCTCAGTAAAGACCGAAGCAAAGAATTCATTCAGTCTCTCCGCTATCGCCTTGTCGCCTCTTAGTGCTCCTTTAACCCCTTTATCATCTAATGGACCAACTGACTCTCTCACAGGTTTTTTGCTACGAATGTACTTGAAAAGGTCTTTATTTCGCGTTTTTGCTTCCGCAGCAAGCTTCTTCTCAAATTCTCTCTTTGCCTGCCTTATCAATGCCTTGCATTTGATTTGCCAGTGCTTGTGCTGTTTCCAGGTTTCGTCGTTTGGCTCTTTTTTCCATTTACTGAAAGATGCTTTTTTGGCAACAACAGCCTCTCTGACCTCACCTTTAAACCATGCTGGCAGTTTTTTGGACTTCCTTCCACTTTTCTTAAAGCGTAGAATACAGCTGGTCTGGGCTTCCAAGATAGTATTTTTCAACAACACCCAAGCTTGATGTACTGTAGTGGCGAGGCCAGGGAGGAGCAGAAATCTGGGAGACAGGAGGAGCCTGGGAGACAGGAGGAGCCTGGGAGACAGGAGCAGAGCCACAGGAGAAGCAGGAAGTGACGAGGCAAGCCGAGAAGGCATTGCAAGTGGCAAGCATTGCTGGCACGTGGAGCCTAGGCAGCCTAGGAGGCAGCAACAGGAGGAACATGAGGCAAGGCCTGTTTGCAGAGTAAGGCAAGAGCCCAAGGAGTCCTGCAAGAGGTATGGAAGTAATCCTGTGAGAGGGAAAGCTTATGAGAGAGAGGAAGTAAGCTATGGAAATGGCCGAGAGTTGTCTCCACCTGAGTGTATGGAAATTGAGCCCGTGGCATTAAACTCTGAGGAGAGTTTGTTTCCCCACAGCAAGGTGAGCACTTTAAAAGCTTCTCCTAGTTCCCTGAGAGATAAGAAGTCTCCTAATTCTCTCAAGAGTCCCCAGCAGAGAGAAGAAGCAATTTGGCAGAAAGTTTTAAAGGTTTTAGAAAGATTAAAGCCTGTTACTTCTGACCCAAAGTCTGACCATTTACCCTCTGATTCTGAAGGGGAAAGTATGGATTTGGGAGAATCTGTGTTGGAAGATTTACCTTCAGATCAGGAGATGGATTGTTCTTTAGTCTATGCCCAAACTGACAAGCCATAAGGTTTTAAAAAGTGAAGAAACCTAAAGGCTTGGATTTCAGTTGAGCTGTGCAGAGAAGAGTATGCTAATGAGCTGCTGAGCTCCGTGATGTGTTTCTGACTTGTTAGAAGACTGTTACAAGTGAATGCCAGAGTTGTTAACTCAGCCTCTAAGAAACGTTTGTGAAAGGAAGAGGAACAGCTGCAGTAAAAAGTACCATTGGTTTAACTAACTTAAAGAATGTAAAGTTTGTAACCAACCTGGAAGCTGTTTGGCTTAAAGAGTACTGGCTATTTTCTACCTGAAGATACACTGATTGCCTATCATTGTATATAAGCTGAATGAAGAAGCAAGTTTTTGTTTTTGTTTCACTGGAGAAGAATATCCACCAATTTTTATGTTATGATATTTTTTGAACTGCCAAGTTCATCTGGCCTGGAAAAAAAATAAATAAAAATCCTGTGTGCCTTGAAAAAACAAAACCTCTCGGCTGAATTACTCTTCACAACTACTTTGCATAGAGGCTAAACAAGGGACATAAAAAAATAAATAAGTTCCGTCTCCTACCACTAGGCTACCGCCTGGCCACTAGGGGGCGCGACAGTACGTCTTTAACCTTTGCAACTGCTCCTTTTAGTTGTTTCTTAACTGTTTTCCTCATTTTATCATAGTCTCCCTTTCGAAAGTTAAAAGGTAGTACTGTGGATTTCCTTACTATCCCTCCTCCACTAATTAAATCAAAGGCGATCATGCTATGATCACTATTGCCAAGTGGCCCCAACACCCTTATCTCTTGCACTAGATCTGGTGTTCCACTAAGGACTAGGTCTAATATGGCTTCCCCTCTGGTTGGTTCATGAACCAGCTTCTCCAAGAAGCAGTCATTTATTTCATCTAGGAACTTTATCTCCCTAGCATGTCCTGACGTGACACTGACCCAGTCGATACCGGGGTAATTGAAATCACCCATTATTATTACTGCGCTGTAACTTTTGTTAGCTTCCTTGATTTCTTTGAGCATTTCATCATCCATTTGGTCATTCTGGCCAGGCGCTCGATAGTACACCCCCACTGCCATTGCCTTCCCCCTTTTATATGGAATTTCAATCCATATAGATTCTACAGCAGATTTTGTTTCCTGCAAAACTTTAATCCTTTCTGAGTCAATGCCCTCTCTAACATAGAGCGCAACCCCTCCACCAATTTGATCAGCTCTATCATTACGATATAGTTTGTACCCAGGTATCACAGTGTCCCGCTGGTTGTCCTCCTTCCACCATGTCTCTGATATTCCAATCATATCTAACCTTTCATTTAGTGCTATATATTCTAACTCTCCCATCAAATACCTGGGAGTCACAGTTGATAACAACCTAAAGATGGAAAAGCAGCTACGCAAAACCAAGAAGGCCATTTTCCACAAACTTAGAGTTATACAACCTCTACGGAACATCCTCGAACCTCACGATTTTAGGTCTGTTGCGCAAGCACTCATTATTCCACACTTAGACTACTGCAACGCCATCCTCCAGGGCCTTCCAAAGAAAACGCTAAACATCCTACAAATGGCCCAGAATGTGGCGGTGAGGATCATCATGCGAAAAAGCATTGCTGAACACATCACACCTGTATTGATCGAGCTGCATTGGCTCCCTATTACGGCCCGGATACAATATAAAACATTGATAACCACACACAAACTCATACATAACATAGCTCCATCATTTCTCTCCACCCTTATCAGCACGCAACCACCCAACAGAGACAGAAGAACCGTCAACTCACACACCCTACATGTTCCACCTGACATCAGATCCGTCAAATCTAGCACTAGCCGCCGAGCATACTCTTACTCTGCCCCGACCCTCTGGAATCAACTGCCACCTGAGCTCAGAGCAACCAAAGACCTTAATGCATTCAGGAAAAAGCTGAAAACTCATCTATTCCAGTGCTATTTCAATTTGATGTAAATCCCAGGGGAATACAAGATGTCACAATTTGCAACAGGAATACTGTTAGGAAAAATGTACATATGTAAATCTCTGTCTCCTCTCCTATGACCTTATTACTGTGTGCCGTGCTTTCCTTTCAAATCAATGTAATGTTACTACGAAATTTCTGTCTTGATTTGGCAATTTTCAATCTGTAATCAAACCGCTGCTGATCGCTGGAAGCTGCGGTATTCAAATGTATTCTAAATAAATAAATAAATAAATAAATAAATCTTATTCTTTAGACTTCTAGGATTTGCATACAAGTATTTTAGAGAATGTATTTTATTCATGTTATTTTGGCTATTGTTAAACATGGGTAAATTGGGATCTTTAAGCTCTGTCTGCTCCATACTTGAGGGCATTTGGGCTACTTTACTCTTTTGTGGAACCTCTCTGCTTTTGGTAGTATCCTTCAAGGATACATTCTTCCGAACCATCCGCTCTTGGGCGACTGTCGGCTTTCCCCTAATATCTAGTTTAAAAGCTGTTCTATCTCCTTTTTAAAGGTTAATGCAAGCAGCCTGGTTCCATCCCGGTTAAGGTGAAGCCCATCCCTTCGGAAAAGCCCCTCCTTTCCCCAGAATGTTCCCCAGTTCCTAACAAATCCAAACCCCTCATCTCTGCACCATTGTCTCATCCACGCATTGAGACTCCGGAGCTCTGCCTGCCTTTTGGGTCCTGCGCGTGGAACAGGAAGCATTTCGGAGAATGCTACCCTGGGAGTTCTGGATTTCAACTTCCTACCTAAAAGCCTAAATTTTGCCTCCAGAACCTCCCTACCACATTTTCCTATGTCATTGGTACCGACATGTACCAAGACAGCAGACTCCTCCCCAGCACTATCTAAGACCTTATCTAGGTGGCGCGTGAGGTCCGCTACCTTCGCACCAGGCAAGCATGTTACCAGGCGATCCTCATGTCCACCAGCCACCCAGCTATCTACATGCCTAATGATCGAATCACCAACTATAACGGCTGTCCTAACCCTTCCCTCATGCGCACATGGCCCTGGAGAAACTTCCTCGGTGCGAGAGGGTTTTACATCACCTGGAGGACAGGTCCTAGTTACAGGATCACTTCCTGCCACACCAGGGTGATGCTCTCCTGTCACGTGACCTCTCTCCTCCATGGCAACAGGGGTGCTGCCAGACTGGAGGTGGGACTTCAGGACTATATCCCTGTAGGTCTCGTCTATGTACCTCTCTGTCTGTCTTATGTTTTCCAAGTCTGCTACTTTAGCCTCTAGAGAACGGACTTGTTCCCTGAGAGAAAAGAGCTCCTTGCACCTAGTGCACGTAAGACCTCTCACCAACTGGGAGAAAATCATACATGTGACACTGAATGCAAAAGACTGGAAAGCCCCCATCCCGCTGCTGGACTGCTGTCTGCATCTCAGTTTTAAGTTTGTGTCTAGATCTTTAAGTTCTTACTTACTAGGGGTTGCTATGGGTATTTATACCAATAAAACTGTACCTAATATGTTTAATATACCTTGTTCACCTGAAGCTTAATTAATCTCAGGTCCTTAGTGTATGACTGATTTGCGTAATGAGCTTCACCTTGAAGCACCTCCTGTCTCTTAAGATGTGTAAGTACCTATAAAGCTACGATTATCCCAGGGGAGGGAGGGAAATAACACTTATTAAAAGAGGGCTGCTACACAGTACCCTGTCTTGTGCTGCTGAGGTAAGCTAAATTTTGATTTGATTTAAATTATAGCTCTTAGCTGCTGCTAGGCTCTAACTTCTTATGAAATTTAAACTACAAGCTCTCTGCTGGGTACTAAATTTAACCAGAAAGCCCTCTTCTGTGTGTTAAATACTTAAAGATAAATGATGAACAAACAAACCTCTTCCAAAGACAGGGAAGCTGTAAAACTAGAGGGCATAACATGAAGCTGCAAGGTGATAAATTGAAAGGCAATGTCAGGAAATATTTCTTCACTGAAAGGGTGGTGGATGCTTGGAATGCCCTCCCGTTGGAAGTGGTGAGGGCAAACACGGTGATGGAATTCAAAACGGCATGGGACAAATACAGTGGATCCCTTTACAGCAACAGGATAAAAGCAAAATATACAGTACCATCTAACTTCTGAACTATCTAGCATCTGAACAAATAAGGGTGTCCTACATGGAGTGGTGGGTTCACCCCTAAACAGAAACAAAAACATGGGGAGGGGTGGCCTGCACAGAGCGACAGGTGCACCTACTCTTGCCATCTTGCTGGGCAGACTAGATGGACCATGCTGGTCTTTATCTGCCGTCACTTACTATGTTACTATGTTAAATTTAAACTAAAAGTACTTTGCTGTTACTTGGCCCTGAGTGAATATTAAATTTAAACTACAAGCTCTCTGCTGGGTATAAAATGTAACCAGAAAGCTCTCCTCTGTGTTTTAAATTCAAACTTTAATTGCTGCTACTAGGCCCTAACTGATCCAACAAAAAACAGTGGGTTCACAGATTAAGTAGCTTTAATACAAAGAATTCTTTTTAGAAAATTACCAGAAGTATATACTCACAGTTGCAGATTTCTCTCCAGAAGTAACAGTCCCCCTTTCTAGTCCTTTTGAGGTGAGAGGCCTAAGAAGGTTCAAGGCATTTGTGGTTGGGCCTCATGATGATATTTCCTCGGGTTCTTCTTGGCCTACCTTCCCCTGCCTATTCATGTCTCTGCCGAGGCATAAATATACAAGGTTCATGTTCTTCAGGCCTTGGGGGTCCTCGAGGAGTCTTAAAGCAGTCAGAATTCCGGTGGCCCAGATCATCACACTCGGAGCAGCACGTTTATTGCCTTTCCCAAGGCTGTAGCCTCACCTTCTGTCTCTCTCTCTCACTCTCTGCTTCTTTTTTTTTTTCAAACCACCCCTGGATCATTGCTGACAAGCAAGACCTTGGTTTGGGGCTGTTTTTGCTTTTTTTTTTTTTTCCCAATAAACTCAAGTTAATGTTATTGTTTTATTTGTCTACTAACTTTACAAATATTCTCATATTTCCTGGGAACTAAGCTCCGTCTTTCCACTAAATGTAATCTATGTGCTTGGGAACAAAGCAATTTCAGATCAGCCTCTTTCCAAAATTCTATAATTTCTGTGTATACCGAAATTATATGTACTGCTACAAGTATTTTGGTAACATAAGTGCAAGTGTGTAAACTAAAGAAAATTTGTATGTCATAGTGCTACAATATACTGTATTCCTAAAACTGAAATGTTAAAAACGTTCAAAACAAAGTACAATTTTTTTTTCTCTGGACCCCAACACATAAAATTCAAATACAGGAAAACAGATGAATTTATCCTAAAATCCAATATTGTAATAAATTAAACTGGAAAGGTCAATATAGCCAGCACTCATGGTGCTACTGTCCTGTTCATCAGCACCAAGCTAAACAATGCAAAGTAATTAATTTAAATCTTACAGTTCAGGAAACAGACATTCAAATAACATGAAACTGCAAAAAGGTAAATTCAGAATCATACGTTGTCACATTTAAATTAAAATCTTATACATAATACTTGAGACTGGTATCAAACTGATCTGAAACAATGAAATTATGTTAAAGCAATTTGCTTAGAGTAACAGTTCAACCTTGATGTTATCTCAAACACAAATAGCAAAGTAAACAGCAGGCTCTCTTGTGTCCAGATTCCTTCAGGCAAATGCAGATTACTATATAGTTGAACAAGAGAGAGAAAAGTCCTAAATATTAAGAGTTTAAAAATAAAAAGTTTCGTTGCTTGAGAATTGTCACTAGTTGTGATTACTATTAAATTCCTATCGTTACACAGCTGGAGAAAAAAGTCTGAAATTTCTCACACGTTGGCATACACCCAGCCAAGCAGATATCAGCTCTCTTAGTTTTAGGCAAAGGTAACTCCACAATACCCTTTATTCTCTCCGGATTTATTTCCTCTTTCCTTCACTTATGAGGTGTCCCAAATACTTAACCTCCCTCTTCACAGATTGTAATTTTTTATTATTTTTTATTTATTTATTTATTTTTTTCTGAACTTCACAACACCTCTGTGTTTTTTCAACTCCGGGACCATCACCAGCTAGCAGAGAAACCTCTCTGCAGAGGAGGAGGTGAGACTGTTGAAATCAACAGGACGCGTCTTCGCACCTCCACTCAGCAGGAGTCACTCTACTGTGGGAAAATCCCGGTGAGCCCCAGCTGTTATTTACACCTTTACCTGTGGCCAATTCACCTTTGGCCAACCTGGCCAATGAGACTCAGAGAGGAATATTGTGAAGCAGGTTAAGAGCTCTTTTAGTATTGTTATTATTCAGTACATTGCTATAGCAATGGGTGTCTAAATACAGACACACCCTTTTACATATTTCAGTGACAGTTATACCGTTGTTGAGTACAAAAGTAATTTTTTTTTTGGTTTGTTTTTTTTTCTATTTAGCTTGTCTTCTTACAATATGGCAATAAATAGACACTCTGCAAATAAATAATAATTTATGTTTTAGTATGCTGTTTAACTTTATGTTTCTGTTCTGTCTGCCTGTCCGTAGCCTTTGAACACAAAGAACAGGAAGGGAGGGGGAGGGAAGAGCGGAGCATGTGTCGCTCAAGCTCTACTATCTCCAGATGCAGCAAGTTACAGCACACATCGAAAAGCATCTAAAAGAATTACTTGTACTTAATTTCAGTATTTATAAAAACAACAAAGTAAACTGCTAAAAACCTAACAACTTCCTCAGTGATTAGGAGATTCGGAATCTACGGGGAGGGGCCCCGGGGGGTACAGGAGTACAACTGGAATACAAAGTCTGCTTAACAAGAGATTTAAACCTAATGAAAACCGGGCTGGTCCCCTTTACCCAGGAACCCCCCCCCCCCCTTTTTAGCTAAAGAAGATAGGAAAGGCATGGAAGAATAGAGAGACAAATAAACAAACACCGCTTGTCACTTGCATTCCAGGGACTCTGAGTCATCAGTTTTACCTTCGCCAGAGACTTGGGGGGGGGGGGGGGTGTCGTATAGGCACAGAGAGAAACTAAGCACAGTAAACATGCTAACAGACTTCTTCAGCAGAATTAGCAAATGTCCGGTAACCTATACCAAATCAAAAAAACTCACTCTATTAAAACAAACATCATGTCCTTGATTTAAACAAACACTACGATTATTTCTTGTTTAACAAACCAACATGGTAAGTGTAACCTACACCGACAGCATATGTAAGATGCCTTTTTTAACTGCAGTTTTAAACATCACAACATGTAGCTGCACACGCACTCCCTCGGATTCTGAAGCGGCCCCCTTACCTTGGGACCCCCCCATCCTCTAATGAAGTCACAACAAACGCACGTCTGGCCACTTGCTTTCTGCACAGTACCCATCACTAGCGCTATTGCTTCGGAGTACGGCAGGGGCATTTTGCCAAACTCACACAGGCACACAAGCACACAGAGAAGGAGAAGGATATTACCACAGACCCAGCAGGATGTCCCTGTTATTCACTGCGCTACCCAAGCGCATTTTCCCAGCGCTACCCAAGCACATTTTTCCAAGACGAGCTACCAAAGCAACGTCAATTAAAAAATCCTTGTGCAGCTACCAAAGCTGCTTCAATTTAGAAAGTGCATTGGGGAAATCCAAACTTCTGACACCAAATTGTAAGGGTATCTGTTCTTTCCTTTCCCAGCACTTACCCTTGGGACGTCCTCTAATTCTCTGAGTCGAGGAATTACCTTACATTCTCTGTCTGGGATCCCAGGGGAACAAACACACACACACACATAAGTAGCATGTAAGTTTATTCTGTACGTTAGAAGTGCAGTCTATCTTTTATACAGTATCAAAAACATATATACGTCATAAACCCATCCCAGCAGCATAGCCCTGCACCTGCTATTGCTAATTAGCAATCGTACAAACTGGTACCTGTCTCTGTGAAGATCACTGAATCTTGTCTTAGCACAACACATTCCTTTCTATCTAGGTATTCACAGATGGGCCTCATGGTCCCTTTGTATAACAAGAAACTGATTTCCCCTTACAGGAAACATCATAACATCCCTAAACACAACAACAACCTCCCCTCCTAACCCCTGTCCTGTCTCGTGGATTAAAGAGACCAAAAAGGTACTCAGTGGAACACTCACCAAAATCACACAAGCAATACTACAGCAAGATTTCATACCCACATCACTGAAGACCTCCTCCATATGCCCAACGCTAAAAAAAACCTACCCTAGACACCTCAAACCCATCATCATACAGAATGAAGTCAAATACCTCAGAATAACCCTTGATCAACACCTCACATTCAAATCCCACATCAGCAAGATCACCAAGACAATCTTCTACAAAACAAAGACACTTCAGCTCCTACGCTCAGTTCTGGAACCTTATGACTTCTGTACTATCCTGCAAGCCTCCGTAATACCTCACCTTGACTATTGCAATGCTATATACCATGGTCTATCACAATCCACACTCATACGCCTCCAATCAGCACTTCACTCACAGCCAGGACCCTACTGAAGTGAGACACAACCACATTGCACCTATCCTCAAGCAACTCCACTGGCTCCCACTACAGAACCGTATAAAATTCAAAACGATCATCCTAACACACAAAGCACTACACTCAGACCCCTCCACATACCTCCGCATACTACTCCAGACCTCACAGCCCCACATATCCAGACGCACATCCATGATGAACAACCTCACAATTCCTCATATCAAAACGAAATCCAGCCAGCAAACTTGCAAAAGAGCTTTTCAGCTGTACACTCCATCCACATAAAACAATCTACCAGACCTATAAGGACCTCAAGACCTTCAGAAAACATCTAAAAACGCACCTATTCTCAGAACATTTCAACCCTATCACCTAATCCACTCCCCCTCCCCCTCCCAATGGGAGTGGAACTGAACTGACCAATCTCCAACTGTTGTATGTACTTCCTAATTGTATATAGTTGTGATCCCCTGTTACTGTTGCATGGTTATAAATAGTTATTATGATGCTGTTTATTGCATTAACTCATACGTTCTATGTAAACCGCCTTGATCCAGTGAAAGGCGGTATATAAATACAGCTAAATAAATAAATAGTCTAAAATATCTAGCCCTTAGCATTGCACTAACTGTATAGTGCTGGGTGATACATGAGCACAGCGGGGTGGACTCAAAGGTTTTTTAGAGAACGGCAGTATTCAGACTGCTATCTGGATAACATTACCACTATTCACATACAATGATCACTTGCCTCTCTATCCGGATAGTCGATGCCAGCCACAAACTGGATAATGGCGCTCGATATTCACATTTTATTTAAATCCAAGTTTGTACTCCTGTTCGATGTAAACCAAACAGCTTGTTGTTATGGTCTTTATGTTATAATGTAAACCGCGCTGATGCCGAATAGTGCGGTATATAAGAACTTGTAATAAAAAAAAAATGCTACAGAAGGTGGTTATAAATAATGCCAACTGCAGTGGTTAAATATCAAGCCAGGAAACTTTAGCACGTGGCATTCCAACGCACCTGGCTCAGTGCTGGCAAACACACACTGAAAGCTCCTCAAAATCAAACCGTACTAGAATAAATCAGATTTGTAAATGAATGGTTTATCTCCAAAGCGTTGATGCCTTCAGAAAACATGCACCTTGTATAAACGTACATTACCAAGTTTAAGTTACAATGTAAAGTGAGTGCTGTTCATATTCCTGATTACCTGGCTGCATTGTGATTGGATCCTCAGCCCCCCGCTTGGCTCTACAGGCTATTAATGCCCGGCCCTCTCTGTGGGATGGTGTGAGTGCTGTTCCTGTTCCTGATTACCTAGCTGCACTGATATTCGATCCTCAACCCCCCGCTGGTGCACATTGGCATGTGATACTTGGCTCTACGGGCTATTAATACTTGGCCCTTGCCACAGGATGCAGCTGTGGGCATGTGCCCATGGGCACATGCTCTGAAGTGGCATCCCCAAAGGAGCAGTCCCGCTCCTTTGGAGCACGTAGAAGCAGAGTGGAGGTTCTGCTTTGGGATGGGGAAATGAAAGAAGAAAACGTCAGATACTCAGACGTTGAAAGCTGTTAAGTGTCTGGTCCGTTAGATACACACTTTAGAAGTATGGAGAAGATATCATTGCCTTCATCTATGGGGGGAGGGGTTACATCTTATGCGAGTACCGCTTCCACCTCCTCCTCTCCGGAATTTGAGGGTTGCTCTACTCCTCCCTACCTAGGAAGTTCTGATCCCTGGTCAGTACTTGCAGCTGGTAAGGATTGTAAGGACTTGCCGGGTTCCCCTTTTCTTCCTGAATCTTTCCTTCCACTGGATTCAGTATCGAGGTCAGTGACTTTTCTACAGTTCCTGATCTTCCCTTACCACCTCAGAACGTTACATTAAAGGACATTTGGAAAGTGGTTAAAAGGATAGAGCTACCTCTTCAAACAGCTCTCACTCGTAGGTCTTCTTTTTGGAGTGAAGTTGTGACTGCCTTTGGGAAACAAGAACAAAAAATATCTTTCTTGGATAAGAGAGGCGTTAAAGTTGAATCCCAGGTGTCTGTGTTCCAGGCAGTTCTCACTTCCTCGGTACAAGATTCCCTAGTCCTGCAACGACAGCATGAACATTTGAAACTGCATTATGTTCTAAAAATCTATGGTTTCTTAATTTTCCTTGTACACACTTTTTGCCAGCTTCAATATTGTTTATTAAATACCTTAAAGAGGTGCTTATGCTCTCAGACCTTAACTCATTTAAAGTATCTAAAATATATTATTTGCCTAAAGGTGTGAAAGAGGGTCAGACTGGTATAATGGTGCAGGGACAGGAATATTCTAGTTTAGATTCTAGTTTAGATCTCTGAAGAGCTGATACCTTTAGAGAACATGCACTTTGTATAAATGGTTTATCTCCAAACTCTTTATCTTTATTTGCAATGCTTGATATATCGCCCATGCTTAGGCGTCAGGGCGGTGTACAGTAAAACATAGGCTGCCAGGAAAGAAAAGGAAGAAAAGAACTCCATTAATTGATAGGAAAGGAAAGCCGTAGGGGAAAGAAAGAAAAACAGAACAGAAAAATATGGAAGACATCAAACAAAACAAGCCAGATGGACGGGGAGGGAGGGGAAAAGGGAGGAGAGAGTGCTGGTCTAGGTGGAGGATGTAGTCTGAATGTCAAAGGCCTGGCAGAAAAGGTGAGCCTTAAGAAGGGCTTTAAACCGGGGGAAGAAAGGTTCTGTATGAAGGGAGTGCGGGAGCGAGTTCCAGAGGGCAGGACTGAGGAAGAAGAAGGCTGAATGGTGAGTGAGTTCGAGGTGGGCCTGGGATGGAGATGGAAGAAAAAAAGCGGTTACCGTGTGCAGAACGGAGGAGACGGGGAGCTGGCTGGAGGTGAATGAGATCAGCAAGGTATTGGGGTGTACCGTTGTGAAGGACCCTGTGGGTGATAATGAGGAGTTTGTAGATGAACCTGGCTTTGATAGGGAGCCAATGAAGGTCAAGGAGGGGGGGCTGACCTGATCATATGGAGTGGAGTTGGTGATGAGGCAGGCGGCAGTGTTCTGGATGAGCTGAAGGTGTCGCAGTTGATATTGTGGGAGTCCTGCAATGGCTGAGTTACAATAATCTAATCGGGAGATTACGAGGAAAAGAACTAGAGTGATGAGGGAGGAAGGAGGGAGAAAAGATCGAATAGCATGGATCTTACGGAGGTGGAAAAAGGAACTATGGACGAGTGCAGATATATGCTGGTGAAAGGAGAGGGAGGAATCCAGGGTGACACTGAGGTAATGGAGGCTAGAAACGAGCGGGATCGGAAGGGTGGACAAAGTGGGAGATAACAAGGGGGAAGGAGCATCAAAGGAGAACTAGAGAACAGCGGCCTTACAGGGGTTCACGTGAAGAAAGTTGTTGGTAAACCAGGTAGAGACATGGGCAAGAAATGTGTCAAGAGCAATGAGATCGGGGGCCAAGGGATTGGTGTAATGAAGAAGCAGGATATCATCTACATAATTGTAGGCCTGCTGAATGAGCAGGCCAAGTGGAGTGAGAAACGCGTTGAAAAGGAGGGGGGCAAAAACAGAACTTTGGGGGACACTACAGTGAAGGGGAAATGATGGTGAGACAGTGGTGCCCGACTGAACTGCAAAAGTGCGGGATGACAGAAAAGAGCGGAACCACTGAAAAACGGTGCCATGGATTCCAAAGTCAGACAGACGGGCAAGGAGGGTGCGGTGGTCAATGACATCAAAAGCAGAGGAGAAATCTAGAGAAATGGCAATGGAAATATCACTGCAGTCGTGGGATTGATGTATCTCACTAAGAAGTGCCAGAAGGGTGGTTTCGGTACTGTGACCGGACCTGAAACCAGATTGACGGGGGTGGAGTGAGAGGGTTGAGTCAAGGTGTGCAGAAAATTGTGCAAAGGCAAGTTTCTCAAGAATTTTGGAAAGGAAGGGGAAGTTGGACACCGGGTACCAGTGTGCTGGGAGTGCGGTATCAAGGTCGGGTTTCTTCAGGAAGGGACGGACAAGGGCGTGCTTCCAGGCAAAGGGAAAGCAGCCAGAACTTAGACTAGAGTTATCTATGAGTAGTATATAGGGGAGGAGCGCGAGTGAGGGGTCAAGAAGCCAGGGTGAAGGAAGAGGGTCAAGTGGGCATGTGGTCCTGTGGGAGGTGGTAATAGCCTTGGAAAGTTCAGTTGATGTGACAGGCCGGAATGTGTGCCAGGTGTGAGGGAAGGTGTGGATGGGGGGGGGGCGCGGGGGGAGAGAACGCAATTGGGGAAGTAGGGGAGGAAGAGGAGGGGGAGGGGGGGAGGACAAGAACAGAAGGAGGAGCGGAAAGACTGGATCTGATTTATTCAGAACACATGCACCTTGTATAAAGTTTATCTCCAAAGCTTTGATGCCTTCAGAGAACATGCACCTTGTATAAATCATTTATCTCCAAAGAACTGATACCTTTAGAGAACATGCACCTTGTATAAATGGTTTATCTTCAAAGCTTGATATCCTTCAGAGAATATGTACCTTGTCTAAACGGTTTATCTCCAGAGCATTGATGCCTTCAGAGAACATGCACCTTGTATAAATGGTTGATCTCCGAAGCAGTGAAAGCTTCAAAGAACATGCACCTTGTATAATTAAACCTTACTGCCTAGCCCCACCTGCAAGAAGAACACTTTTTACTTTTACAGGTTTGCAGACTGATACTATTCCCCTTTATCATCACATTTTTATACATTTTCCTTCTGTTCATGATTGAAATTATATAATATATCAGCAATTCTGAAATGCTTCTCCAGTTCCATTAATGAAGGGCATGATTTCTATGACTGTTCCTTATTCAGTTTGCCTGATCTTAATGTGCATTGTCTTTTAGACTGGGAGTCTACATTTTTGTAAACTCTTCTTACCCAGAATTTATTGGTAATGTTTAATTTTTCTAACTATGGTCACCAAAAGTGGTTCAAAGCTACCAAATTCAATCCATAGTGTTTGCTCAGAGGGTCAGACTGTTAGTACCGAGACAATATTTAGCTCAGGGCGATAATGTCATTGTGTTCTACTGAAAAAAGCAGGCAATTGTTGTTTATTTATTTATTTATTTATCTAGCTAGTCTTATATACCTCATATCTAATAGTCTATGCGATTTACAATAAACAACAATGCCTATATGGCTTTACATAGAAAATAAAGTCGGAAAGAAAAATGAAAACATTGGAATACAAATATATTACATGAATTAATAAGTAAAGAGGTTGAGGAGTGGTAGTTAGGTATCAAGATCTGAAAAATGCTCAAAGCACAGGTGTATCTTTAGCGTCTTTTTAAAGTCCAGTAAGTCATGAATGGCGCGACATTCATCCAGAAGCATGTTCCAAAGATCTGAAGCAAAGACCGAGAAGGCTCTATTTGAAGTTGTAAGGGAAACCTTACATTAATGGTAAAAGTAAAGTGTTAAGGAAATTTGATCTTTAAGTTCTATTGTCAGGTGTTTTCTGAATAACGGATTGCAGGCGGATGGCAGATAATTCATGTAAGATTTTAAAGGTTGTGAGTAGAACTTTGAACTTGATTCGTTGATGCATAGGTAACCAATGTAGTATGAGCAGTGGTGTAATGTGCTCTGATCTCGTGGCATCAAAGAGGAGGCAAGTAGTTGTATTCATTGCTAGCTGGAGGGGTTGGATTGTATATTTAGGGAGGCCTTAAAGCAAAAGGTTGCAGTAGTCAAAGTGCGAAGATTAGAGCTTGTAGGACTGAGCAAAAATCATGTGGTTCAAGGAATGACTTGAGATGCTTTATGGTCTTGAGCTTGTAATATATGTTTTTCACAGTGCTGCTTATGTGTGAAGAGAGAGTTAAGTGTCTATCTAGAATGACACCTAAGTAACGTATTTCAGATTTGACTTGAAATTGAATGCCATCAAAGAAAATATTGGGTGGTGGAGTATCCCTGGTGATATAGAGAACCTGAGTCTTTTTAAAGTTATAGATAAGTTACAGCATGTTCAGTGAGCCAGTGTATGATGGAACTGAAACAGGTTCGTAGGTGTTGATGGGAATATAGATCATAACATCATCAACATACAAGTGGTGTAAGATGTTATATTTTGCCATAATGGAATAAATTGGTTGAAAGAAAAGGTTGAACTAAAAGGAGGATAAAGCAGATCCTTGTGGCACTCCTTGCTGTTGTGTAAATGGGGAAGAGTTTTCACATCCTATTTTGACTTGCAGTTGTCGATTGGAGAGGTATGATTGAAACCAGTTTAGAGTGGCATCTCTTAGGCCTAGCGCATATATATGGCTTATGAGTAAAGTGTGGGAAATAGAGTCAAAGGCAGATTTGATATCCAAGAAAATGAGGATGAAGCCCAAGTTGGGTTTTTCATACCTCTTATAATATTGTCAGTTAGGGATGTTAAAAGTGTTTCAACTCCATGCTGTGGTCTGTAGCCATATTGATGCAGGTCGGGTGGATAGTAGATGTCGATATGATGTCTTGGAGTTCAATAACTTTGCCAAGGATGGTAAATTGGCAATGGGTCGGTATGAGCTTGGTAGTGATGGATCTAATGTAGCATCTTTTTTGATTGGGCGAATAGATGCCATCTTAAGTTGATGGGGAAAGTGAGAGGTTTGTGATATATAGTACTGTCGTTATGAAGTCCTTTCGAGCAGCTTTGATCCAACTGACCAAGCATGGGTGTAATGATTTTTTTCTAGATGATCAACAGTGATGTGTGAAAAGGAGTTCCAGATTTTCTGAGGGGTTGTAATTGTGAGACTTTGAAGAGTTATTGTAGAGTGTATTTGTTGACCTGTGAGGCATAGCAGTGTTTGAAAAAAGTTTGCTAATGCTTGTGGGGTTATTTGAAGGTCTTCTTTCTGTTGGAAGGGATTCTTAGTTAATTTTATTTCTTTTTTTTTTATATTATATTTTTATTGAATTTGTAATGATTACAAAAGTAAACATTGGAAAAGAACATTCCCTTACATAAAACATAAAAGAAAATTACAGTTTTAAATGTTTTCAGAGGAACAATCTCAAAAAACCACATTAAATGAGAGACAGCTAGCTAAGCATACCAAACATCAAGACCCCAATTTTCTTCCCAACCAAACCACTCAAAACAAAACAATATAATAATCTTATTGCGAGCTCTTACCCACCAAAAATTGTTCTGTGACACTTCAGTAAATACATATCTATTACCAAAATAAGTAACAAAACATTTACAAGGAAAGTTTAAATAAAACTGACCTCCCAAAGCAAGAACCCTAGATTTAGCTGCAAAATGCTTTCCGTCTGAGCTGGGTAACCTTGGCAACATCAGGAAACATCATCAAAGGACTTCCACAAAAGGAAACATCCTTCTTAGCAAAATATAATTTCATAATCGCAACCTTTTCGCTCTCAGAAGAGAAGGTAACCAATAGGGCAGCCCTCTTAGTCACCTTATCTAGAGAGGTTTCTAAAAATTGAGTTAAATCTAGTTGATCCAAGCTCATCTGCTCATCAGCCTCTCCGTCTTTAGCGATCTCACTACCCCCCTGGGGTAGATAATAAATAGAAGTAATACTAGCCACATCAAATCTTGAACATAACAACGTATCATGGACATATTTTTTAAATAACTCTAATGGAGAGAGAAGGCGTACCATCGGAAAATTTAAAACTCTAAGATTATTTGCTCTAGATAGGTTTTCTAACCTTTCCAATCTCTTTTAAAGCGCAGTTGTCTCCTTTATATAAGATGAACTCGCACCTGGGAGCTTCTGGGAAGTTTCTTTGCCTCCTGTGTCTTGAATGGGTAAGTGAAAAGCTAAGAACAAGGGCCCAATGGAGGGTCAGGTGGTGAAGGGCCCTATGAATACCCACCTGATTAGTGCTGCTGCTTTACGAATACCAGTCCCTCAGGACTGTTAGTCCCAGAGGCTTCATTAAGTTCGTACCCCTCCCCCCCAACCTAACTTTGTTAATTTTTTAACTAAACTGAAGAGTTCTCTAGGGCGGTTCAAAGAAGATTGCAGAAGTTTAGTATAATAATTCCTTTTTGCTTCATATATGACTTTTTGATATGCATGAGGTTCAATAAAGTATGCATGTTGGTCAACTGGTGATTCAGAGCTTCTCCATCTTCTTTCTCAGATTCTGAAATTGCGCTTTATGGTCTTTAATTGAAGGTTATACCATGGTGCTGCATTAAATTTGCGGTGAATTATTGGTGACTGTGGCATTGAAGTTGCAATCTAATGGTGTTGTTCCAATTTTGGATGACTGTGTCAAGATCTTTAGAAGAGTGTTGAAGATGAGGTAGGATCTTATCGAGAACTTGCCTTTGCTCTAGACGGTAGAATCTGCAAGAGGTTTGAGTTATGGATGGGTGGTAAATGGCTGTTGCATCAGTTTGAGTGCAGGTTTGGACAGTCAAAAAACATATGCACTACTGTTGCTATTACTTGCCAACATGTCCAGCAAGTATTACCATGTTCTGGTTGCCACTTAGAAAGTAAAAGCGGTGTGACATAGGCCTGATGAGCCAAAAAATATAATGATTGAGTTATCGTTCCATGGTGTGACCGCACCTTGAATATTGTGTGCAATTCTGGTCACCGTATCTTAAAAAAGATATAGCGTTATTAGAAAAGGTACAGAGAAGAGCCACCAAAATGGTAAAGGGGATGGAAGGATACTCCTTTGAAGAGAAGCTAAAAAGATTAGGGCTCTTCAACCTGGAAAAGAGATGGCTGAGGGGAGATATGATAGAGGTCTATAAATTAATGACTGGAGTGAAACAGGTAAACGTAGATCAATTGTTTACGTCATCAGGATATAAAAAGACTAGGGGACATGCAATGAAGCTACAGGGTAACCTATTTAAGACTAATAAGAGAAAAAAAAATTTCATTCAACGTGTAATCAAACTCTGGAATTTGTTACCGGAGGATGTAGTAAAAGCTGTTAGTGTAGCTGGGTTTAAAAAAGGTTTGGACAAGTTCCTAGAGGAAAGGTCCATAAACCACTTCCTTTATGTTCTGTTCTTGGAGAGCTGAAAAGACTATAGTTGGGAGTGGCAAGCTGGTTCATTAAGATGTTGTCCGAGACAATTCAGTGATGCATAGAACATCCAGTTGATTGTCAGAAAGGTGATCATCGAACAGCTGAATTTTATTTCTCGCCGAGCAAGCATTGAGAAATGAAAATTTTAATTGTGTAGTTTCATTCAGCAAATTTCTACCCTCAGGTATTCCTAAAGTCGGTGTTATTTTGAAATTTATGAGGTGCCTGTATGGTTTGCGTCTAGTTTTAGGATGTGTGTATGAGAACGTTGAGAATGTATGAGTGTAAATGACGGGTATGTGTGAATACGAGGGGTGATCGCTGCAATGGTCTGCACAATCAGGGTGAAGCAGAGGAGCGTGAATAGAACAGTAGTGGAAATCATTGGGGATGTTGTATAATAGTATAATCTTTATTGGTGTGATTTACTGTTATCAAGTTTTTATAGGGATAATTGTGATGGAAAGTATAATTTACAAAGCTAATATATTCAGAATTGTTTTAAAATATCTTGCATGAGTTATGCAGATGGGTAGAAGCCTCTGATGTATTGTTAAAAGGTATAACAGGGATCGTTGGTAATATTTGTTTGTTGTTCAATGTGCTGCTTACTGCGTAGTCATTGCCCACGCCTAAGGGCCACGCCAAAGGGCCCTCTTGCGAGGCCCTCAGGTGCGGGCCCGTAAGGTGCCGGCGCACCTGGCAGGAGTGATGATTTGAATGAGCTTAGAGAGCCGATTGGCTGGAGGCAGCCCAGGTGATGAGAGCAGCCTTTGAATTATGTGCTGCAGGGGTTTTGTGATATACTATAAGCGGGTGTACATCAGATGACTTTTCTCTATTTGGAGTGTCCTGGGAGGAGATGGTAAAAGTGATGATGCCACATAGGAGAATACAACCCAGTGAGTGGGAGGGATTTTTGTCTCTTTTTCCCCTTTTCTGCCAGGCTTCAAGAGGGGTTAGGGTTCAAGCACAGTGAGTGCTTGAATCCTCAGGTGCTAGATCCCAAGCATCAGACAGGTGTTGAGACAAAGGAGAAATAGGTTTTTCATCTTTTCTTTTCTACTCTTTTCTGACACTCTTGCAGAGGGCACAGTACTGAGGAGATTTTCTGACCTAAACAGTATTGGGTCCTGGTATAAAAATGAATTAAGTATTTTATAAATCTCTATTGTATCTCCTCTCAGTTGTCTCATCTCCAGGCTGAAAAGCCCTAACCCATTTAACCTCTTTTCATAAAGATACTGCTCTATGCCCCTTATTTATTTTTTGTTGTTCTTCTTCTTTGTACCTTTACGTGTTCCACTATATCATTTCTTGAGATGAGGTGACCATAACTGTACCCCAAAGTCGCAGAATCGGTGACCACAAGGAAGCGAAGGGTCGTGGTAGTTGGTGATTCTCTTCTGAGGAGTATTGAGGAGTCCATTTGCAGATCATATTTGAAGTCCAAAGAGGTGTGCTATCCAATATGTTACAGAGAGTTTGCCAAGACTCATCAGGCCTACTGACTATTAGCGATGTTGTTCATCCATGTCAGCACAAATGATACTGCTAGCTTCTCCTCTGAGCATATCAAGAGTGACTTCATGGCTCTGGGACAGAGGGTAAAGTAGATAGGTGCACAGGTAGTATTCTCTTCAATTCTCCCTGTTGAAGGTAAAGGCTGAGGCAGAGAAGATCACATCCTGGAGATGAATGTGTGACTGTGTGGATGGTGTCGTTGTTCATCCATGTCAGCACAAATGATACTGCTAGGTTCTCCTCTGAGCATATCAAGAGTGACTTCATGGCTCTGGGACAGAGGGTAAAGTAGATAGGTGCACAGGTAGTATTCTCTTCAATTCTCCCTGTTGAAGGTAAAGGCTGAGGCAGAGAAGATCACATCTTGGAGATGAATGTGTGACTGTGTGGATGGTGTCGTTGAGAGCATTTTGATTTCCTGGACCATGGGACACCAACCTCCAACACCAATGACTTATCAGCTATCTTGGAAAGAGTGATAACTGCACCAAAAACTGGAAAGGACCTCCTTGTATTAGGAGACTTTAACCTCCCCTCACTGCAACAGAACCACGCCCACACCTTCATCCAAGCAATGGCAGCAATGGGCCTAACACAGTTCATAAATACCTCTATGCACGATAAAGGCAACACCCTAGGCCTAATTTTCTTCAATGGCCACACACCCCAGTCAGGCTCCCCAAACTCAATTCAGGCTCATCCAGTACCATGGTTGGATCATAAACTGATCAAATTCTCCCTCCCACAGAATCTCACCAGCAAGAACCACAACCTGCCTCCACCAACAAGAAGATTTAAATCTTTCAACAAGGACAACTTCATCCAGGAAACCCTTCCACAACTGCTTGAAGACCCAACTGATCCCAATATCCTCATCAAGAACTGGAACTATGCCACCAGAAAAGCAGCCATCGCCACAAACACCACCATGCCCCCATGCATGAAACAACCCAAAAGAGAATGATATGCTCAAGTCCTCTATAACCTAAAATGACAACTCTGCAAACATGAACAAAAATGGCATAGAACTAAAAACAATGAACACAGGCAATGAATACCTACAACTACTGAATGACTACCACACCACAGCAGGCAAGGCAAGACGTGAACATCACACTAAGCTACTCAACTCTGCAATCAACAGACCAAGAGAGCTCTTCAACATCGTAAAACAGCTGACAAAAAAAACAACCACTGACAACCACGATATCACGCTCATCTCCCAACAGCTGGGTCAACACTACAAGCAACTGCATCCCCAATTGGAAATCCCTCACCCCTCCCATGATGAAGAAGACCACCCATACCCCTGGACCTCCTTCTCAGATATCACCAAAAGACAAATAGAGGATACCATATCATTTATAAACACTACAACCTCCCTTTGGATCCCTGCCCCTTCTCATTGATTAAGACATCCAAAAAAGAGCTCAGCAGCACACTCACCAAAATCACATGCTCAATACTACAACAAGGTATCATGCCCACATCTCTAAAAACCTCATCCATACGTCCAACAATGAAAAAACCTACACTGGACCCTTCTGATCCGTCATCTTACAGATCCATCACCAACCTTCCATTCACTGCCAAGAATGTTAAGAAAACTGTCCAGCACCACCTTCAAGATCATATTGATAGACACAACCTTCTGGACCGACAACAACCTGGATTCCATCCACACCACAGAGAAGAAATACTTCTAACCACCCTGGTAAATACTCTAATCCAAGGAATACAGCACATCAACTAAGGCTTCTTACTAATCTTCTTAGACATCTCATCGGCCTTTGTCTCTGTAAACCATCACATCCTCCTGCAACGCCTCTGAACCAATGGAATTCAAGACACAGTACTTAAATGGTTCACATCCTACCTCACAGATAGACACCAACAAATAAAGATCGGACAAATCACCTTTGCACCATATAAACAGACTCAAGGAGTCCCCCAGGGATCCATCCTCTCTGCATTCCTTTTCAACCTCTGCCTTCAATTGATCTGCACAATCATAAGATCACACAACTTCAATGTGCACATCTACTCTGATGATATCATGATCTACGGACCAATCAACATAAAACAACCCTCACTAACTGCCCACCAAGAATGTTTCACTGATATAGCCGACTAACTAAAAGACAACAAACTTCAAATCAGCTACAACAAAATGAAGGCGCTCTATATAATGAAAGTCATCACCTTCGTCCCCCCTCCCTCAATAACACTGAACAACACAACAATTAAAACCCAGACCAAAGTCATATACCTTGGAATCACTCTCGATCAGCACCTCATATTCAAAGCCCACATCAATAAAACCATCCGGACAATATATTACTTCAACGTCTCCGATCACTCCTTGAACCAATGGACTTTCGTACTGTTCTACAAGCCTCCATCATACCACACCTGGATTACTTCAACACAGTCTACCAAGGCCTACCAAAATCCACACTTCAGCCCCTGCAAACAGCTCTCCACTCAACAGCAAGGACCCTACAAGCAGCAGCAAAACATGACCACATTTCACCTATACTCAAGCAGCTCCATTGGCTTCCACTACAGAGCCAAATAAAATTCAAAACTATCACACTTACCCACAAAGCGATCCACTCCGACCCCCCTAGACACCTCCACATGCTTCTCCAGACCTCCCAACCACACAGATCTAGATGGACCTCCACGATGAACACCCTCACCATCCCCCACAGCAGAACCAAATCCAACCAGCAAGCATGTAAATGAGCCCTCCAATTGTACACACCTTCTATATGGAACAGTTACCAGACAAGATAAGGAACATTACAGACCTCAAATCCTTCAGAAATATCTGAAAACAGACCTATTCACAGAACATTTCAACCCTATCACATAACTCCCCCACAGAAGGAACAGAACCAGATGATTATTACTGCCACTGTAAAGAGTTGTAATTTTATATAGTTATAAACTCAAGATTGCATGACGTATATAGTTTAAGACATTGTTATAATATTTTTTCAAGTTTGTTCCCTATAAACCGCTTTGACCCAGTGAAAGGTAAATAAATAAAGCAAAATAAATAAATAATGATTTTCCAAAGGCTGTAGAGCAGAGAGGGTTTCAACCTATCCAGGAAGGGTCAAAATGTCTTCTGCAGCAGACTGGCTAACCTACTAAAGAGGGATTTAAAATAGATTCATTGGGGATGGCTGAAAAAAGCCCCCAGATAAGTGAAAGCCCTCAGGTAAGTAAAACATTAAATACCTCTTTTTAATAGGGCAACATCTGGAAAGCAGTATGCATTAATACCCGTAGTATAGGAATAAGATCCCAATGCTGAGGCTTTAATGGAAGAGGCTGACTTGGATTTAGTGGTAGTTACAGAGACATGGTTCACGGACAACCATGACTGGGATATAATTATACTGGGCTATACTTTATTCAGGATCCAGTGTAGGAAGAAGGGAAGGAAGAGAGGCACTATATGTAAAAAATAGTATTAAAGCTTGTCACCAGCACCCCTTTTTGGCTCTGTTAGGCGCCCGCCTAGGGCCGTGAGGTGTGGGTTGCCTTATTAAAGAATTAGTCAGTAGCCGTGTAATTAAGGCAAAAGAAATAATTCGGGTTTTATTCCCCGTCCCACATAGGATTCTTTATGAACAGCACAAAGGAACACAAAAGAAAACTGTTTCTTCACAGTATAGAAAATAAACTCTTCGCCAGCACAATGTATCACAGAACTCTTGCTTGCCTGGCTAACATAGGGATGTAATTTCATCAGACAGACAAAGCGTGCAATCCATGGAATCCAGTTCTATATCACACTCCTGGTTTTCCCATTGCATCTGCTCATGGTCTGTATTTGGAGGCACGTAACAATCTTTACAACTGAAATCCTCACAGCTCTTCCCTTGAATGACACTAGTTATTCTATTTGGTAAGTGCTCTACATCAACAGGGTTCAAGAGTCCTGTGCTAGGAACTATATCTCTCAGGTTCCTTCTCCAATAGGGATTTTCCTCCCAATTACTGAGCTTTGCTCTGCTGGCAATGCCTGGCTTTTTCCCTCTAGCTACAACAGGGTACTTAGCTTTTGTCCCTGGGTAATGAGCTTCTCTCTCTGGGCTTTGGTGGCTCCTCTCCAAGACTTCCACGTCTCTGTAGCCGGGTCCAAGCTGAAAACACTTTCTGAAGAGAGTCTGTGTCTGCTGCCTCTTGCTACCGGGACACTTCCTTTACTTCCTGGTTCTAGCAAGGTCTGCTGGTTGAGAGGACTTCCTTCCTCTCGGTTACTCATTCTCCAGTGACCGAGGCCCCCTCTGGCTTGGGAGACTCCTCTCCATCTACAGCCTGCTCCACCCTTTGGCTTCTGCTCCTGCCTTTGCTGCCTTGGCTCCAGCCCCTCCCTTTGCTCCACTACTGGGCTTTCCCTGTAGTTTTTATGCTCCTGTTCTCTGCACGTTGTACGTGCCCTTCCACTCAGGTGAGCTTGATTAGCCTTTTGGCTTTCTGCTGCGTCACCTTTGGTGAATGGAAAGTTTTCTCCACTATACTTGGGCTTTTTAAAAGCTGAATATGTTTGCTGCCTATGTGTTTGTGAGGTAAGCTCTTCCTCTTTTCCTATTACCATAGGCTCTGAGCTAGCCATTTCCTCATATAACATAGGCTCTGTACTAGTTACCTCATCATAAGCTATAGAAGTACAGTGCTTAAAAGGGAGCAAGGATACACTGTCTGTTAAACTAGAAACAGGGAACGGGAAATCCATTTACATTGGTAAGTTATACAGACCTCCTTTACAGGGAGAAGTGGACAGAAATTTAATGGAAGACATACACAGTATTGCCATGAAAGGAGAAGTGCTACTGATAAGTGATTTCAATATGCCGGATGTTGATTGGCACATCCTTGCTGTGGTGTCATTTAGAAGTAAGGAGATCCTGGATTCTCTACAGGGAGAACAATTCAGGCAATTGGTAACAGAACCCGTATTAGGACTAGGGCTGATAAAGTCCATTCAAAAGCTAGGGTCATAGACTTTAGGAAAACGTATTTTGCCAAGATGGGACAGTATCTCAAGATGTCGCTAGCAGGATGGAAACAGCTGGGGGTGTAGAAAAGCAATGGGCAAAACTGAAAGGGGATATTTTAAGGGCAACAAAACTTTTTGTTGGAAAGGTAAATAAATGTAAAAGGAAAAGGAAGCCACTATGGTTCTCAAAGAAAGTAGGTAATGAAAAAGAGGGTGACCTTCATAAAATCCAAGAGACCACAGAGAGAGTAAGACAAGCATCAATATTTGGAAAAACTTAGATGACCTAGTAAAGTAGTCAGGAAAGCAAAGATGCAAAAGGAAGAAGAAATAGCCAATGCAATAAAATGGGGGGGGGGGGGGGGACAATACATTTTTAAGATGTATTATTGAGAGGCGGAAGTGCAAAAGTGGTATTGTCAGACTGAAGGGTGAAGGGGAGGAATATGTAGAAGCTGATGAGGATAAAGTGGAATTGCTTAACAAATATTTCTGTTCTGTGTTCACAGATGAAGGGCCAGGAACAGCACCTCAGAAAACATCCACAAATAGGATCAGAAGTTAAGGGGATCTTGAATGATTTTCAGAAGCCTGTGTTCATGAGGAACTATCTAAACTAAAAGTAGACAAAGCAATGGGGCCAGATGGGATACATTTGAGAATAGTGAAGGAACTTGGGGACATTCTAGCAGCTTCATTGACTGACTTTTCAATACTTCTTTGGAGTCAGGAGTGGTCTTAGAGGACTGGAGAAAGGCACATGTTTAATTTATTTTATTTATTAAACAAACTTTTTTATATTGTTTTTCTACAAGTCAAAATGGTTTGCATGGAACTGAGTTGATACAGTGAATGAGTTACAAAGAACATCAAAAACCATTTACAATGAACATGAATACTATTTAACTGTGAACATAGAATAATGAACCTTTTGTATATTTCAATACATCTGAATCAATATTTCTCTAATGAACTATGTAAATGGGGGGAGGGAGGGAGGGGATTAAAGGGTTTTTTTGGGGGTAGTTTGGAGGATGAAGTAATTGTTTGTATGGGGTAGTCCTGATCTGTGGTTGTTGGGTGCCTGTTGCAAAAATGTTCTAGGAAGAGGTGGGTTTTAAGATTTTTATGAAAGTCTGCAGTTGATTTGGTATTTTGAATTGAGGAGGGGTAGTGAATTCCAGAGGGTGGGGCGTACAATGAGAATGCTCTCATTCTTATGGTTTGCTTGGTTTTGCGAGTTTGTGTTAGGAGACTGAGATTTTGGGTGCTCTTTCTTCTTGTTCTGTTGGAGTTCAGGGTGTGAATTAGTGCTTGGAGTTGCTCTGAGAATGGCAGGGCCGCGGAGCCTCCACAGTGCGCGCGGCCGGCGCTAACCGGGGGGGCGGCGGTTCGCCCGCTCTCGCAGTTGGCGGCCACGAGGGTTCGCGGGGGCGGGCTCTGGCGGCGGCAGCGGGTCAATGGCTCCCGCGGACCAGTGATGGGCGCGGGAGCCAATGGGAAGATGGCAGGCATGCGGCGGGGGGTTTTGGGTCGGCTCACACGGCCTTTCCCTCGAGGGAGCCGTGTGGGCTGGACGTCCCGCCCGCCCGCCCGCCCTGAGTTTAGGTTCCGAGGTTGGTTTCAGGGGTAGTGGGGTGTTGCAGCTGGGGGGGGGGGGGGGTGGCGGGACCCGGCCGGTTCCGGGGGCCCGGAGCCAGAGCCAAGCTGGAGGGCGGGGGTGGGGTACCCCCGACCCGGACAGTCCCTCAGGCTTCTGCTAATAATATGGCGAAGCCGGAATGAGGGAGGCGAGGCAAGTTGCCGGGGCTGGGACCCGGGGGGAGCGGAAGCGGCGTCACCTTGCTACCCACATGGCTGGTGATGGCTCGCTCTGCTGGGGGGGGGAAAGTTAATTGTGTTGAATGTTGTTGGATATTGTTATTGGCTAATAAAGCTGCGACCAGTTTAACTCCCAATACTGTGTTTGGTATTTTGTTTAAGAAATGTCTGGGGGGGGGGGGATTGGAGGGGGGGATGGAGTAAGGGAAGGGGGGGGGGCGATCGGTCCGCCTTACCCGGTTATTGTTTATTCAGGGTTTTGTGAATTATGGTTAGGACTTTGAATTGTATTCTGGAGCAGTTGGGAAGCCAGTGGAGGTGTTTGAGGATTGCAGTGATGTGGATTTGTCTTGAAGCTTGAAAGATAGATTGAGCAACAGTATTTTGGTCCTTTTACTTGTGGTCCTTTTACACAAAAGTGGATGTAAAGATGAGGTTGAGAACTACAGCCTGGTTAGTCTGATCTCTGTGGTGAATAAATTAATGGCAACGCTGCTAAAATAGAGAATAGTGAGGTCTCTGAAGTTCAATGGATTGCAGGATCCGAGGTAGCATGGATTCACCAGAGGCTGGTCTTGTCAAACAGATCTGATTGATTTCTTTGACTGGGTGACCAAAAAGTTGGACCAAGGGAGAGCCCTAAATGTGGTATATTTAGATTTCAGTAAAGCCTCTGACACCGTTCTGCACAGGTGACTTATAAATAAGTCCCACCACTTATCCTTCCAATTTTTTTCTTTTTCTCTCATTCTCTTCATGTACATAGTTAGATTATGTTATCTAGTTAACAGACGACATATTCCATGTATATAGTTCTCCCAGTTTGATCCAAGTTGTTTCCCCTGTTATATGTAATACCGAACAGCCTGTTGTTCTGGTTTTGTTATTGTTCCCTGTGAACCGCGCTGATCTCAAAAAGTGCGGTATATAAGAAACTAAAATTAAATAAATAAATAAATAAAATTGAACGCCCTAGGGATGGACCTTAAAGTGAGTGACTCTGTTAGAAATTGGTTCAGTGAGAGGTGACAAAGGGTACAATTAAATGGAGCTCACTATGAGAAGGATGTTACCAGTTGTGTGCCATAGGGTCTGTCCTTGGTCCGATTCTTTTTAACAGCTGTGTTAAAGATATTGCGGAAGAACTGTCGGGTAAGATTTGCCTCTTTGCAGATGATACCAACATTTACAATAGAGTAGACACCCAGGAAGGTGTAGATAACATGAGGAGGGATCTAGCTAAACTTGAAGAATCGTCTAGAATTTGGCGGCTGAGATTTAATGTTAAAAAATGCAAGGTCATGCATTTGGGCTGCATCAATCTAAGGATGCAACATAGTTTAGGGGGTGAAGTACTTTTGTCCACTAAAGAAGAGCGGGACCTAGGCGTGATTATGTCTGATGATCTTAAAGTAGCTAAACAGGTAGAAAAGGTGACAGCAAAAGCTAGAAGGATGCTTCGGTGCACAGGGAGAGGAATGGCCAGCAGAAGAAAGGAGGTGATAATGCCTCTGTATAAGTCTTTGGTGCGATTTCATTTGTAGTATAGTGTGCTATTCTGGAGACCGCACCTTCAAAAGGATATAGACAGGCTGGAGTCAGTACAGAGTGTGGCTACTAAAATGGTCAGTGGTCTTCGTTATAAACTATATGGGGACAGACTTAAAGATCTTACTATGTATACATTAGAGGCAAGGCGGCATAGAGGAAATATGATAGGAATGTTTAAATACCTCTGTGGCATAAATGCACAGGAGAAGAGCCTCTTTTGACTGAAAGTAAGCAAAAAAACAGAGTTTTGGAACTCTGCTCCTTTTGGACATATTTTGTGAAATCTGCCTCTCTTTACATGTACAGATCCCCAAGGGATGCTACTCTTTTCTGAAAGTGTATTTTTGTAAAACTTCTATTCCCACCATACATTCCACCAAATATGTGTTTTTCCCTGCAGCAAGCCTTTTGTAAAATACACTGCAAATTGCGAGCAACCTGACCTGCAACTCTTTTTCTATTTAGACAATGTCTATAAAATTGGCCTTTTGGTCTGCTGGCATATGTTAAGTGTTCTGAGTGTCTTATTTGCAGGATTTTATATTAGCTCACTGGGGCTCATGTAATATAAGGTATATATAGGGTTATTAAGAACATTTTGAATTGTCTTAATAGACAATTTAAAGCTCTCAGATGTACTAGCAGGTGCTATATGCAACAAATAAAATTAAGCAACAGAACTGCATGGTTCACGAGGTAATGAGGAGGCACTGAGGGTTAATCTGGAAAGAGGGAATGGAACTCGTGTTTACATTGTTGTGTTATGCAGACCTCCTTCATAGGTAGAAAATGTGGGCAAAGATTTCATTGAAGCTATTCGCAGTATTACTATCAAAGGAGAAGTGCTACTGATAGGTGATTTCATTATGTAGGATCTCGACTGGGACCTTCTTGCTGTGGTATCATCTAGAGACAGGGAAAATATTCCAGCAACTGGTTAGGGAACCTATGCGGGAGGGACCATACTGGACCTAGTGCTTATGACAGTGAGTGATTATCTGGCATCCAGTGCTCACCAAATGGTTTGATTTAGTATTAGGACATAGATGGGGAAGGTTTATTCAAAAGCGAGGGTCCTACACTTCAGGAAAAATAACTTTGTCAAGATCGGAAAATAGCTCAAGGAGTTGTTAGTAGATAAGAACATCTGGAGGATGTAGAAAAGCAGTGGGGTAGAGGAGGCGTGGTTTACCTAAGATGGCTGCTGTGTTGGTTTGAGCTGAAATGCCTAAGCGAAAGGGTAGAGTAAGAACTTTCCCCGCTGAGCCCTTACCTTCTGTGTCTGGCCCAATGGATCGTTTTGTGCGGTTCTCCAAGGATCGGCGACGGGAGATTAGAGCAGGCTTAGAGGCGCCAGTGGAGGAGACCTCAGAGTCATCTGTCCTCGATGTTTCTCTCTCCCTGGATGTGCGTTCTCCGCCAGCCCTTCTGGGCTCTCCGGATGCCTCTCCGGCATGTGGGGCTGCTGGTCTGCCGGATGGTGGTGTGTCTGCGACCCTGGTGCGGGGCCTGCCGGTTGAAGGAGTCAGAGGTCAGTCATTAGTGAGCTTGACTGACGTGCTGGGGGAGTCGGCGTTTACAGCGGTGGCTGTTCCTGCCTAGGGGCTGGGTAGTGCTGATGGATTGAAGATTGCTCCTGCAGATATTGCTACTTCGGCAGTTCCCTTTTCCTTTGATATACCTCACCCTGTTTCTGTGACTCTGGACAGTATCTGGGAAGTTATTGTGAAGTTGCCCCAAGTGGTGGGTCAACAGATATCTTTGTCATCTACCAGAGTGTCCTGTTTGGAGGAGTCTGTAACCAAATTGGATAAAGAAATGTTGGATACCCATGCTAAAATGGAAATTGCTGATCAGAAACTGCATCAGGTTTCTGACTTGACCTTCTCTTTAGTTAAAGACAATACGGCCCTTCGGGCGAAGATAGAGACATCATAGGATGCTGTTCGATCTTCTAATCTACACATTTTGAATTTTCCTGTGATACCTGGAGTAACTCCTATTGATCTTGTCAAAAAGTATGTACAAGAGTCGTTGTCTGTTCCCTTGGAATTGATGCCATCTGTGGCAAAAGCGTATTATCTACCATTGGGTAAAAGAGAAATTAGACCCTCTAATATGAACTTGGATATAGATTTTCTGAATGTCTCTGACCTTCTTTTGTCTCCTAAAGAGGACGGGTTGTTAGTTTCCACATTACTTATTACTTTTTCTTTAGTGTCAGATAGGGACTGGCTCCTTAAGCTTTACTATAAAAAAAGAGCCAATCAATTTTATGGGAAGCAAATTTTAATTTTCCCAGATGTTGCTAGAGATACGCAGAAAAGATGTAGGCAGTTTTTGTTACTTAAACCTGGAGTTATGCAATTAGGTGCTTCCTTTATGTTGCGTTTCCCATGTAAGTGTATAATTGTATATAAATCTCAGAAGTACATATTTTTTCAACTTGAGGATCTTTCTTCATTCATTAGTGCTCGAGTGTCCATCTCTCCATCTCCTGAGTAGGCTTATCCCATCCATATGTAGGAATGTTCTCGGGCCTTCAGCTCCCATTTAATCTTTTGATAATGGGTTACCTTATATGTATATCAATGGGGTTTTCCTGCCCCCATTGTTTGTTTCCTTCTGCTCCTCCTAGTTGAGGTCTACAGATATTTCTTGTTGTTTCTTTTTTGAGCTGTATTGTTTCTTGTATTCAAATTTCTAAGATGTATCTTTTCTGTACAAGTTGTTGCTTGATTTATTGTTAAAATCATAAATATAAAAGAAAAGAAAAAGAAAAGAAAAGCAATGGGCAAAAACAAAAGGGGAAATTTTAAGGGCAATGGCCCTTTTTGTTAGGAAAGTAAATAAAAGTAAGACTGCTATGGTTCTTGAAAGAGGTGGCTGCAAAGATAAAGAAAAAGAGTTTATCCTTTGTTAAGTAAAAGAGATTGCAGAAAGAGCAAGGCAATAACAACAATTGGAAACGCTAAGAGAAGCTGGGCAAGTAGTCAGGAAAGCAAATGGAAGTAAATATGGGTAGATAAGACTTTTTTTTAGTTACGTTAGTAACAGGAGGAAGTGCAAAATTGGTATTGTCAGACTCAATGGTGAAGAGAAGGAATATGTAGAAACCAGAGGGCAAAATGGAATTGCTCAACAAATATTTCTGTTCTGTGTTTACAGATGAAAGGCCAAGAGTCAGACCTCAGAAAACATAGACAAGCACAAATGAATTAAAACATTTCCATAATACTGTTTGTGAAGAATTAACTAAACTAAAAGTAGACAAAGTGATGGGGCTGGGTGGGATACATTCGAGCGTACTGAAGGAACTTAGGGAAGTTCTGGTGACTCTGTTGTCTGACAATTTCAATGCTTCTTCAGAGTCTGGAATGGTACTGGAGGACAGAAAAAGTGTGGCTGTGGTCCCTATTCGCAAAAGCAGAAGTAAGGATGAGGCTGGGAACTACAGACTGCTTAGCCTGATTCTTTGGTGAGTAAATTTATACAAGCACTGCTAAAACAAAGGATAGTGGAATTTATGGAATCCAGTGGATTGAACGGTCTGAGGCAGCCAGATGTAGGTCTTATCCGACAAATCTGATTCTATGCATGTTGCCTGCTCATGGCCCTGCTCTCCCAGGAGCCCTGTGCCTGACTGGCTTAAGAGGAAGCCGATGAGGCCTGAAGCCCACCTCACTGGCTCACCTCTTCACAGTCACGGGAGCATTTTCCTTCGCTTCTGTGGCTGTGCTAAGTTGCAGCCACCGGCATCACGGAGTTTGTAGAAGTGAACCAGAGACACTTTCTGTCTTGCACCAGAGACAGGAAGTGTCTCTCTCACTTTTAGGGACTCGGAGATGCTGGTGATTGCAACGTAGGACAGCTGGGGGAGTGAAGGAAAAGCCCTCCTGCAACTGTGTAATTAATGTAGGCTGTGGCAGGACTGCAGGATGGATGGAGTGAATGGGTGGGTTAAATGCTGGGGGGGGGGGGGGAGGGCAGCGACACTGGAAATGGTCTGATGCTGGGGGATGAAAGGACTGGGATTGGAAGGGAGATGATCTAGTAGAGCCTCAGACTGAGGGAGAGCTGATGTTGAGAGAGGGTGGACTTAGAAGGGAGATGAAGCTGGGAGGGACTGGGACTGGATGGGAGATGAAGCTGGGAGGGACTGGGACTGGATGGGAGATGAAGCTGGGAGGGACTGGGACTGGATGGAAGTTGATGTAGGGAGGGACTGGGACTGGATGGGAGATGAAGCTGGGAGGGACTGGGACTGGATGGAAGTTGATGTAGGGAGGAACTGGGACTGGATGGGAGATGAAGCTGGGAGGGACTGGGACTGGATGGAAGTTGATGCTGGGAGGGACTGGGACTGGATGGAAGTTGATGTAGGGAGGGACTGGGACTGGATGGGAGATGAAGCTGGGAGGGACTGGGACTGGATGGAAGATGATGCTGGGAGGGACTGGGACTGGATGGGAGATGATGCTGGGAGGGACTGGAATGGAAGGGAGATGAAGCTGGGAGGGACTGGGACTGGATGGAAGTTGATGCTGGGAGGGACTGGGACTGGATGGGAGATGAAGCTGGGAGGGACTGGGACTGGATGGAAGTTGATGCTGGGAGGGACTGGGACTGGATGGAAGATGAAGCTGGGAGGGACTGGGACTGGATGAGAGATGAAGCTGGGAGGGACTGGGACTGGATGGAAGTTGATGCTGGGAGGGACTGGGACTGGAAGGGAGATGAAGCTGGGAGGAACTGGGACTGGATGAGAGATGAAGCTGGGAGGGACTGGGACTGGATGGGAGATGATGCTGGGAGGGACTGGGACTGGAAGGGAGATGAAGCTGGGAGGGACTGGGACTGGATGGAAGATGAAGCTGGGAGGGACTGCGACTGGGTGGGAGATGATGCTGGGAGGGACTGCGACTGGATGGGAGATGAAGCTGGGAGGGACTGGGACTGGATGGAAGTTGATGCTGGGAGGGACTGGGACTGGATGGGAGATGAAGCTGGGAGGGACTGGGACTGGATGGAAGATGAAGCTGGGAGGGACTGGGACTGGAAGGGAGATAAAGCTGGGAGGGACTGGGACTGGATGGAAGTTGATGCTGGGAGGGACTGGGACTGGAAGGGAGATGAAGCTGGGAGGAACTGGGACTGGATGAGAGATGAAGCTGGGAGGGACTGGGACTGGATGGGAGATGATGCTGGGAGGGACTGGGACTAGATGGAAGATGAAGCTGGGAGGGACTGGGACTGGAAGGGAGATGAAGCTGGGAGGGACTGGGACTGGATGGAAGATGAAGCTGGGAGGGACTGCGACTGGGTGGGAGATGATGCTGGGAGGGACTGGGACTGGATGGGAGATGAAGCTGGGAGGGACTGGGACTGGATGGGAGATGATGCTGGGAGGGGCTGGGACTGGAAGGGAGATGATGCTGGGAGGGACGGACTGGATGGAAGTTGATGCTGGGAGGGACTGGGACTGGAAGGGAGATGATGCTGGGAGGGACTGGGACTGGATGGAAGTTGATGCTGGGAGGGACTGGGACTGGAAGGGAGATGATGCTGGGAGGGACTGGGACTGGATGGAAGTTGATGCTGGGAGGGACTGGGACTGGATGGGAGATGAAGCTGGGAGGGACTGGGACTGGAAGGGAGATGAAGCTGTGAGGGACTGGGACTGGATGAAAGTTGATGCTGGGAGGGACTGGGACTGGATGGGAGATGAAGCTGGGAGGGACTGGGACTGGATGGAAGTTGATGCTGGGAGGGACTGGGACTCGATGGGAGATGATGCTGGGAGGGACTGGGACTGGATGGAAGATGAAGCTGGGAGGGACTGGGACTGGATGGAAGTTGATGCTGGGAGGGACTGGGACTCGATGGGAGATGATGCTGGGAGGGACTGGGACTGGATGGAAGATGAAGCTGGAAGGGACTGGGACTGGATGGGAGATGATGCTGGGAGGGACTGGGACTGGATGGAAGTTGATGCTGGGAGGGACTGGGACTGGATGGGAGATGAAGCTGGGAGGGACTGGGACTGGATGGAAGATGAAGCTGGGAGGGACTGGGACTGGAAGGGAGATGATGCTGGGAGGGACTGGGACTGGATGGAAGATGAAGCTGGGAGGGACTGGGACTGGATGGGAGATGATGCTGGGAGGGACTGGGACTGGATGGGAGATGAAGCTGGGAGGGACTGGGACTGGATGGGAGATGATGCTGGGAGGGACTGGGACTGGATGGGAGATGAAGCTGGGAGGGATTGGGACTGGATGGAAGTTGATGTTGGGAGGGACTGGGACTGGATGGGAGATGAAGCTGGGAGGGACAGGGACTGGAAGGAAGTTGATGTTGGGAGGGACTGGGACTGGATGGGAGATGATGCTGGGAGGGACTGGGACTGGATGGAAGATGAAGCTGGGAGGGACTGGGACTGGATGGGAGATGAAGCTGGGAGGGACTGGGACTGGATGGGAGATGATGCTGGGAGGGACTGGGACTGGATGGGAGATGAAGCTGGGAGGGATTGGGACTGGATGGAAGTTGATGTTGGGAGGGACTGGGACTGGATGGGAGATGAAGCTGGGATGGACTGGGACTGGATGGGAGATGAAGCTGGGAGGGACTGGAACTGGATGGGAGATGATGCTGGGAGGGATTGGGACTGGATGGAAGTTGATGCTGGGAGGGACTGGGACTGGATGGGAGATGATGCTGGGAGGGACTGGGACTGGATGTTAGATGATGCTGGGAGGGACTGGGACTGGATGGAAGTTGATGCTGGGAGGGACTGGGACTGGATGGAAGATGATGCTGGGAGGGACTGGGACTGGATGGGAGATGATGCTGGGAGGGACTGGGACTGGATGGGAGATGATGCTGGGAGGGACTGGGACTGGATGGAAGTTGATGCTGGGAGGGACTGGGACTGGATGGGAGATGAAGCTGGGAGGGACTGGCACTGGATGGAAGTTGATGCTGGGAGGGACTGGGACTGGATGGGAGATGATGCTGGGAGGGACTGGGACTGGATGGAAGATGAAGCTGGGAGGGACTGGGACTGGATGGGAGATGATGCTGGGAGGGACTGGGACTGGATGGAAGATGAAGCTGGGAGGGACTGGGACTGGATGGAAGTTGATGCTGGGAGGGACTGGGATTGGATGGAAGATGAAGCTGGGAGGGACTGGGACTGGATGGGAGATGAAGCTGGGAGGGACTGGGACTGGATGGGAGATGATGCTGGGAGGGACTGGGACTGGATGGGAGATGAAGCTGGGAGGGACTGGGACTGGATGGGAGGTGATGCTGGGAGGGACTGGGACTGGATGGGAGATGAAGCTGGGAGGGATTGGGACTGGATGGAAGTTGATGTTGGGAGGGACTGGGACTGGATGGAAGTTGATGCTGGGAGGGACTGGGACTGGATGGAAGATGAAGCTGGGAGGGACTGGGACTGGATGGGAGATGAAGCTGGGAGGGACTGGGACTGGATGGGAGATGATGCTGGGAGGGATTGGGACTGGATGGAAGTTGATGCTGGGAGGGACTGGGACTGGATGGGAGAAGAAGCTGTGAGGGACTGGGACTGGATGGGAGATGATGCTGGGAGGGACTGGGACTGGATGGAAGTTGATGTTGGGAGGGACTGGGACTGGATGGGAGATGAAGCTGGGAGGGACTGGGACTGGATGGAAGTTGATGTTGGGAGGGACTGGGACTGGATGGGAGATGAAGCTGGGAGGGACTGGGACTGGATGGAAGTTGATGTTGGGAGGGACTGGGACTGGATGGGAGATGAAGCTGGGAGGGACTGGCACTGAATGGGAGATGAAGCTGGGAGGAACTGGGACTGGATGGGAGATGATGCTGGGAGGGACTGGGACTGGATGGGAGTTGATGTTGGGAGTGTCTGATGGGAGATGATGCTGGGAGCGGCTGGGACTGGATGGAAGGTGATACTGGGGGAGAATTGGAAAGTGGCGTTGGTGAGTCTGGGGGGCTGAAAGGGGACAGAAACTAGAGTCAGGGTGGAGAAGAAGAGGCAGAAGCTGGGGGGAGAGAGGGGAAGGAAGAAAGAAGATCAGACAGAGGGAAGGGGAAGGAACGCTGGGATTAATGTTTACATTTATATTTGCCTTTATTTGATATACTGCATTTATGTGAACAAGCAATGAGGGTTTAGAAAAGTAAAAACTAAGAGTTATAGGAAATAAGAAAGGAACTCCAGTCTAACAAAGTAAAGAGAAAGAGAAGTATGGAGGTAAGAAATGATTGGGGGGTGGGGGGGATTAATAGAAGACTGGAAAACGGGTAAGAAGTACAAACTCTACTGACAGCAACACTGTGGTAACCCAGGCCTAGGGAACTTCAAGTGCAATTCTTAAAAAGTGAGTTTTTAGGACTATTTTGAAAAATGTAAAATTCTTTTCTAGACGTAAGGGAGTGGGAAGACTGTTCCAGATTGAGGAAGCTAAGGCAAGAAATACAGGTTGCCTTGTGTATTCTAGTCTCGCTTTAGATGTGGGGGATAGATGTGGAGCCAATTTCCATGAAACAAGCGGAGACTCCGAGCTGGAGTGTACAAAGTGACTAGATTAGAGATATAAGCAGGGGATTCAGCTTGAATGGCTTTATTTATTTATTTATTTATTTGCAGAGTTTTTATATACCGCTGCTTCCAAGGATCAGCAGCGGTTTACATTACAACAAAAATCAAACAGATACATATAACTTTATGGAACTATATTACAATATTACATTATAACAAGAATTATATAGTACTAGAATTACAAATTAGAATATAACAAAAACATTAGTGAACTATATTACATTAAAAGTGTATAACAGGTATAAGAGTGAACATAAACCTAATATAGGAGATTGCACTGGTTTTTATATATGTGTGATGAATCATTATAATGTTGGTTAGCACTTACAGTAGACATTGTTTCAGTTGTATATATACATTTGGATGGGGTAAGTATATTCAATTTACGGTGGTTGGGAATCTATACTTGTTTCTCCATTGGTGCAGTGTTGTCTGAATAGATGGGTTTTTAGTTCTTTTTTAAATGTTTGCAGTTCTTTCCTTTCTCTTAATTGATCCGGGAGATTGTTCCACAGTATTGGAGCTATAAGCGAAAAGGCACTATTAGTTGTTGAATGTTTTGTTTTCCTTATTAGATCTGGGACTGCTAATGTGTTAAGGTTTTTTCTCCGTCTTATCCTATTTTCAAGTGGGTTGTGAAGAAGAGTAGTTAAGTATGAAGGGGCAATGTTATTAATTAATTTGAAGGCGATTAATAGTATTTTGTATTGTATGGGCCAGCGTCAGAATTGTATCTGTGAATTGATAGGAAGCCAGTGATATTGGACTAATAATGGGGTGGTGTGGGCAAGAGGGAGGACCGCTGTATTTTGGATAGTTTGTAGAGGTTTTAGCTCATAGAGTGGTAAACCTATGTTAATGAATATTGGAGAAGGAAGAAGCTGGGTGGGTGTGATTTAAGATGCAGGAAGGTGGGTACTGAGGACAGGGAGATGGGGGAGAGCATGGACTGGAACTTAGATGAGGACTTTAAAATTCAGTGGGAGAAAAGAAGACAGATTCTAAGATTGGCTGGGTACTGGGAAAGTAAGTAGGGACTCAGATGGCAGGCCCAGGGCTGGCGCAACTCACTGTGCTTGCAGCTCCGGCAGCAGAAACATCACAGCATTGTATGGCACCATTCCCAGCTTCATCTTTCTTTCTGAGAGTCAGCGACAGCAGCCAATGTCCACCATAGCATTCACTTCTAGCACACGGAGTCATTGAACTGTGCACCAGAAGTGAATGCTAGAGGCAGCACTGGCTGCTGTCGCTGACTCAGAGGAAGAAAGATGAAGCTGGGGATGCCGCCGTGTAATCTTTCTGCTGCTGACTCAGAGAAAGAAACAAAGACACCAGGGATGCTGCCACATGATATTTTTGGCATGGTGGACAGAGAGAGGGATATTTTGGGTTATAACAGAGAAAGGATATATTGGACCGGGGATGTGGGGGAGGCAAGGGGAGAAGGAAAAGGTTGGACTGAGAAAGGAGACAGATGAGATGCTGGACTGCTAGAGGGGGAGAGGATGAAGTAGGGGAAAGAGATAGAAAGCTGCTGGTCTATGGGCAGGGGAGGGAAAAAGGGCTGGGGAGGTGGAAGAGAAAGGGAGATGCTGGACTTTGGGGGTAAAGGGGAAGGGTGAGGAGACTGAGAGATGCTGGATTGATGTACTGAGAGAGAGAGAGGTGAGATGGTGGGCATGGGGAACTATGTGAGAGAGGCTATGGGAGTTGGCGATCATGATTAGAGAGCATAGATATGTGGTAATAGGGAATAGGTGAAAGATACTGTATAAGGGAATAAGAGGCTAGTGAAGAAGTGATATGGGAAATGGGCTGGGCTGTAAGTTAGAGGAGTAGAAGGAAAGTTACTAGGTGAAAAGTCAAAAGGGGATTGAGGACAGACAGCTGAAATTTGAGTTCGTGAAGAAGTAGTAAAGAAAGAAATGGTAGAAAGAGCAAAAAGGGAAAGATCAATATGTTAGAGGTAGATGTAGAGAGAGAATGGAAAAAATAGGAGACAAAAGAAGAAAGGACAAATGGAGAGTTAGCAGAACCCACAAAGAAAGCAGAAGAGACAAGAGCAAATGCGACTGAAAAATAAAATGCCCATACAAAGCTCTTTTATTATTAATTTATTAACTGGAATATGTCAGCTCTGGGAAATAAGCATCACTGACGTTTTTGTGTTTTGTTCAGTACAAGAGGAAATTAATTTATAGTTCTCCAGTATTGATGCACAATCCAAGCTTGACTTTTGGGGTTCCAAGTTTAATAACTGTCTTCATATTTCTACCTTGTGATCCCTTGTTCTGTATTTGGTGACAGTCTGTGTTTTGCATGTGTGGCCGAGCTGTGGTATTCTGGTTGTGTAGTTTCTGTGTAGCAGTCTTACTTGTTCTCTTTTCCCAGTAGGAGATGTATTGGTATTCTCTGAGAAGTATTGGTCTAATATTTGCAGTGTTGCCTTTTGATAGGTAGGTTTTGGTGCTTTGTGAGTCCTGGTAGTGCTGTTATGATATGGTGGGTTTGCTATGGGTGCTAAATGAGTAAGCTTTTGTAGTACTTCCTAATGTACCTGGCGGTTGGCACTGGAGGATAGTAATGTAGAGATCTGGTAGGCTTACTTTATCCTCACTGTAGATGCACATGGTATTCAAACACTCATTAAAAGATTTGTTTACTAAAAGTTAACATGGATTCACAAAAGCTGTTAAATGAAACAGTACCCATTGATTTCTATGAGTGCAGTGGCACTTAACACACTTTAATATTTAGTAAACATGCCCCTATGTCATTGCTGGAACAAAACATAGGGTTGGGAAGGGCTCCTATGGAAGCTGCCTAGGATTTTAGATGGTTTGTGTTTCAAAAAGAACTCAGGTCACTAGTAGAGTATACAATATCCAAAAAATTCCAATGGCACACACTCAAATATAACAAAATATAATAATAAATAAATTTGTGAATTTTTGTGTATCAGCTTCTAAATCCAAATGCTGCTGTACTTCACTCTGGTTATTCTTAATGTCGGAAGGTCTCAGTATTAACGGGCCGATGACACGAGATCACAAACACTAATACTCAATGCCCTTTTCACATCAATGACCTCCCACACAGAATCCTCAAACTCATCAAAAGAAAAGCCGCAAGAAATCAACTTAGCTTGCAAACAGTTCAGCTTAACACGGTCTTTTCAGCCCCAACGCCTCAGTTTAAGCGCTAATGAGCATTTCGCCAATAATGTCGCTTCTTCAGGGGGACAACTAAAAACATAAACATACAGCAATCATTATCAAATACATCCATCCAAAAACACATATAACTAATACAACAAGTTGAAAACACTCTCACTCACCCCAACATATCAGGGTATTGCACATTAAACAACCAGCTGTATATCCAAACGGCACTGCTTCAACCAGCCCACCAGCTTCACACCAACGCACATACACCCATCACGCTTCAACTCCCTTTTTCTAGTGTGTCCTCTCCTATTACGTCATCACACCTACAAGTCAGCTAACTCCACCCCTAATCTTAAAATGACAAGCACTAATAACTCAAATGCAGCTACCCCACTCGATCAGAGCATTCAAACCTTCAGGGGCCACAGTACCAAGTGTAAAAATCCACCTGTGCTCACATAACACTAAAGACTGTTCCCTGGAACGACCTTCTCTACCCACTAACACCTGATCAAGAGAAAAACATTGTAACTCTGAAAATGAATGACCCTTCTCACAACAATGTAACACTATCGGAGCTTCAAGCACCTTGCAAGAAATCCTACTCTTATGTTCTAAAATAAGCTTCCTAAACGATCTATTAGTTTTACCTATATATAATAATCCACACGGGCACAAGATACCATATACCAGCGATGGCGAACCTATGGCACGCGTGCCAGCTGTGGCACGCGAAGGCCTTGCAGCTGGCACGCGGGCAATAGGTCCGCAAAAAAAAGAAAAAAGCTGTCTCTGACTGCTGCCGCGGACGCGGCAAGGGCAGAATGCAGCGTCCCGCGGGGCCCCTCCGCCCGCTAAGCCCCTCTGCAAGAGCTTTCAGATTCGCGAGGGAGAGCGTCTCCCTCGCGTCTCTGTTAAGCCCGCAGGGGCTAATGGGAAATTTCCCATCAGCCCCTTTAGACGCGAGGGACTGATGGGAAATTTCCCATTAGCCCCTGCGGGCTTAACAGAGACGCGAGGGAGACGCTCTCCCTCGCGAATCTGAAAGCCCTTGCAGAGGGGCTTAGCGGGCGGAGGGGGCCCCGCGGGACATTGTAATCTGCCGCGGCAGCAGCCAGAGCCTGCTTTTTTTTAAAAAAAATTTGCCGGGGGGGGGGGGGGGGTTTAGGACTGCTAATGGGCCGGCGGTGGGGGGGGGGTTAGGCATGGTAATGGGCAGGTGGGGGGGGGGTTAGGACTGCTAATGGGCAGGAGGGGGGGTGTTAGGACTGCTAATGGGCAGGGGGGGGTTAGGACTGCTAATGGGCAGGAGGGGGGGTGTTAGGACTGCTAATGGGCAGGAGGGGGGGGGGTTAGGACTGCTAATGGGCAGGAGGGGGGGGTTAGGACTGCTAATGGGCAGGAGGGGGGGGGTTAGGACTGCTAATGGGCAGGAGGAGGGGGGGTGTTAGGACTGCTAATGGGCGGGGCCGGGGGGGGGAGTACGACTGCTAAGGGGCGGGGGGTTTAGGACTGCTAATGGGCGGGGGCGGGCGGGCGGGCGGGGGGTTAGGACTGCTATTGGGCAGGAGGGGGGGTGTTAGGACTGCTAATGGGCAGGAGGGGGGGTGTTAGGACTGCTAATGGGCTGGGGGGGTTAGGACTGCTAATGGGCGGGTGGGCGGGGGGGGTAGGACTGCTAATGGGCTGTGGGCTGATGGGGGCTGTCTGGAAATGGGGTGATGGGGGTTTAGGGCTGGAAGTGAGTTGATGGGGGGGGCTAGGACTGGTATTGGGTTGGGGGGTTGCTAGGACTGGAAATGGGCTGATGCAGGGACTAGAAGGGAATGGATGCTGGGTGAGGCTGGAACTAGAAGGGAGCTGATGTTGGGGGAGGATTAGAATGGGATGGGGCTGGGAGAGTAAAATGGAGAGGGGAAAAATATTTTGTGTGGGAGGGATAAAAAATCTACAATTGGCCGGGTATTGGGAGAGTAAGTGGGGATTGAGGATGGAGGGGTAAAATTTGAGTGGATGAAATAGGAATGAGGAAAGAGCAAAAGGAGAAAGATTAGTATGTTAAAGCGGATGTAGAGAGAGAGAATGGAAAAAAAAACTAGAAGAGAGAAGAAAGGACAAATGGACAGCAGATGATGGAGAGTTAGCAGAAAACATGAAGAAACCAGAAGAAAGTGGCTGGAGCAATTGCAACTGAGCTGAGGTATTCTGTTTATGTAATTCCTTTTTGACATTGCCACTTGTTCTCTTTCCCCAGTAGGTCATGTATTGTTATTGTCTGAAATGTATTGGTTTAATATTTGCAGTGTTGCCTTTTGATAGGTAGGGTATGGTGCTTTGTGAGTCCTGGTAGTGCTGTTAGGATACGGCGGGTTTGCTATTGGTTCTAAATGGGCAGTGTTTGTAGTAGTTCCTAATGTGCCTGGCGGTTGGCACTGGATTATAGTAATGTAGAAATCTTTTAGTCTGTCTTTATCCATACACTCATTAAGAGACATGTTTACTAAAAGTTAGTGTATGTTAGCATTATGCAAATATTTATGCAAATTGACGTGCTGGCACTTTGAGGAAATTCTTTGGTTTTGTGCGGCAGTTTGGGCACTCGGGCTCAAAAAGGTTAGCCATCACTGCCATATACTACTGAGCAAGAGCCACACAAAGTGTGTTTTTTCAATCTAAAAAGCTTACCTCTATAGGTCAGATGGGAAATATTGCTAGACACGTCACATACTGAACAATTCCCACAAGAAACATGACCTTGCTCCACACCCGATCTATCCAGGGGGCGTAATACTGAGGGACATAAATAATCCTGCAAGTTACGCTGCTGTTTCCATACACACCGAATCGATTTTTCCTCTAAACCTGGAATAATATTTATCACCTTCATATGTCTCTTAATACTACGTTGAATCTGAAAACTAAACGGAGAAAATTTTGAAATTAAATTTATTTGATCCTCATCATCACGATCAGTTTTCTTTCGGGGGTCAACAACAAGGTTCAATTACTAAACAATGCCCTCCTGAACGCCTTCTGGACAACCCTCTTGGGTACCCCCTTGCCATGATTTTTCCATGTCACTTTCCACGAATTTATCCTCAGTGCTTTTGAGTCTTGCAATTCACCTTTGATCTTAGTCTTCTCCCGAATGTACTTGAAACAAGTTTTGTTTCCATGCTTTGCATCTTTAGTCTTCTTTTTGTCCACCTTTGCTTTTGCTATCCTTATTTTTCTCTTTGTCTCTTGTGGCTTTTTCTTGTATAATTTTCTGTGTTCCTTTTTTTGTGATCGTCTGAATTCTCTGAAAACTGTTTTTTGGCCTTTATTAGTGCATCATAGCCTTTTACTGAGCTGGACGCATGCTGGTTGATTAGTGCTTTGGCCCTATAACTATGGTCGGCCCAAGGGTTTCTGTCACCTTAGACAAAGCTTCAGCAATGTGCTTCCCCCGTTACTGTGACTCAAGACCCTCCTCCGAGGTGTCCAGAATCTCCCTTCCCCTGAGATGTCCAACATCTCCTTTTTGCCTCCCCCCACCAAATGTCTAGAATCTCCCCTTTCCTTCTCCCTTCAAGGTATCCTCAAGGTATTGCTGCTACTGTACTGCCTGGGCCTGTAGCTCTACAGCAGAACTGCCCAAAACACTCTAAGTTCAGTATTACATATTCCGTAGAACTTGCGTGCTTCTTTTGTCAAAATAACATAACATAGGGGCTTGTTTACAAAGCTGCGGTAGTGGTTTCCAATTCTTATCGGAGCCGCAGCCCCATTTATTTCAATGGGGCCGCGGCTCTGATAACGATCGGAAACCGCTACCATGGCTTTGTAAACAAGCCCCATAATCTCTGTTTTTGAGTAAAGCTTAATTTCAAATTCAATACTAACTAATGCAAAATTGAAACAGTTTTTTAAGCAGGAGTTCTATTTAAAGATTGGCCACCAAGACTGATGCCACCTATAGTTCTCTTTTCCTCCCTCTTTTCTTCCATATGTTCGGCCATCATACTTTCTTCCTTCCCCCTGGCTTTCTCTCCACCCATATTCAACCGCACAGCACCCTTTCTTCCTCCTCACCCCCATCCTCAACCCCTACCACCCTCTCATCCTCAACCCCTACCACCAGACTGTTTTCTCTCACCCATGCTCAATTCCATCCCAGTTCTGTGTGCCCAGCTCTTTCTCTGAAGACTCATCCCCCTTCCAATTTCTCTTTCACACTCTCTCCCAAATGTCAGTTTCACTCATGCTGGCTTTCTCTCTCTCTCCCTCCCAGAATCTACCTGACAGCATTCATTTTCTCTCCCCAGAGCCATTTCTTTATTTATTTAATATACTTTTATATACCGCTGCTTCCCAAGATCAGGGGCAGTTTACAGTGAACATCAATGAACATTTCATTGAAACTTTGATAACTTAGGTACATTCAGCTTATGAGAACTATATTATATAAACTATATACATTATATTGGCAGATATAATCATGTTTTATTTAGACAGTTTTGTATCCCGCCTTATCCTTCAATCAAAGCGGTCACAACACAATTGGGGGATACATTTAACACGTGGGGATATGAGACACATACACTAATACTTACAGGGAACTTGGGCAGTGGAGGGTTAAGTGGCTTGCCCAAGACCACAAGGAGCATCTGTGGGACTAGAAACCCCAGTCCTTCCGGCCCAAGGTTGCTGTCCTCTAGTGGGATTTGAACCCCCGACCTTCCGGCCTGAAGTACCTTGCCCCAACCACTAGGCTACTCCTCCCTTGATGTTAACTTGAATGTAATAACTATGTACAGTGTTAGGTATGATCATGGCCACACAATTATACTGAGGGAATTAATTAGGTTGATCTTGGGGTATCTCTTGGATGATACCATAATACTCAATGAAAAGCCGAGTTTTTAATTCTTTGGGGAACTGTTGTAAATCCTTTATAGCTCTTAGATGATCGGGAAGAGCATTCCATAATACTGGAGCGACGTATGAGATCACCCTAGTGCTGGTAGATTGGTTAGTGGTACGGAAATGATGAGGTATGGCTAGGGTGTTTTGGGTGCAGTGTCTTCTTATTCTGGGGTATGTGGGGGCCATAAGGAGTGAGGATAGGGTGTATTGACTATTTTATTATGATGCTTGAAAACAATCATTGTTATTGTTAAGTGCCGTCGAGTCGGAGTCGACTCATGGCGACCCTCTGGATAGCTATCCTAAACTGTGTTCGGTCTTCAGTTAGGCGGCTCATTTATATTTTATCCTTGCTACAATTGGCAACCAGTGCAGGTTGTGCAGAATTGGGATAATATGAGCCATTCGTTTTGCGTTCCATACAATGCATGCATTCCCAATGGATCCTCATCAGTTCTCTTGCTCTCAGGTTTGACACCCTCTTCATCTCCCTTTCTCTCCTTCTCCTCACTGCTGCTCTCCAGATTCTCTCTTTCCCCTAACTTGATCCCCCAGCTTCCTCCATATCTCCTCTGCCCCTCATCTAGACCCCAAAGCTTTTAGTTCCACAGTAATGCTCACTCTTTCACGCTTGCTCATGCTAACCTGCACGAGGCTGCCTATTACCTCTGATGATGCTTCTACCACTGTTGAATCTGTGGGGGTTAACTGGTCTACATGGATCATAGCTGTGCTTTCTCCTTGAGGGCCATGTGGACAAACTCTGCACAAAATGTAGAAATTCTGCACTAGAGGAGGATTATGTCCACCCTTGGTGATATGTGGTTATGTAGAACTCCACCAGGAGTACTACAAGAAAGCATAGATAGAAACATAGAAACATAGAAATATGATGACAGAAAAAGACCACATGGCCTATCTAGTCTGTCCTTCCATAACAACTACAACAGTCCACTTTTTACCTTTAGAGATCCTCTGTGTTGGTCCCATGCTTTTTTGAATTCAGATACTGTCCTCATCTCTACCACCTCCACTGGGAGACTATTCCACGGATCCACTACTCTTTCCGTAAAGAAATATTTCCGCATATCACTCCTGAATCTATCTCCCTTCACCCTCATCCCATGTCCCCTCGTAGCAGAACTTGCTTTCAATTGAAAGAGGCTCTCTCCCTGAACATTTATGCCACGGAGGTATTTAAACATCTCAGTCATATCACCTCTATCCCGCCTTTCCTCTAAGGTGTACATATTAAGATCCTTAAGTCTGTCCTCATATGCTTTATAATGAAGCCCACTAATCATTTTAGTAGCCACCCTCTGCACCGACTCCATCCTGTTCACATCCTTTTGAAGGTGCGGTCTCCAGAATTGCACACTATACTCCAAATGAGGTCACACCAAAGACTTATACAGAGGCATTATCACCTCCTTTTTTCTGCTAGCCATTCCTCTCCGTATGCACCCAAGCATAGATTCCTAGTAAGGAGATGGGACTTCCCTACATGTCTATATTCCATCTTACCTCACTCTCTAGGTTACTGTATTAGGTGAACCAAAAGTGACCCAAGAGTCTGGTTTGGGATTTTACACAGCTCCTGCGTAGGATTTCGAAAGAGCTGCCAGGTGAAATGATCAATGTTCTTGCCACATTCTAGAAGTGACTTGAAACATACTTTTGGAAGGTGTGAAAGGATTCTGCCTACTTCACAGAGAGAGATGTCTTTGCATTTCTAGTAACCAGTGCAACAGAATAGTACAGTATGTCTCAATACTTGGGGCCCTCATATTACCTGAGCACAGTCAGTAAGATTTTCCCACACTAATGTCTAAGGAGTGCTTTAATTCTTCTTACACGGTTACCACAGAAATATTCAGTGTCTACAAACAGCTTGAGGATTCTGTGACAGATTATGCAAGACCTTTGTTCTAAAATAGCGAAGCGTAGGTGTGGTGAAGAAATGGTAAACGTCAGCAATAAGAAATAGAATCAGAAGTACTTACTATAATTATGTTTCTAATCATATGTAGCAGGAGACCCAAATCTTCTATGTTCCACAAGGAATCCTGGCTCCTCGGAGGCCATGAAAGTTGGGCCCACCTGCCCTTCAGAGGGTGGCTCTTCCTGTGTTCAGGAGAGAAGAATAAAAGACCCTCTTATCCTCAGAGGATCCCACTTAAAAGGAGTAGGGCTACAGGATCCCAAGAGGGAAGCAGTCGCCCTGATGGCCAGCTAAGTCATTCAGATGAACCCTTGGTGGACTGGGCTTAACACAGGAGAGAGGAAAGGGAGAAGGTCTGGGCTGGAGGGTCACTAAAGAGCAGTTTCAGAGCAGCCAAGGTACCAAGGACTCAATTAAAGCGTCCTAGTAAAGTCAAGTTGCATGCAGAGTTTTGATTCATTCAGGAATGTGAGTGGGGCTCAGAGGGTGAATCCTAGCTGTAATCCTGAAAAGCTCAGTACAATGGTGAAAAGAACCAGTCTCTCTGGTGCATCTAAAGCCACTAACAGGGGACTATCACTCTTCTGGTTCTGCTCTTCAGGGTCCCAAGCAGCCACCCAGGCTCTTTTCAACACTTAAAGAACCCTCCTCTTCATCTCAGAGTTCATGAATCACATTCAGTGTCAAGTGCCTTGGATTTCAAAACTATTAGGTACAAAACCTCACTCTCAAAGGGAATTCGTTCTCATCACTCTCTGCATAAATCACTTTGAAAACTACCTTCTTAATTTGGGTGAAGGGGAAGGATCTACTACTATTACTACTGAACATTTGTATAGTGCTACAAGACATGCACAGCGCTGCACAGACACATGTGCAAGACAGTCCCTGCTCATCAGAGCTTACAATCTAGTCAAGACAGACTACACAGAAACTGTAGACATGGGATAAATCAAGGGGGAATGGTAAGGAAGCACACAGGAGATCAGGTGACTCAAGATCCGAAAGTGGCAACAAAGAGGTGAGTTTGTGCTGTAATTTTTTCTCCCTTTTCTCCAAAGTTGGTTAAGGAGATAATTTTAAAAGCTGTTTATGTGCATCCAGCTTGTTATTAAATTACCTGGAGTATATGCATAAAGAGCACAATGCCATTTCCAGCATATGTTTACTTGTGCATTCATCTCAGATAATATTTCATGTCATGTTTAACTCCAAACAATAAGAAAAAACAGAAATTTCATTTTCTTAGTGTCAAAACAGTGAGCACTATTGCTCAGCAATCTGCACTATTTATCAGTAGGCATACAGTACAAGAAACATTTGGAGACTCTCATCACTGCCAAGGGTTGTACAACCAAATATTAGTGAAGGGTGCCATTAATCCTGCCCAGATCATATCTTGTTTTATTTTCCATGCCAGTGCCACATATGACCCTGGCATGGAAAATCCGGGTTAGGCAGGAGGGGGGAGGGGTGGGCTATGCACTGACGTGGCACATAGCACCGCCCAGATCAAAATTGGGCCCTACATGTCCGAGACTTTTATTAGGTATGTTTCATAGTAGTAGCTGTTTTCAGGTTAGGGAATCCAAAGAATTAATGTGTCGTTCATCTACATGTACATTGCTGCGTATGCCTTATAGTGCTATACAAATGATTAGTAGCAATAAAGAAATAATGATACTATCCCGTTCAGCTGTTTTTCTCAGATTTATTTTTTCAGCCTTTGACAACTGCAATATGTTTCATGGGAATATAGCGACATCTAGTGTTCAAGGTAGAAATTACATGTACATCTAGGCACATTATTATCAAGCTCAGTAGTTTCCAAACTTACATAGAAACAAGAAGGCAGAAAAGACCACATGACCTATCTAGTCTGGGTTGCATTAAGGGGGTCTTCCAGGTGGGGACAAGTCTAGTGTCTGGATACTAGACAGTATCTGAATTCAAAAAAGCATGGGACCAACGCAGAAAATCTCTCCATTGGGAATGCCTGCTATATTCAACTATACTGAGCTAAGTGCTTTTAATCATTGCTAAATTGTATGATTGGTTAAAGTATTGGGACTCCTGTGTACCCAGAGTATGAGACTGTTAGACCTGGCAAGTATACTCTCCGGGATAAAAGACATGCATATATATAAAATATTGGAAGAAGTAAAAGAAAAGTAAAATTTGAAAGAAAGAATCAAGAAATGTATATGAAAATGAATATTGCTTTATAATCTAAATTGCAACTAGATTTTCAGGATCACTGATGTACCAAGGATAGGTCATGGCCTGAGCATTGTTTACTGAGTGCCTATGATCCTTACCCTCTAGGTGTTCTGAGATTGTTTTCTCTTTTTTAAATGTAAAATCTAAGCCCAGAGGATTTTATGGAGTGAAATTTTGATTTTAGTAATGATATCATGACAAATGAGGGGATTCGTCGTGGGTGGATGAACACTTTTAGGTTCCGGTGGATAAAACCTTCTAAATCTTTTCTCTGGGCAGCAGAGAGCTGATCTCCAATCAGAAATTGAGCTGGATCTGACAGGGCTGAAATTTTCAGCCCAAAATCTTTTCCCTGTACCACCACAGCCACCACTGAAGTCCACTTTTTCAATAGGTTAATATGGTAAATGTTGGCTTTCTTCCATTTATTTGGCAATCTTGTAGTTATCAGGCCCCACTTTCTCTTCCACCTCATAGGGCCCCAGCCATTTACAGAGTAACCTACTTTCAGATGAAGGCAGCAAGACTAAAATTCTGGGGCTTGTTTACAAAGCAGCGGTAGTGGTTCGCGATCGCGATCGCAGCCGCGGCCCCATTGAAATCAATGGGGCCGCGGCTCCGATTACGATCGCAAACCGCTACCGCGGCTTTGTAAACAAGCCCCTCTGTCTCCCAGTTGGAAGGTGAAGTGCACAGCTCCCCAATTGTAGCCGCTGGCCTTCTCAGCTTGGGCTTTTTCCAGACTGAGTCTGGCCACCTCTCTTACTTTCCTCAGCCAGTCTTGCATTTGTATAATGTACTCCACCAAATTACGCCCTTCTTTCCAGGTTTCCCTTACCACATCTAATATGTCTCTTGACCATCTTTCAAAGAACAACTCAAAAGACGAAAACCCGGTGGAACTCTGAGGTACCTTGCGGATGGCAAGCATCGAATACGATAGGAGAATGTCCCAATTCTTCCCATCCTCCTGCACAAACTTATAAAACATCTGTTTCAAAGTTGTATTGAATCACTCAATGAGACCATCCATGTGTGGGTGATATAGATGTTCATAGCATCTTGACCTTCACCAAAGCACACAGTTGCTTCATCGCCTTGGATACAAAAGGTGTTCCTTGATCTGTGAGGATCTCATTGGGTATTCCCACTCGCAAGAATACTTCCCAGAGGGCATTCACAACTGTAGTAGTCTTCATATTCCTTAGAGCAATGGCTTCTGGGTATTGGGTAGCATAGTCCAGTATGACTAAAATATACTTGTTGCCTCAGGTGGTTTGCTCCAAGGGTCTTACCAGATCCATGGCCACTCTTTCAAATGGGCTTTCAATGATGGGCTTAGGCACTAAAGGGGCAGGTCAGACTCTGGTGGGGTTATAAAGCTGGCAGGTGAGGAGTAACTGGCAATATAAACTACACCTGTTTATTGACCCGGGGCCAGAAAAATCAGCCAAAACACACTCTAGTGCTTTCTCCAGCCCCAGATTTCCTCCTAATAAATGGCTATGGGCCAATGATAACACTTGCTGATGATAGGGCCAGGGAACCATCAGTTGTTCTACATCTTCTCCCTCTAGGGCACCCTCGGACACTCTTGTTTGTATTTCCTTATCGTTCCTCCAGTTCAGTCCTTCACCACTGGGTAGTGTACCTCCTCCTGTAGCATGGAGACTGGGCATGTCAGAATCATAACGTAACTGGATGTACCCTGGTGGTCTCTCCCATCAGCCCCAGTGTGTCCAGTCTCCATGCAGCAGGAGGACATAGTGAGCCTAGGTGCTGGGCTCACTAGAGGAACAGATAAGGAGCAGTCTTTAGTGTAGTTAGCTTTAGGGTTTTTTATTTCAGTTGCCCATTTAATTCTGTTTGTTTTGAGGTTCGGTGGTTAAAAGAAAAAAAAATTATATTTAGGGGTTTGAGGGGAATCAAACCTGTGTGCCGTTGGCTTCCTCTTCCCCCTCAGGAATAGCCCGGGTGACTCAGCCGCTCTCCCCTCCTCGTTGGAACAGAGGGGAGTTGTGCGGCTGCAGCTTCGACGAGCCAGTTGGCTCCGTCTCTGTCTGGGGTCTCGTGGCAGAAGCTGGGAGCTGGGAAGCCCTCTCCCTTACGGTGGATCACTTTTAGCAGGGTGCAGAAGCGGCAGCGTCAATGAAGAAGCCAGCAGCGGGCTTAGTCCGGCTGAGCAGAGGAGCATCCTGCCAAAGGTCAGTCGAGCGGGGAGGCTTCGGGGCCCGACTCCGTGTGCGGTGCAGACAATCAGGCCCTGCCAGTTTGCGCGGGCTGGGGTTCGAGTGCTTGTTTCAGGCCGCTGGTGAGTGGCGCTGGGGCCTACTTTTTCCTAACGCTGACAGAAGCTAAGATATTTAGCTCTAGTCAAGTTATATTTAGTTTAAATTAGTTTAAGTTAATTTCTTTTAATCTGAGACTGTGGGGGGGGGGGGGGGTGTTAAGTGTTCATTTAAAACCCTTACCAAAAAAAAGAAGAAGAAAAAAAAAGAGGATAACTTGATTCCTTACTATAGTTGGGAGAAGATTCCTGTGTTCTGAAAAAAAAAATCTTGCATTTAATTTTTGTTTTTATTGCTAATGCCGTCAAGACCGCAGTGTTTGGTCTGTGGCACCCGCAGGGGCGCAGTCTCGGGCGACAGGGTCTGCAAGGGCTGTGCACGCACTTCTAAAACTATGGAGCAGGAGACTCATGAAAAGGTTTCTGAGGAATCTCAGTTTCCAGTTGCAAGAAGTGATGGTGAGTCTCCATTGGAAGGGTTGTCCGCATCCCCTCTGGAAAATCAAGCAGCGCCAGCTAGTTTGGATATGCCTTTAGGAGCAGGGGCAGTCCTTGGAAGTTTTTCTCCGGATTTTGTGCTCATAATGCATCAAGCATATTGTTTGAGACAGCAGGAGATGGTCACAGAGCCGGTGAGGCTGGAGGTTCAGGGACAGCAATCTGGATCCAAGAATCTTGGAGGTGGCCTGGTGAGGCCCCTTAAGAGGGCGCGATCTCTCGAAGATCAGCTCGTGGAGTCAGATTGGCAGGATTTTATTTATTTATTTATTTATTTACATTCTCTTATATACCGCGCTATTCTGCATCAGTGCGGTTTACATTGAACAAACTGAAATTACATTGAACAGGGCATTATAACTTGGAGATAACTATTTTACAGGGAACATGGGCTATGGAGGGTTAAGTGGCTTGCCCAAGACCACAAGGAGCACCTGTGGGACTAGAAACCCCAGTCCTTCCGGCCCAAGGTTGCTGTCCTCTAGTGGGATTTGAACCTCCGACCTTCCGGCCTGAAGTACCTTGCCCCAACCACTAGGCCACTCCTCCAGGATGCGGACGATGTAGAGTTGGAAACTGAATCAGCAATGGACGAACTCGAGGAAGGTGAGATTCCAGAACCGGAGGATCAAGCGAGAATCATAAGAGTTTTTCATAAGGACGAGCTTACTGCGCTCATTACTGAGTCCCTTCAGGCACTTAACCTTACTTCGGTACAGCCAGCGGAGGAGGACGGTTTGGAAGACCCTCTCATTCAGGCAGTGAGACAAACTCAGGTGGTATTTCCAGTTCACTGGGTGGTTGACCGGATGATTCAGGATGAATGGGATGTACCGGAAGCGCGATTTTGAGGGGTAAGAACTATGAACAGACTTTATCCCCTAGCGGATAAGGAGAAGGAAAGGTTCCGTTCTCCACATATCGATGCAGGGGTGTCCGCAGTCACAAAGAAGATGACTATTCCGGTGGAAGGCAGTGCGGCCTTGAAGGATGCCCAAGACTGGAAGGTAGACGGCTTATTGAAACAAGACTTTGAGGTTAAAGCTCTCTCATTGCAAGCATCTATTTGCGGAGCATGGGCGGCGAGAGCTTGTCTGAGGTGGTTGTAGAGATTATGGCAATCATCTGAGCAGGAGCGAATAATAGATGTGATACGGCTTGAATCGGGTGAGGAATATTTAGCAGATGTCCACTATGATTTGATTAGGTCATTTGCAAATAATATGGCTTCCTTGGTAGCCGCGTGCCGGTACCTGTGGTTACGGAATTGGGCGGTGTATGTTTCTTCTGTCCAAGAAAGGTCAACGCGTCTTCGGTAGTAGACTGGCTAATCTACTGAAGATGGCTTTAAACTAGATTCATTGGGGATGGGTGAAGAAAGCCCCCAGGTAGGTGAAAGCCCTCAGGTAGGTGATACATTAAATACCTTTAGGAAATGGGTAACAGGGGTAACATATGGAGAGCAGTGTGTATAAATGCCCGTAGCATGGGAAATAAGATCCCTGATGTTGAAGCTTTGGTGGGAGTGGCTGACTTGGATTTAGTGGCACTTACAGAAACATGGTTCACAGAAAACCATGATTGGAATGTAACTATACCTGGCTATACTTTATTCAGAAAGGACAGGGTAGGAAGAAGGGGAGGAGGAGTGGCACTATATGTAAAAACTACTATTAAAGCTTTGGAATTACAGAGCTTAAAAGGGAGAGAGGAGGCATTGTGGGTTAAACTAGAAAGAGGGAAAGAGAAATCTATTTGCATTGGTGTGATATACAGACCTCCCTCACAAGAGGAGGAGGTGGACAAAGAGTTAATTGAAGACATATGCAGCATTGCTAGGAAAGGGGAAGTGCTACTGATAGGAGATTTCAATATGCCAGATGTTGATTGGCACATTCCTGCTGCAGTATCATCTAGAAGTAAGGAGATCCTGGATTCTCTACAGGGAGAACTATTCAGGCAATTGGTAAAAGACCCCACACGTGAAGGGGCCACACTGGACTTGGTGCTTACCAATGGTGAAAGTGTTTCAGATGTTGTAGTGGGAGATCATTTTGCATCCAGTGATCACCAGATGGTGTGGTTCAGTATTAGGACTAGGGCTGTTAGAATCCATTCCAAGGTGAGGATCTTAGACTTTAGGAAGACTAACTTTGCGAAGATGGGCCAATACCTCAGGGAGTCGTTAGTGGGATGGGAACAGCTGGGGGATGCAGAAAAACAGTGGGCAAAACTGAAAGGGGATATTTTAAGGGCAACCAACCTTTTTATTAAAATGGTAAATAAAGTTAAAAGGAAAAGGAGACCGCTATGGTTTTCGAAAGAAGTAGCTGAAAAAGTGAAGAAAAAGAGGGAGGCCTTCATGAAATACAAGAGATCACAGAGAGAGGAAGACAGGCATCTGTATTTGGAAAAAACTTAGAGAAGCTAGCAAAGTAGTCAAGAAGGCAAAGATTCAAAAGGAGGAGGAAATAGCCAATGCAATAAAATGGGGGGGATAAGACATTTTTTCAGATATATTAGTGAGAAGAGGAAGAGCAAAAGTGGTATTGTCAGACTCAAGGGAGCAGGGGAGGAATATGTAGAAGCTGATAAGGATAAAGCGGAATTGCTTAACAAATATTTTTGTTCTGTGTTCACAGATGAAGAACCAGGGGCAGGACCTCAGAAAACACTCACAAATAGGAACAGAAACGAGGAACATCTTGAACAATTTTCAGAAGTCTGTATTCGTGAGAAACTAGATCAACTTAAAGCAGACAAAGCGATGGGACCGGATGGGATACACCCAAGAATACTGAGGGAACTTGGGGACGTTCTAGCAGCTCCACTGACTGACCTTTTCAATGCTTCGTTGGAGTCGGGAGTGGTGCCAAAGGACTGGAGAGAGGCTCATGTGGTGCCTTTACACAAAAGCGGAAGTAAGATTGTGGTTGAAAACTACAGGCCGGTTAGTTTAACTTCGGTGGTGAGTAAATTATTGGAAACGCTACTGAAAGAGAAAATAGTGAGGTTTCTGGAGTCCAGCAGATTACAGGAAACGAGGCAGCATGGATTCACCAGAGGCAGGTCTTGTCAGACAAATCTGATTGCTTTCTTTGACTGGGTGACCAGGGAGTTGGACCAAGGGAGAGCCCTAGATGTGGTGTATTTAGAAATTGATTGGGTGGGAGGCGACAAAGAGTACAAGTAAATGGATCTCACTCTGAGGAGAAGGATGTTACCAGTAGTGTGCCCCAGGGATCTGTTCTTGGTCCGATTCTTTTTAACATCTTTGTTAGTGATATAGCAGAAGGGCTGTTGGGTAAGGTTTGCCTCTTTGCGGATGATACCAAAATCTGCAATAGAGTAGACACCCAGGAAGGTGTAGATAACATGAGGAGGGATCTAGCTAAGCTTGAAGAATGGTCTAGAATTTGGCAGCTGGGATTTAATGTTAAAAAATGTAAGGTCATGCATTTGGGCTGCAGCAATCCAAGGGAGCAATATAGTATAGGGGGTGAAGTACTTTTGTCCACTAAAGAAGAGCGGGACCTAGGCGTGGTTGTGTCTGATGATCTTAAAATAGCTAAACAGGTAGAAAAGGCGATGGCAAAAGCTAAAAGGATGCTTGGGTGCATATGGAGAGGAAAGGCTAGCAGGAAAAAGGAGGTGATAATGCCTCTGTATAAGTCTTTGGTGCAACCTCATTTGGAGTATAGTGTGCAATTCTGGAGACCGCACCTTCAAATGGATGTGAACAGGATGGAGTCAGTGCAGAGGGTGGCTACTAAAATGATTAGTGGTCTTCATTATAAAGCATATGAGGAAAGACTGAAGAATCTTAATATGTACACCTTAGAGGAAAGGCGAGATAGAGGTGATATGATTGAGATGTTTAAATACCTCCGTGGCATAAATGTTCAGGGAGAGAGCCTCTTTCAATTGAAAGCAAGTTCTGCTACGAGGGGACATGGGATGAGGGTGAAGGGAGATAGATTCAGGAGTGATATGCGGAAATATTTCTTTACGGAAAGAGTAGTGGATCCGTGGAATAGTCTCCCAGTGGAGTTGGTAGAGATGAGGACAGTAACTGAATTCATAAAAGCATGGGACAAACACAGAGGATCTCTAAAGGTAAAAAGTTGTAGTTGTTGATATGGAAGGACAGACTAGATAGACCATGTGGTCTTTTTCTGTCATCATATTTCTATGTTTCTAAGTCGCGGCTTAGTAAGCTTCCTTTTAAGGCGAAGTTATTGTTCGGTGAGGATCTGGAGAAGCTGGTTAAAGACTTGGGAGAGTCCAAGGGCGGAAGACTACCGGAAGATAAGCCTAAACAGGGGAGGTCTCTGGCGGTCAGTTTCGAGATTTTCTGCGATTTTGTACCTCTTGGCTGGGAGGTTCCCAGCGAGGTAGGTTTGCTTCACGAGTGGGGAGAGGGTGTGCAGCTACCTCCTCCGCGGCTTCCCGAAAACCACAATGAAGCGAGGTGGGCCCAAATAGGAATTCAGTCGATTGGAGGGCGGCTTTGGGAATTTCTTCCTGCCAGGGTCCAGATAACGTCTGACCAATGGGTATTGGAAGTAATACGCGAAGGTTATGCTCTCAAATTTGCTTGTCCGATACTAGATTTGTTTGTTCAGTCCCCCTGCAAAGGGCAGCGGTGAACATCCGCGGTCCGACAAACTCTAGATCGTCTCTTGCAGTTAGGGCAGTTGTGCCGGTACCACGAGAGCTGTACGGCGTCGGTCGTTACTCCATCTATTTCGTAGTTCTGAAGAAGGACGGGTCCTTATGTCCTATTTTGGATCTCAAGGGAGTGAATCGGTGTCTGCGAGTGTCGCACTTTCGAATGGAAACCTTATGATTGGTTATAGTGGCTGTTCGGCAGGGAGAATTCTTGACATCTCTCGATCTTACCGAGACATACTTGCACATCCCGATCAGACTGGCTCATCAGATGTTCCTAAGGTTTGCACTCCCATGAGACCATTTTCAGTTTCAGGCATTGCCCTTCAGTTTAGCAAAGGCTCCGCAAACTTTCACCAAGGTTATGGCAGTGGTAGCAGCGGCGCTGCGGAAAGAAGGAATCTTAGTTCAACCTTATCTAGACGATTGGCTGATTCGGGCAGTCCAGAGCAGAGAGCATTCAGGTTAAAAACAAAGTGGTCAGGTTCCTTCAGAGTCTCGGCTGGGTAGTCAATGCTTCCAAAAGCCGGTTAGTGCCGTCTCAGGTTCTGGAGTACTTGGGAGTACGGTTCGACACCCAGTTGGGAGAAGTGTTTCTGCCAGAGCGGAGAGCTCACATCATTCGGCATCTGGTGCAAAGGTTTCTGTCTACTCCGGCCCTATTTGCCTGGAGCTATTTGCGTGTGTTAGGCACAATGGCGGCAACCCTGGAGGTGGTACCATGGACCAGAGCACACATGCATCCCTTACAGAAGTCATTGCTTCGGCGCTGGTCTCACCAGAACGATTTGCTAAACAGGCGGCTTCCCTGCCCCTTAAGGGTCAGGCAATCTCTTTAGTGGTGGCTCTCACCAGGAAACTTGGCAGCAGGCATGCCATTGGAACAACTGGAGTGGCTCCCATTGATGACAGATGCAAGTCTCAAAGGTTGGGGAGCTCATTGCGGGGACCTCTTCGCACAAGGAGCGTGGAGCGAGCAGGAGGCCCTGTGGTCAATCAACTGTCTGGAACTGAGGGCGGTAGGTCTGGCACTCCAAGCATTCGAGTCAGCGGTGAAAGGTCGAGCAGTGTGAGTGCTGTCCGACAATTCTGCAACAATAGCTTACCTCAATCGGCAGGGTGGCACAGGAAGTGCTGCCATGGAGGAGGAAATGGGGACTCTGCTTGGGTGAAGCCATGGCTACTGGCGATCTTGGCAGCGCATATAGCAGGAACAGAGAATGTGATGGCGGATTTTCTCAGCAGAGTCCAGGTGGATGCCGGAGAATGGGAGCTTCATCCAGAAGTGTTTGTGCAGATAGTCATCAGGTGGGGGCCACCGATTATGGATCTCATGGCGACTTTTCGGTCAGCCAAGGCGAGTCGCTTTTACAGCAGAAGACGAGAACGGATGTCGGAGGGCATCGACGCCCTGATGCAACAATGGCCGACGTCTGGCCTTTTCTATGTGTTTCCCCCGTGGGTGCTCATAGGCAGAGTGATTCAGCGCATCAAGGTGCATCGGGGGAGAGTATTGGTGGTAGCGCCAGACTGGCCGAGGCGTCCATGGTATGTCGATCTAGTGCGGCTTCTCGATAGGAATCCCTGGCGGTTTCCCGCAATGTCGGATCTTCTGACTCAGGGTCCTCTTCGAATGCCTCAGGTGGATTGATTCTCGCTTACGGCTTGGCCATTGAAAGGGCGAGGTTAAGAAAGAAGGGTTATTCTGGGGCGATAATTACAACCTTACTCAGAGCCAGAAAGAGATCCATTTCTCTGACATATGTGCTTATTTGGCATATATTTGAGGATTGGTGCTCTCAGCGGCAGATCCGTGCTTCCACAGTTTCCATTCCTATGGTCCTGAGTTTCTTGCAGGACGGTTTCAATAAGGGCCTGGCAGCCAGCTCCCTAAGAGTCCAGCTGTCAGCCCTTTCTTGTTATCGAGGTAAGGATGCATAGAAATACAAATTCAAATCCCTCTTACTTATCCACAAAGCCCTCCATCAAACCCAGACCACACAACTTCGGACTCTACTACCTCACCCTACTCTCAACAGACCAACCCATCAGACCACCAGCAACACTCTCACTATCCCCCATGAACGAACTAAGTTCAATCAGCAAACCTGCAACAGAGCATTCAAAATGTATTCACCCTCCTTCTGGAACTCCCTCCCGAACCAGATCCGAAGCACCAAAGACCTCTTCGCATTCCGTAAACAGTTAAAAACCATCCTGTTTCATAAATATCTTGGACCTGAAACAGACACCTCTCAATAACTGCTCACCAGAACCCCCTGACCTATCCCCCCAGCAACCATCTAAGAGACTACCGAAAAACGTCTATTGTCTAGTACTGTTACTTTCTGTGAAGATCAACGATGTTATCCCCCTGATGATGGCCCCCTCCCTCTTTCTGTCATTTTGATTATTGTCCCCCTCCCCTTTTATGTTAAACCACTTTGACCCGGTGAAAAGCAGGATATAAATGCAGTTAAATAAATAAATAAAATAAATAAAGGTCCAGGGGTCGGCCTTGGGCTCTCACGCTGATGTAATAAGGTTTTTAAAGGTTGCATCCTACTCGCAGAATGGTAGTTCCCTCGTGGGACCTCAACTTAGTCCTTGGGGCATTGACTAGGGAACCTTTCGAGCCCTTGCAGCAGGCTTCAGTCAAAGATTTAACTTTGAAAACAGTGTTTTTGGTGGCTATCTATTCGGCTCGCCGAATTTTGGAGCTGCAGGCTTTATCATGTCGTGAGCCATTTTTGTCCTTTTCTAGAGAAAAGGTGGTACTATGGCCAGTGCCGTCTTTTTTGTCTAAAGTAGTTTCTCCTTTTCACATGAATCAATCGGTTTCATTGCCAGTATTAAGCTCTATGGAGAAGAACACTTCCAACCGTAGTCTGAGTCACTTGGACATTAAAAGGACACTATGTCAATACTTAAAGGTTTCGGAAACATCCCGGAAGTTGGATCAGCTGTTTGTTCTCTTTGGAGGGCCGCAAAAAGGGGAAGCGGCGGCCAAAGCTTCCATAGCCAGGTGGGTCCGCGAAACTATAGTGTCAGCTTATATGTTGCAGGGGCATCAGGTGCCCATGGGGTTACGAGCTCACTCTACTAGAGCGCAAGCGACTTCGTGGGCGGAGCATAGTTTGGTTCCGTTAGTGGAAATTTGTAGAGCAGCCACTTGGTCATCGCTCCATACTTTCAGTAAGCACTATCGTCTGGATGTCCAGGCGGCTAATGATGCCTGTTTCGGGTTGGCGGTTTTGCGATCCGGGTGGATAGGTCCCTCCCAATAGTTACTGCTCTGTTACATCCCAGTGGTGAAGGGCTGACCTGGAGGAACGATAAGGAAAGAGAAATTAGACTTACCTGATAATTGATGTTCCTTGAGGAACTCCAGTTCAGTCCTGATTCCCACCCAAGAAGGGATAGGTGAGTAAGCAGAATTATTTGGGGGGGGGGGGGAAGTTTGGTTTTGATATCTGTAGAAAATATTTAGAAAATTTGGGATCGTGGTAGTTTTCCCTTTCCAAACAGTCGTTAACCTAGGAGATTCCTGGAGGAAAGAGAAAGTCAATGATGCAGTTCTCCCTTTTTGTTTTGGGGGAAGTTAAGATAAGTTAAGATATGTTAAGTTAGTAGGTGTAAGTTGAACTTAATGTTATAGCTACTTATTTATTGCTCCTTTGAGTCTGCTTTGTCAATAGTTCACTGGGGCTGATGGGAAAGAACACCAGGGCACATCCAGTGATGTCACGATTCTGACATACTCAGTCTCCATGCTGCAGGAGGAAGTACACTACCTAGTGGTGAAGGACTGAACTGGAGTTCCTCAAGAAACATCAATTAGCGGGTAAGTCTAATTTCTCTTTATTTAGTGGGTTTTCTATACCGCTTTCTCTTAAAATCAAAGCGGTTTACAGTGTAAATGCAGTTTTTACATTAAACAATGGGAGAGGGGACATGTATGAGATTGGTTCAACTATTTACAGAATGAGCTATTTACATTATATTACAAAAGATTAATTAGTTGGATTGGGTGGAAGGGTAGGGATGGGATAAGTGGTGGGTTAGGAGGGGTAGGAGGAAATCACTATCTGGGGTAAGGGCTTGTGTTCATTCTGTCATGTAATGTCTCCAAAGTGTTCCACATAGAGAGTTGTTTTCAGCTTTTTCTGGAAGTCCTTGGAGTCCGAGGTGGCTCTTAGAGAGTCTGAGAGGGCGTTCCATAGCGCAGGGGCAGCCAGGGAGAGAGCTCTTCCGGATGTGGATTGTTTGGATTTGGCGTATATGCTGGGGGTGATGATGGTGTCAGTGGTGATGTGCCTTCTGGGTCTCGAGCAGTTGTTCATATTAATGAGGTTCTTCAAAACATCTGCCGAGAGGGATTGCTTGATCTTGAAAATATTTAGAACAGATTTATACCGGACCCTTCTCTCCTGCCTCTATGATATCGGGCTTCGGGGTACAGTGCTTAATTGGTTTTGTTCCTGTCTTACCACTCGCTCTTTCACTGTGCTAATTTATCAGTCCTCCTCCCCTGTTCCCTTAATCTGTGGTGTGCCTCAGGGCTCAGTTCTTTCTCCATTGCTCTTCAATATTTTTCTCGCCCCCTACTCCTTCTAATCCAACAATTCCCTGTCTCAGTTTATATTTACGCCGATGATATTGTGCTTCTTTTCCATACCTCTCCGGTCAAAATTGATCTCACACAGTTAAACAGTTGTCTCTCCCACATTGCCTCTTGGCTCTCTGATAATTTGCTCCATTTGAATCCAGCAAAATCAACAGCCATGTGGGTTTCTCTGAACACTTCATGTCCAACAATATCGCCTCAAATTAATTCTACCTCTATCCCCCTCACTTCTTCAAATAACTCCAGGCCGATGGGGCCGGAGTAACCTTGGACTCCTCACTCTCTTTTCATAACCACATTTCAAATCTTTCTTGCCGTTCTTTTCTTACATTCCTTCTGATTCTCTCATTACTCTCTTACTGGCCCTGGTTATGTCCAAATTAGACTACTGCAATGTTGTCTATGCCAATTTACCATCTTACCAACTCCAACGTCTTCAATTAATCCAGAACACTGCTGTTTCACTAGTTACCAATGCTCGAAAATCGGACCATGTAACACCTCTTCTGTTGCATCTTCATTGGCTGCCACTTTGCTTCAGATTTAAGTATAAGTTCCTCATTTTAACTCTTAAGGTCATTTACACATCAAATCCGCTTTATTTAGCTAATCTTATTTCTCTCCACACTCCCTGCCGACACCTACGTTCGCTACATGCGAACCGACTGTCTTTACCATCTCCATCGCATGCTCATCTAGAATAGACACGTCATGCTGCCTTCTTTTTTCTTGGACCTTCGCTCTGGAATGCCTTACCATCTTCCCTCCGGCTGGAATCCTCATACTAACAATTCAAAACATCATTAAAGACACATTTATTCCAACAGGCTTTTGATCTCCCCTCCCCTAGTCCTGCTTAACTGGCTGCTTTCAGGCTATCTCTAATGACCTATTGGATATTCTTTTCTTTCCTTTCCTATTACACAATTGAGTTCTTTTCTTTTCCATAGCGTTAGCATATTTTATTGTAAATCGCTCTCATGTTTCGACAAGGGCGGTATATAAAGTATGAATAAAGATAAAGATATTTGATACAGGAGGTAATGGGGAGCCAATGAAGGTGGTTCAAGAGGGGGTATAATAAATCTCCTTTTAGCACAAAATAGGGAAAGTTTCTTGTAGAGAACTCTCCGTTATCTATTGGAACCCCATCCACCTCCAAAACTCACTCTTTGGCACGTTTATTTATTTAACAATTTTTCTATAGTGCCTTTTCATTTAATCAAGGAGGTTTACATTAACATCAACTTTTACAAAGAATTTTACAATTTACAATAAAACAGTAAGCAGTAACATCAACTTTAAAACTTAAACATTATTATCCAGCTTTTACAAAGAACTTGTAATTTTAAACAGTACAACGAACTTCAAAAACTTAAACAGTCTCTTGTAACATTATATTTCAAAATTTACGTAAACTCAAAGAGGTGATACCATGTAGTGTTTAGTGTGATTGGGGGTCTTCATTGAAATGTTCAATGAATAGGGTGGTTTTGAGTAACTTCCGGAAATCCTTTATATCTGTTGTGGATCTTAGATTATCCGGGAGTGCATTCCAGGGTGGGCCCTCTTGAAGTTCCCTAGATCGTCCCCCAGTCCTCACTCTGTGAAGAGGACAATTGTATTTGGATCACTACTACTGAGTCCTGATTATCCCCAGGGGTTTCTTCCTTAGGATCTCCTTCTTCAGATCCCTCCCCCATAGCTGCCCCCAGATTCTGTTGGTAATGTAGCTTTTTCCAGCGACACTGAGTCCAGGACTTAGCAGGCTTGGGATTCTCAATATATAGATCCAGGTCTTCCAGGGGGAAAATCTCTGGGAAATCTTCCTGGTCTGACTTAGCAGAGCCATCAATTAGCTGGGCCCATATCACTCCAAAGTTTGGCTACGGGAGCCAGGGCAGCACCACGACCTCAAACGTGGCTTGCCTGGCTGGAGTCTTAAGTGAAACCTATGCCGTTGGATACTGCCTCTGGTCTCCATGTACACAAGCCAATGTTACTATCTTTGCATAGTCAATTTGAAATCGGGTTATGGTTTCCCAGCGAATGAGAATCAGCACCCTCCTAGAGTCTATCAAGTCCCGGAGGCAGGTTTCTTCAAGCTCCACTGGAATCACAACGTTCTGTGCTTCTGAGTGGGGAGTGTCCACAAAAGCATATGTATGAGGAGTGGTTAGGCTGACATACATGGGTTCTTCCATACCCAGGGGACATTCCTGAGCAAAGTGTCCCTGGGTTCCACACCTAAAACAGGTGCCTGGCGGGCCAGCGCCTGAGGCCCCCGCCAGAGGGCCCTTTGGCGGAGACCTAAGCAGCTACCAGATCCCGACGCCCCCAGTAAGCCAGCAAACGCTCATCACTGCAGGGAACACCAATACAACACGCCGAACACCAGAGTTGACGAACACCACAGATACCAAGCACTTCTGCTCTCTGCACCGGCAGCCTGATCAGCATCGGGGAATTGAATAGGAAGGAGCGCTCCTCCCTGATCAGCTCATCAGAACCAATCAGCCTGCCGCAACGGTTTTAAATCCCCTCCCGCAGATCAGAGGCGACTGGGGAACAGACGCTCCTACTCAGAACAGCAGGTTCCTACCACCATCCTGATGAAAAATAGCACCTACCAGCACTACAGAGTCCTTGCTCGCCTTCCGCTTCAACTTTCCATGTAGGAGTGGAGGAGTGGCCTAGTGGTTGGGGCAAGGTACTTCGGGACGGAAGGTCGGGGGTTCAAATCCCACTAGAGGACAGCAACCTTGGGCCGGAAGGACTGGGGTTTCTAGTCCCACAGGTGCTCCTTGTGGTCTTGGGCAAGCCACTTAACCCTCCATAGCCCATGTTCCCTGTAAAATAGTTCTCTGTGTGCTGTGCTTTCCTGTCTAATCAATGTGTATATACCTCAAAAATTTCCTGTCATGATTTGACAATTTCCAATCTGTAATCAAACCGCTGCTGATCGCTGGAAGTAGCGGTATACAAATGTACACTAAATAAAATAAATAAATAAATAAATAAGTTCTGTAAATAGTTACCCCTGTTATCCAAGTTTTTTGTTCCCTGTTAACTGTAAACTCATACATGTTGTTTGTACTGAGCATTTTGTTCCATGTAAACCGCGCTGATGCCGAATAGTGCGGTATATGTTGTTGTTGTTAAGTGCCGTCGAGTCGGAGTCGACTCATGGCGACCCTCTGGATAGCTATCCTAAATTGTGTTCGGTCTTCAGTCAGGCGGCTCATTGTTGACAGACTGGTACCCGTAGCTGCTGTTATTGTAGCAAGCCATCTCATTGCTGGCCTTCCTCTTTTGCGTTGACCTTCTATCTTGCCAAGCATGATGTCTTTCTCTAATGATCTCTCTCTTCGCATGATGTGTCCGAAGTATGAAAGTCGAAGTCTTGTCATCTGAGCTTCTAAAGAAAGCTTAGGTTTGATCTCTTCTAGTACCGACTGGTTTGTTCTTCGGGCAGTCCATGGTATACACAGTATTCGCCGCCAGCACCATAATTCAAAGGCATCAATTTTCTTCCTGTCTGTCTTTTTCACTGTCCAGCTTTCACATCCATATGATGTTATTGAAAATACCATGGCTTGAACAAGTCGAATCTTTGTATGGAGAGAGACATCTCTGCTCTTGAGAATCTTATCTAGGTCTTTCATAGCCATTCTGCCAAGAGCAATGCGTCGTCTGATTTCTTGACTGCTTGTTGCTTCTTTATTGATAGTTGATCCAAGTAGGTTAAAGTTGTTCACGATTTTCAATTTCTTCTCCTTCAACGATGAACCTGTTGATTATGCCAGTTGTCATGATCTTTGTCTTCTTTACATTAAGGTGCAGGCCCATTTTGAGACTATGTTCTTTGATTGTGAGAAGCAAATGTTTCAGATCATCTTCACTTTCAGCCAGTAATGTGGTATCATCAGCATAGCGAAGGTTGTTGATGAGTCTTCCACCAATCTTCACACCTCTGTTGTCTTCATACAGTCCTGCTTCTCTGATGATTTGTTCTGCATATAAATTAAACAGGTAGGGGGAAAGTATGCAGCCTTGTCTTACACCTTTGCTTATTTTAAACCATTCTGTTTCTCCTTGTTCCGTTCGAACCGTTGCTTCTTGATCAATGTACAGATTACGCAAGGAGAACGATCAGGTGTTCTGGTATACCCATGCTTCTTAATGTGGCCCAGAGTTTCTCATGGTTTACACAGTCAAAAGCCTTGCTATAGTCGATAAAGCACAAATAGATATCCTTTTGGTATTCTTTAGTCTTTTCAAGGATCCATCTCACATCCGCAATGATGTCTCTCGTTCCTCGCCCTTTCCTGAACCCTGCTTGCACTTCAGGTAGTTCTTGTTCTAGGTATGGCTGTAGTCTCTTTTGAATAATCTTCAGTAGAATCTTGCTGGCATGTGGGATCAGAGCGATTGTGCGATAATTTCCACAGTCAGTTGGATCACCTTTCTTTAGTATTGGTATAAACACAGATCTTTTCCAGTCAGTTGGCCATGATGTTGTCTTCCATATTTCTTGGCAGAGCCTTGTAAGTACGGTAACAGCTGCATCAGATTGCTGCAATACTTCTATGGGAATGCTATCAATGCCTGGTGCTTTGTTCTTTGATAAGGCTTTCAATGCTGCTTCAACTTCTTCTTTCATCACCAATGGTTCCTGATCATAAGGTATAGGTTGAAACGGCTGTTGGTCCACTTGATCTTTATCATATAAAAACTCTGTATATTCCTTCCACCTTTTCTTGATCTTCTCAGCATCATTCAACATAGAACCTTGAGCATTTTGTAACATTCCAATTCGAGGCTGGAACTTTTTCTTTAACTCTTGCAGCTTTAGGAAAGCCGATCTTGTTCTTCCTCTAATAGTTTCTGCTTCTATTTCCTTGCAAGTGTCATTGTAGTACTTTTCCTTGTCCTGTCTTGCTGCACGTTGGAAATCTCTGTTGAGTTCTGTGATTGTCTTTCTTTCTCCTCTGGCTTTAGCTTCTCTGCGTTTCTGGGCAATTTTCAGAGTTTCTTCCGTCATCCATTTTGGCCGTTTTTGCTTTTTCACCTTTTGTAGAGACTTCTCGCTTTCTTCCAGCACAACCTTCTTGATGTCATTCCATAACTCTTCCGGAGCTCTGTCATTTGTATCTAAGGCAGCAAATCGATTTGCAGGCAGTCTTTAAATTTGCAGTGGTATATTCTCAAGGTCATATTTTGGTGCATTCATGAGTGGTTTGCTCTTTTTCAACTTTAGCTTGAGTTTGCATACTAGTAGTTGATGATCTGTACCACAGTCAGCTCCAGGTTTTGTCTTTGTTGATGTTACAGAGCTTTTCCATCGTTGACTTCCACAGATGTAGTCAATTTGATTTTTATACAATCCATTGGGTGAAGTCCATGTGTACAGTCGTCGCTTGTGTTGCTGAAAGAAGGTGTTTGAGATGAATAGATCATTGGTCTTGCAGAATTCTATCAATCTTTCTCCAGCTTCATTTCTGTTGCCAAGTCCATATTTTCCAACTACTTTGCCTTCATCTTTTGTTGCCAACGTTTGCATTCCAGTCACCCATGACTATCAGGATATCCTGTTTGCATGTTCTGTCAATTTCAGCTTGTACTTGTTCATAGAACTCTTCAATTTCATTCTCTTCTGCAGCTGTTGTTGGGGCATATACTTGAATTATAGTTGTGTTGATAGGCAATCCTCGTAGACGAATAGAGATTAAGCGTTCGCTGACTGCATTGTATTTCATTACAGTTCTTGCAAGTTTCTTCTTTATTATAAATGCAACACCATTTCTTCTTTGTCTTCATTTCCAGCATAGTAGTCCATGTGATCATCTGATGCAAAGTGCCCGATGCCAGTCCATTTCAGTTCGCTGACACCCAACAGATCAAGTTGTACACGTTCCATTTCATTCTTGACCACTTCCAACTTCCCTTGGTTCATGCTTCGTACGTTACATGTTCCAATGTGTAAGACATCTTTACAGCTTCTGACTCTCATTTCATGCGCAGCTACATCAGCAGTCAGACTTCCCGAAGGCTTTGATCCAACCACATCATAAATGCTGGCTTTACTCTGAAAAGTCTTCAGCTCTTCCCCAGTAGCTAGTTGAGTGCCTTCCGACCTGGGAGTCTCATCTTCCAGCACCATAGCACAAGCAAAGATAGAGATGGAGAAACAAAACCTGTTAAAAGTGAAACTAAATTCCGACTGTGTGAGGCTCAATTTCATGGTCATTAAAATGCACTGTTTCAAGCTAAAGCATTCCACAAACCAACCGGGATTTTGAAAGATATCTCTTTTTAAAAAAGGATTTATTATTCAATATTCCCCAATTGCAGGCATAGGCTTTATAACACACTAATATGAAAGGCTTAAATCAATTTCTAAAATTCATTGTTATTGGAGTGAAGCATTTCATAAACAAGCGTTTATGAAAGAAATGCCAAAAAGAAGTTGACCATCCATTGTACAATGCTTTTTTTTACTTGTTCGAAATAAAAAGCCCTACGTTTCGAATTTCAGAACACCTAACAATTTCACACTCGCGTAAAATGAAAGATGCACATGCATAAGACCTTCAAAATTGAGAAAAACGTTGAATCATAGAAAAAACGCCAAAGATAAAAAAATATATTTCAAAAAATATGATTAGGAAGTAAAATCATATTAATACTATGACATCCCATAAGTCAAGAAAGACTTTTTCAAGGAAAATTTGTAGTACAATGCGCCCCACACTGTCTACTTGTCCAAATCAAAATAGCTTGCAAGCATAAGAGCTACTGGCCGACAGATCAAAAATATTTTTCAAAAGCCATTGTTTTAAAATCCAAAAATATCATAATCAAACAAGGCAAATCTGAAAAAAGAGGCCAGGAAAGCTTACCATACGATGCACGCTACGCTGTTTGCTTGTTCAGAGTGAAACACATTGCGCTCCAACTTACCAGAAATACTAGCGTTTTCCCGCTCTCATGAGGTGAAAGGTCAAAAAATGCAGACATACAAAAGGGAACTTTAAATGAAATCGAACATGTCAAGCAAAGGAGCCAATTGGCATTGCTATTAAAATACTTAAACTAATGTAAAAATTGAGTGTATAAAAGATAAATGCTGGAATAGATCAAGTTTGAATACTGAAATTGATCAAGTTTTGTGATGGAAGGGGGGAGGGGAAAGGGGAAGGAAAGGGGGAAGAAAGAGAAGGAGGTGAGGGGAATGAGGAGGGAAAAGGGGGGGAGGAAGGAAAGGGAAGAGGGAAAGGGGGAGGGGAGGGGGAAAGGAGGGAAAGAGAGGAAAAAAGGGAGGGATGAAGGGGGGAAAGAAGGGGGGAAAAGGGGGGAAGAGGGGAAAGGGAAAGGAAGGGGGAGAGAGAAAGGGGGGAAAGGGAAAGGAAGGGGGAGAGAGAAAGGGGGGGAAAGGGGAGGGGGAAGGGGGGGAAGGGGAGGGAAGGGGAGGGAAGGGGGAAGGAGAAGGGGAGGGGAAAAGAAAGAAGAGAAAAAAGAAGAGAAGAGAAAAGAGAAGAAAAAGAGGGGAGAAGCAGGGGGAAAGAGAGAGGGAGGGGGAGGGGAGGATGGGGGAGGGGAGAAGGGAGTGGAGCGGGAAGAGGAGAGGAGGAGGAAAAGGAAGGGAAAAGGGAGGGGGAAAGCAAAGGGAAAGGAGGGGGAAGGGAGGAAGGAGAGGAAGGGGAAAGGGGGGAATTGGAGGGGAGGAAGGGGGAAGGGGGAGGGGAAGAGGGGAGGAAGGAGAAGGGAAAGGGGAGGGGGAAAGAAGGGGGGAGGGAAGAGAAGGGAAGGGGAAGAGGGGAAAGGAAGGGAGAGAAGGGAGGAGGGGAAGAAAGGGAAGGAGAGGAAGGGAAAATTATAGAAATTTTTTTTTAAGGAATAACTACAAGAAAAGAGACAAGTCTACCTCTTGATTTAAACCCATTGGATGTAGTGTGCGAAGTTCATATATAAATCTTTGTTCCAGGCGTAGGAGGAGCTTATTTAAGTCTCCCCCTCGCCAATGAGGCCGTACCACTTTAAGAACCAAAAAGCGGAGATCAAGGAGTGAAAGTTGAGCCTCCACCCAATGATCTACTAAAGGCTTATCTGTCATTTTTCTCTTATGTTCTATGATACGTGTTTTTACACTCCTCTTAGCTTTGCCAATGTAGCATAAATTACAGGGACAAACAATCAAATAGATCACATTTGTAGTATCACAATTGGAGAAATCTTGTAAAGGCACTTTATGTGTGGAACCTGGTTTCACAAACTCCTTTCTTGTTACTAGTGCATTTTCACACACACTGCATTTACCACACTTAAAATGTCCACAAGCTTTAGGAATAAATCGGGGTTTACTAAGGGCAGAGGGCAGCAGAATGTCTCTTATATTAGGATTCCTCTTATAGGCCACAAGAAGCTTTGTATCTCTTAGACAAGGGAGAGGATCAAGGATATGCCAAGCTTTCTTCAATATGTTGGCAATCTCTCTAGAGTGTTCTGAGAATGTAAGTATACAAACAATGTTATTAGTCTTTCCAGATACACGACTCTGTAAAAGAACTGTCCTATCTGATGACCGGGCTTGATGTAAAGCTTTTTCATTACAAACAGTTGGATACCATAGGAGTTGCAGCGTTCATCTAGATCCCCCTGAGTCGTCCGCTCCTCTGTTCTCTTCCCAAGTTGCCCCAAGTTGGATACCATAGGAGTCGCAGCGTTCATATAGATCCCCCTGAGTCATCCGCTCCTCTGTTCTCTTCCCAAATTGTCCCCCCTCCCCCACACCAACAACATTATCCAAAATGACAGGGTTTTTCCATGGATGCTCTATGGAAAGTGGGAGGTTTCAAACACCAAAAGGAACATCCAACACAAGAACAACCACATACATCAAGAGATCTCCCATATCATCAAACTGAATTTCATTCACGAAGTAGGGGGAGGGGGAGGGGACAGGGCTACCCACAACAGTGGGAACATTAGAAGGCATTTTTAATTTATCCAAATATGTTCTTACACCAGTTGAAACTTTAGTTTTACAGAAAGGCCTATCCTTTGTTCCCACTGTTAGACATGATCGTTTTAATACCCAAGTGGAACTTTTTAAGTTCTTTAGGAAGCTCCACATTAGAGATTTTTTTAATGATCAGGAAGAAGGGAGTAACGATCCCTCTGTTATCAAAAAACCTTCTACTTGGATGCCTCCAAAATCAGACAATGCCATTATCGATAATTTTCAAAGAGTAGTATTTCATAAGATACAAAATACGTATGATAAGAAGAAACCGCATACCTTTTTTAACCTTAATAAAGAAGAAAAGAATGCACTTACTTGTCTTAAAAACAATTTTGAAATTATCATAAAACCAGCAGACAAAGGGGGAGCACTGGTAATACAGGATAGAGATTTATACATTCAGGAGATCTTACGGCAAGTCAAGGATATCACATATTACAAAAGATTACAAGATGATCCCACTTCTACCTTAAAAAAACAGGCTGATACGTTAATTTATGTGGGCGAGCAAGCTGGCTATCTTACAGCAAAAGAAGTTCAGTTTCTTACAGTAACTTGTCCGATTATGCCTACAATTTATGTTTTGCCAAAGATACATAAATCTTTAGAAAATCCCCCAGGTAGACCCATAATTTCGGCCATTGGGTCTCTTTTTGAACCTATATCAAAATACTTAGATGTTTTTGTTCGTCCGTTTGTACAGTTGACACCATCTTATGTAAGAGACTCCTCACACATGATCCAAATGTTAAACATATATCAGGGAAACCACATTGAGATTCTTTTAGTAACATTAGATATAAAATCTCTGTATACTAATATCCCTCAGGATGCAGCAATTTACATCTTAGAACGTTATCTCATAACTAGGCCTAGACCGGTTCGTACTCCCACCTGTTTTCTTATTCAATTGGCCACTTTAATATTATGTAATAACTTTTTTTCTTTTCAGGATCTCTATTACCAACAGATAAAGGGTGTTGCAATGGGCTCCTCAGTAGCACCAGATGTTGCTAATCTTTATGTTTCAGATTTTGAAAAAGATTTTTTGACCTCACACCCTTATAAGGCACATATAAACATGTGGAAACGCTATATCGATGATGTGTTCCTCATATGGGAAGGTACTGTGAGCCAATTACTCTCTTTTATTAATTGGCTCAATTCTTCTGATCCACATCTGCAATTTGATTTCTCTTACAGTCCAAATCAAATAGCATATCTTGACATATTAATAAAAAATTCATCTGAGGGATTTACAACTACACTTTATCGTAAGCCTACTGATAGGAACTCACTTCTACATTTCAGTAGTTTCCACAATTGTTCCCTCAAAGAGAATCTTCCTGTGAGTCAATTTTTAAGAATTCGTAGACTCTACCAAAGATAAAGATTTTGAGACCCATGCGGTTGACATGGGTAGAAGATTCAGGGACCGTGGTTATCCAACTGTTTGTATTAAAAAAGCTTTACATCGAGCCCGGTCATCAGATAGGACAGTTCTTTTACAGAGTCGTGTATCTGGAAAGACTAATAACATTGTTTGTACACTTACATTCTCAGAACACTCTAGAGAGATTGCCAACATATTGCAGAAAGCTTGGCATATCCTTGATCCTCTCCCTTGTCTAAGAGATACAAAGCTTCTTGTGGCCTATAAGAGGAATCCTAATATAAGAGACATTCTGGTGCCCTCTGCCCTTAGTAAACCCCGATTTATTCCTAAAGAACATCACACGAACACAATCATGAGAGCTTTCAACAAACCCAGAGAACTATTCGAGATAGTAAAAAACGTACCAATGAACCTAGCACTGACATAGACATACAAGTCAACCCTCAAATATATGCAAATTTTCTTCAGGAAAAAATAGGCCATACACCGCCTCAAAAATTCACAGGAACCATCAGTCTTACCATACCCGTCTCAAGTTGGGACAGGTTCCACATTCCTTCAACCAAGCAAATTTCAGACATCATCTCTTCTCTCAACACAAGTACCGCACCCACCGATCCTTGCCCAGTCCTATGGATCAAAGCAACCAAGCAAAACTTCCTCAGTTTCTTACACAACCTTGTTACCAACTCCCTAACTCAAGGAACAATGCCAGAACAACTAAAATTAGCCACAATAAGGCCTATCCCCAAGAAAACTAACTTAGAGAAGAGCAATCCAGCAGCATACAGGCCAATCTCCAGCATACCTCTCCTAGCTAAAATCATTGAAAAAACAGTCCAACTACAACCCCAGGACCACATTGACGAACATGCCCCGCTCGACATTCACCAACATGGCTTCCGCCCTAACCATGGAGTTGAAACCTTGCTGCTCTATCTGTTCAATGACATCATCCACACTATAGACAATTACAATCAAGGAACCTTAATGATTTTTATAGACATATCAGCGGCCTTCGACACAGTGGACCACAGTATCCTACTAAGCAGACTCCAGAGCAATGGTATTACCGGCACTGTCCTAAGCTGGTTTAAATCTTACTTAACTGACAGGCAGTTCAAGGTAAAAATTAATAACATCACCTCTCTACCCACTAAGATTAAACAAGGTGTTCCCCAAGGTTCTGCGCTTTCATCTCTTCTATTTAATATATTTATCCAGCCAATCTGCAACATCATGGTTGCCCATCAAATAGATTACACCATTTATGCTGATGACATAATGATTTACACGACAATCAACCTTAACAGCCCCGAATATAACAAGATTACGAACTGCCTCGACAACATGTCTGCCTGGCTCACGCACAACAACCTCGCCATGAACCATAACAAGACAGAGGCTCTCATCATTACTCGAAACACTGACTTCAGCCCCCCGCCTTTTATTAAATTTAAAAATACAGCAATACCTTTAAAGGACGAAGTAAGATACCTCGGAGTAACCCTTGACAAACGACTCAACCTTCAATCCCACATCAGAAAAACTGTTAGAAGCGCTTACTACAGAATGAAAATAATTAGACGCCTGAAGCCCCTTCTCTCCCAACAACATTTCCGCTCAGTCTGTCAGGCTCTAATAACTCCAATTCTTGACTTCTGTAACCCTATTTACAACGGAATTCCGAAACACTCACTCAAACCACTACAGATGGCTCAGAACACAGCTGCCAGAATAATCGCCGGCTCTTCAACTCAAGCCCACATCACCCCAATCCTCAAAGAACTCCACTGGCTCCCAATAAGCCTCCGTATCAGATACAAGTTGATCATCAATATATTCAAAATCAGACATAAGACTTCAGCAATCAGTCTCCAAGCCCTCTTATTCCCCAACACCAGCAAAAGACCAAGAAGGAAAACCTCAGCTGACACCCTCAGCACCCCAAGTAACTACACTAAAGTTTGTAAACTCACCTCACAAAGAGCACTTTCCTTATTGGCCCCTCTAATATGGAACTCTCTCCCCCCCCGACCTACGATCAATTGAGGAACTGAAGGAATTCCGAAAACAGCTAAAGTTTGTTCTTTTCATTGAGCACTACGGCTATGACACCTAACTAACTCATATTAATTGTAACATCTTAATATTGTGTTTTTTGTAATAGTTCACCATGTTATGTATCCCATCTTTCACTTCCCTTGCCTATGTTTAGCCTTTGTATGTCTTTGTAACCGCTTTGATTGAAGGAAAAGGCGGTATAAAAAACCTGTTAAATAAATAAATAAATAAATAAAGCTTGTGGACATTTTAAGTGTGGTAAATGCAGTGTGTGTGAAAATGCACTAGTAACAAGAAAGGAGTTTGTGAAACCAGGTTCCACACATAAAGTGCCTTTACAAGATTCCTCCAGTTATGATAGTACAAATGTGATCTATTTGATTGTTTATCCCTGTAATTTATGTTACATTGGCAAAACTAAGAGGAGTGTAAAAACACGTATCATAGAACATAAGAGTAACATTCGGAGAAAAATGACAGATAAGCCTTTAGTAGATCATTGAGTGGAGGCTCAACTTTCACTCCTTGATCTCCGCTTTTTGGTTCTTAAAGTGGTACGGACTCATTGGCGAGGGGGAGACTTAAATAAGCTCCTCCTACGCCTGGAACAAAGATTTATATATGAACTTCGCACACTACATCCAATGGGTTTAAATCAAGAGGTAGACTTGTCTCTTTTCTTGTAGTTATTCCTTAAAAAAAATTTCTATAATTTTCCCTTCCTCTCCTTCCCTTTCTTCCCCTTTCCCTCCTCCCTTCCTTTCCCGTTTTCCCCTTCCCTTTTCTTCCCTCCCCCTTCTTTTCCCCTCCCCCTCCCCTTTCCCTTCTCCTTCCTCCCCTCCTTCCCCCCTCCCCTTCCCCCTACTTTACCCTTCATTTCCCCCTACCTTTTCCTCCCCCTCTCCCCTTCCCCATCCCCTCCCCTCCACCCTTCTCCCCTTCCCCTCCCTCTCTCTTTTCCCCGCCTTCTTCTCCCCTCTTTTTCCTCTCGTTTCTCTTCTCTTCTCTTCTTTCTTCTCTTCTTTCTTTTTCCCCTCCCCTTCCCCTTCCCCCTTCCCTCCCCCTCCCGCTTTCCCCCTCTCTCTCCCCTTCCTTTCCCTTTCCCCTCTTTCCCCCCCTTATCCCCCTTCTTTCCCCCCTTCATCCCTCCCTCTTTTTCCTCTTTCCCTCCTTTCCCCCTCCCCTCCCCCCTTTCCCCCTTCCCTTTCCTTCCTCCCCCCTTTTCCCTCCTCATTCCCCTCCCCTCCCTCTCTTTCTTCCCCCTTTCCTTCCCCTTTCCCCTCCCCTCCTTCCATCACAAAACTTGATCAATTTGAGTATTCAGACTTGATCTATTCCAGCATTTATCTTTTATACACTCAATTTTTACATTAGTTTAAGTATTTTAATAGCAATGCCAATTGACTCCTTTGCTTGTCATGTTCAGTTTCATTTAAAGTTCCCTTTTGTATGTTTGCATTTTTTGACCATTCACCTCATGAGAGCGGGAAAACGCTAGTATTTCTGGTAAGTTGGAGCGCAACGCTTTTCACTCTGAACAAGCAAAAAGCATAGCGTACATGATATGGTAAGCTTTCCTGGCCTCTTTTTTCAGATTTGCCTCGTTTGATTATGATATTTTTGGATTTTAAAACAATGGCTTTTGAAAAATATTTCTGATCTGTCGACCAGTAGCTCTTATGCTTGCAAGCTATTTTGATTTGGACAAGTAGACAGTGTGGGGCGCATTGTACTACAAATTTTCCTTGAAAAAGTCTTTCTTGACTTATGGTATGTCATAGTATTAATATGATTTTACATCCTAATCATATTCTTTGAATTATATTTTTCTATCTTTGGCGTTTTTTCTATGATTCAAGTTTTTCTCAATTTTGAAGATCTTATGCATGTGCATCTTTCATTTTACGCGAGTGTGAAATTGTTAGGTATTCTGAAATTTGAAACGTAGGGCTTTTTATTTCGAACAAGTAAAAAAGAGCATTGTGCAATGGATGGTTAAGTTATTTTTGGCATTTCTTTCATAAATGCCTGTTTATGAAATGCTTCGCTCCAATAACAATGCATTTTAGAAATTGGTTTAAGCCTTTCATATAAGCGTGTTATAAAGCCTATGCCTGCGAGTGGGGAATATTGAATAAAAAATCCTTTCCCTGTGATCGTGTCCTCCTCATCTCTCCTTTTTACTTTCACTTTCTTATAATTTTATTTGATTACATGATTTTGTCTTTTAATTATATTAATATTTATGTTCATATTAATATATTTGTGTATTTTGTTATTCCATATTTTTATCATTTTTTTGATGGTGTTTACCTTTTGTATTTCGTTTAAAGGTTCTACATCTTATATATGTTTTACATTTGGTTTTTAATATTTATGATTAATGTTTCTATTAAATTTTTGATTTTCATGTATTCATATAATTTTTAATTGAGTTGTGTTAATTAATTAATTTATGATTTTTAAATGTTTACATTGTTATTATTTATTGAAGTGTGTTCTCTTTTAAAGACCCCCTGAAGAAGGCTTTCTAGCCGAAACGCGTTGGGGCCCAATAAAAAGATTCTCCACCTGAATTGAATTGTTGTCAGTCTTTGTGTACTGTGATAAGGAAGCTTATCATAGCTCAGGAAGGAGCTATAGAAAAGGTGAAGTGACTCTGAACAAGCAACCTGTCAGTTCTGGTAAAAATAAGAAAACAGAATTTTCCCATAAAAGACTACCAGTCCCAGAATGCACCAGGTTTCCAACAGCCATTAGAGGAACTGAAGTGGGGAAACGTGTGTTCAATCAGGAGGGCTATGAGGTAATCCCTAAGCACTCATCTCAAAGGGCAGGGCCTGATTCAGCACAGCTGCACTGTGTTAGGGAGGAGCACTCATCTAAGCAGAATAAAGGTAGAGTTTATTCTACAGAGAATCATCATGATCATCTTCAAAATTATCCTCAGTTTCATCTGGAGGATCATCAGAAGCAGAAGCCAAACCGGACGGACAGAGAGGGCAAGAAACCCTTTGGAAGAAAGAAGAGAAAAGCCTTTGGGAGGTCTAGAGGAGTCCGGAGCAGTACGTATACTGGGAGGCATTCCAAGGGCCAGCATACACCATTGGACTGGGGAAAGCCAGAGGAATGGTGCTGCAGAGCTAGGAATCTCCAGATGGTACCTGTGAGGGAGACGTCTGCACTTGGAAGGGACCCTAAGACCCGTGCCAGAAGGTATGTGAAGAGAGATCCAGTGTCCAGGGATCTGGATTGGAAGGCTGGACATAAGAACTGGACTACATACTGGCCAGGCTATATAGAGAGGAACTCTAACAGCAATTTTATTTATTTAATTGGATTTTTATACCGCCTTATCATACAATCAAAGCGGTTTAACAATGGAAGCTCAGGTATGAACACTGATCTATGCCCTAGCTATAACCTTGAAAGACAGCAGGGAAACAAGTATTCTCCTGAAAGTGCTCCATTGAGAAATTCATCTGTGCCAATCCATGATATTGAACCCATGATTGTTGAAGAAGGGGGAGTGATTGCAGATGAAGGATGTGTTTACATGGACTGCTCTCTGTCTAAACTCCTTTGGTGATTTTCTGTTATAAAATACAACAACCATCACAAAGAAATACAAACTTGTTCTTTAATCTACTCAGAAAAGCTCCTGAGTAGGATTTTTAGCCACGCAGTAGAAAGCAAGCCAGCTAAGGGGTTTCAGCTGGGTAACTGCTAGCAATTGAGCCTTACCTAATTGCTTGTGAGCTCTGAGGGAATCACTTCTGAATCTATGTGGGAAGAAAGAAGAAGTTAACCTGAAAAGAACAGTTTTTCCCTTCTTTGTGGATTTTTGTTTGCTGTTTGATATACTGCTAAGAAAACATTAGCTAATGCCTACAGAAAAGACCAGTTTGTTGCCAACCAGGTCTTTATTATTTTGCTTTGAGTGCCTGACAAGTTCAAATGTTGTTTTCCTGATTTTGTTTTTCCAAGTTTAACACTGAAAGCAAGTAACCTGATTTATGTGCTACCAAGCATATCTGTGTTGGGAGAAATAACCCCATAAATAAATATCTTATTGGCTTTACCCTCAAGCACAACTATTTATTGTGAGCAGCTGTGTCTGGTGTGAATGGACTGCATTGCCCACAATCCCTTGCCAATCATATTGATATATGCACTTGCCAAGACTGTGAACATTCTCACCCAGGCAGCCGTCTGACAGTACCTGCCTGGTTGGTTCTCAAAAAAATCGCCTGCCATGTTACCTGGCCTGGAAACTGAGAACTTTAACAGATGACATTGCCTCAAATGTCAGAGACTCTACCCACTTCATTGAAATCATCAGCAACCTAAGACTAAGCAGCACGGACATCATGGTCAATTTTGATGTGGTCTCCCTCTTCACCAAAGTCCCAGTAGAAGAAGCAGTCCAGGTCATTTCCAGAAGATAGAAACATATGGTCTTCTAATGGAATGGACCAACCTAACAGCATTTTGTCTAAAAGCAACATTCTTTCAGTATTGGGAACAGTACTACATCCAAAGAGAAGGCACAGCAATGGGCTCTTCTCTATTCCTAGTGGTAGCCAACATTTTCATGAAATCTCTTGAGTCCACCCTACTGGATAATGCCAATCTAAAACCCATTCTCTGGGTCTGCTATGTAGATGGCACACTCATTATTTGGCCCCATGGATGGAAAAATATCTTGGCGACTTTTGAAGCCATCTGAATAGCAGTCACCCCAATATAAAATTCACTATGGAAACCAAAATCAATGGATGTCTCGCCTTTCTTGATGAACAAAACGCAGACAGATGGAAGCCTGAGCCACATTGTGTACAGGAAACCCACCTATACCAACCATTATCTCTATTCAGAGTCCAACCACCGTCCATTCACAAAAAGAGCCATCCTACACATACTAGTAAACAGAGCACTAAGAATCTGAGACCTGGACAGTCTCCAGGAAGAAAGGAACACCCTCCAGGATACATTCTCAGTCAATGGCTACAGCATAATAGCTGTCTCTCAAGCCTTAAAATCTTTAGACAAACCAATACAAAAATAGCAACCACCAACCACCACTGGATGACAATCCCATGACAGAACAAAGATTTGTGGTGCTCCCCTATGTTCAAGGAGTAACAAACCACAATGGTAACCTGCTTAAAAAGAAATACATTAGAACAGTGTATAGTGCACCAAAGAAACTGGTATCCTCACACAAGTGAAGGATCACATCGCTGTCCTCCACCCGTTCCAAACCGTTGGAGTCTATGGAATTTCATGCACCTGCGGCCAGTTATAAATAAGTGAAAATGGCCACACTATAGAAGAGAGGCTACAAGTGCTCATAATACATTATAAACCCAGTAACACATAGAAATTTGCTGTAGCCTCCATGCGATGGAAAGTGGCCATACAATCAAATGAAATGACACAAGAATCCTGGAAAAAGAAGAATGTTAGTAGCCAAGAAGGATCAAAGAGGTGGTGGAGGTAGCAAGACACCCACGAAACCTCAATGGGGACTGTCTGTACAGCGCTGCATACGCCTGGTAGCACTTTATAAATGCTCAGTAATAATAATAATAATAACAAAGCATGGCAACACCTCTTTCACAGAGAGTTTAGTTCTACAAGGTCTGGCACAGAAGACCAACAATTTTTTTTTCCATCTTCCAGAATCTGAGATTGTCAAAACAATCTTCCTCCTAAAATTCAAAATTCTATGCCTCCAGGATTAAACGGGTAGCCGGACCCGATGCACCCAGATCATGCGCACACATACCCGCATTCCAGCACCCTTCACCCCTACAGGCCCCCCCTTGCCAACCCCAGCTCCCCCACAAATTCCACAGACACTGTTCTTGGAAGCAACTGGTCGCAGCTTTATTAAATAACTCAAAGAATTGAATACTCATAACAATAATCAACACCCCGAACCCCCGCAGAGGGATCTGTCACCAGCCGTATGATTAGCAAGGTGACCTCACCTCTGCACCAGCCTTGGTCAAGCCTCCGGCAAAGTTCCTATCCCCCTTCTCCGACTTTGCCGTATCAGTAGCACAAGTCCGCCAGGATTTAGCCGGGTCGTGGGCACCCTGCCCTCATTTCAAGTGGCCTAAGGCTCCGGACCCCGGAAACCTCCGGGATCCCGCCCCCCCAAGCTGTGACACCCCGAATCACTACCTTCCCTGCCCACATCCAAGGGAGGGAGGGAGGGAAACTTCTCTCTGGCCTCAGTGCATGTGCTCAGTACCCACCGCACTGAGCACATGCAAGCCGGCACTGCTGCTTCCCTGCGCGGGGGAGCCAATCTAATCAAAGGATGCATCAGCGTCCCACCATGCCACTGTTCCCTGGGCTCCCCCCCCCCACAAGATCATACTGAGGCGCGAGCAGGGTCCCGCACCGGGCCAGACACTCAGTTACTCTCGGGCGCCGAGACCTTGCCCGCGCCCTTACTCTTCTCTTGCACTTTTCCTGCCTTTTTCCAATGGACTTTCCCTCCAAAATCAGTCCAATTTCTCTTCTTCAACTCACCAATCTGGTTTGAGAACCACTATATATAAGAATAGACATTATACCATCCCTGTATCTTACCCCCTCCCCATATTAAATGCTGTTTATAAGTTAACTGTATCTGTTTTAAGTTGCCTGTACTCGTTCTTTGTAAACCGTTTTGTTTTGTTCCATGTAAACCATTTTGCCTTGTAGAAAAACGTTATATTAAAACCAGTTAAATAAATAAATCAATCAATCAATCACTTCACCCTGATGAAAGCCACAGCATGATGCGTGAAACATCAATTCTGCTTACTAAGATGTGGCATGACCCAGAAAACTGCAAAGATTATGACACTAGGCACGGAAGCCTAAGAAAACAAGCTTAGAAATGGTTTGCATATACCGATTACAAATATCAGCTAAGAGAGGCACATTGGACTTACCATTAAACCGTATTTAATTTATTAAGTCAGCTAGAAGGGGATCATATCAGCCAAGAATAGCAGGCCCAGTCCCAATCTCTTCTTCTGATGTTGAAAACAGAAGAGATATCTAAAATGCCATAAAAACTGTATCTTTATTTATTTATTTATTTTATTTAAATCATTTCTATACTGCACTCTTTAAAATCAGCGTGGTTTACAGGTAACATTAGTTTGTACAAAGAGGCGGAACATGCAATGTGCATGACAGAGAACAGGTATTGTAACTTGGGTTTCAAACTGGGTTAACTATATACAACTGAGCTGTTGTGTCACCTGGTATGTTTGTGGGGACACGACACGCTCTAAACTATTTACAATTTGGATAACTATTTACAGGTTGGGCAGTTGATTTTCTGGATGTGGGTTGAGTCAGCATGCGTGGGTGTGCTTATGATGCCGTTATGATGGGTGGAGGGTATGTTGGGTTGTGATGTATTGCTGAAGTTTCCACCCCTTGCTGGATATCATTCAGGATAAAGTTAAAAAGACAAAGAAAAAAATAAGGATAGCAAAAGCAAAGGTGGAAGAAATGATGGCTAAAGATGTGAAGAGGGGAGACAAAACGTTTTTTCAGGTATGTTTAGGAGAAGAGAAAGATCAGAGGTGAAATTGCAAGACTCAGAAGTACCGAGGATGGATTCATGGAAAGTGACATTGCAAAAGCAAAAATGCTAAACAAATACTTATGTATTCACTAAAGAAAATCCTGGAGAAGGACCACATATGATTGACAAATTTACAAATGGGAATAGAGTAGATACTACACCATTCACAGAAGATGATGTGTTTGAACAGCTTAAAAAACTAAAAGTGGACAACGCCATGGAACTGGATGTGATACATCTCAGGATACTGAAAGGGCTCAGAGAGGTTCTGGCAGGGCCTTTAAAGGATTTTTTAATAGATTGTTGGAGACGGGAGAGGTTCCAAAGGACGGGAGAAAGGCTGATGTGATACCTCTTCACAAAAGTGGCAATAGGGAAGAGGTGACAACTATAAGCCAGTAAGCCTTACCTCGGTGGCGGGAAAAGTAAAGGAGGCGCTTCTGAAAGAATAATGGATTTTCTAGAAACCAATAGGTTGCATGTTCTGAGGCAACATGGTTTTACCAAATGAACATCATGCCAAACAAATTTGATTAAGTTCTTTGACTGGGTGACCAGAGAACTACATCAAGGGCATGGATTGGATGTGATCTACCTAGATTTCAGCAAATACCTTGATACTGTTCCTCATAGGAGGCTTATCAATAAACTGAGCAGCCTGGGGATGGGTCTCAAGGTGGTGAACTGGATCAGAAATTGGTTGACTGACAGATGACGGAAGGTGGTGATAAACTGAATTCACTCAGAAGGAAGAAAGGTACTTGGTGTGCCCCAGGGATTGGTCCTGGGACTGGTACTGTCCAATGGATTTGTGATGATATTGCTGAAGGATTGAAGGGAAAAGTCTGCATTTTTGTAGATGACACGAACATTTGCAAGAGTGCACTCCTCTGAGGGAGTGGACAACATAAGGAAAGATCTATAAAAGCTAGAAGAATGGTGAAATGCTTGGCAGTTAAGATTTAATATGAAGAAGTGCAGTCATGCACTTGGGATACAGAAATCCAATGTGATAGGGACTGAGAGGTTTGTGTGCACAGACCAGAAAGACCTTAGTTATTGTTTCTGAGGATCTCAAGGTGGCGAAATAATGTGACGAGGCGGTGATCAAAGCCATAAGGATGCTGAGTTGCATACAGAGAGAAATAACCAGCAGAAAAAAAGGAGGTATTAATGCCCCTGTACAAGTCGCTGGTGAGGCCTCACTTGGAGTATTGTGTTCAATTTTGGAGAACATATCTCACAAAGGATATAAAAAGACTTGAAACAGTTCAGAGGAAGGTGACCAATATGATTTGCAGCCTTTGGCAGAAGGCACATGAAAAGAAACTTTGTTGTTGTTAATTGCCATCGAGTCGGTGTTGACTTTTGGCGACCCTCTGGATAGTTGTCCTAAATTGTGTTCAGTCTTCAGTCAGGTGGCTCATTGTTGACAGACTGGTACCCGTAGCTGCTGTTATTGTATCGATCCATCTTATTGCTGGCCTTCCACTTTTGCCTTGACCTTCTACCTTGCCAAGCATGATGTCTCTCTCTAATGATCTCTGTCTTTGCATGATGTGTCCAAAGTATGAAAGTCAAAGTCTTGTCATCTGAGCTTCTAAAGAAAGCTTAGGTTTGATCTCCTCTAGTACTGACTGGTTTGTTCTTCGGGCAGTCCATGGTATATGCAGTATTCACCGCCAGCACCATAATTCAAAGGCATCAATTTTCTTCCTGTTTATCTTTTTCATTGTCCAGCTTTCACATCTATGTGATGTTATTGAAAATACCATGGCTTGAACAAGTCGAATCTTTGTATGGAGAGAGACATCTCTGCTCTTGAGAATCTTGTCTAGGTCTTTCATAGAGAAGGAACTAGAAGACTTAAATATGTATACCTTAGAGGAGACAGGGGAGATATGATACAGACCTTTAAATACTTAAAGGGTATTAATGAACAAATAAACCTGTCTCAAAGAAGGGAAAGCTGTAAAACTAGAGTTCATAAAATGAAGCTGCAAGGAGGTAAACTTAAAAGCAATGTCAGAAAATACTTTTTCACTGAAAGAGTGGTGGATGCTTGCGATGCCCTCTCGATGGAAGTGGTGGGAGCAAACACAGTGATGGAATTCAAAATGGCATTTGACAGACACAGAGGATTCCTTATAGCAAGAAGATAAAATCAAAATAAACCAAACTAGTTCTTATACCTCAACAAATAGAGAAGGTTGACCTGCATGGAGCGGCGGGTACACCTACTCTAGCCACCATAATGGACAGACTAGATGGACCATACTGGTCTTTATCTTCCATCATTACTATCATATACATCATATACAAATCTTCTCCTTCTACATGCACAGAGTACCAAGAAACCTCAATGCACCTGCACAAGAGCCTTCCAATTCTACGCCCCCACCAACTGGAACAAACTACTCCCCACCATACGGTGCCTCCAATCCCCCACCCTCTTCAAAAAACAGCTCAAGACCTTTCTCTTTGAAGAATACTTTAACACATCCACTGCCACAAATCCTCCACAAGAACATACCCTCCTCCTCTTCACCACTCCCCCCACTCCCCCCCTTAACCCCCTCCCCGCCTCATCCCACCCCAGTGCCCCCTCCATTCCCTTGCCCTATATCACTCAGTTATCTCTCCTCAAGTAGGTGAACACAACACCTAATCACATAGCTTCTATATAAATAGTTCAACTTTGTTCTCTGTAGACACCCCCGGGTGAATTGTAATCTTTATTATAAAAGGTACTTGTACATAGTTCCAACTGTTCTATGTAAACATTCTTTCAATGTTCTATGTAAACCGTTTTGCCTTGTAGAAAAACGGTATATAAAACCAGTTAAATAAATATGTAGGATGGATAATAATAATGATTTGGCGCTTTGACCATTGTGAAAGCCATATTAGCAAGTGTCAGGGATCTCAGATTCATTTGAAAAATCTTGTAGCTGCCTATGGACCATTTGCTCTACAAACTTGTAAAAAGGTAGGCTGGAGGCTGGCCAATAATTTGAACAAATATCTGGATCAAAGGAAGCTTTCTTTAACATGAGTTGCACTGGTGTCTGTTTAAATATTGGGTATAAATAGTCTCTTTTAAATGATGCATTTACAGTGTTTACTTAGTTTCCCCCACTGAGTGACCAATCACTTTTATTAGTCATATAGAGAGGACATGGATGTAACACATGTACAGTACATTGATGTTATTATCTTAACTACATCATCTTTAGTAATCAAGTGAAATATTTCCCACTGGGCTAATCAGGGGTATCATTATAGCAGTGCAACTTGGCACATATACCAAAGGAGTAGCAGCTTAACAAAACTGGGATAAAAACTGAGGAAACCAGGGTTCAAATCCCACTTCTGCTCATTGTAATCTCAGGTAGGTTAATTAACCCTCCATTAGCTCAGGTGCGAACAGATTGTAAAACCATCCAAGAGAAAGGAAATTACTTACCATATCTGAATATAACACACATTGAGCTACTCCTGAAAAAGGTAAGAACTAAATCCAAAATCCCTTACCTTGCTCAGGGACAGCTCTACCATGAGTCCACCTGAGGTGTTCGCCTAAGGCAGTAGTTTGCAGGGGGAGGCACTCCAGCTCTGTTTTAATTTTAGATTTTTCCCCCTGTGGTCTGCCTCTGCCTTCCCACGCGTGAAGGCAGAGGCAGACCAGAGGTGGCAAAATCTAAAACTAAAAGAGTAGGAGTGCCGCCAGTGGACAAATCAGCCTGATTGCTAGCAGGAACCCTGATTCATCCGGCAGCGGCACTCCGGCTGTTTTTATTTTAGATTTTGCTGCCTCTGGCCTGCCTCTGCCTTCCCGCCACTTTTTTCTAGCTCCAAGCATTCTTGAGAAAAAAAAGCAACGGGAAGACAGTGGCAGGCCAGAGGCGGCAAAATCTAAAATTAAAACAGCCGGAGTGCTGCTGGCAGATGAATCAGCCTGAAGGCTTGCAGAACAGCAGGAAGAAAGGTGTATGTGGAGGGAGGGGAGACAGGAGGACAAATACTGGGCAATGGGAGGGGGAGACAGGGGGACAAATGCTAGACAAAACGGGGGTGGGGTGAAGACAGGAGGACAAATGCTGGACAACACGGGAGGCAGGAGGGACAGGAAGACAAATGCTGGACAATGGGAGGGGGAGACAAGAGGACAAGTGCTGGACAATGGGGGGACAGGAGGACAAATGCTGGACAACACGGGGGGACAGGAGGAGAACTGCTGGACAATGAGGGGGAGACAGTAAGAAAAGTGCTGGACAACAGGCTGGAGGGAGACAGGAGGAAAAATGCTGGACAACAGGGGAGGGGGCAGGAAGACAAATGCTGGAGGGGGAAGCAGGGAGACAAATATTGGATAGGAGGGAAATAGGGAGACATGCTGGACAACAGGGGGGTGGAGACAGGAGGAAAAATGCTGGACAACACAAGAGGGGGCACAAGGATAAATGCTGGACAATAGGGGTGGGGGGCAGGAAGACAAATGCTGGATGGGGGAAGCAAGAAGACAAATTCTGAACTAGGGCCAGCACTACCTGATAAGCTGGGTAAGTATGACAGGGGGCGCCAATGTCACGCGGGTGCTATTACTAGCTGCTCACTTCCCTTTCAGGGTGGCCTGCGGAGCGCCGGTGGCCTAGTGGAGAGTCTGCCTACAGGACACACAGCTCCTGCAGGTGGAAGGCTATGACTAGTGATCGCGCCCTCTCACAGCCTTCTGCCCATGGGAGCAGGCTCTCCACTAGGCTACCAGCACTCCACAGGCCATCCTGAATGGGGAGTGAGGGCGGGCGACCAGCAACGGCACCCTCCTGATGTTGGCTCCTGTGGGCAGGCTCTTTTTCTCTCGGCCGCAGTCATGGCTTGCACAGCCCCTGCCTGCAAAACATACTGTTTCTGCAGGCAGAAGGGTGTGTAAGAAATGATCATGGCCCAGAGAAGCAGAGCCTACCCACGGGATCAGCATGTCCTGCAGGCAGGGATTGTGCAAGGCCAATTGTGCCCTGCCACTTTGGGCTTAGATCATAGTCTGCAGAGCCGCTGCTCCTGGGACATGCTGTTCCATGGGCAGGCTCAGCCTCTTGTACAAAAATTGGGAGGGGGTCATTGGGAAGGGGGGAGTGGACATGAGGGGGCATTGGGAAGTGGACATGAATGGGCACAGGGAGTCAGAAGGGAGAGGTTGGGTGTGGGGAGGGGGAATAGGCAGGCAGCAGGGATAAGATTGAGGTGGGGGGGGGGGGGCTAGGTAGATACTGGACATGGAAATGGGTATAGGGAGAAGCACCGAGGGGTGATGGAGTACTTATGTTGGCCAAGGGGTTATAGGGAAACTACAGGAAAATATTGGATTTGTGGAGGGGGAGACAGAGGGGTAGTATGTACACTGGGTAATAAGGAGAGAAGGAAATGCAGGACATGGGGGTAAAAGGGAGAGAGAGGAGAGAAGACGGATATTGGGTAAATAGACTGAGAAAGACAGAGAGATGCTGGACATGTGAGTAATAGGGAGGGGATGGCATGGTATAGAGATGGAGGTAGATGCTGGTTGCAGGAAGGATAGGAAAGGAGATTGCAGACATGGAAAGAAAGAGAGAGAGGAGGTACTGGATGGAGGGATAGAGAAAGCCAGAGATAGAGAGAGAGACACTGGATGGGGGATGAGAGATGTTAGACATGGAAAGTGAGCAAAAGTCTGGGGAATAATGGACCAGGGAAGATGGAAGGAAGTGAAGAAAACAAAAGGAGAGACAAGAAATGGCAGATGGAGTACAGACAGTAGAAAGAGAGCTAAGAGAAGACAGAAGTAAGCAGAAGCCTCAGATCGGGACCAGTATGATCAGAGTATAAAATGGTCAGACAACAAAGGTAGAAAGATAATTTTATTTCCAATTTAGTGGTTGGACTTTGTGCTATCTTTATATTTTACACAGTATGGGGAACTGCATCTCTTATTTATCTGTTGTTGCACTGCATGCAGTATCTGGCTTCTTGGGCTTTCAGTTTAATTTTTGTCTACATACTTCTATTTTTACTTTAGGTTATCGTCACTTATTCTGTACTTGGTGAGGGTCTGTGTTCTGAGTGTGTGACTGAAGCTAGGTGTTCTGTTAACATGGAGTTTGTATGAAGAGATCTGTACTGTAGTAATTTGAATTGTTCAGCATTTCAAACAGGTGTTGGATGTTCCAGGGCCTGCTGCAGTATTTACAGTTATGCTTTTTTTGGTTAGGCTCCTTATGTGAGTTTTGGAAGTTGGTGCTGGTATGGTATGGAGATTTGCTCTATAGATCCTCAGTGACTTTTGTAGGGTTGTGTATTTTATTTATTTAACAGGTTTTTTTTATACCGTTTTTATCATTTTTAGTCAAAGCAGTTTACATTGTAACAGACTTGGTAATGTACATTAAACAGGGACATTGATAGATTGAATTCTTCTGAAGTAATGGAGGGTTAAGTGACTTGCCCAAGGCCACAAGGAGTGATAGTGGGAATTGAACCCTGGTCTTTTGGGGCCTGATATTCAACTGTGCTGATTTTGGAAGGGCTATGAGCCTCGTTGGCACATAGCCCTCCCCACTGACCCCTAGACTGGATATTCAATGCCCTGGCAATGGCACTGAATATCCGGTGATCGCTGCAAAAGCCAGAAGCTGCCGATGCTACCCGGGCAGTAGCGATATTGGATGCCACCCTGTTAGTGATCTGCACCTTAAAGACAGGCGAGGGGTTTCTTGCCTATCTTTAAGGCGCATTTTGCTAACTGGGCAGCATCCAATATCGCTGCTATTTGGTTAGTGCCATTCTCCGCCCCGGAACGCCCCCAACATTCCCTGATGCTAACTGGATAGCAACGGGGCACGTATGGGATTTAGGAGGGACATCCAACGACACTAATCATGTAAGGGCCACTGAATATCCCCAACCGAGGCATCTACACGGTTTACTGGGCTGTAAAATGTGTCGTTTGCCTTTTGAAGATCGGGCCCTTGGTTTCTGAGCCAGTGCCCTAACCATTAGGCTATTCTTCCACTCCTATTAGTTCACAATATGCCTGTTACAGGAGAATGTGTGTTAGTGAGATGGCCAGAATCAGAATTTTCTTTTTTTATTAAATTAGATGTTGAGTTTTGTCAGTGGATGTCCTAGTTCTGCTCTGCACCCGTTGCTGAGAGAGGAGGTTCTGTGAATGCAAAATATATGTTCAAAAAGAAAAAGCAACAATCATAACATGGTTTATAACAACAAAATAAAAATGAGTTAAAATTTGGTGTTATAAACTGTGCCTTGTTGTTCTCGCTGTTTCTTTTAGTTCCATGGTGTGTGAACATCTTTTTATTTCCTCTACATTATCTAATTGGCTTTTTAATTTGGTTCAATCCCTGACTGCATATTTGAGAAAGCCTCCCCCCTGGCTCCGGTGGGGGGGGGTGGGGGCTGCATCCCATCCATCGCCTCCAGCAGCAGATTGCCTTGAGCTGCCCCTGCCCTTGCTTTTCTGAAGGTCTGAGCTGGACGTACAGAGGGGCTCACGATTCTGATTTCAAGGGATCAGAATCGCGAATAGGCCTGTACATGTAGGCTGGGACTGCGATTCAGTCCAGCCTGCACGTACAGGCCTGATCCCGGCTAACTCAGTCAGAGCTCTACAATGGAGCCACGGCACCATAGCACCGTGACTCCATTGCAAAACTGTGATCCCGGCTGCCGGACTTCAAAGGTTATTTCCCTGCAGCCCGACCCCCGATCTGGCCTCCTAAGGCCAGGGTCGGGCTGTGGGGAATGACTTTGGGCCCCCCTGTCCCATCTGTGCTCTGGACCCAAAAAAATAAAATGTCCAGGGAAGTTATTCCACCTCAGAAGTGAAATAACTTCCCCACACAAGTCGCTGGCCCTGGACGTACAGGACCAACCATTAGAATTGGCCCTGTACATCCAGGGCCGGCAACCGCCATCTGCCCGCCCAGACTCTGCCCCTTCCTCGCCCCTTCCCTGCTCCCATCTAACTTCCCTGCTCAACCAGCAGGGAAATTAGATGCCGGCAGGGAAGGCATGAATAGCAGGGATGGACACCCCGTTGGGATGTCCATCCCCGCTATTTGTGCGACAGAATAACTCCCTAATTGTTAATGTGGCCCCATGCTAATGGTTTCTTTGTGATAAAAACACTGTTCTAGTAAACAACTCAGGCTAAGTACTTAGCACAGGCTTGGGGGAGATCAGGCAGGTTTGGGATGGAGAGTGCACATGGGGCCAGCAGCGCTGTACCTAGCACTGTGCAAGTGGTGCAGCCGCACAGGGCACAAAGACTTGGGGCGCATTTTGGGCTGCCGGCCACTGACAGCAGCAAAACAGACCTGACTTCCAGGGGAAAAAAAACACGCGGATCCTTCAAAGTCACGCTTGTATGCAGTTCTGGTCCCTCCCTCCCTTCTCTGATGTAGATCATATTAGAGGAGGGAAGGAGGGAGGGACCAGGCCAGCCATTCAAATGCAGGTCTTTGCAACTCCATGTTTGAATGGCTGGCCTGGTCTCTCCCTGCTCTGAGACGACCTACATCAGAGAAGGGAGGGAGGAACCAGAACTTCATAGAAACACAGCGTTGAAGTACTAGTGCGTGGGATTTTGTTTTTTGTTTTTTTTTACTGGAAATCAGGTCTGTTTCGCTGCTGCCATCTCCAAGAAGAAAAAAATTGGTTGCAGCAGGGCAAGAGTGGGCATCCGGCTGGACATGAAGGTGGTAAGATGATGGGGACGGGGCATGCCAAATATGCAAGTCGCACAGGGCACAATTATGGCTCGGTATGGCCTTGGGGCCAGTGACAGCTAGCATGTGGGATATTGCCATGCACAAGCTGTCATAATTGGCAATGCCAGTGGTGCCCCCCATAAATACTCCAAAATCCCCCCTAAATCATCTCACCCCCACTGAAGCCTCCTTTGATCCGGGGGTGGTTCAGATGGGTTTGCACATAACACCCCCATCTGAACCACCCTCCCATTCAGTACCAAAAAGCCCCGGACAGCCAAATCTCCACCCAAGAACAGGTTCCGCCAAAGCGAAGCTACCCCAAGAGCAGATTCTAACCCTCTCCAGGGATCGAATCGGAAAGGCGGCGTTTGTAGGCGGGGTAGGGGTATTGCTGACATGGTGGCAGTTCCTTTTTTGGGACTGGTATCTGCTGAGGCATTTAATGTGGACCCAGGTAGTAAGTGCCGTAACTCCAGAGCAAATAAGAACATAAGAACATAAGATATGCCATACTGGGTCAGACCAAGGTCCATCAAGCCCAGTATTCTGTTTCCAACAGTGGCCAATCTAGGTCATACGTACCTAGCAGTTTCCCCAAGGGACACAGGTTCCAGAATGCTTGTATTGGTTCAAGCATTGATATCCTGGGTCCCTTCTTAATAATGGTTTATGGACCTTTCCTCCAGGAACTTGTCCAAACCTTTTTTAAACCCAGCTACACTAACAGCCTTTACTACATCCTCCGGTAACAAATTCCAGAGTTTGATTACACGTTGAGTGAAAAAATATTTCTTTTATTAGTCTTAAATAGTTTACCCTGTAGCTTCATTGCATGTCCCCTAGTCTTTCTATATTCTGATAAGGTAAACAATCGATCTACGTTTACCCGTTCCACTCCGTTCATTAATTTATAGACTTCTATCATATCTCCCCTCAGCCGTCTCTTTTCCAGGTTAAAGAGCCCCAACCTTTTTAGCCTTTCTTTATAGGAGTAGCCTTCCATCCCCTTTACCATTTTGGTGGCTCTTCTCTGAACCTTTTCTAAAATCGCTATATCCTTTTTAAGATACGGCGACCAGAATTGCACACAATATTCAAGGTGCGGTCTCACCATGGAACGATATAGAGGCATTATAATATCTTTTGTTTTATTTTCCATTCCTTTCCTTATCATACCTAGCATTCTATTTGCTCTCTTGGCCGCCGCTGCACACTGGGCCGAGGGTTTTAACATGGTATCCACAATGACGCCTAAATCTTTTTCCTGGGTGGTGGTTCCTAATGTGGAACCTTGCATCGTGTAACCATATTTTGGGTTGTTCTTCCCTAGGTGCATAACCTTGCACTTCTCCACATTAAATTTCATCTGCCATTTTGATGCCCAGTCTTCCAATTTATCAAGATCCTCTTGCAATTTTCCACAATCCTCCTGGGTTTTAACAACTTTAAATAGTTTTGTGTCATCTGCAAATTTGATAACCTCACTCGTTATTCCACTTTCCAGGTCATTTATGAATATGTCAAAAAGCAGCGGACCCAGCACAGATCCCTGGGGTACACCACTATTCACCTTTCTCCATTGGGAAAATTGGCCATTTAGCCCTACCCTCTGCTTTCTATCTTTTAACCAGTTCCTGATCCACAATAGTACACTGCCTCCTATCCCATGACTCTTTAGTTTTGCCAAAAGTCTCTCATGAGGGACCTTGTCAAAGGCTTTCTGAAAGTCCAGATACACAATATCAACCGACTCACCTTTGTCCACCTGTTTATTCACTCCTTCAAAAAAAAACATAACAGATTAGTAAGACAAGATCTTCCTTGTCTAAAGCCATGTTGGCTGTCTCCCATTAGGTCGTGACTATCTACATCAGGGGTGTCAAACTCAAATACACAGTGGGCCAAAATGTAAAACTTGAACAAAGTCGCGGGCCAGCATTGAACAAATGAACCTTTTAATATGGACCCAAACAAGATTTGCTTTAACATTGAATATGAAGCAACACTTATTACTATACAATTTATAACTTAATAGTTCAGATATGCAAAAACCAATTTCAAATAAAAAAAAACATCAATGACATTCATTTATTAAATAAGATTTAAATAATAATAAATAATAATTTTTAAAATAAAATAACAATAATAAAATTAATCAACCATTCAAGCCCATATCTTGGAGTAGGAAGAAAAAGTGCATAAAGAAAACGTTAATTATTGCTCAGTTTGCTGCACACTGATCTAATCTGATGTGCCCAAGCCAGATACCTGGCATCTCTTCTTGGATGATAGTTCATCAGTGTCTGGGCTCAGGCTTTGAGCTGAGGAAATCCTCAGTATCGAGCAAAGGTGTTCATCAGTCAGACGTCTCCTGTGAGATGTTTTGGTCATCTTCATCGAGGAGAAAAGTTGCTCACATAGATAAGTGCTGCCGAACATGGAGAGCATCTGAGCAGTTGGGTGCGGAGCTGAGGCATTGTGTCAGGGATGAACTGTGGAAACTGGGCGGCGCCCATAGCATCATACTTTGACTTCAGCGTGTCATTACACTGGAGTTCAATTAGCTCCATTTGGAGGTTGGTTGGTGCGTTTTCCACATTAACTGCAAAGGGATTACTGAGCAGTTCAAACCTACATTTCTGGACATCAAAGTCGGCAAATCGCCGGCTAAACTCAGCGCCGAGTACACTGAGTTTTTCAGCAAACTGTGCGCATGGGAACAAGTTGGTAAAGAACTGCGTTTTCATGGTTTGGCAGCAGGAAAAATGGCCAAGGTTTCCTTGCAGCATCTGATTCTCCCACAGGCACAGTTTAGTTTTAAAAGCCCTCACTGCAGCGTACATGTCTGTGATGATGCGCCCCCGCCCCTGAAGCTGCAGGTTCAGCGCATCGAGATGGCTCGAGATGTCACACAGAAAGGCCAGCTCACACAGAAACTTTTTCTCCTGAAGCTCTGCTGTGTCCTTCCCTTTGCTTTCCAGAAACTGACATATTTCCTCATGCAGCTCAAAACATCTATTCAGTACTTTTCCTCGGCTTAACCATCTCACCTCTGTGTGATACGGCACGTCTGCGTATTCCGAACCACACTCCTCCAGAAAAGACTTAAACTGGCGGTGATTCAGACCTTTGGCTCTTATAAAGTTAACTACTTGTGTTACTGTGGTCATAACATGTTCCATCTTTAGGGCTTTGCCACACAATGATTCCTGATGTATGATGCAGTGATAAACAGTTAGTTCACCTGCACAGTTCTCTTCCTGCATCTTCTCCCGGACCCTGCCCACCAGTCCACTTGTTTTACCGCACATCGCTGGCGCACCATCTGTCGTTAATCCCACGAGTTTATCCCACGGCAGCTTTATTTCAGTTACGCATTTGGAAACCTCCTCAAAAATTTCCTTTCCTGTGGTTGTGCCATGCATTGATTTGAATCCCAATAGCTCCTCCGTAACACACATATTTGAGTCCACTCCACGGATGAAGACTGACAGCTGAGCAGTATCAGATGCGTCGCTGCTCTCATCCACAGCAAGGGAGAATGCAACGAAATCTTTTCCCTTTTCCAAAAGCTGGTCATACAGATTGGTGGCAAGATCACATGTGCGATCAGCTACTGTGTTTCTGCTCAGGCTCACGTTTGAAAAGGCTTGCTTTTTCTCTGGGCACACGATGTCACAAACTTTCAACATGCACTTTTTCACAAACTCTCCCTCATTAAAGGGCCGGGCTGATTTTGCGATCTCTGCTGCCACAATATAACTAGCCTTTACAGCAGCCTCACTTTGTGATGTGGCTTTTTTGAACATATTCTGTTGTGAAACCAAACTTCTTTTCATCTCCTCCACTTTCTGGCTCCTTTGAGTCATGTCCAGGTCCTTGTACTTGTCATGGTGTTTTGTTTCATAGTGTCGTCGAATGTTATACTCCTTAGTTATAGCCACGTTGACTCCACAAATCAGACAAACAGGTCTGTCTTTTACATATGTAAACAAATATTCTGTCTCCCACCTGTCCAGAAAGTTCCTGTTGTCTGCCTTTCTTTTTGCCATTTTTGGGAAGGGGTTCCACAGTGACAGTTGTAGCTTGAGATCGCTATGACTTCTGTCACACAGGAGAGGGCGTTTCTGGGACCTGTCCTGATTGACGCGCCAAAACAACAGCAAGGCATTATGGGATTTGTAGTATTAGCGATGAATGAATGCGCTGTATAATACCGGCGGGCTAGCTCTAGTAGTCATTTGGTATAGCCTCGTGGGCCAAATATAATTACACTACGGGCCAAATTTGGCCCGCGGGCCAGAGTTTGACACCTATGATCTACATGCTGAGTAATTTTATTCTTTATGATGGTTTCTACCATTTTTCCCGGTACTGATGTCAGGCTCACCGGTCTGTAGTTTCCCGGATCACCCCTCGAACCCTTTTTAAAAATTGGTGTTACATTGGCGATCCTCCAATCCTCAGGTATTAGAGATGATTTTAATGATAGTTCACAGATTACTGATAGCAGGTCTGCAATCTCAAATTTCAGTTCTTTCAACACCCTTGGATGTATACCATCCGGCCCAGGTGATTTGCTACTCTTCAGTTTATCTAATAGTTGTAAGACATCTTCCCGATGTATCGATATTTCCTTCAATTCTTCCACACCTTTAAATACCACTTCAGTCATGGGTAACATCCCTACATCTTCCTCAGTAAAGACCGAAGCAAAGAATTCATTCAGTCTCTCCGCTATCGCCTTGTCGCCTCTTAGTGCTCCTTTAACCCCTTTATCATCTAATGGACCAACTGACTCTCTCACAGGTTTTTTGCTACGAATGTACTTGAAAAGGTCTTTATTTCGCATTTTTGCTTCTGCAGCAAGCTTCTTCTCAAATTCTCTCTTTGCCTGCCTTATCAATGCCTTGCATTTGACTTGCCAGTGCTTGTGCTGTTTCCAGGTTTCATCGTTTGGCTCTTTTTTCCATTTCCTGAAAGATGCTTTTTTGGCAACAACAGCCTCTCTGACCTCACCTTTAAACCATGCTGGCAGTTTTTTGGACTTCCTTCCACTTTTCTTAAAGCGTGGAATACAGCTGGTCTGGGCTTCCAAGATAGTATTTTTCAACAACACCCAAGCTTGATGTACGTCTTTAACCTTTGCAACTGCTCCTTTTAGTTTTTTCTTAACTGTTTTCCTCATTTTATCATAGTCTCCCTTTCGAAAGTTAAAGGGTAGTACTGTGGATTTCCTTACTATCCCTCCTCCACTAATTAAATCAAAGGCGATCATGCTATGATCACTATTGCCAAGTGGCCCCAACACCCTTATCTCTTGCACTACATCTGGTGTTCCACTAAGGACTAGGTCTAATATTGCTTCCCCTCTGGGCTCCCTGCATTTACTTTTGCAATTAAGGTCCTGTAAGTGCAAAATGTTACCACACTTCAGTAAACAGGCCCCAGGTTAATACACATTAAATCAATTCCTTGCACACTAAGCTTTTTAGATGCATATTTAGACCAGAGATGGAGTAGTATATGTAGAGAATTTCAGAACTATGTAGGAATGTTAAACATTTGCAAATAAGATGATCAAATACTTTAAAACAAACCCAAAAAGGCTTTCATACCATTACTGAAAAAAGATGGCCTTGGAATTGTGGAATTTTCTGTTGTCAACCCAAACTCCTTTCAGCCCATCTCTTTACAAAGCTGTGATAGTATGTCCAGAGACCTGCATGCCTAATGGACAAGCAAACCCAGTATAACTGTGCTGTGTCATCACTGACCTGACAAAAGGGGCAGAGCTCTCAATGCTAACATAAGAACATAAGAACATAAGATATGCCATACTGGGTCAGACCAGGATCCATCAAGTCCAGTATCTTATTTTCAACAGTGGCCAATCCAGTGCCTTCGATATTCTTATTACTACTTAATCTCTTTTGGTTTCTTTTCTCTATATTTCTTCCAACTCTCTCTTTTCTAATGTTTTCCTATTAGTTTTATGGTGTTCCTTTTTTCTTTTAAATAATATTTTTATTCTACACTGCTTTGATATTACAGAAAGATGGTATACCAAATTCTTAATAAATCATAACCCATAAACCTAACAGGTTCCCAAAAAGACACACAGGTTCCACAGTGCTTGTCCTGGAATAAGCAGTTGATTTCCCTGGTCCTCTTTAATGGTTTGTAGACCTTTCTTCCAGGAATTTATCCAAACCTGATTTAAACCCAGCTACATCCCCCAGGTAAAAAAAATTCCAGAGTTTGATTACGCGTTGAGTGAAAAAATATTTTCTCTTATTAGTCTTAAACTGTAGCTTCATTGTGTGTCACCTAGTCTTTCTACTTTTTGATGGCGCAAACAGTCTACGTTTACCCATTCCACTTCATTCATTAATTTATAGACCTCTATCATATCTCCCTGTAAACATCTCTTTTCCAGGATGAAGAGCCCTAACCTTTTAAGCCTTTCTTCATAAGGGTATCCTTACATCCCCTTTACCATTTTGGTGGCTCTTTTCTGTACCTTTTCTAATTCTGCTATATCTTTTTTAAGATACAGCAACCAAAATTGCACACAATATTCAAGGTGCGGTCGCATCATGGAATAATACAGAGGCATTATAATATCCTTTGTTTTATTCTCCATTCATTTCTTTATGATTCCTAGCATTGTAGTTGCCTTTTTGGCCACTGCTGCACACTGGGCAGAGGATTTCAATGTGTTATCCACGATGACGCTTAAATCTTTTTCCTGGGTAGTGGTTCCTAATGTGGAACCTTGGATTGTGTAACCATACTTTAGGTTGTTCTTTCCTAGGTGCATAACTTTGCCCTTATCCACATTAAATTTCGTTTGCTGTTTGAATGTCAAGTTTTCCAATTTATCAAGGTCCTCTTTCAATTTTACACATTCCTCCTGCGTTTTAACAACTTTAAATACTTTTGTGTCACCTGCAAATTTGATCACCTCACTTGTTATTCCTATTTCCAAGTCATTTACGAATATGTTAAAAAGCAGCAGACTCAGCACAGATCTCTGGGGTACTCCACTATTCACCTTTTTCCATTGAGAAAAATAGCCATTTAGCCCTACCCTCTGCTTTTAACCAGTGCCTGATCTGCAATATTACACTGCCTCCAATCCCATGACTTTTTAATTTCTCCAAGAATCTCTCATGAGGCACCTTCTCAAAGGATTTCTGAAAATCCAGATGCACTATATCAACCCGATCACTTTTGTCTACCTATTTGTTTACACCTTCAAAAAAATATAATAGATTAGTAAGACAAGACCTTTCTTGGCTAAATCCATGTTGGCTTTCTCCCATTAAATGATGACTTTCTACATATTCAGTAATTTTGTTCTTTATAATGGTTTCCACCATTTTGCCCAGTACTGATGTCAGGCTCACTGTCTGTAATTTCTCAGATAACTCCTGGAACCTTTTTTAAAAATTGGCATTACATCGGCTATTCACCAATCTTCAAGTACTAGAGATGATTTTAATGATAGTTCACAGATGATTAATAATAGGTATGCAATCTCATATGAGTTCTTTTAACACTCTTGGACGTATACCATCTTGTCCAGGTGATTAGCTACTCTTTAGTTTATCAAACAGTTGTAATACATCTTCCCAGTATATCAATATTTCTTTCAATTCTTCCGAAGTATCACCTTTAAATTTCAGCCATGGGTAACTTCCCTACATTTTCTTTAGTAAAGACCAAAGCAAAGAATTCATTCAGTCTCTCCTCTATGGCCTTGTCCCCTCTTAGTGTACAGTTGGTCTGGTCTTCAAAGATAGTATTTTTAAACAATGCCAATGCTTGATGTAAATCTTTAACCTTTACAACTGCTCCTTTTAGTTTTTCTTAACTATTTTCCTCATTTTATTATGGACCCCATTCACGTAAGGGCATGTTTGGGCTGTCCGGACAAGTCCCAAGCAAGACAGGCCCATTTGGACTCGATTCTGGACCGCAGTAACAACATGCTCCCGTGGTGCAAAGAATCGGGCCTTTGGACAGCCCAGCGTGCCCCTGCAGCCTGCGGGGATGTCCTCCCCACAGGTGCCACTGACTTCCATGGCTCCAGCCCCTCTTCCCCACTGTCCAATCCATGCCGCCCGACCTCCCACCTGTACCTGGCCTCAGCTCTGGGGGAGGGGGGGAAGGGGATCGCCAAGCCTGATCGCCGGGTCAGTGCTGCTTATTCCACCTTTGAGGTGGAATAAGTAGCATGTCCCCTTTGCCCTGAATTGGCTTTGTATGTCCTGCCGGGCTGGCCTGCCCCAATCCTGCCCACTCCTGTCCTCCGCCGGCTTTTCCCATCCTGCAGCTCTGGACGTATGCAGAGGACCAGAGAGGGAATCAGGCCCAGACAGCTTGCAGGGTTGCACATCCCACAACCCTCGTCTCAGAACGGGCCCGTAGTCTCCCTTTTACAAGTTACAAGGTAGTACTGTGGATTTCCTTGCCATCCTTCCTCTATTTATTAAATCAAATGCAACCATGCTATGATCACATTGACTTTTCAAATGCAATTCTATATGGACTCCCTCAAGCAACATTAAATCCTCTCCAACTGGCGATGAACACTGCTGCCAGAGTACTCGAAGGAGTATCAAAGACGGACCACATAACCCCAATCCTAAAGAGACTCCACTGGCTACCAACCAAAGCACGAATCCACTACAAGATATTAATCACTACATTCAAAACCATAAACAACCAAGCACCAGAAACCATTACCAACCTTTTACACCCACAGGCCCCTAATAGATCTAGAAGGTCAAATGCAATAAATACACTAATAATCCCTAAACAAACAGTTAGATATACTAAGGAAACAACTAAAAGAGCCTTCAGTATCCATGCCCCAATTGCCTGGAATGCCCTCCCACTAGAACTGAGAATTATCAACAGCCTAACGCAATTCAGAAAAAGCCTCAAACATCATCTCTTCCTAAGCTATTTCCCAATCTAATTTTTTGCACAAGAAAGCATTTTACAGATACGTCCCGACCATACCATCTATCCCAATTGATACATCCAGATTTGACTAACGTACTTGAATCCTCTGTAAATAGTTAGCTAGTTTTACATAGTTTTACCTTGTTATTCCCAAGTTTACAAATCCCTGTTACTTGTAAAATGCATTTTCAGTTCTATGTATGCATATTTTTGTTCCATGTAAACCGAGCTGATGACAATAGCGCGGTATATAAAAGATGTTAAATAAATAAATAAAATAAATATTGCCAAGTGGCCCCAAAACCCTTATCTCTTGCACCAGATCCTGTGTTCCATTAAGGACTAGGTCCAAAATAGCTTCCCCCCTTGTCAATTAATGGACCAACTGCTTCAAGAAGCAGTCATTTATTTCATCTAGAATATTTATCTCACTAGCAGGTCCTGACGTGACACTGACCCAGTCAATACCAGGGTGACTGAAATCACCCATTATTATTACTGTGCTGTTACTATTGTTAACTTCCCTGATTTCTTTGAGCATTTCATTATCCATTTGTTCATTCTGGCCAGGCGATCGATAGTACACCCCCACTGCCATTGCCTTCCCCTTTTTACACTGAATTTCTATCCATAGAGATTCTACAGTGTATTTTGTTTCCTGCAAAACTTTAATCTTTTCTGACTCAATGCCCTCTCTAACATAGAGAGCAACCCCTCCACCAATTTGATCAGCTCTGTCATTACGATATAGTTTGTACCCAGGTATCACAGTGTCCCACTGGTTGTCCTCCTTCCACCATGTCTCTGATATTCCAATCATATCTAACCTCTCATTTAGTGCTATATATTCTAACTCTCCCATCGTATTTTTTAGACTTCTAGTATTTACATACAGGCATTTTAGGGGCTGTATTTTATTCATATTAATTTCCTTATCAGTAGACAGGGGTAATTTGGAATCTTTCAGCTCTGGACTTAAGGGCATCTGGGTTACTTTTATCTTTACTGGAATCTCTCTGTTGGGATGTCCTAACTTCCCTCTTTTGCTAGTATCCTTCAAGGATATATCCTTCCAAACCATGCATTCTTGGGTGTCAGATGGTCACATATTTATTGAGTTAGTCCAACAAAATGATAGCACCTACACCTTGTTTGTTGATCTTTATCTCTTACCTGGCACTCAGACTGTCATGTGCCTATGTGGGCCACCTATGTGCATTAATGACTTTTATAAAATCCCCCCTGGAATGGGAGAAAAGACTTAGGGGCCCTTGTACTAAAGCCTGCTAGCAGGTTAAGGTGCATTTTAGCATACGGTAATTGCTAACACACAGTCATGACAGCAACCACGCGCTAATTCCCATTCTGGAGTGGGGACTGAGCGGGTTAAGGGTGGTGGGGGAATGGACAGCACACTGCAGTTACCTCGATGGATGGCGTTATATGTTCCACTAAATCTGATTTCTAAATGCAGGCTAAAACCCACCTCTTTGGAGCCGCTCTTGAATCCCAATGCCCCTCACTCTCGTGTCCACTAGCTATGGGTATCTTGCCATACTCTAGTCCCTAGTTTTGTTATGTGTGATCTTGATTAGATTGTAAGCTCGGATGAGCAGGGACTGCCTCTTGCATCTATATGTGCAGCGCTGCTTACGCCTTGTAGCACTATACAAATGATTAGGAGTCGTTGCAGTAATAAGGTAAAGCTGGGATTTGCTCAGCTAACTAGTACTACCACTTTTCATTTGTATAGCGCTACAAGGCGTGCACAGCACTGTACAGACAAATGTAAAAGACGGTCCCTGTTTATTAGAGCTTACAATCTAGTTAAAACACACAGCACAACAGAAGTGTTACTCCAAGTACCTAGAGCTCATTATTTCTAAGGAACACTAGACCTACAAAGAAGACTCTTAATACTCAAAGAACGTTTTAGTCTTTTTTAAATTAAAAACAAAATCTCTCAGTTTGTCAAACAAAATGTTACACAAAGTAGTCATTGGATAACAGAGATTATGAAGGCGACACTATGCATTCCTGCTCCAAAACGATGAGTTCCACATTCAACAAGTCCTAAACTTGTATCTTCTTGCCCTGGTCTCTCTGTTGATTAGAGAAATAGTGTTAGTGTGGGGTCACCATGCAGCTTTGCATCAGTGGGGGGGGGGTGGGGGGGGGAGCTGAGCCAGTCAGTTTTACTCTCATTACCTGTATGGATTTGGAGGGCCTCTTTCTATGCAAACTGGAACTCTCAAGAGTCAAGTCAAGACTCGTTCAACCTCTTCCCACAGACAAGAAGCTATGCAGTAACCTTAAACATTATTCTGGCAGACAGTATTTTTCTTTGTATTCGTGTTTTAACAGTAACACAATTCTAACAACACATTTTATGTTTGGAAATACATTTGATGGAATCTACAAAAATGTTTACACTATGTATCAGACATGAAATGTCACACAACCATCTGTCACAATTCAGTAAGTTAGAAACCTGTGAACAGTAAAGTCATCTTTAGAACCATTTTCCCTGTCACTTTTCTCTCTAGAATCCCATGAAGAGCCTGACCCTTAAAGCAGTCACACTTTGGCCTAGTAATTGGATCATTGCCTGTCCATATCCACTAGATATAAAGAGCAGAAGAGCCTGAGAGGTGATGTCTGAGACAGCAACATGCCTCAGGTTCACAATGATGGCCCAATTATTCACAAATTCCAAATTTCTGGTAAATTACCGTCTTTCTGTGTAATACAATCCACTGAAATAACGTTGATTCCAGCAGATGCCTCTCAGAATTCCATCATGCTGAGTATTTTCCCTGATATTAAAAGTCCAAAGGGAACAATTAGGCTTTGGATGTTTCTACCCTCAGCGTGCAGCTTGTGTTGTCATATCTGACTGGAACAAACTTGTACATTTTTAGTTCACAAAGATGAATGCAAATACTGCCAAGATAAAGAAGTTACTGAAAAAGGACTCATTAAAATGAACATGAACTTTACACTGGAGGCAAGAACGGGGCTTCTTTTCACACTTTAATGCGAACACAGGAACTGCTATGCAACAGATACATAAGAGGTTACTAATACTGCCCCCGGTATCAACATGGCTTATGCACTGAGCGATGTGGTTTCCTAATACCCCTTATCCTTGCAAGTACTACTGCGTATACAAAAGAGTAATTAGCTTACCGCTTGATACTATCATTTAAGGAGAATTTGCTACAATTTTCTGTCCAGTATTAATGTTTTGTTGAAATTCTGAATCAGTGACTTCTTTTCAAATATTTCAAAAAGAGCTGCTGTTAATTCTGTTAGTGGAAGGCAATAGCAAAATAACCATTATTGAGATTGTATCTAACACTTTAAGAGTGAGCTCAGCTAACATGTGGGAACCATCTTATTTAGCAGTGTTGGAGGGTAATTTTATAACAGGCCCTTAGGATACGATGGTAAGCAGGCACTTTATAACATAATAGTGTAAGGGGCAGGAAATGCTTCTTAAAAGCAGGCGCAGGGGTAAATGAACACAAATATGCATGTAAATTAAGGTACTTTAGAATCAACATGCGCAATTGCAAACTCTATCCTCACTCCACCCAGCCTGCACCCTGCAAATATACGTACTTTTCCGCTGGCTGATATTTTACAAGAGCCCAGTCATGTGCCTATGTGGGCCACCTATGTGCATTAATGACTTTTATAAAATCCCCCCTGGAATGGGAGAAAAGACTTAGGGGCCCTTGTACTAAAGTCTTCTAGCAGGTTAAAGTGCATTTTAGCATACGGCAATTGCTAATATGCAGTCATGACAGCAACCACGCGCTAATTCCCATTATGAAGTGGGGAATGAGCGGGTTAAGGGTGGAGTGGGGGAATGGACAGCACAGTGCAGTTACCTCGATGGATGGCGTTATATGTTCCCATGTTAATAGTGCTGCATGTTAGGGTACCTGTCTGCACAGTAACTGCCGGAAACATGCTGGTGATGCGTCCTTCACAGTTATCACGGAGGCTTTGCACTTAGCACTTAATGCTTAATCTGTGCTAAGTGCAAGACCCTTAGGGAATAATGTTATGAAGCCTTCTTCACATGTATATATCAGTGTAGCTGCATAAAACGCTGTTTAGGAAATTTTGCAGGCATGAAAACAAACACAGTGAGAAAAATGTGCACATTTTTACATGACTCAAGAGTTTGGCTTGTGTCACATTGTACAAGCGCATTTCACGCACGAACATTTATATGTTTCCAGGCAGGTGTAAGTGTCTGCAGCTTCAGCTTAACTGCAATTTGTGGGATTTGTGCTAGTATTTTGTAAAGACATAATAGGTGCCTATGTGGTTTTATAATCTAGGCATGGAAATAGTGACTATTATGTAGCCTGTAATATATTAACAGTTAAAAGATGCCGAGAGGTTTACTTGTAACTTGAAAAAGATAAGATATCCGTTTTAAATTATATGTACTGTATTTTCGATGGTGTAAAGTATAAGTGCCAGAAATTTAAATATAACAGCAGTTCTCTTAAAGACAGATCACAAGAGTAGAGTCTAAACAATGATGCCATGTCTCACACCACAATCCGTAGTGTGACAGCAGGAGTCCAGCTTACTTTGGCCTATTAACAATCTTGCTATCCTGCTGCCTTCCAAAACAGCAGAGCAATTTACAAATATATAAAAGCAAACATAGAATACATAAAACTAAAACAATAAGACAATACCAAACTAAATACAAATTATAAAATGTGTAAAAATCAAAAAAAGTGAATAGATGAACAAATAAAGACAGACAAATGAACCAAAAATATTTTCAGCAATATGAGAATGTATATTCTAGTTAATGTATCTGTCGATTAATTTCCTAATTAGCTACTATAATGAAGGAAATACTATCGTACACAATATATTTTAATATGTAATAAATTATTGGTTCAATATTCAAATGCCACTGTCAATGTTTTTTTAAATGCTGGCTATAATGTTTAAATATTTTACATATATTCATTGTTGCTATCCACAGATGGTGGCACTGAATATACAGAGCAGTGAGGGGTGTGCTTACTAAGCTGGGCTAATGGTTAATGCGGGCTATTTTTAACTAGGTCCCATTGAAAAACATGTCCCTCAGCATGTGCTAACGATGGCCCAGCTTAGTAAACAAGTCATTGAGTGTCACCATTATATGGATAGCCAGAAGTATTCGCCCACGATCTTACAGCTAACTGGATAAAGTTAGGACTGCCTTTTTGCCAGCCTAAATTTATCTACATAGCTGTATGAATAGTAGATTGAACATCACAGCTCTCCATATAGCTAGTGCCTGGGTGCTCTGTAATAATTGTTAGTGGCACTATATGGAGAATACCACTGAAAACTGATGGATAGGGCACTTATCTGTATAGTGGCTGCCACAATTTGGATAACAGCTTTTTAATATTGACCCATCTATTTATAGAATGTTATTATACCGATACATAGGTAAGTATCTCTTATACTGCTAACATTGCCATTGTGTGACTCCAGTTTCTAAGACGCATAATAGACATTTTTCAATTGTGCTAATTGTTTCCATAAATATTTCATGTTATTGTCCTAGAGAAATCACTATATGAAATTATTAGATATCATAGTAACTAATTTTCTCATGGCCACCGATTTGTAGCCTGACAGTATTACAATGAGATGTCCAGGCACATCTTCTAATTCTGTTCAGCAATAAATACCTCTGCTGTCCAAATGGATTTCCATTAGGAAGATGTAATGTGATATTGCACAGAAAACCCAAGCCCTTCTCAACATGTAGATGGCTTTTCTCAGGAATCACAATGGAAAATTGTACACGTAAACTGCAAAAGATGGACTAGATGGAGAGGTTACAGCACGTGGGTGAAGTTATCAAGCAAAGGAATTAAATGCTGCCACCAAAACCTGGGAGTCTTATATTACGCTGGCCTTTCCTTTTCCTGTGTCAGTGTTTTCCTGTGGTTGTTCTTCCATAAGCCCAAGTCTGATGCAGTTAGTCTGGAAAGTGCTTTGCCTCAAAACAACTGATGTGAAGTTGGAAGTTTTTTGTTTTTAAACTAATTTTTTTAACTTTATTGTGAGCATGCAATAATTACTCATATCCCCTATGCCAAGGCTCTGCAGACCAAGTTCCTGTGGCCATGCATACATACTGATCAAGGGCTGCATGAGTCTATTAGGCCCATAGTGAAAGAATTCTGGTCAGGGTCTTTTGTGGAATGTGTATGAGGAGCTAGAACTTCTCTGGGGGTAGGACTAAATACCCTCTGAACATTTAGCAGGGAGAAAATTGCCTCATGTACAAACAAGGATGTTCAAAAACTGATAAATAGTTGCAATTTTCATAAAGTTGAGTAGGGCACAGATGAAGAGCATAATAGACTGAAATACATACAAAATCAAATAAAGGACTGAAATAAACAATGTAAAATATAAAAACAGAGTTGCCTTTCTTATTCCCAGAAACCTGCCTATTTCTTCTTTAAATGGTGCATAGAAAGGATATTACAGAAAATTACTCAAAAAGAAAATATTTAATCATGACTTTTAGCTGCAGTGAGCGAATAACCCATCTACTGGTACATTTAACATTTAAAAACATCAATGATATATCTATATCTACACTGACGTCTGGCCCTCGATTTGGTTGGGGCTGGGAGATGCTCTGTCACAGTGTCCACATCCACAAGCTGGAGGAAAGGAAAAGCAAGGTCTACTGGCCGGACTCACAGTACTCATGTACCCGGTGGAGGTTCGGTAGTATAATAGCAGGACAGGAATCCAGGTAGGTGGTCTTCAAAGCTCCACTACTGCATTTCTTTTATTTATCCAATCAGAAGTGTCAAAGTGTACAAAGATTCAAGTCCATAATGTATGAGACGCACTGCGGTCAATACTCAGTAGTATGCTGGATGTATAGCTTTAAACAGATACTTAACTGTTTAAACGTATACATATATTCAGAGCAGCAAATGGATAAGTGCCACTGTTGAATACACATATGTAATGTTGAGGATGTAATTTTATCACAGGATACCTATGCCAGCAGTCCGAAAAATGCCTATTATAAGCCTAGTTTATAAAGGCAAAATAGGTGCTCATGTGCCTTTCTGCAATGGTGCACATACTGTGTCCTCATGCAGACATTTACAGCACCTGCGCAGGCGGAAATGCTTTCTGGCACTCTAGGGATGGAATTTGATCAACCCTTTTAGCTCATAAAAAGCCTCTTATAAAATTAGGTCATGCCTAAAAAGATGTGTGGTGCAAGTAGACATATTTGTAGAGGAGGTGTGCCCAAGAGGCGGAGACACAATTTACATGTGTATTTTATAAAATGCTGATATTGATACCTGTTCCTGAGTAGGCATCAGCGTCTGTGCTTTCAATGTAGGCGCGGTTTCTGATGTATTTACACCGGCATGTTAGACGCATAGGCGCCTATGTGTCTCGATAAGATAAGTGAAACATAGGCCCTCTGCCCAATTAACCTAGGTTTCCAGTTGTAAAATTACTTTTCACATGTATTTTACAAAATCCATGCAAACATCACGACTGTGCCCCTGCTTCACCCGAACTATGCCCCTGGGAACACCTTCACGCAAAGCGCATAGAAGCCGGTGTATTCATATACACATATTTGCCTGCAAAATTCTAGTAATTTTCCACATTTAAAACCCACTTTCCATGTGCAGAACACTTTATAAAGTTGCCCCCTCAATGCGTAACTTAACTGTTCAGTGTTATACCTGCTCTTTGGCTGCTACTGAAATATGTACGTTATATGGAGATGAGCTGAATATATTTCCACTGCTTCCTGTCCTCCCCGAATCCTGTCGCCTTCAGTGACTTGAATGGACACAAGTTATGCATTCCCTGGAGAGGAAAATTAACGAAACAAAACAAAACGCCCACTGGCAATCATATAAGTGAGTTTCAGTATTGATGTGAGGGTGGAGGGCAGTTTCTTGAAATGGGTTCGTTTTGCACGGTGCACACTGCAGGCCCACTTGTTCTCTCCATACTAGGTGGGCCATTACTACGTACTACTGCTTCTACTATACGCATACATAGCACAGGGAGACAGTCCCTTCCCCACACCGCTTACAATCTACTTGATCATTTCTAGTAATTGCCGAAGTCTTATAGGAAAATATGCTTAATGTGAGAGAGGGAAGATCAGAAAGAATCCGAAGTTTGGGATTTAAATGCAGCTGGTTCTTTAAGAAGAACTCGGACATGGTCACATGTGCTGCATTTTAACATTACTCAGAACTACTAAACTATGAAATATTTGGGGGTAATTGTTGTTCTGTTGCTCTAGTCTTCCCTTGGCATAAACTGGGGACAAATATGCCGCTATATACTCAGTCTGCGGGTTTACATTTCGAGGTTAATATCTCGGATCCAGGACTGCAGTCAGGACAATGCTTTCAGCGGCCACAGGACCTTCCCTGACCATCCACTCCGCAGTGGGGCACTTCCAAACTTTCCAGCTCTGCCTCCTGGGGTCACCCTGACCCTTATGTGCAGGTTCATTTTATAACAGGGTATCTAGGTGCAGATGTTGCCTTTATAAAATTACCCCCGGGAAGTAGTGCACACTATGCATCTGCTCCAAAGCAGGCCCGCTTGTGTCTGTGTGTGGCTCATCCTTCACCCCAGGAATGCAACAGAGCGGGTATTATGTTTTGTGTATCCGCCTCCAGGGAAATTCTACTTCAGCACTTACAATCAGGTTCTATATGCCCAAGTCCCTCTCGGGTGACAGGCTTGTAAATCATATTCTCTAGGTAAATTAGGAATACCAAGTCTTCAAAATAGCAGCCTGCATGTTCTGTGATTTGTTATTTCTAGGTGATTTTCTTTTTCCCTTATGTTTCATATTGTCAGTACTTATGAACTGTTAGAACACTAGCACACCACTCAATCCACATTTTCAGTTGTTCTTTTGTGTTTCCGGGTTACAGCAAGGTTTTGCTGTGTCCTCCTCCCCTCTTCCTATCTGCTTATCTCCTTGTTCTCCTAATGTGACTTTGCTACAGTGGTTGGAGAAGAACCCGCAGGATATCAATAAACAACAGCAACAGTGTCTTTCATGAACTGCGGCTGCTGCTGTTTTGTGATAGTGCCACCATTGTGAGTTAAGAGCAGGGGAAAGGTTATCTTTAGCTGCCTCTTCACTCGTGCAGCTCAAGGCAGCTGCTTATCCTGCTCAGTGGACTGCACCAGCCCTGATGCCAGTGTAACTTCTGTTGAGGTTCAACCCTGTAGTATTCTCAGATTTACTTAGCTTCATTATGATAAATGTGACTAATTCAGAAGAAACTTCATTATCCTTAATCAACAATATCTCAACAAATAAATGAGGATTTTAATGGCTTTGTTCCCAAATAAAATATAAAAAATGCTTAATTTGGGAGTACTGTTGCTTTGAACAACGCAGTCCTGAGGAAGTTGGATGCAGAGAATTACTTAATATGAAATAAAAGTCAAGTAAAAGGTTTTAATGCTAAAAGACAGACGCTGCAGTGTTTTCTCTGAAAGTCGAGATGATCCACTCGCACGGTATGTGTTAGGGAGCTGCTTTCTTTGACAAAAGTTGTTTCAATGTGTGTTTTCAAATTGAAACAAAACAAAAAACATCTATTTCATTTTTCTGTTTTTCACATTTGTTAAAAGCTTTTAGCATAGCCTAAAGTAGGGCAATGAAAAGAAACCTCAAATCCCTGAAGACAAACAAATCCTTGTGCAGTTCTTGTGAGTGTCTAGGAGGGAGGAGTAGGGTAGCCGCTCACCTGCCATTGTGACTGGGATTACTCTGTGTCTGTCTGATCACTTGAAAAATTCAGCAGTTCCACTATAGGACCAATGTCTCAAACTATGCCGGCTTTCACTGAGTCCTTCCAACACTGCACAGAAATGGAGGGACCACATCCAGCTCCTATCCGGTGGATTACTACTTATTTTGATTTTTAAAAAAATCAATAGGGCTGGCCCAGTGGCTCAGGAAACTAGGCTGAATTCGCAGCTCGGACCTTCCACTTCTAGTGTCAGGTGAGAGTGAGGGTACTTAAGAACATAAGATATGCCATACTGGGTCAGACCAAGGTCCATCAAGCCCAGTATTCTGTTTCCAACAGTGGCCAATCTAGGTCATATGTACCTAGCAGTTTCCCCAAGGGACACAGGTTCCACAATGCTTGTATTGGTTCAAGCATTGATATCCTGGGTCCCTTCTTAATAATGGTTTATGGACCTTTCCTCCAGGAACTTGTCCAAACCTTTTTTAAACCCAGCTACACTAACAGCCTTTACTACATCCTCCGGTAACAAATTCCAGAGTTTGATTACACGTTGAGTGAAAAAATATTTTATTTTATTAGTCTTAAATAGTTTACCCTGTAGCTTCATTGCATGTCCCCTAGTCTTTCTATATTCTGATAAGGTAAACAATCGATCTACGTTTACCCGTTCCACTCCGTTCATTAATTTATAGACCTCTATCATATCTCCCCTCAGCCGTCTCTTTTCCAGGTTAAAGAGCCCTAACCTTTTTAGCCTTTCTTCATAGGAGTATCCTTCCATCCCTTTTACTGCAGAGGCAGAGCTCATGCAGTCCCCGGCTAGAGGGAGTCAGCACCGGGCAGCACTGGGATTCCTTGCCAGAGGATGTCACTAACAGCTGTAGTTTGGACAAATTCCTGGGGGAGAAGTCCATAAACCATTATTAAAGTGGATCAGGGAAATCCTAAGCAGCAGGGAATCTGTCTACCTTTTGGGAACTGCCAGGTACTTGTGACCTGGAGTGGCCACTTTTGGAAGCAGGAGACTGGGCTTGATGAACCTGTGGTCGGACCCAGTAGGACATATCTTATGTTCTTTAGTGGCTGGATTTAGTGACAGTGACAGTGGGGTGCTAGGGGGAGTCCTGATGTACTCCCCAGCTAAGGACTAGCAATATAATGATTGAACTAACTAAAGTAAATGGGGGGGGGGGGATAGGGGAGATATAAAGGAGGGGAAAAATCCTCAGGTAGTTGCAAATGAAGGCTCCTGACCCCTAATCTCAGCCCTGTCTCCAATTGAGCTACAAGTGTCAAGAAGTAGGTAAAAAAATCTAGGTTCAAAAAAATAAATCAATAGATTTCGGTGAGAAGCTTCTGAAGCCCACCTGATACCTTGCCACTTGTCTCTTTGAAATCAGTGGCTGATGTGCCGTCGGATCAGTGCACTCACAGTTCTGGGCTTCTTTGTGCCTTCTTTTCCTCTGAACGGGATGTGAAGTGACCTCCAGGCCCCCAAGAAGTGAGCCCTCGGCTCAGGTTTAGTTCAGTGCATCTCACCTGTTCAGCTGCGGGGAAGTGAATATGGCAATCTGTTTTACAGCTGCAGTACTGACCCCTCCAAATCTCAGCTTGGCTTGTTGCATCTCTTCCTCTTACTTTATTTTATTTCTACAGGTTTTCTTAAAATGAAAGAGATATATCTTTAATAAGGATATATCCAGAACTTTTAACATTCGCCTGCTCTTTAGCTCCTTATTGGGGTAAGCTTTCAATGGGGCACCTCACTGCCCATATAAAACAAGGTACCCAATGACCCTGTGTTTGAATATGGGGCTGCTCTATAACTAAGGGGTATGTTTACTAACCAGCGGTTCCGATACCGTAGAGCTGCCGCTACCGCTGCTTAGTAAACATGCCCCTAAGCGTCCATGTGTTGTAGCCTGATGTGTTTTACAATGATGGCAAGGGTTAGGATTTTTTCAGAAGTTAAATATATACTCATAGGGGCCGATGTTCGGCAGCAGTGGTGGCCAGCACTGTTAAAGTGGCTGGCTGTCATCGCTTTAACTAAGACCTGGATGCTCAATGCCAGGGTCATATCCGGCCACCGGCAAGGAGTCTCTGGGTTGGCCGGATAGTGCGATATTTAGCCGCTGCCTGGTTGGCTAAAGCAGATAAAGTTAGACGAGCCATTTTCTGCCTGACATTAGCTAAACATCACTGCTGACCGTTTAGTTTCAGCGCCGCCCTGGGAACAGTCCCAGAATGTCCTGATGATGTGTGGTTAGCATTGGGGTATCTAATGGTGCTAGAGGGGGAATTCAGTGGCACAAGCCAGTTATTTGCTACGGAATATAATGCTTAGCGCAATTTTTCCTGAAATGTCCCCTCAAATGCAGCCAAAAGTATGCATTGACTTTCAGGCAGTTAAAGCTCCAGTTGCCTGGATCTGGAAGTCAGGCAAATTAACTTTAGGTTTATCCGCATAAAGGACCACAACATTGAAAATGTAGCCCCTCTGTATTTGCGCAATAGCCCCCGCTTCAGGGGGAAACGAACACGCTGACAACTAGCACAGCGATGCGCTGATTCACTTTCATTCAGAATGATGGGAATAAGGAGCGAGGCGAGCTTTCAAATAAAAACAGAACCACAAAAAGGGGGAGTTTAGAAATGTAAGCTACCAGCTGACTTACGAAAGCATGCTCCACCATTTAAGGTTATATGTACATTCAGCTAGTGACCTTCCTACTTCCTACAGTCAAAAACCTCATTCCCTGTTCCCATCACTGTTTTTGTTCCCATCATCTCCTTCGGGCACCTCCCGCATGCCACCCTCCCCTAAATTTTACTATTACTTCTCTGTAATTTGTTGAGTTCTACGTAAACCGTTTTGCTTGTAAGATAAGGTGGTATAAAAACCTTGTTAAATAAAATAAATAAATTCCAGGCATCCGCCACCCTTTCTGTGAAAAAGTATACCCGATGTTGCTTATACATTTATCTCTTCTAGTCCTCTAGTTCTACAACTTCCTTGTCTTTGAAAAAGATTTGTTTGCTCATTAATATCCTTTAAGTATTTAAAAGAACTGTATCATATCCCCCTGTTTTTCCTCTGCTCTGGAGTATTCAGTATATATATTTGGGTCTTCGAGTTTTTTCTCATATAACTTCTGGCGCAGGCCCCTTATCATCGTGCTCACTTCCTCTGAACCATTTCAAGTCTTTTTTATATCTTTTGTATGGTACGGTCTCCAAAACTGTACACAATACTCCAAGTGAGGCCTCACCAATGATCTGTACAGAGGCACTAACACCACACCTGTAGTATAGTGGATCAGGAACCGCTTAAAAGATAGAAAGCAGAGGGTAGGTTAAAATGGCCAATTCTTTCAATGGAGAAAGGTAAATAGCGGAATACCCCAGGGATCTGTGCTGGGTCCGCTGCTTTTTAACATTTTCATAAATGACTTTGAAATGGGAATAAAGAGTGAGGTGATCAAATTTGCAGATGACATAAAATTATTCAAAGTTGTTAAAACGCAAGAGGATTGTTAAAAATTGCAAGAGGACCTTGATAAATTGGAAGACTGGGCATTCAAATGGCAGATGAAATTTAATGTGGACAAGTGCAAAGTTATGCACCTAGGAAAGAACAACCTAAACTATTGCTACACGATGCAAGGTTCCACATTAGGAACCACCATCCAGGAAAAAGATTTAGGCGTCATTGTGGATAACATGTTAAAACCCTCGGCCCAGTGTGCTGTGGCAGCCAAGAGAGAAAATAGAATGCTAGGTATCATAAGGAAAGGAATGGAGAATAAAACCAAGGATATTGTAATGCCTCTATATCGTTCCACAGTGTGACTCTATCTTGAATACTGTGTGCATTTCTGGCCGCTGTATCTTAAAAAGAATATAGTGGAATTAGAAAAGGTACAGAGAAGAGCCAACAAAATGGTAAAGGGGATGGAAGGATACTCCTATGAGGCAAGGCTTAAAAGATGGGACTCTTCAACCTGGAAAAGAGACGGATGAGGGGAGATATGAACGGAGTGGAACGGGTAAACGTAGATCGATTGTTTACATCATCAGAAAATAGAAAGACTAGGGGACATGCAATGAAGCTACAGGGTAAACTATATAAGACTAATAAGAGAAACTATTTTTTCACTCAACGCGTAATCAAACTCTGGAATTTGTTACTGGAGGATGTAGTAAAGGCTGTTAGTGTAGCCAGGTTTAAAAGAGGTTTGGACAAGTTCCTGGAAGAAAGGTCCATAAACCATTATTAAAGAGGACTCAGGAAATCCACTGCTTACCCCGGGACAAGCATTGTGGAACCTGTGTACCTTTTTGAGAACCTGCCAGGTACTTGTGACCTGGGTTGGCCACTGTTGGAAATAGGATACTGGGCCTGATGGACCTTGGTCTGTCCCAGTCTGGCATTTCTTATGTTCTTATGCCTGCGGCAAAGTTCTTTTGAAAACACTTCTAGAATTACAGAGCTGCGAAGAGGCTCAAGTACACGTCTGGCATTTTGCTGCCTCTGGCACTGGTGATCAAAGTAAGAAGCAGCACTACAACTCCCACAATGCACTGAGGTGGAAGTGCAAACTTCAGGAATAGGCAAACATCGTCCTGCAGACACTGGGTCACTTGGTAGTTTTAGAATCTCTCTGAAGCTCTGCGTTGTTGTGGGAGACGATATTGGATACTCTCCGCACAGGGCTAGTTTTGGGTCTAATGGATCATGCCGCCTACAAGCTTTGATGGACAGGGTGATCTGATGACTCTAGCTCACTGCCGAAAGGCTCAGCCAGCCCTGGTTTTGCTATATGGCATCCATAGATTTATAATCCTGCTTACCTTAGAAAATGAGGCCCTGCAATTCTCTGCATAAAATAGGGCAAAATCAAGCTCTGCTCAATCTGCTCTTGATGACCTGCAATCATTTGCCATTCCTAATTAATAGCTTAACTCCAAACAGAGCATTGACAGCAGTCATTCTGTTCAGCAGGTTAAGTGCTAGGCAAAACTTCTTTTAGAACAGTGGCTCTCAACCTGTGGTCTATGGATCCTTGGGGTCCTTGAGACCACTACAGGGAGGCTGCAGGATACAGAAAAGAGAAAAAAGAGATAGAAGCTGGTGGGGATTGGCTGTGGGGAAGAGAGACTGGTAGAAACTGGCGGGGGGGGGGGGGAGAGAGAAAGAGGCAGAGTAGTGGGGATTGGCTGTAGGGAGAAAGACTGGTAGGAACTGGCTGGGGGGAGAGAGAAAGAGGCAGAGTAGTGGGGATTGGCTGTAGGGAGAGAGACTGGTAGGAACTGGCTGGGGGGAGAGAGAGAAAGAGGCAGAGTAGTGGGGATTGGCTGTAGGGAGAGAGACTGGTAGGAACTGGCTGGGGGGAGAGAGAGAAAGAGGCAGAGTAGTGGGGATTGGCTGTAGGGAGAGAGACTGGTAGGAACTGGCTGGGGGGAGAGAGAAAGAGGCAGAGTAGTGGGGATTGGCTGTAGGGAGAGAGACTGGTAGAAACTGGCTGGGGGGGAGAGAGAAAGAGGTAGAGTAGTGGGGATTGGGTGTAGGGAGAGAGACTGGTAGGAACTGGCTGGGGGGAGAGAGAGAAAGAGGCAGAGTAGTGGGGATTGGCTGTAGGGAGAGAGCCTGGTAGGCACGGGCTGGGGGGGAGAGAGAAAGAGGCAGAGTAGTGGGGATTGGCTGTAGGGAGAGAGACTGGTAGGAACTAGGTGGGGGGAGAGAGAGAAAGAGTAGTGGGGATTGGCTGTAGGGAGAGAGACTGGTAGGATCTAGCTGGGGGGGGGGGGGGGAGAAAGAGACAGCGTAGTGGGGATAGGCTGTAGGGAGAGATACTGGTAGGAAGTAGCTGGGGGGTGGGGAGAGAGAAAGAGGCAGAGTAGTGGGGATTGGCTGTAGGGAGAGAGACTTGTAGGAACTGGCTGGAGTGGGCGAGAGAGACTGGTGGAGACAGGAAAGGGAAGGGAAATAGAAATGGCTCAATGGGACAAGCTTGGTGCTGAGGGGGGGGGGAGGGTTTGGAAAGAGTGGCAGGATGAACTGGGGGCCCCTTAACTTTTTGGAGGTTAACAGGGGGGGGGGGGGGGTCCATGCAATCAAAACATTTGGGAAGCTTTGTTTTAGAACATTTAAAACATGTTTAAATTAAAATTCTTCTTCTTGTGCCATTTCTGTAGTGCACTGAAGCAGGGCCCTTTAGAACAAATTACATCGACGTACAATGACGGCTTGTCTGTTAGACAATAAAAGATAGGAAGAGTCATTTCAAAGTCCTTCTTTTGTGTGAAACAAAACTTTATCCATGGGAATAGACTCTTTGAACCCTGCCTACAATATAGATGGGTAAAATTACATGCACAGAGCCACCAACTGCGCAGGAATCCTGCATCCGCAGTGCAGCAGGCAGGGAGAGTGCTGCAATATCATGTTTTTAGTCAAGGTATCACCTGCTCCTCACATTTACAAGCATGAATTGCAACACTTCCCCCTGCTGGGAGCAGCGTCAGTGGAGGATTTCTGCACAGCTTGGCGGGAACGTGCGTAAATTTAAATACAGCGGGGGAGGTATTCCTATGGGCAGCGTCTGGAAGCATGTGCCTACTTTTGAAGTTTCAACTGTTTGAGTATTATTCTACTTGGAGAAAGTATCCCGCAAGAAGAGGTGCAGATTTGTGCAAATACATTTTCTTTAGGTAATTTCCAAAGTGGGAGTGGGCGTGTACTTTCACTTTGACAACTGGTGCAAAGTCTGAGGGTGGACTTTGCAGTTACACCGAAATTTTTGGAAAATGGCATCAAAGCGGTTGACTCAAGTTCACAGCAAGTGTCAAAAGCAGGATTTGAGACAAGGATTGCTAGGCCATGTTTCAGCATTTAATGCTTGTGTCAGGGGCAAATCTGTCAGAACTATCAATAACTAAAAAACAAATCCATTAATGTGGTGTCAAATGTATGTGAAATCTGTTTGTTCAATTGTACTATGCCTGCTCCTTTTTTTTTGCACTTTTACTTTTTTTTTGGGGGGGGGGGGGGTGTATCCCTTTGGTTCTTGTTTTTTTCATTCCTAGGATTGCTAGGCCTTAGCCCATTATTCCAACTACTAGGCTACTTCATTGAAAGGAACTAGCCACTTTAACCTTTTGGGTGTAGTATTTCTAAGGAATTAACGCCCTGTGTTCCAGCCAATCAGAATGCTCAAAATCTAGCTGACCATTCTGGTTAACTGATAATTAAATGAGGTTGCCCATTGGAGTGGCCTTTATCATCTGTTGCCTATTCCCAAAGTTCAATATCCTTCATTGAAGTTGAGGGTTTTATGCATGGGTAAATATTCAATATAGGCCACTGCTTTCGCTATTTTTTTGTTATTTTATACAGTCCTGCAGGGAAACGTTCCCTTCGGCTCACAGTGGCTTGGTCAAGCTGCTTTCCTATGCAGAACCTCCCTTGTTGCTGAGCTTATGCAATGGAGTACCTCACATTTCCCTCCAGAAGGCAGTCCATTCAATGTCTGAGCAACCAATGGGGGATTTGCAAGAAATTGCAGCAAAGGTGAACTACTGTGCGCTCAGATAGAATTACTTCTCATCCCTTGAATATATAGGACTGCCATAGTAAATTTAGCATTGATTTTTTAGCTACAAGATAGTTTTTTCTCTGGTTGAGCGAGCTGTTAGTGTCCTGGCACAGGGGACTTTGTGCTATGTAATGAAGCAGAATATCAACCATTCTGCTTGGCAAACTCCTGGATAATATTCTTCATGTCTTAAAATACTGCATGCTTCCCAAATGAAACTATATCCAGCAGGTGATTCTTAAGGGGAAGAAAGTGAGGATTTTTTCCCATTTCTTTTGCATTATGAGATGAGACATTGATAGAAAATTGTCCCATGATTGATGTTCAAGACATGTAAAATGCTCTTGTAGAGAAGTGAGACAGAAAAGGAGATTTCCTGTCTGGAGCCCTCGAATGTCTATGGTAGTAGCCGGCCTGTTCACATCACGTTTTCGAAGAGCTGTAAGGATCTCATGATGTTGTCATCCTGGAACAAGATAAAATAGAGCTGCATTCAGAGAACATTCAAGAACTCTTGTCATCTCCCAAAAGCTCCCCAGCTGAGACAGGCACTTGTGAGTCAGTATTATCCATATTTTCTGGGCATGGAAAAGCCTTCCAAAGCTGTAGTAGAATTCTGTATCAATTACTAGAGAGACCCTTATAAAAAACTAATCGATGGCAGTGTTATATGCAAACATTTACAGTTATATAAGACTGACTTGTTTGTTCCTCCATCTTTCACCCTTTGTCTGAGAGGGAGAGGATCTGTACTGGAGTGGGGGGACGAGTAGGGTTGCCAACTGGCTCCAGATGCGCCCGACAGAGTAAATCCAGTCCTGGGTTTACCCCATTGCATGCAGGGATATGTAGTTCTGATTTCTCCATTGCACTCCATAAGAAATGGAAAACTACAAGTCACTGCATGCAATGGGGTAAACCCAGGACTGGATCAAGTCTGTCGGGCGCATCTGGAGCCAGTTGGCAACCCTAGGGACGAGTGAGAAGTCAGTCTATCCTAGGGTGTGGGAAGAGGGACAAATCTGTGCTGGATGGCAGTTGGGGATGGGGGAGAGTGAGAGTGAGTCTGTTCAGGACCTGGGGGATGGGGAGCCAGAGGGTTTTTCTGGATGTGTAGTTGTGTTGGGGTTTGGTACATTCTTGGATATAATTAGGGGATATGGGCAGCAGCCTGCTTTTGGCTAGACTCTAGTTAAAGACCAAAAGAAGACAGCGTGATGCCCTGCATGCAGCCATGCCTGTACAACTGACAGCTGGGTGATATCCTTAGTGCAGTGGATGGTGAGAAGAGCAAGCAGGATGGTGATGATGCAACTTGGATGGCTCACAGCTGTGACATAACCTTATCCCCAGCTAGGCGTGTTGCCCAGGTAGTGCAGGATTTTAGCGTGGTGCCAAAATCGCATACTACCGGGTAGCATGCTTTAGTAAACATACCTCTTAATTAGAATAGGTGACATTTAAGGAAAATTTTTACTTACCATTAATTTCCTTTCCTGGAGTCCTGCTAGACCAGTCCAGACTAGTGGGTGATTTCCCCCTGCCAGCAGATGGGAGACAGAGAAAAGAAAGTAAAACTATGCTGTGACATCACCACTGGCATAACACCTAGCACAGCTAGAGGAAGCCATCAGGATTTTCATAACAAGCAATGGAAGGTAGTCAAATCCTCTCAAGGAACCCTTCAACAAGGACAACTATATACACTCTCTGCATAGTCTACTATATATTTATTAATTTAACAGTTTTTTTATACCACTTTATCATTTTAGTCAAAGCAGTTTACATTGTAACTTAAACTTGGCAATGTACATTAAACAGGGACATTGACAACTTGGATTTTCTGAGACAATGAAGGGTCAGGTGACCTGCCCAAGGACACAAGGAGTGCCAGTGGGAACTGAACCCTGGTCCCTGGTCCCCAAGCAAGTGCTCCAACTACCAGGCTACTCCTCCACAATCTCTGCATGGTCCGAAGGGACAAATATACAGACGTTTGCAGTCCAAGACACAAGGCTGAATGGGGTGGGTCCTAGACTGGTCTAGCAGGATTCCAGGAAAGGAAATTAATGGTAAGTAAAATTTCTTCTTCCAGATCTTCCTGCTAGACCAGTCCAGACTAATAGGATATACCAAAACTACTCCATCCAAGGTGGGAAGAAAGTGCAGTGGAAGAACACCCGAGCCAAACCACATGACCACTTGGGCATGCACATCTAGCCTGTAGTGCTGTGTGAAAGAGCCAAGGAGGACCCAGTAACCATCCTGCAATTGTTCAAGGGCGACTCATGTCCAGGAAACTGCCTGGGCCTGATTCAAATGTGCCCTGAGGCCTGAGGAAACATGCCAACCCTGCATCAGGTAGGCTGAGGTAATAGTGTCCTTGATCCAGCAACCTAGGGTCGCTGTGGACGCCACTTCTCCCTTCTGGGGTCTGGCAAAAAGGACAGAGGTAATTGTAAAAACTAAAGTAATTCATCACTTTCAAGTACTGCAAGAATGCATGGTGGATGTTCACAAAACGCAAATCCTTATCTGGTCTGGTGCGTTGGTCTGGCGAAAAGGCTGGTAATAACAGCATCCGATTGACCTGAAAAGGAGAGAGCAAGAACGTCAATAAGTGGTCACGGCAGGAAAGTACCTGCAATTCCAAAATCTGCCGCACTGAAGTGATAGCTTCCAAGAATACCGTTATCGGGGATCGATCCTTGATGGTAGCCTGCCTGAGTGGTTTGATGGGTGGACATATGAGTGCTTGGAAAATGAGCGTCAAGTCCCATGGTGGGACTATGGGGCGTACTGGTGGACAAGGGGTCTGAACCCCATGGAAAAAGCGAACCACATCCACGTGCACCGCCAGCACATGGCCCTCCACCAGACTGTGAAAACAGGAAAGGGCTGCTACCTGTACCCCAATGGAGCTCGACAAACCCTTCTCAACTCCCTCTTGAAGGAAAGCTAGAATTGAGGTGGTCAAGAACCCCCATGGGGAAAGGTGATTTTGACGACACTAGTTCTCAGAGATACCAGATCTAGGCATAAGTTAATGAAGTGGCGCACCACATAGCCTTCAACAGAGAATAGCCCTTATGTTTTAGGTGGCCCTGCCATAGTAAACCTCTTCTGCCGCCAAGGCACAGGGGCTGGGAGGTGAGGAGACAGACAATGTCTGCATATCATGGTCAACAAGGCCGGTCTGGGGCCACCAGGATTACCAGACTCAGGTGACCCTCGATCATCCAAAGGACTCAGGATATCATGGCCCATTGGGTGGAAATAAACAGAGGAGGGGTTCCAGTGACCAGGGCTGGACCAGTCATCCACCCTCTTGGACTTGGGCTCCAAGCATTAGCTGAAGAAGGAGGGGACCTTGGCACTGGCTGCCATTGCCATCCAGTCAGCCCATGGGAGGCCCCACCGATCCACTAAGGAGTTGACGATTAAAGAAATCTGCTTCCTGATTGTCCTTGCCCATGATGTGCTGGGCTGCAAGCGCTTGGAGATGCAGGTCCATGTAGGGGAACAGGAGAAGCATTTCCTGAGCTTCTCCTGGGCACTTTGTTCCGCCCTGACTATTGACATAACCCACCGCAGTTGCTTTGCCTGAGAGGACTCACATAGCACTGCCGTGGAGCAGTACAGCAATGCCAGATGGATGGTCCTGACCTCTAGGCGATGGATGGCCCACTTTGCTTCCACCAGAGACCACTGAGCCTGTGTGGTCTGGCCAAGACAGTGAACAGAGGAGTAATAATAATAGCAAAAGAAGATCTGCAATTCAAAGCCATAACATCCATTTCACAAGGCCTACTAAATATCATCACCATTGCCAACTCATACTTATCAATATGCCTCACATACAGATCACCCTCAGCAGGCCCCAATGACTTCTCACCATTCATCGAAGGAACATGCTCGGAGCACCACGGGAACAAATGGCTCATCCTACTGGGCAACCTCAACCTATCAACCAACCTAACAACTCCCTTCCCACGAAGCACTCCAGCTCCACCAGATAATCACAGGACCAACACACAACAAAGGAGGAACCCTTGACCTCATTTGCATAACCTCCACCTGGCCACATCATGAGCTCTCCCACAAGACCAGAGTCACACCAGCATCCTGGTCAGACCACCATTTAATAACCTTCTCTCTACCACACAAACCTTCAGCTACCCCCTACAATCCACTCTCACCAAACCATGGAAGATTGAAGATTTTTGATAAAAACAATTTCACAAGCATCATCCCACCAGTTCCCCAGATCAACACATCCAGTATTGATTCCTTTGTATCCGAATGGAACACTAACATTTCCACATACGCAACTCTACCCAACAACCTACCCAAGACAAAGTGACTTCACAAAGCGCCATGATTCATGCCTCAATTTAGAAAACTAAAAAATAATCTCAGAGAACTTGAGCGCAGATGGAAAAAAACGAAAATGCCCTACCTCCCTCTCAGCCTACCTAAGCGCTCAGGCAAACTACTGTGCACTCATGCTCCACTCAAAAAAAGAATATCACACCAAGCTTTTAAACGCCTTTCTTAACCGCCCCAGAGAGCTATTCGAAATAGCCATGAACTTATTCAAAGTTCCAACTGACATGAAATCCAACCCAAACTTAGCGCCTGACACCATGGCACAATTCCTTCAAACCAGACAACTGACCAACCTGCTGCACCACCTGCCTCTCACTTACTCCACTAACCCTTCAGACAACAAAACCTGGTCATCTTTCAGGCAGCTATCAACCAGAGAGATCATTGACATCATAACAAACCTTAACTGTACCACCTCATCACTCGACCCATGCCCCATCACCTGGATCAAGAAGGCAAAACATGAACTCGCTCCAAGTATTATGCACCTAGTCAATGCATCTCTGATGCTCAGTCATGTACCAACTCCCCTCAAGCATGCCTCAATCAAACCCCTGCTCAAGAATCACACAGCGGACCCCTCAGCTCCAGCCTTATAAAGACATATATCAAGCATCCTGTCCCTGGCCAAAATAATAGAAAAGGCAGTGCAGCTTCAGCTACAAGATTTCATAGACATTCATGCACCACTCAATGAACCCCAACATGGCTTCAGACCACACCACAGCACTGAAACCCGTCTGACCTCCCTCCTCGACAACTTAATTAAAAGTACACAGAAAGTATATCAAGGATTCATTCTCATATTTCTCGATGTCTCAGCAGCTTTTGACTCAGTCACCCATGCCCAACTATGCTCCCACCTAAACTCAATAGGAATCACAGATACAGCTCTGCAATGGTTCACATCATACCTATCCAACTGATCACAAGTAAGAATGGATCTGACACTTCCAAACCCTTCCAGCTGCTACAAGGCTTACCTCAAGGCTCAGCCTTATCTTCGCTGCTATTTAACATTTTTGTTCAACCCTTATGCATGCTCATAAAACAACATAAAACACCCCAATCTCCACCACCAACCCAGACTATTCCACAATCAGCAATTGCTAGAAGAATCCATTCAATGGCTCAATGACCACAACATGCATATCAACCCCAGCAAAATGTCTGGTATAACTGCTTTGGATATGTTTAAAAGGTATTTTCAGGAGATTCTAAAAGTCGCCTCAGAACTGATACCGCCTTTGAATAACGTATACTATCTCCCTCATGGGAAGAAGAGTACTGAGGCCCCAGTGGTAGTGTCTAATGTGGACTTCAACGTTCTGAATGTTTCTGGCCTGCTCGAAGACACCGGAGGAGAATCTTGTGTACTTTCGACATTATTGGTACAATGTGCGCTAGTCTCAGATAAAGATTGGCTCTTAAAGATGTTCTTTAAGAAGCGTTTGGAGTCTTTTCATGGTCTCACCTTATCCATGTTTCCTGATTTAACTAGGGAGACCCAGAAGCGGCAGAAACAATTTCTGCTTTATAAAGCTGGAGTGTTACAAATTGGAGGAACCTTCTTCTTGAGGTTTCCGCGTAGATGTTTGGTTATTATTGATTCTGTAAGATATGTATTTTCTGATCCAAATGATTTGGGTACTTTCATTAATGCCAGACATTTTTCTATAGCAGTCCCAGAATAAATTGTACCTTTTTCCTCTAGTTTTGGAATATGTTCTGGATACTTTGGGACCATTTTGGTTTCTTTAGTTTAGATACTGTTGTTTGATTTAATTAACTTTCCAGAGTACTCCTGCTCTGGTTTGTATTTCGTCTCTCCTCCCTCTAGTATGTGGACTATGTGGAGTTGTTAGGATTTGATGTATATTGTTTTTTCTTATTTTTTTTTCACCTATTCACTTTATTTTCCTTTGCAAGATTGTGTTATTGTTCTTGATGTTTTGTTTAAAATTCAATAAATAAATAATTTTAAAAAAAGTACACAGAAAGTATATCAAGGATTCGTTCTCATCTTTCTCGATGTCTCAGCAGCTTTTGACTCAGTTACCCATTCCCAACTATGCTCCCACCTAAACTCAATAAGAATCACAGATACTGCTCTGCAATGGTTCACATCATACCTCTCCAACTGATCACAAGTAAGAATGGATCTGACACTTCCAAACCCTTCCAGCTGCTACAAGGCTTACCTCAAGGCTCAGCCTTATCTTTGCTGCTATTTAACATTTTTGTTCAACCCTTATGCATGCTCATAAAGCAACATAAAATGCCCCAATCTCCACCACCAACCCAGACTATTCCATAATAAGCAATTGCTAGAAGAATCCATTCAATGGCTCAATGACCACAACATGCATATCAACCCCAGCAAAATGGAAGTCCTCATCATCTCTAAACATCCATCCTTCACCCCACCATCAAGCTGGCCAACCTCACCCTACAGGTCAAGCAATTCGTAAAATACCTAGGCTTCACAATGGACTATCACCTCAACTTCCAACACCACATTAAACAAGTTACCAAGACAGCATACTTTAAAATGAGAACTCTATTATGCTTCTGCCCACTTCTGGACCCCAATGATTTCAGGAACATGTACCAAGCCCCCATCACTCCCATCCTGGACTATGGAAACATAATTTACCAGGGCCTCCCTAAAGCCACGTTATTACCCTTACAGCTTGCCCAAAATTCCACAGCCAGAATAATCACTGGCACAGGCTCACGAGAGCACATCACTACCATGCTGAAAGCCCTATACTGGCTCCCCATCCAAGTGAGCATCAAGTACAAAGCAGCTCTAAGCATATTCAAGATCACCCACCAACTCCCTGCAAACATCCTCTGTCCCCTTCTTCAACAACCACTCCAGAAGAGATCAACATGTTCCACCAACAACCTTTTCTCGGTTCCAGCTACCTTTACCCAATCCAACAACACAACCTCCAACAGAGCCTTCTCATTCTATGCCCCACTCATCTGGAACACCCTCACCCCAGAAATACAGGCCCTCACAGACCTCACCAAATTCTAGAATAAGTTAAAAACCACCCTCTTCATGGAATACTTTGGCACAGACTCTGAACTACCCCGCCATCATTCAGATCCACGTCGGAAACCTCCTTAGCACCAATATAACTCTTCATATACACATGCCACAGTCAGTTAAGTATAATATAAATAGTTATGATGTGTTCAGTTAACTTAACCTTTAACAAATAGTTTGTTGTTCTATGTAAACCACCGTGGCTTGTATATATATCTGGTGGTATAAAAATGCTGCTAAATATGGTAAATAAATTAAATAAATAAAACTCCCGGACTGGAGAGACTGGCATCGGTGGTAAGGAGCTCTCGGGATGGAGTTTCGAGGGGCATCCCACTCATGTTGTCAGGTGATGCCCACCAGTGGAGGCTGTATCGATACGAGAGAGGAAGTGAGAGGTGGACTCAATAGTCCCGCGAGCACAGGAACCAGTGAGTCAGCAAGGCCCGCTGTAGAGGACGCATATGTGCTTGTGCTCAGGACACCAGCTCCAGGGTTGCAGCCATAGTTCCTAAAAGCTGAAGGTAGCCCCAAGCTGTGGGAATGGAGTTCTCGAAAAAGTCCCGAAGTTGGTCACGGAACTTGGCCCAGCGCTCCTTGTATGGAAGACTTCGCCTACGCGATTGTCAAAATGAGCCTCAAGAAAGTTCAGGTTCAAAAAACAGCATTAGGCATCTCTTGCTGCTGTTGATGACCCAGCTGAGCTGCTCGAGAATTTGGATCACTTGATGCAGCACTCGAATGGCTTCCGGCTGAGACTTGCTCAGATAAGCCAGTCATCGAGTTAGGGGTGTAGGCAGATGACCTTGTGCCTGAGTCTCGCCACATCTACCATCATCACCTTGGAAAATGTCCGAGGACCGGTGGCCAGGCTGAAGGGCATCGCACAAAACTGGTAGTGAGAGACCAAGATTGCAAACTGAAGAAAGTGCTGCTGGTCCTCCCAGATGGGAATGTGAACACAGGCCTCAGCCAAATCCAAGGAAGTGAGGACTCATTTTTTTGGACCACCTGGATAACAGACTGCAGCATTTCCATGTGGAACTATGGAACTCTCAAGCAGCAGTTGACCCTTTTGAGTGTACTCTAAAACATATTTCTGTCTTATAATGTTGAGCACTCAGTGATCTGTTATCAGATGGGCTCATTTGCGATAAAATTGTCACAGAAGTCCTCCCATTTGTGGGAGATAGGAATGGGCCCCTGAACAATGAGAAGGAGAGGTGGGAGGAAGAGGGCTTTCCCACCGCGGAAGTCTGCAAAAAGGCCTAGCATCCTCCTTGACTGGGATTTGGATCTGCTTCCGGAAAAGGAGGAGGTCTGCTTATTTGGTTGATTCAGACGAGAATCGCGGAACTTCAGCAGGAAAGATGATGCCCCTGATGACGAAGAAGAAGAGTGCTTGGAGGAACCCCTGGGCTTATCCTCCTGCAATCGCTGGGGCTTGACCTCACCGAGGTCTATGACTAACTTTCCCAAGTGCTTGCCAAACAGGAACCTGTCCCTAAAGGGAAATTTGGCTAAGTGCCCCTTAGATGCGACATCCGCTGAACAATTTCTGAGCCATAGCCCCCAGCAAGCCACTGACACTGCTGCGACTCCCCACGCAGAAAGGTAAGAGATCATAAAAGGCATCCACCAAGAAGGCCGCCAGATATTCAAGGCAGGCTGGGTACTCATCCTCAGGAGGAGGGCACGTGCACCGAGGCCACCCCAAGTTGTCACATGAAGGGCTAGTGAGGAGGCAGAGGAAACCGTCTGAAGGATTCCTTGCACCTTCCAGCCCTGAAGGGCAGCTCCACTTCTACGGGAATGGTGGTATGCTAGGTGACTGCCATCATCAAGATGACGAGCATGGAAAACTGCAACCACTTTACAAGGCTGTCGGTGACCAGGCGTAAACTCGACCCAATCACTGGGCCTTCTTGAGGGGTGCATCAAGAGAAGCTCTGGTGGGAAAGGAAAGGCTCTGGAAGGCTCCCTGATACTAGGATCAGAAGTGGAGGGAGTCGGGCTGGTCCAGAGAGATACGGAATTCACAGTTCAGTGGCAACCTGGACAATTGGGGGGATCTCAGTGACAGAGAAGCACCACGTGAGAGTCGCTATGGTCCTCCCCCTGAAAGAGTTCCCCCTCCTCCATGTTAGAGGTAGCTGAATCAAAGTCATTGTGGGAAATGTCCTCAGGGCACTCATTGCCAAAAGATTCCACCTCGCTCTAATAAGGGACTTTGGAGGGGGCCGCGAACCCTCCCTTACAGTCCTGCCCTCTTGATCATTTTTATTAACCGCCCACAGAAGCTACCAGAGGAGTGGTGGAAGATAAGCCTGTCCGAGAGGGAACAAGGCATTGACCCCCCTTCCACAGCCCCCAGGCATGATGGAAGATGAGCAAAAAATCTGTCACCATGGGGTCGAACAGCCACTGTGGCTGAAACATTTGCGACTGTTGTGGCTGGGAGCACTGGAGAAGGGGGAGGAGGGGAGGGTGTCCTGAGTGAAGACGCGCTGATAATCCTCCATGTGGAAGGTGGCAATGAAGCCTCAACTGCATTGAGAGCCAAAACAGCTAACATGAATGCTGAAGTGGCAGAGGTCTCCCCCAGATAGGCTGTGCAAGCGGTGCAGACAATCAACAAGGGAACTATTGCCTCTTACTGCAGCTGAGGCATCAAGGCAACGAGGAAGGCACTGATCCTAACGCATCTCCGAGTTACACTGGCTCTCGTAGCCAGGAGCTCGCCCCAGGAGAGAGAGAACCACCAGAGGGGTATCTTGTATACTCCCTGGGGTCTCGGCCGGACAAGCTGTAGTTAAACTGGCCAGGAGCTGTAGGCCTTAAGGAAAAATGATGTGTGACCTGCACAGACCGGGGACATCGGGCGGGATCACAGTAAACACTCACGGTTAGATATAGTGGCCCCTTTTTGCTGTCAGTGAAGTTCAGGAGGTGATCCTCTGTAGTTGGCCCACTGGAAAAGGTGGCGATCCACTGCAGCCTCAGTGCTGCGGTCCCCCGGGAATACAGGGTAGCAGAAGCAGTGAGGGGTGAAGTGAGGAATCTCCAATCACACACATGCTAAGCAGCCACACGGAGCTGTGCAGAAGACTCTCAGACCTTTTATACATTTTTTCTTTTTTTGTTTTAATTAAAAGAAACAAAAGTGAAGGGAGAAAGAAAAGAAAAAGGCCAAAAGGCAGTTAAGGGTCCCTCAGAAGGGTCATCGTGATCCAATGCCCCCAAGCTACGCTGGCTCTCCTAGCCAGGAGCTATACCCAAAGTAACAGATCAACCAGAAAAGGGCATCTCATACACCCCCTGGGATCTAAAGTGGCCGAGCTACACTGCACCCAGACACAGGCTGGGCAGAAGCTACAGGTCTCTCTAGACCTCTCTGGAACAAAATCACCATCTGCTGAAATCCTGAGGGCTCCCTCTAGCTGTGCTAGGCTTTATGCCAGTGGTGATGTCACCCAAAAATAAATCCCAAACCAGAGCCCACTAAATATCCAAAAATACTGACTCCGAAGCAGTCACACCGTGAAAAATTATTAGTTCTTTTTGTCGGATCGCATCTAGGAAGGGAAAGATGAACAAGTTAACCCCACCAACTGACACCATCCATTGATGTCATGGCATAGTTTTACTTTCTTTTCTCAGTCTCCCATCTGCTGGCAGGGGGAAATGACCCATTAGTCTGGTCTGGTCTAGCAAGAAGATCTGGAAATGCCAGATAACTAAACAAATTCATCCATGTTCACCACTGCAAGAGTTAGGATAATTTTGAAACTTTTCATGTGAGTGAAAGCAGCCTCTCCCTCCCTCTCAGTACATGAAGAAAGAGTGATTAGGTCACAGGGAGCAAAATTGCATGTGGGAAATACATCTTAATAGCCTGTGTATATTTTTAACATGTACACTTTGCTTTAAAATATTTGCATAGAAAATATATATAGTCCTTGCCAGCCTGAATTTTCTAAGAAAAACTCCATGAGAAATTTCACTTTGAAAATTAGCATGCAATAGTTTCAAACTTACAAAGAATCCATGACCCTGCAAGTCCCATAGTCAGTTAAAAACATGCCCTCATTAATCTCATTTTCATTTGTCTGGTAGTGTTAACACAGCTTTGTACAGAGAGTTGCTTCATGAATTCTAGTAAAGAACAGAATCTGTCTGTATACACCTACTGTCCATGAACTAGGAAATCACTCTAAATCATTTCTGCATTCAGAACTATTTATGTGTGTTGGTGTGTGTGTGTAAGTGAATATGTTAGTAGACTGTATTAGGATCGTTTTTTTAAGGGGTGACTAATTAAGATACACTTTAAGGTGCCTATGTTAAGCCTATTTTATAAAAACAAGTCGGGGCTTACTTGTCTTTGTTAAGACTAGCGGAAGTGGCAGAGATCGCGTCTTAAGTTAAGGCTCAGACATTTATACCAGTCATAGAGCTGTGGTAAATGTCTACACTTGTATGTTCCAAGAATGTGCAGAAATCAGAGTATTTTATCATCTGTGCGTGTACTTCTGAGCTCTGCCCAAAGTCTGCGCATCCTGTCACACTGCTGGAATTTGATAAGAGGTCATTAACGCAGATATACGAGCCCGTCAAGCAACAGTGACTAAAATAACCCCTAGTCAAGGATGTATGCGGTGTCTGAAAGTGTACGCGTCCTTATGAAATTACTTGCTATATCTGTAGAAGAGGGAGAGAGAGTGTATGTGCCTGAGAGAGAGATTTTCTGGGGTTAGTAGTACTGTGCAGTGAAAATTGCAAAAAGAGAACGGAAATTTGAGTTCCACTGGTTGAATTATATGTTGTAGAGTGCAGATAAAATTATTTTTACCTCTTGGCAGGATTCCATAAACTCATCCAGAGTTACCACTCCATCTTTGTTCTTGTCCATTTTCTAGAAAGGGAAAAAACACGTTTTATTTGCTAAGGGTAAGAAAGACTCTGAGGTTCCTCTCTATGATTCATAGACTGAAATTGGCTAAGGTAATCAAGCTAAACCAGGAACAGCGATGTGGCTAGCTTCACACTATGCGAGACCTCCGTCCAGTTCTGACTTGCAAGGCTGAGAAAACTAGGTGGGAGTAATAAGAATAGGCTGTACGTACAGGATGCCTAAATGTGAAGAGCAAACATGAGCCTATGGGGCAGGTTTACTAAGCTGAGCCTCGTTCTGCAAAAAGCCACAAACTGAATCCAAGTGTTGTGCTATCTATTAGATGAAGGATGGATACTTAATGTTGTGCTATCTATTAGATGAAGGATGGATACTTATAGGCTCACCAGGGAAACCTAGGAGCCAGCAATAAATGTCTTGATACACCTTATTTTCCTTTGTTTGTCTTTATTTTGTTGTCTTTATTTTTTTATTTTCCCCATTCTCCCCCTTCCCCCCCCCCCCGTTGTCTAAAATCAGAACTCACCAGAACTGGGCCCAAGCTATCTCTAGTGGCAACATATCCATCAGGCATCTGACTGTACCTGGAGCTCTTTCACCTATATGCAATAATGGTTCCTTGATTCAGACTTGACCTGGCCACATGGCAGCTCTTCTACATGAGCTTGACTGCAGTAGTCCTGCCCTAACTCTACTGCACCATGCCTCTTCCATCTGACCTGGGCACCAGTGCTCTGCAATAGCGAGGGCACCTTTCCAGTTCACTGTGCAACAGGTGCCAGGCCCCCTAGCAACCTGGCACCCAAGAATCTTTCAGTCATGTCTACATAGAAAAGGGCAAGTGCATCAGGATATGAGTTGTAAAACTAGATCTAGATCAGACAGGATGAGATTAATAAAGTCAAAGTCCTGATTTGTTGTTGTTGTTGCTAAGTGCCATTGAGTCAGTGTCAACTCATGGCGACCCTCTGGATAGTTGTCCTACACTGTGTTCGTTCTTCACTGTTCATAGAGTGGCATCCAAAGTCCTGATTTACTAATGCGTTTCTCCTATTCTGTGTCCATGGGGGGACAATAAACTTAGCAAAATGGCCCCAAACAGCATGAAATTCCTCAGGACGCCACACAGTGAGCAGCACAGAAATGTGAGAGATGTAAAAAGGGGGAAAAGTACTAAGGCCTGATATTCAATAGAAGTGAAGTGTTTCCTGGCTGCCAGTAAAGGAATAACTCTTCAAGCTGGCGATTTTAAAGGCACTATACAGATACTGGCAGTGAAAATTGCTCTAACTTGGTAGCAGCTATAAAATGCCTGGCAGAGTTAGTGTGGGCATGGACAGCAGTGCCTAGCTATACTGCATGTATAGTGCTGCCATCCAGTCACTATTGGGATTCTTCACGTGAAGACCTTTCTATGCATGTAAATTCATCCAAGGGGTTATGTGTGTAAAAGCATGTGTAGTGGTAAGAAAGCATGCACTTTTCATGTGATCTGCATGGGTCAAGGTTTCTACGGAGGACAGGCAGAGTCTGGATTTACAAGGGTACTTTTTGCAATGCAATGTGGCCTTTGAGTCAATACTGACTCCTGGTGACCCAGCAGCTTGGTAATGGATGGCTGAATGACTTGCCCAAGGCCACATAGAGTGTCAGTGGGGAATCAAACCCTAGTCTCCCAGTTCCTAAGCCAGTGCTCGAACCATAAGGCTATTCCTCCATTCATGCTAACATTGACACCTGCTCCCAAGCAGGCATGAAAGTCTGTGACTGCAATCTAATTGTGATCTCTGCCATTTTGCCTCTAATATTTTATAAAAACATATGCCATCGAAAGAGGGAAATTGTATAGCGGGAAGCTTAAGTGTGACGGTCAAGTAGGCGCCTATCTTGAGCCTGTTTTATAAAGATACATAGGGCAAGTTTACTAAACTGCAGGTGGCTAACAAACATTCCACCCCACAAATGAGCACGAAGGTGGTGACTGACCCACACTACAAAATGGAGGCCTGCCCTGCATGTCCCCGTGTAGCTAGCATGGCTTTTGTGCCACCCCTGTGCTCACTCTGTTTGGTGTGATCACTGTAGGTAAACTTAACACTACCCATTGAGATGGCAGTAAGTGCAGCCATAGTAAATGCAACATTGTTGGTCGGTGCGCACCAGAACTGCCCACACTACCTGCGATGTGCAAACACTGCCTCTGAACCATGCAATCTCTGCCCCAACCTGCGCTACTTGAGTAGAATGGGATTTTCAATCCTGACACATTTTTGGAGTGTGGTGAATTTTATTATGGCATATTTGGTGCACACTGAACCTTGAACTGCCTCTAGCTTGGTTTAATGAACCTGTTCCGTAGGCTCCTACTTGGCCTTCACGTTTAGGCGTCCTGTACGTATAGGCCTATACTGAAATATCCAGCTTATCCTGCAAGTGATATCCCTTCCCTACTGCTTATTCCCCGAATGAAGATGTGACAATCTACCTGTCTATCCAGCTAATGACTGTTTTTCAGAAACTTATCGAAATCTTTGCAAACCTACTATACTTTACTCTTGCAAAAAATACAACCAGTGCCCATGAAAATCCAAGCTTGGTTCGACATGAATTCATTTTAAAGAGGAAGTCCTGGGTCTCTTGTTGATTTTAGATACAATTGAAAAATGTGAAATGAGGAACTGATGATTTGAAAAAGGAATCTGATAAGTACAGAGAGATGATGCTTCGACAAATAGTCGTAAATAGTTGAGGTTCTTTTTATTACCCTGAGTTTTCATTAGCACTGCTCAATTGGTTACTCTGGTTGTACTTTTGTTAGTTTCAGATACCAGTATATGGCAGGTGTTTGATGTATATTTTACTCCTGAACATAATTCCTTAGTTTAATGTGGGGCAATTTCTCCAAATGGATTCGTTTTGCGTATACCATGGCAGCCATGAACTTCCGGCATTGAATATACGGTTTCACCACTGAGAGGAATTGCAATCTTCAGCCGCTAAGCGAAGAGCAACAACCATGTAAGGTTAGGACAATCACTGACCCACCCTAACGTTATGCAGTTTGCCAGTCCGGTTAGTGGCTGAATATTGCAGATCTGTCCGAAGCTCCACCCACAGACTGTCCAGAAACTGACTACATATTTTATGCTGGTCAGTGGGGATATTCTGTAGGTGGTTAGTATGCTGAATATTGGGCAGAGCAGGGTTTAGGCAGTTAGCAGATTCTGCTAACTTTGAATATTGACCCCTTCATTTTTTAAAAATCTGCTACCTGATCGCTGCGTATGTTGTGCATTGCTATATGTTAAGATTTTCCATATGTTGGTGGATTCTACTGCCATCAGACGCCAAATGCTCTGGGAATGTGCTAGAGATGGTTATCTTCGGGGTGGGACATGCATGCTAGCCAGCTCCTTTCTCTATGCTACTCTCAGCTGTCAGCGCAGCGCCACACAGTCAAAATGAAAACTACACTTTATAAGTCAGATCGTTTAGGGCAGGAAAAAAGGCTTCTTTCCACCAAAGTTTCAGCTGCAGTCTTGAATGTGATCAAGTTAATGCTGTTAGCAAATCCAGCACGCTATAATTAGTGCTACCTGTGCCTAAATTTAGAACTCTAAAATCCTGTGAGATACAGAAGAAAAATCTTTTCTATTAATAATAAGTACATTGGATAATCAATAAATACCAGTGTTGCTGAGCCTAAAAAGCCCATTCCAAATCTACTAGGAGTTACCTGGAAGAATATGTCCACGTGTTGCCTCGGAGTATCTTCCTTAAGAACAGGGTAGGTGTATTTCCCCATCATGTCGTAGATAGCTTTAACGATATCCATCATTTCCTAAGGGAGGAAGAAAGGAATGTTAATCCCCAAACTCCCCAGCGAGTTTCTCCCTCATTAGTTTGAGGACCATTCTATCATGGATTGTTACCAGAATTGCAGATATCTCCCCAAAGAAACTCCAGCACACAAGATCTACAGTGAAATCTTGTTAAACTGCATGAAAAATTCAATATTTGGGGAAATATTCTATACCGCCAGGAGTAATTTCTCCATCTCTTGGTGTCAGATTCATAAGAAAGACCTATGGTATATTTGATATGCTGCCTTGTACTAAAAGCATGTGTGCCATCAAGTCATTGCTGACTGCTGGTGACAAAGCAGCTCCTGGGTTTTCTTGGCAAAGTGTGACCAGAAGTAGATTGCCAGACCTTTCTTCCGAGGCAAAGGAGGATAAAGTGATTTGCCCAAGGCCATAAGGAGTGCCAGTGGGAATCAAACCCTGGTATCTTGGTCATCAAGCTCTAACCACTAGGCTACTCCTCCACTTCAGCAGCCTCTATTCTAATAGCAATTTCCTTTCATGTAGCAAAACAGGGTTGATTCAGGGAATATTTTGATCTGTCCCATAGATATTTACTCTCATGCATACATTTTGCATGCTTCTCAATCTTGCAGAACAGAGACTAACATGAATTATCCCCACAGCAAAATATTTCACTCACCAGGGAAACAACTGCAGGCATAAATACATGTATCTATATGTAGAGACTGTGAAACACAGAAAACATTTCCGAGACTGATATGTCCTGAAAAGTTATAAAATCTTTCCTGAACATCTTTTTTTCTTTTAAAATTTTAATTTTTTTAAACAAATCTTTCTAGAACCACTGCAGGAAAATAGCTGCTCAGTTGCTTTATCTCTGTTTGAAAACAGATATATTTCTTTTTTTATTTATTTTGATATTATTCAGTGCCCTAAATAAGAACATTATCCATAGAATACAATGACAGGAAGATCATTTGGCATAAGTATAAGGAGCGTATTGGGGAATTCTGTATAGCTCTGCCAGTCCTCCGAGCCATCCAGTGCAAGAGGTGACAGGACCCGTGGCCTTCTGGGAATCCAGTACTAGATGGAAAAGGAACTGTATCACAGTAGGCAATTCTTGACCCAGCCACTTGCAGTGGTATGAGGTTCTGTGCCTGTGTTTGGTCCTAGAGGTGGCGGCTCTACCTCCTGACACATTCGATCAAATTCATCTCAATAGCACCAGTGGGCATATTGAACTTCTTTCTTATGCCTAAGAAATGATTGCAGATATTTACAGAGCTAAGAGTCTCACCTCCTTGTTTATGTAGCCATCCTTGTTGATGTCGTACAAATTAAATGTCCATCTTAGTTTTTCATGGACTGTTCCCCTCAGCAGAATTGACAGAGCCATGACAAACTCCTGTTAAGGAGGTTAAAAGGGTAATTGTACATGTGAAACACAGTAAATGTGGCATAATTAAAAAAACAGTCTGGAACTAGATGCAGTGGTGAAGATGTAGAAAGCTCTAGGGAAGAGGAGTGAGTGGTGGTCTGTTGATTTAATTGTGCATCAGGAAAAGTTCCTGCCTTGGTACACACTTTGCATGCGACCCCTAGGAGGTTACGTTAGCTTCCTGTTCCTAGGTTCTAATCCTATCCTGTAACTCCACCTTCCTCAATTCTGATGTTCCTGCCTTGGTACATACTTTGTATGCGACCCCTAGGAGATTATGTTAGCTTCCTGTTCCTAGGTTCTAATCCTATCCTGTAACTCCACCTTCCTCAGTTCTGATGTTTCTGCCTTGGTACACACTTTGCATGCGACCCCTAGGAGGTTACGTTAGCTTCCTGTTCCTAGGTTCTAATCCTATCCTGTAACTCCACCTTCCTCAGTTCTGATGTTCCTGCCTTGGTTCATACTTTGCATGCGACCCTAGGAGGTTATGTTAGCTTCCTGTTCCTAGGTTCTAATCCTATCCTGTAACTCCTCCTTCCTCAGTTCTGATGTTCCTGCCTTGGTACACACTTTGCATGCGACCCCTAGGAGGTTACGTTAGCTTCCTGTTCCTAGGTTCTAATCCTATCCTGTAACTCCACCTTCCTCAGTTCTGATGTTCCTGCCTTGGTACACACTTTGCATGCGACCCCTAGGAGGTTACGTTAGCTTCCTGATCCTAGGTTCTAATCCTATCCTGTAACTCCTCCTTCCTCAGTTCTGATGTTCCTGCCTTGGTACATACTTTGCATGCGACCCCTAGGAGGTTATGTTAGCTTCCTGTTCCTAGGTTCTAATCCTATCCTGTAACTCCACCTTCCTCAGTTCTGATGTTCCTGCCTTGGTACACACTTTGCATGCGACCCCTAGGAGGTTACGTTAGCTTCCTGTTCCTAGGTTCTAATCCTATCCTGTAACTCCTCCTTCCTCAGTTCTGATGTTCCTGCCTTGGTTCATACTTTGCATGCGACCCCTAGGAGGTTATGTTAGCTTCCTTTTCCTAGGTTCTAATCCTATCCTGTAACTCCACCTTCCTCAGTTCTGATGTTCCTGCCTTGGTACACACTTTGCATGCGACCCCTAGGAGGTTACGTTAGCTTCCTGTTCCTAGGTTCTAATCCTATCCTGTAACTCCTCCTTCCTCAGTTCTGATGTTCCTGCCTTGGTACACACTTTGCATGCGACCCCTAGGAGGTTACGTTAGCTTCCTGTTCCTAGGTTCTAATCCTATCCTGTAACTCCACCTTCCTCAATTCTGATGTTGGCTCAGCTATTCGCTGACTATCTGCATACCCTTGGGGATCGTTAGGTACAGCAGCACCGGAAGGGAACTTACCTCAAACTTAACGGATCCAGTCTGAGCAGTGTCAAAGGCATTAAAAAGATAATGTGCATACATACTTGCATCTGGAACACATAAATGCATAAGAGATCCAGTGATTATCCTGCAGTTCCTGTAGCCAGATCCATTATAAATAGCCATCACTGAACATAAGAATATAAGATAAGCCGCTCCAAGTCCAGCATTCTGTCTCTAACAGCAGTTAGTCCCGGTCACAAGTACATGGCAGACCCCAAAAACAGAGATCAAATGTCTCACACTCATTTCTAGGAATGTGATTGCTTTCCCAAGTCTATTGTGCTAAAGATTTTGATGGACCTTTCAGCAGTCCCAACCCTATCCTGCTGCACACAATCTCTTTCTCTCTCCTTACGGGGTGGAAGAAAAAACACGCACATTCACATAAATATTTTATAGAACTAAACTATCATACATTTTTAAATGAGAATTTATTTCTACTTAGGGTATGATTCACTAGGACTTTCTCTCATTTTGTATCTATGGGAAACTATTTTGTTAAATCTGGCCATGAGACTGTTCCATTTAAACTGTATTTTATTAAGCCAATAATAAAATAGTTGCATAGTGGAATTTCAGTCCCCATAAAAGGAGAAAATGTTGCTTAGCAGATGAGCCAAAGCATTTGATATAACTGTAGCCAAAAGGGTCATGTGAGCTGGAAGGATTCATGATAGTTTTTCTTCAGGTAACTATGCCATTGGGATAGTTCCATACTTTAATGGCTGAAAATTGCTGCTGGCCGGCTTAAATCTGATTTGGATTTCAGAAAACAAAAGTGTTAGCTTGTTGGTGACAGCCTTTAAAGAGAATAAGGTCGTTTCTCTGTGCTAGGCTCCTTTGCAAGGAAGCAATTTGCAGGAGTTAGCAACAGTTATTTCCATATAGACACAGGTGCGGTGCATGAAAAGTCAAACTTTCCACACTATGGTTTTATGGTTTTAGGCATTTGATATACCGCCCTTTACTTACGCATCAGAGCGGTTTACATGCAGAAACTGAGAAATTAGGTGGAATAAATGGAAAAATAAAAAATGAATCACTGTTTATGCAAGTTTATTCAAAACACATACAAATTGTTCTGACATTTCTAATAATCTGCGGCCATATTTTGGGGGTCACAATTGAAACATGAATTATAATAACAATTAAAAACAGTTTCTGTAAGTGACTGAAGCAAGGAAAAATGTAAAAACAGCATAGTTGAAACAGAAGCAACCGCATCCATTCACGGTTGGGACTATGATGTGGAGCCCGATTCTCTAAAGGGCACGTCCGGGCTGTCCGGACGGCCCCGAGCAGGACAGGCCCATTTGGGCCCCATTCTGTACCACTGGAACAAAACATTCCCGCGGCATACAGAATCAGGACCAAGGACGGCCCGGCATGCCCCTGCCAGGATGTGCAGTCCCGCAAGCCGCGATTCAGAATGGGCCCATAAATTATATTTATTTATTTGGCTCTTCCATACCGCCCCTTCCAGAGATCAGGGGCGGTTTACATTTATCACAACATATTACAAAGAACAGAGGTTGAACTATTTACATAGATTCATAGGTACATTTAACATGAAGCGAATGCTTTATATACATAGTTGTCTGAACTGACGATTAGTAACTATTTACAGTTTACTGTTTGTGTGCATTTCATTGTCAATCCATGTGACTAAAGACCTACAGTCATTCAGAAAATAAATCAAAACATACCTCTTTACTGAACACTACGGTAATATCAATGATAACCCAACCTCACAAACACCTACTTCACCTCACTTTATGATCACCACCCAACCCTCTGTACCCCCCCCCAATCAATAATCCCTATTCAAATCCAAACTCACAAAGTGAGGTGAAGTAGGTGTTTGTGAGGTTGGGTTATCATTGATATTACCGTAGTGTTCAGTAAAGAGGTATGTTTTGATTTATTTTCTGAATGACTGTAGGTCTTTAGTCACATGGATTGACAATGGCAGTGAGTTCCAGAGACTAGGAGCAGTGTAGGAGAAGGCTCTGGAGCTGGTGGACCGTTTTGTCTTGCGTATGGAGGTTGGTGTTACCAGTGAGTGTTTTGCATTTTGCCTACGGGATCTGGAGTCTGGTTGGGTTTGTATGAGAGTAGATAGGTATGAAGGGGCTATGTTGTTGATCAGTTTGAATTTTGTTATCAGCAGCTTGTATTTTATTCGGCTCCCTATTGGGAGCCAATGAAGGTTGTATAAGATCGGGGTTATGTGTTCAGTAAATCGGACCTTGCATACTATTCTTGCTGTTAAGTTTTGCGCTCTTTGGAGGATTGTTAAGGTTTTGACTGGTAGGCCCTGTAACAGGTTATTACATTAGTCTACGTGGGAAACAAAAAAGCGGAGCCTGGACTGGTATAATAAACCTTGAAATTTTGAGTATGAAATAGGAGTCTTAGGTGTTGGATAGTTTTTAGCTTGAAGTAGACGGTTCTGTTTGTTTTACATGGGGTATCATGCTGAGGGATTGATCTAATATTATTCCAAGGTATTTTACCTCCTGTTTAACTGGGAGAGTCACATCGTTAATTGTGATTGTTTGCGGGTGTGTGTGTGTGAAATTTTGATTTCTTGAAACAAACAGGGTTTCTGTTTTTTTGAGGTTTATATTCAGATTGTGATCAACCAGGATTGCGTTTCTTTGATGCATTCTGACAATATGTTGTAGTTAACGTTGTTTATGTCTATTGGGAGGGACAACATAATGTCATCTGCGTAAATGTAATATTTGATGCTGTATTTTTTTAAAATGTTAGTAATTGGCTGTAGGTATAGATTGAAAAGTAATGCTGAAAGTGCTGATCCTTGTGGAAGCCGTTGGTCTTGGGGGAATGTATCTGATGTTTCATGGCCTACTTGGACACGTAGCTTACGGTTTGAGAGGTATGATATGAACCATTGGAGAACTGTGCCTCCTAATCCTATTTGTGACAGTAAGAGCATAAGATATGCCATACTGGGTCAGACCAAGGTCCATCAAGCCCAGTAACCTGTTTCCAACAGTGGCCAATCTAGCTCATATGCACCTAGCAGTTTCCCCAAAAGACACAGGTTCCACAATGCTTGTACTGGGTCAAACATTGATATCCTGGGTCCCTTCTTAATAATGGTTTATGGACCTTTCCTCCAGGAACTTGTCCAAACCTTTTTTAAACTCAGCTACACTAACAGCCTTTACTACATCCTCCGGTAACAAATTCCAGAGTTTGATTACACGTTGAGTGAAGAAATATTTTCATTTATTAGTTTTAAATAGTTTACCCTGTAGCTTCATTGCATGTCCCCTAGTCTTTCTATATTCTGATAACGTAAACAATCGATCTACGTTTACCCGTTCCACTCAGTTCATTAATTTATAGACTTCTATCATATCTCCCCTTAGCCGTCTGTTCTCCAGGCTAAACAGCCCTAACCTTTTTAGCCTTTCTTCATAGGAGTATCCTTCCATCCCCTTTACCATTTTGGTGGCTCTTCTCTGAACCTTTTCTAATAATGCTATATCCTTTTTAAGATATGGCGACCAGAACTGCACACAATATTCGAGGTGCGGTCTCACCATGGAACAATATAGAGGCATTATAATATGTTTGGTTTATTTTCCATTCCTTTCCTTATGATACTTAGCATTCTATTTGCTCTCTTGGCCGCCGCTGCACACTGAGCCGAGGGTTTTAACATGTTATTCACAATGACACCTAAATCTTTTTCCTGGGTGGTGGTTCCTAATGTGGAACCTTGTATCGTGTAACCATAGTTTGGGTTGTTCTTCCCTAGGTGCATAACTTTGCACTTGTCCACATTAAATTTCATCTGCCATTTTGATGCCCAGTCTTCCAATTTATCAAGATTCTCTTGCAATTTTCCACAATCCTTTTGGGTCTTAACAATTTAAAATAGTTTTGTGTCATCTGCAAATTTGATAACCTCACTCGTTATTCCCCTTTCCAGGTCATTTATGAATATGTCAAAATGCAGCGGACCCAGCACAGATCCCTGAGGTACACCACTATTCACCTTTCTCCATTGTGAAAATTGGCCATTTAGCCCTACCCTCTGCTTTCTATCTTTTAACCAGTTCCTGATCCACAATAGTACACTGCCTTCTATCCCATGACTTTTTAGTTTTGCCAAAGGTCTCTGATGAGGGACCTTGTCAAAGGCTTTCTGAAAGTCCAGATACACTATATCAACCGACTCTCCTTTGTCCACCTGTTTATTCACACCTTCAAAAAAGAACATAACAGATTAGTAAGACAAGATGTTCCTTGTCTAAAGCCATGTTGGCTGTCTCCCATTAGGCCATGACTATCTACATGCTGAGTAATTTTATTCTTTATGATGGTTTCTACCATTTTTCCCGGTACTGACGTGAGGCTCACCGGTCTGTAGTTTCCCGGCTCACCCCTGGAACCCTTTTTAAAAATTGGCGTTACATTGGCGATCCTCCAATCTTCAGGTATTACAGATGATTTTAATGAAAATTCACAGATTACTAATAACAGGTCTGCAATCTCATATTTCAGTTCTTTCAACACTCTTGGATGCATACCATCTGGCTCAGGTGATTTGCTACTCTTCAGTTTATCTAATAGTTGTAATACATCTTCCCGATGTATCAATATTTCCTTCAATTCTTCCGAACCTTTAAATACCACTTCAGTCATGGGTAACTTCCCTATCTCTTCCTCAGTAAAGACCGAAGCAAAGAATTCATTCAGTCTCTCCGCTATCGCCTTATTGCCTCTTATTGCCCCTTTAACCCCTTTATCATCTAATGGACCAACTGACTCTCTCACAGGTTTTTTGCTATGAATGTACTTGAAAAAGTCTTTATTTTGCGTTTTTGCTTCCGCAGCAAGCTTCTTCTCAAATTCCTCCTTTGCCTGCCTTATCAGTGCCTTACATTTGACTTGCCAGTGCCTGTGCTGTTTCCAGGTTTCATCATTTGGCTCTTTTTTTCCATTTCCTGAAAGATGCTTTTTTGGCAACAACAGCCTATCTGACCTCACCTTTAAACCATGCTGGCAGTTTTTTGGACTTCCTTCCACTTTTCTTAAAGCATGGAATACAGCTGGTCTGGGCTTCCAAGATAGTATTTTTCAACAACACCCAAGCTTGATGCAAGTCTTTAACCTTTGCAACTGCTCCTTTTAGTTTTTTCTTAACTATTTTCCTCATTTTATCATAGTCTCCCTTTCAAAAGTTAAAAGGTAGTACTGTGGATTTCCTTACTTTCCCTCCTCCACTAATTAAATCAAATGCGATCATGCTATGATCACTATTGCCAAGTGGCCCCCAACACCCTTATCTCTTGCACTAGATCTGGTGTTCCACTAAGGACTAGGTCTAATATGGCTTCCCCTCTGGTCAGTTCATGAACCAGCTGCTCCAAGAAGCAGTCATTTATTTCATCTAGGAACTTTATCTCCCTAGCATGTCCTGCCGTGACACTGACCCAGTCAATACCGGGGTAATTGAAATCACACATTATTATTACTGCACTGTAACTTTTGTTAGCTTCCTTGATTGCTTTGAGCATTTCATCATCCATTTGTTCATTCTGGCCAGGCAGTCGATAGTATGCCCCCACTGCCATCGCCTTCCCCTTTTTACATAGAATCTCAATCCATAGAGATTCTACAGCAAATTTTGTTTCCTGCAAAACTTTAATCCTTTCTGACTCAATGTCCTCTCTAACATAGTTTGATCAGCTCTATCATTACGATATAGTTTGTACCCAGGTATCACAGTGTCCCACTGATCACGTGATACTAACAGCTCTCTCTCATTCATTTATTCTACATAGCAGACCATACTGTCAAGAAAAGAGTTTGTTATATTTTATTGTTTGTGCCAAAATATGACAAACTTAAATTTAGCACACTCTTATGGCAAATTAGCCACTTATGGCGATTGGCAAGAGTGTTGCCTGCCTGTCTTAGAGGATGCTGATATATTTGTGGTAGAGGACTGTGGCTCCATTGAAAGTTGTGATAAGATTCCCTGTTCAAAGAATAGGATTAGTAGGTGAACCTCTGGGGCTGCCTCCCACACTCTCAATTTCTTGTTTTTCTGATATAGATTGCTTAACTCAATTAGATAAAATGACCCCTTTCTTTAATTAACCAATTTTTAGACTGTAACTCTTTCCCCCATTGTCCTCAAATGTTTGTCTTTTCTGTCTGTCTGTCTTGATGAGATTGTAAGCCCCATGGATCTGGGTGTGTTTAGTGTAGAAAAGCCTCAATGAAATGCAGGAAAATAAACACTGATGGCATAACCAGGACAGTGCTACTCAGTAAGCCAGGTAAGCATGGCAGGGGGGCACCAGTGTTAAGGGGCGTCAAAGCTAGTGATGTGTGATTGTGGGACAAGCTGCTTCCACAGGCCAAAGAGGAGAGAGGCTGCGATCCTGGCCAGCAATAGTGCTTGTGCCCATGGGAGAAGCCTGTCCCACAGGCATACAACCAGGGGCGGCCCAAAGGGGGTGCGGGGCCATGTGCGGAGACTCGGTGCGGGGCCTCATTTGCATAAATATTTGAATAATGTTACCTTACACTAACTTTTAGTAAACATGCCTCTTAATGAGTGTATGGATAAAGAAAGACTAAAAGATTTCTACATTACTATAATCCAGTGCCAACTGCCAGGCACATTAGGAACTACTACAAACACTGCCCATTTAGAACCCATAGCAAACCCACCGTATCATAACAGCACTACCAGGACTCACAAAGCACCATACCCTACCTATCAAAAGGCTACACTGAAAATATTAAACCAATACATTTCAGAGAACAACAATACATTACCTACTGGGGAAAGCGAACAAGTGGCAGTGTCAAATAGTAATTATATAAACAGAATACCTCAGCTCAGTTACACATGCAGAACATAGACCATCACCAAACAAGGAATCACAATTTAGAAACAGGAAGACAATAATTAAACTGGGAACCCCAAAAGCCCAACAACACTGTAGAAATAAAACTATAAATTAATTTCCTCTTGTACTAAACAAAGCGCAGATGTAAATGATGCACATTTCCCAGAGCTGGCATATTTCAGTTAATAAATTCAATAAAGAGATATTTTTCTACCTTTTGTGCATTTTTTTTCAGTTGCAATTGCTCCAGCCACTTTCTTCTGGTTTCTTCGTGTCTTCTGCTAACTCTCCATCGTCTGTTGTCCATTTGTCTTTTCTTCATGCTTCTAGTTTTTTCCATTCTCTCTCTACATCTGCTTTAACATACTAATCTTTCTCCTTTTGCTCTTTCCTCATTCCTATTTCATCCACTCAAATTTTACCCCTCCATCCTCAATCCCCACTTACTTTCCCAATATCCGGCCAATTGTAGATTTGTCTTCCCTCCCACACAAAATATTTTTTCACTCTCCCAGTTCTATCCCATTCTAATCCTCCCCCAACATCAGCTCCCTTCTAGTTCCAGCCCCACTCAGCATCCGCTCCCTTCTAGTCCACGCATCAGCCCATTTCCAGTCCTAGCCCCCCATAAACCCATTTCTAGTCCTATCCTAGCCCCACCATCAGCCCATTTCCAGTCCTAGCTCCCCCATCCGAGTCCCTCCATCAGCTCATTTCCAATCCCACCCCCCATCAGCCCATTTCTACTCCTTTCCTGGCCCCACCATCAGCCCATGTCAAATCCTAGCTCCCCTCCATTCAGCCCATTTCCAATCCAAGCCCCCCATGAGCCTACTTCCAGTTCTAACCCCTCCATGAGTCCATTTCAATCCAAGCCCCCCAACAGCCCATTCCCAGTCCTATCCTAGCCCTCCATCAGCCCATTTCCTGTCCTAGCCCCCCTCACTCAGCCCATTACCAGTCCTAGTCCCCCATAGCCCATTACCAGTCCTAAGCCCTCCCATAGCCCATTACCAGTCCTAAGCCCCCCCAACCCATTACCAGTCCTAAGCCCCCCATCACTCCATTTTGTCTTAGCCCCCCATAGCCCATTACCAGTCCTAACCCCCATCAGCCCATTTCCAGTCATAGCCTCCCCACAGCCCATTCCAGTCCTAACCTGCCCATTAGCCCATTACCAGTCCTAACCCCCCCATCAGCACATTTCCAGTCCTAGCCCCCCCTATAGCCCATTACCAGTCCTAACCCCCCATCAGCCCATTTCCAGTCTTAGCCCCCCCATAGCCCATTACCAGTCCTAACGCCCCTCCACCATCAGCCCACTTCCAGTATTATTTCCCCCCGTAGTCCTTTAGTAGTCCTAACCCCCCATAGCCCATTACCAGTCCTAACCCCCTCCCCCATCAGCCCACTTCCAGTCTTAGTCCCCCCATAGCTCATTAGTAGTCATAACCCCCCCATAGCCCATTACCCGTCCTTACCCCCTCCCCCATAAGCCTACTTCCAGTCTTAGTCCCCCCCATAGCTCATTAGTAGTCCTAACCCCCCCCATAGCCCATTACCAGTCCTAACCCCCTCCCCCCATAAGCCCACTTTCAGTCTTAGTCCCCCCCGTAGCTCATTAGTAGTCCTAACCCCTCCCATAGCCCATTACCAGTACTAACCCCCCTCCCCCCACCAGCCCAGATAGATTAAAAAAAAATACCGGCTGCTGCTGCTGCCGCCGTGGCAGCGGCAGAATCAAACGTCAACGCCGCGGGGCCCCAACTGCCCGGCAGAACCTCCCTTGGGCATCAGCTTCCGAATCCCTCCCAAAGCGTGGGCTTTCAGAGCCGCGAGAGCTTCCCTTTCTTCTCACGGCTCTGTTAATCTCGCCGGGGCTGATGGGACTTCCCATCAGCCCCAGCGGGATTAACAGAGCCGCGAGAGGTCAGAGAAGCCCGCGCTTCCGAAAACAAACAAAACAACGAGTAACAGAGCATTTTCATATTATGCCCCAATTCTATGGTATTCCCTCGCCCCAACAAATAAGAGAGATAAAAGACCTCATGAAATTTAGAAAAAGAATAAAAACACTACTATCTACAGAACACTACAGGTAACTCCACTCAGAATCAATCACCTGCCAACACTGACCCCATTAATAACCACATTGCAAATACTCTTGGATGATGATTCACATTACTTGCATCGTAATTGCCCAACGACTGTAATTCACTGACTGATGGACCCCACTAATAGCCCATCACAGTTACCACCAAACTACTGTAATCCCACACCAGCTATACTGCAAATAGTTAATTCTGTTGTTTTTATTATTATTCGTACATATGTACTGTCCTATTGTACAACGTTAACTATGTTAGATGTAAATGTTCAAGTTCTGCTCATTGTAACCGCCTTGACTGCCAGATAAGGCAGTAAAAAAGTATTTGAAATAAATTTCAATTCTTGTTTATTTAACAGGTTTTTTATACACTTTATCATTTATCATTGATAACTTGGATTTTTCTGAGACAATGGAGGGTTAAGTGATTTACCCAAGGCCACAAGGAGTGCTAGTGGGAATCAAACCCTGATCTCTTGGTTCCCAAGCCATTAGGCTACTCTTCCTCATTCATTTATTCATGTTCTTATTTGCGATCCTTATTATAAATTTGGTAGGACTGTTTCTATGTTCAATATTCAGGAACAGCTTGAGGCATTCTGCTAGTTTGGTGTAGGAATCCAGTAGATGTATTTATGTTCTAGCACGGGGATAGAGAACTCTGGTATTCGAGTGCCACAGGGCTTTCAGGTTTTTAAGATATCCACACCAAATGCGCATGAAATGTATTGGCATACATAATCTTGCATTGATTGTGTTTGGTTCGATCACATTAAGCATTTGCTATCATAGCCTGTTCATATGATGTTAAATATTTACTCCTCAGTACTTAAATTTATTCCAGCTATGCATTTGCTGCTCCACTGCAATTTTCTTGTCACAATATTTGATTTGAAGGAGAAATACTAGCATCACATGAATGGAGTTCACAAAGGAGTTTTGGGAAAGAGGGAGACACAGCATACCATTAATAGCAATGAGGGAGAGAGCGCCGATCTGTAGGTTGCAGGGGGAGCTAGAGGCCCTTGCACCGGCCCTGGGTATAGCAATTTAAGAATTCCGTTTAAAGATGCCGTTATATATGGAGGGTAAACAGTTTCGAGATATCTCACTGCTTACAACAAAGAATCATCTTCAGAGAGTCTCCTCAAAAGCCCATGTATTGGCAGCTCTATAACACAGAAGAATCCCACTCACCTCCATGAGGAAAGAACTGTGAGTAGATCTGTTTAAATGTATCTTCATTAACAACACCACTTGGGCATTCCTGTGCAGAAGAGACAGAGCATGCAGAATCAGAAGGCACGCTAAAATACAGGCAGCCTGCAAGAAAGACTCCAGGACTGCAAAGCATTACAGAGAATCAATGCCACAGTTCTGAGTAACCTTTCCATACATCTTTGTATATTTCTCTGTCATTCTAGCTAAGACTCAATACTGCATTCGCTTTCACATCACACTAAGGGGGTTTGAGAAAAGATGGGAGGACACTCTAGAACTATTCAGTATTGCCAAAAGAGATCAGAGGTCATTTACTATGTTACTATGAAAGATGCCAACTGACAGAGCAGTAAATGCTTGGAATAGTCACCTGCAGGCGTAGTGCCACGATTTCAGCATGCTTGAGAGAAATCCCAGTGAAATGAGGACGGGGAGAATATAACGGGCAGAAAAAACGAGGGTAGGGGCCTGAATCTTTTGTTAGTCTCCGAGAAATTTAGAGGAGTGCTTCTCGACCTTCCTAGAGCTACACCTAGTCAGTTGGGCTTTCAGGATTTGCACACTGAATATCCATGAGAGATTTGCATGCAATGGATCTATCTCTCTTAGATATACTGGATAGGAGACCTACTGTATGCACATTTCTCATCCATATTCATTGTGGGAATACTGAAAACGAAAATTACCACATCCATTTATGCTTTTCAACTTGTTTTCAGTCTGTTACATTTTGTTGTTTCACATTTTGTTTTGTGTCTAATAAATAGCAATGCCAAGCACTGTCTTTTCCCCTAAACCCACCTCCCCTCTCTATTTCTGTGGATGACACTACACTCCTCCCCATTTCCTCAGCTTGCAAACTTGGGGTCATCTTTGACTCTACTCTCTCTTTCTCTGGGCACATCCAACAGATGGCTAAAACCTGCTGCTTCTTTCTCTATAACATCAGCAAAATTCATCCCTTTCCTTCTACTCAAACACTACTAAGAGCCTTATCCACTTACTAGTCCCCTCCCGCCTTGATTATTGTAACCTGCTCCTCACTGGTCTCCCTCTGAATCACCTCTCTCTCCTTCAATCTGTTCAAAACTCAGCTGCACGGCTTATCTTCCAGCAGTGTTGATATGCTCATGTAACCCCTCTTCTCAAGTCACTTCACGGACTCCCTATCAGTTTCCACATCCAGTTCTACTGATCTACAAGTGCATTCATTCTGCAGCTCCTCACGACCTTTCCTCATCACTCTACAGCCCTCCTCGGGAGCTCCACTCCTCTGGCAGACCTCTTTTATCCGTGCTACTGCCATCGCCAGATTTCCATTTCACCTTGCTGCTCCATATGCTTGGAATAAACAACCTGAGTCTGTGCGTCGGGCCCCTTCTCTAGCCCTATTCAAATGCAGGCTAAAAACCCACCTCTTGATTAGATTGTAAGCTCTGATGAGAAGGGACCATCTCTTACATCTATATGTACAGTGCTGCTTACGCCTTGTAGCACTATACAAATGATTAGTAGAAGTAGCGTCAGATAAAACAGTGCTGGTCCCAAACAAAATGAAATGATAGAAAAAGGCACAGAAAGAGGAGCAGAGAAAATATAGAGAAAAACGTCTTTACTGAAAGGCTGGTGAATGCCTGAAATATCTGAAATTTCTGAGGTACTAATAACCAAAACTGTGACAGAATTCAAGCATCCTTTGGACAAATGCAGAGGGCAATGTAAGAAGATGGGTGTTGAAGCTGAAATAAAATAGAAATGGCCAAAAGAATTAGAATTACTAAGCTAGCTTGCACAGACCATAAACTCGCTAATAAAAGGAGACAGGGTCAACCAACATGCAACCACGGCAGGGCTTTGCTACATTTTCCAATATAACTGGAGGAAGATGGCAAGTTTCCAATTATGAGCAGCAAATTGATTTAAATAAACTTTCCAAGTAAGGACATGAAGGAGGAGACATGATCTTCTGCTGACAGCAGGGAGATGACCTTAGGTAGTGAGACAGAGGCAATAAGCAGACTGGGTGGTCCAAACAGTCATTATCAATTTCTCTCTTACCAGGGGCAGCGGAAGGGCTTTTTCTTTGGGGGGGGGGGCCCCAAGCACCACCCCAAGTTACACCCTAACACTGCCCCAAGCTCTGCCCTGTGGGTAGAGACACTTCCTGCTCTGCCTGCGGGGATCTGATCTCTCGTGGGCAGACAAGAAGGCTCTTTGCCACAATTGTGGATTCTATTCCTCTTCTGCCCATAGGGGAAGGGGTCCCCATGGGCAGCCTGCTGCCTGCCGGCCATGTGGCTCACCCCTTTCCAATGTCTATATCTCTTACTTTGTATGTATCTCCAAGAATTTAGCAGAACACAGGTTAAAATGATTTTGGGATTAGATAAAATGAGGAAGGGCAGGTCCCCGTCTCCTCAGGATACCACTTTCCATTTAAAAAGCATTTTATTCCTTACATTTTTGAATCCTCTGTAGAGCACCTGCAGTTCCCTTTTTGTGAAATTTGTTTGCGCCTCTAGTGGTTCCAGTCCCTCTGGCCGGTAACAAACCATTGTCATTTCTAGTTCATCTTCAACTTTATCTAGAAGAACAGGAGAGAAAAAGAAGCAAACAGTTACTGTATTCTGAAGGCTTGCCCTGGTGATGGAGCAGAAGGCAGAGCAGGCATCAGCATGGAGAACCCTATGGGGCATGTTTACTAAAGTGTGCTACTGGATAGCATGAGGTTCAGCTGTGCTAAAAAGCACCATGTTCTAAAAATGAGGCCACGCTAAAGATCCCGAGCTCTCTGGTTAGCGCAGGTTGGGGTGGAGACGGCATTAAGTGCACCCACACTGATCTCCCCAAACAGTAGGAGTGTGAGAGTGACATGATACCCATGCTAGCAACATGGAGACATACTAGGAACATCTCCATGTTATAGTGTGGGTCGAGCAAAACCCCTGTGCTCATTTTCGGGCTGATTGAACACTGTAGGCACGGATCTTAGTAAACATGCCCCTATGAGCGAAAGATGTCTACCTGCTGTTCCCTCACTCCCACAACAGCTTTTCTCATGATGATCAACAGAATTAAACCTTTGCTGTTAATTTGTCCTGGACTTTGTTTAGTCCTTGGGTTGCTCTTGCCATTGCAGAATGCTGAACGTTTTGCTGACAGTGCTTCAGTACTTTTTAATGAACATTCATTATCCCACCTTTTGTATGTAAAAATGACTTGAAGGCATTTTTATATTACATGTTTTATGCACAGATTCCCCCCATAAGAACATAAGATATGCCATACTGGGTCAGACCAAGGTCCATCAAGCCCAGTATCCTGTTTCCAACAGTGGCCAATCTAGGTCATACGTACCTAGCAGTTTCCCCAAAAGATACAGATTCCACAATGCTTGTATTGGGTCAAGCATTGATATCCTGGGTCCCTTCTTAATAATGGTTTATGGACCTTTCCTCCAGGAACTTGTCCAAACCTTTTTTAAACCCAGCTACACTAACAGCCTTTACTACATCCTCCGGTAACAAATTCCAGAGTCTGATTACACGTTGAGTGAAAAAATATTTTCTTATATTAGTCTTAAATAGTTTACCCTGTAGCTTCATTGCATGTCCCCTAGTCTTTCTATATTCTGATAACGTAAACAATCGATCTACGTTTACCCATTCCACTCTGTCCATTAATTTATAGACTTCTATCCCTCCAAAGATATTGCTCATTCAAAGGGATATCAAAGATTTAGGGGTATGTTTACTAAACCACAGTAATATTACCCGCGTTAAGTTCCCCGGTAATGTTATGGATGCCCATATAAAGGAGTATCGTTAAAGCAAGCCGTGTCAGGTAACGCGCGTTAGAAGGTGCTAATGCACGGTACAGTGTGCGGTACAGTGCGCCATGGACCCACTGCGCGTGAACACCACAGCGGACGGGAAGCAGCAGTGCATCCGAAGGGGTTGCAATCTAAGGTGCGCTGACAGTAGAAGACACACTGAGGAATGTGCAGACATGGTGCCACATGAGAAACGGAGCTGTAGGTGTAAGGCCATAGACCACAGGCAGCTGATATCGTAGTCTGTAATGGGGACGTGAGCCACAGGTAACACAGGCACACACACCATGAAATGGTGTGCAGTGAACAGAGCATGCAGAGGAGTAAACAACGGTAATGGAACGGGCGTCAGGGGTTGGTCTGAAGGGACAGCTGTGTGGATGGTATGTGTACAAGGGCAAAATGGGCAAGAGATCCAAAAAGAAGCAAGTGGGAATTGAACTGGTACACTGAAGAGCCCAAAAACAGCTCGTTGACACCAATACCAAACCACTGAGCCACCTGCCTACCCAGACAACCCAAAGAAAGGGAGCATATGTAACTGCTAGCATGTGATAGGCAGCATGGAGGGGACACTGCAGTGTACAGTGAAGAGAGGGAAGGATGTGTGGAGAAGGGACAAAGCCGGAGCCATTGTATGGTAAGGAGAGGAGAACAAATGAAAAGAAAGGAAAAGGAACCTGTGGGACCCAAACCCACAACCTATGTTGGCACCACGCATGTCTGCAACCACGATCCCAAGCAACCACAATGAGCACAATGCAAATATGTTCCACCAAATGGCCATCGTGTCTGCTAGGTTATCACACAGTAGTGCGTCCTATGCACATTGCGTTGTACGCGTGTTGTGGAAAACGCGTGTAGCAGGGCGTCGGACGTGCAGCACACACAATAATGCGCGTGACCTACAGAGCTTTTTATGTGCCCTATATGATATGACTAGGCGCCTTAGCATATGTGGTCAGATTATGGCGCGTAACAACACACATCCCAAACAGATGTCATGCGCACTGCAACATGCGTGCTCTGTAACGTGTAAGATGCAACATGCGTATGTTACAATACTGCACACTACAGTAGACTACCTGTCCATTGCCCTTCCCCTGTGCCCCCATTAGTTCTAAGACTACAGCTGTACCCCAGCACCCAACCATGGTCTGACATTCACCAGCAGCAGGCACAGGCAGACTGTGCCTGCTGCACCATGCCAGGTGTCCCGGCCATGCACGAACTAACCGCGGGCACTCCACTAGCCAGTCTATCCTGCATGTTAACAGTGGAACTGTGCACACCCAAACCTGGGTTGTATGGCACAGGCACCCGGCAGGTACCCCAGTGACTGGCCCCCAGAACAGGGGGCACATATATATCACTTGGGACAGATACTATGTAGCACTATGTGGGGACATAGCCGTACCATGGTCACTGTTTGGTCAGTGTGAGCATGCCCTACTACTACTATTACTATTGAGCTTTTACATAGCGCTACCAGTCGTATGCAGCGCTGTACAGACATGTAAGAGACAGTCCCTGCTCGTCAGAGCTAACAATCTAGTCAAGACAAAAACACGGCACTTACAATCTAGTCACGACAAAACACAGAAGTCAAGATCTGAAAGCAACAGTGAAGAGGTAAGATTTCAACCTGGATTTAAAGAGGGCTAGAGAGGGTGCCTGGCGTACAGACACTGGTAGCTTGTTCCATGCGTAAGGTGCAGCAAGGTGAAAGGAGTGAAGTCTGGAGTTAGCAGTAGGAGTGGAGGGCATAGATAGAAGTAGTTTGTTAGAAGAGCGGAGTTTCCGTGAGGGGTTGTAAGGAGAGATAAGAGATGAAAGGTACTGAGGAGCCTCAGAGTGAATGCATTTAAAGGTCAGGAGGAGAAGTTTGAACTGGATGCGGAAGTGGATAGGGAGCCAGTGAAGTGACTTGAGAAGAGGAATAATGTGTGTCTGGCAAGGCTGGCAGAATATTAGTCGCGCAGCAGAATGTTGAATAGATTGAAGGGGAAAGAGATGATTCAGAGGGAGACCAGTAAGGAGTACGTTGCAGTAGTCAAGACAAGAGGTGATTAAGGAGTGGATAAGGGTTTTAGTAGTGTGCTCAGAAAGGAAGGGGTGGATTTTGCTGATGTTGTAGAGAAAGAAACAGCAGGTCTTAGCTACGAGCCGGATATGTGGATTTTGCCAGGTACAAGTCACTGGAGACTTTGGTAAGAGCCGTTTCAGTAGAGTGTAAGGTACGAAAGCCAGACTGTAAAGGATCCAGGAGGGCATGAGAGGAGAGGAAGTCAAGGCAGCGGCGGTGGCCCGCACGTTCAAGTAGTTTAGATATGAAGGGAAGGAGAGAGATGGGTCGATAGTTAGAAGGACAGGTGGGATCAAGTGAGGGTTTCTTGAGGAGGGGTGTGACCACAGCATGCTTGAAATCTGCAGGGAAAGTTGCTGTGGAGAGCGATAGGTTGAGAATATAAGAGATGGAAGGGACAACGGTGGAGGAGATGGGGCTTAGGAGGTGGGTGGGGATAGGATCAGAGGAACAGGTGGTGAGTTTGGAGAAAGAAAGAAGGAGTGCGGTTTCCTTTTCAGAGATCATAGGGAAGGAAGAGAGGGTAGCAGACGTAGCAGAGGTGGGGGGGGGATAGGGTTGGGCGTGAAGAGGGGAAGTAGTTGAAGTAGTTGGAATAGTGGGGAATTGGAGGGTGATCTTGTGGATTTTGTCATGGAAGTAGTCAGCCAGGGTTTGGGCAGGAAGGGAGGGAGGGACTGGAGGCGGAGGCACCTTGAGGAGAGAACTGAGAGTAATAAAGAGACGGCGAGGATCAGAGGCAAGAGAGTTAGTCAAATGGACGTAATACTTTTGTTTAGCAAGACCTATGGCTGACTGGAAAGAGACAAGCATGAATTTGTAGTGTAGAAGGTCAGCACGGGAGTGGGATTTGAGCCACACACGCTCAGCTGAGTGGGCACAGGAACGTAGATAGCGGGTAGTGGATGGGAGCCAGGGCTGGGGTGTAGAACGTCTCACAGGATGTGGGATGGGCGGGGCGAGAGCATCCAGGGCCGAGGAAAGTGCAGCATTATAGGAGGTTACTGCCTCATCAACAGATTTAGATAACAAAGTGGAAGAAAGAGGTGAAGAAACTGCTAGGTACATATGACCTAGATTGGCCACTGTTGGAAACAGAATACTGGGCTTGATGGACCTTGGTCTGACCCAGTATGGCATATCTTATGTTCTTATGTTCTTAAATGGCGGAAGAAAGAGCTAAAGGATCAATAGCATGAAGGTTTCTAAATAGGTTGGATGAGACAGGATGAGGCTGAGGCAGTGGATGATGAATATTAAGGCTTAAAAGGTGATGGTCAGATAAGGGAAGAACTGAGTTGCAGAAGTTTAAGGGTAAGCAGTTAGGGAAGAATATCAGACCCAGGCAGTGGCCAAGCTGGTGAGTGGGGGCAATGGAGCAGAGTTGGAGGTTAAACAAGGAGGTAAGGGAGAGGAGCTTTAAAGCATGAGGATCAGAGGGATTATCGACATGAATGTTGAAATCCCCAAGAATAAGAGTGGGGGAGGAGGAGTCATGAAAAACAGATAGCCATGAGTCAAAGCCAGTGAGAAAGGTAGAAGCAGACTTGTCAGGAGGATGATAAATAACAGCTACTCGGAAAGGAAGTGGAATGAAGAGGCGGATGGAGTGGACTTCAAAAGAGAGGAAGGAGTGAGACTGAGGTAGGATAAGTGGTTGGAATTGGCAGGAGGGAGAAAGTAGAAGCCCAACACTACCACCACGGCCAGTGAGACGAGGCGAGTGGGAGAACTGAAAGCCCCCATGACAGAGAGCGGCCGTAGATGCGGTGTCATCTGGGAGAAGCCAGGTCTCAGTTAGAGCAAGGAGGTGTAGAGCATTAGAGATAAAAAGATCATGAGTAAAAGCAAGTTTATTAGAGACAGAGTGCGCGTTCCACAAGGCACATGAGAAAGGGAGAGTGGAAGGGAAAAGGAGAGGGATATGGATAAGATTAGATATGTTGTGTGAGGACCTCTTCTCAGAGTGAGAGAGAAATCTAGTGGGGCCAGGATTGGGGTTGATATCACCTACTGAGAGAAGGAGAAGGAGTACCAAAGTACGAGGTAGAGAGGAGACAGTGCGGCGGAAACGAGGGTGAGGTTGCCTTAGAGAGAGTGGAGATGGTTGCATGAGAGGGAGAGAGTGATGAAGCTCAAGAGCTGATGATAGGGTAGAAGACAGAATGGAGGGGGCAGTGAGGGTGGTAAGGGAGGGATGAGGAGTGAAGGAGTGACGGTGTTGGTAGGAGGGGAAACAATTAGGGAGTATGAGGAAAAGGAAGACAATGTGATGTGGAACCATAGAAAGAACAGAGAGGGGCTATGCAGCAAATGTTATCTTACAAGTAGTGAGGTAGCAATGCAGCGTAGTTATTATTTACAAGCAGCAGTGGAGTCTACAGGCTATACAGTATGTTAATTACAAGCAGTAATGGAGTCTACAGACTATGCAGCAAGAGTAATTTCAAGCATTGAGTCTACAGGCTATGCAGTATGTTAATTACAAGCAGTAATGGAGTCTACAGGCTGTGCAGCAAGAGTAATTTCAAGCACTGAGGTAGCAACGGAGTTTACAGGGAGTGCAGGGCAGGTTGACTTGCTTGACGTGTGCTGCTTACCAGTTGGGTTGGCACGGTGTGGGATAGGTTGGCGAGGGTGTGTGGGTTCGGGTCATTTCTTCTTTGAAGTTGGTGTCGTAGTGGTAATGAGCCCAAGTTGGCCGCCGGAGGTGGGAGCGGGAGGGGTTGCAGCCCTCCGCTCCTCACCCTGTCGTCGATCGGGGCTCAGAAGGTGGTAAGTTCGTCAAGCTCTGTAGCCACGGTCTCACGCCGAAAGGCCACGCCAAAGGGCCCTCTGGTGAGGCCCTCCGGTGCGGCCCGCCAGGCGCGGGCACACCCATTGGTGCTCCTGAATTTGAAAAAACACCGGAGGCGCTGATTGGGCCTTGGGCCGCTGATCGGGGAGGGGATTCCTTTCCCGCTTCCCGGCCCGATGCCGATCAGACAGAGGAGAGTCTGGTGGTGTTGGTGATGGCGCCCGTTGTCCATGCAGGTAGTGGTTGGGCACTACAATGTCCCAGCCATTGCCCTACGCTCTCTGCATATGCATCCTGCCCAGTCCATACCCACAATACCTTGCTCCTCATTATGCACATCCGTAGGCTAACGCTGGTAATAGTTATTTATTATTTATTTAACAGTTTTTTTATACTGCTTTATCATTTCAATCAAAGCGGTTTACATTCTAACTTAAAATTGGTAAATGTACATTAAACAGGGAAATTGATATTGCCAAACTGTGCAGGAGGTAGTAATAGTGCTCTGGTGATAACTGCAGCTCTGTGCTGGAGCCAACAGCCTGACTCTCCATGGAGCTTTGGATAGTGCAGTCTGTGTGAGTGGGTGTTTGCATCCCTGTTGGCACTGCTTTGGGGATTGCACATGTTGCTGTTGTATCCGCATTGTAGGGTAAAATATAGGGATGTGCTCTGCAGGATCCACAGCTGGGACCTGAACCTGGGACCCTCTGCTCTGTGACATGCTAGCTGTGTGTATTGCACCACACTGTTGCCACAGAAGCACAGCAGTCTCTGGGGCTACCTTTATGTCTCCTCAGCCAGACCTTTTCTGTTGTACTGCACACCACGTACTGGTACAGGGCATTGCCTGGGTGCACTGCAGGCCCCCTCCAGCACCAGAAAACGCCCCCCTGCCATGCCGCCTGGGCATATGCTGTTGGTGCTGGTAGTGCGCAGTCCCAGGCCATCCACTGTGCAGGTAGGTGGTCGCCTAGGGAGCAGGTCTGGGGTGGGGAGGCATACATGGACATCCTCACATCCCCCCTATCACCGCCTACCAATATCATGTCCCTTCCACATGGGAGAGGGATGGCTGGGGGGATGTCAGGTCAGTGCCCTAGCAACTATTGACTAGGGTGGACCAGGTAGATGTAGGTGGACTGTGTTTGGCTTTGGTCAGCTGCTGCTTGCTGATGTCCGGTTGCTATGTTCCTATGTGTCATCTAGGCGACAGCCTAGTCTGCCCTGTGCCCCAGCTGCCCCCACTACATGTCTGGCCTGCAGCCCCCTATGCCCCATTTGCACCATCGCTATAGTGGCCATTCATACTTGGGCACTATGCTGTTGCTGCAAATGGAGCACTACTATCACATTTCTTGGGCTCCCTGCCTATGTTGTACATTGTTGATGATGAAATGGTTTCACCCTCCTGCATATCTGCAGATAACGACAGGTTTTCATTCCCGGTAATGTTCAGTCCTTCAGTACCCCGCGTTAGTGCTGTGGGAGCTTCTCCCTGCCCATTGACCCCTTCCCTCTGCCCTCTCTCCGCCCTCTGCTGGATTTACCGTGGATGGTGATGTTAACGCGCATTAACGTTACCTAACGCGGTTTAGTAAACATACCCCATAATGTATCCCTTTGAACGTGGAAAGTTCCTATTTTTTTCAGCATAAAACATTAAACGCAAAGGGGTCGATATTCAAAGGCCCCATAGCAGGATCTTCAGTGCTGCTGAATATCCCCGAGTAACGCCGCTGTATGTCCCGATGTTAACACTTAGCATCGGGGTTTCTCAGGGGAATTGTGGGGGTGGTAGCCAGGGATATATGTGCAGTGGTGATATTTAGCCGCTGCCTGGTTATCCCTCAGCAGTGAAAGTTAGCCGCAGCAAAAGCTGTCCTAACTTCTGCTGTCGGAGCTAAGTGGGCAGTGGCTGAATACTGTGCAGCGACCCAGATATTCACTGCCGGTGGCTGGACATGGCCTCAGATTGAATATCCGGTGTTAAAGTTCGGCGGTGGCAGCGACGTCTATGCACCTTAGAGGCACATAGCCATCGCAAATGAATATTGGGCCCAAAGCATTTTTCTCATATATAGACCAGTATGTGCATGCAAAATACCTCTTATAAAATCACCCCCATATAAAAGTATGTTTGATGACAAGAACATGCAGAGCTCTACATGTTCGGGGCCGAGTCAAGGTTTATATGCCTTGTTTACAAAATACACGTGCACACAGGTACCTTATACATATATGGATACCCTACTGCCGAACAGAAGAAATGTATGTGGATTCATTTTACCCATGATTGCTACTGACGCCCAAAAGAACTGCCTACTTGGCCGTCCTACCTGTTTTCAAATTACCTTCAAAATGGCAAAGGGGGAAGGGAAGACATCTCAGCTTTTACTTTTACAGAATTACTGGCAAATTCCAGCAAAATCTGCTAAGTAATTCAACAGGAAAAAAGTCCTTCCAGTGTTCCAGCATAAAAATAATTTCTGTAGATGCTCCAGAATGAAGCACTCATATCAAAGCAGTACATAAGGAATATATATATATATTATTTCCAATGCAGATCACTCTATGGCACCAAGCTTGTGGGCAAAGAGTACATTGTTCTATCTTCAATTATTTTCTCATAAATAAGTTCTGCTGATGTAGTACAATGAAATCTTTAATTTCCGTAGTGTACATTTCATGAAAGCATTAGACACATAACTTCCTTTTACTTAGAACTTAAATCGTAATCTGGCCCCTCTGGAAGCCTGCCTAGGGGGGACGATTCTTACTGCTTTCATTTGCAGGATGAGTCTGCAGATGCCTGTAAAGTCAGTAGGACCCGCTGAAGAGGGGACCACAATCTTAATACACCCCTGCAACCTGTGAAAAGATAAAACCTGTCATGTGTTATAAATGCAAATGCAATGTGTGCCTTCGAGTCAGTCCTGACTCCTGGCGACCCAGAAGCTCCTGGGTTTTCTTGGCAGTGTCACCGGAAGTAGATTGCCAGGCCTTTCTTCCGAGGCAATGGAGGTTAAGTGACTTGCCCAAGGCCACAAGGAGTGCTAGTGGGAATCGAACCCTGGTTGCTTGGTTACCAAGCCAGTGTTCTAACCACTAGGCTACTCCTCCACATATAAATGTGAACTCTTATTTATGTGAGGCTCACTATAAACTGGGACTAATGAGAATTTTAGTGTCATAAAACTTCTTCTCAAGCTGTTCTTACATGAGAACACAAGATATGCCATACTGGGTCAGACCAAAGGTCCATCAAGCCCAGTATCCTGTCTCCAACAGTGCCAATCCAGGTCACAAGTACTAACAGCGAATACCAATGGGCTTGGGATTTCCCCCAGCTCAATAGTACTCGCCGTCAGTAATCGAGGACCACCAGGGGGTCAGAGATTTAGGAAATCCCTAATGAATATACTTGAGAGAGGTTTGCCTATAATGGGGGCAATGTACATGCAAATCTGTCTCATACATATTGTAATAGGAAAATTTAAAAAATGTCTTTTGTAAATCTATATCAGGCAGCTCGCTGATGCACAACCTGTGTGAGTGAATGCAAAACTGCAGACAAATTAGAACAGCGCTGTACTGTGGCGTAGGTTGTGCATATGCTGGAGAAACCGCTTGCTGATATTCAGGCACTGGAGACAGCGCCACGTGGCAGTTGAAACAGTTGCTGGTTGGAGACTGGAGTGAGGAGAGGTGGGTGTGAGTTTCTGTGACTGTGCAAGTTTCAAAATAGTTAGAAAGCCAGGAAAAGGGGCTGAGAAATAATCACTTTGCGGGCAATACAAATCAGAGTTTTTCTCTGAGAATTTTAAAGTGAGGTGACAATTTGAGTGTCTGACTGAGAATGGTCTGGCGCTGCCCCTTGTGTTTTAAGAAAAAGAGCAGGTTTAGTAAAAAATAATCCCTTTCCTTTTAAGATGAGTTTCTGTGGCTGTAGCTAGCTAAAGAGCTCTAGACAGAATTAAAACACAGCCGCTGAATATACAGAAATTCATTTAAGTATAAACTGGGCTTGAAGAATAAACGTCAGTTTATCTAAAAAAGGGAGCAGACTTCCTTTCCTTTCTCTTCAGGGATTGACTGAGGTTGTAAGCTTCTAACCTGACTGCTCTGTGCTGTAATTCATTAATTGGCAAAGGAAATGGACATCTGGCTTTTGACGCCACAGGAGAAATTGTTATAAAGTGACAGTTCTTATGTGAGAGCTTTGAGAGTCTCCCAGAGCACGAGGTGCTGCACATCTTTACTGAAAGTAGGGAAACTCTGGATTTTTAAAACTGAAAGCAGAGTTGTCATATTTTTTAGTGTTTGTTATTCTCAGAAGACATTGTTTCTGCAAAATCCTGAGGACATGGAGAGTTGCCTGCAGTAAATTAGTTAGGATATTTCAATGATCTTCTTCTTTAAATAGCTAGTAAACATTTAAACAAATAAAGAAACCTCCTTCTAGCGAAGGGAGGGACATGTATTCTAACCAAGGCACCAACACGCTGCTGCTTGCACGCCACAGAATTAAAGCGAGGCCCCCGTCGAAGGAACGACACACCGGCTGCAGCTTAAAGAACAGAGGACAGAATTCCATTATTTGAGCTCAAAGAAATAAATAAACAATTACTAAAACTATTCAGAGGAAAAGAATACTAACCCAAATTTACTATTAGAATTCTCTTGAAATGTGAAAAAAAAAAGATTGTGAGAGTTAACTTTAGCTAAAGAAGGAAAGTGAATGAAAATACCACTTTCTGGGAATAATTTTATATTTACCTAAAGAAAAAAAAGCAAATGAATATTTGTATAATTGTTGTTTCTTCTGTAGGAAAGAAATTATATTAAAGTGTTTTAAGTCTAAGCAGAATAATTATCTAGAGCCAAGGAACTGACATTTGACTGTATTTTAGAAACTATTTACTTATACTGTATATATGTGCTTGATTAATAATTTTCACAAAAGTGAAATTCTTCCTGTGAAAGGAAATTCCTAACTTGTAGTTTTGTTGGATTAAATTGATTATGAACCTATTGGCTGCACCATTCTGCTGTTGTAATGAAATGGTTCATTATTAAAAAGAAACATTAAGAAAAAACAAACAAAAGTGCCTTTGCATTGTGTACAATGAGGGTTCTTCTCACAAGCTCCTGCACTCTTTAACCCATTATTAAAAGGCAAAAGGAAAAGGAGACCACTATGGTTTTCAAAAGAAGTAGCTAAAAAGGTGAAGAAAAAGAGGGAGGTCTTCATGAAATACAAGAGACCACAGAGAGAGAAAGACGGGCATCTATATTTGGAAAAACTTAGAGAAGCTAGCAAAGTAGTCAGGAAAGCAAAGATTCAAAAAGAGGAGGAAATAGCCAACGCAATAAAATGGGGGAAAGGGGGGGATAAGACATTTTTCAGAAGGCCAAAAGTGGTATTGTCAGACTCAAAGATGAAGGGGAGGAATATGTAGAAGCTCATGAAGATAAAGCGGAATTGCTTAACAAATATTTCTGTTCTGTGTTCACAGATGAAGAACCAGGACCTCAGAAAGCACCCACAAACAGGAATAGAAGTGAGGTGCATCTTGAACAATTTTCAGAAGACTTTGTTCATGAGGAACTAGCTAAACCTAAAGTAGACAAAACGATGGGACCGGATGGGATACATCCTAGAATACTGAGGGAACTTGGGGACGTTCTAGCAGCTCCACTGACTAACCTTTTCAATGCCTCGTTGGTCGGGAGTTGTGCCAAAGGACTGGAGAGAGGCTCATGTGGTCCCTTTACAAAAAAGCAGAAGTAAGGATGTGGTTAAAAACAACAGGCCAGTTAGTTTAACTTCAGTGGTGAGTAAATTATTGGAAACGCTGCTGAAATAGAACATAGTGAGGTTTCTGGAGTCCAGCAGATTACAGGATCCAAGGCAGCATGGCAGGTCTTGTCAGTCAAGTCTGATTGATTTCTTTGACTGGGTGACAAGGGAGTTGGACCAAGAGAGAGCCCTAGATGAGGTATATTTCGATTTCAGTAAAGCCTTTGACACCGTTCCTCACAGGCGACTTATTAACAAAGTGAGCACCCTAGGAATGGACCCTAAAGTTACTGCTTGGGTTGGAAATTGGTTCAGTGGGAGGTGACAAAAGGTACAGGTAAATGGAGCTCACTCTGAGGAGAAGGAGGTTACCAGTGGTGTGCCCCAGGGATCTGTCCTTGTTCCGATTCTTTTTAACATCTTTGTTAGTGATATAGCGGAAGGGCTGCTGGGTAAGGTTTGCCTTTTTGCGGATGATACCAAAATCTGCAATAGAGTAGACACCCAGGAAGGTGTAGATAACATGAATCTAGCTAAGCTTGAAGAATGGTCTAAAATTTGGCAGCTGAGATTTAATGTTAAAAAATGCAAGGTCATGCAATTGGGCTGCAGCAATCCAAGGGAACGATATAGTTTAGGGGCTGAAGTACTTTTGTCCACTAAAGAAGAGCGGGACCTAGGTGTGATTGTGTCTTATGATCTTAAAGTAGCTAAACAGGTAGGAAAGACAAAAGCAAAAGCTAGAAGGATGCTTGGGTGCATAGGGAGAGGAATGGCCAGCAGAGGAAAGGAGGTGATAGTGCCTCTGTATAAGTTTTTGGTGCGACCTCATTTGGAGTATTGTGTGCAATTCTGGAGACCGCACCTTCAAAAGGATATAAACAGGATGGAGTCAGTACAGAGGGTTGCTACTAAAATGATTAGTGGTCTTCATTATAAAGCATATGAGGACAGACTTAAGGATCTTAATATGTACACCTTAGAGGAAAGGCGGGATAGAGGTGATATGATTGAGATGTTTAAATACCTCTGTGGCATAAATGCACAGGGGGAGAGCCTCTTTTGAATGAAAGCAAGCTCTGCTAAGAGGGGACATGGGATGAGGGTGAAAGGGGATAGATTCAGGAGTGATATGCGGAAATATTTGTTTAGGGAAAAAGTGGTGGATCCGTGGAATAGTCTCCCAGTGGAGGTGAGAGAGATGAGGACAGTATCTGAATTCAAAGAAGCATGGGACAAACACAGAGGATCTCTAAAGGAAATAAGGGGGCTGTTGTAGTTGTTGATATGGAAGGACAGACTAGATAGGCCATGTGGTCTTTTTCTGTCGTCATGCTTCTATGTTTCTATTACAGGGTTTTATTTGAATAATTAAAACAATATTTAACCTGTGATCTCAGACCTCCTTTGAGAAGGCAGCTGAGGTATATGCTTGACTGACGGTGACACTAGCAAATTTTGGGTAAGGTAAGGTGACCCTTTCAGTGGAATGCCTGGTTAACAATATTCATATGGGATATCCTGAGACCTGACTTTCAGGTAGCCTGTTAGGATATCCATGGTAAATATGCCTGAGAATGATCTGTATGCCATGAAGGTAAGACATGCAAATATATCTCATGAATATTCCTCAGAGATATCCTGAAAACCAGTATAATTAGCGTTACTCCAGGAACAATTTCAGAAAGGATTTGAAGCAGAAGGTAAATGGTAATACTTACCCTTTAACAGAAACACCTGCAGTGCAGTAGCAAAGAGGAGAGCTGTTCTGGCCTACTGAACCTATTCACTTTATTCTGACTCCTTTTTTAGCTCTTTTGACTGGATTTGCTAGCTTGTGTCTCACCTACTAGTTCTGTGGTCCCAAATGTTGAAGCAAATAAGAGGGTCATTTTCAAGGGCACTTGTACCCAGAAATGGGGCTTCTGAAAACTGCCCAACATATACTTGTGTGCACATGTATGGAGAGGTGGGGGAGGGTTGGTGCAGAGAATGCATTCACACGTGTGATGGGGTCACTCAATGTTCTTGTCTTCTAGTGTAATAAAGTGCAGATATTAACGTGAAACTTGGGAAGGTCCTTACAGTATGTGCCACAGGGCTACCACTAGCCCTGATAGCTGTGGGAAGTGAGCATGGGAGGCGATGTGGCGATGTGAGGCAGGAGTCTAAAAGCCCTAGTATGTGAGGAAAAGTTGCTTGGTCTCTTTTCTGGTACTCTAAGACAAGTAATGAGCTCAGTGAATGCTGAAGTCCAAAACTCAGGTTGGGCCCTGACTGTAAACCATTTGGGGTCTAGGAAAAAGACAAAAGCCTATGTGGGAGTGAGGTCCAGAGAAGGAAAGACCAAAACGTTGGGAGGGGAGATTCCTAGTTCTGAAAACTTGCCTGTGTAGGTCATACTCGAGATCGTAGTGATTAGACTATCAGTCAAGAGTCCTGCAGTTAGATGAGGAAGACCCAATCACAATACCAGCCTATTTATTTCTGGAGGCTAAGGGAGCATGAGAGAAGTGGGGGGAGAAACTGGGAAGAGTGGTTATTTGGATATTCCTCTGGGATTTAAAGAACCCACCTAGAAGAAAGAGGAAGGAGTCAAGAGGAGGAGTTTGGGGGGTTGAGAATGCGGCGAGATGTCTTGCAGGCCAGAGGATAGGAGATGGGAGATGGGAGAAAAGATGATTCGGGAATGTTTTGCAGGTTAGAGGAGTGAGTTCCTGACTATGAGCCTAGAGCAAACCCAGTCCTCAGCATACACCTAGCCAGGATAACCACTATGAATATGCATGAGAGAAATTTGCATGCACTACTTAAAGGGTATTAATGACCAAACAAACCCTCTTCAAAGAAGGGGCAGCTGTAAAACTAGAGGGCAAAAAATAAAGCTGCAAGGTGGTAAACTTAAAAGCAACATCAGGAAATACGTTTTCACTGAAAGGGCGGTTGATGCTTGGAATGCCCTCCTGATGGAAGTGATCGGGGAAAATACAGTGACAGAATTCAAAATGGCATGGGACAGACACAGTAGATCCCTTTATAGCAAGAGGATAAAATCAAAGCAAACCTAAATATCTTTTAAAAGAGGTGGGCTGACCTTCACAGAGCTGCAGTTACAACCACTCCAGCCACCTTACTGGGCAGACTAGATGGACCGTACTGGTCTTTATCTGGTGCCATATACTATGTTACTAAGTGTAATGGTGAAAGTCCTCAGGAGGAGATGGAGGTGGAGGAAAATCCTGTTGAAATAAATGATATTGCACTTGTGCACAGGATTTCCAAGCCAGATAAGGAAAAAACACAGCTCTCTGCTGAGCTCAGGCCACGCCCCAGCTCAGAGGGAGAGACAGGCTTCCTCACTGATTGGTCACACCTGGGGGAAGGACAGGGAGTGCCGGGAAGCAAATGCTTTTTAAATCCACAAATAGAGCAGAGAGTTAGGACGGGAAGGAGCACGAGAAGAGGCAAGGAAACAGGCAAGGGAAGGGGCCAAGGAAGTGGAGAGGAAGGAAAAGAGCAAGCAAGAAAGGAACCTTATGAAGAAGGTGAAGGAGAGAGAGAGCCTTGGAGAGGACGTTACAGCAAAGCAGAACCTTGGAGCAAGAGAGCTAGCAAGGGAAGCCATTGGAGAGATGGCAATTGGACATACAGCAACAAGGGCTATAGCAGCTGTAGATGAAAGAAGGAAGAAAAGCCTCTTCAGAGCAGGTACCTAACTGGCACTGGAAATAGACATAAGGAAGCTGAATTCCAGAACCTGGAGGATAGCAGGAGAAAAGGGTTCAGCAGTTGTCTAAGAAACCCTGCCAAAGGTAAAGCTACCATTTCTAATGCTGAATCATTGTTAGAGAAGCCATTTGCCTTTGCTACTGTCCAGAAGGCAGACCCAACACCTTTAACTGATAATAGGTGGGGGGAGAGTCTTACATATGGGGAAAACTATAACACTGACAAAAGCCAGACAGCCGAGCCTTCAGAGTTAGAAACTATAAGCAAGCTGTTGTCAGAAGGAAAAATATTCTCTCCTAATGCTAATGTGCCTGTACACGCTGAATTGCTCCTGAACCAGTTCAAGGAATTTCTGGAGGAAAGAAAGTCAGGGAGAACTGTTAAACCTGATAGAGATGCCAGTAATTCTAATACTGTTGAAAGAATGCAAATAGACTCTTGTTTGCCAGCTTTAGAAAGTGAATCTTCTCCCATGGATTGCTCTTTATGTTTAAAGGAAGAAGGCATTGTTGAACAGCACTGAAACTGTATGAAATAATATAGAAAGTACTTGCCATACCTGCTGAAGAATTGGAAAGACTTGTTTTAGGTTTAATAAGCTTAATTGTCTTCTGAGGATAAGAAGCCGTGCTGTGAGAAAGAAAATCAGCTGTTGCAGTTTAATTGTTTTCCGTTGAATAATCACACGGGGCAGTGTCCTGTGGAAAGTTTGTGGGACTGAGAAACAGCTGAGCAGTGCTGAGATATTTCTGTTACGTTTTCTTCTGTTCCTGAAATACCTATATGTTGGAGATGCATCCTTTATGCTTGTTTGTGTTTGAGCTTTCATGCGCTGGAAATTCCCCACAATAAATATTCTTGCAGCCTTGAAACACTCGTGTCATAACTACAATTTTGTCCTTAAGGAAATAAGCAAAACAAGTCCCAGAATCCCTGGCGACAATAGAGATAGCTTTATTCAAAAGAGGACACTCAAAGGCCACTTCCAGCTGGTAAGCTCTCGGGCCCCAGCGGAAGCATTGCATAATTTACAACAGTTTGTCTGATTTTTAATCACCTGGCAAAAGCTTACCTTTTTACATATAGCCAAGCTTTTTTAACTGGATCTGACTTCATTGAACATAACGCCTTCAGTGAATTATTCCTTCTCCCCCTCCCACGCGAGTTTGAAAGGTAAGAAGTGTGTCTGGCGGCCCCCAGAAACCACCGTGTGTGCTTTTCCTGAGTTAATTTTCAAAGGCAAACAAAGTAAGTACAAGTAAGAGGCAGGATGACTGAATGTCCTGCCAAATGGCTTTCTGCTACCTAAATGTGTTTCTGATCATTCATGTCCCAGCAATCCTGCTCTTCTAGTCACTGGTTATGTACCTGCAGCAGCAGAGTGAGGATACGGGCTTACCTCACACCATTATGCAAAGCAGGCAGAGATCCAGGCCTGGATTCCTGGAGAGATTTCAGACACAGAAAGGTAGAGACCCTTCCAGTTCACAGACAGGGAAAGCCTTTGGCATGATCATTGCTTTTCTTCTGCTCGCAAGGGATGAGATCCCTGTGGGCAGACTGCTGCCTGCCAGCCGTGATTATTGCTAAGTCCATTCCTGTTTGCCCATGATCCTTGAGGGCAGACAGGAAGAGTCTTTTCAATGATCATAGGCAGTAGGATGCTCGCAAGCATCCTATCCCCTGCGTACAGGAGAAGAGAAGCTGCGATCGCAGCAAAGAACCTGCCTGTCTGTCTGTGGGGATCTGACCTGATCTGAGTGGAGGAGTAGCCTAGTGGTTAGAGCATTGGTTTGGGAACCAACAGACCAGGGTTTGATTCTCACTAGCACGCCTTCTGGCCTTGGACAAGTCACGTAAGCCTCAGAAGAATCTAAGTTATTAATGTCCCTGTTTAATGTACATTATGAAGTTTAAGTTACAATATAAACCCCTTTGACTGAAATGATAAAGCAGTACAAAAAACGTGTTAAATAAAAAAATAAATAAACAGGAGGGAATGAATGTGATTGCAGAAGACGTCTGTCTGCCTGTGGGGATCAGATCTCCTGTGGGCTGACAAATCAAGAGCTCTCTGCTGGTGACAAAATTGTAGTGGTGCCAGGGCCCATTTGGCCCATCCTGTTCAGATGCCTTTGCAACACAGTACAAATGATATAACATAAAAGGCTATTAATAAGGTAGAACATTCATATGATGTAAATGGGATACTCATAATTCTGGCATTATATAACGAAACTTCTTAATAGGCAGAAGAGAGGACAGGTACAGTAGGGATAGACAAGATTTGCCCTCAGGGAAAGAGTCTGATCTTTGGAGGCTAGAGTAGCAGACTTGGAGGACATAAGGAAGACAGACAGATACATAGAAGAGACCTAAAGGGACGTAGTACTGAAGTCTATGACGCAGTGGCAAGTGAAGAAGCCATGGAAACCGATATTGACCCTCTGGTTAGGTCAGGTAATGCAAGTAAAGACAGAGTTTTCCACTCTCAGCACAACTTACAGGCAACCAATCAGCTCACCTCAGGGGAGGAGAGAAGCAGAGCTAGGGATTGGGCACGCCCTAGTAGGAGGCGGGCTTCCCAGAGCAGGGGCCCCTTGTTAAGCAGAGAGAGTGAAGACACAGATAGTTGGGGAATGAGGAGCACGAGTGGAATAAGCAAGACGCTAAGGAGAAGGAATGGAGAACTGAGCACTACAAACGGATTGAGAAGGAATGGTGGTTTGAATCCACAAGAGAGAAGGCAAAAGGCATTGGGAAGGCAAGAAGCTCTCTTGATTGCAGAACCCTTTGACCCTGCTACAGAAACACTGCCCAGCTGCAACAGAAGGGGAACTGATCCTGAACCAGGTGGGAAGGCCACGTTGTGGAGAAACAGTTTTTACCCTTGGAGAGAAAGGCACGCTGGCAAGGCATTTTCTGACCGGTCTCATTCTAAGGTACCTGCTGCTCTTAATTCCTTTCCTAAGTTTTACCACTCAGAAAGAGAGAAGCCTCATTATAAAGTACAGGATAGTTTTAGGCAAGCTGAAAGACGTTGGTTACAGCCTGAAACCTCTCTAAGTAAGCCAAGCTTTTCTCAGCCAGTAATTCCTGCTTTTAACAAGCAAGCTGACGAAAGAAACCCAGCCAAATTGTTTACAGAGAGATTAGGCTATCCTGATATTGAAGAGCCTACCTTTGAAGCTTTTCTTAAAGGCAGAGCTTGTTTAAAGGAACCTGTGATTACACTTCTCACTAACGGAGATAAGTGGGGGAGGGGTAGCTCCACCACGGACACAGACTGTCTAAAGAGGGAGAGCAGTGTTTGCTTACCAAGAGCAGATAACTACCTGCCCAAGCCAGGAGCAGATTTAACCATTAGTCCTGCTAGGAGACAGGCAGAGCAACTCCTGAGTGAATTTAGACAATTCTTGAATAAAAGAGCTGTTTCAGAAGAAGCTAACATTCAGGCCGGGAGTAATCCTGGAATAGGAATTCCCACCTTGAATCCACGGCCCATGCTTGAAATTAATCAGCCGATGGACTGCTCAATTGGGCTAATTGAGGAAAACTGATTAATGCAAAGCTTGAATGTTTGTACCTGGCAGTTTGATTCTGGTTGTGCTAAACCCAGAATAGGAGAAAAGCATATGAAAAGAAATTCTGTTTTTGGAGCAATTGAAAGGGAAGCTTATTGAAGTGTGAAATAAGCTGGACTGTATCCCAATTACAAGGGAAAACAATATTGTTTCTTACAAAGCACTTTTGTGAATACTGCACGGAGAAGACACATGAGGTAATGTGTTTCCTCAGAGAAGCATAATTTGAAGCACAGCATTGAAAGCCTTTGTTTGTACATTTCCTGATTGCTTAACCTTCTCACCTGTTCCTGACCACCAAGGAGCGGGGAAAATAAAATCCTTGTATATAAATTTCTTGTTCCCGACTTTCATTTTGGCCCCCACAACTACACAAGGCCCATCCCTCCTTAACCCTCAAGGTTAGGGAGTGGGTGTAAGGGTGACAAGTGGCGTAGCACTGAGGATTTCAGCGCAGGCGCAGAAGGAGTTGCATCAGGAGCTGCAAAGAACCTCTTCTTTCCAGTGGACCCCGGCTGAAGAGCTGACAAGGCCCAGCAGTGGAGGAGGGATTGCAGAGGGGTACAGGAGCCATTTCCTGAAGGCTTGATACACACCTGAGCCAGGTAACGGGTACACACCCTGGGGTTGTGTGGATACCGAGGCAGAGGGTGACCCCTAGTGATAGCTGGGGGAGAGAAAAAAAAAAAAAAAGGTTTATTTCTGGAGGAAATCCCGGAGAGTGTCAAAGATACTGCACTTGGGTTCCTGTTTGTTTCTGTTTGCATTCCAATGAATCCCAAGGATGGCGATGGATCCAAAAGACATCATCCAGTGGATGGCGACACAATTTGAGCGACAAGCCGAGCTAGCGCTGGAGGCGCAGCAGAGAGCCAACGCGTCCTTAAAGGAGCAGCAACAACCGCTTCTTGCTCTGTTGGAGGAGTACGTGAAAGGACAGAAGCAGGACACTGTTCCAGCGTCGGAAGCAGGTTCCTTAGGGGCTAATATGACACCAGCTGTTAATATGCCAACAGGAACTTTGTTCAATTTTGGACCTTTATCTAGTCAGGACGACATAGATGACTACTTAGAGAGCTTTGAAAGGGTGGCACGCCTGAGCTTATGGCCAAGAGAGCATTGGGCCTTAAGGCTAGCTGCATCCCTTACTGGGGAAGCGAGAGCAGCATACAGAGCCATGCCTCCAGACTTAGCTGGAAACTTTGAGGAGTTGAAAAAAGCCATTCGGGAAAGATTGGGTCTCACTCCACTCGTATATCACACTCGTCTAAGGAATGTGAGACTCGGGCCGAGTGAAACTCCCAAATCTCTATACCACCGAATAAGAGCTTTACTATACAAATGGTTGACTCCCGAAGGGAGATCTGTAGAATCTATATTAGATGATTTAATATTGGAGCAATATATGGAAGCATTGCCACAGGAAATTCGCACCTTCCTGATCCTGCAGAACTGCAAGAACCCCCAGGAAGCGGTTGCTCTCTCAGAGAGATACATGGAGGCAGAGTTAATGGCCCAGAGAGCTAGCAACCCCTTCTCTGAACATGGCGGCAGCGGATCAGAAAGGCGGCGAAGGGTCCCAGAGGATCCAGTAAAAATGTCCATGCCTGGTAGAAAATGTTCTATAGGTAAAATGCGATGTTTTAAGTGTGGGCAAGTAGGCCTTATGCAAAAGCATTGCTTGATAAAGAATGCCTTAGTAGCTGATACCTATGTAGAGGACAGGCCAGGTTTTCTACTAGCTGTGTGCGTGCAAGGTATAACCACTCAAGCTTTGCTGGACTCGGGTGCTGAATTAAGCATGATATCCGAGGAATTCTGGAAGGCAATAGAAGCTAGAGAAGCCCCAGAAATAATACACCCCATAGATGAGGTAAAGATAAGGTGCATCCATGGGGGAACATCTTCTTACCCCGTCTACAATCTACATATAGCAGGCTTAGGGGCACAGAAAACTGTCCCACTAGCCGTTGTTCCACACCTCCCACACTCAATGATCTTAGGCAAAGATTGGCCCCAATTTCATCAGGGTCTAGTACAGGGAATAAGGGAAAGAGAGAGTTCCCATATAGAAGAAGGCCCTGAGGAAGTGCAGGCCCTCACCACGCAAAAAGTAATTTCGATACTCCGACCCTTAGTGCCCCAGGTCAAGAAAAACAAAGGGGGAGAAACGCCGAAAGATAGCACTACCGAGAAGCCCCGGTTCGTGTTAAAATATTGTAAGATGACCCCTAGTGCTCAAGCCCCCAAGAGAGCCAGACCTAATGCCGCAGGGTTGGACCTCAGCAGTGCAGAGGATATAGTTGTTCCTGCGGGCGGAAAGGCGCTAGTAGATACGGCCCTGCAGATAGAGCTGCCTGTGGGGTGTTATGGCCGGCTAGCTCCCCGGTCAGGCTTAGCACTGAAACACTTCATCGATATAGGGGCAGGTGTAATTGACCCGGACTACCGAGGTTCCCTGAAAGTGCTTCTTTTCAATTTTGGAAAAGCTAACTTCCAAGTAAAAACCGGAGACCGCATAGCCCAACTCATTTGTGAGCGCATTGGGATCCCCCCGTTGGAAGAGGTGCCTGCTCTATCCACGACCATGCGTGGGACGCAAGGCTTTGGGTCAACTGGAACTAATAGCCTGCAAGGATTGGCGGCTTCAGTGGAGAGGGAGGACCTGGAAGAGGAGGACCTCGGACCCCAGCTGACAGACTGCCAGAAAAAATCCGGAACCCCGCTTAGATGAAGGACTTTCGTGGGCCCAAAAGCAGGAGTTGGGGCAAGTCTTGTCCAGGTATAAAGACGTCCTCACCTCGCTGCCAGGCGAAACAAAATTAATTGCCCATGAGATAGTGACAACCCCCGGTGAAGTAGTTAGGCAGCGGCCTTACAGGCTTCCAGAGGCCAAGAAAGAAGAAGTGGTCCGGCAAGTAAAGGAAATGCTCGCCATGGGGGTTATTGAAGAGTCCCGGAGCCCTTGGAATAGCCCAATTGTAATGGTTCCAAAGCCGGATGGGTCGATCCGTTTTTGTATAGGATTTTAGAAAAGTAAATATGATATATCGCTTCGACTCCTATCCGATGCCACGAATTGAGGAGCTGCTCGACCGCCTAGGGCAAGCCAAGTACCTCACCACCCTTGACATGTCTAAGGGGTATTGGCAGGTTCCCCTCACGAGAGAGGCTAGGCCGAAGACCGCCTTTAGCACACCTATAGGCCTCTACCAATTTCGAAGGATGCCCTTTGGCCTGCATGGCGCCGCAGCTACGTGCCAGCGCCTCATGGATATGGTCCTACGGCCTCATCACGCATATGCTGTGGCTTACATGGACGATGTGGTGATCCACAGCGAGACCTGGACCCAGCATGTCCAAAGAATTGAAGCAGTACTTATGTCAATTCGCAAGGCGGGCCTTACATTGAACCCTGCGAAGTGCCTCTTTGGGGGACAAGAGGTGAAATACCTGGGTCATGTGGTGGGCCGAGGGATGGTAAAACCTCTCCTTAGTAAAATCGCCAGTGTGCAGGCGTTTCCAGAACCTGCTAACAAAAAGCAGTTACGCAGCTTTTTGGGGCTAGTGGGCTACTATAGGAGATTCATCCCGCATTTTTCGGAGAAAACAGCCCCACTAACAGAGATGTTAAAGAAAAATGCCCCCAACAAGTTAAAATGGAGTACAGAAGCGGAAGGGGTGTTCAACCTTCTGAAGAAGAAACAGCTGTGTGAAGCGCCAGTGTTAAAAGGAGTGGACTTCTCCAAGATGTTCATTGTGCAAACGGATGCTTCCGATACGGGTCTCGGAGCAGTATTATCACAGCGACATGAAGGGGTAGAACACCCGGTCTTGTTCCTGAGCAAGAAGCTGACACCGCCGGAACGAAATTACTCTACAATAGAACGCGAGTGTTTGGCCATCAAGTGGGCTATTGATACGCTGCGTTTCTATTTACTGGGGAGAAAATTCACCTTAATTACAGACCACGCACCCCTGAAGTGGTTGAACCAAATGCACAACCATAATTCACGGCTTACACGGTGGTTCATGGCACTAAAAGCTTTCGAGTTCCAAGTAGAACACCGTGCGGGAAAGCTCCACCAGAACGCGGATGGGCTGAGTCGTATCGCGTGCTGTCCGGATTCTCCTAAAACAGCCCGTGATATCTTAAGGGGGGGGGGAATCTGTGACGCAGTGGCAAGTGAAGAAGCCATGGAAACCGATACTGACCCTCTGGTTAGGTCAGGTAATGCAAGTAAAGACAGAGTTTTCCACTCTCAGCACAACTTACAGGCAACCAATCAGCTCACCTCAGGGGAGGAGAGAAGCAGAGCTAGGGATTGGGCACGCCCTAGTAGGAGGCGGGCTTCCCAGAGCAGGGGCCCCTTGTTAAGCAGAGAGAGTGAAGACACAGATAGTTGGGGAATGAGGAGCACGAGTGGAATAAGCAAGACGCTAAGGAGAAGGAATGGAGAACTGAGCACTACAAACGGATTGAGAAGGAATGGTGGTTTGAATCCACAAGAGAGAAGGCAAAAGGCATTGGGAAGGCAAGAAGCTCTCTTGATTGCAGAACCCTTTGACCCTGCTACAGAAACACTGCCCAGCTGCAACAGAAGGGGAACTGATCCTGAACCAGGTGGGAAGGCCACGTTGTGGAGAAACAGTTTTTACCCTTGGAGAGAAAGGCACGCTGGCAAGGCATTTTCTGACTGGTCTCATTCTAAGGTACCTGCTGCTCTTAATTCCTTTCCTAAGTTTTACCACTCAGAAAGAGAGAAGCCTCATTATAAAGTACAGGATAGTTTTAGGCAAGCTGAAAGACGTTGGTTACAGCCTGAAACCTCTCTAAGTAAGCCAAGCTTTTCTCAGCCAGTAATTTCTGCTTTTAACAAGCAAGCTGACGAAAGAAACCCAGCCAAATTGTTTACAGAGAGATTAGGCTATCCTGATATTGAAGAGCCTACCTTTGAAGCTTTTCTTAAAGGCAGAGCTTGTTTAAAGGAACCTGTGATTACACCTCTCACTAACGGAGATAAGTGGGGGAGGGGTAGCTCCACCACGGACACAGACTGTCTAAAGAGGGAGAGCAGTGTTTGCTTACCAAGAGCAGATAACTACCTGCCCAAGCCAGGAGCAGATTTAACCATTAGTCCTGCTAGGAGACAGGCAGAGCAACTCCTGAGTGAATTTAGACAATTCTTGAATAAAAGAGCTGTTTCAGAAGAAGCTAACATTCAGTCCGGGAGTAATCCTGGAATAGGAATTCCCACCTTGAATCCACGGCCCATGCTTGAAATTAATCAGCCGATGGACTGCTCAATTGGGCTAATTGAGAAAACTGATTAATGCAAAGCTTGAATGTTTGTACCTGGCAGTTTGATTCTGGTTGTGCTAAACCCAGAATAGGAGAAAAGCATATGAAAAGAAATTCTGTTTTTGGAGCAATTGAAAGGGAAGCTTATTGAAGTGTGAAATAAGCTGGACTGTATCCCAATTACAAGGGAAAACAATATTGTTTCTTACAAAGCACTTTTGTGAATACTGCACGGAGAAGACACATGAGGTAATGTGTTTCCTCAGAGAAGCATAATTTGAAGCACAGCATTGAAAGCCTTTGTTTGTACATTTCCTGATTGCTTAACCTTCTCACCTGTTCCTGACCACCAAGGAGCGGGGAAAATAAAATCCTTGTATATAAATTTCTTGTTCCCGACTTTCATTTTGGCCCCCACAACTACACAAGGCCCATCCCTCCTTAACCCTCAAGGTTAGGGAGTGGGTGTAAGGGTGACAAGTCTCCCATCCAATCTGGCAACCTCTCAGTTGCCCTGGAGGAGAGAGGTCACGTAAAAGGAGAGCATCACCGTGATGTGACAGGAAGTGATCCTGCAGCTACGACCTGTCCACCAGGAGATGTAAAAGAGGTTCCTCCGGGGCCATGTGCCCATGAGGGAAGGGTTAGGACAACTGTTATAGTTGGCAATTTGATCATTAGGCATATGCATTGCTGGGTGGCTGCTGGATGTGAGGATTGCCTGGTAACAAGCCTGCCTTGTGTGAAGGTAGCAGATCTCACATGCCACCTAGACAAGGTTTTAGATAGTGCTGGGGAGGATTCTGCTGTCTTAGTACATGTTGGCACCAATGACATAGGAAAGTGTGGGAGGGAGATTCTGGTGGCCAAATTTAGGCTTTTAGGTAGGAAGTTAAAATCCAGAACTTCCAGGGTAGCATTCTTTGAAATGCTTCCCGTTCCACACGCAGGATCCAAAAGGCAAGCAGAGCTCTGGAGTCCCAGTGCGTGGATGATACAATGTTGCAAAGAAGAGGATTTTGGAATAGGCATCATTCTGGGGAAGGGAGGGGTTTTTCCAAAGGGATGAACTCCACCTTAACCGTGATGGAACCAGACTGCTGACATTTACCTTTAAAAAGGATATAGAGCAGCTTTTAAACTAAATTGGGGAAAGACGATATTCACCAGGAGCGCATGGTTCGGAAGGATGTATCCTTGAAGAATACTAGAAAAACAGAGAAGTTAAGGCATCCCGACAGAGAGGTTCCAGCAAAAATAACAGTAACCAAGATGTCCTTCAATGCAGAGCCGAAAGATTCCAAATTACACCTATCAACTGATAACACAGAAACATGATGGCAGAAAAAGACCACATGGCCTATCTAGTCTGCCCTTCCATATCGACTACTACAATAGTCCCCTTTTTCCCTTTAGAGATCCTCTGTGTTTGTCCTATCCTTTTTTGAATTCAGATACTGTCCTCATCTCTACCATCTCCACTGGGAGACTATTCCACGCATCTACCACTCTTTCCATAAAGTGTAGTTGCTCACATGTAACAGGTGTTCTCCAGGGACAACAGGAATCAGTACTCACATATAGGTGACATCGGTGCTGACAGAGCCCACACTGAAACATTTCCATAGCTTTCAAAGAAAACCTTTGGGATATGCTACCATGCATGCGTGGTCTCCTTCCCGCCCAAGAGTGCCATCTTGCTCAGTCAGATGACATAACTAGGACGGTAGTGAAAAAAGCAGCTTGTCGTGCTGTGAGGGCTTGTGTGCATCAGTGATGCTGAGAGCTAAACTATCAGTAGTTTAACTACTGGCAGGGTCTCCCAAGATGGACAGGTCTCAGCTGAGATGCCAGACCAAGACAAACCACCCATCTGGGCAGCAGCAGAATGGGATAGTGTTGACGGCGGTGGATCACATTTCTGTGACAATGGCAACAACACCAAACTTAAACTGCGCGGAAGAAAGGCCCGGCAATCTACTTCTGTATCTTGCCATGAAAACCCAATGGATAGTTACAACAAAACAAATTGTGCTGTAGTGCTGGAAGATGAGACCCCAGGTTGGAAGGCACTCAACTAGCTACTGGGGAAGAGCTGAAGACGTTTCAGAGTAAAGCCAGCATTTATGATGTGGTTGGATCAAAGCCCTCGGGACGTCTGACTGCTGATGTAGCTGCGCATGAAATGAGAGTCAGAAGCTGTAAAGATGTCTTACACATTGGAACATGGAACGTACGAAGCATGAACCAAGGGAAGTTGGAGGTGGTCAAGAATGAAATGGAACGTGTACAACTTGATCTGTTGGGTGTCAGCGAACTGAAATGGACTGGCATCGGGCACTTTGCATCAGATGATCACATGGTCTACTATGCTGGAAATGAAAGACAAAGAAGAAATGGTTTTGCATTTATAATAAAGAAGAAACTTGCAAGAACTGTAATGAAATACAATGCAGTCAGCGAACGCTTAATCTCTATTCGTCTACGAGGAATGCCTATCAACACAACTATAATTCAAGTATATGCCCCAACAACAGCTGCAGAAGAGAATGAAATTGAAGAGTTCTATGAACAAGTACAAGCTGAAATTGACAGAACATGCAAACAGGATATCCTGATAGTCATGGGTGATTGGAACGCAAAGGTTGGCAACAAAGAAGAAGACAAAATAGTTGGAAAATATGGACTTGGCAACAGAAATGAAGCTGGAGAAAGACTGATAGAATTCTGCAAGACCAACGATCTATTCATCTCGAACACCTTCTTCCAGCAACACAAGCGGCGACTGTACACATGGACTTCACCCAATGGATTGTATAAAAATCAAATTGACTACATCTGTGGAAGTCAACGATGGAAAAGCTCTATAACATCAACAAAGACAAAACCTGGAGCTGACTGTGGTACAGATCATCAACTACTAGTATGCAAACTCAAGCTAAAGCTGAAAAAGAGCAAACCACTCATGAATGCAGCAAAATATGACCTTGAGAATATACCACTGGAATTTAAAGACTGCCTGCAAAATCGATTTGCTGCTTTAGATACAAATGATAGAGTTCCAGAAGAGTTATGGAATGACATCAAGAAGGTTGTGTTGGAAGAAAGCGAGAAGTCTCTACAAAAGGTAAAAAAGAAAAAAACAGCCAAAATGGATGACGGAAGAAACTCTGAAAATTGCCCAGAAACGCAGAGAAGCTAAAGCCAGAGGAGAAAGAAAGACAATCACAGAATTCAACAGAGATTTCCAACATGCAGCAAGACAGGACAAGGAAAAGTACTACAATGACGCATGCAAGGAAATAGAAGCAGAAACTATTAGAGGAAGAACAAGATCAGCTTTCCTAAAGCTACGAGAGTTAAAGAAAAAGTTCCAGCCTCGAATTGGAATGTTACAAGATGCTCAAGGTTCTATGTTGAATGATGCTGAGAAGATCAAGAAAAGATGGAAGGAATATACAGAGTTTTTATATGATAAAGATCAAGTGGACCAACATCCGTTTCAACCTGTACCTTATGATCTGGAACCATTGGTGATGAAAGAAGAAGTTGAAGCAGCATTGAAAGCCTTATCAAAGAACAATGCACCAGGCATTGATTGCATTCCCATAGAAGTATTACAGCAATCTGATGCAGCCGTTACCATACTTAAACGGCTCTGCCAAGAAATATGGAAGACAGCATCATGGCCAACTGACTGGAAAAGATCTGTGTTTATACCAATACTAAAGAAAGGTGATCCAACTGACTGTGGAAATTATCGCACAATCGCTCTGATCCCACATGCCAGCAAGATTCTACTGAAGATTATTCAAAAGAGACTACAATCATACCTGGAACAAGAATTACCTGAAGTGCAAGCAGGGTTCAGAAAAGGGCGAGGAACGAGAGACATCATTGCGGATGTGAGATGGATCCTTGAAAAGACTAAAGAATACCAAAAGGATATCTATTTGTGCTTTATCGACTATAGCTTTTGACTGTGTAAACCATGAGAAACTCTGGGCCACACTAAGAAGCAAGGGTATACCAGAACACCTGATCGTTCTCTTGCACAATCTGTACATTGATCAAGAAGCAACAGTTCGAACAGAACAAGGAGAAACAGAATGGTTTAAAATAAGCAAAGGTGTAAGACAAGGCTGCATACTTTCCCCCTACCTGTTTAATTTATATGCAGAACAAATCATCAGAGAAGCAGGATTGTATGAAGACAACAGAGGTGTGAAGATTGGTGGAAGACTCATCAACAACCTTCGCTATGCTGATGATACCACATTACTGGCGGAAAGTGAAGATGATCTGAAACATTTGCTTCTCACAATCAAAGAACATAGTCTCAAAATGGGCCTGCACCTTAATGTAAAGAAGACAAAGATCATGACAACTGGCATAATCAACAGGTTCATCATCGAAGGAGAAGAAATTGAAATCGTGAATAACTTTAACCTACTTGGATCAACTATCAATAAAGAAGCAACAAGCAGTCAAGAAATCAGACGACGCATTGCTCTTGGCAGAATGGCTATGAAAGACCTAGATAAGATTCTCAAGAGCAGAGATGTCTCTCTCCATACAAAGATTTGACTTGTTCAAGCCATGGTATTTTCAATAACATCATATGGATGTGAAAGCTGGACAGTGAAAAAGATAGACAGGAAGAAAATTGATGCCTTTGAATTATGGTGCTGGCGGTGAATACTGTGTATACCATGGACTGCACAAAGAACAAACCAGTCTGTACTAGAGGAGATCAAACCTAAGCTTTCTTTAGAAGCTCAGATGACAAGACTTCGACTTTCATACTTTGGACACATCATGCGGAGAGAGAGATCATTAGAGAAAGACATCATGCTTGGCAAGATAGAAGGTCAACGCAAAAGAGGAAGGCCAGCAATGAGATGGATCGATACAATAACAGCAGCTACGGGTACCAGTCTGTCAACAATAAGCCGCCTGACTGAAGACCGAACACAATTTAGGATAGCTATCCAGAGGGTCGCCATGAGTCGACTCCGACTCGACGGCACTTAACAACAACAGTGAAAAAACTAAAACAAGGTAGGGAGGCAACTCCCAGGGGAGTAGGAAGAGTTTGTTAGGATTGATTTCTGATATCCTTGGAGATCACCTGTTACAGGTGAGTAAATATGTTTTCTCCAGGAAAAAGCAGGAAGTCAGTCCTCACTTATGGGACTCCCTAGCTCCAGGCTGCAGAGGACCATAATAACATAGTAACATAGTATGTGACGGCAGATAAAGACCAGCATGGTCCATCTAGTCTGCCCAGCAAGATGGCAAGAGTAGGTGCACCTGTCACTTTGTGCAGGCCACCCCTCCCCATGTCTTTGTTTAGGGGTGAACCCACCACTCCATGTAGGACACCCCAATGGTGGCCAAGTTGGGCAGTTGTGAATTATAGAAGATGAGTCCCCAACTGAGAGACTCTGCAAGACCCTAGCTTCCAGCGGCACCATAACTCTGGTAACATGAACAGAGAAGGGTCGGAGGACAGGAGTTGCCTACACTCCAAAAAGATTACGGAGTACTGCCTGGCTGAAGGCACTGTCCTGATGGGACTCAGTATTCAGGCAGTAGTGAGCTGGGAATGTGTGAAATGGAGATGTGAAAGGCTGCCACATGGTCTTCATCACCAGCATTGAGCGTAGGTTAGCCACCGATGTGGCCATCGCTCTCATGTGATGTGCTGTGATCTGGTGCTCCAGGGAGAGCCCATCCTGCTCATAGGCGAGGGCAATACAGTTTGCCAAGTGGATAGAGTTTGTTAATGACGGGAAGCCCCAGTCTGCTAGGGTCATAAGAAATGAAAATCTGAGGAGCTTTGCGATGGCCCTGACTCCATTGTAGGTACAAGGACAGGGCCCATTTGCAATCCAGTGTATGGAGTACCATTTCCTCCCAACTGGCATGAGGCCATGGGAATAAGGTGGGAAGGACCACCTTCTGGTTGAGTTGGAAAGGAGATACCACCTTAGGGAGGAATTTGGTGTGGGTGCGGAGCACCACTCTGTTCTTGTAAAACCTTGTATATAGTGGTTCTGCCACCAGGGCCTGAAGTTCGCTTACTCTTCTAGTGGATGTGAGAGCCACCAGGAAGGCAACCTTCAATGAAAGATACCGCAGTGAAAGAGCACCATATTGAGGTCCCACTCCACCATTGAAGGGCGGACAGGGGGCTTAGACAACAGGAGGCCCTGGAGGAAACGAGAGACCAGGAACTAACCAGAGAGGGGTTTTCCCTCGATAGGGTGGTGGTGTGCAGCTATTGTGCTCATATGCACTCTCACTGAGTTGGACTTCAGCCCGGTGTGCGACAGACGCAGTAGATACTTGAGTACTAACTGCATCTGGCAAGAGAATGGGTTCTCCCGCCTCTCCACACACCAGAGAATCTTCAGCATTTGAAGGCGTAAGTTCATCTGGTGGAGGGCTTTCGGGAGGACAGCAGGACCTCCTCGACCTCCTTTGGGACGTTGAAAGGGGCCAATGCTATCCTTTCAGCAGCCATGCTGTTAGTGTTAGAGACCCAAGATTGGGGTGCAGGAGAGTGTCCTCCTCTTGTGTGAGGAGGTTTGGGGCATGGCCCAGAGGAACTGGGAGTGCCGCTGACAGGGAGAGCAGCAGTGAGAACCAGGGCAGCCTGGGCCACCTGGGGGCGATTAATATTAGAGATGCCCACTCGTGCTGGACCTTGAAGAGTATCTTGGTGACAAGAGAGATCAGCGGAAAGGCATAGAGAAGGCCTTACATCCACAGGATCAGGAAGGTATTTGCCGACACCTTCCCTGGGTGTGGTTGCAATGAGCAGAAATAGGACAGCTGGGTGTTGTCTGGGGTGGCAAATAGGTCCATCATGTGTCTGCCCCAGAGGCAGAAGAGCCAAGCTGCCACTCTTGAGTCTAGACACCACTAGTGTGGATGGAGGACCCTGCTCAGCCTGTCCACCGGAGGTTGTCCTGGCCCGAGAGGTGAACCGCTTGCAGGAGCATGCTGTTGCACACTGCAAAGGAAAGGAGGGTCATCGCCTCCTGGCAGAGGGAGTACGACCCGTACCCCCTTGTTTGTTGACTTAAAACATGGCAACTTGGTTATCCATCTGAATCAGTATGGACTGGTGTCGCAGGCGGTGGTGAAACACTCATAGGGCCAGGGAGATTGCCCTGAGCTTCAGGAGATTGATCTGTAGCCGAGATTCTGCCTGGGACCAGCTGCCTTGTGTGCAGCTGCTCCCACAGTGCACCCCCAGCCCAGGAGGGAGGTATCCGTGGTCAGGATCCTCTGGGGAATGGATGTCTGGAAAGGCATCCCTGCTAGAAGATGCCAGAGAGATTGCCACCAGTTGAGGGAGTCTGCCAGTTGGCAGGTTACCCTGACCCTGTCCTACAGACTGCCCATGGCCTGTGTCCACTGCCAGTGGATGCACCACTGAGCCATCTGCATGTGTAAGCAGGCTAGCAGAGCCATGTGGACCGTGGAGGCCATATGGCCCAATAGGTGGAGGAGGAGACAGGCTGGCACTGACCGGTGGTGTTGAACTTCTTCTGCCAGCTGTCTGAGGTGTTCTGCCCTCTCCCTGGGGAGGATGGCCTTGGCCTGTAATGTGTCGAGCTGAGCATCTATGAACTCCTGACTCTGCGCTGGGGAGAAGTGGGATTTGGGGTAGTTGAATATGAATCCTAGGTGCTGCAGCAGCAGGGTCATGTGTCCTGTGGCCTGGCTGTCCTCTGAGGCTGTACTGCCTCTGATGAGCCAGTCTTCCAGGTAGGGGAAGACGGAGGCCCCTGGCAGATGCAGGAGGACAGCTACCACTACTAGGCATTTCGTGAAGACCCTTGGCGAGGATGCGAGGTTGAAGGGTAGCACCTTATACTGGTAGTGCTTTCCTCCTACCACGAACCTTACCTATGGGAGGGGTGGATTAGGATGTGTGTGTATTGTCGTCAGGTGCCCCCAGTGGCCAATGGCTGCAAAGGCACGCTGCGCATTTATATTATTTTTTAAGGAGCAATGGCTCTTTAAGGCCCAGTGCAGTTTGGTCCTTGGAGTTTTAGCTCCTTGTAAGAACAGATTAATTAAGCCAAGAGTGAAGGGTAATAAGGCTTTTATTTCCCCTTTTTCTGCAAGGGTTCACTAAGACATAAGAATAGGAAGATAGTCCTTCTTTATAAAGGGTTCCATCAAAATATAAGCATACAAACAATTGTTATAATTTTCACAATTGATTGCAGGGTTGAACTGAGGATTCTTTCTTTCCAAAATAAAGTTGAACAAACAGGCAAACTGTTTCTTTTATATTTACAGTTCTACTATGGACTCACAGCTAGTAGCAACACACAAGCTACAATCCATAGACTCCTCTTGAGGGATGGGAATAGTATTCTCAAACTCTATTTCCATGGACTCTGCGTCACTGGCTTCTCCCTCTGAATCAGTGCTTTCCCTTGTGGCTACAATTTTACAGGGTCTGTCTCTGTTTCCTTGCCTCCAGTAAGACTGTCCTGTTAAGCCCTTAGGTATTGTTTTAAAAAGCTCTGCTTTGTGCCCTCTTCTCATATACTGAGCGTCTGCTTTATCAGAGCTTCTAGGAGCAAGGCTTTCTTTTAAAAGTAAAGAACCACCATACCTTGGCTTCCTGCAGCTGCTACACCTGGAGCTTCCTCTCTCACGTACTTCTCTCTGGAGACAGGTTTCCTTGTGCAGTGCTTTGCCTTCCTGAAGCCCAGGAAAACCTGGTGAGGATTCCCAACCTCTGTGCTTCTGTGTAAAGGCAGCTTTGTTATAGGAACCTCTCCTTCTGGTACCTTGTAATCCTGATCCAGGGAACTCCGGTGAATGTAGGTTTCTCTCAAAGCATGGCTCCTTAGCTTTCTGTGCTCCTCTTTCAACTGTTATTATTCTTGTCGTGCTGCTTGATCCAGCTACATTACTTGGGCTGGGCGTGTCACTCCTTCCAGCCAAACTGCTTCTCCTGGCAGTCTCTCTCTGGACTCCGTCTCTCTGTGCTCTGCCCCTCTGGACTCTATCCGTCTGGATTCTGTCCCTCTGGGCTTGCTCCGTGTGGACTCTCTCTTTCTCCACAGTCCTCCTTCCTTCTGGCTGAACTGTTGCCGGCTGAGTTCCCTCCGAATGGATTCCTCCTCCACTCCTTGCACACCTTGCACACCCTCTGGCTGTCTTTCCTTTATAAAGACATTTTACCTTTGAAACTCCCGGGCTTGCGTTCAGGTGCAGCTGATTAACACTCAAACAATCAGTGGCTGGGCATGTTGACTCAGCCTCTGTAGGCTTACTCCTGCCCCCTCTAGCTGTGCTGCGAGGTAATTGCATCTTCTGCACATCCACAGCTCTATGAAAGACAGGTTTTTTTTCTAAACCTGCACCTTCCATGGCTCCAGCCTCATGACAGTATGCATCCTTTAGATCCAAGGAACACAGCCAGTCTCTCCTGGCAGCAGTATTCCAAGGGAGGGAATCTTGAACTTCTCCCTTACCAGAAACTTGTTTAAGTTTTGCAGGTCTAGGGTGGGCCTGAGGCCCCCAGTCCTCTTTCGGACAAGGAAGTACTTGGAGTAGAAGCCTTTTCCCTACAGGTGTTTGGGCACAGGTTCCACTGTGTTGTCCCTGAGAAGACCTATGAGCTCTGTGAGCAGCAGGGTCTGGTGAAGGAGGGGTCAAACTGGCTCTCAGGGAAAGAATTTCCCTGAACACTTGCAGTACCTATTAGTCTGAGACGACTGTAGCCCACTTGTGGACAAAGAGTGTCAGGTTGCCCCCTGTGGACTGGTGAAGATCCCCTGGGGGAGGGGAGGCCCTGCCTGGGAGTCAAACCCCCCCCCCCCTCAGGCTGAGTGGCAGTCGGGGTCTGGGGCTTAGGTGCTTTTGTCTATGAGCCTCGTGCCCTTGCCTTCTGGGGTGAGAAGGCTGCTGCTGCTGCTGGCCTGTGAAGGGCTGGTATTGGTGACCCTGCCCGAAGGTCCCCTTTTTCCTTGGGAAAAGGGGTCTCTTCTCTGATGGTTTCTTGTGGGGATGGGATGAGGTCTTCTTAGAGAGCTTCTGGCGAGTCATCACATCGGCCTCAATCTTAGCCGCCTTGTCGACCATTGGCTTCCTGAACAAGTTTTACCTGGTGCAGGGGACATTGAGCAGCTTGTCTTGGACCCATTCCTTGAGGTCAGAGGATTGCAGCCAGGCCTGGCGTTGGGCCATGATGCCGGCCACGGCTACCTGAGCTGCTGACTCAAAGCTGTCATAGACTGCCTGGGAGAGGAACTTAGAACAGTCCTTGATCCCCAAGGTCAGGGCCTGGAACCATTGGAGGGGTTCCTTGATGAGGCCTGCCACAAACCCCAACAGCTCTTGGGCCAGGGCCTTCATGTACATGCCTATGTTAAGTTCATAGGCCTGGAACTGATACCTGAGCATCAAGCCTTGGTAGCACTTGCGCCCGAGGGCATCAAGGGCTCTGGCCTCCCTCCCAGGGGGAACCAAGGAGTGGGTCTTCTGGCTCTTGAGTTTCTGTATGGTCGACTCGATGACCATGGAGTTATGCAGTAGTTGGGGTTTGTGGAACATTGGGCCCTTATGGACGTGGTACATGGCATTGAGGTGCCGGCTCACCACTGGTACTGATGCCGGCATTTCCCACATCCAAAGGAGCAGCCTTTTGAGGACTGGCTGCGTGGGCACAGTGAGGGTTTCCTTGGGTGGAGACTCATATTGAAGAATCTCCAACTCCTTGGTGGGCGGGTCTTCCTCCGCCTCAGTTTGCACCAAGTGGGCTCTGGTCATGTTCCTGATGAAGTCATGGACGGCCACGTCCTCAGGAGGAGATTGGCACCTGGGCGCCAGGGGCGATGGGTCCAAGGGAATGTCTCAGTGCTGCTTGGTATCTGGAGAGGCCTCAATGTCCGTCTCCCACTCAGAATTGAGCGGTGACAATGAGTCCGAGGCCCTGCAGCACCTAACCTCTTGAGGATCTGGGGTCTGAGTCACAGACACTGGCTGGCGAGGACTGGATGCCCGAAGAATAGGACTGGGATCTCGACCAGCGCTGAGGGCTTACCCAAGGCCCATAGTGCTCGGAGCTTGGCTCGATGATCGGGGACCTTCGCAGTCGAGGGTCCGGTCATCGAGGCAGATGAACCGGCCAGGATAGCAATGATGTTCTGCTCAAAGGCCGCCATTCTAGTTTCTAAGCCAGATGGCTCCGCAGCCTTTGGTGTGGGCACCAAGGATCTCGGGTCCAGTGCCGGCACTCTTGCGAGTGTGTCCTCGACAAGGACTATTGCCTCGAGGAACCTCACACAGTCTCCGCCGGCTGAGGAATCCTTCTTGAGGACCTTGGTTGGGCGCTTCTTGGAGTCGCCCGAGTCCCTCAGTGCAGTTTTACCAGGTTTCCCCAGTGCAACCTCAGTGAACTTCGAAGCCTTCTTTTTTCTGGGTCCGAGGTCTTCTTGGAGGAGCTGCCACTGCGGGACTCTGAGGATGATCGGGCATGGCGGGATGTGCTGGGCTTAGAGCTCGAAGCCAGAGAGGCCGGAGCTGAATCTGACCTGGGAAACAATTTCTCCTGCAACTCCAACCTTTTTCTGTTAGTTTTAGGCGTTGAAGCCTGGCAGAGGTTGCAGGAGGTGCTGTCATAGTCTGGGCCCAGGCAGTGTAAGCAGTAATCATGGGTGTCAATTACTGACATGGTTTTGTGGTAGGCAATGGCCTATATAGATGTGAAAGGCCTGTAAGATAGGCCTGGATTCTAACCCCCACCTTCCTGTTGTTAGAGTAAAGAATTAAAAGTTAGGAAAATCAGTTTATGACAAAGCTTGCACAATACTTCCATACTAAATGGATACTGTTGCATTCCTCGAGCTAGATATGACCTTGCAGTAGAAGTGTAGTCATAACATAGAACTGTGCCTTTGTTAGACTAGTCTGAGAAAGGTGAACAGGGAGCAAAAGCCCAGTGAGGGTCCCCGATTGGATAGGTGCAGGGGGCGTTGGGACCAATAGAAAGTCTGCCTGTATCAAACTGTGAAGCTTGTATATAAGGAAGTTGTTCCTGTTCGCCATTGCTCAGTCCTTTGATGCTTGGGCCTTGTGCACAATAAATTGGTTTGGATCCTTGCACTGACTCCGGGTATTATTTATTGCATGCTATCAGTGCTGCCACAGTTTGACTGCAGCAGTCACATTTTTTGAACTCACCGGGAGACATGGTGGGTGGCGACCCGGACGGGGTTGATGACCCTGCGCGAAAAAATGCACGAATGCCGGTTGAGGGAACCTTGACAAAAAAAGGAGCTGAGAACAGCGTTGGAGACTGTACCGGCTCAAGGCAGGAAGAGGAACTGGTTGCTAACTGGGAAAACTCAACTTTTAAGTAGATAACTGGAATTTTTCCGGGGGAACAGGACTCATGTCCATTGGACACTGCAGAAAAAAGATACTGAGTAAGATGGCACCCTTGGACGGGAAGGGGACCATGCATGAATGGTATCATATCCCAAAGGCTTTCTTTGAAAGCTGGGCAAATGCTTCTCCTCGTGCTCTGTCTGCCTCAACATCACCCATATGTGAGGACTAACTGCTTGTTCGTGGAGAAATATTTCCGCATATTACTCCTGAGACTATCCCTTTTCATCCTCATCCTATGTTCCCTAATAGCAGAGGTTGCTTTCAATCGAAAATGGCTCTCCTCCTGCGCATTTATGCCATGAAGGTATTTAAACATCTCTATCATATTTCCTCTATCCCACCTTTCCTCTAAAGTATACATATTAAGATCCTTAAGTTTGTCCTCATATACTTTATAAAAAAAGACCACTAACCATTTTAGACTTATAGGGAGGCACAATCAGCTAAGAACATAAGATCATAAGATATGCCATACTGGGTCAGACCAGCATCCATCAAGCTTAGTATCCTGTTTCCATCAGTGGCCAATCTAGTTCATAAGTACCTAGCAGTTTCCCCAAAAGATACAGGATCCACAATGCTTGTATTGGGTCAAGCAGTGATATCCTGGGTCCCCTTTAATAATGGTTTATGGACCTTTCCTCCAGGAACTTGTCGAAACCTTTTTTAAACCCGGCTACACTAACAGCTTTTACTACATCCTCCGGTAACAAATTTCAGAGTTTGATTACACGTCGGGTGAAAAAATATTTTCTCTTATTAGTCTTATATGGGTTACCCTGTAGCTTCATTGCATGTTCCCTAGTCTTTCTATATTCTGATGACGTAAATAATTGATCTACGTTTATCCATTCCACTATATTCATTAATTTATAAACCTCTATCATATCTCCCCTCAGCTGTCTCTTTTCAAGGTTGAAGAGCCCTAACCTTTTTAGCCTCTCTTCATAGGGGCATCCTTCCATCCCCTTTACCATTTTGGTGGCTCTTCTCTGAACCTTTTCTAATAATGCTATATCCTTTTTAAGATACGGCGACCAGAATTGCACACAATATTCAAGGTGCGGTTGCACCATGGAACGATACAGAGACATGATAATATTCTTTGTTTTATTTTCCATTCCTTTCCTTATGATACCTAGCATTCTATTTGCTCTCTTAGCCGCCGCTGCACACTGGGCGGAATGTTTCAATGTATTATTCACGATGATGCCTAAATCTTTTTCCTGGGTGGGGTTCCTAATCTGGAACCTTGCATTGTGTAACCATAGTTTGGGTTGTTCTTCCCTAGGTGCATAACTTTGCACTTGTCCACATTAAATTTCATCTGCCATTTTGATGCCCAGTCTTCCAATTTATCAAGATTCTCTTGCAATTTTCCACAATCCTCATGGGTTTTAACAACTTTAAATAGTTTTGTGTCATCTGCAAATTTGATAACTTCACTCGTTATTCCCTTTTCCAGGTCATTTTATGAATATTCCAAAAAGCAGGGGACTCAGCATAGATCCCTAGGGTACTCCACTATTCACCTTTCTCCATTGGGAAGATTGGCCATTTAGCCCTACCCTCTGCTTTCTATCTTTTAATCAGTTCCTGATCCACAATAGTACACTGCCTCCTATCCCATGACATTTTAGGAGGGACCTTGTCAAAGGCTTTCTGATATCAAACCAACTCACCTTTGTCTACCTGTTTATTCACACTTTTAAAAAACATAACAGATTAGTAAGACAAGATCTTCCTTGTCTAAAGCCATGTTGGCTGTCTCCCATTAAGCCATGACTATCTACAAGTTCAGTAATTTTTGTTCTTTATGATGGTTTCTACCATTTTCGCGGTATTGACGTCAGGCTCACCGTTCTGTAGTTTCTCGGATCACCCCTGGAACCCTTTTTAAAAATTGGTGTTACATTGGCCATCCTTCAATCTTCAGGTATTACAGATGATTTTAATGATAGTTCACAGATTACTAATAGCAGGTCTGCAATCTCATATTTCAGTTCTTTCAACACCCTTGGATGTATACCATCCGGTCCAAATGATTTGCTACCAATGTACTTGAAGACGTCTTTATTACGTGTTTTTGCTTCCACAGCAAGCTTCTGATGGAAGGAGGACAATCAATGGGACATTGTAATACATGGGTAGAAACTATATTGCAATAATAAGAGATCAAAATGATGGTGGTGCCACGCTGTATATTAGAGAGGGCATTTAGGATGAAAGGATTAAGAAAATGCACTGTAGAATCTCTCTTGATAGAAGTTCTATGTAAAAAGCGGAAAGAAATGGCAGTGGGGGGTGTACTACCGACCGCCTGGTCAGAATGAACAGATTGATGATGAAATGCTAAAAGAAATCATGGAATCTAACAAAAGTTAGAATGCAGTAATAATGAGTGATTTCAATTACTGCAGTATCAACTGGATTAATGTCAAAGCAGACATGCTGGAGAGATAAAGTTTCTAGATGAAATAAATGACTGCTTCTTGGAACAGTTGGTTCATGAACTGACAAGAGGGTTAGCTATTTTGGACCTAGTCCTTAGTGCAGAGGTGGGCAATTCCGCTCCTCGTGCACCACAATCCAGCCTGGTTTTCATGATGTCCCTAATGAATATTCATGAGATCTATTTGCATCCACTGCCTTCCATTGTATTGAAAAAGGTCCATGAATATTCATTAGGGACATCATGAAAACCAGGCTGGATTGTGGGGCACGAGGGCCAGAATTGCCCACCTCTGCCTTAGTGGAACACAAGATCTGCTGCAAGAGATAAGCATTTTGGGGCCACTTGGCAATAGTGATCATAGCATGAGGACGTCTGATTTCATAAGTGGAGGAAGGATGGCAAGGAAAGCCACCGTACTACCTTTTAACTTTCAAAAGGGAGACTAGATGTATTTCACATTTTAAGAAAATTGGAAGAAAGGCGAAAAAACTGCTAGCATGGTTTAAAGGCGAGGTCAGAGTGACTGTTGTTGCCAAAATAAAGTATCTTTCAGGAAATGGAAAAAGGAGCCTAATGACGAACACCGGAAACAACATAAGCATTGGCAAGTCAGATGCAAGGCATTGATAAGGCAGGCAAAGAGAGAATATGAAAAGAAGATTGCCATGGAGCAAATACGCATAATAAAACGTTCTCAAGTACATTCATAGCAAAGCACCTGTGAGAGAGTCACTTTACCAATTTGATGAGGGGAAGCATCTTGTGTTGTAGACTGGGAAAGTATTAATTTAGTACTTACATCCATCTTCTTCAAGACGGTTCCCCTCATCAAATTGGTAAAGTATTCTTTTCATGTAGCATTATATATTTTATTATTTATATGCATGTATTGTGTGTGTTTTTAAGAGATTTTTCTATTTGTATACTTTTTTGTTCTATGTTTTTAGATCCCTGAGGAAGGCCTAGTGCCGAAATTTGGTTAAGTTGAGTCCTTAATAAAATGTTTGAAGATATTTTTTGGTGTGGCCATGGTCCTTTTTCATGTTACACTTGGACCTCCCCTTCACATCCTCTCTTCTTTGTTATGCACCTAGCAAAGAACAACCCAAACTATGGTTACACGATGCAAGGTTCCACATTAGGAACCACCACCCAGGCAAAAGATTTAGGCATCATCGTGAATAACATGTTGAAATCCTCTGCCCAGTGTGCAGAATCATAAGGAAAGGAATGGAGAATAAAACAAAAGATATTATAATGCCTCTGTATTGTTCCATGGTGCAACTGCACCTTGAATACTGTGTGCAATTCTGGTTGCCGTATCTTAAAAAGGATATAGCATTATTAGAAAAGATACAGAGAAGAGCCACCATAATGGTAAAGGTATTGGAACAATACACCTATGAAGAAAGGCTAAAAAGGTTAGAGCTCTTCAACCTGGAAAAGAGACGGCTGAGGGGAGATATGATAGATATCTATAAATTAATGAATGGAGTGGGACGGGTAATCATAGATCGATTGTTTACGCCGTCACAATACAGAAAGACTAAGGGACATACAATGAAGCTACAGTGTAATCTATTTAAGACTAATAAGAGAAAATATTTTTTCACTCAACGTGTAATCAAACTCTGGAATTTGTTACCGGAGGATGTAGTAAAAGCTGTTAGTGTAACTGGGTTTAAAAAAGGTTTGGACAAGCTCCTGGAGGAAAGGTCCATAAACTATTATTAAAGGCGACCTGGGAAATCCACTGCTTGCCCCAATTCAAGCATTGTGGAACCTGTGTCTTTTGGGGAAACTGCTAGATACTTGTGACCTAGATTGGCCAATGTTGGAAACAAGATACTGAGCTTGATGGACCTTGGTCTGACCCAGTATAGCATATTTATTTATTTAGACAGTTTTGTATACAACCTTATCCTTCAATCAAAGTGGTCACAACACAATTGGGGGATACATTTAACACAAGGGGATATGAGACACATACTTTCAGGGAACATGGGCAATGGAGGGTTAAGTGGCTTGCCCAAGACCACAAGGAGCACCTGTGGGACTAGAAACACCAGTCCTTCTGGCCCAAGGTTCCTGTCCTCTAGTGGGATTTGAACCTCTGCCCTTCTGGCCTGAGGTAACTTGCCCCAACCATTGGGCCACTCCTCCACTATCTCATGTTCTTATGTTCTTATAACTGTTTGAGAAACTGAAGAGTAGCAAATAACCTGGAATGGATGGTATACATCCAAGGGTGTTGAAAGAACCGAAATTTGAGATTGCAGATCTACTATCAGTAATCTGTGAAATATCAATAAAATCATTAGTAGTTCTTGAGGATTGGAGCGTAGCTAATGTAACTCCAGTTTCTAAAAAGGGTTCCAGGGGTGATCCGGAAAACTACAGACCAGTGAGCCTGACGTCAGTACCGGGCAAAATGCTAGAAACCATTATAAAGAATAAAATTATTGAACATATAGATAGCGATGGTTTAATGAGAGAAAGTCAACATGGATATAGTCAAGGAAAGTCTTTTCTTACTAATCTGTTATATTTTTTTGAAGATGTGAATTAACAGGCAGACCAAGGTGAGCCGGTTGATATAGTACAGTGGTTCCCCGTCCAGTCCTCAGGTACCCCAGGCGAGTCATGTTTTCAGGATATCCACAATGAATATGCATAAGATAGATCTGCATGTGCTGATTTTCAGAAAGCCTTTGATAAGGTCCCTCATGAGAGACTCTTGGCCAAATTAAAAAGTCATGGGATTGGAGTCAGTGTACTATTGTGGATCAGGAACTGGTTAAAAAATAGAACGCAGAGGGTAGGGCTAAATGGCCATTTTTCTCAATGGAGAAAGGTGAATAGTGGAGTACCCCAGGGATCTGTGCCGGGCCTGCTGCTTTTTAACATATTCAAAAATATCCTGCAAATGGGTAAAATGAGTGAGAGGACACAGAAGTATTCACAAAATTATTCAAAGTTGTTAAACACAAGAGGATTGTGAAAAATTGCAAGAGGACTTTAAAAATTAAAAGAGTGGATGTCCAAATGCCAAATGAAATTTAATGTGGACAAGTACAAAGTTTTGCAGCTAGGAAAGAACAACCTAAACTATGTTTACATGATGTAAGGTACCACCACCCTGGAAAAAGATTTAGGTGTCATTGTGGATAATATATTGAAATCCTCCGCCCAGTGTGCAACAGTGGCCAAGAAAGCAAATAGAATGCTAGGAATCATAAGGAAAGGAATGGAGAATAAAACAAAGGATATTATAATGCCTCTGTATCATTCGATGGTATGACCGCATCTTGAATATTGTGTGCAGTTCTGGTAGCCATATCTTAAAAAGAATATAACTGAAGTAGAAAAGGTACAAGGAAGAGCGACAAAAATGGTAAAGGGGATGTAAGGATATCCCTACAAGGAAAGTCTTAAAAAGGTTAGGGCTCTTCAACTTGGAAAAGAGACGGCCGAGGGGGGATATTACAGAGGTCTATAAATTAATGAATGGAGTGGAACAGGTAAACATAGTTTGGTTGTTTACTCCATCAAAAAGGAGAAAGACTAGAGGACACACAATGAAGCTACAATGCAACCCATTTAAGACTAATAAGAGAAAATATACGTTTACTCAACGCATAATCAAACTCTGGAATTCAGTGACCAGAAGGAAACAAAGGGTAGTGGTGGTTGGAGACTCTCTTCTGAGGGGTACTTAGGCGTCCATCTGCTGACCAAACTTGATGTCCAGAGAGGTATGCTGTCTGCCTGGTGCCAAAATCCAAGATGTTACGGAGAGTTTGCCGAGACTCATCAAGCCCACTGACTATTACCCAATGTTGCTAATCCATGTTGGAACAAATGATACTGCCAGGTATACCTCGGAACGTATCAAAAGTGACTTCATGGTTCTGGGACAGAGGGTGAAGCAGTTAGGTGCACAGGTGGTGCTCTCTTCAATCTTCCCTGTTGAGGGTAAAGGCCAAGGCAGAGAGGCTCGCATCTTGGAGATGAATGCATAGCTGCGTGGATGGTGTCATCGAGAGCGTTTTGGTTTTCTAGACCATGGGATGCTGTTCCAAGGGTTGCAGAGCAGAGATGACATCCATCTGTCCAAGAAAGGTCAACGCGTCTTCGGTAGTAGACTGGCTAATCTACTGAAGAGGGCTTTAAACTAGATTCGTTGGGGATGGGTGAAGAAAGCCCCCAGGTAGGTGAAAATCCCCAGGTAGGTGATACATTAAATACCTTTATGGAAATGGGTAACAGGGGTAACATATGGAGAGCAGTGTGTATAAATGCCCGTAGCATGGGAAATAAGATCCCTAATGTTGAAGCTTTGGTGGGAGTAGCTGACTTGGATTTAGTGGCAGTTACAGAAACATGGTTCACAGAAAACCATGATTGGGATGTAACTATACCTGGCTATACTTTATTCAGAAAGGACAGGGTAGGAAGAAGGGGAGGAGGAGTGGCACTATATGTAAAAACTACTATTAAAGCTTTGGAATTACAGAGCTTAAAAGGGAGAGAGGAGGCATTGTGGGTTAAACTAGAAAGAGGGAAAGAGAAATCTATTTGCATTGGTGTGATATACAGACCTCCCTCACAAGAGGAAGAGGTGGACAGAGTTAGAACATAAGAACATAAGATATGCCATACTGGGTCAGACCAAGGTCCATCAAGCCCAGTATTCTGTTTCCAACAGTGGCCAATCTAGGTCATATGTACCTAGCAGTTTCCCCAAGAGACACAAGTTCCACAATGCTTGTACTGGGTCAAGCATTGATATCTTCGGTCACTTCTTAATAATGGTTTATGGACCTTTCCTCCAGGAACTTGTCCAAACCTTTTTTAAACCCAGCTACACTAACAGCCTTTACTACATCCTCCGGTAACAAATTCCAGAGTTTGATTACACGTTGAGTGAAAAAATATTTTATTTTATTAGTCTTAAATAGTTTACCCTGTAGCTTCATTGCATGTCCCCTAGTCTTTCTATATTCTGATAAGGTAAACAATCGATCTACGTTTACCCGTTCCACTCCATTCATTAATTTATAGACTTCTATCATATCTCCCCTCAGCTGTCTCTTTTCCAGGTTAAAGAGCCCTAATCTTTTTAGCCTTTCATAGGCGTATCCTTCCATCCCCTTTACCATTTTGGTGGCTCTTCTCTGTACCTTTTCTAAAATCGCTATATCCTTTTTAAGATACGGCGACCAGAATTGCACACAATATTCAAGGTGCGGTCTCACCATAGAACGATATAGAGGCATTATAATATCTTTTGTTTTATTTTCCATTCCTTTCCTTATACCTAGCGTTCTATTTGCTCTCTTGGCCACCGCTGCACACTGGGCCGAGGGTTTTAACATGGTATCCACAATGACGCCTAAATCTTTTTCCTGGGTGGTGGTTCCTAATGTGGAACCCTGCATCGTGTAACCATAGTTTGGGTTGTTCTTCCCTAGGTGCATAACCTTGCACTTGTCCACATTAAATTTCATCTGCCATTTTGATGCCCAGTCTTCCAATTTATCAAGATCCTCTTGCAATTTTTCACAATCCTCTTGGGTTTTAACAACTTTAAATAGTTTTGCGTCATCTGCAAATTTGATAACCTCACTCGTTATTCCATTTTCCAGGTCATTTATGAATATGTCAAAAAGCAGCGGACCCAGCACAGATCCCTGGGGTACACCACTATTCACCTTTCTCCATTCTCTAATTGAAGACATACGCAGCATTGCTAGGAAAGGGGAAGTGCTACTGATAGGAGATTTCAATATGCCAGATGTTGATTGGCACATTCCTGCTGCAGTATCATCTAGAAGTAAGGAGATCCTGAATTCTCTACAGGGAGAACTATTCAGGCAATTGGTAACAGACCCCACACGTGAAGGGGCCATACTGGACTTGGTGCTTACCAATGGTGAAAGTGTTTCTGATGTTGTAGTGGGAGATCATTTTGCATCCAGTGATCACCAGATGGTGTGGTTCAGTATTAGGACTAGGTCTGTTAGAATCCATTCCAAGGTGAGGATCTTAGACTTTAGGAATACTAACTTTGCGAAGATGGGCCAATACCTCAGGGAGTCGTTAGTGGAATGGGAACAGCTGGGGGATGTAGAAAAACAGTGGGCAAAACTGAAAGGGGATATTTTGAGGGCACCCAACATTTTGTTAAAATGGTAAATAAAGGTAAAAGGAAAAGGAGACCGCTATGGTTTTCGAAAGAAGTAGCTGAAAAAGTGAAGAAAAAGAGGGAGGCCTTCATGAAATACAAGAGATCACAGAGAGAGGAAGACAGGCATCTGTATTTGGAAAAACTTAGAGAAGCTAGCAAAGTAGTCAAGAAGGCAAAGATTCAAAAGGAGGAGGAAATAGCCAATGCAATAAAATGGGGGGATAAGACATTTTTCAGATATATTAGTGAGAAGAGGAAGGGCAAAAGTGGTATTGTCAGACTCAAGGGTGCAGGGGAGGAATATGTAGAAGCTGATAAGGATAAAGCGGAATTGCTTAACAAATATTTTTGTTCTGTGTTCACAGATGAAGAACCAGGAGCAGGACCTCAGAAAACATCCACAAATAGGAACAGAAGTGAGGGACATCTTGAACAATTTTCAGAAGACTGTGTTCGTGAGAAACTAGCTCAACTTAAAGCAGACAAAGCGATGGGACCGGATGGGATTCACTCTAGAATACTGAGGGAACTTGGGGACATTCTAGCAGCTCCACTGACTGACCTTTTCAATGCCTCGTTGGAGTCGGGAGTGGTGCCAAAGGACTGGAGAGAGGCTCATGTGGTGCCTTTACACAAAAGCGGAAGTAAGATTTTGTTGAAAACTTCAGGCCGGTTAGTTTAACTTTGGTGGTGAGTAAATTATTGGAAACGCTACTGAAAGAGAAAATAGTGAGGTTTCTGGAGTCCAGCGGATTACAGGATCCAAGGCAGCATGGATTCACCAGAGGCAGGTCTTGTCAGACAAATCTGATTGATTTCTTTGACTGGGTGACCAGGGAGTTGGACCGAGGGAGAACCGTAGATGTGATGTATTTAGATTTCAGTAAAGCCTTTGACACTGTTCCTCACAGGCGACTTATAAACAAACTGAGCACCCTAGGGATGGACCCTAAAGTTACTGCTTGGGTTAGAAATTGGTTGGGTGGGAGGCGACAAAGAGTAGAAGTAAATGGAGCTCACTCTGAGGAGAAGGATGTTACCAGTGGTGTGCCCCAGGGATCTGTCCTTGGTCCGATTCTTTTTAACATCTTTGTTAGTGATATAGCGGAAGGACTGTCGGGTAAGGTTTGCCTCTTTGCGGATGATACCAAAATCTGCAATAGAGTAGACACCCAGGAAGATGTAGATAACATGAGGAGGGATCTAGCTAAGCTTGAAGAATGGTCTAGAATTTGGCAGCTGGGATTTAATGTTAAAAAAATGTAAGGTCATGCATTTGGGCTGCAGCAATCCAAGGGAGCAATATTGTATAGGGGATGAAGTACTTTTGTCCACTAAAGAAGAGTGGGACCTAGGCGTGGTTGTGTCTGATGATCTTAAAGAAGTTAAACAGGTAGAAAAGGCTAGAAGATGATTGAGAAGAATAAGGCTAGGTTGTGTGACAGGCCATTTGCTTTGACACACATGGCCTGCCACTGAGCCAAGCCATGCTCCCTCCCTCAACCCCGCTGCCAGAGTCAGCGGCTGAGCTTGGAGGGGGGGGGGGGGTTGGGGGAGGAACGGCCTGGATTTCTGCCTAGGGTGGCCAGTCCTGAGAACCTTATAGTATCCTTGTGCTTATTACTAGTGAAACTCAGAAGAACTGGTTTTCTTTTCTGCCATATTACTTTTCTTCATCTGTTTTTCTGTCAGTAAACTTAATTTTGTTTTGGAACAACATTATGTATGAGAAGGTTATCTTTGAGCATCTGTGAACCTATTGCATTGGAAGAACCTTGGTCCAGAGCTGCAGCAGGTTTCCCAGGACTGTGGTCTCTGAAGTTGGCCTTTTGTTCTGCACAGGAAGGATCCCGTGGAAACGAGTTATACTAAGGTTAAATGAAAGCTCTGAGGCCAACTGTTTTTCCTTTAAGGATCCAGTTGTAGTTGCAAAATGGCTGCTGGGACTAGAAGTGAGAAATTAATGAGAAGCTTAATGAAGGGCAGCTGTGCATATTTATAAGGAAATGAATATTTATCTAGGGATATGCTAGTAGTTTGGATACACTATAAAGGCAAAAAGGGAATGACATGGTAAGTGGACTAATGAATATGGAATTAGCGTAATGCTCCATTACACTCAAGCCCAAGTGAATAAGGGAAGACTTCATTATCATTCAAGCTAACTGGTTTGCTAATTACATTAAGGAGTTGCAGGGAGATAATATTAGGTAAGTTAAATAATATTAGATATGAAAAAATGAGCAGTGTTTACATGAGAGGTTGCAAATGCCCCGCGGTGCAATGCCAGACCTCGTCATATAATAACATAGTAAATGCAAAATGCAATGTGTGCTTTTAAGTCAAAGCTGATTCCTGGTGACCCCACAGCTCCTGGGTTTTCTTGCCAGCGTGATCAGAAGTAGATTGCCAGGTCTTCCTCTGAGGCATTGGAGGGTTAAGTGACTTGCCCAAGGCCACAAGAAGTGCCAGTGGGACTTGGTTTCCAAGCCAGTGCTCTAACCATAGTTAATAATGGCAGGTAAACACTGAATAGGCCCATCCAATCTGCCCAGTGAGGTTTTTATATTTTTAACTGTCATCTCATGCAGACTACCCCCAGGCCTTTTTGGATAGTTAGAATAATTGTTACTTCTGCTCGGTACAGGCCATCTCAATGCTTTCTTTCTATCCTTTTGGAACAAAGGGATACTTTATACTTATCTCATGTCTTTCTGAATTTCTGTAGCGTTTTTGTCTCCACCAATTCCTTTGGGAATTCATTCCATGCATCCGCTACCATAGAAGAAAATATCGTCTGATACCACATCATGGTCCCCAGTGGAAAAGGTTAGTTTGTGCATTAATACCTTTGAGGTACTTGAAGGTTTGATCACATCACAAACTCCTGCAAGAATATCGGTCTTGCCACTTGATGGAGGTGAGGCTTCTTGGATGCTTGCTTCCTGATTTTCATTTCTCATTAAATTGTCTATGAACTTAATGGAATCAGTTTCCAAACAACTGAAAAGCTTGGGCGCCTACGGAAAATAAATGAAAATCTACTCCTCTAATGAAAGTACACCCTAAGCCTTCAACTGAGGTAGGAGTGGCTCAGTGGTTGGGACAGGTTACCTCAGGCCATAGGGCTGGTGGTTCAAGTCTCACATGGGGACAAGTAACCTTAGGCCATGGGATTGTCTCCAGTCCCATGGCCACTCCTTGTAGCATTGGGCAACTACTTAACCCTCCATCGCCTCAGGTACACTTAGATTGTGAGCCCTTCAGGGACAAGGGAAATAAAAAGTATCTGTTAGTATATACATGCATGTAAACTGCCCTGATGCACAAGTGCCTAAACCATTAACCACCAGTGTGTAACATCACCCTTTAGCTGAGAGAATGCTGTATGGTGACACCCTTGGTTTAGAGCAGGGGAGCTCAACCCTTTCCTCGGGACACATCCAACCAGTCAGGTGTTCAGGACAACCACAATGAATATGCACGAGAGAGATTTGCATACAATGGAGGCAGTGCATGCAAATCTCTTTCATGCATATTCTTTGTGGTAATCCTGAAAACCTGACTAGCTAGATATGTCCTTAGGATGAAGTTGAGAACCCTTGGATTAGAGTATGTTACATAGCACTGTTTTATCAATGTAAGGTATTGTATGACATCCATCTTTAGATGAAGCTATGCTACATGGTGTAAGCTCCTTAGACAATCAGGTGTCGATGGCACAGATCTTTCATTAGGATGGAGTTGCTTGGTATCTGTTTTTATATGAGAATGCGATGCGTGGCATTGCTCTTTAGACAAAAGAGTATAGTATAACACTACTCCTTACCCAAGAGAGATTGTATGGCATTGCTCTTTAGAAGGAGGTGTTAGGTGGCATCACTTTTTGGAGAGTGTTTATGGCACAGATTTTAGATGCGGAGGTATTGTGTATATAAGGGGGCATTAAAAGGCACCTATTTTTAGATGAAGGACTTTTCTCTTTAGATGAGCATTTTATGGTTTTGGTCTTTAGATCAAGAGCTATCATATGACATAGATGTAAGTGGACTTAATTTTTGAATCTTTATGCAAAGGGAACCTTGCACTCGTTACTAGGTTAGTGTTTCTTCCAGCTGAAAACACATGAATAGAGGTTAGAGTAAGGGTAAGACTTGATCACATGCTATGGTGCTCCTCTCCAGGACTCAAGAGTGATGACCTCTAAGGTGATTTGCTGAGTCTTCGGGGAGGGTCATGAGAGGGATTCTGCACTGGGGAGTCAGGAGAAAGCAGGGAAAGTGTCTGTTACTGTAAAAGTCTTGAAAAGGCCTAGAGCGGAGAAAGGGAAATTAGGGGGTTTATTGATTAAGCTGGGCTAACGGTTAACACATCGCAGACTCCCGAGAGGGGCAACGCTCATCTGCCGACTCTAGCCCAATCGGGGCTGTGGGAGGAGGAGCAGCAGCTCCTTTAAAGAAAGACCGCCACCAGCGGGAAGGAAGCCATCGCAGACTCCCGAGAGGGGCAACGCTCACCTGCCGACTCCAGCCCAATCGGGGCTGTGGGAGGAGGAGCAGCAGCTCCTTTAAAGAAAGACCGCCACCGGCGGGAAGGAAGCCATCGCAGACTCCCGAGAGTGGCAACGCTCATCTGCCGACTCCAGCCCAATCGGGGCTGTGGGAGGAGGAGCAGCAGCTCCTTTAAAGAAAGGCCGCCACCGGTGGGAAGGAAGCCATCGCAGACTCCCGAGAGGGGCAACGCTCATCTGCCGACTCCAGCCCAATCGGGGCTGTGGGAGGAGGAGCAGCAGCTCTTTTAAAGAAAGACCGCCACCAGGCAGACCTGCGCCTGTCCGGTCCGCGCCTCGCCAGAGGGCCCTTTGGCGTGGCCCTTAGGTGGAGGCCACTGACGGAGGCCACTCCCCATCAGGTTGACATCGGTCCAGCACTGAACGAAATCAGAGCTCCGGAACACAAAAACGCAAGTAACATCTTAATTCTCCCAGTCCACAACGCAGAAATCACCAGGACATAGGACTCAGAACTATTTGAATTGAATTGAATTGTATAATAGTGTAATTGTATAACCGGGTAACCTACCGTCTCCAGCTGCCTCTGATATACTATGTATCTGTTCAACCTGCTATCTCTGATGTATGGTGTAATTGTATAATCTGCCATCCCCAAACTGCCTCTGATATATGGTATATTGTATCTGTCATCCCCAGATATCTCTGACATAGTGTTTAGTTGTGCAACCTGTCAGCTTCAGTTATCCAGCTATCTCTGATATATTGTGTAATTGTATAATAGACCATCCAAGTTATTCTGATATACTGGAAATTCACCATCAGCCTCTCATACAACTGTGCCATACCCACCGCAAGAGCATAGGAACCAGGTAACTCACCTGACCCACCACCAACCAAGACTCCACCTCTGACCCTCCTCCAATCCACACACACAAAATGGCCCTATCCAGCACTATCACAATTACTCTCTACCTCCTCACCATAGGACTAGGCAATGTTACCGGCCTGCACACTAGCCACAATCACATACCAACAATCCACAATTACAGAAGGAGGTGGCCAGACGCCCCCTTCCACAACCCAAGGGAATCTACCCGAACTCCCCACCACCATCTTCTACTCATCACATTACAACATGATAAGAAAAAGATACAGGAAGAAAACCCAATCCCCCAACATCTGAAATGTGCACTGATAAATGCCCGATCGGTGCGCAAGAAATGGCCAGTCATCTCGGACATGATATCACTACACAGCCTCGACCTACTCCTGATCACTGAGACATGGCTTTCTTGCGATGACAACGTGCTACTCAACCAACTCCTGCCTTCCAATTTCTCCATACATACATGTCATGGAAATGGCAAAAGAGGAGGAGGTGTTCTAGCCATTACCAAATCTGACCTCCAGTTCAACCTCAAGGAAGCAACCAGCTCAACACTCCTGGACACGATCTCGATAGCAAACAGGTGCTGCTCCTTCATTCTACTATACCGAGCTCCATCAGCCGACCCAGACGCCCTATCAACGATAATTGACCTGGCCTCCAATACCCAGAGCCCCCATACATCAAGTTGGGTGCTAGGAGACTTCAACCTACCATCACTGCAAGACTCCCATGCAACAGCTTTACTCGGAGCTCTACAGGATTTAGGGTACATACAATTAATCAAGGATCCAACCCATGTCAAAGGAGGCATTCTAGACCTAATATTCACAACTGAGACAACCCTCAACGCACCAACCATCCCGGAGCTATCAATCAACCCAGTTCCATGGTCGGATCACAAGCTAATCCTATTCAAAGTTCCCCTTCCCAGATGTAGCCAAAAGGAAGAAAGAGGAATGAGTGGCCATCACAGTGCCCCCCCGAGAAGATTCCAGCCATTCAACAAAGATCTAATCCTGAATACAACGCTCCCACTAACTACCTCACCGGCAAGCAACCCAGATGATTTAGTCTCCGATCGCCGTATGTCCATCAACTAACAAACTCCAAGGGAAGCGACGCTCTGCAACCTGGTATTCATCTGAGCTGAAGGCCTCATGCACAACCCTAAGGAAACTTGAGAGACGATGGCGACGCTCACACTCAGAAGAAGACCGAACTGCATATATCTCACAACTCGCGGCTCATCAAACCGCAGTGACGGAATCAATGAGACGTTACCACGCAGACACGCTAAAAAGATCTCTGAACAAACCTCACGACCTGTTTGCCCTCGTCAAGCGTTTGACAAAGGAACCTGCCTCTGAACATACAAGCGAAATCCACCCACAAATTTTTGCCGACTATTTGCAATCCAAACTCTGCCAGACCGACAACAACCCAGCACCTAGCAAGATCATTGAACCATGCGATCAGACTCTACTCACCATCTTCACAATACCACCTAAACTGCGCATCGAGGACACCATTGCAGGCATCAACATGACCACCGCCCAAACTGATCCATGTCCTGCGTTCTGGATCAAAGAACTACGGACCGACCTCAGTCCCTTCATTTCCAGATTCATGGAACAATCATTCACAACAGGGACTTTCCCACGTACCCTCAAGCGCACATCCATAAGACCATTACTAAAAAATAACAAGCTCGACCCTCAGAAGCCAGAATCATATAGATCAATATCAAGCATACCGTTACTGGCAAAAATAATGGAAAAGGAAGTACAAAGACAAATCCAAGAGCATATAGAAACTAACGCACCACTGGACCCATGCCAACATGGCTTTAGAGAAGCCCACGGTGTGGAAACACTGCTCACCACTCTCTTCAGCAGCATATTAACAGGCATTGACAACATCCGCCAAGGGTTCGTCCTTGTCTTCCTAGACATCGCAGTGGCATTCGACTCCGTGAGCCATGAACACCTCCTGGAACGACTCAAGGGGAAGGGAGTCACTGATAAAGCACTTGAGTGGTGCAGGTCCTACCTTTCTGACAGATGGCAGCAGGTACGATCCAACGACACTTCATCAGATCTGTTCCATCAAAAGCAAGGTGTCCCACAAGGCTCCTCCCTCTCCGCCCTTATGTTCAATATATACATGCAGCCTATCTGCAACCTGATACGGTCCTTCAGTGTTAACTGCATGATATACGCGGATGATGTGTTGTTATACATGCCTTTTGCAACAGAGAACCCAGACCTCACTCCATTAACGAACTGCATAAACAAAATATCCAACTGGCTGCAATCTCAAAACCTCAGGATCCAACAGAAGAAAACGGAAGTGTTCATTACAAGGAACTGAGACTTCGCCGCTCCGTCCTTCTTGAAAGTGAAGGAAGCTGACCTCCGAACCAAGCCTACTATCAGATACCTCGTCACTGTAGACCAGCACTTGGATATGAAGGCGCACATAGGAAACATTGTAAGAGCGGTATACCATAAAATCCGTTCCCTTAGACACCTACGATCCCTGCTAGAGCCAGATGATTTCAGGACCATCTATCAGGCCCTAATCATACCACATTTTGATTTTGCGAACTCAATCTTACAAGGGCTCCCTCAAGCCACCTTGAACCCACTGCAACTGGCGATGAACGCCACAGCAAGAGTCCTACATGGAGCATCCAGGAAAGACCATGTCTCACCCATCCTAAAACAACTCCACTGGCTCCCGATAAGAAGTAGACTCACATACAAGACATTATTACTTACATTCAAGGCCATCAAAGGGCTCTCATCTGCATCACTAACAGATCTGACCCTGACGACACCCTACAATAGGGACAGACGGGTCAGTAACACTCAACACACTGGTGGTCCCAAAATCAATTACACAATGCACCAAAGCAACAGCAGGCAGGGCCTTCAAATTCTGTGCACCAAGGTGCTGGAACAGCCTCCCTCAAGGCATCCGAGCAATCCCAGACCTAATGCAGTTCAGAAAGGCCTTGAAACACCACCTCTTCCTCCTGTATTACCCAGTAACCAATGCAGACACTGCAACCACCTCACAGACCACCCAAACCCCCAAGACTGAAAACAAAAAGATCAAGATTATGTTATAAATTGTAAATAGTTACCCCTGTTATCCAAGTTGTATTACCTGTTCAACTGTAAACACAAAGTACCATCGGAAATGTGTAAATTCATTGTTCATTGTAAACCGCGCTGATGCTGAATAGCGCGGTATAGAAGAGACTATAAATAAATAAATAAAATAAATAAATTTGTAACTAGAGGTTCCATTGAACTGTTAGCCCAGCTTAGTACCCATACCGCTAATTTATTTATTTAGCTGTGCTTATATACTGCTTTTCACTGGGTCAAAGCGGCTTACAGATATAATCTAAGTCTTTTGTCCTTCACTAGATTCAAAGTTGGAGAGGAAGACGAGCTGCTTCTTGCTTTAGTGCCCTGGTAAAGTGCAGAGGATCCAGGGGATTTCCTCTGTTTCAGAAGAGAAATCTTCCCAAAGAGTTTGCTGCATGGTGTAAAAAGAAGGCTTAAGCTGTTCTTGATCCAGAGTCCAGGAACAAAAGAGAAGGAAAAACTGTTCGCAAAGGAGAGATTCAAGCTCTGAAGAATCAGCTACGAAAAAGGGTACTTAGGAGTCAGGGAGTCCAGTAGAAGTTCAGAAGGAGTCCAAATTCCAAAAGAAGAGAGATGGGTGTCCTGAAGTATGTGACAGAAAAGATGTAACCCCATTCTGCACTGTATGCTTAAAGACTGAGCATCTATAATTTGAACTACTGCCTTTTGTCTGTTTGTGCTGAAGAACCATGTATCCAATAAAAGACTTTTTTGGGGGAAAGTTACCATCGCAGCCAGAGTAGCAGCGGAGGAAGCAGGCTCCTGTCTGGGCAGCCCCGACGTCACCGGGGGCCTCCTTAAAAGCAGCTGCGTGAGGAGCAGAGTTGGCCCAAGGGGGGTGCGGGGCCATGTGCAGAGACTCAGTGCAGGCCTCATTTGCATAAGGGGCCTCATTTGCATAAATATTTGCATAATGTTACCATACACTAACTTTTAGTAAACATGCCTCTTAATGAGTGTATAGATAAAGAAAGACTAAAAGATTTCTACATTACTATAATCCAGTGCCAACTGCCAGGCACATTAGGAACTACTACAAACACCGCCCATTTAGAACCCATAGCAAACCCGCCGTATCATAACAGCACTACCAGGACTCATAAAGCACCATACTCTTATCTATCAAAAGGCAACACTGCAAATATTAAAACAATACATTTCAGAGAATAACAGTACGTGACCTACTGGGGAAAGAGAACAAGTGGCAATAAACAGAATACCTCAGCTCAGTTACACATGCAGAACATAGACCTTCACCAAACAAGGAATCACAATTTAGAAACAGGAAGACAATAATTAAACAGGGAACCCCAAAAGCCAAACTTGGAATGTACAACAACACTGTAGAAATAAAACTATAAATTAATTTCCTCTTGTACTAAACAAAGCACAGATGTTAATGATGCACATTTCCCAGAGCTGACATATTCTACTTAATAAACTCAAAATAAAGAGATATTTTTCTTCCTTTTGTTCATTTTTTTTTCAGTTGCAATTGCTCCAGCCACTTTCTTCTGGTTTTTTTGTGTCTTCTGCTAACTCTCCATAGTCTGCTGTCCATTTGTCCTTTATTCTCTCTTCTAGTTTTATTTCCATTCTCTCTCTACATCTGCTTTAACATACTAATCTTTCTCCTTTTGCTCTTTCCTCATTCCTATTTCATCTACTCAAATTTTACCCCTCCATCCTCAATCCCCACTTACTCTCCCAATACCCAGCCAATTGTAGATTTTTCTTCCCTCCCAACACAAAATATTTTTCCCCTCTCCATTTCACTCTCCCAGCCCCATCCCATTCTATTCCTCCCCCAACATCAGCTCCCTTCTAGTTCCAGCCCCAGCCAACATCCGCTCCCTTCTAGTCCCCGCATCAGCCCATTTCCAATCCTATCCTAGCCCCCCATCAGCCCATTTCCAATTCTATCCTAGCCCCACCATCAGCTCATTTCTAGTCCTAAACCCCCCCATCAGCACATTTCCAATCCTATCCTATCCTAGCCCCACCATCAGCCCATTTCCAATCTTAGCTCCCCCATCCATTTCCAGTCCTACTCGAGTCCCTCCATCAGCTCATTTCCAATCCCAGCCCCCCCATCAGCCCATTTCTAGTCCTTTCCTAGCCCCACCATCAGCACATGTCAAATCCTAGCTCCCCTCCACTCAGCCCATTTCCAATCCAAGCCCCCCCATGAACCTACTTCCAGTTCTAGCCCCTCCTTGAGTCCATTTCAATCCAAGCCCTTACCACAGTCAATTTCCAATCTTAGCACTCCCAACAGCCCATTTCCAGTCCTATCCTAGCCCCTCCATCAGCCCATTTCCTGTCCTAGCCCCCCCACTCAGCCCATTTTCCAGTCCTAGCTCCCTCCCCTCACAGCCCATTTCCATTCCAAGCCCCCCTCCCCATCAGCTATATGCAGTTCAAGCCCTCCCTTCCACTCAGCCCAAGACAAAGGTATACAAGGTCTGGCATTAGCATGGTGCAGATCATATTTGAGCGATAGGTCACAACAAGTCAGGGTAGGATCCACTACATCTGACCCATTCATACTCAAACAAAGAGTCCCCCAAGGTTCATCTCTTTCATCTCTCATGTTCAATATATATATGCAACCAATCTGCGACCTGATCCGCTCTTTCAACATTCAGTGCTTAGCATATGCAGACGATATCCTGATGTACTCATCCTTTAAGCTTGACCAACCGGACTTCTCAGCAATAACAAAATGCTTCAATGCAGTTTCCGAATGGCTCCTCTCCCAAAACTTACGCATTAATCACAGCAAGACCGATGTCCTTTTTGTCACTCGAAATCAGAAGTTCATACCACCGCCATCCCTTTGAGTCAACAACTACGACCTCACAGTCAAACCTACCATCCGGTACTTGGGCATCACCCTTGACCAAAAGCTGGACATGTCACCGCATATCAAGAATATCACCAAATCTATTTACCACAAGATATGGTCATTACGCCACCTTCGACCACTTCTTGACCCTTCAGATTTCCACTCCATTTTCCAAGCACTGGTAACCCCCCACCTTGACTTTGCCAACAATATCCTCCTTGGGCTCCCACAAGTAACATTGAACCCGCTTAGGCTAGCCATGAACTCTGCGGCTAGAATACTTACCGGAACATCTAGATTGGATCACATAACTCCAGTACTGATGAGCCTACACTGGCTGCCTTTACAAGCTAGAATCATATACAAAGCCCTCGTTCTTTTAAGGCCTCAAAAAATCAGCCCCCCACCCCACTCACCGAGCTCATCCAACCTATGCCACCCAACAGAAGCAGACGCTCGTTATGTTTGAACAAACTAGAAGTGCCTAAAACAATCACGAAATGTTCAAAGACGACATCCAATAGAGCCTTCTCACTATTTGTACCAGGAGCATGGAACTCTCTCCCCCCAGAAATTCGTTCCATCACTAATATCATTTCCTTCAGAAAGGCTATCAAACATCATCTGTTCCTAAAATACTATTCCAATCTCATCCCCCCCAGCCAATCCCAACATAATACACGCCTTCACCAAGATTCACGCTTAACACAACCCCAACTAGAAAATTCGTTAGCCTGATACTCCTCCTGTTACCTATCCATTTTTCACATTACAATGCCTAATATGATGTTTTAATTTTTTACTTAACACTGTACATAGTTTTTCTCCCTGTTCATCCAAGTTTGTGTCCCTTGTTTATTGTAAACTCAATGTAACATGTTACATTGCTGTATATTTTGTTCAAATGTAAACCGCACTGATTGTAATAGCGCGGTATATAAGAAATGCAAATAAATAAATAAATAAATAAATAAATAAAATATCCATTCCAAACAACCATCCCCATCAGCTCTTTGCAGTTCAAGCCCCCCTTCCACTCAGCCCATTTCCAGTCCTAGCAACCCCCCTATAGCCCATTACCAGTCTTGGCCCCCCCATAGCCCATTACCAGTCCTAAGCCCCCCAACAGCCCACTTCCAGTCCTAGCTCTCCCATCACCCCATTTTCAGACTTAGCCCCCCCATAGCCCATTACCAGTCCTACCCCCCCATCAGTCCATTTCTAACCCCCCATCAGCCCATTTCCAATCTTAGCCCCCCAAAGCCCATTACCAGTCCTAACCCTCATCAGCCCATTTCCAGTCCTAGCCCCCCCATAGCCCATTACCAGTCCTAACCCTCCCATCAGCCCACTTCCAGTCCTAACCCCCCCATTACCCATTTTCAGTCAGCTCCCCCATAGCCCATTTCCAGTCCTAACCCCCCCAATCAGTCCACCTCCAGTCCTAACTCCCATCACCCCATTTTCAGTCTTAGCCCCCCCCCATTACCAGTCCTAACCCCCTTCCCCCCATCAGCCCAGGTAAATTTAAAACTAAAAAAAAAAAAAACCTGGCTACCGCTGCCACCATGGTAGCGGCAAAACCAAGTGTCCTGTGCCCCGCCTGCCCGGCAGAGCCCTCCCGGCATCAGCTCCATCAGCAGCGGGCTTTTCGAGCCGTGAAGGGAGTGTTTCCCTCTCGCGGCTCTGTTAAGCCCGCCAGGGCTGATGGGAAACAGGAAATGTCTGGTCCGAGGGATCGGCATTTAAAGGTAAATGTTGGGTGTAATTTGCCAGCAGACTCAGTTATCCGGACCGTTTTCCACCTCCTCCCCCATCTTTCCTCCCCCATCTCTCAACCTACTCTAGACACTGTGGGGGATGTGTTTCAGCAGAGTACTCCGGTACAAACGGATGGAAAACTGAAACCTGTTACTTGGTCTCTCTCCTGCTCCCTGTGACATTAAGGAAATATCTGAGGTTCAGGTAACCTTAGCGGACATTTGGAGGGTAGTGACATGGACAGAACATACTCTTGTGTGCACAGTTTCTCAGCTATGTGCTTTCTCTTCGGAGATAGTTAGTAAGCTGAATTTGGTTGAGGAGAAGGTTGGGGTTTGCTTAATCAGGTTTCTAAATGTGAAAATCTGTGTCTCTCTTTACAGGCTGTTAGTACATTCAATATTAAGGATAGTTTAGCTATTCATCATAGATTGGAATTATATGAAAATATGTTTCGGGTTAGAAATATTTGTTTCTTAAATTTTCCTATGTGTCATTTATTGTCGCCACAGATTTTGCTGTGAAAGTACTTTAGGGAGGCTCTGGCTTTGGCTGGTGATGATTCCATAGGCATTTCTAAGCTTTACTATTTATCTGGATGGAAGGTTTCCAGTGAATCTCAAGTGGGTTCGATTTGCTTCAAGGCCAGCAAGACCTTGATTTGACTAACTTCCTTGAGGACTCACAGGATACTATAACATCCTGAGCTACTCTCGTTGTAACTTTTGTTTCTGAACAAGATAGAAATTCCGTGTTTAAAAGTTATTTTAAGAACAAGGTAGCATTATTTTGTGGCGCTAAGGTACAATTATTTTCTGATGTCTCCAGGGCCACTCAACTTAGGAGAAGGGTTTTTTTGGCCTTGAAACCTAGGGTGTTGGCCCTTGGGGCTATGTTTTTTGTTAGGTATCCCTGTAAATGTTTAATTACGTTACAGGGATCCAAGTATGTATTTATGGATTCCTTACAATTGGAGGCTTTTCTAGATGAAAAAGAGGGACATGAGGTTAAAGGGTGAGGATTGGAGGATATAGAATACGGGCTGTGTATTTAGAGCAGTTTAGGCTTTATTTTTTTTTTACTTGTAATCTGTTTTCTTGTTTTTTCCCCCCGAAATGTGGGCTTTGAGATAGTGGTTGTATTTCCTTTTGGTACTGTTTAATTTCTTATTTTATGTTGAAGTGTACTAAGTTTCTTATATACTTGCTTTGTAAGTATTTGACTGAAAATTGATAAATAAAAAAAAATAAAAAGACTTTTTTGGAATAGTATTACTGGACTGGAGTATCTCCTTTAGCTTTAATAGTATACCTTGAGCATTGACGTGGCCACTTCCTTTCCCCCATCAAAGAATTCATGCCAGGTCTTGCACAGAGAATCCAAAGCATAGACTTGGATCCAGTGAGCCCCCCCTTACCCAGAAGGGTGGCTACATTTAGCGGAGAGAACACAGCTCTTTAGATGTCAGTGTAATGCAATGTGTGCCATTGAGTCAGGGCTGACCCTTGGCGACCCAGGCCCTGGGTTTTCTTGGCAGGATGTGACCAGAAGTAGATTGCCAGGAGTGAGTTTACAGCCAAGGTGGTCACCCAGTCAAGTACTAGCTAGGCCTACTAATACTATTCACTTGTATAGCGCTCTGTAGAGATACATGTAAAAGATGGTGCCTGCTCATCGGAGCTTACCATCTAGTCAAGACAGACAACACAACTGCTGAGGACAAGGATACATCTAGGGGAATAGTAAGGAAACGCATAAGAGACTAAGGATCAGGAGCCAAACGCAGCCTTGAAGAGGTGAGTTTTCAGCCTGGATTTGAAAAGGGCCAGAGAAGAAACCTGATGTACTGACTCAGGTAGTTTGTTCCAGGCATAAGGAGCAGCAAAATGAAAGGCCTGATCCTGCCTAACTTCAGAAACCAGCCAAGAGCAGGTTATTCAGGACAGCTGAAGGCTCACTCTTTAGATAAGAGAGTGTTATATTCTGTTGTTCTTCAGATGTCACAGCTTAGATGAGACAGTGTTGAATGATGCTACTCTTTAGATGAGAGGGTGTCCTATGCCATTGCTTTTCAGATCACATAGTATTATATAATGTTGCTGGTCAGATGAGGAAGTGTTGAATGACACTGCTCTTTAGATAAGATCATTGTATGGTGTCACTTGTTAGATGAGGAGCTGATGTCTGGTGTCACTCTAAAAGTGAAGGGGCATTGAATATCATCACCTTTTGGAAGGGAGTGTGTCAAGTGGTATCAATCTTTTATTTTTTTAAGTTTAGCATTTTTATTAACTTTCAACATTTACAACCATTTAGTAACTTACAAACCTTTTAACCCAATTTTTGTATATACCCTCCTACATTACTCCCCCCTTTCTCCCATGACCAAATTTAGCTTACTCTTCCCCATAGAAGAAGAAGGTGAGGAATAACTCAATCCTTAAAACCTTTACCTATAGATTGCATTCCTATGTCATCTACTCTTAATTTCTACATCTATGGGGTTATCTAGGTCGACCCCCCACCTGCCCAATGCCGAAAGGGTTCCATACCCTCTCGATTTCTTGCACTCTATCTCTTCTTACAGCCGTCATTTTCTCCAATCTATAGATCTCATGCATGTACGCTTTCCATGCATCCAAGGCTAAGGGATTCACTGCTCTCCATTTTTTAGCTATTTTTCACCTTGCTGCTATTATCCCCATACTAATTAACAGTCCTTTGTCTCCCTCCCATCCTTCCCCTCGCATTCCCAACAATACGTTCTCTTTATTCCAGGCTACTTCATTTCCAGTAATCTGAACCACTTCTCTGCGCACTGCTTCCCAAAAAGATCTCACCTGGGAGCATTCCCCTCACATATGGCAGGAATTCCCCACTTCTGCACATCCTCCCCAGCAGCTATCTGTCGGCCTACTGCCTTGGCAAAACAGTCTAGCAGAGGTGAGGTACCACTGGTATAGCATTTTATAATTATTCTCCACATGTCATGCTGCTATCTGACCCTCTGTCATCCCCTTATAGACTTCTATCCAGCTCTGGTTGTCTAGGACGATCCCCAAATCTCTCTCCCAGTGGCACTGAAAGGATGTCTGTTCCTTGATATTGGATTCCAATAGCAGGCAATATATTTTAGATAGGCCTTTCCATCTTGCAAAGGGACGCCAACACATTTTCTCAAACACTGTTAAGCCAACAGCTATCGCTTGGTCCCATCCACCCCCCATCAGCCAGTGTCTCACTTGTAGATAGCCATACAGATCATGCTTCTGCGGGTCATACTGTGCCTGTAATTTCTCAAATGAACATATTATCCCTTTGGGGCATAATTGATAAACTGTATGTAACTCCCTCTGCTCCCTTCTTTTGAATAAAGGATCATCTATCCCTGGGGGAAACCCTCTATTATATCGTAATGGCTGTAGTAGTGATTTCTCCCCTTGCAATTGCCCCCCTAACCTCTTATTCCTCCATAGTTCCTCTATGTGTTGTATAATAGATGGTATCTTTTGTTCACGCACCTTCCCCACCCATGGTCTACATCTTAACGGACAACTCTGTGTCTCAGCTTGAGAAATCTGTACACACTTTTGCTGCTTTTCCTCCTGCCACAATAGTATGTTTGATAATTTGACTGCCGCATAATACCAATATATACTGGGTATTGCTAAACCTCCCATCTCTCGTGCTTGATATAATACATGCCTCGCCATCCTTGGTGGTTCCATATATAATGGAATATTTTATTCTTTACCTATCTAGCACTTTCTTTGCCATCTGCTCTGGTAGTGTCTGGAAAAAGTACAGCACCCTGGGTAATATCACCATCTTTATGCTCACAATGCGCCCCAACCTAGACAGTGGAAATCACTGCCATCGGTCCAAGTCCTCTAAAATTTTTTTCCACATGGGAATATAATTTATGTTATATAGTTGTGTGACATGCCCACTCAACTGGACTCCCAGATAGCATAGGAGCCCCTTGGTCCAGTGGAAAGGAAACCGGTTCACCAAACTCTGCCGTTCACTGTCACCCATCATTAAGTTCAGAACCTCAGTTTTCTCCATATTGGCCTTGAATCTTGATACCTCATAATATTTTGTCAGCTCTTCTTTAAGCCCTCCCAATGACTTCACTGGCCCTGTTAAAGTTAAGAGGATTTCATCCACAAAAAGCAATATTTTTTATTCTTGGCCCTGTATTTTTATTCATCTAATTTCTGTACTATTGCATATTCGAGATGCAAATGGCTCTACTGATAGGGCAAAAAGAAAGGGGAACAGCGGGCACCCCTGCCTTGTCCCTTGATGCAATGTAAAAAAGGGAGACTACCCCCCAGTTGCTACTGGGTTAGCATAAAGAACATTCACCCACTCCACATAATAATCCCCTATGTCCACCTTCCGCATAGTAGTGCACAGGAACTCCCAATCCACCCTATCAAACGCTTTCTCCGCGTCAATAGCCACCACTATTGCTGGTATTTCTTCTTGCTTTACATACCTACAGAGGCTGACCACTCTTTTGACATTATCCCTCACCAATCTCCCTTGAACAAGTCCTGTTTGGTCTGAATCAATCAACTTCGGTACATATCTACCCAATCTTGTGGCCAGTAGACGCGCTAGGATCTTCACATCCAAATTTATAAGGTAAATAGACCTCTGTGAGGCACTTTGAGGCATCTTTCCCCGGTGTTAATAAGACATTAATTCCTGTCTGTCCCATAGAGTCTGGTAATCCCCCCTTGCAATCTATTATAAATATGAAGAAGCTGCGACGCTAACTGTGCTTTGAACCGCTTATACATTTGTGCCGTAAACCCATCTAGCCCTGGAGCCTTACTATTCACAAGAGCAGTGATCGCTCTCTCCACCTCTTCCAAACGAATTGGGTACTCCAATCAGGGATGATCCTCCTCCTTCAGTCTGGGAAGTTCCACTTGCTTGAAGTAGGCTGCAATAGCTACTGCACTCTGATCCCCCTTCGCCCTATACAATTCCTGATAGAAAGTTTGAAATTTATTTCTGATCTCCTCATCACTATACGTCTATCCTCCCCCCTTCTGCTTTATCTTTCCTACAGCTAATTGTGCCTTCTGCTTTTTGAGGCTCCATGCCAACAACCTCCCCGGCTTATTGCCGTGTTTATAAAACCATTACCAGGCACAGTGCAGTTGAAGTGCTATAGATTAAGCACATATGTCATGTACCTGAGAACGTGCTGCTTCCAGCTCTTCTCTGTAGCTCCCCCTGCTCCCCCTTCCCTGATGTCTTTCCAGCTCTTTTAGGGTCTTCACCGCTTTCTCCAAATCATGCCTACGTGCTCTCTTCTTCCTAGCTCCCCACCGGATGAATTTCCCTTGCAAGTGCACCTTAAACACGTCCCAGACTACCGCTGCTGCTACCTTGCCCCCCTCGTTATGCTGAAAGAATTCCTCAATATCACTGTTGACCTCTTTCATTATTCCAGAGTCCTTTAATAAACTATTGTTCATTCTCCAGTATCTATCCCCTTCTTGTTGACTCCATTTTTTCAGCTCCATCCATACTGCCCCATGATCAGACCATGTTATTGGTTCATAATCTATCTGGACTAGAGCGACTTTGACCAATATCAAATCAATACATGAGGATATATCATAGGGTGAGGAATGGTATGAATACACCCTATTCTCCGGGTGTGTCTCCTTCCAGCCATCTACCAGATGTCAAAGTTGCATTAGCTTTCTCAATCGCTGTCTTGAAGTGCGACACCCCCCACCCATTCCTCCTGTGCTATTCAATTTGGGTGAGAGTACATATTAAAATCCCCCATTACTAGTACTTCTCCTTCTTGGAACCCAGTGCGTTCAACTCTGAGGCGATCAAAAACATCCCCTTGTTGTGAGTTCCGGGCATAAATGTTAATTATCATAATACTTTGTCCCTGCAGTAGTCCCTTCAGTGCCACATATCTGTCCTCCTCATCTTTTAATACCCCAAATTCCTTGAAGGATACTGTATCCTGAAGAAGAATAGCTGTCCCTCCCACTCCCCCCCTCTCTTAGATACACAATAGCTCTGGTGGAATCTCTTGTCTTGCAGAACCCTATGACCCATCAGGCTTAGATGCATTTCCTGCACACAAACTATATCTACGTGCAATCTGTTTAATTCTTTAAACAATAAATTACGTTTTTGGGGTGTGTTCAGCCCCTTGGCATTTACAAAGCCTATCCTTAACCCCTTCATTTAAAACATATACCCCCTTCTTCCTCTTTATCCCCTTCCCCCTCCTCTCCTACTTCTTCTCCATCTCCCTGTATCTTGCTGCCCCTTTCCTTTGACTCCCTGAAGCAAGTGACGTTTATCTTCCCTGCCTCACTCCTCTACCCCCTCCCCTTCCCCATGGTCACCAGGCACTTTCATTTCTTCATATACACTTCCTATCCACACATCACCCTTACCCATTCAACCTCCCATGCAAACGACTCATATCTTTATCTCTTTTTTGCGCACATCCATTACCCATCCCCTTCTTTATATTCCACCAATGTTCAGAAGTCAGTCCTAAGAACATAAGATATGCCATACTGGGTCAGACCAAGGTCCATTAAGCTCAGTATCCTGTTTCCAACAGTGGCCAATCTAGGTCATAAGTACCTAGCAGTTTCCCCAAAAGACACAGGTTCCTCAATGCTTTTATTGGGTCAAGCAGTGATATCCCGGGTCCTTTTTAATAATGGTTTATGGACCTTTCCTCTAAGAACTTGTCCAAACCTTTTTTAAACCCAGCTACACTAACAGCTTTTACCACATCCTCCGGTAACAAATTCCAGAGTTTGGTTACACGTTGAGTGAAAAAATATTTTCTCTTATTAGTTTTAAATAGGTTACCCTGTAGCTTCATTGCATGTCCCCTAGTCTTTCTATATTCTAATAATGTAAGCAATCTGTCTACGTTTACCCGTCCCACTTCATTCATTAATTTATAGACTTCTATCAAATTTCCCCTCAGCCGTCTCTTTTACAGGTTAAAGAGCCCTAATCTTTTTAGCCTCTCTTCATAGGGATATCCTTCCATTCCCTTTACCATTTTGGTGGCTCTTCTCTGTACCTTTTCTAATAACGCTATATCTTTTTTAAGATACAGTGACCAGAATTGCACACAACATTCAAGGTGCGGTCTCACCATGGAACGATACAGAGGCATTATATTATCCTTTGTTTTATTTTCCATTCCTTTCCTTGTGGTCTTGGGCAAGCCACTTAACCCTCCATAGCCCATGTTCCCTGTAAAATAGTTATCTCCAAGTTATAATGCCCTGTTCAATGTAATTTCAGTTTGTTCAATGTAAACCGCACTGATGCTGAATAGCACGGTATATAAGAGAATGTAAATAAATAAATAAATATAAATAAATGATACCTAGCATTCTATTTGCTCTCTTGGCTGCCGCTGCACACTGGGTGGAGGGTTTTAACATGTTATCCACGATGACACCTAAATCTTTTTCCTGGGTGGTGTGATTGCTTGTAGAGTGTGGCGATTGCTGCCGTGGCAGGCGCCGTCTCCCTTCCACTCTCTGCCATGTTGATTCTTTGTGGTAGTCCTTTTCCCTCTCAGCTGGAAAGTCCAAAGCTCTTGCTATCCCCAGTTCCTGAATTGCCACTAACACCTCTGCTCTGTTGCGGCTCCGGATGGTAAGCCCCTCCTTGGTGACTGCTAGGCCTACCGCAGCTTTCCGGTTATATCCTCGAGTTCCCTTCTCCTCCTCAGTGTAGCTGGTGCCAGGTCTTCAAAAATCTCCACCTTATAATTGTTCCAGTTTAGTCCACCTGCCTTTCGTGCATGGGTTAACACCTGCTCCTTTAGGCTGTATTTATAGCAAGAGTCACAGGCTGATGCAGAGGCTTTGCGGACAGGTTAGCTGGCCTTTTGCACCTGAAAAGGACAGAGTGCTATGGAGCGCATGAGAGCCACAGGAAGGGACAAGTCTTCCTTCAAGCAAATACAAGAGGGTAGAAATGGGAGAAGTGAAAGGGGAAATGGAAGCTTGGATGGGAGTGTGAGATAAGCAAGGCCTGATGATGCTGGCAAAGGAATGAGCCAGAAGAACTAGGGAAGTAAGATTAGGAAATGGAAAGCTGGTAAGTAGGTAAATGGTGAAAAGAGGAAGACTGATGATCGTAGGAAGGAGAAAGAGGAATGGAATGAAGCTATAGTTAGGTAAAAGGCAAATGAGAGAAATAGAAGGATCAATGTCAGAGAGAGATGTAGCGCAGGAAAGGAAAAAGATGACAGTGAGTGTGAAGAAATAGAAAATGAAAATTGGATCTCGGAAAAGGACTTAGAAGAAAACCAAAAAGAGGAAGTAGAAAAGAGACTGGGACCAACACAACTAGAAAAATAAGATGATCAGACAATAAAGATACAAAACAGTGTGAGTTTTTAGAGAATAAATATTTCAGCTTTGAAAATGTGTATTTTTTGTAGCTCATTGCAGTGGGAAATGCATTTCTTTTTCTCTTTCTTCTATGTTTCACAGCTTGGTGTCTGATCTTAGGGTTTTGCATTTCAATTTTTCTCTTTTGTAGTTTCTTAATCTTTAATTGGTTATGGTCTGTGTTTTCCATGTGCAATCGATGCTGGATCCAGAGATCCCCACATGTCCAAAGGAGAAGTGCGGGGAGCTCTGGACAGGGGTGGGAGGGGTGGACCAGAGGAGGAGCGAAGGGAGGGCAGAGGTGTGGCGCTCAACCCGGACATACAGGGCCGATTCTGGTCATGAGCCTGTAGGTCAAAGGGCTGGCAGTTTGAAGGGGAACTTATTCCACCTTGGAGGTGGAATAAGTTCCCCTGAAGTTCGTGCGGCCGTTGGTGGGACCCAGCGAGGAGGTGAGCAAGGGCAGAAGATTCCCTGGAGCCTGATCCCGGCCATGACAGGCCCATCCGGGGGTTGGGCGGTAGGGAAAAGGGACAGTAAGCGGCTTGCAGGCAATCTGGGTTCCTTGCAGGAGCCTTGGGTGGATTGGATGTGCTGTTCCCTCTGCGCCTAGGCCCTTGGATTCGGGGCACGGCCGGGCCGTCCAAGCCCTGTGCACAGATTCTGCTCCTGTGGGAATAGCTCCTGCGGGTTCAGATTCGGGTGCAGGTCCAGGCCAAAATCTGCATTTTGGACATCCTGGCCCGGACGTACCCCGTTCAGAATTGGCCTCCACCTGTATACTTGCGGGGCATGTTAGGGGGAAGCAAGGGTAGCCCAGAAAATGTTCCATATAGTGGCAATATTCAGCCATTATTCGGGTAAGTTATGCATTTAGTTTAGGTCTGCGGAATATCAGGTCTAGCCTAAACAGTACATAACTCTCTGTATATTCAGCACGCTATCTATATGACACAGAATACGCAGATTAAATTAAATTAAATGGGAAGATGGCATTTAACAAGCCAATGGGCTGGAAATTTACCCCTGGTTCTGCAGCTTCCACTGCAAGATCGGACCTGGGGTGAGCCCTATATTGGTCTAGGATACATCTTTTGGAGTGATCCACTTTAAAAAATTAGGATTCTTATAGTCAGTTTGGATTAATTTCCTGTACTAGATCAATTTTACCCTAAGGATTTTAGTATTCCTTGAGTATTGATTTTGGGGTTGTGTCCTGTGATGAGGAGAGTGTGGCTGAGCTCATGGAAACAGAGGAAAATCAAAAATCTACCTTTAAGGAAAGAGACAGGCAGAGAATCCAGGCCACACCCAAGCTCTGCTAACCTAAGGGCAGGCTTGGAAACTAATGAAAAACAGCTGAGCAGGGGGCAGTGCACAATAGGAAAAAAACAGCTTTATAAACCCAGAGGAACAGGAAGGAAAGGGAGTTCACCAGGGAATTCACCAGGGAGTTCACTGGGGAGTTCGATCGGGGATTCGATCGGGGAATTGACCGGGGAGTTGGAGTTGACCACAGAGACTGCTGGGTAGAGAAGCACCCAAGAAAGACCCACAGAGTTCGCCGGGGAGGAGACCGGTGGAGACTTCCGTGGGGACTTCATAGGTGAAGACAACACCCCAAGAGAAAGTCAGGCTTGCAGGAAAAGTACAAGTAGTTCTGAAGCCAGCAGAGGTGTGGCTGCGAGGATTACTGGCCAGCAGCAGAGTGCAGTTTCTACCCAAGGCTCCTGCAAGGAACCCAGATTGCCTGCAAGCCGCTTACTGTCCCTTTTCCCTACCGCCCAACCCCCGGATGGGCCTGTCTTGGCCGGGATCAGGCTGCAGGGAATCCTCTGCCCTTGCTCACCTCCTCGCTGGGTCCCACCAACGGCCGCACGAACTTCAGGGGAACTTATTCCACCTCCAAGGTTGAACTTCTGGCTTTCCTTATAGTAGTGCTAGGCTCCCACCTGTATGAATGCTGAAGCCTCTCCTCTGGCAGTGAGGTCTGGGAGACTCCCTGCTCTCTCTTGGTCCAGGTAGGTAACTAGCCACAGGGTGTGCCTTCCTTCCTTCTGCTGCCCTGGCTTCTCTCTCTGAGCTGCAACCTGGTTTCTCACAGGACCTCCAGCTGCCTGTAGTCTGGGTGCTTTTCCAGCCACGTTTCTCTGAGGCTTCGCCTCTGCTGCTTCCTGCTTCTCTGACACGCCCACTGCTTCTCTCTGAGGAATCCCAGCACTCCTTTCTCTCTGGGGAATCACAGCACTCCTTTCTCTCCGGGGAATCACAGCACTCCCCTGCTGGAGCTACCCTCCGGCTTTTATCTCTCTGTTCCCTGCAGGCTGGCTCGGCTTTCTTGCCCAGGTGAGTGTAATCAAGCTCTGAGCTTGCTGTTACGTCAGAGCTTGAGTGTGTCAGCTCTGCTCCTCTCTTTCCCTGTTTCTCATGAGCTGTATATGCTGGCTGACTATCAGTTTCAAAGGTAAATTCCTCCTTTCTATCTATTTGCATAGGTTCTGTGTGGGCTTCTACGTCACATATCCCCCCCTTAAGATATTATGGGCTGGTGAATCCACATTCTCACAGCTCATAATCACCGATCAGGTCTTGATATGTTCCTCTACTCTAGACAGACTAGCTTCCACAGTTCTCTCATGCCAGGTTTTGAGGACATTCACATGGTATACCTGACGGCGCCCTCTGTCATTCTCGACCACATATGAAACTGGGCCTATTTGCTCCACCACTTTATAGGGACCCTTCCACCGAGTCTCAAACTTCGGACCGGCGTCCGCTATCATCACCATCACCTTCTCCCCCAAAGATAGTTGACGAGGCTTTTTCCCTCGATCGTAGTATCCCTTTTGGCGTTTTTGACTGACTTGCAGGTTTTCCCCGGACACCTCAGAAGTTCTTTGCAACCGACTTCTCAGCTCACGTAGGAAATGTGGTACCCCTACTGTCTCCACTTTGGGCTCCACCCATTGTTCCCTCAGAATGTCTAAGATTCCACTTGGGGCCCGGCCAAACATTAATTCATAGGGGGAAGTTCCTAACGAGGCCTGCGTATGCTCGCGACAGGCGTACAGGACAAAAGGGAGCAGGACATCCCACTCGGACATCTTTCTGTCCAGGCCTCGCCTCAGCATTTGTTTAAGGGTCTGGTTTAACCTCTCCACCAGCCTATTGGATTGGGGGTGGTAGGCGGCGGTTTTTACGTGGTGAATCCCAAATGCCTCCCATACCTGGGCTAAATATCGGGACATAAAATTGCTCCCACGGTCGGTAAGCATCTCCTGGGGAAACCCCATTTCACAAAATAGTTTAATTCTAGAGCAATGGTTTTGGCAGAGATGTTTCTCAAAGGAATAGCCCACGGGAACCGGTTGGCCTGATCTATCACCACCAGAATGTATTGGAATCCTTTAGGTGTCTTAAGAAGGGGTCCTACGATATCCATCGCCATGCGTCGTATGGGTTCCGATATTGTGGGGGTAGGAATCATGGGCACCTCGGTGGGTTTAGCGGTTCCTAGCCACAGGGTGTGCCTTCCTTCCTTCTGCTGCCCTGGCTTCTCTCTCTGAGCTGCAACCCGGTTTCTCACAGGACCTCCAGCTGCCTGTAGTCTGTGTGCTTTTCCACCCACGTTTCTCTGAGGCTTCGCCTCTGCTGCTTCCTGCTTCTCTGACACGCCCACTGCTTCTCTCTGGGGAATCACAGCACTCCCTTCTGTCTGGGGAATCACAGCACTCTCTTCTCTCTGGGGAATCACAGCCCTTCTTTCTCTCCAGGGAATCACAGCACTCCCCTGCTGGAGCTACCCTCCGGCTTTTATCTCTCTGTTCCCTGCAGGCTGGCTCGGCTTTCTTGCCCAGGTGAGTGTAATCAAGCTCTGAGCTTGCTGTCACGTCAGAGTTTGGGTGTATCAGCTCTGCTCCTCTCTTTCCCTGTTTCTCATGAGCTGTATATGCTGGCTGACTAACAGTTTCAAAGGTAAATTCCTCCTTTCTATCTATTTGCATAGGTTCTGTGTGGGCTTCTATGTCACAGTACCTAGCAGTTTCCCCAAAAGACACAGATTCCACAATGCTTGTACTGGGTCAAGCATTGATATCCTGGGTCCCTTCTTAATAATGGTTTATGGACCTTTCCTCCAGGAACTTATCCAAACTTTTTTTAAACCCAGCTATACTAACAGCCTTTACTACATCCTCCGGTAACAAATTCCAGAGTTTGATTACACGTTGAGTGAATAAATATTTTCTCTTATTTGTCTAGATCGACTGCTTACGTTATCAGAATATAGAAAGACTAGGGGACATGCAATGAAGCTACAGGGTAAACTATTTAAGACTAATAAAAGAAAAGAAACTTGTGATTTAGAGGACTATTGGTTTGTATGTATCCTGATCTTGCTCATAATACTCAGAGAAGGAGACGATACTCAGAGAAGGAGACGAGAATTTCTCCTCCTACGTCCTGGTGTCCAGCAAATGAGAGGTCTTTTTCCTTAAAAATCCTTCTAAGTGTTTCTTCAAATATCAAACCGTTCCTATATCTTTTATGAGCCCTCCCAACAGAATAGAATGCTAGGTATCATAAGGGAAGGAATGGAAAATTTAAAAAAACATATTATAATGCCTCTATATCGTTCCATGGTGAGACCGCACCTTGAATATTGTATGCAATTCTGGTCGCCGTATCTTAAAAAGGATATAGCATTATTAGAAAAGGTTTTGAGAAGAGCCACCAAAATGGTAAAGGGGATGGAAGGATACTCCTATGAAGAAAGGCTAAAAATGTTAGGGCTCTTTAACCTGGAAAAGAGGCGGCTGAGGGGAGATATCACAGAAGTCTATAAATTAATGAATGGAGTGGAACGGGTAAACGTAGATCGATTGTTTACATTATCAGAATATAGAAAGACTAGAGGACATGCAATGAAGCTACAGGGTAAACTATTTAAAACTAATAAGAGAAAATATTTTTTCACTCAACGTGTAACTTATGCAGTGCCGCATAACTCATTATATTGTTGCATAAAGTAGACTGTATTTATTCATCGTGTCTCCTTGTTAAGGGACTGGTTATTTATACCCTATTTTACCTGTTATACCTGCTTAATGCATACCCAAGTTTAATTTTCCTGTTTAATGTATACCCAAGTTATTATACCTGTTTCACTGTAAGCACAAATCACGAAATTGAGATGTGCAACTCTTATGTTCATTGTAAACCGCACTGATGTCGAATAGCGCGGTATAAAAGAGACGGCAAATAAATAAATAAATAAATAAATAAATAAATAATCAAACTCAAATTTGTTACCGGAGGATGTGGTAAAAGCTGTTAGTGTAGCTGGGTTTAAAAATGTTTTGGACAAGTTCCTGGAGGAAAGGTCCATAAATCATTATTAAGGGACCCAGGATATCAATGCTTGACTCAGTACAAGCACTGTGGAACCTGTGTCTTTTGGGGAAACTGCTAGGTACATATGACCTAGATTAGCCAATGTTAGAAACAGGATATTGGGCTTGATGGACCTTGGTCTGACCCAGTATGGCATATCTTATGTTCTTATGACATTTAACTACCATCATAGAATAATGCACAGGAAGTGGCTCTCTTCTAGTTGAACGGAAGTGCTGGAATGAAGGTGAAAAGGCATAGACTCAGGGTGGTGGATATGTGGAACAGCCTCCTGGTGGAGGTGTGGAGACAAGAACTATATCTGAATTCAGAAAAGCACGGGACAAGTACAGAGGATCCTTCAGGGGTGAAAAGGACTGGAAGGGCCACATGGTCTTTATCTGCTGTCGTTTTCCTATGTTTCTATGTTTACACCAGCATAATTTCATAAGAGTCAGTTTGATGTTCATAAAATGTTTCTCATGGGAAAATGTGTTATAAAAGTTACCCCATAGTCGTTCCTTGTGCTCTGCACATGACATTAATGGATTAATACTCATTGATGCAGGTTGGGAGCTTGAGAAATTGCTTTGAAGAGAGCCAGTCTGCCTCTTTTAATGAGCAGTATTGTTGTTGGTAATTAATGCTTGCCCCAATTACTCTCCGCGTGTGTGTTTAACTCCAATTTATATATCCTGCATTGAACTGTAATTATGCCAGCACTTGTTTCAAACTTGCTGTAGAAGTGTCCAATTAAATCCCTCACCCCCATAAGAGTGTCAGAGAACACCCCTCCCCCGCCCCGTGATTTTGGTTACATTCTGCAACTTCATAAATATTGGTACTAGGCTAAGGAAAAACACAAGTCAATCAAGGAGTCATTATTTTATTGATAATTTGTTAACTGACATTTTCAGATAAATGTATATTTACAATTCCGTACGAACATTCCTTTCCCTTCCCTTCCCTCCTCCCTTGTTGTATCTCTAGGCCTCAACTTTTCAGCACCATTCCTTGTTCTGCATCTGTTTAATATTTGGTGTACTACCTCTTGGTCTTTGGTGCTCCTCTCACTATGATATTCATTGGGTGGGGCAGAGGAGGGCAGTGCACTCGTCATGGGCCTCTACTGTACAGTAGTAATGGCTTTCTGTGCTGGAGCACAGTGACGTCTTAGACCCAGTGCAAGTTCACTACCCAAGAGGTGCAAGTGCTGCCTGTTCAGACTACAGAAGTCACCATTGCCGTCTCTGAAGCTGGACAGCAGTACACAACAGTTGTACTAAAATTCCTGCGCAGCAATGGCAAGAACATGCTGGGGTGCCGGTGAGATTTCGATGCCGTCCACTCGCTAGCTGTACCTTCCAAAGCTCTGTTTCTCTCACAACCCGCCCATCAAACAGAACATGCAACTTATGTTCCCCATTAGCTAAATTAAAGCCCTTCTCAACTAAGTTCCCCGAGTCCAAAGAATTTCATTATCTGCTTATCATACAATATATCTTGTGCATGTGTTTTTGTTAACTTTATTTCACATTGTCTACCTTTATTCTATGTAACGTTACTTGTTACATACGAACATAAGATATGCCATACTGTGTCAGACCAAGGTCCATCAAGCCCAGTATCCTGTTTCCAACAGTGGCCAATCTAGGTTGTTTCTATGGAATTCTTGATCATACGACTTTATGTAGCAATATTTGTAAATAGTTTACCACCGGTATCCAAGTTTATGTAGCAAGTTCTGTAAATAGTTTACCCCTGTTATCCAAGTTACTTGCCCTGTTATCTGTAAACTCATACATGTTAACTGTACTGAGCATTTCTGTTCCATGTAAACCGCGCTGATGCTGAATAGTGCGGTATATAAGAGACTGTAAATAAATAAATAAATAAAAATAAATATGTACCTAGCAGTTTCCCCAAAAGACACAGGTTCCATAATGTTTGTATTGGGTCAAGCATTGATATCTTGGGTCTCTTCTTAATAATGGTTTATGGACCTTTCCTCCAGAAACTTCTCCAAACCTTTTTTAAACCCATCTACACTAACAGCCTTTACTACATCCTCCGGTAACAAATTCCAGAGTTTGATTACACGTTGAGTGAAAAAATATTTTCTCTTATTTGTCTTAAATAGTTTACCCTGTAGCTTCATTGCATGTCCCCTAGTCTTTCTATATTCTGATAATGTAAACAATCGATCTAGTTTACCCGTTCCACTCCATTCATTAATTTATTGACCTCTATCATATCTCCCCTCAGCCGTCTCTTTTCCAGGTTGAAGAGCCCTAACCTAACTGTTCCCTGTATACTGCCGTGATTGTTAGATACAGCGGTATAAAAATGTTGCTTAATAATTCCTCGGGGCACCCAAGCTACAGCTGCACAACACAGCAATACCGGAACTCTCAGGCAGGACGTATCACACCGGCAGCATCGTTTCTTGATTTCATGTGAAACGACCTCTCTTTATAACCACCTATTTGTGGTAAAGATGACTTAGGACACAACTTCTCTTTGTCAAAAGGGAAACCTTGTACTAAAGTGTCACTCACATAAACTATACTAAATATTTTACATTTTTTGAATAAGACATGGGAATGGAGCCCTTTTTCCACTAGATGACCCTCTTCTACATCTTCTTACTATTCTAAATCCTCTGAGATTCTCTTTCGGCTCCCCACGGAAATGGACTCAAACCTCGCTTTTCCTTTTCAGCAATGTATTTTTTTGCATAGAATCTGTTTTTGGAAGCAGAGAAACATAAGATTAAAGGAGAACATTCTCTCCTGGAGATTCTCTTAAACTTATACACAGCTCACCATCTCATCAGATTTTTGCTTCTGTGTGAAAATCACGTGCAATGTGTCAGTGGAAAACAGCCTGCTATTTTCAGTGCAAAAAATGCACACTTGCAAATGTTTGATAAGGCAGCCCCAAACCTTTGGATTTGCAGTAAAGTGTGATTAGTGTTCCATTCAATTATTCCCATATGAAAAGATACAGTTATTTCGGAAGCCTTCCTTGAAGATTGCCAACAAACTCATTCCTGATTTTAAAGCTGTCCAGTGCAATTGGAGGTATTCTGGAGGGCACAGGGACAGCAGAAGAAAGGCATAAATTATGGTTAGGAAGTAATAGGGCATGTTCTGTCATTATTAAAAGGTGATTAGCCCTAATTTAGGAAGTAGGGAAACATTAATCTTAAAGCTCTAGAACAGCCTGCTTGCGGCAAAATGGATAAGAAGGAAGGAGAATCTCCCAGTGAACGCTTTCCAAACACCTCTGGGTCAAAATTCAGTCAGTGCGGCAAGCAGTTTTGAAAATCCAGCCAAAGTATTAAAAGAAACCCCTATGCGTATTCAGTGCCTCTCTATGGGGGCCTTTTACTAAGCAGCGCTAGTTGGCAGCAGGTGTTCTGGCACGCACTGAAGGTGTGCTGGGACACGCATCGCCAGCTAGCATGTGGCCATGACAGTTAGCGTGAGACACTTCCTGCGCTAACACTGCAACCCATGTTAGGGTTTTGAGTTAGTGGGTCAGAGGCAAAGAGTGGACGTGGTGAGCTCGGCACAGTTAGCACTGTGCTCACACCATGTACTAACGGCTTCAGCATGGGCTTACCTAATGCCACTTTGATAAGTGAAGTTAAGTGCACCCACACTAATGCCGCCCAAGTTAGGGGGATGTGCTCCGCATTAACTGCTGGGGAAATGCTTTCTACACCCCTGAGAGTTAACGCAGTAGTGTTGCATCTAATGTGCCATAGTTTTAGCATTTTTGGCACGTTAGGTGCAATATCCTAGCGCCCTTTAGTAAAAGGTCCCCTGTATATCAATATATGCACAGACTGTTGACTGCTGATGGATATACTGATAGTGGTTCTATCCATAAAGCGTTGCTATTTAGGGGCCTTTCTACTAAAGCACGCTGTGATTGTGGAGTGGAGGAGTAGGCTAATGGTTAGAGTAGCAGGGAAGCCAGGGTTCAAATCCCACCGCTGTTCCTTGTGATCATGGGCAAGTCACTTAACCCTCCATTGCATCAGGTACAAAGTTAGACTGTAATCCTACTGTACCTGAATGTAATTCACCATGAACTTCACAGAAAAGATGTGAGCTAAATCCAATTCTCTTTCCCTTTTTCACCTAATGTGCCGGTAGTGTGCAAAATCCAGGGACATTATGTGCAAAGCCACTGCATTAACTGTTGAGGGCACAGACAGCATTTTCCCAGCAGTTACCACATGGTGCCATGCCCTAACATGCGGTGCTATTACCGTGGGTGCTCTTGACTCTACCTATCGAGGTGAAAGTAATTGCTCTTGCACTAATTGAAAGCATGATAGCACCACACCCATTCTGCACCTTAACCCGCTCATTCAGCATTCAACCACATGAGTCACAGTGTAGAAATCAGCCCATGCTGTTACTACCCCACGCTAGGTTACCATGAGCTACGGCACACGTTTACCCCATGCTAACTGCATAGTGCACTTTACTAAAAGGGCCCTTAATTTAGGACCGCGTTTTTACTGTCCTAAATTTAATTGCACAGCTTTGCGGATGGTGGCTGAATATTTTTGGCAGTCCATGGAATTAAAGTTTTTATGGACCATCAAAAAAGAGAAAAAAGGAGAGAGTTGCTGATTGAATGAAAAATGCAAAAAAAAACGTGTACAAAAAATATAAAATGGACTGATGATGAAATTGTGAGTGCAGCGATATTCTGGTCACAGAAACAACATTGTTTGGATTTTGATGGTCCAGAAAAACGTTAATACTTTATTTGAAAGTAAATTGCAACAGAAACATGGAAGCACAGTCCGGTTCCCATTGACCAGGCAAAAATCGGACATGTGGAAGATGGACCCAATTCTGCCACTATGGGGCTCGGACGTACCCGCGATGGCAGAATTAGGGACACAGATGTCCAGGTGTTCCCCGTATGCTGATGAGATCACAGTACGGGGAGCTGCCCGTCCCGACATCAGAACACCACTGCTGGGGCGCGGGAGCAGTGGCGCCTTGGTACTATGGCAACGAGCTGTCTATCTGATGGCTCTGAATGCCATAGGCCAAATCTGCCCCTGCAGACTGCGATCTTGCCGACATCGGAGGCCCCCATGGCCCAGACTGTGGCTGCAGGGGCAGAGCATGGCAGACGCCCATGTTGCAGGGGAGTGCGGCATGCGCTGTGGAGGGCACCTGGAACTTAGTCCACCTTTAGGGTGGAATAGGCCCGACGTGCAGCTGAGTGCCGGGGGATGTACAGGGCCTGACCTGAATAGGCCCTATACGTCCTGACAGCTAGCCACACCCCCACTCTTGTCTCCGTTCCACCCATCCCACCCTCATCCAGCATGCTGTGTATGTTCAGGGAGTGCTTGAACCAGAATCGTGTTCCGGGCTGACTGCGGTTTGGATGTCCACCCCGGACGTCAAACCCCATAATTTGTTTTTCATAATGCCAGCCTTAGTGTTTTTCAGTGTTGCTTGAGTACTGCAAGGCTTTATAGGTACAGTTTCTATGTCCATGGCGTTATGCACAATGCCCTCATTCCACTCTGTGTGGGGAGCACCAAGGTGGTCTGCAAGAATTTTCAACAGATAGTGCCCCTGAAAATTCATGTTTTGTGGCTGCTGCTAACTGTGTAGAGCCCTTTACATATTGGGCTGGTTCTGTTAAAAAAATCAAAATAAAACAAAAAGAAATAATTTGGAATTAAAAATAAATGTGTGAAGCAACATTTTAGAAAAGCCATTTAGATGTCATTTGGAATGTCCAAGTCAGAACGTGTGAAATTCTGTAGGAGGAGCAGCAAAGACAGTGAAGTAAAATTGACCTATCTCCGCCAACAAACCAGGAAACAGGGAAGTGCAATGTCAACCCCCAGACACGTGCAGGGAAACAGCTCATTTTAGAAATGTGTACATATGAAATATACATGTTGGGGAAACTGGCAACATAGACGTACCCATGATGGTATTTCATAATGTGCACGTGTGTCTGTTGCCATGTACACTTCTCGGAAAGGGGAGATTTGCAGCAGCTCAGCAGCTCACAAAAAGGCCTCTGTACAGTATTTACTTGTACACTCTTTTAAGGGATCGAAAAGAGAGGAAGTCAGGGGGCATTCATTCCTCTCTTCTCCTTATGGTTGCTTGCTGACCATAACAAGCACTTTTCAAATGCCTTTTCATGCCCAGAAGCAGGTATACATAGAGACATTTCCATAGTGGTCATAAACATGCAGCACCATTCTGAAATCAACTATACATGTTGTAGGGTCGGTACCTGTGGCCTTTTCTCAACCAAAGCCTGAACCATGCAAACTCTTTTCTGCTGTTCAAGCTTCAAACATGAAGATCAAACAATTCTGCAAAATGATATACCATACAGCACAGCCATTGTTTTCAAGCCATGGCTACGTGCAAGAGAACTCACTGCTGAGGCCAGAAACTGTACTACTGGTCCTAGCATTTGCAACAATGTATGAATCTGCATACTAGCATCTTCTCTCAACATGGACTTTTGTTTGGAGAAGAACCACCTGACAATGGTTGCCTGATTTACTGATGATGACACACAGTATCTAAGACCAGCCAATCCTTGTGCTGTGACAAGGAAGTCAGGACAAAGAATTATACACTGAACACAGAGGGACATAGACGCTTTTAGAGACTTTGTGCACTATCTTTGGTCTCTCCTTCTAGTTTCTGCCACACTGTGATTCTGCAGTCTTCAGCCCTACTGCCTGCCTGTCTCTGGCTGGAAAGTCAGACAGTGTACAAGAACAAGGACTAACCTCAGGAAGGAGTGAATCTCTCCCACAGACCTGAAGCTCTGTGTTATCACATGGCTCAGCCAGATGCCTGCAGCTTGCATTGAACCACTGCCATCCTTTGGACTTTGTGTCATTTCGGAGATGAATTCTTGGACCCAGCCACAATTGTCCTTCTGGCAGAGCTAAGGTATTGGTCTTCATTCTCCCAGGGGTGGGCCTAGCCAGACAGACAGCCAATTTTCTGTATATCTCAGTGCAGAGTGAATCAGTGACTTTGGTAATTAAAATAGTGATTTATGAACTGGGTGTAATTGTAATCATAGGGTTACATAACTTGCTACCTCATAATTCTAATTTATTCTATATCTGCATTATTTTTCTATCAGCAATAAAGTCTAATTTTCATATATACACAGGGATTGGTTCCCTTTATCTCACATGGTTCATTGACAGATAGACCTATAGTATCTTGGGAAAAGAGGGAAGTAGCAATTACCCCTAGACAAAGAAACATAGAAACATGATGGTGGAAAAAGACCACATGACCTATCCAGTCTGTCCTTCCATATCAACCACTACAACAGTCCCCTTTTTTCCTTTAGAGATCCTCTGTGTTTGTCCCATGTTTTTTTGAAGCAGCACAAAGGAGCTGGAGGGCCACGCTACTGGAGGAATGAGCTTTGTTGAATACAGGGTCTGCCCAATACATGTTTCGGCTGAGTCTTCCTCAGGGGACTGAGACCTTGTACAAAACCATATACATAAAAAAACATACATGTACAAAATTAATTTAACACAATAAATTAATATACAATTAAAATTATTAAAAAATTAAGGTAACAAGAAATGAAAAGTGGAAGTGGTACTGTTTATATCCTTTTGAAGGTGCGGTCTCCATAACTGCACACAATACTCCAAATGAGATCACACCAAAGACTTATACAGAGGTACTATCACCTCCTTTGTTCTGCTGGCCATTCCTCTCCCCATGCACCCAAGCATCCTCCTAGCTTTTGCCGTTGCATTTTTTTACCTGGTTAGTTACTTTAAGATCATCAGACACAATCACACCTAGGCCCTGCTCTTATTTTGTGGACAGAAGTACTTCATCCCCTATACTATATCACTCCCTTGGATTGCTGCAGCCTAAATGCATGACTTTGCATTTTTTAACATTAAATCTCAGCTGCCAAACTCTAGACCATTCTTCAAGCTTAGCGAGATCCCTCCTCATGTTATCTACACCTTCCTGGGTGTCTCTACTCTACTGCAGATTTTGGTATCATCCGCAAAAAGGCAAACCTTACCCGACAGCCCTTCCGCTATATCACTAACAAAGATGTTAAAAAGAATTGGATCAAGGACAGATCCCCGGGGGCACACCACTGGTAACCTCCTTCTTCTCAGAGTGAACTCCATTTACCTGTATCCTTTGTCGCCTCCCACTCAACCAATTTCTAACCCAAACAGTAACTTTAGGGTCCATCCCTACGGTGCTCAGTTTGTTTATAAGTCGCCTGTAAGGAACGGTGTCAAAGGCTTCACTAAAATCTAAATACACCACATCTAGGACTCTCCCTTAGTCTAACTATTGAGTATTTATATATTTATTTGGTACTGACAATAATCTCCAGAATGGCAATTTTTACAGACCTGCTCGGGCATGCCTCCGCCATGCCCCTGTGTGACAGACATGATTGCACTGGACACAGGTAAATTCCGGCCTTTCTAAAATGGCTCTTGGGATATGGATGTGACTGACATGTTTGAATGGGTGTTTTCAGACTTCCAAATCATAATAGAGTTAGATTGAGAGACAGTGCAAAGATGTGTTTTAAGAGCAGAGTTGAATTTTTTGAAAGAGGATTCCAAACATAGGGGGTCTTTTGCTAATGGGAGCGAGCTGGCAGCGCATGTTCTGGTATGTGTTGAAGACATGCTGGGACACACATTGTCAGTGCAGGATGATTCCCATGCTAACTGTGCAACCTGTGTTACGGTCACAAGTGGCAGGTTGGGGGTGGAGAGTGGGTGTGTTGAGCTCTGCACAGTTAGTGCTGTGTTCACACCATGTGCTAACAATAGCTGGCATTAGATGCACCTGCACTAATGCAACACATGCTAGAGAACAGGGCTGCATGTTAACTGCCGGGGAAATGCTTTCCACGACCCTGACAATTAACGTGGACATGTTGCACATCATGCAGCTAGGTTTTGGTGCTACTGGTGTGTTACATGCAACAACTCAGTGCTCATTAGTAAAAGATCCCCACAGCCTCTAGGGTAGATCATTCCACGGAAAAGGTGCCCTAAAATAAAATGCTGTCTGCCTGGTGGATTGGTATTATGCTCTGTTGGCTGGAGGCAAATAGAGCTGGCTAGCATGTATTGAGCGCAGGAGATAAGGAGAGGTTCATGGTGCTATCTGCGATGAGAAATATTCGGGAGAACCTGTACATACGCCTTTGTGTGTCAGAACTGCGATTTTATTGTACTCGTATATTGCATTCTGTACCATATGGGTAGCCAGTGTTCTTGCAAAAGCAGCGGTGTGGTATGATCGCATTTGTGTGCATTTGTGTGCAAGCGGAATTTTGGACAGCTTGCAGTGGTTTTAGCTGTGCAAAGGAGAGACCTGCATAGTTAGAATTACAGTAATCACCTGCATAGTTAGAATTACAGTAATCAAGCCGCCACGTAGTCCTTTGAGCAGAAGCGCTGAGAAAGCAACAAAACATCTAAATTGGCAGAAGAAAAGAACCTGTAATTACAGAGGGATGAGGGTCTGTATGGAGATGAATTCCTCGGTATCTGAGCTTAGGAGGAAGCTCTAAGAGAGGGGCTCTGCTTGGTTTTAAGGTAGGCCAATAAAAAGGTACCATCTGGTTTCTTTTTTGTTTTTGTTTTATTCATTTACCTATAAAGTGGACTAAAATGGCAACAACACCGCACGGTCCAAAATATGTTTGGTTGCCCCTGGGTCTCTTTCCTAGTTGTTTCTGTTCACTGCTATGGGGCAGGAGCCACTGGAGATTGTGGGAAACCCTAGTTCAAATTAATCCCTTCTACTTCCTCATTTTGCCCAGCGGTAATGGCAAAGTCAGTTTAGACCAGAGCCATGATAAAGGGAAACGGAAGGAAGGTGTTATAAAAATCAGGATATGCAGTGATACAATATTTATTTATTTAAACGATTTGTTAACAACTATTCGAGTTTTACAACATAGTGATTTACATAAGTTAAAACAAAGCTGTTTTAATCTATAACAAGACAATAATAGTAAAAGAACTAATAGGACATAGTGGAGGGATGACTAGAATACTATCAGGAATTAGAAGCTAATCTAAAGAATTGCTAAATACAAGAACAGAGGTAGATGAACTAGCAAAAGCAGCTAATCAAGGATTAATCAAAGGCCTTGTCAAAAACTCAAGCTTTTATTGCTTCTCAGACTTTTTATATGAGCTCTCTTGGTTGTGAGAATCTTAATGTTCTTTGAGGAGTGTAAGGGATAAATTTGGAACTGAGATGAATGGGAAACCTGATGAATTATCAGGCGAATCTTGAATTTAATGTGGTTTGCAACAGGAAGCCAGCATTGCGCTCGGTCACAGTCTCTTTTTTTTGTACCAATGCAAGGGACTAATTTTAACAGTGTTGAATGTAAATTTTCAGTCTGACTAGCCAATATTTTAACTTCCATTATCATTTGGGATTATTGAATTCCTAACAGTGAAAATTATTGGTCCTTATTCAAAAATGTCTGGTTACAAAATTAATGAGCCGAAACCAACAATGCTCTGACTGGTAATATCTATTGTGCAACAGAGATTTGCAGCCCAAGCATTTCATCGGAGATCAGAGGCCATGCAATATTTAAGCTCCACTTACCACAGTGATCTGGATATAAATTAGTTTACTTATTTATCATTCAGAATTGAAACCACCAATCCAAAGTTGTTTGCATGTGTAACTACAAAAACGGCACGATCGATTTGAGTAGTTAGAAATGCTTTGGCATGCATACAATGTGCTCCTAAAGAACAATTCTTTGAAATAAATATGAAAAAATGCTTGAAAAGCATGAACATGTCATTTTAAACAAGCACAAATGAACCTATGCACAACCCTAGAATAAATTATGCTTTCTTTATAAATGAAACTTCTCAGCAAATGTGTCTTTAGAGAAACCGCCCCAAAGTAGCCACAGGCATTTATACCTGCTCTCAAAGGTGCCGCAAATTTGTACCTGTTGGTATTAACATCCTGACAAATTTTCTCTACATCTGTGAATATTTTATAACACGCATGTGCAAGTCCAGACCTGGTACCGCATTCAGGGTGAAAATACACGCAGACTTTCTGTAAAAGTTCTTACCCACATATACGCTGGGCCGTTTTATAAAAGTCTATTTCTGCATTCTGCGTTGTTTCATCTTTAGAAATGCTTAGAAAATGATCCCATTGGTGCTTTTTAGAATTTCTCACTTGGGTATCTTGTAATAAATTCAAGCCCAAAACACAACTGTACCACTAGTAAACCATAGTATGAATGTTCTTGTAATCTGCCTAAGACTTGCTTGACTATGATGGAATATAAATATGACTGGATTATGCTTCCCTGTTATTTATGGAGCAGTTTTACAAAAATCCCATCATGTACCATCAAGCTCTCTACATAAATAAAACTGCACAGAGTTAGAAATGAGGGGGAAGAAAGGGGAAGTTCATTTCTCAAGTCTTGCTGTTGTCATCAGGTCTGTATTTGAAGGCGGGAAGGTTTTTGCTTACGGAATCAGAATGTGGATTCTAGTTGCTGGCTTGCAGTGCAGAGAGAATGAGTTTCACATTTGCCTTCAAACCTTATTCCTGCTACGGTTTTTCCCAAAAAGGATTAAAATAAGCCCATCATTTGTATTTACCTACAGAGTATTTAACAAAGATGAAAAATGGAAGCATTGTCTTCAAATCTTGCAATGGTATGTAGCCCTCAGATCCAAATGAATAAATCCTATGGAAATTGACTTGTGTGTTTTAAGCAGGAGATATGGTCTATGTACCGTATTATGGAAAGGAAGGAAAGACTTCTTGCCTTTGCAAGTAAAATATAATCTAATATGGAGGTAGAATTATCAGTGCCTTCTGTTCGGACACTCTATTTCTTATAGAGAATGTCAATCTTCCCTCTTTGCAAGACGAGCATAATGGATTGAAATTTGTTTTAAAATAATAACCTCAACAAAAAGTACATCTGTTTTTTCTCAGAAGTTGAAAAACGCCAGTAAAAGATGACCTTTATCTCTCTGGAGTCAGCCCCTATATGTCAGAGCACGTCTCTCTTCTTCTCAATGGAGGTGGTGGAGGCAAATTCAGTGACGGAATTCAAAATGGTATGGGAGAGACACAGTGGAACCGTTTATAGCAAAAGGATAAAATCAAAGCAAACTTAAATATCTTTTATACATTAATAAATACCTGCACGGTGCGGGGGTAACCCTTAAACACAGGAATAGAGAGGGGGGTGACTTACGTGGAGTGCTGGCTACAACCACTCAAGTGTCCTTACTAGGCAGACTGGTCTTTATCTGCTCTCATATACTACGTTACTACAGTATATGCATCATTGGATATCAGACTTATAGATATTCCAAGTTGTTTTGTATGTACAGTGTGTGTGGCCCCTCTCCCTGCAGGTACAGAATATGCTGATGAACATAAGATATGCCATACTGGGTCAGACCAAGGTCCATCAAGCCCAGTATCCTGTTTCCAACAGTGGCCAATCTAGGTCATACGTACCTAGCAGTTTCCCCAAAAGACACAGGTTCCACAATGCTTGTACTGGGTCAAGCATTGATATCCTGGGTCCCTTCTTACATAAGAACATAAGAACATAAGATATGCCATACTGGGTCAGACCAAGGTCCATCAAGCCCAGTATTCTGTTTCCAACAATGGCCAATCTAGGTCATATGTACCTAGCAGTTTCCCCAAGGGACACAGGTTCCACAATGCTTGTATTGGTTCAAGCATTGATATCCTGGGTCCCTTCTTAATAATGGCTTATGGACCTTTCCTCCAGGAACTTGTCCAAACCTTTTTTAAACCCAGCTACACTAACAGCCTTTACTACATCCTCCGGTAACAAATTCCAGAGTTTGATTACACGTTGAGTGAAAAAATATTTTATTTTATTAGTCTTAAATAGTTTACCCTGTAGCTTCATGTGCTGATGGCTGATGTGCTGATGGCTTTCCTATCTTTTAACCAGTTCCTGATCCACAATAGTACACTGCCTCCTATCCCATGACTCTTTAGTTTTGCCAAAAGTCTCTCATGAGAGTTAATAATGGTTTATGGACCTTTCCTCCAGGAACTTGTCCAAACCTTTTTTAAACCCAGCTACACTAACAGCCTTTACTACATCCTCCGGTAACAAATTCCAGAGTTTGATTACACCTTGAGTGAAAAAATATTTTCTTTTATTAGTCTTAAATAGTTTACCCTGTGGCCCTTTGCTCTGTATATACAGTGTGTGGCCCCTCTCCCTGCAGGTACAGAATGTGTTGATGGTCCTTTGCTTTGTATATACAGTGTGTGGCCCCTCTCCCTGCAGGTACAGGATGTGCTGATGACCCTTTGCTTTGTATTTACAGTGTGTGGCCCCTCTCCCTGCAGGTACAGGATGTGCTGACGGTCCTTTGCTTTGTATATACAGTGTGTGGCCCCTCTCCCTGCAGATACAGAATATGCTGATGGCCCTTTGCTTTGTATTTACAGTGTGTGGCCCCTCTCCCTGCAGGTACAGGATGTGATGACGGCCCTTTGCTTTGTATGTACAGTGTGTGGCCCTTCTCCCTGCAGGTACAGGATGTGCTGACGGTCCTTTGCTTTGTATATACAGTGTGTGGCCCCTCTCCCTGCAGATCCAGAATGTGCTGATGGCCCTTTGCTTTGTATGTACAGTGTATGTCCCCTCTCCCTGCAGGTACAGGATGTGCTGATGGCCCTTTGCTTTGTATGTACAATGTGTGGCCCCTCTCCCTGCAGGTACAGAATGTGTTGATGGCCCTTTGCTTTGTATGCAGTGTGTGGCCCTTCTCCCTGCAGGTACAGGATGTGCTGACGGTCCTTTGCTTTGTATATACAGTGTGTGGCCCCTCTCCCTGCAGATCCAGAATGTGCTGATGGCCCTTTGCTTTGTATGTACAGTGTATGTCCCCTCTCCCTGCAGGTACAGGATGTGCTGATGGCCCTTTGCTTTGTATGTACAGTGTGTGGCCCCTCTCCCTGCAGATACAGAATGTGCTGATGACCCTTTGCTTTGTATTTACAGTGTGTGGCCCCTCTCCCTGCAGGTACAGGATGTGATGACGGCCCTTTGCTTTGTATGTACAGTGTATGTCCCCTCTCCCTGCAGGTACAGGATGTGCTGATGGCCCTTTGGTTCTACTGCTCTGCTGCTCTTTGATGCCCCTCAGAATCTGCGACCTAGGCATCTGCCTAGTCTTGTCTGATGGTTGAGCCTCCGTGCTTCCCTCTACCATTCCTGCACTCATCCAACCTTTTCCTACCCTCCTCTTCCTTCTCACCTCCTCTCCTTTCTCCTTCACCTCGTGCAGTCCTTGCATAACTCCACTGTTAAGGTGGCAGGGTCCCGGCACCTTGCCCACCATGCCCCTCAGCGACTCCTGCCACATCTCTTGTGAGCCGCATTGCACAGAGCTATGTCTTTGTCTATGCTTTGGCAGCCCCTCACTGTCTATATTACCACCTTTTGTTCAGCTCCAGGGGACTAGCCTATGTGTATGCTGAGCTGCACATACGTCCCATTATTGCTGGGGCCTCCCATGTGCAGCACTGCTCAATGCCTAGGAGCTCCTAGGAGCACTTTTACTAAAGTGCGCAAAGTGATTAACATGAGTTTTAGCACACGGTAACTGTTACCGTGCTACCTGCTCATTGCACAATGGGCAGAGAGCGGGTGTGGCATTAAGTGCAATTATGGCAATTGTGAATGACCTTAATGCATGGTGAGGGTCTTTTCAGTAAGATAACCGCAGGGAAGATGCTTGGCACACCCTCGACAGTTACTGCACAACTTCTGCACATTAATTTTTACTCAAATCATGGTAATTTCAAAAACTTACCCACACATTAGTCTGTTGGGCTGTGAGCTACACCTAGTATTAGTACATAACGGGGCATGTTTACTAAAGGACGGGGTAAATGCACATTATCAGCATGGGGCTAAAACGTAGCATATACCCTCCGTGCAAACACTCCCCACACTGGCCGGGAAGCATGCATATGGGTGGTGTCTGGGCAGGATATGGTCATTCTTTGAAAGCCCGTGCCACCAGCACTTGGCAGAGAACAACTACCACCAGCACAATGGGTGGAGGTAGTTGCTCTGCACGATAATTTTAATGTGGCAAGTGGTGCTAAATTCAGAGGGACTGCTGTCCCCATTCCCCTGCATTTAGTGCAGTGCTCTGCACATGAAATGTGGCCAGGTTGCTGTGACAGACACCATGCTCATAACCCTAAATGGATTTTATAAATGTGGACCCCGATTCAGGTAGGGGCATGTCCGGGCCATCTGGATGGCCCCAAGCAATATGGGCTCATTTGGACTCGATTCCAGACGGCGGTAACACAACGTTCTCACGGTAACCAGAATCGAGCCCAAGGATGGCCAGGCATGCCTCTGCCGCCTGTGGGAATGTTCTCCCCACAACTTCCATGGCTTTGGCCGCCCTTTTTCCTGCCACCCGACCCACAGCTGGCCTGCTGTGGACTGGATCAGGCTGTGGGAACGCCCTCCGCACCTGGCCTCGGCCTCGGCCCCAGGAGGGATCCTCGGGCCCAATCGTTGGTTTTGAGCTGCTTATTCCACCTTTGAGGTGGAACAAACAGCATATCCCCACAAGCCCAGCAGGATGTACAGGGCCGTGACCTGAATTGGCCCTGTATGTCCTGCTGAGCTCACCTGCCCCCGCTCCGCCATGAACCCACCCCCTCCCGACAGCTCTCCCCATCCTGATGCTCAGGATGTATGGGAAGAGCCGGAGGGGGAATCAGGCCTGGATGGCTTGCAGAGCTGCACGACCCACCAGGACGTGCAGCCCCACAACCCGCATCCCAGAATCGGGCCCATAGTGATATTACAAATTGTTCATGGGACGCTGAAGTAGATTTTGTCCAGATATTTGTAGAATGATGGAATTGGATGCTAAGTTCTGTCCAAAGCATCCTGTTGTATTTGTTATAAAAATGTCAGAATAGAGACCAATATTCACCAGAGTGGTCTCCACATAAAGATGTGGAGCGAAGATGACATCGCTGAGTGACAGAGAGTGAGATGCTCTTTCCTTTGTTCCCTTTTACCTTGTTCCAATGGGTAAATGGAAAGCTAAAATCATGGCAAAGACCCCTTTTTTACCTGCCGCTCACCAGTTAACTAAGTCTGCCACTCACCAGTTAACTATCCCTGAGCTGCTCACCTCTCAAATGCTGGTGGTACCAGGAGCAATGGTTGTTGCATCGAAGCCTTCAGGAGAGGGCTCCTTCCCTGGTCCAGACATCTCTTTGAGCCCCAGTGAAAGGTCCTTTTCATTGTTGCAATGGGGTTCTGGAGTCTCTGGAAACCTCAGCAGGGAGGCTGACTGAAGTGGTGTGGAGCCCGGCCTGGCTGAAGGGGAGGTTTCTGGAGTAGAAACTTCACCCAGAAGCATTTTGCAGCTGACTGGAAGGTGGACCCGGTGGAGAGGAACGGCATGGCTGGCACAGCGGCATCTCCATGCCTCCCCTCAGTCTCCTCTGAGGGTTTGGCAGGGGGAGCGGAACTGCAGACTGCCATTGTCAGTATACAAGGAAGGCTCCCTTGGTAAAACCTCCAAAATTGTCCCTGGAGAACCTGTGGCAGGCAGTGGCGTCTATTGATCGGATGGCTACAGCAATAGGTACTTTGACTTTGGATTTGCATGTTTGTCTGCAGGCTAAGGATGCAGAACTCTCATTGTTGGACACTTGTTTGAAAAAAGTGGAGGATTCAGTTAATTGGTTTGGAGAGATGCAGTCCACTATGGTTCAGGATTGATCGCTCACAAAATAGAAACTTTGGACACTGCTGTTTGGGCCCTTAACCTGTGATTGTTAATTTACCTAAATCTGCTTTGCTTTCCTCCTAAACCATTTTGCGCAAGTATTTTCTGGAGGTTCTTAAAATTCCCAATAATGCCTTTCTCCCCCACCGCTAAGGTTTTTTACCTATCAGTCAGGACAGCTGTCTCTAGTCCTGTACCGGGATCTCTGGGTGTAGGGGTGATGCAGATGTCAGAGTCTTTGAAGCTAACTGGTCTGCTTGAAAGTTCTCAACCCAAAATACCAGCGAGGGATTTTGCTAGTTTAATTTGTGTTTCCACAAGATAAGGATCATGTTTTAAGATGATTCTTTAACCATGAATCTGAGCTGTTTATGGGGACAAAGATTTGGGTATTTCCTGATTTAGCTTAACCTACGCGGGAGCGTAGGAAGTTTATGGCGATGAGACAAGCTGTTTTAGATATGTGCTTCCGTTAGTCTTCGTTTTCCCTGTACGTTATGAAAATAATAGGTACTTGTTTTTTTGAGCCTTCTGAACTCAGGTTTTTTCTTGACTCTAGGCAGCTGCTTATCCAGACTCTGACTCTGGTGGGTTGAGGCCTTCTTATATTTGAAATATACGTTTGCTGTCCCTCTATTCCTGAGTCTTTTTCCTTTATTGCATACTTCTCCTGGTGTTGGATCTCTTCCCTTTGCTCAGCTTATTATGGGACTAATATGCGCTTTGTGACTATTACCTTTATGTTATGAGATTGTCTTGAAATTATTTCCTTTGCACTTTCATTATTGCAAGTTATTGCATGTATAATATTCTGTAAATAATTTAAAAAAAAGATAAGTGGAGGACTTATCAATTTATCTTTATGTGGATTTTTCGTCAAGCTATCTATTTAAAATGGAATGTTTACTAAGCCTCATGCTACCCTTGCAGGATGGGGTGTTCCCACTGCAGCGCAGCTATCTCAGTAGGTGATGTTAGTTGCTCCCGTGGCTGTTTTACTGAAGTGTGTTAAATGCAGAGGGATGGCTGTACCCACCCCTGCACATAGCCTATAGCCCTGAGTTAGTAACATGATCCATTCACGTTACTGGCTTGGAACTTAGTAAACATGTTCCAATGTATGTTAAGGCAATAACATACAATTTTGGCCAAATAATGGGTTCCTTGGGGGTATGTTTACAAAGCAGTCTTAAAGTGCGCCCGGCGATAGTGTGCAGGCTGCCATAAAAGGAGTGGGCGTGTCGGTCTTAATGTAGCAAAACGGGATTATCGCACGATAACGTGCGCTGTCCACATTATCGGGCGAGATGCCACTAAGCACGTTAACGCACGGTAATCTTAAGTAGGCACGCAGACATGCAAACACAGAAACAGAGGTGTAGCACAATGCTTAATACACTGACTGATGATACAGGGGTCATGAGTTCGATCCCCCAGTGTGCCTAATGCATATGGCTGGCTGAGGCATTAGCTATTACGTGTAAGTATTGCTTTTTGAGGCATGGTATGTATATTTTAATTAGTGCTGCCAGCAAACACACCCTCACGTGCCGTAACCGAAGGTGCCGCATAAAGCACTCTATAAGGCACTCCATAGGGCACATTATAAAGTGCACTGTCCACCAAGGCACCCTATAATGTCCCCTATGGGGCACCCTATAAGGCTCTGTATAGGGCGCCTTATACGGCGCCCTATGGGGCGCCTTATGGCTACAGTACTCCGAGGGTGGTTTTGCTGGCAGCACTAATGTACATTAAAAATAGACGATGCCTCGGACAGCCCTATCAAATAACCCCACCGTGAGTGTGAACCCATGACCTCTGGCTCCACAGGCAGTGAAGTATCCAGTGGGCTAGAGATCTATAGCTGCTAACAAACCCCTGGCTGGCTACAGAAGGACTGCAGGTCACCACACAAACTGTCTGCTGTGTTTACCAGGATAGGGTTAACCCACCCATACCCATGATGCACTGCACATGCACATCAGCAGTCTACAAATGATCACAAGATGGGGTATGCACCCCCACAACACCTCGGCCTGGTAGGGGGAACTGACCGTGTGCACCCCCACAGCACCTCAGCCTGGTAGGGGGTACAGATCGTGTGTGTTACTGGCACAGAGTAGCTACAGACCGTCACATTGTGCGGGTACTGTGCTCACCCTGAGGGTGAGGTGGGGCGCCCAGCACCAGGTCCACAGCACATTTCATGGCTGATATATGCCATGCTACAGGTCCCCATCAGTGCTAGTGTATGTGTGATAGGTAGTTCCTGCAGACACACCTAGGATACATCTGTATGTCTCAGTCATGTCTAGCCCTTATGGACTATGATGCACCCAGAATAGTGCATATCCTGTGTTGGTGCCATGGTCACATGATGTAGGTGAAGGGGAGGTGTTTGGACCCATAGGCGGATTATGTAGAAACATAGAAACATGATGACAGAAAAAGACCACATGGCCTATCTAGTCTGTCCTTCCATAACAACAACTACAACAGTCCACTTTTTACCTTTAGAGATCCTCTGTGTTGGTCCCATGCCCTTTTGAATTCAGTCACTGTCCTCATCTCCACCACCTCCACTGGGAGACTATTCCACGGATCCACTACTCTTTCTGTAAAGAAATATTTCCGCATATCACTCCTGAATCTATCTCCCTTCACCCTCATCCCATGTCCCCTCGTAGCAGAACTTGCTTTCAATTGAAAGAGGCTCTCTCCCTGAACATTTATGCCATGGAGGTATTTAAACATCTCAATCATATCACCTCTATCCCGCCTTTCCTCTAAGGTGTACATATTAAGATCCTTAAGTCTGTCCTCATATGCTTTATAATGAAGCCCACTAATCATTTTAGTAGCAACCCTCTGCACCGACTCCATCCTGTTCACATCCTTTTGAAGGTGCGGTCTCCAGAATTGCACACCATACTCCAAATGAGGTCGCACCAAAGACTTATACAGAGGCATTATCACCTCCTTTTTTCTGCTAGCCATTCCTCTCCCTATGCACCCAAGCATCCTTCTAGCTTTTGCCGTCGCCTTTTCTACCTGTTTAGCTACTTTAAGATCATCAGACACAACCACGCCTAGGTCCCGCTCTTCTTTAGTGGACAAAAGTACTTCACCTCCTATACTGTATTGCTCCCTTGGAATGCTGCAGCCCAAATGCATGACCTTACATTTTTTAACATTAAATCCCAGCTGCCAAATTCTAGACCATTCTTCAAGCTTAGCTAGATCCCTCCTCATGTTATCTACACCTTCCTGGGTGTCTACTCTATTGCAGATTTTGGTATCATCTGCCTGGAGGCAAACCTTACCCGACAGCCCTTCCGCTATATCACTAACAAAGATGTTAAAAAGAATCGGACCAAGGACACCACCCAACCCACCCTACCCTCTGTGGCTCAGGGTGGGAAACAGGATCTCCCACCAACAGATCCACATTCTACCTCCCTGCAATGGTGGCAGTAGAGGGGACCATCAACCCCAGTCCTGCTGGGGAACAGACACCCTACAGGGCAGTCAATGCCGATCTGTACACATCCATAAGGCAAGGCAGACAGACAGTAGGCCTGGAAACACTCAGCTGCCCCCCACCACTATCTGACATTCTCCAGCAGCAAGCCTCCAGCCGCTGCATCCTGCAAGGTGTTCCAGCCAGACACATACTAACTGCAGACAGTCTGCTAGCTAGTCCATAGTGCATGTTCCTGGAGGAGATGCGTGTACCCAGAACTGGGATGTCAGCATACACACCAAGCAGATAAGTCAGTGATTGGGCCCCAAAAGAGAACCCATAAATATCACATGAGAGAAATACTATATAGCACTATGGGGGAACCTAGCCATGCCATGGTCACTGCTCAGTCAGGGTGAGAGTGACCTCCCAGCAGGACATGCTGTGGCCACCCTGTCCATGCAGGTGGTGGCTGGGCACTATAATGTCCGAGCCATTGCCCTATGCCCTGTGCAGATGCAGCCAGGCCAGACCACCCTATCCAGGCTATTCCCACAGTACCTTGCTCCTCATTATGCACATTGGCAGGCCAATACTGGCAACAGTGCTAGAAGTGTGGGCTGTGGAGGGTGTTGGCAGCCACCACACACTGGATAGACAGACACACATTCCACACACCTATGCCAGCATTGTGCAACTATAGAGGTGTTTGGCAGCCCTGGCCACCACACCAGTCCTGGGCACAGTGCAGGCATGGCTATGGTATGCAATACTGTTGGGGTCACTCTGTCAGACACCAGACCTGAGGCACACTCCACAGACATCAGAAAGGTTGCTATGATGCAGCTCAATCAGCCAATTGTGCTTAACGTAGGAATTGCTATCTGCCAGTTATCATAGCAACCTTTTGATAGCTGTGTACAGTTTTCCCATGTTTAGGGTGGCATTGCTAAGGTATGCAAGTGCTAGTATTGGGAGATGCACGCAGGGCCCAACATCCTGCCTCTCCAGGAGGCTTGGGATAATGGAGCCTGTGGGTGCGGGTGTGTCAGCCCCTGTTGGCCGCTGCTCTAGGGCAGAGGTTCCCAACTCCAGTCCTGGAGGGCCAAACACTGTTCGGGTTTTCATACTGTCCCTAATGAATATGCATGAGATACATCTGCATACCATGGGGGCGGTGCATAGAAATGCAGCACAGCCATATTTATTAGAGGCAGCATGGAACCTGAATGGTGTTTGGCTCTCCAGGACTGCATTTGGGAGACTCTGCTCTAGGTAATGCGCATGTTTATGGTGTCTGTGCTCTGTAGGGTAAAATGTAGGTGTTTTGGGCATGTCTACGTCATCTGCAATAAAGGTTCTGTCTGTATTAGAACGTTTTAGCAGTGGGTAAAATATGGGGGCTGGGTTGGCAGGAACCACAGCTGGGACTTGAACCTGTGACATTCTGCTCCTGAACACACGGGCTGTGTGTACTGCACCACCATGTTGTCACAGAGGCAGTGCATTCCCTGGGGATACCATGGCTGTTCGTCAAACAGGGCCTGTCTGTTGCAGTGCATGGCACCCACCTACACAGGGCTAGGCCACGGTCTGCTCTGGGCAGCTCCCACTGCCCCCTCCACCACCAGTACCCCTCTGCCACCCTGACATGCCCTTCTGCTGGTGGTGCTGGTGGAGCGCAGTCTCAGGCCATCCAGTGTGCGGGTAGGCGGCTGCCTATGGTGTGGGTTCTGGGGTAGGGGTGCCTGCATAGCTGTCCACGCTTCCCCCCAGCACCGCCTGGCAATGCTCTGTGCCCTTGGGGGTACCTGCTGGGTACTATCGCCTCTGACACTGTGGGGAGCACACTTGTGCCCATTTTGGGCCCTCATCAGGTGCTGTCTGGCTGCACTACTGTTTCAGCATTCCTATGGGCCACCTAGGCATCACCCTAGTCCGCACTGTGGCCCAGCTGCACCACAGCATGTGCCGCCTGCAGCCCTCTGTGTCCCCTTTTCAAGCATCTGCCCAGTTGCCCGTTCCGACATGCCCACCCTGCTGTTGCGGAACATGCGCATGCCATAGGACACCTGCCCAATGGAGAGGGAAAACCCTGCTCAGCACACTTTCACTGTGGGCTCATTCACCTTGTATGGGAACGGAGTGTAGACCCTTCCAAAATTCATATCTTTTTTTGGAGCTTTCTTGGGAGTGTTCCTTGATGTTTCCCATTAATATCACTATTGCCCAGCTTGGTTATGTTTTTTTTATATTTTGTTGGGGTCATTTTCAATGTTTATTTGCACTTTTGTTCCGTGCACATGTATCACACTTATCACTTTTTTGTAGGTTTCCCTGGTTTTGCTAGACATTGCTGACAGAAATGGTTTCTCTTCCTTTTAAATCAGCTCTAACGCCAGGGTTTCACTGGCGTTAGTTTTCATCCTTGGATTTCACAGCATTAGTGTGCAGAGAGCCTCTCCCCTCCCACTCTCTGCCCATTGACCCCCCTCTCTCCGCCCCTGGGGAGCCTTCCTCCACCCTCTGGGAGTCTTTCTCCGCCCTGAACGCTCATTTGCGCCGCTACGCACGTTATCGCACACTAAGGTACATCTGCACCCGATAAAGCGCCATTATTGCGCGATAAGGTACCTTATCGCGTGATAACGTGGCAGAGCACATATTAAGACGGTTTAGTAAACATACCCCTTGGTGTCTAGCGGGGGAAAGGGCAGGAGTGACACCCAAGTGCCCCTGCCTGATGGGCACCTCGGTTCAAAAGGGCAACTCTTGACCCCTAGTGGCAAGCTGGCAAATAAGGGGCATAATAGCTACCCCTCTAACTGAGAATATAAGTTTAAATGGATGTCTTATTCAAGACAAGACATATATGTATCTAGTCCTGTTCAAACGGATAAACTTAACTGCATAGCAACTGAAGATGACCACCATCCAGATGTGTTTATGTCATGCCCCTGGGAATTTTCTATTGTCTCCGCCATTCTGCGGATAGCTTTTAAACAACATTGTGTTATTTAACTTCTCCATTCCCTAACCCTGAATATTCAAGTCTAAGGAATTATCTTTAACACACGATGTTAAACTGGTAAGTCCTTTGAATATTGACCCCTATGTTTTTTGGAACCAAATCGACTTTCTGGTTTCCTAACTAAAGAAGCAATTAGCCTGAATCTCACATACTTAGCGATATTAGTCCTGTCTCTGAAGACTGAGGCCTGGGGTTTCTGTTTAAGAATTCATATAGAACTCATGCAATCTGCAACACACCAGTTATAACTAGTATAATTTTTCTATTATTATTTTCTAGTTTTTCCTCTTTTCATGTCACTTTTGTGGATTGCTTCTAGGATATGATTTGTAATTGTCTTGTTTTTTTTATGACAATATGGTCATGGGGACATGTTTGTGTGGAACATTAATTTTGAAACTTTTAATACATAGTTTCAAAATATGTGAGTGAAATTACCTGCTGGAGGATGGAAAACATATGGGAAAAGGATTTGGAATAAATATTGAAACTGCAATGTGGTTGAATTTCTGGGATAAATCTCAGATTTGCTCATGTATTTGAGATTATTATATTTAGGGCTTCTGATTGTATGTTTTATAAAAACACCTCATATGGGAAAAATTATTAAAATAGGTGTTTATTGGACAAACACCAGAAAAACAACAATCCAGGATCTCTGCCTACTACTACGCTGATGATATCCTCATTCTGCACCGCGCCAATCCGTTACAGCCAGACCTTTCTTCCCTCAACACCTGCCTCTCCTCATTTGCTGATTGGTTAGCTACAAACTGTCTCCACCTCAACTTTGCAAAAACATCCGCTATCTGGTTCACTCATGGAAGTACTTGTCCTACTATAGCACCACCACTTGCAGGTTCTCCCATTCCTCTAGTGTCCACCTTCGGTTATTTTGGGGTCCTTCTCGACTCTGATCTTTCTTTCAAGGAGCAAATCTCCCAGCTCGTGAGGAGATCTTCTACTATCTCTGTCAAGTTCGGGCTATCTGTCCTTTCCTCAGCCCCCAGGCACTAACCACACTTCTGTTGTCTCTAGTCATGTCCCGTTTAGACTTCTGCAACGGTGTTCTTGCTGGTGTCCCTCACACTCAACTGCACAGACTTCAGCTTGTTCAAAACACGGCAGCCCTTATAATTACTCATTCCACCCGCCGAGAGCACATCATCCCTCTTCTCTTTCAACTCCACTGGCTCCCACTGGAATATCATAGAAACTTAGAAAAATGATGACAGAAAAAGACCACATGGCCTATCTATCCACTACAAAATTCTTACTACAGTTCACCAGGCTATCTACACTCGCACCCCGCAATATCTGGAAGATCTCCTCCAATTCTACACTCCCAGCCACCATCTGCGCTCAGCGCACATCAATCATCTTCACCTCCCGCTATCCAGCCCATGCCCATTTACAGTCCACACGTCACTCCGTCTTCTTTTTCCTTGGACCTGCCCTGTGGAATTCTCTTCCTATCCCCCCCTCAGACTGGAACAGAACTACAGCACATTTAAATCACTCCTCAAAAGACATTTGTTCTCCTCTGCCTTCGACCTCCCAGCTCCCACTATGTGATCCTGTGTCTCTCATGTTGTCTCTTCCTCCTGTCTTGTCTGCTAGACTACTTCTGCTTTCCTGTCATGCATTGTAGTTCCTTTTCTGGCCTCTGGCCTTTCTGAGTTTTTGATTACTGTACACCGCCTTGATGTTATGAAGAGCGGTCTATCAAATAGAATAAACATAAACATAAATGTAACATCATGTCCTCTGTACTTTTTCACCTCTCGTCTGGCTTATTTTGTATCCTCCACTCAGTTTTTAGGTGTGTTTCGCTTTAGTGTTGCACCTATTGTTAAAGGTGCAGTTGGCTGCAAAAATATTTGTCTGCCATATGCATTTTTGTTTGTACATGTGCAAGCATGTGCAAACAAATATGCTTATGGTCCCACCTCCCCCCCCCCCAAATAAGCAGGATGAAGAGTCAGTCCCAGCTAATCTCCTTTTTGAATGCCTGCGGGTCTCCGGGAGGCTTCTGCCAGCGTCTCAACTGCTCCCGTCTCAGCTTTCTTGTTTGATGGTTTCCCTTGTGTCATGCTGTGCTGTGGGTCAGGTGGTCTATATATTTTCTTGCTTCAGGTAACTCATTTTTGGTCCATGCACTTTCTTTGTAATTTCCTTGATTACCTGCATTTCCTAACAAGTGTGTTCTAACTTATATTTGTTGAAAATTGCATAAATATAAAATAAATAAAAAAAGATCAAGTAACATAGTCCTAAAATGGGCCTACAGCTTAACATGAAGAAGAGAAAAGGAGCCAAATTGAAATGGATTCACGCTGTTAGCACACCTGTGAGTGGGATGTTCAGTGGCATATAGCCATTTTGTGCAGATGAATATCCCCCCTTCTAACTCCACTACCCACCCCGAAGCTAACCATGTATCATTGGGGAGTTCTAAGGCAGTGATATTCACTGGCTGGCCAGTTAACGTCAACCGGCTAAGGTTAGGCACATAAAAGGAAAGCCTAACTTTACTGTAGCTGGTTTAACTTCTGCTCAGTAGCTGAGTATCTAGGTCTAATTTAAAACAGCAGTAGCCAGTCGCTTTACAAGCGCTGGATGCCGCCACTGAATATTGGCCCCAAAGATCCCGACAATTAGCAAAATCAATCATTTCATCCTCAATAAAGAAAAACAGAAATAGCAGAGGACCTTAATCTGCTTTGATCCACAAATCAATAAAGAAACAAGCAGTCAAGGAATCCAATGACACACTGCTCTTGGCAGAACAGCTATGATGGACCTAGACAAGATTTTCAAGTGCAGAAACGTATCTCTGCATACAAAGATTCAACTTGTTCAAGGCATGGTATTTTCAATAATGTCATATGGATGTGAAAGTTGGACAGTGAAGAAGAAAGACAAAGAAAATTAATGACTTTGAATTGCAATGCAAAAATTATGGTGCTGGCGAAGAATACTGTGCATACCATGGACTACCCAAAGAACAAAACAAGCGGTTCTAGAGGAGATCAAACCTACACTTTCTTTAGAAGTTCAGATGACAAGACTTGGACTTTCATATTATGGACACATCATGTGAAGAGAGAAATCATTTGAGAAAGACATCATGCTTGGCAAGGCTGAAGGTCAGTGCAAAAGAAGGCCAGCAATGTTATGGATCAATACAATAACAGCAACTATGGATGCCACTCCAACAACAATTAGCTGCCAACTGGAGACTGAAACAATTTAAGACCACACTTTCTTGCCAGACCATTTATAGCAGACTGGCCTTTCTGGCATAGCTCTGAATTAGTTCCGCTCTTATTTTTTTGACAGGGTTTTCCATGTCTCAACAGGTAATAAATCATTGTCAACTCTACTGCCCTCTTACAGTGTTCCCTCAAGGAGCAATACTAGTCCCTGCTCTATTCAATATCTTTCTTGCCCCTCTGGCCATCCTGATTTAAGCCTTGGGCATAAGCTGTTGTATTTATGTAGATGATATCCAGCTATTGATAACCTCTGATAGCAAGGACTCACAGTTTGAATTAAGGTATATCCTTATTTGCAAAAGATAGTTATATGGATTGAGGAAAATAAGCTAGTCCTCAATCCTATCATAACTGAGACAGTTTGGATTTCCTTTCAGGAAAACTAAATTCCTTTGTCATTGCTCATAAAATCAACCCCAGTTAAAAATCAGGGATTCAATGAAACTCCTAGGTGTGGTCTGGGACAATAAACTCTTTTACCCATCCGATCTTTGAGATAGTTAGGTGCTTGTATTGCCTCGCCACAATATTAAATTCAAGATCAAAGGCTAACACACTGTGTAATAAAGACAAGCAGTTTATTTATAAAACAAAGGAAAGAACTTAAAGGCAAGTAATTCACTTATTTACCTATAATTATTTAGAAAAGATAACCAGAAAGCAAGTAATTACAGGAGAATGATACATCACTGATAGAGTTATGAACTTCATCTCATGCCACACTTCGACTAAATGGATCCCTGATTCAGCCAGGCAAGAGAGACTTCTCAATCGGGAGATTTTCCAGGCAACGCACGTGTTCGCTCCATGGAAGAGATCCCTTCACCTCTCTCTGTTCTGGATTTTCTATCTTTTTATAGGCTTTAAAAAATGTGTCGCAGTTGGACCTCATGACTCCTCACATGGGCTTTTCCCTACAGATATTCTCCACTCATATGTCATGTTGCACAAAATAAAGTTGCTTAAACATTTTTTGGATAACAGAACCTCTAAAACACCTCTTGGTGGTGAGTTGCTTAGATTACTGTAATTATCTGTTTGGTGGTATGCCTTAGTCAGGGGCGGCCCAAGGGGGGTGTGGGGCCATGTGCGGAGACTCGGTGCGGGGCCTCATTTGCATAAGTGGCCTTATTTGCATAAATATTTGCATAATGTTACCATACACTAACTTTTAGTAAACATGTCTCTTAATGAGTGTATGGATAAAGAAAGACTAAAAGGATTTCTACATTACTATAATCCAGTGCCAACCGCCAGGCACATTAGAAACTACTACAAACGCTGCCCATTTAGAACCCATAGCAAACCCGCCGTATCCTGACAGCATTACCAGGACTCACAAAGCACCATACTCTAACTATCAAAAGGCAACACTGCAAATATTAAACCAATACATTTCAGAGAATACTGGGGAAAGAGAACAAGTGGCAATGTCAAATAGGAATTACATAAACAGAATACCTCAGCTCAGTTACACATGCAGAACATAGACCATCACCAAACAAGGAATCACAATTTAGAAACAGGAAGGCAATAATTAAACTGGGAACCCCAAAAGCCAAACTTGGAATGTACAACACTGTAGAAATAAAACTATAAATTAATTTCCTCTTGTACCAAACAAAGCACAGACGTTAATGATGCACATTTCCCAGAGGTTTCATATTCCAGTTAATAAATTTAAAAAAAAAAGAGATATTTCTACCTTTTGTGCATTTTTTTTCAGTTGCAATTGCTCCAGCCACTTTCTTCTGGTTTCTTCATGTTTTCTGCTGTCCATCGTCTGCTGTCCATTTGTTCTTTCTTCTCTCTTCTAGTTTTTTTTCCCATTCTCTCTCTCTACATCTGCTTTAACATACTAATCTTTCTCCTTTTGCTCTTTCCTCATTCCTATTTCATCCACACAAATTTTACCCCCCATCCTCAATCCCCACTTACTCTCCCAATACCAGGCCAATTGTAGATTTTTCATCCCTCCCACACAAAATATTTTTCCCCTCTCCATTTTACTCTCCCAGCCCCATCCCATTCTAATCCTCCCCCAACATCAGCTCCCTTCTAGTTCCAGTCTCACCCAGCATCCATTCCCTTCTAGTCCCTGCATCAGCCCATTTCCAGTCCTAGCCCACCATCAACCCATTTCCAGTCCTAGCCCACCATCAACCCATTTCCAGTTCTAGCTCCCCCATCCATTTTCAGTCTGAGTCCCTTCATCAGCTCATTTCCAAGCCTAGCCCCCCCCCATCAGCCCACTTCTAGTCATTTCCTAGCCCCATCATCAACCCATGTCAAATCATAGCTCCCCTCCACTCAGTCCAATTCCAGTCCAAGCCCCCCCATGAGCCTACTTTCAGTTCTAGCCCCTCAATGAGTCCATTTGAATTCAAGCCCCCACCACAGCCCATTTCCAATCTTAGCTCCCCCCAACAGCCCATTTCCAGTCCTATCCTAGCTGCTCCATCAGCCCATTTTCAGTCCTAGCTCCCTTCCCTCACAGCCCGTTTCCATTCCAAGCTCCCTCCCCATCAGCTATTTGCAGTTCAAGCCTCCCCTTCCACTCACCCATTTCCAGTCATAGCAACCCCCCAACCCATTACCAGTCCTAGCCCCCCATCAACCCACTTCCAGTCCTAACCCCCCATCACCCCATTTTCAGTTTAAGCCCCCCCATCAGCCCACTTCCAGTCTTAACCCCATCAGCCCATTGCCAGTCCTAACCCCCCCCCATCAGCCCACAGCCCATTACCAGTCCTAACCACATCAGCCCACCTCAAGTCCTAACCCCTCCCCATCAGCCCATTTCCTGTCCTAGCCCCCCCATAGCCCATTATCAGTCCTAACCACCCCCCATAGCCCATTAGCAGTTCTAACCCCCCCATCACCCCATTTCCAGACAGCCCCCCATCAGTCCACAGCCCATTACCAGTCCACAGCCCATTAGCAGTCCAAACAGCCCCCCCAGCCCATTAGCAGTCCAAACAGCCCCCCCCAGCCCAGCCCATTAGCAGTCCAAACAGCCCCCCCCCCAGCCCATTAGCAGTCCAAACAGCCCCAGCCCAGCCCAGCCCAGCCCAGCCCATTAGCAGTCCAAAAAACAAAAGCTGGTTCTCTGGCTGCTGCCGCCGCGGCAGAGTGCAGTGTCCCGCGGGGCCCCCTCTGCGCCGGCTGAGCCCTCTGCCCGGCTTACAGATTCGCGAAGGGAGAGTGTCTCTCCCTCGCGTCTCTGTTAAGCCCGCAGGGGCTAATGGGAAATTTCCCATCAACCCCTCGCGTCTAAAGGGGCTGATGGGAAATTTCCCATTAGCCCCTGCGGGCTTAACAGAGATGCGAGGGAGAGACACTCTCCCTTCGCGAATCTGTAAGCCGGGCAGAGGGCTCAGCCGGCGCAGAGGGGGCCCCGCGGGACACTGCACTCTGCCGCGGCGGCAGCAGCCAGAGAGCCAGCTTTTTTTTTTAAATGTCATTTTCAGAAAAGCAGAATGTTCTTTGCGCGGGGCCCCCTGAAACGCAGGGCCCTGTGCAAAAAACATTCTTGCTCAATGGACGGGCCGGCCCTGGACTTAGTACCAAATAAAGAGACTTTAGTTGGTTCAGAATATGGCTATTAAATTGCCTTATGGAGCAAGAAAGAGTGATCACGTAACTCCACTTCTTAAAGAACAACCTTGGCTACCAGTTGCATCTCACATCAAATTTAAGAGATTCTTCTGATAGTCCAACAAGCATTCTATTCTGGGCTCCCCATCTACCTCGGCTCTATATTGATTCCTTATATCTACCAGAGGACACTAAGATCCTCACAAGGCCTTCCCTGCAAAAACAAGACTTAGGCTAGTATTTTTTTCAGAATGCTCCTTTTAGTTATCAAGCAGCTAATGTCTAGAAATCTTTTACACAGGATCTTTGAATAGAGAGCTTTTACACAAAATTTAAGAAAGGGCTTAAAACCTGGCTCTTCTATAAGACTTTGACTAATGCAATGCTCCATGGGATTTCTTCATTCTTTCCTTAAGTTTCCTTTGAAATTGGAAGACTCTTCATTGTCCTCAGTTTCATGTTCAAGTCTCAGAATGAATTGTTCTGCTACCCATCGCTTCATATTGCTCTTTGTCTTTGTCCTGTGTTTTGTGTATTGTTTTTTTACTGCATTTTTTCCATTTAAGGCATGTTATCTGGCCAAAATAGTTCATTATTTCCTTAACACATGGCTCAACAAATCCTGAGTGCTAGGCTACAATGGTACCTAGAAACTACACTCTGGCACCTGAGATTTTATGCCCCCGATTTTGCTGCAGCTCTTGAAAAATGTGCCATTTCAGACTTCTCCCTACTGTGATCAGCTCTCTTTTTTGGAAGACGTTCAGGCTGATCTTGTGGCTTCAAGTCTCATGGTGGGAGAAGTCTGAAATGCTGTTTTGCAGGAACTGCAGCTAGATTCAAGAATCAGTGAGTGAAAGAGTGAGCGGGGCAGGGGGATGTATATGAAAGAGACAGACTGGGCGAAACCTGGGTAGGGAGTTATAAAAGTGACTGTGGAAAAGCTGAGAGGAGGTCATAAGAGAGAGGCTGGGAGAAGGCTGGAGAGGGGATCATGGCAAAGAGAAAGAGAGAGAGAGAGAGAGACTTAGTGAGGAAAGGTACAGAGGTATTACAGAGAGACTTTTATTGCTTCACATATCACCAGGCCATGGTGATTTGTGAAGCAAAAAAGGAAGCTGTCTCAGGGTGGTGGGAGGGGGAATAAGAGTGGGGCACTGCCTTCTGTTGACACTGTGCAGTGGAACGTTAAGGACCTGATTTATGAAGCTGTTTGCCTATAGAAAATGGGAAAACAAACAAACAGTCTTAGTAAATCAGTCCCTAAAACGTAAAAAGAACTGCGATACACCTTTTTTGGGGGGGGGGGGGGGCGGTTGAGACACACACTGTGATCTAAGTCTCAGTTGCCAGCTCTTAAATTTTTAGACTAGCTCCCAGATTCCAAGAAAATTTGTCAAAGAGCTGAATTAGTAACTATCCCTCTAAAGCTGGACTCCTGCAGTTGAATTGAGAAGCAATACTGGACTTTCGGAGGGAAGGGGGAGGGGAGCTCATCGCAGATGGGAAAAGGGAGCCTAAGCCTTCTTGGATGTAGCAGTTTTTTAAGACATCATTCAGGTTAACGTATTGCTAATAAATGCTCAAGGAATGATTTCCTAAAAATGATAACACCCTTAACTCTCAAATAAATATTAAATGCATTTAATTAAAGTAGAACTCTTTTTTATTTATAAATTATTTGACAATATCTGAGTAGGATCATTAAATTTGCATAAAAAAGGAGCTCCATTCTTCTTACCATACTGTCCAGAAGGAGATTTTCTCCTCTAAATGTCATCTCAACCTTTAAAGATAATTTTATCTTCTTTTCTTATCCCCCATCAAAACACTTCAGAGACATTAATTATACAAAGAGTCAGTTTATCGAAGTTAACCTAGGGTGCCTGACAATCTCAAAGGCATGGGAACCACAAAGAAAATAAAAAAATTCTCCAAAGATCTCGGTGCTGTGATATGCATCTGACAGATTATAAAGCACTGGACACTTCCTATTCAATCATTGAATAGTCTCTGCTAAAGAGCTGTGCTGTGTCTTTCTATTTTTGGGACATTTCATGATGTTTTTCATGAGTATTTCATCAGTAAATTCTATAAATATTTCACTTAGGTACTTGTGAAGTTCCTGGGGTATGACACACATCTGAGTCCTGCTGGGTTGCTGTTGGCCCATCCCTCTCCCAGGACCAGTCTAAGCATATAAGGCACCCTAAATAAACTCTCAATCCTGCTGCTCCTCTACGGGACCCACACGGCTGGCAGGGAGGTGGGGGGCCTAAGCCGCGGGAGTCAGGGGTTCCTGGGGGAGGACATCCCCTGAGGTGGCAGGGGCATGCCGGGCCATCCACGAGCCAGATCCTGTGTAAACTAAACGTTTCCACAGTCCAGAATCGGATCCTAATGGGCCTGTCTTCTTCGGGGACGTCCAGATGGCCTGGATGTACCCCTCTCGGAATTGGGCTCCACATCAACTTGCTCACCTTAATGTACCTGTTTATTCAGATAGTGAGGTACAGTCTCCAAAACTGACCAAAATACTGCAAGTGAGGCCTCATTAACGACATTTACTGGAATATTATTACTTCCTCCTTATTGCTGATTGTACCTCTCTCTGTTAGATGCAGAAAGCTGTGCGTGAAATGCTGTGCTAAGCTCGAATACTCAGGATCTAATGTATGCACTAACAAATATTTTTACCCCCAATGCAGTAAACTAATGGCATGAAAATTACCATGGTGTTAAAAACTGTGCACAGTCAGAAAAAACAACGCACACTGCAGTGGTAAGATGCAGCCATTTGCTGCATCACAAGTAAATGTGGGATTAGCTCGCGCATTCACAGGAAAAGCAATGTTTAAAAAATACCCCCATGCTGAACTCTGTGATTCCTATCCCTAGCACCACCACAAAAGAATGCACTGGTGGCCCAAGTGGTCCCTGCACCACTTCCCCCTCCCCCATCACACATCCCTGTACTACCACAACTCCAACTCCCCAATCTCCCCCCCCTCCTCAAAGCTCCCAACAACCCGCAACCCTACAAATATCCTTGGTGGCTTGTGGCCCTTGGACTCCTGGCCCCTGACCCCCTGTTGGCCCTAGTAGGTGCCCAACTCTCCCAAAGAACTGAATGGTAGACTGTGGTCCCCCTTGTGTACCCCTCCAGCTCCCCATGTGTACTCCCCATACCCCCCGGCCCACCTCGTGCTTATTCAATGTTGGTAGGCAGGAGCAAAGCCCACTTGCTCCCATCGCCATGTTGCCGTCTCTGAAAATGGAGGCACTTGCTCCCCGGGTGGTGCATCCTGGGATTCACTGAAGTGTCAGTCATAAAGGACTGTATCAGTGTGTTAAACTTTGATGTAAAAGTCTTGGGCAAGATTTTGGCCACTCAACTGAACATACTGTAACATTGCTGAGGTTCAAATGACTTTTGACCAACTGAATCTAAAAATTCTAGCTTTTGCTTTAATCCTATCACATCTAGATTTTTATATTTCATTATACGTATAATGGTCTCCTACAATCCATGATCCACAGATTGCAGTTACTTCAAAATGCTGCTGCCGCCAGACTTATCACTGGGACAAAAAATCCAAGACCACATAACACCAGTCTTGAAAAGCTTACACTGGCTTCTCGTTACCTTCAGACTTCATTAGAAAACTCTTTATCATGATACATAACGCATGGTACATAATCCATGATACATGGGAATGCCACAGTCTCCCTCCAGTCTCCTCACCCATATTACTCTCTGCGTGCAATATGCCAGCAATACCTGAATCAGCTTATGCTCCTCCTCCCTTCTGAAATATGCTTGGAAAGAACTTGTCAGACTGCACTTCCCAATAGAATGCCTTACCCCCAGACTCAAGGGGTGAACCGAACCGAAATGAATTCAAGGGAAACATAAAACACACTTTTTCACTGAAACCTTTGCAGACGGATGATAAAGCAGTACCTCCTCCAATACTACATGTCATCCTATGCTTTTTTGTCACTTTTATGAACCATTATATATTTTCTGTTTCCTTTTTAAACACATATTATGTAAACTGCTTCACTGGGCTCTAACAAGCCCCAGAGGTGTTGTATCAAAACAACACAATTAAACTAAACCCAGGGTGTGCATATGGGTGAAGAGGCAACTCAGACTTTTTCCCACTTGGTTGAGGAAGCAACTCTTCTGTTTGCCCTGGTGATGGAACCCGTAGCTCAAATGGTTCAAGCAAACCCTGACATTGAGGGTATCGGGATAGCAGGAGGGAAAGAATATGGTGATGTTGGCTGATGATGTTCTGTCGACTCTTCTGCTCTGTTCACTACCCTCCCTACTTCCTCTCTCTATCAGGCTGATGCAGAAAACTAGCGCAGCCTTCAAGCACAGATAACACAACTTTTAAGCACTATTACTGCTACAGCCAAATGCAGAAAAGAGACAGATGCACGCAAGTAAACAGCAAAGGAAAAACTAGCACACAATTAATACCAAGAGTATTTCAATTATAGGCAAATGAACTGCACATAAAAAAATGGTATGCTATTTTTTTCTTCCCCCTATCCCCCTCCGGCTCTCCCCTCCCCCCCCAGTCCCCCCTCCCACCCGACCAATCCGGCCTCACCCACCATCTACCTTGGCAGACCTGCTTCAAATTGCAGCCATAGCTGGGCATATTTTCTTCTCAATGCCAGCCCTCTGTCTTGGGTGGCTCACGATACCCGGGACGCCATAATTTTCATTCGAGCCGATCACAGGCCCCCTTGGAGATCGGAGGGACAGAAGAGGTGACCCAGGACTGACTGGAGTGCACAGACCTGGTTCAAGGTGGTGGAATGTTAGAAGAGACACCTGGGCTGTGTTAAGGTAGATCGCCAAGGCGACTGTATGTATAATGAGACTGACTGTAAACTTTACAATATGTAATAGGTGGTCTGCTATGGCTGCAATAATAAGAATTACAATAAAAAAATGGTATGCTAATGTTGCCTGTGCCTGATGCAGAGAAACATCATATCCAAAGGCATCTACTCAATTCTCATCCTTCTTAACCTTTCTGCTGCCTTTGACACTGTTGATCACCACCTTCTCCTCGATATCCTGTCCCTGCTTGGATTTAGGGGCTCTGTTCTGTCCTGGTTTTCTTCTTATCTCTCCCAGCGCACTTTTAGTGTCTTTTCTGGTAGTTCCTCCTCTACCACATCCCCCTCTCAGTTGGTGTATCTCAGGACCCTGTCTTGGGACCTCTCCTTTTCTCTCTCTACACTCGGACCCTTGGTGCACTTATTTCCTCCCATGGTTTTCAGTACCATCTTTATGCTGACAATTCTCAGATCAACCTTTCTGTGCCTGAAATCTCTCCAGGAATCCAGGCCCAGATCTCCAGGGGTGGTTCTATCATTAGGCCAACTGAGGCAGTGGCGTCAGGCGGCAGTTTCTAGGGGACGGCACTCCAGCTTTTATTTCTGATTTGCCGCTCCCTAGAAACTGCCTAATGATAGAACCGCCAATGTTCCAGCAGGTCCAGCACTACCCGGTAAGCCGGGTAAGCGTGGCATGAGGGAGCCGGTGGGGTGGGGGGGGAGGTCGCCGTAGCCACTTCCACTTCAAAAAAGAAAGCAGCCACGGGAACATGTCTCTGTTCCCTCAGCTCTGCTAACTTTTAAACTGTTGGGTCACGGAGTTTCTAAAGGCAAGAATAAGCATTTCCTATGAGAAACAGGAAATGCTTATTCTTGCCTTTAGAAACTCTGTGACCCAGCAGTTTAAATGTTAGCAGAGCTACAGGAACAGAGAAATGTTTCCGCGGCTGCTTTCTTTTTTTTTAAAGGACAAATCAGTGAAGAGGGGGAGGGAAAGGCACCAGAAGGGAGCAGACATGGGGGGAACTGGAAGGGAGCAGAGCAGACATGGGGGGGGGGGGAGGTGGAAGGGAGCAGAGATGGGGGGGGGCTGGAAGGGAGCAGAAACGAGGGGGGGGGGGGAGCTGGAAGGGAGCATAGCAGACATGGGGGGGAGCTGGAAGGGAGAAGATATACGGGAGAGCTGGAAGGAAGCCGACATGAGGGGTTGCTGGAAGGGAGCTGACATGGGGGAGGGGAGCTGGAAGGGAGCAGAAACAGGGGGATCTGGAAGGCAGCAGACATGGGGGGGCTGGAAGGGAGAAGATATACGGGAGAGCTGGAAGGGAGCAGACATGGGGGGAGCTGGAAGGGAGCAGACACTTGGGGATGGGGCTGGAAGGTAGATGGGTAATAGGAGGGGGGTTGGAGGAGAACTGACAGGGGGGAAGGTGGGGGTTGGAACGGAGCTGACATGGGGGATGGAAGGGAGCGGAAAAGAGGGGAAGGAGGGGGCTGGAGGGAAGGTGGGGACTGGAAGGGAGCTGACACCTAGGGATGGCACTGGAAGGCAGATGGACAGAGGAGAGGGTGACTGGAAGGGAACTGACATGGGAGGGGGCACTGGGACTGGAAGTTCGCTGATACCTGGGATGGTATTTTGACTGGGGCTGGACGGTGGGGAAGGAGAGAACTGGAAGGGAATAGACACCAGTACTGGGAATGGAAGGGGGTTGGCACTGGAAGGTACTGGGAGGAGAGTCTGTAAAGGATGCTGATACTGGGGAGAGTTACTGGGACTGGAAAAAGGCTGATGGAAGAAAATGAAGAAAGCAAAAGGAGACAAGAAATGGCAGATGGACTATAGACCATAGAAAAAGAGCTAAGAGAAGACAGAGGAAAACAGAAACCTCAGATCAGGACCAGTATGATCAAAAATCATCCGACAACAAAGGTAGAAAAAATAAATTGATTTTCAATTTAGTGACTAGACTTTGCGCTATCTTTATATATCTTTATAAACAGTATGGGGGAACTGCCTCTTAACTGGTGTGGCACCACATGTGGAGTCTGGCTTCTTGGGGGTTCATTTTAATTTTTGTTTACATATTTTTATTTTTGCTTTAGGCTGTGGTCACTTATTCTGTACTTGGTGAGGGTCTGTGTTCTGAGTGTGTGACCAAGGCCAGGTATTCTGTTAACATAGAGTTTATTTGTAAGGATCTGTACTGTAGTAATTTGACATGTACAGCTTGTTTATGGATGTTTTGGGGCCCACTGCAGTGATTATAGTGCTGCTTTTTTCTGGGTAGGGCCCCTTATTGTATGAGTTTTGGAAGTGTATGCTGGTAATGGTATGGTAGATTTGGCCTTGCAGATCTTCAGTGACTTTAGTAGGGTTTTATATTAGTTCCCAATATGCATGGTACTGGAGAACGCTTGTTGTTGGTGAAATGACCAGAATCTGATTTTTTTTAAATATATTGAGTTCTGTGGGAGAATGTCCTACCTCTGCTCTGCACCCATTGTTGAGGAGGTGGTTCTGTGAATGCAAAATATATGTTCAAAAAGAAAAATCAAGCACCATAATGCAGTTTATAACAACACAATACAAATGAATTATAATTTGGAGTTATAAACTGCTGTGGTTCTCGCTCTTTCTTTTAGTTCCTTGGTGTGCGAACATCTTGCATTTGCTCCACATTATCTAATTGGCTTTTTGGTTTGGTTCAGTCCCTGACTGGCGTTTTGAAAAAGATCCCCCTCCCCTCTCTGGGGGTGGGAGGGGGGCACCATCTCATCCCTCGCCTCAGGCAGCAGAATGCCTTGAACGCTCCTGCGGATCTCTACCTGCTTATCTGACATTGTTGCCTGGATGTCTCACCAGTGTCTGAAACTGAACATGGCAAAAACGGAGTTCCTTATCTTTCCCCCTAAACCCACCTCCCTTCCTCCCTTCTCTATTTCTGTGGATAACTCTACACTGCACCTTGTTTCCTCAGCTCGTAACCCTAGGGTCATCTTTATTCTCTCTTTTTCTGTACTCATCCAACAGACAGCTATAACCTTTTGCTTCTTTCTCTACAACATTGGCAAAATTCATCCCTTTCTACACACACTACTAAGACACTTATCCACTCTAATCACCTCCTGCCTAGACAATTGCAACCTCCTAATTGCTGGCCTCTCTGAATCATTTCTCTCCCTTTCCATCTGTTCAAAACTCAGCTGCACGGCTAATCTTCCACCGGCCTCGATATGCTCATATAACCCCTCCCCTCAAGTTGCTTCACTGGCTCCCTATTTGTTTCCATATCCAGTTCAAACTTCTCCTACTGACCTATAAGTGCATTCACTCTGCTGCTCCTCACTACCTTTCCTCTTGTGTTTCCCTATACCCCTCATTGGGAACTCCGCTCTTCTGACAGACCTCTTTTATCTGCGGCCTTCTCTTCTACTGCCAACTCAAGACTTCGATCCTTCCACCTTGCTGCTCCTTATGCCTGGAATAAACTACCTGAATCTGTGTGTCAGGCTTCATCTCTGGCCCTTTTCAAATCCAGGCTGAAAACTCACCTCTTTGAGGCCGCTTTTGGATCCTGATCCGCTGAGTCTCCTATGTGTTTCCTTACCATACCCCTAGATGTATTCTTATCCTTGCTCTCAGCTGTTCTGTTGTCTGTCTTGACCTGATTGTAAGCTTTGAGGAGCAGAGACCATCTTTTACATGTCTGTAGAGCTGGGTGCTTTCCTCGATACCTGGATCATCTGAGGGGAATGCTAAAAATAATTTCTGGTGGCCCAGCGGCCCCAATCCCGCCACCCACTCGCCCAACCAAAAATAATCCTGGTGGCCCCCCTGAACCTCCCACTTGCCCAATTAAAAATAATCCCTGGTGGCTCAGCGGCCCCAAACTCCCCACCCAGTACCTTTAAAAATGAGCAGGAGCACTACCCATGTGCTGCCATCTTGAAAAATGGTGGCATCTGCATCCTGCTCCTGCTTGTTTGTAAAGGTACTGGGAGGGGTTGGGGGGGGGGTTCAGGGCCCTTTCTGCATGCTGGCGCTAAAGTCATGCACTATCAGTGCACTGCAAATAGGTGTAAAAAGGTGATAGCGTTACACTTCAGTGCTGGCTTTTTGCATCGGCCTGTATGATAGCACAATATGCTGCTGTCTCAGGTTTCAAGATGAGTGCCAGCAAAAAGGTGGGACTAAATGTCATTTTGCCACATAGCTTTCAGGGGCAGCTCCAGGATGAAGAAACACATAGTACCTCAGGATCAATTTGACTGTCTCTCATTCCACCTTATATGCAGCGAATTATACAGGCTTAATCAGGCAGATAAAGTTAGACTTAGAGACATGGAGTAACTGAACTGTGTCCTGGTTAGCAGAACTGCAGTCATCCTACCATCTCTATACTCCAGTATGGCCACTGCCTCAACCTTGTCTTTTATTCCAACTGCTTGACCTCGGACTTCTCCACCTCAGTTCTTCAGCTATCCAGCCATTATCTGTTAATTTTCACTTAACACCCCCCTCCCCCCCCCCCACACAATCTTGTCCAGTCGCCACCAACATGTTTAGAAATCTTCAGGCTATTGATCCTTCAGTTCTCTCCACTGCTGTTTCATCTCCTCTCTTATCCACTATGTCAACTGAGTCTGATGATGAGGAAATCTCTTCCTATAACTCTATACTCTCTTTTACTTTGGATGTTCTCATTCTCTACCGTTGCATGTCTTATGAAGCATACTGTACCTCAGCCTTGGCTAACCTCTAAAATCTGCTACCTACATTTCTGTGCATACTCTTCTGAGATCTTTTAGCTGACTTCATGCATTTCAAATTCTTGATAACCTCCTTCCAGCCCACAATAGCACTTGCCAAGCAAGATTGCTATGTCCTTCTGACAAACTCTCTTATCTATGACCCTTGGCATCTCTTTGCCACACTCAAAATGCCTCTTCCTCTAACCCCTCCTTCGCTTTCTGCCAAGACTTTGGCTGACTACTTCCATGACAAGATTCACAATATTAGATTTGAGTTCTCCATTGGGTCATCTCTGTCTCCCCTTCATGGAATTCATTCTGAAATTCTTCAACCTTTGCCACCCTTTCTTCCTTTTCGAAAATCACTAAGGAGGAAACTGCACATCTTCTCTCCTCTTCTAAACTCCCTACCTGCTCCTCTGATCCCATTGTTACCCTTCTACTAAGTTCTATCTCCCCTCTCCTCCCATTGTCTCTTCCATCTGTCATATACTCAACCTATTGCTTTCCACTGCAGCTGCTCCTTCTTCCTTCAAACATGCTGTGGTTATACTGCTCCTTAAAATACCTTCACTGCAACTTTACCTGCCCTTCTACTTATTATCCCATCTCCCTCCTCCCTTTTGCATCTAAACTACTCAAACATACTGTATGTTGCACTGTCACTGTCTTGACTTTTTTTCCTCTCAGCCATTCTGACTCCACTCCAATCTGGCTTTCGTCCTATGAATTCTACAGAAGCAATCCTTGCCAATTCCAAGAATTTCTCTTGACCTATCTATTGCCTTTGACACTGTTGATCACCACCTTCTCCTCGATACCTTTTGTTTGGATTTCATATCTCTGTTCTGTCTTGGATTTCTTCCCATCTCCCCCATCCCACTTTTTAGTGTATGCTCTGGTGCATCCTCCTCTGTCTGGTAATCTCTTCTCTTATATCTCTCTGTACTTGTTCTCTCAGTGCCCTGATTGCCTCCCATGGATTTCAATACCATGGGGTAGTTTCTCCAAATGGGTTAGTTCTGTGCATACTATGGCAGTAATGGGTATAATGTCAGGGTATGTGGAGTATGATCTTAGTCCCTCAAATTTATTGCTAATGCTCAGCGTAATACTTGCATCATGCTGAAGAGAGCCTCGTGCTGGAATTCGTAAGACCTAACATGTATGGGTAGTTTGTCAAGATGTGCTTGGAAATTCTTCTTTATCAAGCCTATGGCTCCCAGTACAATGGGAAATATTTCTGCATCTTTCTGCCACATATTCTTAGTCTCTGACTGCATTTCTTAGTACTTCAGGATCTTCTGCCTCTCCACGCGATTCATAGAATAATCACTCGGAACTGACACGTCTATTATCAATGCTGTTCTGGTATTCTTCTTCTTTACCACTATGTCATGTTTCCTGGCATCCAGCTTCTTATCCATTAGAATGGGAATGTTCCAGCTGATCAATTTTCTGCCATCATGACTTCACATTTCCAGCTCGTTCTTATAGAATTGGCATATGTCTATTGTGCCAGTTTTTTCAGTACTCACTGTAAACCATCTCGTCCCTAATCCGCTGTCCTGTGCTGCAACTATCAATTTTTCATCCTTTGGTTTCAGTTCACCTATCCTCAACCATTCATGTGTCCATTCTTGATCAACAAAAGGTTCTTGGAGTAACACTCTGTATTTTTCACTGTATTTGTGCCTTTGCCACTTGTTTTTCATCGCCTGCTGATCTAATTCTTTGAAGAGTTTTTTCTCTTGTTTTGCAAATTCTGTTACTTCCTTTCCCATGCATACCTGTGGATTCTCACTCATTCCTTCTAATTTTTGGAATGCTTGTCCAAGTTTGATGATGGAGACAGATTCTGGACGTTTACTTTCATATTTCATCACTTTTTGCGTATTTGGATCCAATGATGCGGTCAGATAGGCTTGGAGGCCTACAATAATAGCTCTGTAGGTGTAGTCAATCTCTATAAGTCCTAGCCCTCTTTCAGGAATGTACAATCTTGGCATACACTGATTCTTGTAAATTACTTTATGAGCATAGAGGAGTTTTCGTGATCACACATCCAGTTTTTCAAGATCTTTATGAGGCCAATCCACAATCCCAGAACTGTATGAGAGTACAGGAATTGCCAGCTGATTGATGACTTGTATCTTATTTCGCGATGTTAAAGCACTTTTCAATAACATTTTTAGTCTCCTGTAATATTGTTTACTGATTTTCTCTCTCAATAGTTTCTGCTCGTGTGCCATTCCTTCCTCTATCCCGAGATACTTATATATGCATTCCTGTTCAAGGTCCTTGATGTCACAGCCTTCAGTAAGGGAGATGTTTTCAGTTTTGTCAATTTTCCTCTGAAAAAGGTTGCCTTGGCACACTTGTCAAGGCCAAAAGTCATTGTGATGTCATCAGAAAAGCTTTTCACCACACATAGTTGCTCTGCTAATTGTTGGTTGCTGTAACTGTAGAGCTTTAGATCGTCTATAAATAGCAGATGGGAAGTTGCTTCTGGGTTGATACCTTCTTTAAGATTCAGGGTAAATCCATATCCCAAAGAGTTGATGACAGCACTCATTGGAGTAAGCGCCAAATAAAACAGAAGTGGCAACATGGACTCTCCCTGAAATATTCCTTGCTGGATCTTAATGTTAGGAATCATGTACTGACCATTTTCATATCTCAAAAAGAATGTGGATTGCCATATTGTCATAGTGGACTTAATGGACTCTATCAAACCAGAATGTATCTTATACATTTCAAGGCAAGGTATTATCCAAGAGTGTGGGATGCTGTCAAAAGCTCTCTTATAATCAATCCATGCTATACTGAGATTTCATGATGGCCTTATTTAACATTAACTGGTCTTTGGTTCCATATGCTGTTCTCTTATTGTTCCTTTGCTCTATTGCCATGATGCTATTGAGCTCAATGTGATTGTATATTCTGTCTGCATCTATTGCAGTAAACAGCTTATAGATTGTAGGTAAACAGATTACACAGGTACACTACCAAAAAACTGCCTCCAGTTTTGCAACTGATTCCTATAGATTTTGGGGTGCTGAATCCAGGAAAAATAGCCAAAATGTTCCATCACGTCACGTTTTCTTGCAAAATTAGATTTCTTACCCATATAAGGAATGTTCACATAATTTCTTTTTAGCCGACTGCAGTTTATTTTCTTGGCCCAAAATAGAGGTTGTAATGGTTAACTAACTAGAAACACTCCCTCATGATATTTTAGAGTGTTTTGTATTCATTTTATACATTAACAGGACAATTGGGAGGCGGGGGGCTAAATCCAGTACTCGCGCTGGCGCATGTTCTTTCCTGTTCGCCTCGCCTCGTTTGCTCGCTCAAACACGGTGGTTGCGACATGAACGTTCCTGTCAAATTTCAGTTTCTTGCAAGTTCATTATTACCTTTTGTTTGCTCAGTCGTAATCCAGCTTTATTCCGAAGTGGTTCACTACAGTTGTAGTTTGCAGTGCTGTGTATTTGTGATGGCTCACAGAGCCAGAGGTTGCGTCAACTCTCCGGACAGTTTTTGTTTTATTTGTGGGGAATATACCGTGAAAAAGCGGCAGAGGAACATTTCTGCATTTATTAAAAAAGTATATTTCGCCTATTTCGGTTTGAAGTTAGGCGATCAAGACAAACCGTGGGCTCCTCACAAAGTGTGCAAGACATGTGAGGAAGATCTACGCTTATGGATGAAAGGTAAAAAACAAGCATTTCATTTCGGAATACCTATGATGTGGCGTGAACAAAGAGACCACAGCAGTGACTGCTATTTTTGCTCTTGCATTGTGAAGGGATACAACTTAAAAAATAAGAACGTAATAAGTTACCCCAACCTTCCCTCAGCAATTAGGCCTATGCCTCATAGCAACGAAGTACCTGTACCTGAACCACCAAAATCTTTGGATCATATTTGTGTGGACGGTTCTGATCATGATGAGACTCATCAGATGGCTTTTCCCGATGAGTCCAGTACTTCCGAGTTTGAAACTGAACCAGATCCGAAACCTGAACTTTTCTCTCAAGCTGAATTGAATGATTTAGTCCGGGATTTAGGACTCCCAAAAGATGCTGCCCAACTGCTAGGTTCTCGCTTAAACAGAAAAATCTATTGTCACCAGGAACAACTTTTTATTGGTACCGCAACCGCGAGACACAATTTTTGAAGTATTTCAGCAAAGAGGAAGATTTGGTATTTTGCAACGATATATACGGAGTGATGGAAAAGTTTAAACTCAAGTATGATCCTGCTGAATGGCGGCTGTTCATTGATTCGTCAAAAGACAGCATAAAAGGTGTTCTTCTTCATAATGGCAACACATTCGCTTCAGTTCCTATTGCTCACTCTGTTATTCTCTAAGAAAAATACGAGAATTTGGCCCTGATTCTTCAGAAGATTCGTTATGATGAGCATAAGTGGATGATTTGTGGAGACTTTAAAATTCTATCCATGCTATTAGGGCAGCAATCCGGTTTCACCAAATATCCCTGCTTCCTTTGCTTGTGGGATAGCCGGGCCCGCGACCTACACTGGGGGAAAAAAGACTGGCCAATTCGGGAGTATTTGAGACCCGGTGAGAAAAATGTCCTTCATGAGAGCTTGGTACCTCGTGATAAAATTCTATTACCACCTCTCCACATTAAGTTTATTTATTTTTATTTATTTATTTAACAGTTCTTCTATACCGCTCTATTTTAGATCAGAGCGGTTTACATTCAACATCAACCATACAACACAGGAACCCTGAGTTGTATTTACAATAAACAGGAGATCAACTTGGAAGTAACTGGGGGGGAACTATGTACATTGTATAACATATCTACATCTTATTTACACTGGGGGTCCTGATTCCATTTCAGTGGGTATCTTCTGAGCGATCAGTTGATTATCCTTTTTCATGCTGAGTCTGATTGTTTAATTGCAATGAGTGATTGTCTGAGGGGCATATGTATGATTACTAGTGCTGGATTCAGGGTAGTATGTGGTGAATAGGTGTTGCTTTAATGCCTTCCTGAAGTCAATTAGGTAAGTGATGTTTCGAATAGAGGTGGGGAGAGCGTTCCATGCTCTGGGTGCGTAAATCGTAAAGGCCCTATTTGTCGTTGCTTTTGTGCATTTTGTTATTAAGTTGGGTCTCATTAAGCAATTCATCAAGTCCCTTCCAAAAGATGGTGAGTGCTTTCGGTACCTTTGCTCAAAGTTCCCCCGACTTTCTGAAGCAAAGCTAAAGGAAGGAGTGTTTGTTGGCCCTGATATAAGGAAACTCATTTCAGATGGAGCATTCGCTGAAAAGATGTCTGAGAAGGAAAAAGAAGCCTGGGATTCCTTCAAGGATGTTGTTCTCAAATTCTTGGGGAACAGGTGGGATGAGAACTATAAGGATATTGTTGCCAGGATGCTCATTGCCTTCAAAGAACAAGGCTGTAACATGAGCCTGAAAGTCCATTTCTTGCACTCCTATGTGAACTACTTTCCCGAAAACTTGGGGGCGTACAGTGAAGAACAAGGTGAAAGGTTTCACCAGGACATCAAGGACGCAGAGAGAAGGTACCAAGGAAGATGGAACACCACTATGATGGCTGATTTCTGCTGGTTGCTGCTGCGGGAAACCCCAGATGAAAAATACGCCAAGCAGCGCACCAAGAGAAGCATTCGGGGGAAGAAGAAACGGGCCCACCAGGAGATTGATTGACCCAAGAATGACTTTAAAATCTAAACTGTGTTGACAAATATCGTGTTTTTACTAAACTTTGAAATAAAAATTTGCTAGTTATTACCACAGTGTCGGATCTCATTTATTAGAATTTTATTTTCACACCATCGGGTGTTTGTCTTCATGTATTGCAATGGTGCGGTTTGCGTTTTCTATTCTTACATACATACCTGTACAACATTTTTTGCACATTTCTTTGCTTTGCTTTGTGTCTAACCTCGCTCTTATATGCTCAATGTTTGTGCACATGTATGTGGCTGTTTTAAGTGCAGACAATTTTGCTACCATCACAGTGTGTTTTGTTGACATTACTCTATTCTTATGTGCTGCCTTGTTACAATTTTCTTTATTCTTATTTGAATAACTACTAAACAATTAGTATAAAGAATTCATCCAAGAAACTTTTATCTCGATCGCACTCAATCTGAAACGTTCACCTCAAACTGCTAACCCAATGTAGCAAAAAATCTGTACATGATGGAGCAAATTGGTTACCAGATTTGGATTCAGCGCACCAAAAAATGTAAAAATCAATCGAAACAGAGGCAGTTTAAAAAATTTTTTTTTTAGTGTACCTGTGTTATTGGTCTATAATTTTTAGGAATGCTACTCAGGTCTCCCTTTAGAAGGAGAAATGTTCTTTCTGTAGTAAGCCATTGCAGTGTTAAGTCCAGTTGCTCAAACAATTTATTTTTGCAGTTCAGTAGATCTTGGTAGAATGATAACTGTTTGAGCCAAAAGTTGGTTAATCTATCTGGGCCAGGGCTCTTCCAATTTGGAGCTCATTTTAACCTGCTCTTCTTTTGTAACTACAGGCCATTCCATAGGTTTGATGTTTGCTGGGTAACCATTCTGCTTTGTGATTGTGCCTTATAGGGTCCTCATATAGCTTTCTCCAGAAGGTTTTGGTTTTGGCTTTGGTTGGAGGTGCTTTTACCATATTAATGCTCTTCCTCAGTTCTCTGTAGAATTGTTTTGGGTTCTCTGTAAATAGTTTATTCTGATATCTTTCTTTCCTGTTTTTTTCATATCTTCAAAGTTTTTGCGCTTCTGCCGCTATTTTCAATTTATTGTTGGAACACATAAATTTCAGGTCTTCTTCTGTTAATGCAGCATGCTTCAGCTTGATGTCGTGGATCTTCCTTAGTATCTTTGATGATCTTAATCCTTTTAGATACCCATCTATCAGGGATACTTCTGCACGCAATGACTATATTTTTCCTTTGATGCACTTTTTCCAAGGAGTAATTGTTATTGTTCTTTTTCTTCTGGCCTTGCACTCTAGTTGGTAGTATTCTTGCAGTAATAATTTTAGCTGCACAATATTATATTTGATTAATTCCGGTGATGTCAATAAATGGTCCCTTTACACTGGATACGGCCTTGTTCATCTTAATTATCATGGGCCCTATTCCATCCCGGACGTCGATCCCCTCTGTACGTCTGGTCTGAACCGGACATACAGAGGGGATTGCGATTCTGATCCTGCAGGTCACGTCTAGTCCCGTGGGATTAGAATTGCGAACAGTCCTGCACATGCAAGCTGGGACTAAGATTCAGTCCGGCCTGCATGTGCAGGACTGTCCCCACCTAACTCAGTCAAGGCTCTTCAATGGAGCCGTGGCACCTTGGCGTCATGTGGCTATGGAACCGTGGCTCCATTGAAGATCCGTGATGCCGGCCTCCGGAGAATAAATGCTTATTCCCTGCAGCCCAACCCTTGATCTGGCCTCCTAAGGCCAGGGTTGGGCTGTGGGGAATGTCCTCTGGCCCCCCTGCCCCATCCATGCTCCGGTTGTCCCAAAAAGAAAGACCAGACTCCACTCCCGAGCTGCCCCTTCCCTGCCCCATCTAACTTCCCTGCACAACTGGCAGGGAAGTTAATCAAGGCTGGGAGAAGGCAGGAATGGTGGAGATGGATGTCCCATCAGGTTGTCCATCCCTGCTATTCGTGGCACAGAATAACCTCCCCATACTTACAACCTTAGGTGTTAAATTTAGCTTGGGCAATCTTTTCCTTGCTTGGAACCCAGCATATTCATCTCTTTCCATATGGACTAGGCGTTCTATCTTGAATTCCTCCACCACTGGGTCTCTCTCTTCCCTTTCTTTGTCTTCCTTTGCTTCCTCCTCTTCAGTTAATTTGTTGACCCTTCCTTTATTTAGCTCACTCTCCTGCAGTTCTAAATCTCTCAACTCCATCTCCCCCTCAACCTTTCTTTTCTTTTCTGTGTCTTCCTTTCTTCTGGTACTGTCATCTAGGTCTCCTCCTCCTCCCTGTATTTCTTTGTCCACGGAACCCCTTAGCTTCTTCAAGATGTTATCATTCACGTACTTCTTTTCTTTGATATTTAAAATTAAACATCTTAAATTTGCATCTGTTACTTTTTGCAGATTTTTTAATGGCAGTTTTCCTCTTTCTTCCAGCTTTTGGCGGACTCTCTGTGAATACCCTCTTGATTTAAATACAGGGTTTGTAGCATAAAATAGCAGTACATTATCTCCTCTTTATCTGCAGAATTCCACTTAACCATAGTTAATCCTCGTAATGTTTTCATTAATTTTTGTGGTTTATCTCCTGCCAGAGTCGGTCCATGAACACGCTCACCGTGGCCTTTATCCGTGGCAGGGATGTTACCTGCATTTGCAGTGTCCGCACTATCGCTACCACCATCGTTAGCCCTAGTGTGGAGGCTTCGGGTGGGCACCTTTTTTATCCTGGGCGACGTGTGGCCAGTATGTGTTTTTATTTTCTTTCCTACCATACTTCAATTTTAGTGTCGCCATGCTGAAATTTGGCATAGATGTTATACAATGGGGTCACCACGTGAAGGTACTCAGCAAGACTTGAGGAGGGAACTTTATTCTCTTCTCCTAAGAGGTGCACATCAACAACAACTGTTGCACACCCTTTTGACCCCATATGGTTTTACTCGGGGTAGTTTCTCCAATGCTGATGACCAGAGGCAGATTGCAGGAGCATAGTGGCTCTTCCTCCGTCCAACATCTCTTGTCTCTCCTTTCTCTTTCCTCACAGTGCAGCATCACTCCTTTCTCCCCCCTCTTCCCCAGAAATGCCACATCCCTCATCTCCAATGTATTAGGAGATGTAGCCACATAAACCCCAGCATACCTAATTGGCTATGAGTTCCTTTGGTTCCAACAGCATGGCAAAATTATGCTTTCAGTTCTGGTGTGTGGGGCTGCATGAGAAGTGAAATCAGAGTAAGCACCACTGGCAGCTGGGACCCAAGGAAGGAGTGCAAGTTAACTCACATCCAGGTAGGTGTGCCAGGGTTTGTGTGGCCACATCATCAATTGCCAATCTTTGCCTATGTTAGCACACCTCCTGCTGCTACCACAGTGCTAGACCACTGAAGTCTCTGCAGCGCCGCCTTTTGCAAGAGCAGGCTCCAGCCCATCTGCTGCCTGAGGCGAGGGGTGAGCTGGCGTGCCCAAGATACTCAAACAGGGAGCAGAGGTTCTTCTCACTCAGTGGCTTTGCTAAAAAAGGGAAGCAATATTGCCAGCTTATATAATTAAAATGCAGCAAAAACTGTAGCTGTTTAATTATTTAGCCTGGCACTCTAATATAAAAAATACTGACATCTGAAACTGCACACTGGATATGTATGGAGTTAAATGTAAATATAATTCTGCAAAACACAAAGGAGATGTAAGTGCTCACACACCAAGGGAAAAAAAGGAAAAGAGAACTACAACAAAGTTTCTAACACCAAATTAAAACTAATTTTATTTTGGTGTTAGAAACTGCTCTATAGTTCTTCTTCTTTTTGAGCATCTATTTTGCATCAGACAAAACCCCTTCTACAGAAGGTACAGAGCAGAAATATGACTTTCACATAGAACCCAGTAAACAAAAAAAAGTTCTGATTCTTGAGTCATCTCATTAACAGCCTCTTCAGTACCAGGCAGATTGTGAATTAACACAAAACTCTACAAAAGTCAATGAAGAACTATAAAGAGAATCTATACTAACACTAACTGTGGAAATGTGGTGTGCGATGGGAAGGGGTTTTCTTTAAAACACAGGCCAGACAGCAGTTCAGAGAAAACAAACTCAGCTTTTTATTCTGTCCCAGCTTGTTAAACCTCCACAAGCTGGTTCTCCCAGCCCTTCCTTCAGCCCCAGTTAAAGTTCTTACCTCAGAACTCCTTTGCATGGCTTGACTTGGAAGGACCTGGCTGCACAGGCCTCTCTCCCTCCTGCAGTCTGCTGGGTTCTTAACCTCTCCCTTTGAGCCATGCCCTCCCAGCCTTGAACTCTTGGCTGCAGACTCTCTTAAAGAGGACTGTTGATACTCCCTTTGGAGAGTGATGGGTAACATTCTATAGAACCCATCACACTCCTGCTCTCCAACTATGTGTTTCCTTACCATCCCCCTAGATATATCCTAGTCCCCAGCGCTATAAAAATGATTAGTAGTAGAAGTAGTAGCTGTTGCAGTTCCATGCTAGCTCCTTCAGTCGGCAGAGGAACCTTCGAGGGCTCTCTTTCCTCGGGAGCCCCCTTTCTGAATTGCTGACGTCTGGTATAGAGCCAACCTGTTGCAATAGGTGGCCTTAACAGCTGCATTTGTGGCTCGCCCAGCAGGGTTGGCATCCTGGAATGCAATTTGACTGCTACCCATCAGCAAATTCCCCATCTAAGTAGTCCATGTTGCTTCCGGCCACCTGAACATGCAGGCAGTTCATTCAACGTTTACCAAAAAGTGATCAGGTTCATATTCTGCCAACATTTTCAGTAGTGCTTGTGCTGGAGGGTGGAGTGGCAATCCCTGTATGGCTTGCGTCAACTGAGCCAGGGAACTCCTCTGTAATGCTCCTTGTACCTGCTGCTACTGCTGTTGCTGCCCTTCTAGCAGGGCTTGTTTAACCTGCTGCTGACATTGTTGCTGTTGCTGCTGATCTTCTGCCAGAATCTGGAGGAGCTGCTCCATCCCGGCTTGTCACTGTTGTCTTGCAACACAACCACAGCTTCCTCTTCTGCAGCTGTAGTGCCAACAAACTTTTAGCCTCTAGGGGCCAAAAGAAAGCCTGCTGGCCTGTCACTGATTATACCTTCTTCAAGCTCCCTAACGAGCGAGGCTAATCCTTTTAGCCCCGAAAAACAATAAAAAATCCTGATCTGCTGTAGAGGCCCAGACTTGGAGGGACGTGGATTTGTCCTCAGTCATGTGATTAGAGAAAAAATCCCCAAGCTGCCACCATATTTGGTAGTCTGGTGTGGGTTACAGGCCAGACAGCAATTCAGGGAAAACAAAATCTGCTTTTTAAACTTCCACAAAGCAAAATCCAGAACAGACAGCAGTTCTGAGAAAACAAAAGCAGCTTTACTTCTGTCCCAGCTTGTTAAACCTCCACAAGCTGGTTCTCCCCGCCCTTCCTCCAGCCCCAAATACAATTCTTATCTCAGAACTCCTCTGTATGGCTTGCTTTGGAATAACTTCTGGCTCCATGGGCCTCTCTCTCCCTCCAGCAGCCTGTTGGGTTCTTAATCTCTCCCAGTAAGCCATGCCCTCCAAGCCCTGAACTCTGGGATGCAGACTATCTTAAAGGAGACTGTTGATACTCCCTCTAGAGAGGGACAGGTAACGTTCTATAGACCCCATCACATTAGCACAATAAGGAGCCTACCCAGTAAAGAACAGCACCATAGATATTGCAGTGGGCCTTAGAACTGAGCAAGCCAGCTTACTACAGATCCCTACATAGAAATGCCATGCTAATAGAACACCTGGTCACGGCCACACATGCAGGACACAGTTAGATCCTCACCAAGTACAGAATAAATTATTGCAAATTCAAAGTAGAAATATATAGACAAAAATTAAATTGAAACTGCAGTAAACCAGGCTCTGCATGCAGCATAGCACCAAAGAAATAGAAACAGTGATGCATTTCCCCATGCACTGTTCAAAAATATAAAGATGGCATATATAAAATCCAAAAACCAACATATTCCAGTCATTAAACTGAAAATAAATTCTTTATCTTTGTTGTCTAGTTATTTTACATTTCTAATTGTCTTGGTCCTGGTGTCCTCTATCTTCTCTTAACTCTCTTTTCTAGAGCCTGCCGTCCATCTTTCACTTCCCTCTACTCCTCTCTTCTTCAGTTGCTCCCCTACATTCATCTCTGATATTGATCATTTCCTTTCAGTTTTCTTCCATTTATATTTTTCTTATTCTTTCCACTCAGATTTCATTCCTCTTCCTCCTTACTGTCGTCTTAAATTCCCACTATTTACTGCTCTCTGATCTTCATCCTATCCTCCCATTCCCTACCTCTCTTCTTCCCCGTCCTCTTATTCAAAGAAACATAGAAACATGACGGCAGAAAAAGACCACATGGCCTATCTAATCTGCCCTTCCATATCCTCAGTCTTTCCTAATGCTCCCCACCCCTCCCTGCCCAGAGCCTCCCCCTTTCTCTTGCCCTCATCCAATGTCTTCCCCCCTTTCTCACCCCCATCTGGTATATTCCCCTCTCTCCCTCTTTATGCAGCATATTTCCCCTCTCTCTCCCCCTCCCTGCCCAGAATCTTCCTCCCTCTCTGTCCAGCATCTTCTCCTCTCTCCCCCTCCCTGCCTAGCATATCCTCCTCTCTAACCCTCCCTGCCCAGTGTCTTCCCTTTTTCTCTCTCTCTCTCCCTCACATTCAGCATCTCTTCCACTATCCCTATCCCCCCATGTCTACCTAGCAACTCTTCTCTCTCTTTCTAGCCTCAACATCTCTATCTCCCTTGGCTCTTCCTCCCCACATCTGGCATCACTTCTTTGACTTCCTATATCCCTCCTATGTCCAGCATCACACCTCTTTACCTATGTTTCCCCCATGTCCAGTATCACGCCTCCATCATCCAATGTCCCCTCCATGTCCAGCATCTCTGCAGTCCCCCTCGACTCCCATGTCCCACATCTCTTCCTTCCCCATGCCTTGCATTGTTCTTCCAAATTCTAGAGAACACCAGGGGAAGAAGAAGAAGACCAGTCCTCTGCAGAAATCACAGGAGTCACCAGAACAGCACAGGGAGGACACGGCCACACCACTTAAAAGCAAAGAAACCTTTTATTTCACAAAACCTTCTGTGGAGGGTTGGTCTTCTTCCCCTGGTGTTCTCTGCTACCTTGAGGACTGGACATGGCTTACACCCAATGGGACAATGTTTAGTTACTCAGAAGAGCATCTGAACCATCTATTTCAAGAACCACCTCTTGTGTGTGAGATGGTTGAAGAGACTAGTTATGCCGACCATTGGATCGATCTGATCTGTGCAAAGAAAGCAGTGATCCGCTATGAACTTCATTATGCAGGTCTCCTGCAATATTGCAGGGCTAAGCAGACTCCAAGGGGCTTAAGGATTGAAAAGGAACCAACTATGTTCCAAGATGACAGGACCTTTACTGACAGATGGTACGTAATTATGAAAAATGCTCACTGGATCTCATGGTGTTGCTTGCTGAGACTTCCAAAAAGAAAGCTGAAACCATTAAGATTGATATAGACAGTAAGATGGAGATATTAAGAAAGGATGATAAACACTTTGACAAATTAGTAAATGATTATAACAAAAAACTGAAAGAGTATCATAAGGAAATTAAAAAGGTAAATGGAAAAGTTAAAGCGTGAGGATCTTGACAAAAATATGGCAATGTATATTTATGGTTTTGTCCCCCATTTCAAAAAAAGTATGTTAATCAAGTCTCTTTCACATTTAAGCAAGCTGACCAGAGATCCAGATATACCCTTAATGATAATGAAACGGAAAGGAGAGATGATGTATTAGATAGACAGAGAGGTTCTTATTACGAGAAAAGTAAGAAACGTGCTAGGAGTAATTCAGATGAATTATTTACTTCTCCCCCTCTAGCCCAGCTCCTGTAACACCAGATACTTCTAAAGATTTTTTAACCGACAGTCTGTGGGATACAAATGCAGCCAGACAGGATCAGATCCCCCGGAAAGCATCAAATATATCAAAAGATTTTCAAATCAACAATCTTTGGGAATAGGAATCAACAAGGAAGAAACCCTATTGGAAGAATGCTTCCTCCAGGTCGATAGAGTTTTGGGACAGAGGAAGAGGCAGATATATGGAGATTTATCAAAACGAATATCATTAGACACTCAAGATATCCTTATTCTTAACCTTTCTAAAGTTCCGCTTTCACAATTTGAATGTGTCCTATTAAAGAAAGGTTTGTCTTTTGTTCCTTCTGCTCCCTATGATGACTTTAAGACTAGGAAAGATCGTCACAGATTTAGTAGGAAACTATAAATTACAAAATTTTTCTTTGATAAGCCAAGGGTAGTCTCTGATCCATCGATTATTAGGGATAAATCACATTGGGTACCTCCGAGGCCCGTGGACCCTGTTATAAAGACGTTTTTGAAATGTGTCTTATGTGATGTTGAAACTTCGGAAACAAAACAAGATCTTCGGTTTGAGAATCTTGGACAGGAGGAAAGACAAGCTATTCGATCTCTCTCCAGTCATAAGGATGTGGTTATTAAACCTGCCGACAAAAGTGGTGGTATTGTCATCATGAATCACAAATATTATGTGGGAGAGTTTACTAGACAATTGCATGATGCCTGTTTCCACCTTCTGCTTATATCTGATCCTACAGTGACTATCCAAGCTAAAATTAATAACCTTCTATCTCTTGGTTTCAATGCTGGTTACATTACATCACGGGAAGTCCTTTTTACAAGTCACCCACCCTGTAACACCCATGATTTATATCCTACCTAAAGTGCATAAATCTATGACTGCACCTCCAGGTAGGCCAATTATGTCTGGGATAGGTTCCATTTTGGAACCCTTGTTGAAATTTATTGACACTTTTCTCCACTCCTTTGTTCTTTTGATCCTGTCCTATGTGCGAAATTCAGCGGATATTATCAGCTTCTTAGACATTTTCAATGGAGACACATCAAATGTTATTCTTGTTACCTTTGATATAGAATCTTTATATACAAACATTCCTCAGGATGTGGCAATAGAAGTTGTGCGCAAATACCTTAATTTGCATACAGGTCCTATCAGAGTGCTGACTGAGTTTCCAGTTGAGCTGGCAAGAATAGCTTTGACATGTAACTATTTTGTCCTTGGGTCTATACCTTTGAAGTTTTTACGAAATAAAAGGTTTCTTTGTTTTTAAGTGGTGTGGCCATGTCCTCCCTGCGCTGTTCTGGTGACTCTTCCAACTTCCAGACCCAATCCTAGTGTTTTCCTTCTAAATCCAGCCCTTTGCCCTGCATTGATCCTCTAATCCCTGCCAACCCGCATCTCAACATTTTCTTTCCAAATCCAACTCTCCCCAACACCACAGCATTTCCCTAACCTGTGGACTCTGGTAATGAGATAGCACGGGTGTGGTGCCTTTCTGACCTAGGCGTGCCTTGAAGGCCCTCCCTGTCACATCAGAGGGGATAAAACTAGCAGGGCTGATAGGGCTTTAGAGACACGTGCACACCTGAGTTGGAAAGGCCCCCACACATATGCTATCTTTTATTATCATTGAGGCACAGCTTTGGGAAATGCTGTGGCAGTGGGCAGGGGATAGTAGGAGGAGGGCTGGATTTGAAGTGAGGTGGCTGCTGAAGGTGTATTTTGAGGGCAACTGCTTTACATTGTGCTACTTCTGCTCCATCTGATCGGTCAACTGGGGCATGCCCAATAGGGCAATCCACCCCTGCTAATGACTGTCTACACCAGAAATCTCTAAGAATCCAGGACTGAAACTCAAACTACTTCTCTGATGCTGATGCTTGGGTGTTCCAGCTGAACCTAGCCTACTCCTCTTTTCAAGTCACTTCACTTTAATTGGTAGTATTTTTGCAGTAATAATTTTAGCTGCACAATATTGTATTAGATTTATTTCAGTGATGTCAATAAATGATTTCTTTATACAGGATATGGCCTTGTTCATCTCAATTATCATACTTTTAACCTTAGGTGTTAAATTTAACTTGGGTAATCTTTCCCTTTCTTGGAACCCAGTATATTCATCTCTTTCCATGTAAACTAGGAGCTCTACTTGAATTCCTCCACCTCTGGTCTTTCTCCTCCCTTTCTTCCTTCTCTTCAGTTGATTTGTAGATCTGTCCTTTATTCATCTCACTCTCCAGCAGTTCCAGATCTCTAAGCGCCATCTCCTCTTCAACTGTTCGCTCTTTTTCTGTTTATCCTTTTCTTCTGGTACTCTCACCTAGGTCGCCTCCTCCTCATCCTTGTATCTCTTTTTCCATGGAAGCCCTTAGTAGATTCAAGATGTTATCTTTCACATACTTCTTTACTTTGATCTATGAAATTAAAGATCTTAAATTTGTATCTATTGCCTTTTGTGGTTTTTCTTGTGGCAATTTTCCTCTTTCTTCCAGTTTTGGGCAGATTCTCTTTGTATACCCTCTTGATGTAAATATAGGGTTTGTAGCATAAAAGTAGCAGTACATTATCTCCTCTTCATCTGCAGAAGTCCACTTAATTGCAGTTAAAACTCGTAACATTTTCATTAATTTTTGTGGTTTATCTCCTGCCACAGTGGGTCCATGAACATGCTCACCATGGCCTTTATCCATGGCAGGGATGTTATCTACGTCTGCAGTGTCTGCACTATCGCTACCACTATCATTAGCCCTAGGCTACGAGTGGGTACCTTTTTATCCTGGGTAACGTGTGGCCAGTATGTATTTTTATTTTCTTTCCTACCATACTTCAATTGTTCCAACCATACTTCAATTGCCTGGCTGGGATATAGTATAGATTTTGCACCACAGGGTCACCACGTGAATGTATCCATTGAGACTTGGGGAGGGATCTATATTCTCTCTCCCTAAGAGATGCACATCAATTCACTTCCCTTTGACCCCATTGTAGGGGCTGTCTCGCATATGTATATGTACAGTCCTGCATATTCTTGTTGCATTATATAAATGATAAATAATAGTAGTACTAATAAGATGAACATCTTACTGAGGCTGTACCAATGCCAATACAAAGAAAAATCCATTGAGTTGCAAAAATTGACTTATGGTGTATGTATGAAAGAATAAGAAATCTTGTATTGCCAGAAAGGTGCTATATATAGATAGGTGAAGAGGTGGTTTGGGGGTCCCTAATTTGCGGGCCGATGCAGAAAACCAGATCTGAAGCCACACGGTATCAGCTCTGTATGCTTCTATGCAGTGCACTGATAGTGCGCGACTTCAGTAGCAGCATGCAGAAAGGGGTGCATAGTCAAATTAGCCACACATTACACTCTGGTGCAAATGCAGTGTTAAACTGGGAAAGCAAGCCAAACACATGCGCAAAGAATTGGGCTCAAGTTTGGCATGCTCTCCCACAGAAACAGGGGCACTGCGTGGCTAACATAAGAACATAAGATATGCCATACTGGGTCAGACCAAGGTCTATCAAGCCCAGTATCCTGTTTCCAACAGTGGCCAATCTAGGTCATACGTACCTAACAGTTTCCCCAAAAGACACAGGTTCCACAATACTTGTACTGGGTACAGCATTGATATCCTGGGTCCCTTCTTAATAATGGTTTATGGACCTTTCTTCCAGGAACTTGTCCAAACCTTTTTTAAACCCAGCTACACTAACAGCCTTTACTACATCCTCCGGTAACAAATTCCAGAGTTTGATTACATGTTGAGTGAAAAAATATTTTCTTTTATTAGTCTTAAATGGTTTACCTTGTAGCTTCATTGCATGTGCCCTAGTCTTTCTATATTCTGATAACGTAAACAATCGATCTACGTTTAACCGTTTCTCTCCGTTCATTAATTTATAGACTTCTATCATATCTCCCCTCAGCCGTCTTTTTTCCAGGTTAAAGAGCCCTAACCTTTTTGGCCTTTCTTCATAGGAGTATCCTTCCATCCCCTTTACCATTTTGGGGGCTCTTCTCTGAACCTTTTCTAATAACGCTATATCCTTTTTAAGATACAGCGACCAGAATTGCACACAATATTCAAGGTGCGGTCTCACCATGGAACGATATAGAGGCATTATAGTATCTTTTGTTTTATTTTCCATTCCTTTCCTTATCATACCTAGCATTCTATTTGCTCTCTTGGTTGCCGCTGCACACTGGGCAGAGGGTTTTAACATGTTACCCACAATGACGCCTAAATCTTTTTCCTGGGTGGTGGTTCCTAATGTGGAACCTTGCATCGTCTAACCATAGTTTGGGTTGTTCTTCCCTAGGCTAATTTGCATATGTGCTCCGACAGGATTTTGATGGCATTGGGGGCTTTCCCGGATGCCTGGCTCATCTGAGATGAACTGTCTAACTTCCCCTCAGATGATCCAAGCATCGGGAAAAGCCCCTGATGCCATCAAAATATTGTGGAGAGGGCCAGGGCCCCTGACAGAAAGCAAAGCCCTGGTGACCCAGCAGCCCCGATCCCCATATCTGATCAAATAAAAATAACCTTGGTGGCTCAGTGGCCCCAAACCCCCACACCCCTCTAGGTACCTTTACAAAGGAGTGGGAGCATTGCCCACATGCTCCCGCTCCTGCACCGCTATCTTGAAAAATGGTGGTGCTTGGCCCCATGCAGTGCATTTGATCAGACTGCCATATAAGCATTTTTGACCTTATATGGCAGCCTGACCCCACCCATTGTAGCCCAGGATGCATCGTATGGGGCCAAGCACCACTATTTTCCAAGATGGTGGTGTGGGAGCATATAGACAATGCTCCTGCTCCTTTGTAAGGGTACTGAGAGGGGGGAGGGGTTGGGGGTTCGGGACCGCTGGGCCACCAGTCTTATTTTTATTTGGGCAGGTGGGGGGGATTGGTGCCGCTGAGCCACCAGGATTATTTTTAGTTGGGCAGGTGGGGGTGGGGGTTGGGGCTGTTGGGCCACCAGGGTTATTTTATTTGGGCAGGTGGGTATGGGGGATTGGGGCCACTGGGCCACCAGGGTTATTCTTAGTTGGGCAGATGGGGGGGGAACAGGGCCACTCAGACACCAGGGATTTGCTTCCTGTCAGGGGCACTGGCCCCCCGACAGTATTTTGATGGCATCAGCAGCCTTCTCTGAAGACTGGTTTCTCTGCATCGGGTGCAGACAATATTAGCATGCCATTGCTCATTTGCCTATAGTTTAAATACACTTGGCATTACTGCGTGCACTTGCTTTTCCTTTGCTGTTTACGCGTGTGTCAGTCTCTTTTCTGCATTTGGCCTGTCTGAACTTGTGCTTATAAGTTGCATTATCATCACCCAAAGGGCATGTTGGTCTTTCTACATTGGCCCCTTGGTTTGGTACCACTTGGCATCCCAGGCCAAGTGGCTGCAGGCAAATTCTACAACTCATAAAAGTTGGTTGCAAACTGAACAACTGATATGTCTCCCAAGTTAGCAGATCTGCTGTGGACCTCTTCTCAATTCAGAATGTACAAGGAGGGAGCAAGTTCATATATGAATTCTATTTTGTGGTGTTGGGACAATACTTCAAAAATGCAGGGGATTAAGTGTCCCCTCTGACACGTATTGTGCATAGCCTGCTGTTCCTCTGAGCAGGAATTCCCCATGTTTCATTATTAGGAGAAGTGGAGTCTCTGCTTTGCTTAACAGTTGGTTCATTGAATGGGGCTTCTTAGGAGGTTAAAGATACAAATAATTAAAGACACAACAATGCTAGAGGATCTCTGTAAAGGACTGAATTCAGCTAAGGGACTCATCACTGTCTTATATTGTTACTTACACAATAAAGCACAGTTACTTACCTGTAACAGGTGATCTCTGGGAACAGCAGGAATAAGTCTTCACATATGGGTACGTCGGTACCGACGGAGTCTGCGCGGGAACGCTTCCCAGCGCCAATCAAAGAGCTTTTGGAAGCATCCCACCACGCCTGCGTGCTGCCTTCCCGCCTTTCCCCACTGCCTCTCCTCAGTTAAGTTTTAAAGCTGAGACAAAGAGAGAGAGAGAGGAAAGGAAAGATAGATAGAGATACAACTCCTGGGGAGGTGGGTAGGTTGTGGAGACTTATTCCTACTGTTCCCAGAGATCACCTGTTACAGGTAAGTAACTGTGCTATCTCCAGGAACAAGCAGGAATGAGTCTTCACATATGGGGACTCCCAAGCTAAGATGCCTGGAGTCCCAGCATGTTATAGGTTGGAACATGCTATCCCGCACAACACCAGGCATCCTGAGGATGGAGGGTAGGAGTTGAAGAAAGAAAGTTGCTGTGGAACAGCTAACCTAGCATAGGACTGCAGGGAAGGAGTCCATGTGTGGATGATAATCATCATCAATGATATTGAAGGAATATTGCAATATGGACCTCCCCTAACAGGATTACACAGCAGTAAGGAGGTTAATGGGATCTACTGGGGAACCCAGTAGAGGAACCTCAAGGATGACCTCACTGTGAAGTGGAGGTAATAATCCTGTAGGAAAAAAGAGTGGAGGTCAGATTCCTGAAAGGTAAGAGGGAACCCCGGTGAGAACTGGGGTAGTACCAAAAACAGTGGGCCTTCAGCGGACAGAGTGGCTCACCCTTGGGAGCAAAAAGAGAAGGCCGACCGGATTGTACAAACAGGCACAGTCCTTGTGGGAGGAAAAGGTATGGAAACCCCTTGTATCCCAAAAGAAAGGACAAACGCTGAGGCGTTAGATCCCGTGATTAGCTGAAAATCCGCAATGTCTCTCCTAACTGGGGTCAGCTAGGAGAGATACTGGAACATGGAGAGCTTCAGGGGTACCTAAACCTTAAGGTTATGGTGGAAGTTGTTAACTACCACAAAAGTGGTTGTGAGTGTGGAACCCCAAACATGCTGGATAGCATAGGTATGGGTAAAGCCCATCTGTCAGAATCATATAGCTATATGAGCCTGGACAGTCAGGTAGATGAATGCAGGATACCTATCTACTGATAGTAAATATCTCGACAGATAGATAGATATATGAGAATATATCTATAGTGAGATATGAAGGGCATAAAATACACACAAAGATAGACAGACATCTGTAAGATGTATGCTACAGATATGAATATATAGGCCTCTGTATGGGTGTCTGCAATGAAGCAGACAGAGATATGCCTACAGAAACGGTATTCACATAGGAAAATGTGGAGAGGAAAGATTCATCTAATAACAAGAAGGTGGAACCTACTTGAGAAGAGATATAGAGAATCTGTTCCCACTGGTTATGAGCTACAGGGATGCTAGGTAGTGAAATAACCAGGACGGTTACGTGAAAAGCGGAGGATGATATCAGTCTGCAGCCAGCAAGTCCCGAGTATTCTAGAACTCTAGCATGGTAAGTGAACAGGAGACGCATAAAAATGAGATACCATGCTGACCTGCTTAAGGGCAAAGAGGTATCATGCGTTCTTACCACGAGGACGAGCTGCAAGGAGAAAAGCATATTCCCGATTGGAAATACTATGGACCAAAGCAGGGAATTGGCAACTCCTTAAGCTTTCACGTAAGAGAAGGCCTATGTCCTTTATATTAAAAAGGAGATCCTTTCTAGTCATGGGAGACATGACTGAAAAAGCCTTTTCCAGCCATCTAGGACAGCTGCTGGAGAAAAAAACCCCATGCTCTCTAGCAAGGGCCCATAGTGGAGAGCTTCTCTGTAGGATTGCAGAGAGCATGATGCAGGAGAATGAGGAGATAGAACTGGCTACTGGAGAGCCAGTACCTATGTCAACTATGCTGCCAAACCCAGGGGAATGGAGATGGCAGAAAGAGAAGACAATCCAACAAGCTTGTAGTGAAAATGTTTCCAAGACAGATGACAACACTGACTTGGAGCCACTACTAAGACCAGAGAGAATGTTAGTGGAGGACAAATCTGGTTGCTGGTGGACAAGAACCAGTGGTCCAAACATTAAGGCTCCTGCATTGGCCGCTGCTTGCCAGACAGCAGAAAGAATGTTACTGTTTAAAAACAGAAAGAACAGACAGAACAGGAGTAGAAAACTCTGGACATGTCTGATGAACTGCTTCAAAGCAAGATTGAAAAAGAGGAGTCAACTCAGAGAAGAGAACTCCGCACTGGAAAAGTAACAAAACTAGAGAGGCTGAAGAAAAGCCCTCCAGTGAAGCAATACCGCTCTTACAGCTTGGTAAGAAGGTAAAAAGAATGGAGCTGAAGAAGACTTGCAAAGTAGTGAGTCTATAGAAAGGAAAAAAGACATACTGGCACAGGAACTATCATTTGATAGTGGTTAGACCTCTTTCCCTGCAGGAAGAAGAGGAGAACCCTGTGCCCTATAGGTATGAACATCCTGACAGCTCATAGAACATAGAAAAAATGGATGTCTTTTGGGAAGAGATCCATGTCTAGGGTTTAGAATGACAGCAGTGGATTGCCTCCATTGAGAAGAAGCAACTGCGGATTCTAATCCCTAGAGTCACAAGCATCTGATGAAGATTGATCAGAAACCCCTTTAGTTGATGGGTTTGCCGAGCCTGGTGAGAGGTTGAATTCTGCAGACCAGGACAATGCTTCCCCTGTTTGGGAACATCTGCATGATGGGCACATGATGCATAAAACCTTCTTCTCCTATGGGAAGAAGGTTTGGCAGGACATTTCCTACCTACTGGGACAGAAGAAGGTGCAGAACAGCCCTTAGGAACAGGTAAGTCAGTGGACAACTGAGTAACCTGACAAAGACTCCTTGTTGAAAAGATTGTCTCCAGTACAAGGAGTATGTCCCAGTCTTTGCTTTGCCCATTTGTCTAAGTCTGAAGCCTGAAGCCAGGCTCTACGTCGTACCCCTATAGATATAGCAGAAATCCTGCTAGCAGACTCAAAAGAGTCTAGGGAAGCACGAGTAAGAAAACAAGAGATATTCTGGAGATGCTTGAGCAGTGAAGAATAGTCTGCAATCTTGCACTCTGGAAGGGAAGGAGTCAAAAGATGTAATTGCTTTGTGACCTCCTGAAGAGATAGACTCATAGAAAATATATGAGAGAATTCTTGCAGAAAGCATAGATGTCTGGAAGGTTTGACGTCCAAAGGCATCTAGTGTCTTAGACTCACGACCTGGCGGATAAGAAGAGTGCTTTTTCTTACTCTTTATCCGCCTCATTGCTGATTCCACTACTATGGAATGATGAGGAAGTTGAGTCTTTTCAAACCCTGGAGAGGGGGGCACCTGATATAAGAGATCAGTTGCTCTGGAAGGTGGGGGTACCCTTAAAGGTGTTTCCCACATTCCTAGAAGGAGATCCTGCAAGGAATGATGCAAAGGAACCATTATGTTCTCCTTTGCTTTGGTAGAAAGAGAGCCCTGTGCAGGATCATGTCCTGGAATAGGAATGGCAAGAGATCTTGCTATATCCAGGAGGAAACTCTGAAAAGAGGGATCCCCAACAGGAATTTCCCTTGGACAGGTTAGATCAGAAGAACTAGCCTGAGCACCGACAGAACTATCCAAATATATTGGAATAGAAGATCTTGCAGAGTACAGTGTGGAATGCTGAAGGGATGGTCGCCGGTACTGCTTGTCAGGAGCAGCGATCGTCATTACCACATTGTCCATGCCAGGTATCGACTCCAAGCTTGGTATAGAAGGGAGCGATCCTGTTGAAAAAAGCATGGCAGGAGTTGGGCACGATGTTACTGTGGATACCGGTACCGATGTCGGAGTCGAGCCCGACAGAGACATCGGAGCAGTAATCAGTGACCGTTCAATCGGTACCAGGGTAACCGAAAACCTTCGGCCACTATCCTTGGTACCGAGCCAGCGGTATCGATCGGTGTAGGTACCAAAGCGTATTGGTACCCAGTCTTCCAGACTAGAGATCGATTCCAAACTCGGCATCGAGGGCAGTTCAATCGGTCCCGAGGGAATCGAGAGTTGCGGATCCAAATCATCGGAACTGAGCCTTCGGTACCGCCGCGAGCTGGTACCAAGGCGAGTCGGTACCCAGTCCTCCAGACTGGAGATCGATTCGAGACTCGGCATCGAAAATAGCGAGGCTATCGATGCACGTCTGGAGGGTACCGACGTCAGTGGTAGTATCGGTGCTGGTACCGATAAAGGAAAGTCAGTCTAGAGAGAATCCACCGGTCCAGAAGGCACCGAGGACGCCAGATGGTGAGGAGTGTTTCATCCAACACCAGTGCCGATGCCGGAGTATCGGTACCGCTCGAAGCGGCTGCCACCACCGGACACGGCTCAGGTATGTTCTGTGAGGGGTGAACCCCAGGAACAACCTGAAACCCCTGAAAGGCTTTGGAGACCGAAGACTCCCGCCGGGGTTTTGAAACCAGTGTGCCCTCGAGGGCAAGGCCAGAGCCGTCTACATGCTGTGCATGAGACCTACCACTCGAGGGCTGGCTAGTCTTAACAGACTGTTTGTGGGTTACCTGATCCTGTGTAGAAGAAGGAGGGGACGGTGCCCCGAAGTTGGAGGGAAACTGTGTATCGAGGGAACCTCGATGTTGAAGACCTCTTCTCACCAAACTGTTGTCAGGACCCAAGCAGGTTAGACACCGACTTCGAGGGTCTAAAAATAAAGTTGTACCGCCACAGTCTGAACATTTCTTGGAGAAAGTGGCTGGCAGTTCCATGAAGGAAAAAGAAGAGGGCTAAAAGGCCTAAGGAACCGTTGGACACTATGAAGAAAAAATATCCCGTGAAAAAGGAAGATTTTACAAGAAAAGAAAAGAAAACACCGGCGGTACCGGTGGCGTCAGGAAGACAGCTGCAACCACAAGAAAATTAAAGAAATAAAACAAGAATTTTCTGCGGTGACAGGAGGATGTCCTGCCGGCTCCACGGAAAACGAAAACTGAGGAGAGGCAGTTGGGAAAGGCGGAAAGGCAGCACGCAAGCGTGGTGGGATGCTTCCAAAAGCTCTTTGATTGGACGCTGGGAAGCGTTCCCGTGCAGACTCCGTCGGTACCGACGTACCCATATGTGAAGACTCATTCCTGCTTGTTCCTGGAGATTTTGCCTTTCCCATTGTCTCATCACAGATAGAGGGTGGCCATATTGGGCTTTCAGTTTTTTGGACAGGCAGTGGGAACAGATGAAGGCAGCTCTGCCCAGCATATCCACAGTAACTTCAATGAAAGAAAATAATTATAAATGGATGTATAACTGATGGTTGGGGAGTGGAGGAGTAGTCTAATGGTTAGAGCACTGACTTGGAAACCAGGGTTTGATTCCCACTAGCTGTCCTTGTGGCCTTGGGCAAGTTACTTAGCCCTCCGTTACCTCAGAAGAATCCAAGCTATCAATGTCCCTGTTTAATGCACATTACCAAGTTTGAGTTACAATGTAAATCACTTTGACTAAAATATCTAACCCCCAGTAGACTAAGATCTATTGTAGTGCCTCCACTAGGTGCTGGAGAAATTGCAGCATATGGCCCATATATGGTACAATATCCCCAAAGCTGAGGCTTTATTGGAAAGCCATTCAATATAGAATCAAGTGATCACTTGGCGTGGAGATCTCCTGGGAACCAGGAATCTTTTGGCTTAAATGAACAGCTCCACAAATCAGGATACACCACAGAATTTTGGCTAAGTATTGCTTTAATGCTCTTTATGGAAGAAAGTGGCATCTGTTTCACTTTCAAGTTAGTTAACTAGAATGTATTATAGCCATAGCATGGAAAAGTTAATGGCGAAGAGAAATCCAAAGCTGCTGTATTTTGACAAGCTCTGGGAACCATTCTATTGATTTTATATTGTTCCTTCTAATGGACAAACAACTGTTACTGCCTCAGGGTGGCTCCTGTAGCTTCTGTTCAGAGTATGTTTGACTATTAACTGAGATACTCATATGTCCAAAAATGGTTTGGGTTTGGTGGGGGGAGGGGAGTTTGAGGAAAGTTAAATGATTAAAATAAAAAGCGGCATCTTACTTTTGATTCTGTTATTGAAACGTGTGTACGGGCAGCTGGGATGACTCTGGTTTCCCGATGCAGAGAAACCAGTCATCAGGGAAGGCTGCTGATGCCATCAAAATACTGTTGGGAGGCCAGTGCCCCTGACAGGAAGCAAATCCCTGGTGTCTGAGTGGCCCTGGTCCTCCCACCTGCCCAACTAAGAATAACCCTGGTGGCACAGTGGTCCCAATCCCCTGCACCCACCTGCCCAACTAAAATAACCCTGGTGGCCCAACAGCTCTGTTAGTAGCTGCCACAATGATGGTAAAGACAGTACCATATTCATATGTTGTTACTTGATGATACACACTTGTTGCATTAACAAAGTCATATGAAATAAAAAAAATTACCACAATGAAAGTAGGAGCACAAATTTACACATTTACACCTGTTCTGAGGCAGGTATGTATGTGTGGGAAGGTGTGTTGTTACTAATTGCCATTGGGTGAACGTAACACATTTAGTGTACCAATATAGCTACTTCTGGTTAGCTTCTGTTAGGCAAAAGAGGACGCCAAGTACATAAATCTTCCTTGCCAGTACATAGCCTCTCTGTCACCAAGACTCCTGTAGTGACTCTTCATGGCAACACACAGGCAACTGGGAGTTTGTAGCTCTAGGTTAAACAGCTTTGGGATCTCAGAGTAGCAAGTACCCCATAGACAATATGAACAGTCTCTTGGCATTTTGTCATCCATGCCCCAGCTATAGATGACATAGCATGAGAGGGTAGGGCTTCTATGCCCTGATCTGGAAACCTACATAGGAGAAGGGTCATGCCATGTCTCGGTAAGTGGAACTGATGTTTCAGCCATCAATCTGAGTTTGTCACAATAGTCCTGCTAAAGAGGGAGGACTGGCCTAGCGGTTGGGGCAAGTTACCTCAGGCTGGAAAGTCAGAGGTTCAAATCCCACTAGAGGACAGCAACCTTGGGCTAGAAGGACTGGGGTTTCTAGTCCCACAGGTGCTCCTTGTGGTCTTGGACAAGCCACTTAACTCTCCATTGACCATGTTCCCTGTAAGTATTAGTGTATGTGTCTCATATCCCCTCATGTTAAATGTATCCCCCAATTGTGTTGTGACCACTTTGATTGAAGGATAAGGTGGTATACAAAACTGTCTAAATAAATAAATAAAACCAAAAATCCATCCCTCCAGGATTCCTACTTGCACTTTTCATGCCTTTTCTCCAATGAACCTTCCCACCAAAATTCAAATTTCAAAACTCCCGCCTTTTTCAATGAACTTTCCCTCCAAAATCAAATTCAAATTTCCTGCCTTTTATTCAACGAACCTTCCAACCAAAATATTCAAATTTCTTGCTTCAAACCCACCAATCTGGTTTGAGAACCACTGTATATAAGAGCAGACATTCACTGCATAACCACTTCAACCTGAAGAAAGTCACAGAACGTTGGCTAAAATTTCATTTCCACTTACCAAGATGTGCCATGACCTGGAAAACTACAAAGATCATGATACCAGCTGCAGAAGCCTAAGAGAACATGCATCCATGTGCAACCTTTGCACCATTATATATATAGATGATAGTGGGACTGGGATTACACAAATCTCTCTCAATATAATCCACTCATATGCTGGCTATTCAGCAACACCAATTGACTCTTCTACAGATGTGAAACTTGGATACAATATTGCAGACACCTTAGGCAACTTAAAAAATTTCATCAGCTCTCCCTGAGATCCATTTGCAATACAAGGCGATAAGACCAAATGTCCGACCAAGAAATTATTGAAAGATACTGACTTTCTAGTGTGGAGGGAATGGTGGTGAAAGCTCTGCTTTTGTGGGCAGAATTCCCAAATTCATGCTCAATTGGCAATTGGAAAATGAGCACAGATCATGGAAACTACACCTCTGATTCAAGGATATCCTAAAGCATAACCTAAAAATTGGGAGGACTCAGCCTTGGGTAGGGTCAGATGGAAGCAACTTTGTCATTTGCCTGCCCAAATTTGGTCTGGAAACCAAGTACAAAAGAGAAAGAATGATAGAAGTCAGCCAACTCCGCAAGTTCATCAACTGCAAGTTCTTTCATCTTTACCACCTCTACTCTCACATGTGAGTCAAGAACTGGTCTTACATCACATTAGTGCACTCAAAAATACTTTGTGGAAAGAATTTTCTGAAAACTCATATGTCATCATCGATGGAAGATTCCATCATCATGTGCCTCAAAGAATAGGCACATATGCAAGTTTTTAATGAAATATATAGTAACGTGGAGGCCTATTCCAATGTCCACATCCAGGGCCACTGTGCGTCCAATCGGAACCGGACGCACAGTGGTAGATGCGGTTCTGATCATGCGGGGTACATCTAGCCCCATTAGGATCAGAATCGTGTCTAAGTCTGTATGTACAGGCCAGGACCCGATTCTGGTTGGCCTGCATGCACAGGCTGATGCCCGGCTAACTCAGTCAGGCTCCTGAATGTAGCTACGGTGCCATGGCATCATGACGCTATTCAGGAGCTGCGATCCCCGGCCGCCACCGACTTTGTTCTTTCCCCGCAGCCTGACCCATGATCTGGCCTCCCAAGACCAGGATCGGGCTGCGGGGAATCTCCTGCATCCCTCCTACCTTCGCCTGCTGTCCCCCAGCCTGCTGTGCCCCCCATCTAGTCTGCCAGCCCCGGACATATAAGGCCAACATCAGAATCACCCTGTACATTGTGATACCGCAAGCCCTCTGATGCAAGAAAGGAAACTTTTAAATCTTGAAAAAAACAGGATTTGCCTGCAATTACGAGAAGGGACACAGAGGGAGAGCCAAGAGAGAGAGAGCCGGGAGAGCCAAGAGAGAGAGAGCCGAGAGAGCCAAGAGAGGCAAAGGTGCCAGGAAGGCAGTCAAGAGAGCCAGAAAGGCAACAGAGAAACCCCGAAGGGAAGAACCCAGAGGAGAAGCACAGGAGGAGGCAAGGAGCTTGGCAGAGACCTTCATGTGGAGAACAGGAGGCAGTGCCAAGGGAAGCTCCAGAGGCCAGACTCAGAGACCGAGGTGAGGTCACTGACAAACCCAGCAGAGCTAAAGGAAAGGAAGCTACTGGGAGAGCAGGCCTAGAGAAAGGCCATACACAACTTCAAGGGGCAGTATCACGGACTGCAGCCAAGGAAGGAAGTGCTTATCCCTCCGGTTGGAGAAGAAACCTTCAAGAGAAAAAGGTACTTTTAAAAGCTTTTACAAAAGTAACTTGAAAGATAAAGGAAAAGTTCATAGCCTTGAGAGAAAGGATATACCTGGAGCACAAAACTCTCAGACTAGGCCTCAAGCCTTTTTCAAGAAGCCTAGAGAGGAACAAAGGGCTAGTTTTTATCTGGACAATAAGGACTGTTTTAAACCAGATATAACTGATAAGTTTTACAGGAAAAAGTTTAATGTTGCCAGAGAATGGAAGGAGCAAACTTTTAGTCCTGAAACGACAGCAAGCCCAGGGAGATATACTAGACCTAAAAGCCGACGCCCCAAACTCCCAAGCCAGCACTGGGATACAGTATGGCATGCTTTTAGGAAACCAGGTTTTAATATCCAAGAGATCTCAGAGACCTCAGTTTCAGATCCCATAGACATGGAATGGCTGCCAGGGGAATCTGAGAGCAGTGAAGATATAGAACCAATGGAATGTGACTTTTGCACAAGAAGATATCTTTGAGTAAAAGGCAAACAAATCTAATGTGTGCAAACTGTACTGGAAAGTTTATGCTTTAAGTTGGTGAAGGAACCATGTTATTTTGAGTGTTTTGCTGACTCACGTTTTGATGCAACTGAATTTATGTTCTGTTACTCATTACCTCATATTTTGAATTTCTTCATGCGAAAAGGGGAAATAAAGCCTTTTTGTACCCTACACTTGGCAAGAGTTACTTTTTAGGTTGTTGACCCTGAGGCTGACAATGTGACCTGCTATCCCATTGACCCTCACAACAGATCAACCCTGAACCTTTTAATTCTTATGCGCTCCCCAGCCCCTGTGGAACCACTACGCCGCCACTAGAGGGGGCTGCGGGGGACAACATACAGGGCCATGAACTGCCCACTGCCCACCCTAACTCCGCCTCCGCACCGCACCGCCCCTTTCCCACCCCCGTCTAGCCTCCCAGTACAAACTCCTTCTTCGTACGGGGAGGCTTGGCGGAGATGGGAAAGGTGGACGAATAGCGGGAAAGGATGTCCCATTGGGATGTCCATCTCCGCTGTTACAGAATATACCCCATAGTCTATGATGGCAGATAAAGACCAGTATGGTCCATCTAGTCTGCCCAGTTAGGTGGCTAGAATGGTGGTATGCAGCTCCGTACATAAAGGCCAATCCCACCCTTCCTATTCTCCACCCCTGGGCATATCTACACATGATTATGGTTATGGTTATATTTTATTTGATATACTGCAACATTGCATATCGGTCTATGTGGTGTGCAATCATTTAACAAGAAAATAAGTGAAAGGAACAACATAGTAGACAGGACAGTATAGGAGAGATAGGAACAGCATAGAAAACATGGGCAAATGGAATAAGATATAAAGATAAATACACACAATTCCCTTAGACTGTAAGGCTGTCCCTTACCATGCCAAAGGGTGTTGTTGTACCAGAATAGCTACTCAAGTAAGTTAAGAGCAGTTCCAAAAATGAAGTCATAATTTAGATAAGGTATAGAGAGAGAAGTTTAGACATACAGGTTTGGATGTGGAAAATTCACATAGTATTTTACAATAGGCTCTGCCCAATTCAGGGCCTCCTGTAAAATCAGTGCAGGATTGCATGTTGATGTCTCCTCATGTCCAGAGGGAACAGAAATTTTAAACAGCTGCATGTGGGCAAAAAAAATAGTATTTCTGTAGTTCACATGTTCATGGAACACTAGCCCGCCCCCCAAGTATTAACTCCCCCCTCCCCAAGACATCAGAACCTTCCAATCTAATCTAAGGCAACCTATCCATCAAACTTGACCCGCAAGTCAATAGATTCCGTCCAGCTACCCAATCCTCCCCAAAAGGCCCTTATTTGGCAGACTGATCCCTAGATATAATATTGTGAAATTAATGCTAGCAGTCATGGTGGCCAGGTTGGAACCTGGGGCTAAAGGAGAAGAAGTGAGTGGGGAACACTCCTGCTCCTACTAGACATCAGGGATACCATTAGACCTGGGCAAAGGACTGTGATTGTGTGTGTGTGTGTGTGGGGGGGGGGGGTTGTTGGGGGACATCAGGGGCAGGTTGGTGGGGGCGTCTTCATGTTTGAGGGTAGGTTGGGTGGGTGAGACTAGAGGTCTAGGGATATCTTTTGATTTGGGGATAAAATGCCTAGGTGGGGCTGGGACTTGGAATGGAAATGGGCTGAGTGGAAAGGGGGGCTTGAACTACTCGGGATCCGATGGTGAGGGGGACTTGGAATGGAAATGGGCTGTGAGGGGAGGGAGCTAGGACTGGAAATGGGCTGAGTGGGGGGGGGAGCTACGACAGGAAATGGGCTAATGGAGGGGCTAGGATAGGGCTGAAAATGTAGAAGGGAGCAGATCCTGGGTGGGGCTGGAACTAGAAGGGAGCTGATGTTGGGGAGGATTAGAATGGGATGGAGCTGGGAGAGTGAAATGGAGAGGGGAAAAATATTTTGTGTGGGACGGAAGACAAATCTACAATTGGCCAGGCATTGGGAGAGTAAGTGGGGATTGAGGATGGAGGGGTAAAATTTGAGTGGATGAAATAGGAATGAAGAAAGAGCAAAAGGAGAAAGATTAGTATGCTAAAGCAGATGTAAAGAGAGAATGGAAAAAACCTAGAAGAGAGAAGAAAGGACAAATGGACAGCAGACGATGGAGAGTTAGCAGAAGACTCAAAGAAACCAGAAGTGACTGGAGCAATTGTAACTGAAAAAAAAATGCACAAAAGGTAGAAAAATATCTTTTTATTTTGAATTTATTAACTGGAATATATCAGCTCTGGGAAATGTGCATCATTTATTTATTTATTTATTTATTTATTTAAAAGCTCTTTTATACCGTGCTCTTCAACATCAGTGCGGTTTACAGTTAACAATTCTTGCAAGAGACAATGAGAAATGCCTAGTGCTACAATGAACAGGAACAGGAACTTGGATCAGTAACAGGGAGAAGTATTTACATGCTCAGCTAGCACAACTGTAGCAGAGAAACTATTTACAAGTTCGATGTTAGGCCAGACTAATTGATTAGTGCTGGTTCTTCAGTTATTACATTTATCATTATTATCATTCTTGGTTATTACATTTATCAGTATCGACACATGGCGGAGAGCCTAATGGGAAGGCTCTGCATTAACGTCTGCGCTTTGTTTAGTACAAGAGGAAATTAATTTATAGTTTTATTTCTACAGTGTTGTTGTACATTCCAAGTTTGGCTTTTGGGGTTCCCAGTTTAATTATTGCCTTCCTGTTTCTAAATTGTGATTCCTTGTTTGGTGATGGTCTATGTTCTGCATGTGTAAATGAGCTGAGGTATTCTGCTTATGTAATTCCTATTTGACATTGCCACTTGTTCTCTTTCCCCAGTATTCTCTGAAATGTATTGGTTTAATATTTGCAGTGTTGCCTTTTGATAGGTAGGGTATGGTGCTTTGTGAGTCCTGGTAGTGCTGTTACGATATGGCGGGTTTGCTATGGGTTCTAAATGGGCAGCGTTTGTAGTAGTTCCTAATGTGCCTGGCGATTGGCACTGGATTATATTAATGTAGAAATCTTTTAGTCTGTCTTTATCCATACACTCATTAAGAGGCATGTTTACTAAAAGTTAGTGTATGGTAAGATTATCCAAATATTTATGCAAATGAGGCCCCTTATGCAAATGAGGCCCCGCACCGAGTCTCCGCACATGGCCCCGCACCCCCCTTGGGCCGCCCCTGGTCATGCATTTTGGCTGCAGCAATCCAAAGGAGCAATATGGTATAGGGGGTGAAGTACTTTTGTCCACTAAAGAAGAGCGGGACCTAGGCGTGGTTGTGTCTGATGATCTTAAAGTAGCTAAACAGGTAGAAAAGACGATGGCAAAAGTTAGAAGGATGGTTGGGTGCATATGGAGAGGAATGGCTAGCAGATAAAAGGAGGTGATAGTGCCTCTGTATAAGTCTTTGGTGTGACTGATTTGGAGTATAGTGTGCAATTCTGGAGACCACACCTTCAAAAGGATATAAACAGGATGGAGTCAGTACAGAGGGTGGCTACTAAAATGGTTAGTGTTCTTCATTATAAAGCATATGAGGACAGACTTAAGGATCTTAATATGTACACCTTAGAGGAAAGGCGGGATAGAGGTGATATGATTGAGATGTTTAAATACCTCCGTGGCATAAATGTACAGGGGGAGAGCCTCTTTCGATTGAAAGCAAGTTCTGCTACGAGGGGACATGGGATGAGGGTGAAGGGGGATAGATTCAGGAGTGATATGTGGAAATATTTCTTTACGGAAAGAGTGGTGGATCTGTGGAATAGTTTCCCAGTGGAGGTAGTAGAGATAGGACAGTATCTGAATTCAAAAAAGCATGGGACAAACACAGAGGATCTCTAAAGGTAAAAAGTGGACTATTGTAGTTGTTGATATGGAAGGACAAACTAGATAGGCCATGTGGTCTTTTTCTGTCATCATATTTGTATGTTTCTATGTTTTTATAATAATCAGTGATCAATAATACTTCTAAAATCATGAGCAATCCAAGGGTAACTAATCTTCTCTTGCCCACTCTCTAGCCCTGTGGTTCTCAACCCAGTCCCTCTGGGACTCCCAGGCCAGTTAGGTTTTCAGGATATTCATAATGAATATGCATGAGTTAGATCTGCATGCACTGCTTCGATTGTATGCAGATCTATCTCCTGCATATTCATTGTGGATATCCTGAAAACCTGACTGGCCTAGGGGTCCCAGAGGACTGGGTTGAGAACCACTGAGCTAGAGAGTGGGCAAGAGAAGATTAGTTACTCTTGGGCTGCTCGTGCTTTTAGGAGTATTATTGATGGTGTTTAGATGAGGAAGTTGGTTTTACTTGGCTTTATTGATTTTAGGGAAATGATTAGTGCATTATAAGATGTACTAAGGATTGTAGGATGTCACTGAAATGTACTGTTTATTTTAATTATTTTTTTTTATAAGGTGGCTTCCGATATATATAGGCTCTATTAATGTTTTTACAATTGTTACAAAATTTTAGCTCTATTTATGGTTTTTGATTGTGAAGTATGTTTATATGTTATGCAATTTTGCTTGCATTTGGATCAATTGGTTTCTGTGTTTTGCTTCACATGGCAAAGGTTCCTGGTTTGAAATTGGGCAGAAATTCCCCTTATTCTCCTGTTTAATACACATGTTTTTAATCATTTCCCTTAATCATTGAGACACCCTTATTTTTCTTGTTTGTCTTGACTATATTGTAAGATTTATGGAGCAGGGACTATCTCTTACGTGTCTATGTACAGTGCTGCGTACATCTGATAGCACTATAAAAATGATAAGTGGTAGGTGGTAGTAGTAATCTGATGATAAGTTTATTTATATGTTGTATGTTGCTTTAAGCTTAAATACAGTTCTGTGCTTGGGATCCGAGGAGATTGCGGCTTGCATGTAAAAATCTGTGTAACGCATCCTCAAACAGGAATACAACATTCATAACCCCCTCTCCCCAAGCTTTCCTGAGAAATCTTTCAAGCAACAAAAAATCTTGACAAAACGTTTTTGTGAAAAACTAAAAAGTAGTAAGTTCCCCAGAAATGGCACATCTTTGTAACCTTTCATGAAATATCCTGCAGTCTACAGGTCAAGGAAATGCTTTTCTGAGTTTGGAGACACGCCAGTACCGAACAGATGACAGATGACCCAACATCTTCTATCTTTTTCTGGGCAATGGGGCCTTCTTACATCTACTGACTGGTCTTCAAATTTTAATTACACAGGCTCACATTTTCTGTAGTTCTAGAAAATGCCAAATTAATATTGCTTAGAGTGAAACATTAAGATGAATATTCACACATTATCTACAGTAATAAAGTGAGGTACTTCTACAAAATTAGCAGGGCTCCAAAACCTTGCACTTGAGTAAAAACTGTGTATTATATATAAATAAGTCATTCAGCTCTATTGCTTTTCCTTTTATATTGGAGAGATTATTAATCAGACCCCTGGTGATTAGCATCCAGAACGCAGCACAAACAGACTGATTTCATTTAAGATGTAGGAACCAATAATAGGAAAGTCGACTTTGTAGTTTACCAAATCACGAAAGCATTGATTCCTGTGAATATCGATGACTTCTAGCTTCTTATTCAGGTGACTCAAGAGACAGCGAATGAATAGCGAATATAACAGAGACTGGAACAAGTAACTAGAAATTCTAATTAGAGCTATGTGGGATCCAGACACGCAGCTCTCAACTTGCAAAATCTTGCATTAGTCTGAGTCTCTCACCATCATGATTGATGTTTCTCTTAAGTAGGGGAGTGTGGGAGTGTGGCGTGTAGTGGGAAGGGGTTTTCTTTAAAACATCGTACAGACAGCAGTTCAGGGGAAACAATACTACAGTGGCTTTTATGCTGTCCCAGCTCGTTAAATCTTCAGACTGGCTCTCTCGGCCCTTCCTCCAGCCCCAGTTAAAGCATCTAGCTCAGAACTCCTTTGCATGGCTTGCCTTGAAAGAACTTCTGGCTCCACGGGCCTCTCTCCCTCCTGCAGCCTGCTAAGTTCTTAACCTCTCCCTCTGAGTTATGTCCTCCCAGCCCTGAACTCTGGGCTGCAGATTCTCTTGAAGGGAACTGTTGATAATTCCTTTGGAGAGGGACGGGTAATATTCTATATACCTCATTACAGGGAGTAAGATGAGAACACTAAGAAATGATATGCTCACTATGCCAGTCTTGGTATGAAGAGGGAACCTTTAGGCAGGGCCGGATTTACGTATACGCCATGTACGCCATGGCGTAGGGCCCACAACCGGCAGGGGCCCCCAAAAAATAGAACCAGGTTTTTTTTTTCAACTCGATTAAAAAAAAAAACCTGGTGGCTGCCGCCGCGGGGCCCCCTCTGCTGCCGCGGGGGCCCCGTCTACAAGCTGGGCTGGGCTGGGCTGGTCTGGTCTGGTCGGGTCTCGTCTCCCTCCCTCCCTCCCGGCTGCGAGAGACGCGAAGATAGAGCGTCTCCTCGCGTCTGTGTTAAGCCCGCAGGGGGCTGATGGGATTTCCCATCAGCCCCTGCGGGCTTAACACAGACGCGAGGAGACGCTCTCCCTTCGTGTCTCTCGCAGCCTGCAGCGAGGGAGGGAGAGAGACCCGACCGGACCCGACCAGCTTGTAGACGGGGCCCCCGCGGCAGCAGAGGGGGCCCCGCGGCGGCAGCCACCAGGTTTTTTTTAAAATTAAATTTAACTTTGGGGCGGGGGGGGGGGGTAGGAGTCCTACCCCCCCCCGGCCTAAAGTAAAATTAAATTTAAAAAACAAACCTGGTGGCTGCCGCCGCGGGGCCCCCTCTGCTGCCGCGGGGGCCCCGTCTACAAGCTGGTCGGGTCGGGTCCGGTCGGGTCTCTCTCCCTCCCTCCCTCGCTGCAGGCTGCGAGAGACGCGAAGATGCGTCTCTCGCAGCCTGCAGCCTGCAGCGAGGGAGGGAGAGAGACCCGACCGGACCCGACCCGACCGGACCCGACCCGACCAGCTTGTAGACGGGGCCCCCGCGGCGGCGGCAGCCACCAGGTTTTTTTTTTAAATTAAATTTTACTTTAGGCCGGGGGGGGGGGTAGGCCTGGTAATGGGCTATGGGGGGGGGGGGGTAGGACAGGTAATGGGCTATTGGGGGGGCTGGGGAAGGAAATGGGCTATGGGGGGGGAAGGACGGGTAATGGGATATTGGGGGGCAGGGGCTGGAAATGGGCTGGGCTGGGGGGGTTAAGGCTAGAGGTGGGCTGATGGGGTTAGGACTGGTAATGGACTGTGGGCTGTTGGGGGGGGGCTTAGAACTGGCAATGGGCTTTGGGGGGGTTAAGACTGGTAATGGGCTGTGGGCTGATGGGGGCTGTCTGGTAATGGGCTATGGGGAGGGGCTAGGACTGGAAATGGGCTGGGGGGTTAAGACTGGAGGTGGGCTGATGGGGTTAGGACTGGTAATGGGCTGTTGGGGGGGGGGGTTAGAACTGGTAATGGGCTTTGGGGGGGTTAAGACTGGTAATGGGCTGTGGGCTGATGGGGGTTGTCTGGTAATGGGCTATGGGGGGCTAGGACTGGAAATGGGCTGGGGGGTTACAACTGGAGGTGGGATGATGGGGTTAGGACTGGTAATGGGCTGTGGGCTGATGGGGGGGGGGTAGGACTGGCAATGGGCTATGGGGGGCTGACTGGAAATGGGTTGATGGGGTTAGGACTGGAAGTGGGCTGATGGGGGGTTAGGACTGGTAATGGGTTATAGGGGGGGCTTAAACTGAAAATGGGGTGATGGGGGGTTAAGGACTGAAAATGGGGTGATGGGGGGTTAAGGACTGTAAGTGGGGTGATGGGGGGGCTAGGACTGGAAATGGGCTGATGGATGGCTAGGACTGGAAATGGGCTGATGCAGGGACTAGAAGGGAATGGATGCTGGGTGAGGCTGGAACTAGAAGGGAGCTGATGTTGGGGGAGGATTAGAATGGGATGGGGCTGGAAGAGTAAAATGGAGAAGGGAAAAATATTTTGTGTGGGAGGGATAAAAAATCTACAATTGGCCGGGTATTGGGAGAGTAAGTGGGGATTGAGGATGGAGGGGTAAAATTTGAGTGGATGAAATAGGAATGAGGAAAGAGCAAAAGGAGAAAGATTAGTATGTTAAAGCAGATGGAAAAAAATCTAGAAGAGAGAAGAAAGGACAAATGGACAGCAGACGATGGAGAGTTAGCAGAAGACACGAAGAAACCAGAAGAAAGTGGCTGGAGCAATTGCAGCTGAAAAAAATGCACAAAAGGTAGAAAAATATCTCTTTATTTTGAATTTATTAATTGGAATATGTCAGCTCTGGTAAATGTGCATCATTAACATCTGTGCTTTGTTTAGTACAAGAGCAAATTAATGTATTGTTTTATTTCTACAGTGTTGTACATTCCAAGTTAGGCTTTTGGGATTCCCAGTTTAATTATTGTCTTCCTATTTCTAAATTGTGATTACTTGTTTGGTGATGGTCTATGTTCTGCATGTGTAACTGAGCTGAGGTGTTCTGTTTATATAATTCCTATTTGACATTGCCACTTGTTCTCTTTCCCCAGTAGGTCATGTATTGTTGTTCTCTGAAATGTATTGGTTTAATATTTGCAGTGTTGCCTTTTGATTGGTAGAGTATGGTGCTTTGTGAGTCCTGGTAGTGCTGTTAGGATACGGCGGGTTTACTATGGGCAGTGTTTGTAGTAGTTCCTAATGTGTCTGGCAGTTGGCACTGGATTATAGTAATGTAGAAATCTTTTAGTCTTTCTTTATCCATACACTCATTAAGAGGCATGTTTACTAAAAGTTAGTATATGGTAACATTATGCAAATATTTATGCAAATGAGGCCCCTTATGCAAATGAGGTCCGCACCCCCCTTGGGCCGCCCCTGCTGGGGGCCCACAATTTTTGTTGGCGTAGGGCCTCACTCAAGGTAAATCCGGCCCTGCCTTTAGGTAGGGGTTATCGAACAGAGGTAGAGCAATTTCACACATGCATTTCCTTGTTAATGGGGCTGTATAAAAACTGCCCAACCTTACTGGAGAGAAGGGTTAGGACAGAGACTGCAACAATCAACAGAGTTTGATTTTCCAAAACTGAGCACATTGCTTTAGCCCGAAAAAGTAGCCACAGGGAAAGGAGGTGCAAGTACCCCTCAGTATCTGTTCCCTTAGGTCATTTCCATAGAGAAATTACTTCAATTCGTTCATTTTAATCATTTCTAAACTGCCCATCTTACACATGCTAGGCACTTTGTAGAGAACATAAATAATAATAAAACGATAAAACATCTCATTATACATATAATAAAATGACAAACGGATGAAAAGAATGCTGAGACCTTACAACATACAACAGTGAAGATAATTTTTTAAAACTGTTTGATGTATAAAGCATGGGTTTAAGAGCAGAAACAGGTGTTTCTAAAACTGCCTGGGGAGTATAACTGGATAAAAGTTTACACTGCCAACACAATAAAGATAATTTATAGGGATCACTTAAGTTAACATGCATTCCAATGTGCGCAAATCCAGAAAGAAAAGCGGGTACCTATTTTTCTCTATTAAAGAGGGGCATAGGTACAAATACTTACACCAGCCCTAAATTGATGTAAATAAACCAAGCAAATGTGTAATTTATAGTATTTTATAACTTGTGTGTAAGTTTTGGGCTCCACCTTGCTCCACCCCTCTGCTCTCCCACTCCAAAAGTACAGGTCATTTATTTTATTTATTTACTTATTTAGCTGTGTTTATATATCGCTTTTCACCAGGTCAAAGCGGTTTACAATAACCAAGGGGGGATACATTTAACAGGGTTATTTGCAATTACAGGAGGGGAAGGTCGTGGACCTGATGCGCATACTAATAGTATAGCGGCCTCCTAAAATATGTGCAAAAATGTCCAACCGCATGCACAAGTCATGGAAAATATGATGCACATGTATGGATAGATCGCAAGTTTACGTGGCTCAGTATAAGCTTAACTTGGTGTAGGTATTTCTGGAGGCAGAGGCTAAGAGGCCAATTCTAAATAGTGCATCCCCAGGCCGTCTGGACGTCCAGCCATCTGGGTGGCCCGGGGATGCACCTGATTCTGCTTCTGCGGGGGCTAGACGTCGCTGCGGGAGAAAAATCGTGGCATAGTGGCTGGACATTCGGGACGTGCCCCGATTCAGGCACCCTGGACATCCAGCCAACTACCCAGCTAGCTCAGCCAGGCTCCTCCATGGGGCCACAGTGCCACGGTGTCCTGTTGCCATGGCACCGCAGCTCCATGCAGGAGCCGCGATCCTTGGCAGTTCTCCAAAACATGCTATACCCGCAGCACGATCCACAATCAGGCCTACCATCGCCAGGGTCAAGCTGCAGGGAACCTCCTGCACCCCATCACCTGTTTGGCAGGCCCAGGCTCTGGCATCCTCTGACGTCCAGGGGGATTTAGTCCACTTCCGAAGTGGAATAAGTCCCCCCATCTACATCCGGATCAGACGTCCAGACCCACTAAAGGAGGATCAGAAATGCCCCCTAAGTGATGTTCCGGAGTGGGAGGGAGTTGTGAGCTGTATGTGCATGCTATAAAATGTGTGTGTACCCATCAGGGCGGGCCTACGTTTCTGCTGCTCTAGGCAGGCTCCCCTTGCCATCCCCTCTGGCATCCATCTTCTCTTCCTTTTCCTCTCACCCTCACTTGGTGGAGGGGTAGAACTGCGGGCTCTCTACCATTCTAGAAAGCAGTGGCAGAGCAAGCTCTCTGGCGGGCCTTGAAGTACTTGCACACACGCACACATAGCCTGCTGCTCATGTCCTCTCCTACATAAAATTGCTGTCAAAGGGGGCATGAGCAACAGGCCATGAGTGCACACATATTTGCAGGTGTTTCAAGGCCCACCACAGTGACAGATTACTTGCTCTCTAGAATGGTAGAGAGCTCAAGGTCTGCCATCCTAGGCAGTCACCTAATCTGCCTCTTGGACAGACTGGCCCTGGTAACCATGCAAGGTTAGGAAGAAAAGTTATGCCTGCCTTGGAGCAGAAGTAACTTTGTGCGGCAGCTTTCAGGGAGGCCATTTTATGAAAGTACATAGGTGCATATCTTTCCTTTATTAAACAGACACAAAAAATACATTTATACAATTTCCAGGTCCAAGGAACCGTCCAAAGAAGAGCACACACACTTGCAGCAAACTTGATGACAAAAACCAAGAGCGAGATGGGTTAAAAAGAAGCTTTATTTGTCCTACCCTACACAGCAATGCTTTGGTTGGTGTCTTTGTCAGGGGTATGACCTCAGACATAAAACATAAAAATAAAATCTTATAATAAATAGATCATATAAAACACAAATTAAAAGGACAAAGTGAAATAGTAAAAGAATAAAACACTAATAGTAAGGAATACTATTACTATTAGTATTCCTTACTATTAGTAAGGAATACTAATAGTAAGGAATACTATGGGTAACAGGGGTAACATATGGAAAGCAGTGTGTATTAATGCCCGTAGCATGGGAAATAAGATCTCTGAAGTTGAAGCTTTGGTGGGAGTGGCTGACTTAGATTTAGTGGCAGTTACAGAAACATGTATACCTGGCTATACTTTATTCAGAAGGACAGGGTAGGAAGAAGGGGAGGAGGAGTAGCCCTATATGTAAAAACTACTATTAAAGCTTTGGAATTACAGAGCTTAAAAGGGAGAGAGGAGGCATTGTGGGTAAACTAGAAAGAGGGAAAAGAGAAATCTATTTGCATTGGTGTGATATACAGACCTCCCTCACACGAGGACGAGGTGGACCGAGAGTTACTTGAAGACATACGCAGCCTTGCTAGGAAAGGGGAAGTGCTACTGATAGGAGATTTCAATATGCCAGATGTTGATTGGCACATTCCTACTGCAGTATCATCTAGGAGTAAGGAGATCCTGGATTTCTCTACAGCGAGAACTATTCAGGCAAGGGTAACAGACCCCACACGTGAAGGGGCCATACTGGACTTGGTGCTTACCAATGGTGAAAGTGTTTCTGATGTTGTAGTGGGAGATCATTTTGCATCCAGTGATCACCAGATGGTGTGGTTCAGTATTAGGACTAGGGCTGTTAGAATCCATTCCAAGGTGAAGATCTTAGACTTTAGGAAGACTAACTTTGCGAAGATGGGCCAATACCTCAGGGAGTCGTGAGTGGGATGGGAACATCTGGGGGATGTAGAACAGTGGGCAAAACTGAAAGGGGGTATTTTAAAGGCAACCAACCTTTTTGTTAAAATGGTAAATAAAGGCAAAAGGAACAGGAGACCGCTATGGTTTTCGAAGGAAGTAGCTGAAAAAGTGAAGAAAAAGAGGGAGGCCTTCATGAAATACAAGAGATCACAGAGAGAGGAAGACAGGCATCTGTATTTGGAAAAACTTAGAGAACTAGCAAAGTAGTCAAGAAGGCAAAGATTCAAAAGGAGGAGGAAATAGCCAATGCAATAAAATGGGGGGATAAGACGTTTTTCAGATATATTAGTGAGAAGAGGAAGGGCAAAAGTGGTATTGTCAGACTCAAGGGTACAGGGGGGGAATATGTAGAAGCCGATAAGGATAAAGCGGAATTGCTTAACAAATATTTTTGTTCTGTGTTCACAGATGAAGAACCAGGAGCAGGACCTCAGAAAACACCCACAAATAAGAACAGAAGCGAGGGACATCTTGAACAATTTCAGAAGACTGTGTTCGTGAGAAACTAGATCAACTTATAGTAGAGACAAAGCGATGGGACCGGATGGGATACACCCTAGAATACTGAGGGAACTTGGGAACGTTCTAGCAACTCCACTGACTGACCTTTTCAATGCCTCGTTGGAGTCGGGAGTGGTGCCAAAGGACTGGAGAGAGGCTCATGTGGTGCCTTTACACAAAAACGGAAGTAAGGATGTGGTTGAAAACTACAGGCCGGTTAGTTTAACTTCAGTGGTGAGTAAATTAATGGAAACGCTGTTGAAAGAGAAAATAGTGAGGTTTCTGGACTCCAGCGGATTACAGGATCCGAGGCAGCCATGGATTCACCAGAGGCAGGTCTTGTCAGACAAATCTGATTGATTTCTTTGACTGGGTGACCAGGGATTTGGACCGAGGGAGAGCTCTAGATGTGGTGTATTTAGATTTCAGTAAAGCCCTTTGACACTGTTCCTCACAGGCGAATTATAACAAAACTGAGCACCCTAGGGATGGACCCTAAAGTTACTGCTTGGGTTAGAAATTGGTTGGGTGGGAGGCGACAAAGAGTACAAGTAAATGGAGCTCACTCTGAGGAGAAGGATTTTACCAGTGGTGTGCCCCAGGGATCTGTCCTTGGTCCGATTCTTTTTAACATCTTGGTTAGTGATATAGCGGAAGGGCTGTCGGGTAAGGTTTGTCTCTTTGCGGATGATACCAAAATCTGCATTAAAGTAGACACCAGGAAGGTGTAGATAACATGAGGAGGGATCTAGCTAAGCTTGAAGAATGGTCTAGAATTTGGCAGCTGGGATTTAATGTTAAAAATGTAAGGTCATGCATTTGGCTGCAGCAATCCAAGGGAGCAATACAGCATAGGAGGTGAAGTACTTTTGTCCACTAAAGAAGAGCGGGGAACCTAGGCGTAGTTGTGTCCGATGATCTTAAAGTAGCTTAACAGGTAGAAAAGGCGACGGCAAAAGCTAGAAGGATGCTTGGGTGCATATGGAGAGGAATGGCTAGCAGAAAAAAGGAGGTGATAATGCCTCTGTATAAGTCTTTGGTGCGACCTCATTTGGAGCATGGTGTGCAATTCTGGAGACCGCACCTTCAAAAGGATGTGAACAGGATGGAGTCGGTGCAGAGGGTTGCTACTAAGATGATTAGTAGTCTTCATTATAAAGCATATGAGGACAGACTTAAGGATCTTAATATGTACACCTTAGAGGAAAGGCGGGATAGAGGTGATATGATTGAGATGTTTAAATACCTCCGTGGCATAAATGTTCAGGGAGAGAGCCTCTTTCAATTGAAAGCAAGTTCTGCGACGAGGGGACATGGGATGAGGGTGAAAGGGGATAGATTCAGGAGTGATATGCGTAAATATTTCTTTACGGAAAGAGTAGTGGATCCGTGGAATAGTCTCCCAGTGGAGGTGGTAGAGATGAGAACAGTAACTGAATTCAAAAAAGCATGGGACCAACACAGAGGATCTCTAAAGGTAAAAAGTGGACTGTTGTAGTTGTTGTTATGGAAGGACAGACTAGATGGGCCTTGTGGTCTTTTTCTGTCATCATGTTTCTATGTTTCTATGTTTCTATAATATATATAATATTTCATTTCATACAATAAAATGTAAGAGCCCAATACTAAAATGACAACTCAAGGGTGAAGGGGAGGAATATGTAGAAGCTGAGGAGGATAAAGCGGAATTGCTTAACAAATATTTTTGTTCTGTGTTCATAGATGAAGAACCAAGAGAAGGACCTCAGAAAATGCCAACAAACAGGAACAGAAGCGAGGGGCATCTTGAACAATTTTCAGAAGACTGTGTTCGTGATCTTAAAGTAGACAATGCGATGGAACCAGATGGGATACACCCTAGAATACTGAGGGAACTTGGGGACGTTCTAGCAGCTCCACTGAATGACCTTTTCAATGTCTCGTTGGAGTCAGGAGTAGTGCCAAAGGACTGGAAAGAGGCATATGTGGTCCCTTTACACAAAAGCAGAAGTAAGGATGTGGTTGAAAACTACAGGCCGATTAGTTTAACTTTGGTGGTGAGTAAATTATTGGAAGTGCTGCTGAAAGAGAAAATAGTGAGGTTTCTAGAGTCCAGCGGATTACAGGATCCGAGGCAGCATGGATTCACCAGAGGCAGGTCTTGTCAGACAAATTTGATTGATTTCTTTGACTGGGTGACCAAGGAGTTGGACCAAGGGAGAGCCTTAGATGTGGTCTATTTAGATTTCAGTAAAGCCTTTGACATTGTTCCTCACAGGCGACTTACAAACAAACTGAGCACCCTAGGGATGGACCCTTGAAATGGTTATTTATTTATTTTATTTATTTAACAGTTTTTTCTATACCACCTTTGTTCAAGGTGGTTTACAGAGAACAACATAACATAATCTTGCGAGATTTGTTTTACAGTAAATAGGGGGTAGATAACTTGGGGATAAATATGGGGTTAGCTATGGGAATTTGAATAGGGTAAATATTTCAGCAGAAAATAAGAAACATAGGAAAAAGCAATTTGTAGGTAAATATAGATATAAATGTGGGGATTGATTTTGAACACAATGAATCTTAATCATGATTTGGACATCCGAAGACAGGTGCACGTGAAGGTTGAAGCCTTGAGACGTCTCTAGAGTCATTTTACAAAATAACTTTTAGAGATATCCAAGTAGGCACGTAGCGTGGTAGAGGTGTGTCTGGGGAGGTGCAATGAAATTAGATGACCCTCACAAAAGAGCAAACAGAAGGGGAAGTACAAGTTGATCCACAGGAATTCGCCGACCACATCAAAGACAAATTTCACTCCACAGAACGAACAACGCCTAGTAGGACCACCGGGACGGACGTACACCCCAAAACCTGGGGCACATTCTCCTCACCCTCAACAGAACAGATATCCCACATCATCTCTACAATCAACACGAGCACTGCTCCTACAGACCCATGCCCAGTGTCATGGGTCAAAGCCACCAAATCAAGCCTCATCCCCACCATACATAAAATGGTACACAACTCACTCACTCACTCAAGGACTCATGCCAAAGCAACTAAAACTTGCCTCAGTAAGACCAATCACAAAGAAAACAACTCTCGACAAAAAAGATCCAGCAGCATACTGACCAATCTCCAGCATACCCTTCCTCGCAAAAGTCATCGAAAAGACGGTTCAACTACAACTTCAGGATCACATCGACGAACACAAAACACTCGACGACAACCAACACGGATTTCATCCCAACCATGGTGTCGAAACGCTACTGATCTACCTCTTCGACAGCATCCTAAGAATAATTGACAACACCAGGAATGGAATCATAATGATCTTCATCGACATCTCCTCAACCTTCGACACAGTGGACCACAACACGCTCCTGGAAAGACTAAAGAACACTGGTATACACGGTATCACACTGAAATGGTTCCACTCATACCTAACCGAAAGACAGCTACAGGTCAAGGTGGGACACATCACCTCCCGACCCATAAAAGTCCGTCAAGGAGTACCTCAAGGATCTGCGCTCTCAGCACTCCTATTTAACATCTACATCCAACCAATATGCAACATCATGAAAGAGAACAACATTCAATACACAATCTATGCGGACGACATCATGATATACACCCCGATATCAATCGACAACCCGGACTTCTCTAAGATAACAGACTGCCTTACCCAAATGACCAGTTGGTGTCAAAACAACAACCTCGCAATAAACTACAACAAGACTGAAGCTTTAATCATCACTCAGAACCAAAGCTTCATACACCCACCAAATATACAGATACAAAACACTACCATACCAATAAGGTCAGAAGTGAGATACCTCGGGGTTACTCTGGACAATCAACTCAATCTCAAGCCACACAGACAAAACAATCCAAAAAGCCTACTACAAAATGCGAATCATCAGGAGACTGAAACCACTCCTCGCCCCAGAACACTTCCGTACCGTCTGTCAAGCACTGATAACCCCACTACTGGACTTCTGCAATCCGATATACCTTGGACTACCGAAACAAGCCATCAAACCACTCCAACTGGCACAAAACACCGCAGCACGAATCATATCCAGAACTGCAAGACAGGAGCACATCACACCTACCTTAAAGGACTTACACTGGCTTCCAATCGGTGCACACATCAGATACAAAACTATCATAAACCTATTTAAGATAAAACAGCACACATCAGCCAACAGCCTGCACACCCTCATACAACCAGACACCAGCACACCTCCTAGAAGAAAACAAACACACAACCGAGTCAGCACCCCAAGTGAATACAAACACACACGCAAGGACACAACAGACAGAGCACTCTCCATGGCTGCTCCAACAATATGGAACAAACTACCGGACGATTTGAGGGCAACTACAGACCTCAAAGACTTTAGAAAACAGCTGAAAACCATGCTGTTCATAGAACACTATGGACACATCACATAACCTAAGTGACTGTATAACAGCACATGTTACCGCCTAACACTGTATGTATATAAAAAGTTTTTAGCACCACTGTATATAGCCCACATTGTACATAGCTCAAATAAATCTAGCACACAATGCAACACGCACTCATCTAAATTTTCACCCTCACTGCATGTATAACACACTCACACTACCAGATTGTTTGCTGTGATACCACCTTGATTATTATGATAAGGCGGTTTAGAAATACTGTTAAATAAATAAATAAAATAAATTTCTGTCAGGTATGTCTGCGGGCACTTCATGTTTGGATCTGCTCCAGGCATGAACTGGAAAGTGCTTGTTGTGGCCATAAAACATACAAATATTGTTGAGCAGGGGTCTCCAAATCCGGTCATGGAGGGCCGCAAACCAGTCAGGTTTTCAAGATGTACCTAATGAACATGCATGAGATAAATTTGAATACAACAGGGGCAGTGCATGCAAATATATCTCATGCATATTCATATGGACAGCCTGAAAAGCTGACTGGTTTATGGCCCTCCAGGACCGGAATTGGAGACCTCTGATGTACAGAAATGGAGAATTAAGTCACTAGCCTAAGATCACAAGGAGCAGCACTGGAATTTGAACCCTGGCCACAAAGCCACTACTCTAACGATTAGGCTATTAGACATCTGCATTCTAAAATGATAATCTGGGGATGTCCATATTGACTGGAGAAGAATAAGTCATGTGGTTTTATATTTTGTTTCTATTTTTGCCAAGTAGCATTCTGCCATTTATGGATTTGAAAGACATCGATGATGGCAAGCGTTTTAGGAGAAGTAGAGCAAGATACTGCCATGAATTAATTTGGGGCCTGAGAAGTCGAAGGTTTTGGTTCCTGATGCTGTAATTATTGAAGCGCAGTGCTAGGCCGGGCAACACCTTGGTATAAGCAGATTGATATTGATAAGTAAGTAATTTTTGGGACTAATATATTACAGCAATTTTTGAAACAAAGCTTTTATAGCTTGATGCGCAAGATTTATAAATGAATGCACAAGTGGACCTGATTTAACATCTTGAAGATATCTATCTCTCTATATATCTGTTTTGCACCTTAGGAATAATCTCAGTTGTACAAAAAGTATAACAAAAATATATAAAGATATGGAGTTCAATTGAATGAGTATCTGATATTGAGCTATGACTCCAACATGGATATATTTATTATTTTTTCTTTGTTTTAGCATTATTACTTTAGAGAGTAATTTTCAAAGCCATTTCTAGATACAGAGCTTTACCCTGGAAATGAGATTTTATAGAACTGCCCATCCAGTCTGCAGGTAAAAGTGCACACATACCACCTGTACAGCTCGTAGGAGCGTCCTGGTGGCCACGATTGGGAGGATGTTTGCTTACTTGCATAATTTTCAAAATTCAGAGGTGTGCATGTAATTTTTGAGGAGAAAACTAGGAGCACCAAATGTTAGATATAAATCTGTGCCTGTAATTACCTCCTTAATGGGTCTATTGACTAAGCTATGATAATAATGTATACTAACAATCAAATAGTGCCTTAACACATCGTAACTTCTGCATTAACAGCTAACGCGGAACTGGGCAGAGACTGTGCTTACCACTAATATGCAGTACCTGTTAATATGGCAGATAACAAGATGAAATTAATGTGTAGGTTTAACTTACTGCATCATGTTATCTGCAATCCAGTGAATGTGCGCTACAAAAATCTCTCTCTGCATTAAGGAGGCCATTTTAAAAGCTCTGGTCATGATTTGCACTTCTGAAATGCCCTTTTCAGACCTGCCACTCACAGGCATGTCCTGAGCCATTTTAGAATGCCCCAAATTTACACATGTCTGGCACAATCACGTCTATGTCGCATCGGGGCATGGTAGAGGTATGTTCTGAAAAAAATACACATGTGCCCTATTTTAGAACAGAACCACATGTCTGAAACCACCACAGATATGTCCATGTCTATACCCGCTCCTAGGAAGATGGCCTCTCGATTTACTGGCATTCTTCTTTCAAGGAGGATAAACTATCGGGGGAGGGAGAGCACCTTCTCCTCTTCTCTATTAGATTACTGACTTCAGCACTTTTCAAACAGCTGAGTCAGCAACCTAACAAGGGTATAGCGAAGAGGATAAGGCGCTCCTTCATAGAAGCATGCCAGTAAATCGAGCGGCCTTCCTCCTAGGAGCTGCGCCCTTTCACGTCTCCATTTGCAAAATGGCAGGCTGGGATGTATGTGCAGAGAGAGATACATGTGTGCATTCTGAGCCCTTATTGTGCACGCTCCCGTTTCCTTTACTCTTGCCGGAGATGTCCATCTTTTAGGATCAATTTTAGATAGCGCTTACACGTGCTCCCGTCTCTGCTGCCCCTCCCACAGAATTTCAGACATTTTGCCTTGGACATCCCAGACTGCACCTAAAACGGGCTTTCTAAAATGTTCCTTCACATAAACGGGGAACCGTCCTGACAGTTAATGCAGAGGTTTTGGCAAGTACCTTGCATTAATTTGGCAGTTAACGTGTGGTGACTGCATTTTAATAACAACTGTACTTGTAACTGCAGATGAACCCCCAAAAGTTCCACATTCCATTCACCCCAATAACTGAGGGCCAAAAAGTAGTTTTAACACAACAATATTACTCAAAGTATTGTGGAAGAATTCCTTCCGTAGAAATGATTAAATCTTGCCTGTTTGTTACTAGTTCTGGAATACAAACAATGGGATTAGTTAACTTCTGCTGCCGTGATTCTCAGCATGGAACTGAGTTAGCGCTACCTCGATACATATAAAATATGCAGCGTGTAAACAGCTCAGGAAGGACTTCACAAGATAGCATCTGCTCTTTTCAAAATGTGCACAGTTCTTATTCTAAGACAAAATACCTTTAGAAAAAGATACTGAGGACTAAATCCATTTTCACTAGTGTGCTTGTTGTGTTACTCGACTCGAATACAAAAAAATAAATGGGCCAATATTTAAATACCGGTTGCGGCATTTAAATATAGTCCTGATATTCAGGGCCCAATGTCCAGAACATGACTATAAGAAATATCATAACAGGTCAGACCAAGGTCTATCAAGCCTTGCTGCTCCTTATGCCTGGAACAAACTACCTGAATCTGTACGTCAGACACCTTCTCTGACCCTTTTCAAATCCAGTCTGAAAACTCACCTTTTTGCTGCCGTTTTCAGATCTTGACTCACCTGATCTCCTTACCATTCCCCTTAGCTGTATCCCATATCTACAGCTACTGTGATGTCTGTCTCAACTAGATTTTAGGCTCCGATGAGCAGGGACTGTCTTTTACATGTGTCTGTGCAGCGCTGCGTATGCTTTGTAGCGTTATACAAATGTTCAGTAGTAGTAATATCCTGTTTCCAACAGTGGCCAAGCTAGGTCACAAGACCTGGTACTTTCCAAAAAAGGCACACAGGTTGCACAATGCTTGTCCCAGAGCAAGCAATGGATTTCCCGGGCCCTCTTTAATAATGGTTTATGGACCTTTCCTCCAGGAACTTCTCAAAAAACCTTTTAAGCCCAGCTAAACTAACAGTTTTTAATATAGCCTCCAGTAACAAATTCCAGAGTTTGATTATGCATTGAGTGAAAAAATATTTTCTCTTATTATTCTTAAATGGGTTATGTTGTAGTTTCATTGCGTGTCCCCTAGTCTTTCTACTTTTTGATGGTATAAACAACCGATCTACGCTTACCTGTTCAATTCCATTCATTAATTTATAGGCCTCTATCATATCTCCCCTCAGCTGTCTCTTTTCCAGGTTGAAGAGTCCTAACCTTTTAAGCCTCTCCTCATAGGGGTATCCTTAGATCCCTTTTATCATTTTGGTGGCTCTTTTCTATATCTTTTCTAATTTTACTATATCCTTTTTAAAATATGGCAACCAGAATTGCATACAATATTCAAGGTGCGATCGCACCATGGAACGATACAAAGGCATTATAATATCCTTTGTTTTATTCTCCATTCCTTTCCTTATGATTCCTAGCATTCTATTTCCTTTCTTGGCTGCCACTGCACACTAGGCTTCAATGTATTACTATGATGACGCTTAAATCGTTTTCCTGGGTGGTGGTTCCTAATGTGTAACCATACTTTGGATTCTTCCTTAAGTGCATAACTTTGCAGTTGTCCACATTAAATTTCATCTGCCATTTGGACGTCAAGTTTTCCAATTTATCAAGGTCCTCTTGCAATTTTTCCACAATCCTCTTGTGTTTTAACAACTTTGAATAATTTTGTGTCATCTGCAAATTTGATCACCTCACTTGTCATTCCCGTTTCCAGGTCATTTATGAGAGGCACATGTGGTCCCTTTACACAAAAGCAGAAGTAAGGATGTGGTTGAAAACTACAGGCCGGTTAGTTTAACTTCGGTGGTGAGTAAATTATTGGAAGCGCTGCTTAGTGAGGTTTCTGGAGTCCAGCGGATTACAGGATCCGAAGCAGCATGGATTCACCCGAGGCAGTTCTTGTCAGACAAATCTGATTGATTTCTTTGTCTGGGTGACCAGGGAGTTGGACTAAGGGAGAGCCCTAGATGTAGTGTATTTAGATTTCAGTAAAGCATTTGACACCGTTCCTCATAGGCGACTTATAAACAAACTGAGCACCCTAGGGATGGATACTAAAGTTACTACTTGGGTTAGAAATTGGTTGAGTGGGAGGCGACAAAGGGTACAGGTAAATGGAGCTCACTCTGAGGAGAAGGAGGTTACCAGTGGTGTGCCCCAGGGATCTGTTCTTTGTCCGATTCTTTTTAACATCCTTTTTAGTGATATGGCAGTAGGGCTGTCGGGTAACGTTTGCCTCTTTGTGGATGATACCAAAATCTGCAATAGAGTAGACACCCAGGAAGATGTAGATAACATGATGAGGGATCTAGCTAAGCTTGAAAAATGGTCTAGAATTTGGCAGATGAGATTTAATGTTAAAAAATGCAAGAGAGCAATATAATATAGGGGGTAAAGTACTTTTGAACACTAAAGAAGAGGGGGGACCTAGGCTGACTGTGTTTGATGATCTTAAAGTAGCTAAACAGGTAGAAAAGGTGATGGTGAAAGCCAGAAGGATGCTTCAATGTATAAGGAGAGGAATGGCCATCAGAAGAAAGGAGGTGATAGTGCCTCTATATAAGTCTTTGGTGTGACCTCATTTGGAGTATTGTATGCAGTTCTGGAGACCGCACCTTCAAAAGGATATAAACAGGATGGAGTCAGTTCCGAGGGTGGCTATTAAAATGGTTAGTGGTCTTCATTATAAAGCATATAAGGACAGACTTAAAGATCTTAATATGTATATCTTAGAGGAAAGGCGGGATAGAGATGATATGATTGAGACGTTTAAATACCTCCACTGCATAAATGCACAGGGGGAGAGCCTCTTTCGATTGAAAGCAAGCTCTGCTACGAGGGGACATAGGATGAGGGTGAAGGGAGATAGATTCAGGAGTGACATGCAGAAATATTTCTTTATGGAAAGAGTGGTGGATACGTGGAATAGTCTCCCAGTGGAGGTGGTAGAGATGAGGACAGTAACTGAATTCAAAGAAGCATGTGACATACACAGCGGATCTCTAATGGAAAAATGGGGACTGTTGCACTGGTTGATATGGAAGGGCAGATTAGATAGGCCATGTGGTCTTTTTCTGTCGTCATGTTTCTATGTTAAAAAGCAGTTTTAGTGAAAGACTGCTCATATCACATTTTTAAATAAAACGAAACAAAAGATAACTTATAAAGTTTTCCCCCCCGAAGGTCTCAGACTTAACAACACTAGAGCAATGTAAACAAGCTTATGTGTTATAATAGCATCAATGACCTTCTATTAATCACACTAAACAGGGTTTTCTAAAGTTCTCTTGTGAATCTAAAACCAAACCAAAACAAAAACAAAAAAGAGGTGCTTATCTGTAACGCATCTTAATATGTTGCCTCATTCAACTTGAAAGGAGCCCGGTGTGCTTCCTCATTAAACTTGAAAGGAGCCCAACGCCGTCATAAAGCCTTTCTTTCGCGTTTCACATAAACGTTTCTTCAGGGGTTCATGTTTAAATCATTTGAGGTTAATGATGATACAGGCTGATAAGTCTCATTATATTTGCTCAGTTTGCATAGAAGAAGTTATCTTGCAACATTGATAAACAATCACCAAAATGCTGCCCACGTTTCCCAAAGGACAAACATTGCTTCTGCTTCAGATTCCATCTGTTGAAAACGCCGCGCAAACTATGCAAACTGAGCAAATATAATGAGACTTATCAGCCTGTATCATCATTAACCTCAAATGATTTAAACATGAACCCCTGAAGAAACGTTTATGTGAAACGCGAAAGAAAAGCTTTATGACGGCGTTGGGCTCCTTTCAAGTTTAATGAGGAAGCACACTGGGCTCCTTTCAAGTTGAATGAGGCAACATATTAAGATGCGTTACAGATAAGCACCTCGTTTTTGTTTTGGTTTGGTTTTAGATTCACAAGAGAACTTTAGAAAACCCCGTTTAGTGTGATTAATAGAAGGTCATTGATGCTATTATAACACATGAGCTTGTTTACATTGCTCTAGTGTTGTTAAGTCTGAGACCCTCGGGGGGGAAAACTTTATAAGTTATCTTTTGTTTCGTTTTATTTAAAAATGTGATATGAGCAGTCTTTCACTAAAACTGCCTTTGGTGAATTGATAGAACGTACTTTTATATTATTTAATATCTCACGTTCCAAACAAGACCATAATCTCAGTGTCTATGTTAAAAAGCAGCAGGCCCAGCACTGAACATCTGAATTAAGTGGTGTGTTCTACCGTTAAGCAACTTAGAGTCAGTGGCGAACCAAGGGTGGGGCGGTGGGTGCAGTGCACCCCCCTCGCCAGGCTGACATGGCAGACCCAGCACTGCAAACTTAACTTAAAGCCAAGGGGGGCTTGCCGCGCTGCCTCTGCTACAGGCCTGGCAGCAGCTCTCTCCCAATCGAAGTCTTGTGAATTGTGAGACTTCGGCCCGGGACAGAACAGCTGCCAGGTCTGGAGCGGAGGCAGCACAGCTGGCCACCCATGGCTTTAAGTTAAGTTTGGTGCGTTGGCTCTACTGTGTGGGCCTGGCAGGGGGTTGCACTGCACTGCACCATACTGCACGGGGTTGCGCTGGCTGCAACGAGAGGGGGGGCGCACTCATCCTGAGTACCCTCGGGGTTTGGAATGCCACTGTTTAGAACAGCTTTTTTGCTATCCAGACAGCAGTCTGAAAATTACTGCTGTCCAGATAATTACCAGGACGGCCCAAGATACGGATAGTGCCGGGGTGTCAGTGATGATTTTCAGTAACAGTATCTGGATAGTGTCCCTGAAAATCAGCACATAGACCTGGCAAGTGGCACTTTTCTGGATAACAGGTATCGCTCTCCAGATAAGTGCTTTTAATTATCAGGCCAAAAGTCATAAAACTAGTTGCAGGTACTGAAAGACCTTTTTCTTAAGGGTGTGCACTGACAATCTGTTTAGTTCTCTCTTTTTAAGGCACATTTTGCAATAGACGATGATGACTATTGTAAAGAGTCGGTCCATCTGTCTATCTTGTCTGTCCATCTGTCTGCAAGGGTTTGCTTGTAAAGTGCAAATAATCCTCTGCGTACAGAAAAACACACAGAAGTAACCGAGTGCAGAATAACGGCGAAGTGGCTGGAATGCTAACTGAATAAACAACTTTGGACCCGATATTGAACTGGGATGGTTTACTTGGGTAGGCTGTTGGTGGTCCTGTGGCTGCTGAAGGCTGTGGCAGCAAGAAAAGAATCCGGTCCGAAGTTTTGGAGGCAGTCAGCCGCAGCATTATTTCTTTAAAGATGAGGGCACTGGGAGGCAGCAGGACTGTTAGGCATATGGCAAGGCCGTCGCCCTGTGCGACTGTTCGGGGTCTGGAGGCGCAGCATTTGGTGGCTGAAAGGCAACGGGGATGAAGGCCCGCAGTGCTGTGGCTTCTCCTAGCTGCCAGAACTCTGTGGGAATCACGGGCCTGCTCTGGGAGGCCATAGGACTGATGGGGGAAGGGTCAGAGAGAGGAGCATTTGGGTCCTGCCTTGGGGTAGCGCCTGGATTGGGTGCAGGGGTGCAGCCACGAAGGCTATGCCCAATTCCAGTTTTGAGCTGCTGGGGTCTCTGGGGGGGTAGGGGGAGGGCGATGGTGGATGTAATTGGGGGGCTTACCAGAGCCCTTGATGGGCTCAGGCAAGGGGGTTGGTGAGGCATGGGTTAAATGGACCAAGGCAAGATGGATCGGGTCGCCAAAGGGGGCACTGGGACTCAGAAGCAGCAGGATATGTTGGGCCAGTCTGGGGGCCATGTTTGGAGACCTGCAGAGACCTTGTGATGGGCAGAGTCGGCCTTAAAGGTGCCTTCAAAATGGCCAAATAAAAATGAATTTTAAAGTTTTCGGGGCTTTGGGAGGGGCATCCCCAGGAGGTGTGCGATGGCTGATACGTCCATAGCAAATGTTTTTGTGGAGTTTTAATGTTGTTAAAAGCTGCAATTTGTGGCATTTAGAAAGAAAAGTAAAGCTGGGCTCCCGAGGTTCTGGCGAGTTACTAAAGTTCTGCTACAGTCATATTTATCTTGGATGTTAATTGATTAATAAATGTTTTTTTTATTAATAAAAATAAAAATGCTTTGCCTGAAAAGCACTCGGATGTTGAAGGAAGGGGAGGGATCTTATTTGAAAATATGTTGTGAAGTGGCTCAACTGAACGGAGAGTAAACAGTGACGCAGTTTCATGAAGGATCATCCCTTTGACTGTAGTATTAAAGTGACAGCTTTAAAAATTATTAAAAGGCTCCTAAAGAGACCTCGGACTGGCGAATTTCCCCAGTTGTGCAGTTCCTCCGAGAGAGAAAAGTGCGGAGCACAGGAGTTCATAAAACTGAGTCTGCAGTGCTAGAGTCAGAGGGCACTGGGAGGACCTGGTGGCGGCAGGGCAGCAGCAGGAATCTGCAGCACAGAGCAGAGTGATAGTACTGTGTAAGGCTGCCCTTAGTGCCAGCAAGGGTGAAGAGTGAAAGACCAGTGCAGAGCCAGACTGCACAAGCTGGGGCAGAAATGACCACCAGAAGAAAAGCGGCAGATCTCAAAGAGTACGGGGCATAAAAAGCCACCTGATGGGCAAGAAGAGCAGAGTGAAGAAGTGGAGAGGGAGAATGTAACAGCTCTTGGCAGGAAACTGAGCTTAGAGACTGGTTTCTTGAAATTAAAAATGAGGTGCAATCTGTGAAGAATGAGTTGAAGAACAGGTTACAAGAACTTGAACAACAGGAAGAAGAGACCCAACGGAATGTGAAGTTAGGATCTCAATATGAAGCTCTGCTATATAAGCTGGAGGATCTGGAGAACCGTTCGCGACGCAACAATTTGAGACTTCGTGGGATCCCAGAGGAAAAGGAGTTTATGGACAGTGAAAAGGTTGCGCGATCGGTGTGCCTGGAAGCTCTCCGACAAGGTGGAGAAGAGGTGACAGCTATGGACATACAGTTGGAAAGAGCGCACCGTGCATTGGGCAAACCAGTTGGCAATAAACCACGAGACATCAGAAAATTGTGCATAAAATACGGAGAGCGGGAGCCCTCATGTGGCAAGGGTACCCAGTGCACATATATGAGGACCTTTCTGCGGGCACGTTGCAGCGGAGGAGGGCTATGCAACCTGTTACACAACTCCTGCGGAGGGAAGACATTAAATATCGATGGCTTCATCCATTTGGACTCTCGTTTACAGTTAAAGGGCAGCCATGGCGGCTACAGACTCCGGAGGAAGCAATGCAGGCCCTTCGGGAGGCAGGACTGAGCACCACGGTGGAAGGTGTGGGGGCAGGTACTGCAACTGGCGGGTGGCGGGGGCGGGGCACGGACTGCACACCCAGGGCGGGAGCTGCAAGCCGCCCAGCTGCCGGACACTTGAAGGTCTTTGTGGACTGATAGCAGGTTGGTTTAAATGTTGCAGGGTGCAGGTGGAGTGTTATGTCTCTGTCTGACCCTCTTGGTAACATATAGGTCTTGTGTAATGTAATTTGGGGAAGAGAAGGGAGGGGAGTTGGAGAGCGGTGGTGAAGGGGAAGGAGTAAGAGGATGGGAGGGGGAGGAGGATTCCGGGAACAGGGGAGAGGGGGACGGAAGGAGGGTACTGAGGGTGTGGGAGGGGCATGTGGAGAGGAATAAGCGTTAGGCTGGGGAAGGTAGGGGGCGCACTACTCCTGAGTTATCCTCTGGAAATGATGGAGGATATGGGGGGGATGGGGGGGAGGAAAGGGGGGGGAGGCGAGGGGGTTCAAAGAGGTCCGACGGGTGAGGAGAGGAGGAGGAGGAGGAGGGGGAGGTATGGGGCAGGGAGGGTGGGTGGAGGCTAGGGGGAGGGGGGTGTGGAAGCAGAGGATGTAGCGGATTATGACCTTGAATGACAAAGGGCTGCGTTCAAGACAGAAACGACGGTTGGTGGAGATGGAGGGTAAACGAACAGGTGCTGATATTATGTGCATACAGGAAACTCATTTGCGGGTGGGGCAGGAATATATGTTAGAATCTCGGCAGTACCCTACGGTGGTTCTGGCGGGCCAGAGACTAAACTCTAGGAAGGGGGGTGGGCATCCTGATAGGGGGGGAGTATCATAACCTGGTGAAGGAGGTTCGACGGGGAAAAGGAGGTAGATGGGTGGGGGTGCTGCTGCAAATTGAAAGGGAGGAGGTGTGGGTGATCAGTTGGTATGGCCCCAATGAGAAACAGGGGGAGGCCTATGAGCAACTTTTGAAGGAGTTGGAGGGAGGGGGGAATATTCCAATAACCAGCGGGGGGCAGGGGGGGGGCGAAGGAATAGACAAAGCCTGCATAAATTGAGAGAACGCCTGGGTTTGGTGGATGTTTGGAGGAGCTGGCATCTGGAGAACGGAAATATACATACTATTCCGGCTAGATAGAGTACAGGATATAGAACATGGTTCGATCACTTGGTCCGACCATGCCCCGGTGAGTGTATGTTTCGATCTGGGTCGGAAAGAGGATAGTCTCAAATTTTGGAGACTCAACAACTCTGTTAGAAGAGGAGAAGCATGTGGGGAAGATTAGGGCTCATATACAGGACTACCTCCAATTTAACGATACAGGGGAGGTGTCTATGGGGGTACTCTGGGATGGTTTAAAAGCGGTGATGCGTGGCCAGTTGGTTAGCCTAGGGGCGCGGGTGAAGCAGGAAAAAGGGGCAGCGGAAAGTAAATTATTGCAACAGCTGCGGCGTTTAGAGGGGGTACATCAGAAGGTGTCGGATCCAAGCATCCTTGCGGAGCTCATTAGGGTTAGAGCGGAGCTGAGTACACTGCGGGCCCAAGAGATAGCATTCCAGCTTGCGGTACTGAAGCAGGCCCATTTCGAAGGCGGGAATCGGGCGGGGAAGATACTGGCCAGTCGCCTGAAGGGGCGGCGGCAAGCAGCGCATGTTGATAGTATTCGGAATACTAAAGGGGAATGGATCCACACCTCAAAGGGTATTAGGGGGGTGTTTCGGGAGTACTATCAGAAATTGTATGAAAGTGAATTGGAGGTGGGAGGGCAGGACACGGCCGAATTTTTGGAGGAATGTGGTCTGTCACAAGTGACCGCGGAGGAAAGAGAATATCTCGGGCAGGAAATCCGGGAGGAGGACGTGAGGAGGGCTATAACCACACTGAAATTGGGAAAGGCGCCAGGGTTGGATGGGTACACGGCAAAGTTCTTTAAGGTCTTCTCAGACCAGATCACGCCCCTCTTTACTAAGGTGGTTAATAAGGTGCTACAGGGGGAGGGACTTCCGAGCACAATGGCTGTGGCGTGTATAACAGTCCTGCCGAAACCAGGTAAAGATAAGGGGGTATGCGGCTCATACCGACCTATCTCCTTGATAAATTTGGACGCAAAGTTGTTGGCAACGATTTTGGCGAATAGAATTCAAGATGTGGTTCCGCACCTGATTCATCCGGATCAGACGGGTTTTGTGAAGGGGCGTCAGGGTAGTGATAATGTGAGAAAAGTTTTGAATGTCATGTGGCATCTTCAGCGTACCACCGAGGAGGCAGTGTTAATCACAGTAGATGCCGAGAAGGCATTCGACCGGGTGGAGTGGTCGTTTATGTTTCAGGTTTTGGAGACCATGGGGTTTGGAGGGAGGTATATTAGTTGGATAAAAGCGCTTTACCAGGGACCGCGTGCTAGAGTTAGGGTGAATGGTGGGTACTCCGAGAGTTTTGAGCTCCATAGAGGTACTCGACAGGGGTGTCCCTTATCACCCCTCTTGTTTGCATTGGCTATAGAGCCGCTGGCAGCCTATATCAGACGGGCGACGGATATTAAAGGCGTGACGATAGGTGGGAGGGAGGAAAAGATTGGGCTGTTTGCAGATGATGTTGTCTTTACCCTGACCCAGCCCCTTACAACTCTACCGGTGCTCTTGACGGCTATACAAAGGTACAGCCGCCTCGCGGGATATAAAATGAATCAAGGGAAGACGGAATTGTTGGGATTTAATTTGACGCCCAGGGTGGAAGAGAGCCTCCGACACCACTTTAAGTTTCGGTGGGTGGAGGGGAGATTTCGGTATTTGGGGATCCAGTTAGGGACCCCTCTAGTTCAGCTTAAGCAATGGAATTATCAAGGTTTGATTGAGAATGTCCGACAGGATTTATCCCGGTGGCGGGGGTTGTATTTGTCTTGGCTGGGCCGCATTGCGGTGGTAAAAATGAATGTACTCCCACGTTTATTATTTGTGTATATGTCTATGCCGTGTAGGCTGGTTAGAAAAGAAATCGATCGGATGCAAAATCTCCTGCTGCAATTTATTTGGGATGGTAAGCGCCCGAAAGTCGCCCGGGTGACCATGTATAGGTTAAAAGCGGAGGGGGGAATGGGGGTCCCGTCGTTGCTCCGATATTACAAAGCGGCGCAACTTCGGGCGCTGTTTGCTTGGAAGGAGGGGGTAGAGAGACCTGGCTGGGTGGCGATGGAGGACGGGGAGGGGGCAGAGGTGGGGGCATGGATATGGGACCCTGGTGGGGGGGGGGGGACGGAGAAAGGAGATGGGAATCCCTATCGCGAACTAACAAGACAGGTTTGGGTGAAATGGAAGCGGTTTTTGCTAGAGGGGAAGCAAGTCTCCCGCGAAACTCCAATTCCGACCTTAATGACGGGCAGGATGGGTGAGGCAGCAGGGGTTTTTAGGGGGTGGGGGGCGAAAGGATTACGGAAAGTGGGTCAATTGGTGGAGGAAGGGGGGCACATTCGGGGATTTGAGGTGCTGCAACAGCAATATGGCTTGGAGGAGTCCGATAGATTTGCCTATGTAAGTCTGTGGTATCGGCTTCAGCAGCGGGAGGTGAAGCAAGATTGGATGGCGAAGCGCACGCAGTTTGAGGAGATGATGGGGAGTGCTGGGATGCCCACTCGGATTATTTCAAAGTTATACAAACTTCTGGGGGAATACCAACAGGGACCTATACGGGGTCAGTTGCAATGGGAAGAGGAGCTGGGGGGGGCAATGGGATGCTGAGAGGTGGGAAAGAATTTATATCAGAACCCATAAATTGGCTCCGGGAACAGCTATGCTGGAAAACAGCTATAAGCTACGGTTAAGAATGTACTGGACACCGGTGTGGCTGCATGCCCTCTACCCTGCGAGTTCAGATAGATGCTGGAAAGGGTGTGGGGATAGAGGTGATTTGCTGCATATGCTGTGGGGATGTATGATAGTTCGGGATTATTGGCGGGAGGTGGAAAGCCTTACGGCAGCCATTACAGGGGTGCAGGTGGGCTTTACCCCTAGTGTGGTGATTCTGAATGAAGGTGTGATGGGAGGGGGAGGGCGAGAATTGGATAGACTACAGGGGTACTGTGTCATTGCAGGGAGGATGGGTCTGCTGCAATGGTGGAAGAAACAGGATGTTCCCCCAATAGCGGAGGTGGTGGGGCGTATCGAGCAGCTTAGGGGGTATTGTGCAATAGAAGCTCATCACAAACATACTGTCCACAGGTACAATAAGGTGTGGGAACGATATGAGCATTGGAGGGCAGGGGGGGGGGTTTAGTATAAAATCATGGTCAGGGTGGTAGTATACAATCCTTGTCCCCTTCACCTGTAGGGGTGTTGGGTGGGCTGTTTCCTGTATGCACCTCTGTACTTCTGCACCTCGGGTTAAGATTTGCCGTGGTTACTATTAGTCAGTTCACCGCTGCTTGTATGGCGGAAAGGGGATCTTCTGCTTTAAGGGAGGGAGTGAGGTTTGGATTGGGAGGTTTAGGGTTAGCGGGAGTAGAGGGGGGAGGATATTATTTGGGGGGGTGTCTCTTATTATTACTGTTAATGTGTGGTCTGTGGTCTTTATGCTTGTATGGTCCACAATAGACGAATCTCTGTCTGTATAACCTGTAGAATGTATAAACTGTACCAGATACAATGTATAAAGTGCAAAACAGAGTATGGGGGATAACAGAAAATGGAGTAGCACTATGGGCGGGGTTCCACCCCACATGCTGATGACAATGTACAGAATGTTTTTTGCTTTTTGTTTTTGAGTCGGGGTGGGTCCCCAAAGTATGTTATGTATTGCCTGTTGTGTTGAGTGCTAATAAAAACGTTTAAATTAAAAAAAAAAAAAAAAAGGCTCCTAAAGACTTTTTATAAGGAAATTTCTTAGAATTTTGGGAAATGTAAGCCTTTAACATTATGAGAATGGAACTATTCAATGACATCAGCAGGTGTAGGGATGCCTCCCTGAGCAATTTAGAATCTAGGACAAAAACAGAGGATCCCTTTATAGCAACAGGATAAAATTAACTTAACTATCTCTCATACCTCAGCAAATAGAGGTGACCTGCACAGAGTGGTGAGTACACTCCTAAATAAAGGCATGGGGAGAGGTGATCTCCATGGAGCGGCAGGTGCACCTACTCTTGCCACCTTGCTGGGCAGACTAGATGGACTATGCTGGTTTTTATCTGCCGTCATATACTATGCTACTATGTAGGTATGTTTGAGTTTTTCAGGCAGGTGGTGGTTGGATGTAGAATGATGTGATTCTATGCTGATGTATTTGAGAACCGAGGCTTCTGGGAGTGTGTGTTCTGGAAAATTTGGAAGTTCTGAGTTAGCTTTGATTAGGATAACTGGAGTTTAAAAAAGACGTTTTAAATGAAGTGATTTAACTTGAAGAGAGCTGCTGAAAATAAAGTAAAAGGGTTTTATTTTATTTTTTAGCAGTTTTAAAGTAAAGTGCAGTTGCTGACGCATCTGGGTCGAAGTTGGTCAGCTGTGAGCAGGGAGCTGTGAGTGTGTCTCGAAAAGGTAAAAGGTTAAGAACATAAAGAACATAAGAAATACCTTACTAGGTCAGATCACGTCCATCAAGCCACAAGTACCTGGCAGGTTCCAAAAGAGGCACAGAGGTTCCACAATGCTTGTCCCAGGGAAAGTAGTGGTTTTCCTGGGTCCTCTTTAATAATGGTTTTTGGACCATTCTTCCAGGAACTTGACCAAACCTTTTTAACCCAACTACACTAACAGCTGTTACTACATCCTCCGGTAACAAATTCCAGAGTTTGATTACGCGTTGAGTGAAAAAATATCTTCTCTTATGAGTTTTAAAGGGGTTAATTGTAGCTTCACTGAGTGTCCTTAGTCTTTCTACTTTTTGATGGCGTAAACAATCGATCTATGTTTACCCGTAGCACTCTATTCATTAATTTATAGACCTCTATCATATCTCCTTTCAGCTATCTCATTTCTAGGCTGAAGAGTCCTAACGTTTTAAGCATCTTCTCATAGGCACATCCTTCCATCCCCTTTATCATTTTGTTAGCTCTTCTCTGTACCTTTTCTAATAATGCTATATCCTTTTTAAGATATGGCAACCAGAATTGCACACAATATTCCAGGTACGGTCACACCATGGAGCAATACAGATGCATTTTAATATCCTTTATTTTATTTTCCATTTCTTTTCTTATGATACCTAGCATTATATTAATTTTCTTGGCTGCCGCTGCACACTGGGCGGAGGGTTTCAACGAATTATTCATGATGACGCCTAAATCTTTTTCCTGGGTAGTGGTTCCTAATGTGGATCCTTGCATTGTGTAACCAGAGTTTGGTTTGCTCTTTCCTAGGTGCACATCTTTGCACTTATCCACATTAAATTTCATCTGCCATTTGAATGTCCAGTCTTCTAAATTTATCAAGGTCCTCTTACAGTTTTTCATCATTCTCTTGGGTTTTAACAACTTTGAATAATTTTGCGTCATCTGCAAATTTGACTACCTCACCCATTATTCCCAGGTCATTTACGAATATGATAAAAAGCAACAGACCCAGCACAGATCCTATTCATCTTTCTTCATTAGGAAAATTGGTCATTCAGCTCTACTCTAAATTGGGCTGCCAGAACTATATTAAATGCATTGACTTGAGTGCTAAATTCCATACCTAAATATTGGATCTTCCCTCAATCGCAACTGTTATCTGTTATCTTTATCCTGCCCAATCATACTATACAAGTTTTTGTTCCCAGATAAACCAGTACACTAAAATCTAATCCTCATATTCCACTTCAGTCCTAGACCGCTCAGTCACCATGATATAGTCCACCTCATCCACATATGCCTACGCCCTGGCCATTTGCTACATGATGCTCGCTCTAGCACTTGGCTCTCAAGCCCTCACCGCTCATCACAACTCCATCCCAATACTACACAGCCCCTGGAGGAGAGGCTATGAGTACCATAGCCAACAGACAGTCCAACTGGGGCGTACGCCTTACCCCCACCTCATCTATATTGCCCTCCAGCAATCCAAGCCACACCAACAAAAACACTATAATCTCCCCCGCAACCTTAAGTGTGCCCTAGTAAATGCACGCTCTATTCAACAAAAATGGCCAGCAATTGTCGACATGTTAGCCGACCTCGACATCCTATGCATCACCGAGACCTGGCTGTCAGACTTGGACACCGTCCTCCTTCACCAGTTTGTCCCACCCAATTTCTCTGTCCACTCATGTCACAGGACAGATAGAAAAGGAGGAGGAGTAATTATCTTAACCCAGATGGACCTACATTTTCAGCTGATTGCCTCCAGCAGTACCCCATCCCTTGACTCCATCACCATAGCGAATAAACATAGCACCATTAACCTGCTCTACCGGGCACCATCCCCATCACCAGATGACCTAGCTACAATTATTGACCTCGCTTGCAACCCCATAAACCCATGCACAGCAAACTGGATCTTAGGTGATTTCAACCTCCCCACCCTCCAGGACACTCACACCAAGGCCTTCCTCGATGCCCTAGAAGTGTTAGGATACACCCAACTGGTTAACGCGCCAACTCACACCAAGGGAAACACGCTTGACTTGATATTTGCACCGATAGCAGCTCTCAGCTCCACCCACAACCCCAACCTTACCATAAGTCCGGTACCCAGGTCTGATCACAGCCTGATTAGATTCTCGATGCCAGGATGCCCTAATCCTACCACCCCCCCAGCCCTCGGACAAGTCTTACACCTCAGCACCTAAGCGCTTCCGCACATTTAATAAGGAAGAGATCCTGGAAAGAGCGCACCCCCTTCTTGTCCCACCTGAACAGAGCCTCGATGAAATGGTTGCAGTGTGGAACTTGAATCTAGATGCCAGAATTGACTCACCTTCTATCACCAGAGTACCCCGCAGGAGGACAAAATCACCCTGGTACTCACTGGAGCTAAGAAAGTCCCTCCAACAGCTCAGACGTCTTGAAAGGTGTTGGCGGCGCTCAAGATCAACTGAGAGTCATGAAGCCTACACCACTCACCTAGCCGAACATCGTTCAGCAGTCTCAGCCAGAATGAAACAATACTACGCTAAAAGGCTACTCCAATCCTTAAACAAACCACATGAACTCTTCAGCATGGTCAGATCATTAGCAAGAGAACCTTCTCCCGACCAACATAACCACCCAGACCCCCAGGAATATGCAGAATACCTCCAAGCCAAAGCCAGTCAAGCCAACATATCTCCTGACACCCGCGCTCCAGATGCCACACCAGAGTTGCTTCCCTCCTCTACCTTAACCGATGTCCAACAGACTATCACCTCATTCACATCTCCATCCGATAGGGAACTCCAAGACATAATCAAAAACATAAACACCACCACAGCACCGAATGACCCATGTCCAGCACAATGGATAAAAACACTACGGGTCGAACTCAGCCCATTCCTTACCAACCTTATAAAGGTATCCTTCCTTACCGGAACTTTTCCAAACAGTCTGAAACAAACATCAATCAGACCATTGCTCAAAAACAACAAGCTTGACCCTGCTAGAATAGACTCCTACCGACCCATCTCGAGCATCCCGTTCCTAGCCAAAATCATGGAAAAAATAGTGCAGCAACAACTAGACCACCATATCAAGAACAATGCAAGAACAATGCAAGAACATTGATTCCAATGCACCACTGGATCCATGCCAGCATGGATTTAGAGAATCTCACGGGGTCGAGACCCTTCTTACCACACTCTTCAGCAACATAATATCAGGCATCGACAATACCCGCCAAGGCTTTGTCCTTGTCTTCCTTGACATCGCGGCAGCGTTTGATTCCGTTAGCCATGAGCGCCTCCTAGAACGACTCAAAGAAAGGAATCTCCGGTAAAGCACTCGAGTGGTGCAGGTCCTACCTCTCGGACAGATGGCAGCAGGTAAGATCCAGAAACACATCATCAGAACCATTCCACCAAAGCCAAGGTGTCCCACAAGGATCCTCCCTCTCCGCCTTACTATTCAATATATACATGCAACCTCTCTGCAACCTGATCCGGTCTTTCAACATTAACTGCATGATATACGCAGATGATGTGCTATTATACACGCCTTTTGCAACAGAAAACCCAGACCTCGAACCAATAACATGCTGCATAAACGAAATATCCAATTGGCTACAATCCCAAAACCTCCGGATTCAACACAAGAAGACGAGGTGATGTTCATTACATGAACCGTAACTTCACTGCCCCAACAGTACTGAAAGTGAAGGAAGCAGACCTCCAGACCAAATCCGCGATCAGATACCTCGGCATCACACTAGACCAGAACCTAAATATGCAGGCTCATATAAGTAACACTGTAAGGGCAGTATATCATAAAATTAGATCCCTTAGATACCTAAGATCTCTGCTGGAGCCAGATGATTTCAGGACTATCTATCAGGCACTAATTATCCGCATTTCGATTATGCAAATGAAATACTTCAAGGTCTCCCCCAAACCACCCTAAACCCACTGCAAATGGCAATGAACACCGCAGCAAGAGTACTGCACGGAGCATCCAGGAAAGACCATGTCACACCTATAATGAAACAACTCCACTGGCTCCCGATTCAAGGTAGAATTACATTCAAGACCTTGCTGCTCACCTTCAAAGCCACCAAAGGTCTCTCCGTCAACTTCACTAACTGAGCTAATCCAGATGACACCCCACAACAGAGACAGAAGGTCAGTAGCTCAAAACCCTTGATAGTCCCAAGATCTATAACTCAATGCACAAGTCAACATCCAGCAGGACTTTCAAACTTTATGCACCAGTGATCTGGAATAACCTCCCTCACAACATCAGATCAATCCCAGACATATTCCAATTCAGGAAGGCCGTGAAACACTACCTCTTCCTCATACATTACCCTGAAACCAATAGAACTCAGCACCATTTGCCGAAACCACCCAAATCACCACTGTCTAAAACCATACAAACACATGATCAGCCTACAAATTGTATATATTGTATATATTGTGGTTGTACATAGTTACCCTGTTAGCCAAGTTGAATATCCTGTTCATATGTAAACACAAAGTACTATTGGAAATGTGTATGTTCACTGTTCATTGTAAACCGCGCTGATGCTGAATAGCGCGGTATAGAAGAGACTTTAAATAAATAAATAAATAAATAAATAAATAAATAAATAAATGCACCCCTTGACCCTTGCCAACATGGGTTCTGGGAATCACATGGTATTGAAACCCTTCTGACCACATTACTCAGTTCCCTAACCATAGGTATTGACAATATCAGGCAGGCCTTTGCCCTCATTTTTCTAGACATCGCAGCTGCCTTCGGTTCTGTCAGTCATGACCTACTTCTTCCCCGCCTCGCCGAGAAGGGAGTATGCGACACTGCGCTATCATGGTGCACATCATACCTGAATGAAAGATGGCAACATGTCCGCTCTGGCCCCTCCAGTTCAGCACCTTTCCAGCAAGCGAAGGGCGTACCACAAGGATCATCACTTTCAGCCCTCCTTTTCAATGTCTACATGCAACCCATCTGCATCCTCATCAGATCCTTTAACATCAATTGTCTAATATACGCTGATGATGTTCTGATGTAAACACCGATATCAACTGAACATCCTGACCTCTCCCGCCTGTCTTCATGCTTTAATGCGGGCACGGACTGGCTACACACTCAGAAGCTTAAAATAAATTTCAAAAAGACAGAAGTCCTATTCATCTGCAGAAACCAAGCATTCACCCCACCATCATCCTTGAAGGTATGCGATGCTGAACTCCTCATCAAGCCCACGATACGATACCTCGGTATCACGCTCGATCAACATCTCAACATGAATGCCCAGATATCCAACATGGTAAAGGCAGCATATCATAAAATTCGAACACTGCGCCACATGAGACAGCTGCTCGACCCAAAAGACTTTAGAACAGTCTTTCAAGCACTAGTAATGCCTCACTTCGACCACACTAATTCCATACTGCATGGACTTCCGAAGAGCACCTTGCACCCCCTGCAGCTAGCAATGAATGCTGCAGCTAGAACTCTTTACGGAGCCTCTAGAAAGGACCATATTACCCCAATACTAAAACAACTACATTGGCTCCCCGTTCATTGCATGATTTCCTTCAAGATATTAACAATGACATTCAAGGCTATCAATAAATGCACGGCCACCTCCCTCTCGGACCTGGTCCAGATCACTCCCCCCAACAGGTTAAGAAGATCCGCTGCTACTAACACTCTCATCCTTCCCAAAGTGATCACTAAATGCTCCAAAGCTACGAGAAACCATGCCTTTGCCCTCTACGCACCCTCCTGCTGGAATGCTCTGCCACCCAACATCCGAGCCATCAACAACCTCCTCCAATTTAGGAAAGCACTGAAATGTCACCTGTTTAGCCAGTATTTCGCCTACCCAAACAAAATCTCGCTGCCACCACCTCACATGTCCAACCCACACCGTCCGAATCCCCTACCTACTATACCACTCTGATCACCACCTCTGACCCTGGCCCAGTTAACGACCTACCAGCCCCAATATCTTTGCTGTATGAACTGTACATATTGATGAGATATATGTAGAATCTCGCCTTTCTACTTGTAAATAGTTATTGTTATGTTATTTACTGTTGCCCCTGTTCAAGCACCCTGTTTTATTGTAAGTGCACTGCAGTCCCACTTTGTACAACCATGTTTCCTGTAAACCGTGCTGATGACAAATAACGCGGTATAGAAAAATAAATAAATAAAATAAAATAAATAAATACTCTCTGCTTTCTATCCTTTAACCAGCTCCTGATGCACAATAGTACACTGCCTCCTATCCAATGACTTTTTAATTTCGCCAAGAGTCTCTCATAAGGGACCTTGTCAAAGACTTTCTGAAAATCTAGATATACTATATCAACTGCTTCACCTTTATCTACCTGCTTTTTCACACCTTCAAAAAAATATAACAGATTAGTAAGACAAGACCTTCCTTGGCTAAAGCCATGTTGGCTATCCCCCATTAAACCATGACTATCTACATGTTCAGTAATTTTGTTCTTTATAATGGTTTCTACTATTTTGCCCATTACTGATGTCAGGCTTACCGGCCTGTAGTTTTCTGGATCACCCCTTGAACTCTTTTTAAAAATTGGGGTTACATTGGCCATTCGCCAATCTTCAGGTACTATAGATGATTTTAAAGATAATTCACAAATTACTAATAGATGGTCTGCAATATCATATTTCAGTTCTTTCAACACCCTCGGGTGTATACCATCTGGTCCAGGTGATTTGCTACTGTTTAGTTTATCAAATAGTTGCAATATATCTTTCCAGTTTATCAATATTTCTTTCAAGTCTTCCAATGCATCACCTTTAAATACCATTTCAGTCATGGGTAACTTCTCTACATCTTCTTCAGTAAAGACTGAAGCAAAGAATTCATTCAGTCTATCCGCTATGGCATTGTCCCCTCTTAGTGCCCCTTTTACCCTTCTATCATCTAATGGTCGAAATGACTCTCTCACAGATTTTTTGCTATGAATGTCCTTGAAAAAGTCTTTATTGTGAATTTTTGCTTCCACGGCAAGATTCTTCTCAAATTCTCTTTGCCTGCCTTATCAATGCCTTGCATCAAACTTGCCAGTGCTTATGTTGTTTCTAGTTTTCATCATTTGACTCCTTTTTTGGCTACAACAGCCTCTCTGACCTCACCTTTATACCATTTTTATTTTTAAACAACACCCATGCTTGATGTAAATCTTTAAACTTTGCAGCTGCTCCTTTTAGTATTTTCTTAACTACTTTCCTCATTTTATCATAGCCTCCCTATCAATTCACACATCAAATACAATTTCATCATAATCATCTTCAAGATATTAAACAACCTGTCCTCACCGGCCCTTCAACCATTAATCACGAAAGCACATCCAACCAGAACAAGAAGAGGAGCAGACAATACCATCCTGGAAACCCCACCAAGCTTCTGAACAGCAAAACAATCCACCTGTAGTACAGCCTTCTCCATTTACGCCCTCCAACTTTGGAAGAAGGTTGTGTTGGAAGAAAGTGAGAAGTCTCTACAAAAGGTGAAAAAGCAAAAATGGCCAAAATGGATGACGGAAGAAACTCTGAAAATTGCCCAGAAACGCAGAGAAGCTAAAGCCAAAGGAGAAAGAAAGACAGTAACAGAACTCAACAGAGATTTCTAATGTGCAGCAAGACATGACAAGGAGAAGTACTACAACGACACATGCAAGGAAATAGAAGCAGAAACTATTAGAGGAAGAACAAGATCAACTTTCCTAAAGCTACGAGAGTTAAAGAAAAAGTTCCAGCCTTGAATTGGAATGTTACAAGATGCTCAAGATTCTATGTTGAATGATGCTGAGAAGATCAAGAAAAGGTGGAAGGAATATACAGAGTTTTTTATATGATAAAGATCAAGTGGACCAACAGCCGTTTCAACCTGTACCTTATGATAGGGAACCATTGGTGATGAAAGAAGAAGTTGAAGCAGCATTGAAAGCCTTATCAAAGAACAAAGCACCAGGCATTGATAGCATTCCCATAGAAGTATTACAGCAATCTGATGCAGCTGTTACCATACTTACAAGGCTCTGCCAAGAAATATGGAAGACATCATGGCCAACTGACTGGAAAAGATCTGTGTTTATACCAATACTAAAGAAAGGTGATCCAACTGACTGTGGAAATTATCGCACAATCGCTCTGATCCCACATGCCAGCAAGATTCTACTGAAGATTATTCAAAAGAGACTACAACCATACCTGTAACAAGAACTACCTGAAGTGCAAGCAGGGTTCAGGAAAGGGCGAGGAACGAGAGACATCATTGCAGATGTGAGATGGATCCTTGAAAAGACTAAAGAATACCAAAAGGATATCTATTTGTGCTTTATTGACTATAGCAAGGCTTTTGACTGTGTAAACCATGAGAAACTCTGGGCCACATTAAGAAGCATGGGTATACCAGAACACCTGATCGTACTCTTGCACAATCTGTACATTGATCAAGAAGCAACAGTTCGAATGGAACAAGGAGAAACAGAATGGTTTAAAATAAGCAAAGGTGTAAGACAAGGCTGTATACTTTCCCCCTACCTGTTTAATTTATATGCAGAACAAATCATCAGAGAAGCAGGATTGTATGAAGACAACAGAGGTGTGAAGATTGGTGGAAGACTCTTCAACAACCTTCACTATGCTGATGATACCACATTATTGGCTGAAAGTGAAGATGATCTGAAAAATTTGCTTCCCACAATCAAAGAACATAGTCTCAAAATGGGCCTTCATCTTAATGTAAAGAAGACGAAGATCATGACAACTGGCATAATCAACAGGTTCATCGTTGAAGGAGAAGCCTAGTGGTTGGGGCAAGGTACTTCAGGCCGGAAGGTCGGGGGTTCAAATCCCACTAGAGGACAGCAACCTTGGGCCGGAAGGACTGGGGTTTCTAGTCCCACAGGTGCTCCTTGTGGTCTTGGGCAAGCCACTTAACCCTCCATAGTCCCATGTTCCCTGTAAAATAGTTATCTCCAAGTTATAATGCCCTGTTCAATGTAATTTCAGTTTGTTCAATGTAAACCGCACTGATGCAGAATAGCGCGGTATATAAGAGAATTTAAAAAAAACAAAAAAACAAAAAACAAAAAAAAACAAAAAAAAAAACTTTAACCTATTTGGATCAACTATCAATAAAGAAGCAACAAGCAGTCAAGAAATCAGACAACGCATTGCTCTTGGCAGAATGGCTATGAAAGATCTAGATAAGATTCTCAAGAGCAGAGATGTCTCTCTCCATACAAAGATTTGACTTGTTCAAGCCATGGTATTTTCAATAACATCATATGGATGTGAAGCTGGACAGTGAAAAAGATAGACAGGAAGAAAATTGATGCCTTTGAATTATGGTGCTGGCGGCAAATACTGTGTATACCATGGACTGCCCGAAGAACAAACCAGTCGGTACTAGAGGAGATCAAACCTAAGCTTTCTTTAGAAGCTCAGATGACAAGACTTCGCCTTTCATACTTTGGACACATCATGCGAAGAGAGAGGTCATTAGAGAAAGACATCATGCTTGGCAAGCTAGAAGGTCAACGCAAAAGAGTAAGGCCAGCAATGAGATGGATTGAGACAATAACAGCAGCTATGGGTACCAGACTGTCAACAATGAGCCACCTGACTCAAGACCGAACACAATTTAGGATACCTTTCCAGAGGGTCGCCATGAGTCGGCTCCAACTCGACGGCACTTAACAACAACAACAACTTTGGAAAAATCTGCCCACCACAACACGCATAATTAAAGACCTAATGAACTTTAGGAAAGCCATAAAAACCCACCTCTTCTGTGAATACTATACTCCCACCTGACACAGATACAACAACCTCTTGATCTCTGTTAGGCAACCCTGTTATACCTTTCACTGCTACAATGCACCTGTATATAGTTAAATGTATTATATGCCCCATGTAATATTCCAAGTTACTTTCATGTAAAAGTATGTTTCATGTAAAAGTATGTTGCTATGTTGTTCTATGCAAACCGATTTGAATTAATGATAAGGCGGTATAAAAAAAAAATCTGTTAAATAAATAAATAAAATAGCCTTCCTTTTGAAAGTTAAAAGGCAATACTATGGATTTCCTTGCCGTCCTTCCTCCATTTATGAAATCAAACGCGATCAAGCTATGATCATTATTGCCAAGTGGCCCCAAAACCCTTATCTCTTGCACTAGATCTAGTGTTCCACTAAGGACTAGGTCCAAAATGGCTTCCTCTCTTGTCAGTTCATGAATCAGCTGCTTCAAGAAGCAGTCATTCATTTCTTCTAGAAACTTTATCTCCCTAGCATGTCCTGCCATAACATTGACCCAGCCAATACCAGGATAATTGAAATCACCCATTATTATTACTGTATTGTAACTTTTGCTTGCTTCCCTGATTTCTCTGAGCATTTCATCATCCATTTGTTCATTTTGGTCAGGCGGTCGATAGTACATTCCCACTGCCATCGCCTTCCTCTTTTTACATGGAATTTCTATCTGTAGAAATTATACAGTACTTTGTTTCCTGTTAAACTTTAATCCTGTGTGACTCAATGCCCTAACATAGAGTGCAATCCCTCCACCAATTTGATCTGCTCTATCATTATGATATAGTGTGCACCCAGGTAATACAGTGTCCCACTGGTTGTCCTCCTTCCACCATGTCTCTGAGATACCAATCATATCTAACCTCTCATTTAGTGCTATATATTCTAACTCTCCCATATTAATTTTTAGACTTCTAGCATTTGAATACAAGCATTGTAGAGGTCATATTTATTCATATTAATCTGGTGTTTGGTAGGCAGAGGTAATTTGGAATTTTTAACCTCTGTCTACTCTGTACTTAAGGGCATTTCGATTATTTTTGTCTTTATTGTAACCTCTCTGCTGATATGCCCTAACTTCCATCTTTTGTTTGTATTCTTCATGGATACATCAATCCAAATCCTGCACTCTTGGGTGACTGTCGGCTTTCCTTTATTATCTAGTTTAAAAAGCTGCTCTATCTCCTTTTTAAAGGTTAATGCCAACAGTCTGATTCCATCCCGGTTAAGGTGGAGCTCAACCCTTTGGAAAAGTCCCTTCTTTCCCTAGAATGTTCCCCAGTTCCTAACAAATCCAAAACCCTCATCTCTGCACCATTGTCTCATCCACGCAATGAGACCCCGGAGCTCTGCCTGACTTAGGGTCCTGTGTGTGGAACAGGAAGCATTTCTGAGAATGCTTCTCTGGAAGTTCTGGATTTCAACTTCCTATCTAAAAGCCTAAATTTGGCCTCCAGAACCTCCCTACAACACTTTCCTATGTAATTGGTACCAAAATGTACCCAAACAGCAGAATCTTCCCCAGTGCTATCTAATACCTTCTTTAGGTGGTGCGTGAGGTCTGCTACCTTTGCACCAGGCAGATATGTTACCAGGTGATCTTAACGTCCACCAGCCACCCAGCTATCTAATGATCGAATCACCAAATATAACGGCCGTCCTAACCCTTCCATCATGGGAATATAGCCCTGGAGAATCCTCCTCAGTACGAGAGGGTTTTACATCACCTAGAAGACAGGTCCTAGCTGTAGGATCACTTAAGAACATAAGAACATAAGATATGCCATACTGGGTCAGATCAAGGTCCATCAAACCCAGTATCCTGTTTCCAACAGTGGACAATCTAGGTCATACGTACCTAGCAGTTTCCACAAAAGAGACAGGTTCCACAATGCTTGTATTGGGTCAAGCATTGATATCCTGGGTCCCCTTTAAGAATGGTTTATGGACCTTTCCTCCAAGAACTTGTCCAAACCTTTTTTAAACCCAGCTACACTAACAGCTTTTGCTACATCCTCCGGTAACAAATTCCACAGTTTGATTACACGTTGAGTGAAAAAAATATTTTCTCTTATTTGTCTTAAATAGTTTACCCTGCAGCTTCATTGCATGTCCCCTAGTCTTTCTATATTCTGATAACGTAAAAAATCGATCTACGTTTACCAGTTCCACTCCGTTCATTAATTTATAGACTTCTATCATATCTCCCCTCAGCCAGGTTAAAGAGCCCTAACCTTTTTAGCCTTTCTTCATAGGGGTATGCTTCCATCCCCTTTACCAGTTTGGTGGCTCTTCTCTGAACCTTTTTTAATAACGCTATATCCTTTTTAAGATACAGTGACCAGAACTGCACAAAATATTCAAGGTGCGGTCTCACCATGGAACGATACAGAGGCATTATAATATCCTTTGTTTTATTTTCCATTCCTTTCCTTATCATACCTAGCATTCTATTTGCTCTCTTGGCCGCTGCTGCACACTGGGCCGAGGGTTTTAACATGGTATCCACAATGACGTCTAAATCTTTTTCCTGGGTGGTGGTTCCTAAAGTGGAACCTTGCATCGTGTAACCATAGTTTGGGTTGTTCTTCCCTAGGTGCATAACCTTGCACTTCTCCACATTAAATTTCATCTATCATTTTGATGCCCAGTCTTCCAATTTATCAAGATCCTCTTGCAATTTTCCACAATCCTCATGGGTTTTAACAACTTTAAATAGTTTTGTGTTATCTGCAAATTTGATAACCTCACTCGTTATTCCCTTTTCCAGATAATTTATGTATATGTGAAAAAGCAGCTGACCCAGCACAGATCCCTGGGGTACACCACTATTCACCTTTCTACATTGGGAAAATTGGCCATTTAGCCCTACTCTCTGCTTTCTATCTTTTAACCAGTTCCTGATCCACAATAGTACACTGCCTCCTATCCCATAACTCTTTAGTTTTGCCAAATGTTTCTGATGAGGGACCTTGTCAAAGGCTTTCTGAAAGTCCAAATAGCCTATATGGAGTGGAGGAGTGGCCTAGTGGTTGAGGCAAGGTACTTCAGGCCAGAAGGTTGGGGGTTCAAATCCCACTAGAGGACAGCAACCTTGGGCCGGAAGGACTGGGGTTTCTAGTCCCACAGGTGCTCCTTGTGGTCTTGGGCAAGCCACTTAACCCTCCATAGCCCATGTTCCCTGTAAAATAGTTATCTCCAAGTTATAATGCCCTGTTCAATGTAATTTCAGTTTGTTCAATGTAAACCACACAGATGCAGAATAGCACAGTATATAAGAGAATGTAAATAAATATATCAACTGACTCACCTTTGTCTACCTGTTTATTCACACCTTCAAAAAATCATAACAGATTAGTAAGACAAGATCTTCCTTTTCTAAAGCCATATTGGCTGTCTCCCATTAAGCCATGACTATCTACATGTTCAGCAATTTTGTTCTTTATGATGGTTTCTACCATTTTTCCTGGTACTGACATTAGGCTCACTGGTCTTTAGTTTCCCGCATCACCCCCGGATGACCCCTGGAGCCTTTTTTAAAAATTGGCGTTACGTTGGCCATCCTCCAATCTTCAGGTATTATACATGATTTTATTGATAGTTCTCCTGTCACGTGACCTCTCTCCACCACAGCAACAGTGAGGCTTCCAGACTAATGGTGGAACTTCAGTACTATATCCATATAGGTCTCACCTATATGTCTTCCTTATGTCCTCCAAGTCTGCTACTCTAGCCTCCAGAGATCAGACTCATTCCCTGAGAGCAAAGAGCTCCTTGCACCTAGTGCACACGTAAGACCCCTCATCAACTAGGAGAAAATCATACATGTTACACTCAATGTAAAAGACTGGAAAGTCCCCATCTTGCTGCTGGACTGCTGTCTCTATCTTATTTTTAAGGTTTCGTTCAGATATTAAAGTTACATAGTAACATAGTAAATGACGGCAGATAAAGACCAGTATGGTCCGTCTAGTCCGCCCAGTAAGAGGGCAAGAGAAGGTGCACCTGCCGCTCCGTGCAGGCCACCCCTTCCCATGTCTTTGTATGTTGAGAAATTAGTTAAGTTTATTTTGATTTTATCCTGTTGCTATAAAGGGATCCACTGTGTCTGTCCCATGCCATTTTGAATTCTGTCACTGTATTTGCCCCCACCACTTCCATCGGGAGGGCATTCCAAACCGGGAGGGCATTCCAAGCATCCACCACCCTTTCAGTGAAAACGTTTTCCTGACATTGCCTTTCAATTTACCCCCTTGCAGCTTCATGTTATGCCCTCTAGTTTTACAGCTTCCCGTCTTTGGAAGAGGTTTGTTTGGTCATTATTTCTCTTTAAGTATTTAAAGGTCTGAATAATACGGTAGCTTCCCTGTGCCTCCTCTCCTCCAGAGTGTACATATTTAGGTCTTCAAGTCTCTTATTGTTTATTGTTTATTTACACTTGATATACTGCCCCCCATTACATCGGGGCGGTTAACATTACAAATAAAAATATAAATTATAAAAGGGAAAAGAAAATTACAATAACTTAAAAAAGGAGAGAGAGGAAAAGGAAAGTGAGAGCAGATTTGAGTAGCAGTAGGAAAGAAAGAATCAGGGGTCATGGGGGAAGATTGAAAGCAGAGGAGAAAAGATGAGCTTTGAGAAGGGAGCGCAATTTAGAGTAAGACTCCTCAAGTCGAAGGGGGGTAGGTAGGGAATTCCACAGGGAGGGACCGAGGTAAAAAAATGCTGATTGCCGGGTTGATTGAAGGTGAGCCTGAGAGGGAGAGGGGAGGTGTAAACGATTAACATGAACGGATCGGAGGCTACGAGTGGGAGTGTGAAAAGTTAAGTCGGATAGATATTGAGGTCTGTGGAGATAAATGGCCCGATGTACTAGGGTAAGAACCTTAAATTGTATCCGGAAATTTAGCGGTAACCAATGGAGATGTTGCAGGATTGGGGTAATGTGATCACGGGGGGAAGCGTGTAAGGCTTATAAGGCTTCTGACGCAGGCTCCAAATCATTTTGGTCGCCTTCCTCTGAACAGTTTCCAGTCTTTTCATATCCTTTGCAAGATATGGTCTCCAAAACTGAACACAGTATTCCAAGTGAGGACTCACCAGTGACTTAGACAATGGCATTAGTACCTCTTTCTTTCTGCTGGTAATTCCTCTTTGTATGCAACTCAACATCTTCCTGACTTTTGCCACTGCCTTGTTGCACTGTTTTGCCACCTTGAGATCCGCAGAAATAATCACACCAACCTCTCGTCCCCTATCGCGTACATTTCCCCTGGATTTCTTCTTCCCAAGTGCATGATACTGCACTTCTTCACATTAAATCTTAACTGCCAAGCATTAGACCATTCTTCCAGCTTTTGTAGATCTTTCCTCATGTTATCCACTCCCTCAGGGGAGTCCACTCTGTTGCAAATTTTCGTGTCATCTGCAAAAAGACAGACTTTTCCATGCAGTCCTTCAGCAATATCACTCACAAATACATTGAACAGTGCAGAACCCAGGACTGAACCCTGTGGCACCCCGCTAATCACCCTCCTTTCATACAAGTGAGCTCCATTTACCAGCACCTTCTGTTGTCTGTCAGTCAATCAATTTCTGATCCAGTTTACCACCTTGGGACCCATCCCCAAACTACTGAGTTTATTGATAAGCCTCCTATGAGGAACAGTATCAGAGGCTTTGCTGAAATCCAGGTAGATGACATCCATCGCATGCCCCTGATCTAGTTCTCTGGTCACCCAGTCAAAGAACTCAATCAGATTTGTTTGGCAAGATCGTCCTTTGGTAAAACCATGTTGCCTCAGATCATGCAACCTGTTGGTTTTGAGAAAGTCCATTATTCGCTCTTTCAGAAGCGCCTCCATTATTTTTCCCACCACTGAGGTAAGGCTCACGGGCCTGTAGTTTGTCACTTCTTCCCTGTCACCACTTTTGTGAAGAGGGACCACATCCGCCCTTCTCCAGTCCTGAGGAAATACTCCTGTTTCCAAGGATCTGTTGAAGACATCCTTTAACGGCCCTGCAAGAACCTCTCTGAGCTCTTTCAGTATCCTGGGATGTATCCCATCCAGTCTCATTGCCTTGTTCACTTTCAGTTTTGCAAGTTGTTATAACACATCATCTTCAGTGAATGGTGTGGTATCTACTTCATTCCCATTTTTATATTTGGGAGTCACAGATGGTCCTTCTCCAGGATTTTCTTTAGTAAAAACAGAGCAGAAGTATTTAGCAATTTTGCTTTTTCAATGTCACTTTCCACAAATCCATTCCCAGCACTTCTGAGTCCTGCAATTCCATCTCTGATTTTTGTCCTCTCCCGAATATACCTGAAGAAAGTTTTGTCGCCACACTTCACATATTTAGCCATCTTTTCCTCTGCCTTTGATTTTGCTTTCCTTATTTCTCTTTTTGTCTTTTTTAGTTTGATCCTGTATTCCCTACTGTGTTCCTCTGTTTGCAAGCTTTTGAATTTTGTGAAAGCTGTGTTTTTTGCCTTTATTTGAGTAGCCACTTCTTTGAAGAACCAAATAGGTTTCCTTCTCCTCTTGTTTTTATTTACTCTCCTTACATATTTATCTGTTGCCCCTTTTATTGCCACCTTTAGTTTAGTCCATTGCAATTCCACTTCCCTTATCCCCTCCCACCCTGCTAACTCCTCCTTCAGGTACTTGGCCATTTTACTGAAGTCAGTGTTTTTGAAGTTTAGGACTTGGAGCTTGCTATGATTGGACTGCACCTTGGCTTTTATCTCAAACCACACCATGTGATGATCGCTGCTGCTCACAGGGGCACCCACCCAGTCATTCGACATGCTCTCACCGTTGGTGAGCACTAAATCCAGCATTGAGCTTTCCCTGGTTGGTTCCATCACCATTTGTTTAAGTGACGCATCTTGGAAAGCATCCATAATTGTTTTGCTTCTTGCCAGATTCGCAGAAGGGAGTACTCCAATCCACATCGGGTAGATTAAAGTCACCCAATATGATCACGTCCCCCTTTGTGGCTATCTTGGCAATATCTATAATCAAATCATTATCTATTTCTTCGATTTGAGTCGGAGGTCTGTAGACTACTGCAGAATGGATGACAGTGCCATCTCCTCTTTTCAACACAATCCAGAGCGCTTCTTCTTTTCCCCATGCCCCCTGCATTGCAGTAGCTTTAATATTGCTTTTTACATACAAGGCTACTCTTCCTCCTTTTCCTCTTTCTCTGTCTCTTCTGAATAGATTTTAGCCTGCTATAGCTATATCCCATTCATGCGATTCATTAAACCATGTTTCTGTAATGGCCACAATGTCCAAGTCCATTTCCACCATTAGGGCTTCCAGGTCCGTAACTTTGTTGGCTAAGCTTCGAGCATTTGTGCTCATTGCTTTCCAGCATTTAACTGGCTTGCATGTATTTTGCATTGATTTAGTTCTGCCCACTTCTTCCCACTTGTCCTTGATGTGTGGTTTAAAAGTGTGGCTGTTTCTGATGTTGTTCTGCATTTGCCGGGAGTGACGACCTGAACTAGTCCTTCTCCATCCGTCACCCCCTTTTTCTAGTTTAAATGCATATTCACATACTGCTTGAATTTTTCACTTAGGATTCTTTTCCCTGTGACAGAGAGATGTAGTCCATCAGCACAATATAATCTCTTGTTGGTCAATCTGTTTCCCCAGTCGCCAATAAAACTGAATCCTTCTCGTTCGCACCAGGTCTGGAGCCATGTATTAAAGCTGCTTATGTGATGCAGCCTTTCTGGCCCCTTACCATGAACAGGTAGAACTTCTGAGAATGCTACAGTGTTAACAGTGGGCTTGAGTTTCTCTCCCAGAATCTGGAAGTCCCTTTGAACTGCAGAGGCACTGTTTCTAGCCAGGTTATTTGTACACAGGTTTTCTGGGGTTTACTTATATTAATACAGCTATATCTTATACGTTAAATGCACTTTGTTCACCTCAAGAATAATTAATCTCAGGTCCTTAATAAATGTATTCCTGATGAAGATAACCAGCTCCACTTGAAAGTGATTATAGGCACCTCCCCCCTTTAATAGGTTTAAGAGCCTATAAGGCTAAGATTTTCCCTTGGGTGTGTGGGAGTCGGGGTGTGAGGGAGGGAAAGAAGATTTAAAAGCTGGCTTGCTAAACAATGCCCTGACCTGTGCTTCTAAGGTAAAGTCTTACCAATTTTCTGGGTGATTCACACAGCCATTGGTTTGATAGAGGGGGCCTTTCAAATTGTCCTTTGATCTGTCACTTGGCTTTAACAGCTATTTAAGACAACTTCACAGATCTTTTGCCTCCTAACTGGAAGGCCTCTTTGTAAAGGTCACTAGAAATAAGTTTAGTTCTTTGTACTCAGAAACTATTTATTTTACTTGTATGCTAAGCTAAATTCTGCTTTGATTTAAATAAACAAAGTTATTTTAGTAATTATTTATTGTATTTTACTTTCTATGCTAAGTTATACTCTGATTTGATTTAAATGAAATTCTCTCTGGGTGCTAAGACCTGACTGACTCAGCAAACGCACTGAATTCTAAAATACACAGATGTATCTTTTTTTCACCCAAAGATTACTCTTTTTCCCCAAGATTTAGAGTATATTCTAGAAGATAAATATTTACAAGTACAGATCTATTTCCAGTTGTAGCATTCCCTCTGGGTAGTCCTTACTGTGGCTGTGTCCCCTGCATCTACTGCGGCCATAACACCCACATCACGGTAAATATGCATGGAAACCATGTGTTTGTTCCAAGCTACCTAACGCACTTTAATAAACATACCCCATTATTGCTTAATAGTGTACATTATTGGCCCAAAGTACGTCAGTGGTGTGCACTATTAACAAATAGTAAGTGATGAAATTAAAAACAAAAGAATTCCACAAACAAGGGAAACTAAACAAAAATGAAGGTTTTGGCGTGCACATTCTTATGATTTATTCTTTTCACAAATGGACAAAAGGTTTTAGGTTAGCTTGCTAGGATATAGCTGGATGATTCATTTGAAACACAATCACATTGTCAGCAATTTCTTTCTCTAAAGCCCCAAGTTTTGGCAGTTAGTGCCAGTTTTTCTAGCTTACAAATGCTTATGTTTTCTTTGACCCTGAATAGCTTAAGATATTTCTACAAAGTCATCTAAAAATTTTGGATTCTGATTTAAACTTAATTTCAATTGTATTAATGATTGTGTGGATGGTTTGGTGCTGCTGGCTATGTTTCGGGTTGTTCTTATTTTTTTAACTATTTTTGTTTCGTCATTTATTAGGACTTATGATTATTTTGTTTTTGACATGGCATTGTTAAAGTCTGTAAACGCTAAAAATAGATAAAAACACAATCAAATATGAGGTTTTGAGGGAAATAGTATTTCCATGATTGAGAAGAACTAAACTGGGTGAGTTATATGTGGATTAATTGAGGAAGGGGTAAGAGGAGATAGTGGAGTGGGTTAGATTCTAAGTCTTTACCAAAATGTTTGAGTAACACTATATTCTTGCTCTCAGGGCATAGGCAGCCAAGGGGCCATGGCCCTACCAAAGTTTTTCCCAACATAATATCAGCTTTAAGGCAGCACCAGGGATGGTTTGTTTGGCCCCTCCAACCAAAAAGGTGTTCCGCTGCCGACTCAGGAAACGAGTTCAGTCTCTGGAGTCTGGCATAGCAGACTTGGAGTATCTGAAGGAGACAGAAGTATGACCCTCAGGGACATGGTAGAGAAGTCCCACCTCCATTAAGGAAGCTTCTCTGCTGCCATGGTGAGAGAGGTCACCTGAAAGGAGTGCATTACCTTGGCATGGCAGGAAGTGATTCTGTAGCTAGGACCTGTCCTCCAGGTGATGTGATATCCTCTCGCACCAAGGATGTGTCTCCAGGGACATGGGCTCATGACAGAAGGCTTTGGATGGCCATTACAGATGCTAATTCAATCACTGGACATGCAGACATCTAGGTGACTGATGGATGTGAGGCTCACCTGATAACTTGCCTGCCTGATGCAAAGATGGCATACTTTATACGCTTCCTAGGTAAGAGTTTAAATAGTACTGGGTAGGAGCCTGATGTCTTGATATATATTGATACCAATGACATAGGAAAGTGTGGGAGGGAGGTTCTGGAAGCCAAAATTAGGCTTAGAAAGTTGAAACCAGAACTTCCTGGGTAGCATTCTCAGAAATGCTTCCCATTCTAAGTGCAGGACCCAAGAGGGAGGATAGCTCCAGAGTCTCAATGCGTGTATGGAACGATGGTGCAGGGAGAAGGTTTTAAATTTGTTAGAAACTGGGCAACATTTTTGGGAATAACTGGAAGGGCTTTTCTGAAAAGATGGGCTTCACTTTAAACAGAATAGAACAGGCTGCTGGCTTTAACCTTTTAAATACATAATGGGGGAAGCCAATAGTTTTCAACAGTGCATGGCTTGGCATGATGTATCTTTGAAGGGTACAAACAAAACACTGAATTTAGGGCATTCTGTTAGGTTCTAATAAAGGAAAAAGTAACCCAGGTGCCTTTATGTAAAGAGCAGACTGAATGAAAGATTCCAAATTGCCCCCCGTCAACTGATAACCAAATTGTTAACATGAATAAAAAACAAATTTTGAAATGCCTGTATGCAAATGCTAAAAGTCTAAAAAATAAGATGAGAGAGTTAGAATACATAGCACTGAATGAAGGTTAGATACAATTGGCATCTTAGAGACCTTGTGGAAGGGGATAACCAATGGGAAAATGTAATACTTGGCTACAAATTATGTCACAGTGATAAGGTAGATTGAATTGGTGGAGGGGTGGTGCTATATGTTAAAGAGAGCATTGAGGCAAATAAGATACAAGTTTTGCAATAAACAAAATACACTAGAATCTCTGTGGAAAGAAATTCCATGAAAAAGGGGAAGGGAATGGCAGTGGGGGTATACTGCCAACCCTCCTGGTGAAAATGAACAGATGTATGACGAAATACTAACAGAAATTAGGGAGCTGAGAAAATTTACAACAGTATAATCCAGTATTGACTGGGTAGTATCCTCAAATGAAGATCTGGTGCAGAGGTAATGGTGCTGGGGACACATGGCAATAGTGATGATCATATGATCACATTTGATTTAATAAATGGAGGGAGGACAGCAAGGAAAGCCACTGCCCTAGCATTTAACTTTAAAAAGGGAGACTATGATACAATGAGGAAATAGTTCAGAAAAAACAAAAGGAGCAATTCCAAATGTTAAAGGTTTACATCAGGTCTGGGCGTTGTTTAAAAATACTATCTTGGAAGCCCAGACTAGATGTATTCTACACTTTAAGAAAGGTGGCAAGAAGGCCAAAAGACCACCAACATGGTATAAGGAAGAGGTCAGAGAGGCTATTATAGTTAACAAAACATCTTTCAGGAAATCATTAAAATCACCTAGCAAAAGACTGAAATTAGGGCATATCAGCAGAGAGGATCCAATAAAGACAAAAGTAGCCCATATGCTCTTGAGTACAGAGCAGACAGAGCTTACAGATTCCAAATTACCCCACCTACCAATAGCCAGATTAATATGAATAGAATATAGCCTCTAAAATGCTTGTATGCAAATGCTAGAAGTCTAAAATATAAGATGGGAGAGTTAGAATATATAGCACTAAATGAGAAGTTAGATATGATTGGTATCTCAAAGACATGGTGGAAGGAGGACAACCAATGGGACAATGTGATACCTGGGTACAAACTATATCGTAATGATAAAGCAGATCAAATTGGTGGAGTTGTTGCGCTCTATGTTAGAAAGAACATTGAGTAACAAAGGATTAAAGTTTTGCAGGAACTAAATTCACTGTAGAATCTCTATGGATTGAAATTCCATGTAAAAAGGGGAAGGCGAAGGCGAAGGCGATGGCAGTGGAGGTGTGCTATCGAGCGCCTGGCCAGAATAAACAAATGGATGATGAAATGCTCAAAGAAATCAGGGAAGCTAACAAATGTTACAGCACAGTAATAATAATTGGTGATTTCAATTACCCCAGTATTGACTGGGTCAGTGTCATGGCAGGACATGCTAGGGAGATAAAGTTTCTAGATGAAATAAATGACTGCTTCTTGGAGCAACTGGTTCATGAACCGACCAGAGGGGAAGCAATTTTGGATCTAGTCCTTAGTGCAACACCAGATCTGGTATAAGAGATAAGGGTGTCGGGGCCAACTGGCAATAATGATCATAGCATGATCGCGTTTGATTTAATAAATGGAGGAGGGACAGTACTACCTTTTAACTTTCAAAAAGGGAGACTATGATAAAATGAGGAAAATAGTTAAGAAAAAACTAAAAGGAGCAGTTGCAAAGGTTAAAGATTTACATCAAGCATGGGTGTTGTTAAAAAATACTATCTTGGAAGCCCAGACAAGCTGTATTCCACACGCTAAGAAAGGTGGAAGGAAGTCCAAAAACCTGCCAGCATGATTTAAAGGTGAGGTCAGAGAGGCTGCTATAGCCAAAAAAGCATCTTTCAGAAAATGGAAAAAGGAGCCAAATGACGAAAACTGCAAACACAAGCACTGGCAAATTAGATGCAAGGCATTCATAAAGAGAGAATTTGAGAAGCTTGCTGTGAAAGCAAAAATGCATAATAAAGACTTTTTCAAGTACATTTGTAGCAAAAAACCTGTGAGAGAATCAGTTAGACCATTAGATGATAGAGGAGTAAAAGGGGCACTAAGAGGGGACAAGGCCATAGCGGAGAGAATGAATAAATTCTTTGCTTCGGCCTTTACAGATGAAGATGTAGGGATGCTACCCATGACTGAAATGGTATTTAAAGGTGATGCCACAGAAGAATTGAAAGAAATAGTGATGCACCAGGAAGATGTATGACAACTATTTGATAAACAGAAGAGTAGCAAATCACCTGACTGCATTGTATACATCCGAGGGTGTTGAAAGAACTGAACTATGAGATTGCAGACCTATAATTGGCAATCTGTGAACTATCATTAAAATCATTTGTAATACCTGAAGATTGGAGGATGGCTAATGTAACAATTTTTATAAAGGTTTCCAGGGGTGATCCGGGAAACTACAGACTGGTGAGCCTGACCTCAGTACTGGGAGAAATGGTAGAAACCATTATAAAGAACAAAATTAGTGAACATGTAGACAGTCCTGGCTTAATGGGAGACAGCCAACATGGCTTTAGCCAAGGAAGGTCTTGTTTTACTAATCTGTTATGTTTTTTTGAAGGTCTGAATAAACAGGTAGACAAAGGTGAGTCGGTTGATATAGTGTATCTGGACTTTCAGAAAGCCTTTGACAAGGTACCTCATCAGAGACTTTTGGCAAAACTAAAAAGTCATGGGATAGGAGGCAGTTTACTATTTTGGATCAGGAACTGGTTAACAAATAGAAAGTAGAGGGTAGGGCTAAATGGCCAATTTTCCCAATGGAGAAAGGTGAATAGTGGAGTACCCCAGGGATCTGTGCTGGGTCCGCTGCTTTTTAACACTTTCAGAAATGACCTGGAAATGGGAATAACGAATCGTTGATAGTGTATCTGGATTTTCAGAAAGCCTTTGACAAGGTCCGTCATGAAGGGACTCTTGGTGAAATTAAAAAGTCATGGGATATGAGGCCATGTACTATTGTGGATCAGGAACTGGTTAAAAGATAGAAAGCAGAGGGTAGGGCTAAATGGCCAATTTTCCCAATGGAGAAAGGTGAATAGTGGAGTACCCCAGGGATCTGTGCTGGGTCCGCTGCTTTTTAACATATTCATAAATGACCTGGAAATGGGAATAACGAGTGAGGTAATCAAAACTGCAGACGACACAAAGCTATTCAAAGTTGCTAAAATCTATGAGGATTGTGGAAAGTTGCAAGAGAGCCTTGATAAATTGGAAAACTGGGCATCCAAATGGCAGATGAAATTTAATGTGGACAAGTGCAAAGTTATGCACCTAGGAAAGAAAAACCCAAACTATGGCTACATGATGCAAGGTTCCACATTAGGAACCACTACCCAGGAAAAGGATTTGGGTGTCATTGTGGATAACAAGTTAAAATCCTCCGCCCAGTTTGCAGTGGCGGCCAAGAGAGCAAGGTATCATGAGCATCTAGCAGTTTCCCCAAAAGACACAGGTTCCACAATGCTTGTATTTGGTCAGGCAGTAGATATTCTGGGCCCCCTTTAATAATGGTTTATGGACCTTCCTCCAGGAACTTGTCCAAACCTTTTTTAAACCCGGCTACACGAATAGCTTTTACTACATCCTCCGGTATCAAATTCCAGAGTTTGATTACATGTTGAGTGAAAAAATATTTTCTCTTATTAATCTTAAATAGGTTACCCTAGTCTTTCTATATTTTGATGGCGTAAACAATCGGTCTATGTTTACCAGTTCCATTCATTAATTTATAGACTTCTATCATATCTCCCCTCAGCCGTCTCTTTTCCAGGTTAAAGAGCCCTAACCTTTTTAAGCCTTTCCTCATAGGGGTATCCTTCCATCCCCTTTACCATTCTGGTGGCTCTTCTCTGTACCTTTTCTAATTCCGCTATATCCTTTTTAAGATAAGGTGACCAGAATTGCCCACAATATTCAAGGTGCAGTCGCACCATGGAACGATTCAGAGGCTTTATAATATCCTTTGTTTTATTCTCCATCCCTTTCCTTATGATACCTGGCATTCAATTTGCTATTTCTGCCTACACTGAGCAAAATATAAGGATTTAAGACATGTGTATTCTCGAGCTGACATTCCAGTCTCTAAAAACTATGCACCTAATATTCAAAGGCATTTACACACTTTGCAGAGTCATATTGGAAAACTGGTAGGTTGGACCTGCAAAGTGTGTAAATGCCGCTAAGCATGATATTCATTGGCAATATCCAAGGGTACCGCCACTAGACATGCCGATGCTAACTGGTTAGCTTTGGGGTATTCCATGGGTGACACCCAGGGATAACCAGCCAGCGGTGATATTCAGCCGCTGATTGGTTATCATTTGTCAGCAAAAGTTAGGCACAGAAAATGTTGCCCTAACTATTACCGCTTAAGCTAACTGGGCAGTAGATGAATATCGCCGGTGCCCGGTTAGCTTCCTGCTTCAGTGGCAATCCTGGATATTCAATGCCAGTGGCCAGTTATGGCTCCAGCAATGAATACCTGGGTTTAGTGTTCAGCAGTGGCGACTAGCCGCTCTAATCGTGCTAGCCGTTGCCGCTGAATTTCGAGCCCTACCTTTGTTATCTGTACATGTTGATCCCAGTCTCTCTTTTCACCATTCCTCTCTGTAGTCTTTAGCGTATTTCTCTGCATCTCCTTTTAATTTCTTCTCTCTGTCTTCTTTCATTTCTTTCCTACTCTTTCATCTTTTTCAGCAATTCTCTATTCTCTGCTTCTCTATCCACCCATACCTAGATTTCACGTCTCACTTTTCAGTCCTCTTTCCAATTCTCTCCTACCTACCAGTTTTCTAATCTGACTCTCACCTCTTCCATTCATCACTATCACTTCTGAAACATTATTTTTATTACACTAGATCTTACTACCTTTAACGTCATAGTATAGCAATATGTGCCTCTGTGCCCCTTCATTCACTATGCTTTATATATCTCACTTTGAGGAATCGACTGTATATCAATCTGAATATGTCTCTAATATTATTCTATGGAAGCACTGTTGAATGGCAGGGTTCTGTACAGTGTTTGGAAGAATTTTCTCAATGGCTCAATGATTTTTTTAAATTTACTATGAAATGTTCTGTGAACCAAAAAGAATTTCTTGTTGTTTTGGTTTCTTTATCATCTGGAGGGCTCAGCATATCTCTTTATCGAAAACCTATTGATAGAAATATGCTGCCACATTTTCACCCCTGAGGCCTGATGGAAAGCTTACCTATTGGTCAGGTTTTGCATTTACAACATAGCAGGATCACACTAGTCTCATTCTCTTACTCAAAATCACTACCGTGCTCGTTATTCAATGTCTTGTATTTCTCAAAATGTTATCTATGTTATCATTTGTCCTTGCCCTAAATTATATGTAGGGTATACATTCGACCTACCTGTAAGCGCTTGAATGAACATTTTAGCAGAATTACTAATGCCATTCTTTTGGCCCCCTTGGTTTCTCACTTTGTGGATTGGGATCTGTCCTTGGTCCGATACTTTTTAACATCTTTGTTACTGATATTATGGAAGGGCTGTTGGGTGAGGTTTGAATATTTGCGGATGATACCAAAATCTGCAATAGAGTAGACACCCAGGAAGGAGTAGATAATACACCCGCTACACCGGGAAGATATATTACAACTATTTGATAAACTGAATAGTAGCAAATCACCTGGACCGGATGGTATACATCCCAGAGTGTTGAAAGAACTGAAATATGAGATTGCAGACCTGCTATTGGTAATCTGTGAACTTTCATTACAATCATCTGTAATACCTGAAGATTGGAGGGTCGCCAACGTAACACCAATTTTTAAAAAGGGTTCCAGGGGTGACCCAGGAAATTACAGACCGGTGAGCCTGACGTCAGTACCAGGGAAAATGGTAGAAACCATCATAAAGAACAAATTTACACAGCATGTAGATAGTCATGGCCTAATAGGAGACAGCCAACATGGCTTTAGACAAGGAAGATCTTGTCTTACTAATCTGATATGTTTTTTTGAAGGTGTGCATAAACAGGTAGACAAAGGTGAGTCGGTTGATATAGTGTATCTGGACTTTCAGAAAGCTTTTGACAAAGTCCCCCATCAGAGACTTTTGGCGAAGCTAAAAAGTCATGGGATAGGAGGCAGTGTACTATTGTGGATCGGGAACTGGTTAAAAGATAGAAAGCAGAGGGTAGGGCTAAATGGCCAATATTCCCAATGGAAAAAGGTGAATAGTGGAGTACCCCAGGGATCTGTACTGGGTCCACTGCTTTTTGACATATTCATAAATGACCTGGAAAAGGGAATAACTAGTGAGGTTATCAAATTTGCAGATGACACAAAACTGTTTAAAGTTGTTAAAACCCAAGAGGATTGTGGAAAACTGCAGGAGGATCTGGATAAATTGGAAGACTGGGCATCCAAATGGCAGATGAAATTTAATGTGGACAAGTGCAAAGATATGCACCTAGGAAAGAACAACCCACACTATAGTTACACGATGCAAGGCTCCACATTAGAAACCACCACCCAGGAAAAAGATTTAGGAGTCATCGTGGATAACATGTTAAAACCCTCCGCCCAGTGTGCAGCGGCGGCCAAGAAAGCAAATAGAATGCTAGGTATCATAAGGAAAGGGATGGAGAATAAAACAAAGGATGTTATAATGCCTCTGTATCGCTCCATGGTACAACCGCACCTTGAATATTGTGTGCAATTCTGGTCACCGTATCTTAAAAAGGACATAGCGTTATTAGAAAAAGTACAGAGAAGAGCCACCAAATTGGTGAAGGGGATGGAAGGCTACTCCTATGAAGAGAGGCTAAGAAGGTTAGGGCTCTTTAGCCTGGAGAAGAGACGGCTGAGGGGAGATATGATAGAGGTCTATAAATTAATGAATGGAGTGGAACGGATAAACGTGGATCAATTGTTTACGCTATCAGAGTATAGAAAGACTAGGGGACATGTAATGAAGCTACAGGGTAAACTATTTAAAACAAATAAGAGAAAATATTTTTTCACTCAACGTGTAATCAAACTCTGGAATCTGTTACCGGAGGATGTGGTAAGGGCTGTAAGTATAGCTGGGTTTAAAAAAGGTTTGGACAAGTTCCTGGAGGAAAGGTCCATAAACCACTATTAAAAAGGGACCCAGGATATCAATGCTTGACCCAGTACAGGCATTGTGGAACCTGTGTCTTTTGGGGATATTGCTAGGTACGTATGACCTAGATTGGCCACTGTTGGAAACAGGATACTGGGCTTGATGGACCTCAGTCTGACCCAGTATGGCATGTCTTATGTTCTTATGTTCTTATGAGGAGTGATCTAGCTAAGCTTGAAGAATGGTCTAGAATTTGACAGCTGAAATTTAATGCTAAAAAATGCAGGGCCATGCATTTGGGATGCAAAAAGTGTAGGAGGTGAGGTACTTCTGTTCACAAACGAAGAGCAGGATCTGGGCGTGATTGTGTCTGGTGATCTTAAAATACTTAAACAGGTAGAAAAGGAGAGAGAAAAGGTGGATTCCTATAGACCCATATCAAGTATACCTTTACTTGCAAAGATAATCGAAAAGGAGGTTCAAAGATAGTTGCAAGACCATATTGACTCGGCTGCTCCACTTGACCCATGTCAACATGGATTCAGGGAGTCACATGGAGTGGAAACACTACTTACCACCCTCTTCAACAATATTGTCACCAGGGCCGGCCCGTCCATTGAGCAAGAATGTTTTTTGCACAGGGCCCCGCGTTTCAGGGGGCCCCGCGCAAAAAACATCTTGCATCCCATTAAAGTTTAAAAAAAATCATAAACCGGCTACGGCTGCCGCTGCCGCCGTGGCAGCGGCAGAATGGAGAATCCCACGGGGCCCATTTACAGTCCTTACCACCCCCCCCCAATCAGCCCAACTAAGTTTAAACCCCCCCCCCCCAGAAACCGGCTGCTGCTGCCGCTGCCGCCGTGGCAGCGGCAGAATGGAGAATCCCGTGGGGCCCCCCTGTCCGGCAGTCTTCTCTGTGGCCTCCGTCGGCTGTCAGAGCTGCGCGAAGAGAGAAAGCTTCTCTTCTCGCAGCTCTGTTAATCACGCCGCGGGGCTGATGGGAAATCCCATCAGCCCCGCGGCGGGATTAACAGAGCCGCGAGAAAGGGAAACTCTCCATTCGCGCGGCTCTGAAAAGCCCGCGCTGAGGCCGCAACAAAGACTGCCGGACAGGGTGGCCCCGCGGGATTCTCCATTCTGCCGCTGCCACGGCGTCAGCGGCAGCAGCATCCGGTTTCTGGGTCTTTTTTTTTTAAACTTAGCTGGGCTGGGGGGGGGGGGGGTAAGGACTGTAAATGGGCTGATGGGGGGGGGTGGGGAGGGAGGGAGGGGCTAAGGACTGTAAATGGGCTGATGGGGAGGGAGGGGTAAGGACTGTAAATGGGCTGATGGGGGGGGAGGGAGGGAGGGAGTAAGGACTGTAAATGGGCTGATGGGGAGGGGGGGGGTAAGGACTGTAAATGGGCTGATGGGGGGGGAGGGAGGGAGGGAGTAAGGACTGTAAATGGGCTGATGGGGAAGGGGGGGGGTAAGGACTGAAAATGGGATGAATGGGTGGGAGGGAGGAGGGGATAAAAACTGAAAATGGGCTGATGGAAAGGAGGGGGGGTAAGGACTGTAAATGGGCTGATGGGGAGGGGGGGAGGACTGTAGAGGGGGCTGTAAATGGGCTGATGGGGAGGGGGTAAGGACTGTAAATAGGGAGGGAGGGAGGGGGGTAAGGACTGTAAATGGGCTGATGGGGAGGGGGGGGAGGACTGTAAATGGGCTGAGGGGGGGAGGACTGTAAATGGGCTGATGGGGAGGGGGTAAGGACTGTAAATAGGGAGGGAGGGAGGGGGGTAAGGACTGTAAATGGGCTGATGGGGGGGGGGTTAGGACTGGTAATGGGCTATAGGGGGTTCGGACTGGAAGTGGGCTGATGGGGGGGGTTAAGACTGGGAATGGGCTATGGGGGGTTAGGACAGGTAATAGACTATGGAGGGGCTAAGACTGGAAATGGGCTGATGGGGGAAGTTATGACAGGTAATGGGCTATGGGGGGCTACGACTACAAGTGGGCTGATGGGGGATTAGGACTGGAAATGGGCTATGGGGGGGTTAGGACAGGTAATGGGCTGATGGGGGGGTTACAACAGGTATGGGCTATGGGGGTCTAAGACTACAAGTAGGCTGATAGGGGGTTAGGACTGGTAATGGGCTGTGGGGGCGTTAGGACTGGTAATGGGCTGGGGGGGGGGTTAGGACTGGTACTGGGCTATGGGGGGGCTAAGACTACAAGTGGGCTGATGGGTTAGGACTGGTAATGGGTTGATGGGGGGGTAAGACTGAAAATGGGCTGATGGGAGGGTAAGAACTGGAAGTGGGCTGATGGGGGGTTAGGACTGGTAATGGGCTATAGGGGGTTCGGACTGGAAGTGGGCTGATGGGGGAGCTAGGACTGGTAATGGGATGGGGGGTTGCTAGGACTGGAAATGGGCTGAGTGGAAGGGGGGCTTGAACGGCAAATAGCTGATGGGGACAGGGGCTTGGAATGGAAATGGGCTGAGTGGAAAGGGGGCTTGAACTGCAAATAGCTGATGGGGAGGGGGGCTTGGAATGGAAATGGGCTGTGAGGAGAGGGAGCTAGGACTGGAAATGGGCTGAGTGGGGGGGGGGCTAGGACAGGAAATGGGCTGATGGAGGGGCCAGGATAGGACTGGAAATGGGCTGTTGGGGGTGCTAAGGTTGGAAATGGGCTGTGGTGGGGGCTTGAATGGAAATGGACTCATGGAGGGGCTAGAACTGGAAGTAGGCTCATGGGGGGCTTGGATTGGAAATGGGCTGAGTGGAGGGGAGCTAGGATTTGACATGGGCTGATGGTGGGGCTAGGAAAGGAATAGAAATGAGCTGATGGGGGGCTGGGATTGGAAATGAGCTGATGGAGGAACTGATAGGACTGGAAATGGGCTGATGAGGGGCTGGGATTGGAAATGAACTGATGGATGGACTCGGATAGGACTGGAAATGGATGGGGGAGCTAGGACTGGAAATGGGCTGATGGTGGGGCTAGGATAGGATTGGAAATGGGCTGATGGGGGACTAGGACTGGAAATGGGCTGATGCAGGGACAAGAAGGGAGCAGATGCTGGGTGGGGCTGGAACTAGAAAGGAGCTGATGTTGGGGGAGGATTAAAATGGGATGGAGCTGGGAGAGTGAAATGGAGAGGGAAAAATATGTTGCGTGGGAGGGAAGACAAATCTACAATTGGCCGGATATTGGGAGAGTAAGTGGGGATTGAGGATGGAGGGATAAAATTTGAGTGGATGAAATAGGAATGAGGAAAGAGCAAAAGGAGAAAGATTAGCATGTTAAAGCAGATGTAGAGAGAGAATGGAAAAAAAAAAAAACAAGACAGAAGAAAGGACAAATGGACAGCAGATGGAGAGTTAGCAGAAGACACGAAGAAACCAGAAGAAAGTGGCTGGAACAATTGCAACTGAAAAAAAATGCACAAAAGGTAGAAAAATATCTCTTTATTTTGAATTTATTAACTGGAATATGTCAGCTCTGGGAAATGTGCATCATTAATTTTTGCGCTTTGTTTAGTACAAGAGGAAATTAATTTATAGTTTTATTTCTACAGTGTTGCTGTATATTCCAAGTTTGGCTTTTGGGGTTCCCAGTTTAATTATGGTCTTCCTGTTCCTAAATTGTGATTCCTTGTTTGGTGATGGTCTATGTTCTGCATGTGTAACTGAGCTGAGGTATACTGTTTATGTAATTCCTATTTGACATTGCCACTTGTTCTTTCCCCAGTAGGTCATGTATTATTGTTCTCTGAAATGTATTGGTTTAATATTTGCAGTGTTGCCTTTTGATAGTTAGGGTATGGTGCTTTGTGAGTCCTGGTAGTGCTGTTAGGATACAGCGGGTTTGCTATGGGTTCTAAATGGCAGTGTTTGTAGTAGTTCCTAATGTGCCTGGCGGTTGGTACTGGATTATAGTAATGTAGAAACCTTAGTCTTTCTTTATCCATATACTCATTAAGAGGCATGTTTACTAAAAGTTAGTGTATGGTAACATTATGCAAATATTTATGCAAATGAGGCACCTTATGCAAATGAGGCCCCGCACCGAGTCTCCGCACATGGCCCCGCACCCCCCTTGGGCCGCCCCTGATTGTCACTGGTGTTGACAACATCCATCAGGGTATTGCACTCATTTTCCTAGACATTGCTGCAGCCTTTGACTCAGTAAGCCATGATCTTCTCCTAGGGAGGCTAATGGAGAAAGGCGTCAGTGGAACAACTCTTGAATGGTGTAGATCATACCTGTCTGGAAGATGGCAACACGTACGTTCCGGCGGAGCTACTTCAGAACCGTTTTATCAAGGTCAGGGAGTTCCACAGGGATCTGCCCTCTCTGCCTTGTTGTTCAACGTATACATGCAACCCATTTGTAACATCATCCGGTCCTTCAATGTCAGTTGCATGATATACGCAGACGATGTCTTGCTCTATATGCCGTTCTCCATAGATAAATTGGACCTCTCCCCTTTGACAAATTGCTTTGATGCCATATCTGAATGGCTCCTATCGCAAAACCTCAGAATTCAGCATAAGAAGACAGAAGTCCTCTTCATTACCAGGAATTCAAATTTCAACCCTCCGCATTACCTGAAGGTGAGAGGAGCTGATCTACAAGCAAAACCCACAATTCGGTACTTGGGCGTTATATTGGATCAAAACCTTGACATGAAAGCAAACATTGCTAACACTGTCAGAGCTATCTATTTCAAAATCCGTTCCCTCAGACATCTTCGCCCATTGCTTGAACCAGAGGATTTCCGTACAATTTACCAGGCCCTTATCATACTGCATTTCGATTTCGCCAATGCCATTTTACAAGGACTTCCCCGATCCACCCTGAACCCCTTACAGCTCGCAATGAATAGCGCAGCGAGGGTTCTATATGGAGCAACTAGAAGAGACCATGTGACGCCCCTGTTGAAACAGCTACACTGGCTTCCGATACAGGCCAGGGTCCTCTTCAAGACAATATTACTGACATTCAAGGCGGTTAATAATCTCTCCTCCTCCTCTCTATCCGACCTCATCCATACCATAACCCCTAATAGATCAAGAAGATCTGCATCAATAAATACACTTGCAATTCCGAGAGAATCAACAAGTTGCACAGTGACAACATCAAATAGGGCTTTCAAATTCTGTGCCCCTAGACTCTGGAACGCTTTACCCTCAAGCATCAGAACCACCACTAACCTACTTCAGTTCATAAAAGCCCTCAAACACTACCTCTTCCTCAAATACTTCCCAGAGAACATGGAATCACATATACTCAATACTTGTAACTATACCAACACACCTATTAGACCAAGGAACACCCCTAGCTAGGTGTCCTGTACATAGTTTCTCATGTCATAGCTACTCTTTGACTCCAGTATGTAAATAGTTTCCCCTGTTACCCAAGTTTTTCTGACCTGTTATTTGTAACACAGAACTATGTACACGTTCTGATTTTTCTGTTCCATGTAAACCGCGCTGATGTCGAATAGTGCGGTATATAAAAAACTGTAAATAAATAAATAAATAAAAATAAAATGGCAAAAGCCAAAAGGATGCTTGGGTGTATAGGCAGAGGAACGGCCAGCAGAAAAGAAAGTGATAATGCCTCTGTTCTGTTTTTACTAAAGAAAATCCTGGAGAAGGTCCTCCTGTGATTGACAAGTATACAAATAGGAATGGAGTAGATACCACACCATTCACAGAAGATAATGTGTTAGAACAGTTTGTAAAACTGAAAATGGACAAGGCCATGGGACCAGATGGGATACATCCCAGGACACTGAAAGAGCTCTGTGAGGTTCTTTCAGGGCCGATAAAGGATGTTTTTAATAAATCCTTGGAGATAGGAGAAGTTCTACAGGACTGGAGAAGGGCTGATGTAGTACCTCTTTACAAAAGTGGTAATAGGGAAGAAGTGACAAACTACAGGCCGGTAAGCCTTACCTCGGTGGTGGGAAAAGTAATGGAGACACTCCTGAAAGGTCCCATGGCCTTTGATAAGGCAGGCAAAGAGAGAATTTGAGAAGAAGCTTGCTGCGGAAGCAAAAACGTGAAATAAAGACCTTTTCAAGTACATTCGTAGCAAAAAACCTGTGAGAGAGTCAGTTGGTCCATTAGATGATAAAGGGGTTAAAGGAGCACTAAGAGGCGACAAGGCGATAGCGGAGAGACTGAATGAATTCTTTGCTTCGGTCTTTACTGAGGAAGATGTAGGGATGTTACCCATGACTGAAGTGGTATTTAAAGGTGTGGAAGAATTGAAGGAAATATCGATACATCGGGAAGATGTCTTACAACTATTAGATAAAACTGAAGAGTAGCAAATCACCTGGGCCGGATGGTATACATCCAAGGGTGTTGAAAGAACTGAAATTTGAGATTGCAGACCTGCTATCAGTAATCTGTGAACTATCATTAAAATCATCTCTAATACCTGAGGATTGGAGGATCGCCAATGTAACACCAATTTTTAAAAAGGGTCCGATGGGTGATCCGGGAAACTACAGACTGGTGAGCCTGACATCAGTACCGGGAAAAATGGTAGAAACCATCATAAAGAATAAAATTACTCAGCATGTAGATAGTCACGACCTAATGGGAGACAGCCAACATGGCTTTAGACAAGGAAGATCTTGTCTTACTAATCTGTTATGTTTTTTTGAAGGAGTGAATAAACAGGTGGACAAAGGTGAGTCGGTTGATATTGTGTATCTGGACTTTCAGAAAGCCTTTGACAAGGTCCCTCATGAGAGACTTTTGGCAAAACTAAAGAGTCATGGGATAGGAGGCAGTGTACTATTGTGGATCAGGAGCTGGTTAAAAGATAGAAAGCAGAGGGTAGGGCTAAATGGCCAATTTTCCCAATGGAGAAAGGTGAATAGTGGTGTACCCCAGGGATCTGTGCTGGGTCCGCTGCTTTTTGACATATTCATAAATGACCTGGAAAGTGGAATAACGAGTGAGGTTATCAAATTTGCAGATGACACAAAACTATTTAAAGTTGTTAAAACCCAGGAGGATTGTGGAAAATTGCAAGAGGATCTTGATAAATTGGAAGACTGGGCATCAAAATGGCAGATGAAATTTAATGTGGAGAAGTGCAAGGTTATGCACCTAGGGAAGAACAACCCAAACTATGGTTACACGATGCAAGGTTCCACATTAGGAACCACCACCCAGGAAAAAGATTTAGGCGTCATTGTGGATACCATGTTAAAACCCTCAGCCCAGTGTGCAGCGGCGGCCAAGAGAGCAAATAGAATGCTAGGTATGATAAGGAAAGGAATGGAAAATAAAACAAAAGATATTATAATGCCTCTATATCGTTCCATGGTGAGACCGCACCTTGAATATTGTGTGCAATTCTGGTCGCCGTATCTTAAAAAGGATATAGCGATTTTAGAAAAGGTTCAGAGAAGAGCCACCAAAATGGTAAAGGGGATGGAAGGCTACTCCTATGAAGAAAGGCTAAAAAGGTTGGGGCTCTTTAACCTGGAAAAGAGACGGCTGAGGGGAGATATGATAGAAGTCTATAAATTAATGAACGGAGTGGAACGGGTAAACGTAGATCAATTGTTTACTTTATCAGAATTTAGAAAGACTAGGGGACATGCAATGAAGCTACAGGGTAAACTATTTAAGACTAATAAAAGAAAATATTTTTTCACTCAACGTGTAATCAAACTCTGGAATTTTTTACCGGAGGATGTAGTAAAGGCTGTTAGTGTAGCTGGGTTTAAAAAAGGTTTGGACAAGTTCCTGGAGGAAAGGTCCATAAACCATTATTAAGAAGGGACCCAGGATATCAATCCTTGAACCAATACAAGCATTGTGGAACCTGTGTCCCTTGGGGAAACTGCTAGGTACGTATGACCTAGATTGGCCACTGTTGGAAACAGAATACTGGGCTTGATGGACCTTGGTCTGACCCAGTATGGCATATCTTATGTTCTTATGTTATGTTCTAAGAGTGAATAGTGGACTTTCTCAAAACCAACAGGTTGCATGATCTGAGGCAACATGGTTTTACCAAAGGAGATCTTGCCAAACAAATCTGATTGAGTTCTTTGACTTGGTGAACAGAGAACTAAATCAAGGGCATGTGATGGATGTGATCTATCTAGATTTCAGCAAAGCCTTTGATACTGCTCCTCATAGGAGGCTTATCAATAAACTCAACAGCTTGGGGATGGGTCCCAAAGTGGTGAACTGGATCAGAAATTGGTTGACTGACAGATGACAGAAGGTGATAGTAAATGGAACTCAATTGGATGAAAGGAAGGTGATTAGCAGTGTGCCCCAGGGTTCAGTCCTGGGACCGGTACTCTTCAATGTATTTGTGAGTGATATTGCTGAAGAACTGAATGGAAAAGTCTGTCTTTTTACAGATGACACGAAAATTTGCAACAGAGTAGACTCCCTGGAGGGAGTGGATAACATGAGGAAAGATCTACAAAAGCTGGAAGAATGGTCTAATGTTTGGCACTTAAGATTGAATGTGAAGAAGTGCAGTGCCACACACTTGGGAAGCAGAAATCTAAGGGAATTGTATGCGATCGGGGGCGAGAGGTTGGTGTGCACAGACCAGGATAAGGACCTCGGAGTAATTGTTTCTTACCAGCAGAAAGGAAGAGGTACTAATGCCAGTGTACAAGACACTGGTGAGACCTCACTTGGAATATTGTGTTCAGTTTTGGAGTTTATATCTCACAAAGGATGTAAAACGACTGGAAACTGTTCAGAGGAAGGCGACCAAAATAATTTGGAGCCTGCGTCATAAGATGTATGAGAAGAGACTTGAAGACCTAAATATGTACATTCTGGAGGAGAGGAGGGAGAAGGGAGTTATGATTCAGACCTTTAAATACTTAGGGGCTTGTTTACAAAGCCGCGGTAGCGGTTCGCGATCGTTATCGGAGCCGCGGCCCCATTGATTTCAATGGGGCCGCGGCTCCAATAACGATCGCGAATCGCTACCGCGGCTTTGTAAACTAGCCCCTTAGAGTATTAACGAACAAACAAACCTCTTCCAAAGATGGGGAAGCTGTAAAACTAGAGGGCATAACATGAAGCTGCAAGGGGGTAAACTGAAAGGCAACGTCAGGAAATACTTTTTCACTGAAAGGGTGGTGGATGCTTGGAATGCCCTCCTGATGAAAGTGTTGGTGGCAAATACAGTGACGGAATTCAAAGTGGCTTGGAACAGACACAGTGGATCCCTTTATAGCAATAGGATAAAATCAAAATAAATATAACTCTCTTATATTTCAACAAATAGGGTTGACCTACATGGAGCGGTGGGTACACCCCTAAACAAAGGCATGGAGTGGCAGGGGTACCTACTCTTACCACCTTGCTGGGCAGACTAGATGGACCATACTGGTCTTTATTTGCCATCATATACTATATTACTATGTGTGTTACTATAAGTCTCTGGTGCAAGCTCATTTGGAGTATTGTGTGCAATTTTGGAGACTGCACCTTCAAAAGGATATAAGCAGGTTGAAGTTGGTGCAGAGGATTGCTACTAAAATGATTAGTGGTCTTTGTTATGTAGCATATGAGGACAGACTTAATATGTATACTTTAGAGGAAAGAGGGGATAGAGGCGATATGATTGAGACATTTAAATACCCCTATGGCATAAATGCACAGGAGGGTTTCTTTCAATTGAAGGCATACTCTACTATGATGGGACATAGGATGAGAGTGAAAGGGGATTGACTCAGGAGTAATATGCAGAAATATTTCTTTACAGAAAGAGTGGTAGATACATGGAATAGTCTTCAAATGGAGGTGGTGGATATGAGGACAGTATCTGAATTCAAAAAAGCATGGGACAAACACAGAGAATCTCTAAAGATAAAAAGGGGACTATTGTAGTTGATATGGAAGGGCAGACTAGATAGGCCATGTGGTCTTTTTCTGCAGTCATGCTTGTATGCTTCTATGTTTCTATGCTGCTAATCAATTCTGTTGGAGGGTTATTGACCAGGTTGGCACTGATTGGCGAGGGGGTGATTCACTGCATAGACTCAATTATATTGAGCAGCAGTGGATTTTCTGATTAGAGGCTTTAGAACCTCTTAGCCTTAATAATGAAATTGAGTGGATCTTTTTGAATTGATTGATATTGGATTGTGACAAGTGTGGTTTGATTGATGGGTCTTTTTATTCTGACGTGTTTTCTGGTTCTTTACAACAACTGTTTATTTGTGTTGAATACTAGCTGTGCTAGAAGCTTTTTCCCCTGAAGCAAGGCTTTATTAAGCCTGAAACATCATATGGATGCGAAAGTTGGACAGTAAAAAAGATAGACAGGAAGAAAATTGATGCCTTTGAATTATAGTGCTGGTGGTGAATACTGCGTATATCATGGACTGCCCAAAGGACAAGCCAGTCAGTACTAGAGGATATCAAAGCTAAGCTTTCTTTAGAAGCTCAGATGACAAAGACTTTGACTTTCATACTTTGGACACATCATGCGAAGAGAGAGATCATCATGCTTGGCAAGATAGAAGGTCAACGCACAAGAGGAAGGCCAGCAATGTGATGGGTCAATACAGTAACAGCAGCTATGGGTGCCAGTCTGTCAACAATGAGCCGACTGATTGAAGACCGAACACAATTTAGGACAACTATCCAAAGGGTCGCCATGAGTCAACACCGACTCGATGGCACTTAACAACAACACCATAATGTCATGTCGGGTTCATTGGCCAATGTGCATTCCAGCTAAGTAATTTTGTATTTGATATAAATTATGTAATTTGATAATATTTTGATACACGTTTGATACATTAGACAATGGCTAGTAGTGGATGAGACCAATGAATGATAAGGCTTGAACCTACTAATAGAGGTGTTTTTGTTTCCTCTATACAAGTCCTTCAGCCAATAATCTGAAGGTTTCTCCACTATTTCTAGCTTTTGGTTTCAGCTATGGGTAATTAAAATTAAAATGGGAAGTATGTTGCTTAGTTGTTAATAATCATGTCCTGGCAAAGTCCCAGTTTAATACTATTTCCTACTATTTTCTTTTTAAGTGGTCTTGTTTTAGTTTATTCTTTTATGTGCCAAATCTGTGTGCATATATAGTCCAAAACCATTTCATTGGCCATTTTTTTTAGGAGATATTGGACATTAAGGTGATGAACTGCAAGTGGGCCAGTAATGTTAACCACAACTGTAAGTGCTGTAGAGTCGATGTTGATTCATGGCGACCCTATGGATAGTTGTCCTAAACTCTGGTTTTCAGTCAGGCAGTTAATTGTTGATTGAGTGGCATCCATAGCAGCTACTATTGTATTGATCCACTGCATTGGTGGTCGTCCTCTTGCACTGACCTTCAACCTTGCCAAGCATGATGTTTTTCTCTAATGATCTTTCTCTTCACATGATGTGTCCAAAGAATGGAACTCAAAGTCTTGTCATTTGAGCTTCTAAGGAAAGCTTAGGTTTGAACTCTTCAAGTACCGATTGATTTGTTCTTCGAGCAGTCCATGGTGTACACAGTATTCTTCACCATCACCATAATTTGAAGGCATTGATTTTTTTCCTGTCTTGCTTCTTCACTGTCAGTTAAACTTTAATGAGAAGTACAGAATGATGCATTTGGGCTGCAGAAATTCAAGGGAGTTCTTTTCAATAGAGGGGAAAGGCTGATGAGCATGAATAAAAAGAAAGATCTCAGAGTGATAATGTCTGCTCATCTCAAGATTATGAAATATTGGCAGTGGCCAAAGCCATAAGGCTGCATGGAAAGACAAAACTACGGTTTCTGATTTTAGGTTTTAACCAATAATTACCAATAAAACATTCCCTATGCAAAAAAAGTAAAATAAGTGGGTACTGGATAAACATCAGAAAAACGTATTTCCCTTAGTATTCTTTCACTACTCATCCCCTACTTGTCTTGGATCATGTACTCTGTTTACTGACTGCTTCTCTATTGCACAGATGTACAGTATGTATATGAGTACTGTTCACGGCTCTGTCTAGATATTTAGTGCCAGTTATGGCTGCAAGGAGAAAATATTTCTTTACAGAAAGGGTGAAGGAGGTTTGGAATGCTCTCTTAGAAGAGGTGATGGATACACAAAGGGATGAGAAAGAACCATATTAAAGACTTTGGAGCCCATAGGCAAGACCAGCATTAGAGCATGTTTGCATGTTGGGGCAGGGTCAGATTTCAAAGACTGGAGAGCCAGAAGACAAACAGAAGGCCATGTTACCATAGTAGTGCTCCTTTGGAACAGCACATATAAATTGCCCCAAAGTAGGTGACAGCAGGCTCCTTTTTGGTCTGGGTATTTGGTGCTTTCAAAATTTTAAGATTCAAAAAGGTGTAGGATAAACAAAGGTTACTGTGATGGCAAGAAGATGGAAAGCAAGTATTGGGATCCTCTGCAAAGAATTGTAGTGAAATAATATTTTACACTCCAAAGAGAAGGGGGGGGGGGGTGCTGACTTCATAGAATAGTAGTTACAACCTTAGCCTCCTTTCTGGGTAGACTAGATGGGCATTTGTCTGTCAGTCTACAGAATAGCAATATTTCCAGTATTGTGCTGATATGTAACTATCTTCTGGTTGACATCATGTGGCCTATGAATTGTGTAGCCACACATGAACCCTCGAATGTTATGTAAATGTGCCTTTACCTTACAGATCTTATAGCAATGTCGGTTTACATACCAACTTTGCATGGGAGAACCCTTGTACTAGTGCTCTATAGCTCTATGTTGGCCTAGTGATTCATCCATTTTGATGTCTTGTGATGCTTGTGTTTGGAAGAGGATACGGAAGTAAGAGCCATCTCTGTGGCCTCTTAAGAACATAAGATATGCCATACTGGGTCAGACCAAGGTCCATCAAGCCCAGTATTCTGTTTCCAACAGTGGCCAATCTAGGTCATATGTACCTAGCAGTTTCAGCCCTGACAGTCCCTCAGGCCCTACAGACAGTGCAGGAAATTCTGCAATGCCTGAACAAATGCCAGATTTAAATAGAAAACCCAACCTCAAAAACAGCGACCTTTTTAAATAAATAAATATTTTTGTCGAACAAATGCCAGGGCACCCTTGCCATAGAAGAAGTAGAGTTACAGGGAGTGAAAGCAGTGCTGCAGATAGGGGGCACATAGTTCTGCCCCTTGTCAGTGAGGGCTCAATTTGTTTTAATTGTCTGTATATAGTTTTCTGTATATAGTATTTTTATTGAATAGTTGTTTTTGTTTATTCAAAATACATTGATTTACCAGCATGTGTCCTGTCTTGCGTTTCTTCTTTGCGAATATGATAAATCTGAACATACTCCCGTCATTGCTAGAACTTTTTCATGCGACGTTGAGGAACCAAAAGCTACATGCATTGCACCATCAAGCACCTACACACAAAATCTATTATGAACAGGATGATGAGGAGCCCAGGACTCATGGAAGACAGAAACATCCTTTATAAACAAAGGCAATTTTATTAGGGATTGGTATGAGCTCTTCAGCTGTATAACATGCAAAGGCAATTCTTTTTCACAATGTTCTACATCATTGGTTTCCAAATTGTGGGTTGGGACTGTCAAATGGAGTCACATCATTAGCAAATGGGTCCACAGGACTACGGCTGCTCCCCTTCCCTATGGACCTCCACTATGACCTATGTCTATGATCCCCTCCCCCCTTTGAGTTTACAGCAATAGCAAAGGCTGAAGAGGCCTGAAAAGCCTGCTGGAAGGTCATGCAGGTAGGATGGGTCCAAGAGATAACTGTTTCTGGAGGAGGGATGAGGGTGTGGATAAAGAAGTGGGCTAGGGTATAAGACTCCAGGCTGTATGAAAATAGGGGTCTTTGACAGAGAGCCACTGAATCACAGAGTAAGAAGAAAGAAGGGGAGCTAGCCCAGCAGGGGCCAGCTACCATAAAGCAGCCACCCCATCTGAGTGGAGGGCAACAAGGAGAGAATTGTGCAGAGCCAGTTCTCAGGTGAAGAAGAAATTGGGAGAGGTTGGTCTACCAGGAAAAGTACAAGGTACTAATTGTGAGGGAAAAGTAAGGGAAAGATCATCTCTATTCATTTAGTTATTCAAGTTGGAGTGAGTGAAGAGGATTGGACTGAGCATTTTGACAGATTGACCAGGAGGGGCTGTCTAAAACGGAATCATTTCCCCTCCCCCCCTCTCTGAATGGACTGAGGATAAGTGGTAACGGGTGCCTTCTTCAAGCAAGGTCTGTAAATAGACTGGTGCCTCTAGAGGCACAGAGTGGGTGAACTGGCTGAGGGACTTTAGAGCTCAGAACCTGTCCCATTGTAAGTATACATGAGATCTCCCATGCCATAGGGTTGATTCCCGACACTGATAGTACCTCAGATCCTCAGTTCCATCGATAACCGTTTATTAAGAGTAGAATGAGTTCAAGTTTAACCTGTGGAAAGATATTACTGTTGAGATAATTTGTTGACTGCTTGAAGAAGAATTCAGTAAAGTAAAAAGGGCTTTTCAGAATTCAGTTTGGCCTCAGAGGCTGTCCTGTTACTGCCTGAGAGTACAAGTTTGGCTGTTTCCTGAGAGTGAGAGGGTGATAGGCCTCCTGGAAGTATTCCTGGTCCTGCCCTAAGAACCCAGTAAAGTCTAGTGTGATGTATAAATGTATTTTATGTGAATCATGGCTCAAGGGGGTTACACCCAGTACTGGCAGTCAGCATGGGACGCAAGAGCCAATGAACATTCACAGGGTCCTCTCCCTTGCTGTGTGGGTTTCCTGTTAGACTGGAACCCCCTGCCAAGTACTGGGGTATGTGACACACAGGAGCCCTGTGCTGGCTGCTGCCACTGTGGCCACTACCACTGCTGCTGCTCTCTCTTCCTGCTTTGGATTAGTGAGAGGAAGAGGAAGTGGATGACGGAGGGGAGGGGAGTGGTCTTCAGCTATTTTGTTTTCGTCATCATCATATGTCAATTTTTAAGTGTTTAGTTATTTATAAAACTTCATACATCATCCTCACTGATCAAAAACAGAGTGGCTTACAAATTAACAAGCACTATTCACTGGTCAACAATGAAATCGTTACTGACTTTAAAAGGCCCTAATCTGTAGTATCTTGGTGAGCTGAACACGAATATAACATTAAAAAAATTTTATTGGCTCTCGTTTTGAAGATATTGCATGTAGTTCATTTTTGACGTTTCACCGTATAAATTTATCCAGTAGGACATTAACAACATCCCAAATAAGCCTTGAATTATGTAATATTGCATCACATTGCATAATAACAGCATGCACACATCATCCAGAGTTGATTGCATCATTTTCTGATGCAATGCAATACTACTGCCAGACGGCTGCTGAAACCATCTGACGTCAGCAGTGTACTATACGCAGTCGGAAAGGAAAATAATCTGGTATTCTGTTCTGATATTGAAAGCCTCATGAATGCCTTAAAAATCACTCATGACCCACAAGACTGGAGACTATTTATAGACTCTTCGAAACGGAGTCTGAAGGCTGTGCTTTTGAACAATGGAAACCATCTTCCATCTATTCCAGTAGCGCATGCCGTCCACATGAAAGAGACATAATATATAAACAATAAACAAACATAATAAAGAGACATAATATATGCAAATAAACAACAATAAATAAATATACGATAACTTAAAGCATCTACTGACTTCCATTAACTATAACAAGTACAGCTGGCACCTCTGTGGTGACTTGAAGGTAGTTGCCCTTTTAATGGGACTGCAGCAGGGATCTATAAAATACATGTGTTTCTTATGTTTATTTATTTATTTAATAGTTTCTTCTATACCGCCCCTTCCAGATATCAAGGGCGATTTACATTGAACAGTTAACAAATTTTGTATACTTCTGTATACTTTACATGGAACTTGGTATTAACTATATGGAACATGGTTTTAACTATATACAGGTAATAATACATAAAACATAACAGAACTAAATTACAAAAGGTTATTCACAAGAGCAGTAAAAACAACAGATTGGGTAAGACTTTTGCGTGTTGTAAGTAATGTAGTATAAGGTTTTCTTGTATTAGTCGTTTGTCCTATCTTGGGTGCTGTGGATGTGTTTTTGTGATTGTTGGGGAGAGGTTCTTTGTTGATAGGGGATTTCAAAATGGTTTGTGAAAAGGTAGGTTTTAAGTTCTTTTTTGAATTGATAAAGGTCTTTTATCATGCGAATGGTTAGTGGTAGATCGTTCCAGAGAGTGGGGGCAGTGAAGGAGAAGGCCCTATCACTTGTAGTTGCTTTAGTTTTTCTGATGGTTGTTTTTATGTTGAGGGAATGGATTGCGTTTTGTCTGCGCATTCTAGTTTCTGATGGGGGTGTATTAGGGTAGACAAATGTGAGGGAGAGATGTTATTAAGAAGTTTGAAGGTAGTTAGGAGGATTTTGTATTTTATTCGGCTACTTATAGGGAGCCAATGCAAGTCTAACAGTATTGGGGTGACATGGTCTGTTATTTTAGCTTTTGTGATCATCTTGGCGCCTATGTTTTGGGCTCTTTGTAGTAGGTAGATGCTCTTTAGCGGTAAACCAATTAGGAGACTATTACAATAGTCAAAGTGGGGGGTGATGAGGGTATTGACTACTGATCTAAAATCATGTGTGTCAAGTAGGGGTCTTAGGTGTTGTATTGTCTTGAGTTTATAGAATATCGTTTTTACTGTCTGTTTTATGTGGGGAAGCATGGTGAGAGAGTGGTCTAATATTAGTTCCAGGTACTTTACCTCCTTTTTAACAGGTATAGGTGTGTTGTTGATTGAGATTGTTGCTGGGTAATTGTAATCGGCATCTGGCTTTCTTGTTACGAACATTGCTTCTGTCTTTTTAAGGTTGATGCTTAGATGGTTGTCTTCGAGCCATGTGGTGGTCTAATTCACAAAATCTATTATGTGAGTGGGATAGCTATCTATTATGTGAGTGGGATAGCTGAGCAAGGGATTGACACTACTTGCGGAAGGAATGGAATCGCAGACAAAATGTAACAGTTGGAAAGAAGAATATCCAGCACCCAGCTCTGGTTGAGGCTCACAAAATCCTGCTACCACCCCTTCACATCAAACTAGGTTTGATGAAAAACTTTGTGAAAGCCATGGACCGCACTTCGCCAGCTTTCCGATACCTTCATGAAAAATTCCCTCGACTCAGCGAAGCAAAGATTAAAGAGGGAGTTGTTGTGGGTCCTCAGATTCGAGAGCTCTTCAAAGATGACCGGTTCAACAACTTGCTGCAGAGTGATGCGAAACAAGCATGGAATGCTTTTCACCTAGTGTCAACAAACTTTCTCAGGAATGTTAGGGCAGAAAACTACAAGGAACTAGTAGAAGACATGCTGATGCAGTATCAGAAACTTGGCTGCAATATGTCTCTAAAGATCCATTTCCTTGATTCCCATCTCTATTTCTTTCCTGACAACTGTGGTATGGTTAGTGATGAACAGGGCAAACGTTTTCACCAGGATATCACAACGATGGAGCAAAGATACCAGGGAAAATGGTCCACTACAATGCTGGTTGACTACTGCTGGACACTCCCCAGAGAAGCTCCCGAACAGCTGTACAAGAGACAGGTGAAAAAAATCTAAGTAGTCTATGACTTGTTTTTTTACAGGTATTAACCAAAGGCCTATTATATTTACTATTGACATGCATTTTGTGATGTAAACATTAATTCTTGTAGATTACAAAAAAACTAGAGCCAACTTTGCAATTTCACTGTCATATTTGTGTTCAGCATATAAAAATTGATAAGAAATAACTATTTTTATTTCAGTATTTATTTTATTTATTTATTTTATTTAATTCACATTTATATACCGCATCTTCCAAAGTTCAGTTGCGGTTTACAGGTAACAATAATTAACAAATCAAGTTTGTTTTACATGGAACAATGGAATATAACAGAACTTATTTACAAGGAACATCATATGAAATATAGAACAAATAATGTGGTATAATACCGAACAGTGTGAAAAACTATATACAAGTTATATATGAATATATATATGGAATACTTGGGGGGAGGTCAAAGGATCATCATTGGAGGGTGCTAACTGTGTAGGTTAAAGGTTTATTGTATGGAGTAACCGATTGTCTGTTTAACCTTTGTCTAGTGTAGATGATGAGTTATCTATGTTATAATGCTTGGTGAACAAGTAGGTTTTCAGTTTCTTGCGGAGTTCTGTGATCTCTGTTAGCTTTCGTAGCTCCTCTGGAAGGGAATTCCAGATAGTAGGGGCTATGTGCGAAAATGCTCTATTGTTTGTTGATTTGTGAGCTTTTGTAAAATCTTTCGGGATTTTTAATCTGTTTAGTTGTCCTTTTCTGTGTGTAGGCTTAGATGGTTCTTTATGTATTAAGTTACATAACATGGATGGGGCCAGATCATATAAGGTTTTGAATGTTATTATTTTGTAAATTATTCTACTTTGAATTGACAGTAACATGACTTTTGTAAAAATTTGTTGACCAGTGTTATTATAAGCCAAATAATCTTAAAATCTTTCTACTGCTATTGGGAGAACACTAACCTCCCACATTATTACTCCATTAGAAAGAGAAAGTCGATCAACTTCTCTATAAATGTGAACAAGGGTTTCAGTACACAGATCAAGGCTTTTCCATGTCCTTGAGACTGCAACAGAGAACATTCTCACCCTCCAGCAAACTTTCCTAACCTCTCTAACTGATGGAATTAATAGAGAGCAGCTCCAGCAAGACTGTAAAAGACTCCTGGGGACTGTGCTAGCAGGTCTCTCAAAAGTGTTGAATATCCGTTACACCAAACTTTAAATGTGAGAACCAAGATCTTAAACTTTATGTCCTCCAAAGACCGGGAGCCAGTGAAGTTGCACAGACCATGCACCCATGACCCATTACAAACTCTGTGGTGGTATTCTGAAGAACCTGAAACCTTTTTAGAGTATTCTTAGGTAATCCAATGTACAAAGCATTACAAGTCCAATGTGCTAATAACCAGAACCTGGATCCCTGTACAGAAAGCAGTTAGCTCAAAAAGGGCTTTGGTTGCCTTAGCAGGCATTTCCCGGCATATCTATTGTGACACTAATAAGATTTGGGGTCAGAAAGAACTTTAGATTCCAATCTTACACACAAATTATAAAACAAATCTTTAAATAACACAACCTGTTCCTCTACCATGAGTCTGGTAATCAGCTCATCTCAGTCAAGCCTCCTAATACGCGTGGAGCCTGATCCAGAATGGGGCAATTTGACCTTCTCTATCATTGCGATATAGTTTGTACCCAGGTATCACAATGTCCCACTGGTTATCCTCCTTCCACCATGTCTCTGAGATACCAATCATATCTAACCTCTCATTTAGTGCTATATATTCTAACTCTCCCATCTTATTTTTTAGACTTCTAGTATTTGCATACAAGCATTTTAGAGGCTGTATTTTATTTATATTAATCTGGCTATCGGTAGGCAGGGGTAATTTGGAATCTTTAAGCTCTGTCTACTCTGTACTCAAGGGCATTTGGGCTACTTTTGTCTTTATTGGAACCTCTCTGTTGATATGCCCTATCTTCATTTTTTTGGTAGTATCCTTTAAGGATACATTGTTCCGAACCATGCACTCTTGGGTGACTGTCAGCTCTCCCCTATTATTTAGTTTAAATAATGCTCTATCTCCTTTTTAAAGGTTAATGCCAGCAGCCTGGTTTCAGCCCGGTTAAGGTGGAGCCCATCCCTTCAGAAGAGCCCCTCTTTTCCCCAGAATGTTGCTCAGTTCCTAACAAAACCAAAATCCTCTTCCTTGCACCATCGTGTCATCCACGCATTGAGACTCTGGAGCTCTGCCTGCCTTTTGGGTCCTGCACATGGAACTGGAAGCATTTTAGAGAATGCTATCCTGGAAGTTCTGGATTTCAACTTCCTATATAAAGCCTAAATTTAGCCTCCCTACCACACTTTCCTATGTCATTGGTACCGACATGTATCAAGACAGCAGACTCCTCCCCAGCACTATCTAAGACCTTGTCTAGGTGGTGCTTGAAGGCCGCTACCTTCGCACTAGGCATACATGTTACCAGGTGATCCTCACACCCACCAGCCACCCAGCTATCTACATGCCTAAGATTGAATCACCAACTATAACGACTGTCCTAACCCTTCCCTCGTGGGCACATGGCCCTGGAGAAATCTCCTCAGTGTGAGAGGGTTTTACATGACCTGGAGAACAGGTCCTAGCTACAGGATCACTTCCTGCCTCACCAGGGTGATGCTGTCCTGTCACGTGACCTCTCTCCTCCATGGTAACAGGGATGGTGCCAGACTGGAGGTGGGACTTCAGTACTATATCCCTGTAGGTCTCATCTATCTACCTCTCTGTCTTCCTTATGTCCTCCAAGTCTGCTACTCTAGCCTCCAGAGATCGGACTCGTTTCCTGTGAACAAAGAGCTCCTTGCACCTAAGACCCCTCACCAACTAGGAGAAAATTATACATGTGATACTCAGTGCAAATGACTGGAAAGCCCATATCTTGCTGCTGGACTGCTGTCTGCATCTTAGTTTTAAGGTTGTGTTTAGGCATTTAAGTTGTTTACTTACTAAGGTTTGCTGGGGATACTTATAGTAATAAAACTGTACCTAAAACATTTAATAGACTTTGTTCATCTCAAGCTTAATTAATCTCAGGTCATTAAGGAAGAAAAGAACTGGATTTTCTCCTCCAAGTCCCACCTCTGATCACTAAAGCGACACTTAACGTAGCAGACCCAAATAACCAACACAATTTTCAGATCATCTGAAGAATCTGAAGACCAAAATTCCACAACACCAGAGGAACAGGACAGATAGGAGATCTGCTGCAGAGGAATGCCCACTGATTACAATGACAGAAATGCAAATCAAAAGGGGATAGTAAACCTTGGTAACTACCAATTATCCCAACACGAGATCTCAGTGATAATACAAAGGACTTTCATTCAGTCCTTCCAGTAAACTTGATGAAAGTCAATTATACTCAGCTCTTGAATTTTTTAGGAAACTCCAACTGAAATTACATTTCCAGACCAGATTACAATATTAAACAAAAGAATACAGATTTCACACGATGAGATGAACAGAGCAATAAATTAGACAACTACATAGAGAGTTTCAGATACAGGATAAAATCACAATTTTTCAGCAAACAAAAGAAAAATGTTATACAACCTTTTCCACTAGAAAGAGCTGCCATAAAAAACCTATAAAATAACGAAAACATTAATCAAGCCTGCAGATAAGGAAGACATGGAGGCAATCAAGGATTCACATCAGTACATTAAAAAAGGACAAAGACAGCTCTTAAACAGTACATATTATAGGAAACTAACTGAGGAACCCACACAGGAGTACACAAAGGATCTAAAAAAAATCTTATTAAAACTTTTTCTAATTCAGTACAGTCACATCTGAAAAAATACATACTAACCCACCCTTCTGTGGGCATTTTGTGCATGCTACCCAAAATCCACAAACCTGAAATTCCTGGCAGACCAATCATATCTAGAATTGACACACTCACAGAGGAAATATTTATTTAAACTTACTTTTATACCGGCTTTCTACCATTCAAGGCAGTTTACAGCTAACTGAATGTAAAACAGGGCCGTGGTGGACACATTGTTGTAAAAGGAACTAGAACAATATAACGATGTAACACTGGAACCTATAGAGGGGATTCTCAAACTCCTAATACGTAGAATAAATAGCTTCATACATGACACTATAGACTTTCTGAACAAGCTAAAAACATCAAACAATGACTGCCTCACATTCTCCCGGTCACTATAGAGCAACATTCCCTGTGCATATGGAATAACTGCATGTGACAAATTCCTTAGGGCATTTACCATGGACCACCAATACATACTGGAAACTATTATAAAATGAACACCATTCATCCTAACCCACAACTACTTCAACTTCAATAATGACGTCTATCTACAAATCATAGACAATGCTTTGCACAGAAATAAGCCAGCCTTGTCTTGGTAGAACTGGGAGGCATTGCTGAATAAATATCAGACTAAACCCTTTAAATATTGCCATTATATCAATGTCATTTTTATGATTTGGACTGAGGGAGAAAAGACTCAAGTTCAAAATTTTTTCACACCAGTTAATCAGATTCAAAATTGACTTCTCCACAGAAAAACTTAGATATAGTGGTAAAGAAGCAGAAAACCGGAACGGCATTGATTATAGGAGAGTCAGGCCCAAGCAACTATTCTGTGAGTCGGATTGAGAGGGAGAAGATCTTCAAGTACCAAGAAAGGCAGTCAAAGATCAAGAAAACGTGGCAGAAAGATACTGTGTTATTTCCCATCGTGTTGGTTTGATTAAGAAGAATTTCCAAGCACACCTTGATAAATTACCCATATGTTTTACATGTTACGAACTCTAGAAAAAGGCTCTCTTTGGCACGACGCGAGTACTATGCCAAGTTTTAGCAGTAAATTTAAGAGACCAAGATCATACTTCACATACCGTGACTTAGGAGTCATAGTAGGTTCATAATTGTCATGATATGCACAAAACTAACTCACATGGAGAAATTGCCCTGAAAGCTAACATCTTGGAAATCATAGTTTCTATCAATAATGCAGTTACCTTAACAATTCCCGTTTTTTCCTTGTTACATACAAAAAAGGCTATTATACACAGCCAAGCAACACAATATCACCGTATATGCTCTGAATCCATGAAACAAAAAGGCTATATTCCAAAATCATCTCCAAGAAGATTGTCTCTTCTGAAAACACCCAGAGAAAACCTACTGCAGTACAAATAAAAAACAGATCAAAGAGTATCCTCCTTGCAATGATATAAAATCCAGAGCTCGAAAAACTGAGAAAAATCACAAAAGACTTAATAACTACTACTTCGGGAAGATGAATTAGTGAGAGAGATATTCTCTGTTCCACCAATGTTGGCCTTCTGGCAACCATCAAACTCATGCAAAAGTTAATGAGAAGCAGATTCCCAAAAGAAGCCCCAAAAAAGAAGAGAATGGCACAAATCCCTGTAATATATGAAGCTGCAAATTATATCAACATATATCACAGAACCCCACAGTTACCACATTGGAGAAACATTCAGCCCTACTCATGCTCTTCCTCTAATGTGGTAAATATTGTTCAATGCAGAATATGTGAAAAATGATGAAAAATTGGAGAGACAAGCCGAATGTTAAAGAAAAGATCACATGGCACAGAGCAGACCAAGGTGCCACTTCTATTGCTAGGGAACACTTCTCAGGATCAGTACACAGCATTAATGATTTTATGGTAAGAATCCTGAGAGGAAGGTTCAAATCAATCCAAGAACGTAAAACTTTTGAAATTAAGATAAGACACTTTCAATTGGACCAGACCGGGTTTAATAAAAAAATGGACTTTCTATCACATTATAAACTATACATCTTTACAGCCTTGTCACTTTCTGATCACCCATCTACCTCTTTCACTTCCCTCAACCTCTTCCCCTGTGTCAATGTAATGCTTTTGTGATTCACTTATATGTCATGCTATTGTCATCTGTATTTATTTAGCATGTTTTCTATACCACCTTCTCTTATATTCAAAGCGGTTTACATTGAAACATAACCAGGATATGTACAGTTTAGGCAGCTATCTTGAGGGTCGTCATAAGGAGAGCCAGCGTTCCCGATGGGGGTGAGAGCGGGAGCTCCCCCTTCCTCTTCAGGCCAGCCAATCAGCCTGCTCCAACGGCCGTAAAACCGCCGGTTCCAGGGGCGCGCAGGAGAGCCAGCGTTCCCGATGGGGGTGAGAGCGGGAGCTCCCCCATCCTCTTCAGGCCAGCCAATCAGCCTGCTCCAACGGCCGTAAAACCGCCGGTTCCAGGGGCATGCCCGCGCCTTGCGGGCCCGTGCCTGAGGGCCTTGCCAGAGGGCCCTTTGGCGTGGCCCTTAGGCGTTGGACCGGGGCGATGCACATTAATAGTATGGATTGGATCATGATGCCTGCATTCGTGGTAACTTGCTGTCTCTATTTATCTCCTCTTCTTATCTGTTTGCCTGTTTCTTTGTCTATTCTGTCCTGTCTAATAATGGCGTTCCTTTCCTATTTCCTCAAATGATAGTATTGTAAACCGCTTTAATGCCTTTTGGCCCAAGCGGTATATCAAATGTCTAATAAAATAAATAAATAAAAGTCGACACCGACTTGACAGTACTTAACAACAACAACAATTCTATAGCTTTAATATTTTTTTTTACATATAGTGCCATTCCTCCTCACCTTTTTCCTATTTGTCCTTCCTGAATAAAGTATAGCCTGGTATAATTACATTCCAGACATGGCTGTCCATGAACCATGTCTCCTTAACCACCACTAAATCCAAGTCAGCCTTTTCCATTAAAACCTCAAAATCTAGGATCTTATTTCCCATATTATGGGCATTTATACACACAGTTTTTGGGATGTTGCACTTTTCACCTATTTCTACAGAGGTATTTCATGTTTTACTTACCTGGGGGCTTTCTTCATCCATCTCCAACAAATCTAGTTAAAAGCCCTCTTCAGTAGGTTAGCTAGTCTGCTGCAGAGGACACTTTGACTCTTCTTGGATAGGTGCATGCCTTCTGTGCTCTGCAGCCCTTGGAAAATCATCCCATGGACCAGGAAACCAAAAACACTCTCAATGACACCATCCATGCAGCCATGCAGTCATCTCCAGGATATGAGCTTCTCTGCCTCGGCCTTTACCCTCAATAGGGAGGATTGAAGAGAACACCACCTGAACATAAGAACATAAGATATGCCATACTGGGTCAGGCCAAGGTCCATTGAGCCCAGTATCCTGTTTCCAACAGTGGCCAATCTAGGTCATACGTTCCTAGCAGTTTCCCCAAAAGACACAGTTTCCATAATGCTTGTATTGGGTCAAGAAGTGATATCCTGGGTCCCTTTTTAATAATGTTTTATGGAGGATATCACTGCTTTCCTGGAGGAACTTGTCCAAACCTTTTTTAACCCAGCTACACTAACAGCTTTTACTATATCCTCCGGTAACAAATTCCAGAGTCTGATTACACGTTGAGTGAAAAAATATTTTCACTTATTAGTCTTAAATAGTTTACCCTGTAGCTTCATTGCATGTCCCCTAGTCTTCCTATATTCTGATAACATAAACAATCGATCTACGTTTACCCGTTCCACTCCGTTCATTAATTTACAGACTTCTATCATATCTCCCCTCACCCATCTCTTTTCCAGGTTAAAGAGCCCTAACCTTTTTAGCCTTTCTTCATAGGCGTATCCTTCCATCCCCTTTACCATTTTGGTGGCTCTTCTCTGAACCTTTTCTAATAACGCTATATCCTTTTTAAGTTATGGCGACCAGAATTGCACACAATATTCAAGGTGCGGTCGCACCATGGAATGATACAGAGGCATTATAATATCCTTTGTTTTATTTCCATTCCTTTCCTTATGATACCTAGCATTCTATTTTCTCTCTTGGCCGCCGCTGCACACTGGGCAGAGGGTTTTAACATGTTATCCACAATGATGCCTAAATCTTTTTCCTGGGTGGTGGTTCCTAATGTGGAACCTTGCATCGTGGAACCATAGTTTGGGTTGTTCTTCCCTAGGTGCATAACTTTGCACTTGTCCACATTAAATTTCATCTGCCATTTCGATGCCCAGTCTTCCAATTTATCAAGATCCTCTTGCAATTTTCCACAATACTCATGGGTTTTAACAACTTTAAATAGTTTTGTGTCATCTGCAAATTTGATAACCTCACTTGCTATTCCCTTTTGCAGGTCATTTATGAATATGTCAAAAAGCAGCGGACCCAGCACAGATCCCTGGGGTACACCACTATTCACCTTTCTCCATTGGGAAAACTTAGCACCTATCTTCTTCACGCTCTGCCCCAGAGACATGAAGTCACTCTAGCAGTATCATTTGTACTGACATGGATGAGCAACATTGGATAATAATCAGTAGGCTTGATGAGTCGCAGCAAACTCTGCATAACATCTCAAATTTTGGCACCTGGCAGACAGCACACCTCCTTGGACATCAACTCTGGTCGGGAGATGGACACCTCAGTATCCCTCGAAGAGAATCACCGACCACCACTACCTTTCGATTCCTTGTGGTGACTGATTCTGCAACTTTGGGGTGCTTGCATTCTGGTTCTTCCCTTTCTTAAGATGCTTTCACATCCTCCACTTCCAGGGCTGCATACTGGTTCTTTATTTCAAGGACCGGAGGAGTTGGATTGTCGATTCTGCAAGCTCTAGTGAGTCATGTCCAACTCTCTTCATTCTGTAGCATGCCATCTTCGCCTCTGTCAGAGAGCTTGGATGCTTCAAGAAGCATCTCATCAATGTACTTCTCACTGTCTCGAATGCTTCTCAGCTTCACTACCTATTCTCTGAGCTCCTCCACTTGTTTCATAAAGGCTTCAGATTGCAGGCATCTTGCACATGGAATCAGTCCCTCGACTGGCATTGGGCTGTCTGGATGGAGGCAGAAGCTGTAATGGGGGCAACAGATTTGGCAATGTGATTTTTCCCAGCCATCATTCCATTGGTGGAGCTTTGGTACCTGTTTGAAGTAAACAAGAGAGACCAGATAGATATGCAGATGAGTTTTCTGGTCCTCTGCTGCTGGGGAGAGTGTGGGGTCTATGGTAGCTCTTGTCTGATTTACGGTGACCTCTAGAGCCCTCTGCTGGGGCTGCTGGGACAGATATGCAAATGAGTCTTTTGGTCCCTGCAGATAAGTCTTCCATCTAAAGTTATGTGCTATTGTATAGATCACAGTATTTTAGTGATTTGTGTTTGCAAATGGACCTTGTCAGACGGCTGCCTAGGGTGAGAACTTACACAATCTTGACGATGCATATATTCATATGATTCTTGCAAGGTATTGTGGGTATTGTAGTTCATTCACTCCCAAACACAGCTGATGACAATAATTTGAGTTGTGAAACCAAGTGGTAAGATCAATAAAATACTTCTTTTATTGATGGGGTTTAATTCACCCAGCACATGTATGCTTGATAGCACTATAAATGAGGTTACTTGCTTGCAGTGTTTAAAATGGATAACAAAAAGTCACAAAGTAAACCAGAAAACAACCTTCAGCTTGTCAGGCAATTAGCTAATGTTTTCTTAGCAAGTAATTACCAAATACAAAGGCACAAAGTAAAGAATAAACTTTGCTGGTTAGGTTAACTTCTGCTTATTTTCCACGCCGATCTCAGCAGTGATTCTCCCTTGCTCACACACACAATCAGGTGCAGCCCTAATTACTATCAATGGACCAGCTGAAAGCCTTTAGCTGGCTGGCTGCTACTGTGTGAGCCCAAATCCTGCTTTAAGAGCTGTTTGCAGTGGAAATAAAGAACAAAGTTAGGTTTCTTTGTGATGGCTGATGTGTTTGCTCATAGAAAACTAGCAATAGCATTTAGATAAAGAACAGTCCATGTAAATAGTTTCATCTGCTGTATTTCCCCCTGCATCAACAATCATAGGGTCAATATCATACATTGGCACAGATGAGTCTTTCATTAAGGCACTATCATGAGAATGCTTATTCCCTTGCTGCCATTCTCTATTATAGATAGGGTCTGGATCAGTGTTCATACCTGAGCCTCTCCTGCTATCATTATTCCTCTCTATATAGCCTGGCCAATATGTAATCCAATTCTGATGTCCAGCCTTCCAATCTTGATCCCTGGACACTGGATCTCCTCTCACATACCTTCTGGCCTTGGTCTGAATGTCCCTTCCACGTGCAGTCTTCTCTCTTCCAGGTAGCCACTGGTGATTCCTATCTCTGCCACTCCATTCCTCTGGCTGAATCCAGTCCAATGGACTCTGCTGGCTTTTGGAATACCTCCCAGTATGAGTACTGCCTTGGAATCTCCCAGACCTTCCAATAGCCTTTCTTCTCTTCCTTCCAGAGAGTTTCCTTCTCTCTCTATCTGCGTGGCTTTTGCTGAAGCTGTTCTTCCAACTGTTGCTGAAACTGTTCTTCAAACTCTCCTTGAAGCTCTTCTTGTAGCTCTCCCTGAAGCTGTTATCTGAAGAATAATCTCTATTCTTATTCTTTCCTAATGTGTGCTGCTCCCTAACACAGCGCAGCTGTCTTGAATCAGGCCCTGCCCTTTGAGATGAGTGCTTAGGGATTACCTCATAGCTCTCTTGATTGCACACACATTTCCTCACTTCAGCCCCTCTCATGGCTGCTGGAAACCTGGTGCATTCTGGGACTGGTAGTCTTTTATGTGAAAACTCTGTTTTCTTGCTTCTACCAGAACTGACAGGTTGCTTGTTCAGAGTCACATCATCTTTTCTATAGCTCCTACCTGAGCTATGATAAGCTTCCTTATCACAACCTTTATGTATGTTGTCACCAGTAACCCCCCTAGAGCCAGGGGCATGTAGGGTAGGTCAGCCTGGGCTATCCAAAACTTAAGGATCAGGGTAGTGCAGTTGACCCTGCACTGCCTTCTGGGTGTTGTAGTCCCTCTTGCTCTCTAAGCCAAGGAATAATTGTAGTCGAGTGGGTTAGGCAAAAATGACAAGGTTTTATTTCCCCTTCCGGGTGGATTCATTGCAAAGGAAATTAAGGACAAAAATGACCATACTTCTGGTACAAAGAAAAACAATACAGGAACAAAAACAGCTTCTCTGGCTTTCAGCTTTCACATACCGTGTTCAAAACAAACTTAACTGCAGCAGTCCCTTTCCAAGCAAAGGCAAACACTCTTGCTTTTTCCACTGCTGTTCCAACGGCCTTGTTAACAGCTAGTTTAGCGAAGAGATATGACGTGATCTGCTAAAGACAGCGTACAATCCATCTGCTCATCTGATGTTTGTTCATTAACAAACTCTGTCTGCATTTCCTCACAGTCACTTTCAGACAAGTAAGTTTGTGGATAATTATACGGTACTTCAAAATGCAGTCTCTCTTTACTTCCCCGAGACTTCTCCTCACCGGGTGCTACAGAGCAGGGTGGAGCATTACCATATATATGGGATTTAACAGAGGGAGAGTCCTGCAAACCTTGGCAGTCACAGGGAAACCTTCCAAACCCAGTTTCCCTTCTACAAGGTTTATACAGCCTACCTTTTGGCTTCTTCACAGAGGGATTTCTTAGCACAGCTGGGTCAGCAAGGCTTTCACACACCGGCTGTGTTTTCCTGCCTTTTAACCTTTCTTTCCTCTCAGTCATACAAATGTCCTGTGGCCAGCACGTCTCTCCCTCTCTGGACCTGAAGCTCTCCGTTTGGAAACTCTCTTCTGGTCTCCTTCTCCAACTGGTTCTCTCTCTGGTTCCCACTCTGGTTCTCCATCCGGTTCCCTCTCTGGACCTCTCTCTGGACCTCCAGCTCTCTTCTGGTGAGTACTTTTTATATGCTTGTAACCTAGGGCTTAACTGCGCCCCTCCCCCAACCAGGTGCTTCTCCTCAATCCCTGAGCTCGGGGCTACTTTGCAGTTTGGGCGTGTTTTCTCCCCTCGTGACACATTCTGTTTATGTTGTCCCTGGCAACCCTGGGCTGTGTGTTTTGCCTGGCTGTCAGTTTCTGACACAATCTCTTCAGCTGTACCCAGTTTCATAGCCTCGGAAGGATCCTCTACATGACAACGTACAGTTGTGGTCATTATTGATACCCTGCAGTTCAACCCCTTAATGTCCAATATCTCTTAAAAAAAGTGGCCAGTGAAATAAAACAAGACCAATTGAAAAATGAAATAGTAGGAAATAGTATAAAAACCGGGACATTGCTAGGACATGATTATTGCCACTCTTATAAACAATTCAAATCAGTTTGAAGAGAAGAACCACATTCCTATTGCAGTAAAATTAGATGCACCTGTGAACAATTGTCAGTACTCACATGACTTGAATCAACCAATGAATGTTGGCACTAATGTTTGAAGTGGCCACATTCACTCCCTGTTCCATTTTCACAATGATGACAAGAACCACTTGAGATTGTCAGAAAAGCCATTATCACCAAACATCAAACTTCAAAAAGGTACAAGATCATCTCCAAAAATCTAGGATTCCTATGTCTACAGTTTGCAATATTATGTAGTGGGAAGAGAAAACTTAATCCAAGTAGTCTTCGAAGATTAGTATGAACCGTTGGAAAAACACCACGTACGACATCCAAAGAACTGATGGCTGACCTGGAGCAATCTGGAGTTGTAGTTTCACCCGCATCATATGCCACATATTAAATAAAGGACTTCATGAGCAAAGGCCAAGGAGGACCCCACTTCTCAAAGACAGACATAAAAAGGTATGCCTGATCTTTGCCCAAACCCACCTTGAGAAACCACAATCCATCTGGCAAAATGTATGGACAGATGAAACCAAACTTGAGCTTTATTGAAATGCAGACCAGAAATACATTTACAGGCAAAGAAATGAAGCTTATAAGGAAAAAAAACACCTTTCCTACAGTTAAATATGGTGGAGTTCCATAATGTTGTGGGAATGTTTTGCTACTTCAGGAACTGGAAGCCTAGAACATATTAAAGGAATCATGACGTCAGAGAATTACCAAGGTATTCTGGAGTGAAATCTGCTACCTAGTGTCAGAAAGCTCAGTCTGAGTCAAGGGTCTTGGGTCCTTTAGCAGGACAGTGACCCAAAACATACATAAGTACAAAAGAATGATTAAAAAGTTAAAATTGGACTGTTTTAAACTGGCCAGCAATCATTCCTGATCTCAATTCAACCTTTGGAAAGAGCTGAAATCTGTCATTGGTAAAAGGAATCCTGGAAACATTCATGAGCTGGAACAAATCGCCGTTGAAGAGTGGGTGAAACTACCAACAGACAGATATACAAAATTTATAGATGACTACAAAAAATGGTTGGAGGCTGTCAACACTGCCAAGGGTTGTGCAACCAAATATTAGTGAAGCATTTCATCAATCCTGTCCAGGTCATATTTTGTTTTTATTTCTCAGAAATTACTACGTCTAAGTTGCACAGACATCTTTTTTTTTTGTATGCCTTTAAATATACATTAAAATACGTTAAAATATTATGGTGACGTACAGTTGGAATATTTCCAATTATTTCTCAAGATATTGTACACAACATACCTAAAATGCAAGAGTGCCAATAATGTTGACCACAACTGTAAATACTTTAGTATAGGGACGATGGAATATACTTACGCTGTGGGCATCCATATGGACAGAGTGCACAAATATGCACATAAATGAAAAAATACTGTAATTTACGCATGTTCTTTACAAATCTAGGCATAGATATTTACACTAGCCATAAAGCTCGTGGAAGGGATCGTGCTTTAATTTAACACATGTTTTCAACCATTTTCTGCTTCATCTGGAAATTTTGAAATAAAGACGTATTATTTGAATAATTGGAATGAGCCTTTACTTTATAAATTGTGCAATTGAAAACGTTGACAGACGTACAGGCATTCTAGCACAAAATATAAATCTCTAATTAGCATTGATCAGGCACATCTGATGCATCTTTTATAAGTCAATAAGCAGAACTTCACAAAATCAAAACTTAAGACTACAGAACTACAGATGCTGAGAAAGCAGAACGGAAAGGTATCAGGAGCAGATGTTCCATCCTGATCATTTCTGAAGTCTAGTCTAGAAATATATTTTTAACAGCAATGTTTCTATCTCTCTGGCTAGCAATACCTCTGTTCTTATTCTTATTGGCTAGTTCATAGAGCTTATGCCACATTTCCCCGACCAAGCAAACTGTTACGGACTCTCGACCCATGTCTCATATTTTGTGTTCCCTTTTCTTATCCTTTGCAAGACCCCTTGTTGTCTAACAGACGTGGAGGCCAATTCTGTAGGTGCACATCCAAGCCGTCCAGATGTCCAGAAATCTGGAAGGCCCAGAGATGCACCCGATTCTGCTCCCATGGGTTTAGACGATTCCACGGGAGCAGAATCGTGGCATAGAGCCTGGACTTCCAGGATGTGCCCAATTCAGGCACCCTAGACATCCAGAGCTCTGCCTGGCTAGCTCAGCCTGGCTCTTGCATGGAGCCATGGTGCCATGGTGTCCCATTGCTGGAGCCCCGATCACCAGCGCTGCATTAGATCACCTGTTTCTGACCACCTGACCCCAAATCAGGCCTTCTGAAGCTGGGATCGGGCTGTGGGGAACACCCTGCTCCTCCTTACCTTGTCTGCCAGTCCCACCACGGTCCGCTGCAAACCTCGGGGGAAACTTATTCCACCTCTGAAGTGGTATGTTTCCCATGTAGATGGCTGACCCTGGATGTACAGGACTGACACCGGAATCGGTCCTGTACGTCTGGGGTCAGGGTCTTGCCTACTCCCCACCTTTGCTCTGCACATCTCGGCAGTATGTGTGGGGAGTTCTTAGGTGGGAATATGAGCCCAACATTTAGCTGGGATTATACGACCACCCTGGACGTATATCCCCGCTGAACATGGGTCAGAATCTACCCCATACTCATTTCTGTTTTTTGCTTTGCAGCACCTTCAAGCATGTATTTACGCACGCCTTGCAGTTACTTTAAGCTTCTAACAGTAATCTGCACTTAACAATTTAATAGAAATCAAACAAGTTTTTAACTGTTTCATTCCTCACTCTATTTATAAAGCGTAGTAGACACATACTTTACATTATCAAATGGGTGTAATACACACAGAAGAACATGTGTAGATCTTAAAAAGCCCTGTGTAGTTATCTTCCATATACCAGCATATCTAATTGCAACCCTACAACAAGTTGTGATTGTTTAAACACAGGTTCCAAGTCAGTAGCTATTATCCCTTTGGATACAACTTGTCCAAAGTTTTCAATCATCCTGAAGCCCGGAGAGGCCTAGCAGGCGGCTTACTAGAAGAAAGCATCCATCCTCCTCTAAGCTTATCAAATAACTAAGTCTTGAACTTCACAAGTTCTGAAATTTTCTTTCCCCGGTGGGACTAAAAACTGGAAACAGAGGCAGACGTAAGGCACATCCTGTGGAGGCTGCTTAAAAAGACTGGACTGGATTCACTTAAGTCAGTGGAATTCACAGGAACTTGTTTGATTCACTCTGCCCCTGCTAGTATTGGCAGGTTAAACTTCCCTGCACTTTGTAAAGGATGGGCTGTCTCTGAGGCAAGAAGAGAAGACAGCGAGGGCGGACAGCAGCAGTAGCACCACTGGGAATGTATGAGAATCTGGATCTTAAATCTGCAGCCGGACTCTTGAGTCTTGGGGACTTCAACAAGCAGGAGGATTCCCAAAATGGAAAAGAGAGCGAGACTGCCATAAAGCTTCACTGGGAGAAAAATAAAACCAGGTATTTGCCTACATAGCAGACAAAAGCTCCTCTGAGACCAGATTTTGAGCTACATCTTGCCTGAGAGCAAGGACAGAGAGAGGGACTTCTACAGGAAAATACTTAGCAAGGGCTAGAGGTAACCTTTATAGATTCTACTCATTGACTGAGAAGGGAGTCCAGACCAGAAGGGCTCTAAAGGATTGTTCTTCTAGCCAGGATCACAAAGAGACCAGCTGGCTGCAGAGTTTCCCACATCGTTACAGATTTATCCAATATTAGGGTACACAAGGAACTAAATAAGAGAACTAAAATAACACATCCCATAGTAGCCGCTTTCTGGACTGTGTGCATAAAGAACAGAGTTCTTTGTTTTTGAAATGCTCCTTTTACATTTTTTTGTTGGTGCTACTAGTTTTGTGGGTTTTTGCATTTGTGTAACTTGGCTTAGTCTTGGCCTTGGTCTTATCCCAGCACTACCAGGCCAGAGTTTTTGGTGTTTACAACTGCTTTAGTTACATTAGATGATAGAGGAGAAAGAGGGGGACTAAGGGAGGACAATGCCATAGAGAATAGACTGAATAAATTCTTTGCTTAGGTCTTTACTGCAGGGAAATTACCCATGCCTGAAATGGCATTTAAAGGTGATTTATCATAATAATTTAAATACATTTCGATAAACCGGGAAGATGTATTACAACTATTTAACATAAGAACATAAGATTATGCCATTCTGGGTCAGACCAAGGTCCATCAAGCCCAGTATCCTGTTTCCAACAGTGGCCAATCTAGGTCATATGTACCTAGCAGTTTCCCCAAGAGACACAAGTTCCATAATGCTTGTACTGGGTCAAGCATTGATATCCTGGGTCCCTTCTTAATAATGGTTTATGGACCTTTCCTCCAGGAACTTGTCCAAACCTTTTTTAAACCCAGCAACACTAACAGCCTTTACTACATCCTCTGGTAACAAATTCCAGAGTTTGATTACACGTTGAGTGAAAAAAACATTTTCTTTTATTAGTCTTAAATAGTTTACACTGTAACTTCATTGCATGTCCCCTAGTCTTTCTATATTCTGATAACGTAAACAATCGATCTACGTTTACCCGTTCCACTTTGTTCATTAATTTATAGACTTCTATCATATCTCCGTGTTTCCCCACCAAGAATTTCTTCAAAGGTCCGAATAAATGAAAATCCGAAGGGGCTAAGTCCAGACATTGCATACAACCATAAGAAGGAAAAGGCCTGGACGATTACGCGAAGGAGTTAAACTTCTGCACGACGGCACTAGACCCCACACGTCAAAACAAAACAATCTGTGGTTGACACTGCAGAAGTGGGAGGTCCTGCTACATCCTCCGTATAGTCCGGACTTAAGCCCCTTCGGATTTTCATTTATTCGGACCTTTGAAGAAATTCTTGGCGGGGAAATGCTTTGCAGATCAGGAGGAATTGCAAGACACCGTTATGGACTACTTCAAGCAACTTGACACAGAACTGTACCGTGAAGGGATGTTTAAACTAGTGTCACGCTGGTATAAATGTCTCAATGTTTACGGCAATTATGTGGAGAAGTAAACAAAAGTATGTAGTTTTTGGTGGAATGTATTGAATAATTTCTTCAAATACAAATGTTAGTGTAATTTTGGCCTATACCTTTAATATCGGACATCCCTCGTAGTTTATATGGTTTTCAGTTTTATGTATATGTCATTTATTCTTTTTTGGTATATCAGTAGCATTTATATGTTTACAGTATATGTAATCATCTCAATTAAGCTTTTTATTGTTCTTTCATTTATCTTATTTATTTACATATTTTATTGAATTATATTATTTATTTATGACTACATTTTTATTATCATTTAGTTTATTTGTTTTGTTACATATCAATATTGGTTTTTAACTTTCTGATGCCTATTTTTATAAGAACCGTATTGTCAATTACTATTGTCTATCATTATTAGTTATTTATGTATTTTTATGTTTTTAGTGGTCACAGTCCCCTGAAGAAGGCCTGATTGAGTGAAACATGTGTAGAGCAGACTTCCTCAATAAAGCTGTTTCTTTCCAAGGGTTTCTCATTGTCTGCTTCTGTTTGTAGATGGGGTGCTTCTTTGTTTGTTTTTGGCCTCTGTTGGAAACAGGATACTGGGCTTTATGGACCTTAGTCTGATGCAGTATAGCATTTCTTATGTTCTTAAGTTTCTGTTAATAAATGTTCAATGTTCACTAGGAGTGTGCAGGCAAAACAGAAGAGTTTAGTTTTCTGTGTCATTTGCAGGTATTTTGTTTTGTTTCATTTTGTTTTCATAAATTTTCATGTCAACACAATTTTGTCAATTAAGAGGTAGCCATTGTTGTTGCCCAGGCCACAAAAGCAAATAAGCTGGATAGAGGCTTCTAGGCAAATTTTTAAAAATAATTTCCAGTTTTATTAACAGTTGTTTTGGGCTGGCCTCAAACCAATGACCCTTGGGTTAGAATGGAGTTGTTTTCCAGGAATGTCTTCTAGAGGCTTGGGCCTAACTAGCTTATTAACTGTTTTTCTTTTCTGGTACTATTAGCTCCTGTTTCCTGATTGGTCTTGAGCTCCATTGGAAACCCATAGTGCCAGTTTTTATAAAATTATGCATTTGAACATATACATTTCAAAAAGGACATTTTTTCAAACACATAAGAAACAAATAAGATCTCTCTAATAAACTAAACAGAAATCAAATCAACGTCAAAAACAAGACTACATTAATGGATAGCAAAAGGAACTACAAAAAGGTAAACGAGGACAACAATAATCCTACAAAAAATAGCCAGCAAACAAAACAAGACCCATTTGTTCCAGAACATAATTTTATACTTCTTAATCTAACAAAATCTCTCTAATTTTCTCAAAATAAAAAAAGACATAATCCTGACCCTGATGCTTACCCAAGCACTTGCAGGAGAACTTAAAAAGAAGCTTACATTGCGAGAACCCTCCCTTTAAGTGCCAGGAAATATTTCCTCCATATTTGCTTCACTCTAGTAATATCTGGAAAAGTCTGTAATGTCTGACCACAATATAAATTATCTTTTTTCTTAAAATATGTTTTTTTTTTTTTTTGTAAACTCTATTTATTGAAAACCAAATAATACAGAACATGCAAAACAATATTTAAAAAATAACAACAAATACATCAAAAAATGGCATTTCTACTGATCTCCCAGACCTGGATTCCTCAGCAAATCAATCATACAAATACAGCAAGAAAAAAGAATTTACAATATTCCCCTCTCCCCCCCCCTTTCCCCACCAACCTCCCTCCCACCCCACAGCCTCCCCCTTCAGCAACCAACCCCCATATTGAACATGCATATTAATTATATTATTAATATCCTACAACCTTCTCATCCCAATTGAAGCACTTCATTTCGGACACGAGGCCTCAATATCTGAATATATGGTTCCCAAATTAGCAGGAATAAGGCCCAACGTCGAGCACTTCCTCTAGCCTCTCTCCTTTCCATAAGCATCAGTTGGTGGAAATTGTTGCGCCATTCCCAATAAGTGGGACCTGACGCTTCTCTCCACCTATGAGTATCGGGCCTTTACCCACCAGACATGCCTTCCTGACCAAAAGGCGTTCCCATCTCCCTTTCGGGTGGAGTGGTCCAAGCTGATCTAACATCACAAGCGATGCTGTCCAACGGACTCGCTGTAACACAATCCTACTCATAAAATCAGCTATCCTCTTCCAGTATAGGCAAACTATCGGACACCCCCACCACATATGTCCTAAGTCCGCCAAAGGGCATGGACATTTTGGGCATCTGCCCAACTCAGTGAGATGGGATCGTAACGCCCGTCTTGGAGAGAAATGTGCCCGTAGGATGCATTTAAACTGTATCTCCCGCCATCGAGCTCCCCTCACCAGCCCCGCAATCCCACTCAAGGCCTGAAGGATTGAACCAGGAGCTACCAAGATATTCAATTCTTGTGCCCACAAAGCTTCTTCCACCCTATAATCAGGCAAACTGCTATAGTCATCTAATCGTCTTTTCAGCTGTGCAATTGTAGGCGGTGACTCCTCCCCCAGTGCAAAGAACTCTAATATCTGTGCCGATCTTTCCACCCGCAGTGCATCCTGTGGTAGGGAAGCCACATAGTGAGAGAGCTGCACGTAAGCAAAATAATGCCGCCTGTTTAGTCATTTCAAAGGAAAGAGTAAGAAGGGGTATCCTATTATTTATATTGTCCGGCAATGATTCCAAAAATTTAAATAAATTAAAGTTTTCAATTGACTCTCTCATATTAAAGGCACCACCTTCATTTTACCTAACTACATTAGATGAAAGGTAATATATATTAGAAAATAATATTGCATCTGCATCTGTAAAAGATAGGACTTCCTTTAAATAATTGCATTACAAAATCTCAGGAGAAGGCAAGTAAAAAAATAGGAAAATTAAACAAGAAAAATGGCACAAATTTAGATTTATGTTTGTGAATATTGGTAGCTCAGTTTGGTGATCATGAGCTTGATAGTTTGATTGCATATGTTTTGTCACCATTTGAGGGGACATCATCAGTGTGGCAATGTGCCGCAACTTCCAGACCAAAAGTGCACCCCAATGATTTACCCTCCTTTACATCCAGAACACCTCCAAAATGACCGCAAGACTACTAAGAGACCACTGTATTACAATAGCCCACAAACCAACTGTGACCCTGAGAAGAATCCTGTCCAAACCGAAAGGACAACCAGAGAAAGATCAAAGGACAAACATTGTGTACAAAATTCAATGTGGTGACTGTGACAAGAACCACGTCAGCCAAACAGGAAGAAAACTATCCACCAGACTACATGAACACCAACAAGCCAGCAAAAGACACAATACACTCTCCCTGGACTCAATCCATGAAGACATGGAAGGACACAAATTTAGCTGGAACACAACTGAAATCATAGCATGTGCAGAAACAAAAAGAGAGAGAGAATTTCTGGAAGCCTGGTTTTCCATCATAAACTCAATAAACAGACATATCGACATAGACCCAATCTACCAATCCCTGCAGACCAAAGAGCTGAGGCACCACCAACAATGCCTGGGAACAACAACCACACCCTGACAACCATCAGGGAAACCAGTCAATCACTCCCTGTGGACCAAAGAGCTGAGTCATCACCAACAAGGTTCAGAAAAACAACGTTACTTACCTGTAACAGGGTTCTCCGTGGACAGCAGGATAAGTCAGCCACACCTGGTGACGTCATCCGACGGCGCCGTGACGGAAGTGCTCTCTAGCTCAGAGAGTTCTGAGCATGTGTGAGTGGTCCCCACCTCCCGGCCCGCCCCTAGCCGGCCAGTGAGTGACTAGCTGTGCCCTTGTGGCTAGGTGTGGGACGCGCAGGACACCCTCATGCAGGGGAGGCGGGCGGGATAGTGTGGCTGACTTATCCTGCTGTCCACGGAGAACCCTGTTACAGGTAAGTAACGTTGTTTTCTCCTAGGACAAGCAGGATGCGTCAGCCACACCTGGTGTCTCCCTAGCTAGGGGTTCCCGCTGAGGGGAATGAGGGAGGCATGCGGTAGAAGAACAACAGTGTTTATTGAGCATCACAAGGCACGAAAACATATCCTTAACAGGGTGCAAGCTCCTCGGCAACGTGCCGGGAGGCAGGTAATATAATAGAGTGCAATCAACATGTAACAGTGTAACCAATTGTGCAAATAGCGAGTTAGAATAGCTGTGCAATCAACATGTAACAGTGCAAGTCAAACAACACAGTGCAACAATAACAGTGCAAGAACAGCATGTGCAAAATACAGCCAGCACCTGGCGGCGACTGGTAATAGCAGCAAGAGTCTGGTGATAGTCCTCGGCCCAGAGTTAGGCCGATTCACTTGGGACATCACTCCAGGGAGTCGTGGCTGCCGATAGGACCGCTCGACCGAAGGAGCTGTCGGTCTCTGCGTGGACATCGAGGCAGTAGTGCTTCTGGAAGGTAAGCTGGGAGGACCAGGTGGCGGCTTTGCAAATCTCGCTCACCGAAATTTCCTGTGCGTAGGCCATGGAAGCGGCCAGGGCACGGAGTTGGTGTGCGGTCGCCCTGTTCGTTGGAAGTGCGCCTGCCTTCTGTAGGCAATAGGCGACGCAGTCCGAGATCCAGTGGGAGAGCGTGCGCTTGGTGACTGGTCTCCCTGGCTTGTTAGGGTCAAAGGAGACAAAGAGCTGTGTCCCGAGCCGAGTGGCGGCCGTTCTGTCAATGTAGATGCGCAGGGCACGCACGCAGTCTAGGGTGTGTAAACGTTGTTCCTCCAGGGACGAGTGCGGGGCTGGAAAGAAAGATGGTAGTTCCACCGACTGGTTGATGTGAAAGGCGGAGGAGACCTTCGGCACGAACTTGGGGTGTGTCCGTAGGGACGCCCGGTTGTGGTAGAGTTTCGCGTACGGTGGGTGTGCCACTAGGGCTTGCAATTCGCTGATCCTGTGTGCCGAGGTGATGGCGACAAGAAATAGAGTCTTCCAGGATAGGTATTTTCCAGGGGCTGTGGGGAGCGGTTCGAACGGCTCCTGTGTGAGCTGTTGCAGGACAACATTGAGGTCCCACGAGGGTATCGGTTTTTGTACTGGTGGTTGCAAGTTCCTGAGTCCTCTCATGAAGCGCAATACAATGGGAAGGGTGGCTGTGGAGCCCGGAGTCGGGTCTCCTGGTCGTTCGTGTAAAGAGGCAATGGCCGCAAGGTGTACCTTGATGGATTGCGGCTTCAAGCCTGAATTGAAGAGGTGGGAGAGGTACTGTAGGATGGTGGGTACCGGGCAAGAGGCTGGCCGGATTCCGTGGCCATTGCACCAGACGCTGAAACGTTTCCACTTGAGGCCGTAGGCCTTTCTGGTTGACGGTCTCCGGGAGGCCAGGACAATCTGCTGTACCTCCGAGGATAGTTGAGAGTCTTTGAAAGTTAACCTTTCAGCCTCCAGGCTGTCAAGGCTAGCGTCTGGAGGTTGGGATGCCAGGTTGTGCCGCCGTTCTGCGTCAGCAGGTCTGGTCTCAGTGGCAGTCGAACTGGGGGTTCCTGTGCGAGCTGGGACAGCTGGGAGAACCACATTTGCCTTGGCCAATAGGGAGCGATCAGTATCACGTGTGCTTTTTCCTTGATGATGCGTTGTATCGTGGCTGTCATGAGGGGTGTGGGGGGAAAGGTGTATGCCAACTCCCAGGTCCCCCACGGAATGGTGAACGCATCTGCAGCCATCCTCCGCTGTGACGGGTGCTTGGAGCAAAACAAGGGGCATCTGGCGTTCGCTTCGGTCGTGAAGAGGTCGACCTGGGGAACTCCCCAGCGTTGGAACAGGTGGTTTGCCACCTCCGTGTGAAGCATCCACTCGTGCGGCTGTAGTTGTCTGCTGAGTTTGTCTGCCAAGGCGTTCTGGTCCCCGGGGAGGTAAGTCACCTGCAGAGTGCAGTCGTTGTCTATCGCTAGGGTCCATGTCTTGAGGGCTTCTTTGCAGAGAGAATGTGATCTCGTGCCCCCTTGCTTGTTTATGTAGAACATGGCCACCTGGTTGTCCGTTTGCACCAAGACCGCTTTGCCCGCCAGGTGGGGCATGAAGGTCTGGAGGGCATACCTGACCGCCCGGAGCTCGAGGACATTGATGTGCAGGGATTTCTCCGCTGTGGTCCAGGCTCCTTGCGTGCTGAGGTTTAGTAGGTGGGCCCCCCATCCCTTGGTGGAGGCATCCGTGGTGAGGACCATTTGAGGGATGCGGGGTTGCAGGTATTTTCCCACAGAGAGGTTGGCTGGGTTCGACCACCAGCGCAGGCTCCGGACAATCGTGGCAGTGATTGGTATGCGGGTGCTGAGTGGCTGGGAGAGTTGCTTCCAATGAGTCTGCAGGTGCCACTGGAGAGTGCGCATATGAAGTCTCGCAACCGGGAGGACTGATGTTGTAGCGGCCATGTGGCCTAACAAGCGTAGGATCTTGTGGGCCGAGGTCAGTTGTGCGGCTGACACTTGCTTGGTCAGTAGAATGATTGCCCTCATCCTGGTCTCCGGCAGGAAGGCCTTGCAGGCATTGGTGTCAATTATGGCCCCGATGAATTCTGTCCGCTGTACTGGCTCCAATCGGGACTTGTCTTTGTTGAGGAGGAAGCCCAGCTTGACTAGTAGGGATGTAGTTTGGCGCACTGCTCTGCGGAGCTCGGAGGCAGAGTTCGCCGACAGGAGCCAGTCGTCCAGGAAGGGAAATATGGCGACGCCTTGCTTGCGGAGTTGTGCAGCGGCCACTGCCACACATTTGGTGAAGACTCTGGGCGCTGGGGAGAGGCCAAAGGGCAGGACTCGATACTGGTAGTGGCATCCCAGAGCTATGAACCTCAGGAATTTCCTGTGGGCAGCGTGGACTGGGATGTGAGAGTAGGCCTCCTGCAAGTCCAGTGTGGCCATCCAGTCCCCCGCTCTGATGAGGGGAAGGATGGAGTTGAGTGTGTACATCCTGAACTTCTCCTTCACGAGGTAGTTGTTCAGCTTTCGAAGGTCCAGGATGGGACGGAGGCCCCCTGATTTCTTGGCAATAAGGAAGTACCGGGAGTAAAATCCAGTGTTGATTTCGCCCGGGGGCACCCGCTCTATCGTCCGGGACTGGAGGAGTTGCTGCAGGAGGTGCGAAAGTGTCTCTTGTAGATGCAGTGGAGTCTGGCTGGCAGGTTGTTTGCGCTGTCCTGGGGGGGAGGAGAAGTGTAAACGATATCCCGACTGGACTATCTGAATGACCCACTTGTCCGTGGTGATCTCCCGCCAGGCCGAGAGGAAATGAGACAGACGACCCCCACGGGGGGGGGGGCCGTCGTTGAGTCCGTCGCAGGGGCCAGTCGTGCCGGATAGTCAGAAGGATGAGGTGTCTTTTCCGGAGTGCGGGGGGATTAGGTTGTTTTTGTTTGCGTCGTCTCGGCTGCTGTCTCTGAAAGGAGGGCTTATGATAGTTCTGCTTGAATTTTGGTACCTGCCACTGGCGGTTGGAGCCGTAGTATTGTTTTGAAGAGGAGAAGGGCTTGCGGAAGTAGCTCCCTTTCTGTGACCAGGAGGTGCGTTCGAGTCCGTTCGCTGCCAGTGTCTTTAGGGTGGTGCAGTCCTCTTTTAGCCCATTCACGGTGTCCGCGACCTTGTCCCCGAACAGGGAGTCACCCGAGCAGGGCGCGTCCGCAATTCGGTTGTGGGTACTGTCCGAGAGTCCCAAAGCACGAAGCCATGCCCAGCGACGGGCCGAGATGGCCGTGCCCGCTGTCCGGGCGGCCGTATCAAAGGCATCAAAGGCTGTACTCATGAGGTGCTTGCTGCATTCTGCCAGTTCCTGCATGGTGGCCGCGGTGGATGTACGTGTGTCCTTAGGAAGGTTCTGTAGTTGGCTTTTTAGGTCAGCCAAGAGAGCGTCCTGGAACAGCACATGTTGGAATTGATGTGCTGCTATCTTGGCACTAAGCATGGCCCCTTGAAACGCCTTCCTCCCCACGTCGTCTAGACGCTTGGGGTCCCGTCCTGGTGGATGGGTGGCTTGGGCACGCGTGGACTTGGATCTTTTAAGAGCCGAGGACACCACAATTGACTGGTGGGGAAGCTGAGGCCTGTTGAAGCCGGGTGCAACGTGAAGGAGGTACTTACTGTCCAGGCGCCTGGAGCAGGCTTGGCCAGACGCAGGGGACTGCCAGAGAGTGAGCTGTTTGTCCTTCAATTTGCGGTGGAGGGGAAGGGCGATGGCTGGCCTCGGGCCGCTGAGGTATTTCATTACCTCTGGTTCCTTTTCGTCTGCCGTCTCCTCCGTTGCAAGCCCGAGTTTGGAGACCACCTTCCGGAGGAACTTGGGGTATGTCAAGTCTTCAGGCATAGGTGGTGGCGGGTCCCCCGGCTCATCCGCTGGATTCTTGGAGGTGTCTGGACTCAACTCCTCCACGTCGCTCCCCCCAGATTCAGGCTGCGCTGGGGAGGGGGTCCGCATTGTGGAAGGCGCCGGGGAAGGAGACCGTGCCCTGGACGGTGACCGGTCAGGAGATAGTGGCGAGGGGGCCCGCTCCAAGCAAGGCCTGGTCACCGGGGAAGGGCTCTTAAGTGAGGCCTGATCCTTCGAGCCGTGGGGGGGGCGGTCTGCTCCACTAGGCGAGAGAGTAAATGCAGGATTGCAGATGATGTGGAATCAGAGGACCGGCTGCTCCTGTGGCTTCTGCTGCATGCAGGACTGTACCTCTTGCTCCTCTTGGGGCTGCGAGAGTGGGAAGCCCTTGTGCCTGAGTGAGACCGGCTGTGCCTGTGTGTCTCCGGTGTTTGCTTGCACTTTTTCTGCCTTTCCGGAGCTGTTTGGCTGCATCCCGACTGGGGGAGCGGTGTTCGCGCCTCCCCCGTGAGCGCGCTGAATCGCTGTCCTCTGGGCTCCTATCCGAGCGGTGGCTGTTCCCGCGCCGACGGTCTGTGTCGGCGCGGTGGCTGCTCCCGCGCCGATGGTCTGTGTCGGCGCGGTGCATATCCTCTGCACCGCTCTGACCCGCACGGTGGGCAGACGTGCTGGGCCGTGGGGAGGGCAGCCGGCGCGGATCACCTTCCGGGAGGCAGGAGGAGCTCTGGCCAATCGGAGGTAGGGGGGCGTGACTGGAGGAGGAGCCAGGCGGGGCCACGAGGGCGGTGCCATCTTGGACGGCTATCGGGGGACCGCATGGCCAAGAAGAGCAGCCCGGAGCACTGAAATTGGCAGAGGAGCTTACCCCAGAGGTGGAAGTCGGAGGGGGAGCGGACTGCCCGGCAGGGAGAGAAGCGCTGCGACCCCGGAGAGATGAGCTGGCCAGTTTTGACGGCGCATTCATTGTTTCAGTCCTGGATATGGAAGGCACCTCGGGTCTGGAGAGAGGCTGCCGCGGCTCAGACGGGGCGCTTCCTGCCTCGGTCCTGGAACGTTTCTTAGCTTTAGCTGTTTCTTTGGATCGGGCCGGTGAGGTCAGCAACTCCTTTAGCGATTGCTCACGATGTTTCCTTGCCCGGGGAGACATCCGGGTGCAGCTCCCACAATTTTCGGCATCGTGCGATGTTCCCAGGCATTTGATGCAGCGCTGGTGAGTATCAGAGCTGTTCATTTTTCTGCTGCAGTGGGTGCACTTTTTGAAACCCGGTTTGGGCATGATAATGAGTAAAATAATAATAAGTAGAAGTAGGAGAGTGTAGAAATCAGTCTTGAGGCGAAGGCGGAAGGAAAAAAACTGGCCGGCTAGGGGCGGGCCGGGAGGTGGGGACCACTCACACATGCTCAGAACTCTGAGCTAGAGAGCACTTCCGTCACAGCGCCGTCAGATGACGTCACCAGGTGTGGATGATGCATCCTGCTTGTCCTAGGAGAACAGCAACTACACCCCAGTAACCCTCACGGAAACCAATCAATCTATCCCTGCAAACCAAAGTGCTGAGTCACTATCAACCCCAACAAAAGTACAAATACAAGCATTCAAGTGCATTGCCATCTGGAAACCCGCACTGATGATGTTCTCTCGAATGGTGACAAAACGTCTGCAATCAAACTATCAAGTTCAGAGAACAATCCAACATCATTTTGATTTATTGTACTTTTCAATTATCTCAAGCTTTCTGTGTATAATTCGACTATCTTTGATTCCCAAAATAATTATTGATCACAGTGTCACTCCTGGGACTTCATCTTCAAAAGTCTATTATCCACTTCCTGAAATTTCTCCTTTACTTATTGGGAAAAGGTATATAGCCGAAAGAGAGAGAGGATTTCTAAGAGGCCTCTGTCAGATACAATTGACCAAATATCTCTCAAAGAAATTTATTAAGTAGAGTCTAATTCTCCTTGATCAGTAATCCAATGAATACTGCACAGCACTGGGGACTGGTATCAAGCTAGACTCCAATACACTTCTCTTTAAGTCCAAACCAGTTCAGCTGAATTGGCCAGGAGGGAGGAACATAGCAAAGGAGAAGCATCCCCTGAATGAAAGGAAGTCTTCTGTGGGATGCGGGGAGGGGGTGAAGCCCCAGAACTTAAAGAAGCTCTAGAGAAAGAAAGTGGGTTGGGAGGAGAGCTGAATCCTTTAAACCAAAACATAGCTAACCATTGGACCATGCAGAACCCAGGATTTCATCCCAAAGCTCTCACCTTTATTTTTCATTTTATGTATAACAATAAATAAAAAGAAACAGGAGCCGTGCCTTAAAAAGTCATCAAACTTAACCATACACTTACAAGGATATCTCAATTTAAACACCGCACCCAAGGCCTCCGCTCTCTGGTGCAAGGCCAGGAACGCCTTCCGCCTCTTTTGCGTTTCCCTCACCAGATCAGGAAAAATTAATATTTTAGAACCCATAAACTGAGAAACAGATAGTTTACGAAAATACAATTTAAGAACAGTATTCCTATCGGACTCAAAGGCAAAATTAACTAATAAAGTCACCCTGCTGGTCACCACCTCCAAAGAACTCTCCAAAAAAGCAGACAAATCCAATTGGGGCATCTCTGAATCCACTCCCGAAGCCCGCTGAACCCCGGGCTCCGAAGAGGAGATTGAAACATATTGAGTGTTCACCACAGGAGGCAACGAGTCAGCGGGCATCTGCAAAACCTCAATAAAATATTTCCGGACCAGTTCCATGGAGGCCATCAAGGGTGACCGAGGAAAGTTCAGAAATCGCAAATTATTCCTACTAAGACGATTATCCAAATACTCAATTCTTCGTGCCTGAACCAACCGGTCTTTCTCATTGACCACCCTAAGGGACTCAAGTCCTTCCATCTTAGATTCCAAGGATTTCAGTCTAAGCAGTATATTTTCTTTGAACCCGGACAACTGTTACAATTTATTGTTACTAAGGAAGAGGGTGAGGGGGGGGGGGGAGATAGTCCCATATCGGCTGCTGTATAATGTCATCTTTGCTCCTATGATATTTTTTCCATCCTAGGTGGTGGTTATACATATGTGATTTATTTATTTTTTCTTGGATCTTATAGTGGGGTAAAATGTTGTGGTCTATACCAGTGTTTTTTTTTTTTCCTCATATAGAGGGTTGCGGGTTAGTTTCTCTCTATAATTTATTTTTTTTTCCTTTTGTGATTCTGATTCAGATTCAGAGTTGTATTTCTGGATTATTATGTAAAAGCTTATAAATAATACATTAAAAAAAAAAGTCATCAAAACACTAGTCTCCTGGCTCCTTCAGAGCTCTAAAGGGCAATCCCTTACGACACTTGCCTTACAGCCACATGCTTGCAGCCGTGTGCCACAGGCCAGATGTGCATTTCACAGCACCCTCAGGTACAGATGACATTTGCATAACCTTTGTACAGTGGGCAATCCACAACACCTCAGCTCTCTAGCAGTAAGACTACAGACAGGCAGGCTCCATTCCTCTGCTCCCCAGATTGCCAATTTTAAATAAATTTGAAACAACCAGGATGGGAAGTTTCATATGACAAACAATCTTTACCTTTAAAACCATGATTTAAGGATGGCATACCTGAGTAAAGGAGAAGGAAGAAAAAATAAAAATATGGGAATGAGCCTCTGATTCTAAGTAAGAACATTGGTATAACTATGTTTTAACGCCTTTTTAGAATGTTTTAAATGAACTTTCCAGTCAGGTTTCCGGAGGGAGGGCATTTCATAGGGCAGGGTCAGACAGTCAAAGGCTGTGTTCCAAGTCCATTTTATATATATGCAGCAAGAAGAAATTACTAAGAGATTTGATTGAGGTGATGTTGGAGTTCATTGAGGGGAATATGGAATAAAGAGTGTATGGGACCCAGTGTAGAAGGCACAGTTGGGATGTCTGGAACTGCAGCACAAAACCTTTGGTAGAACACCACAGCTGTAAGAAAGACTGTGATTGCCAACTGACCGGCATGCCACTGGCCTGGCTGATTTTTATATGGCCAAGCTAGCTGCCAGATAAAGATAAAAAACTGGCAATGGAAGAGCTGTTTTTTGTACTAGGGTTGAGGCCATTTTGATCAAGCTGTGAGACTCAGCTCTTCCTGCCATGATGATCCTCCAGGGTCCTAGGTGGTAGCGATTGGTGCAAGTAACTCATCTCCAAGATCTGACATGTGGCCTGACTTGTGCGTAGGGTGCACGCGGGTGCATGTGTCAGGTCCAGACCCCATGTGCAGCAGCGGTCACTGTCAGAGCACACTCACTCTCACTCACTATGTCTTCTTTCTGGCTCTGGTCCAGAAAGAAGTTCCACACTGACCCAGTCATCAGCAGGGGCAAGCCATACGGTAGGACAGGGGTGATGCTCAAAACAAGTAAGACTCGTGTTTTCCAGTTTCCAGTCTGCGCTCTCCTTTATGGCGTGATGGTGATGTGACATAGCAGCATGGCAAATGGGAGTTGTTACCATGGAGACAAGATGCTCTTTTGCCTGTAGGACGCAGCGACACCACAAATAATAGGCCTAGGGAAGGGGGTTTGGACTGAGACTAAAAGTCAGGTGCTATCTTAATATTATGAATCGAGTCTCACAGATTAATCTGAGGAGGGGGGATACAAATCTAGGAATGACTGCGTGTGTGTGTGCAAACTTTTTTCCCTCACTCTTTCACACACATGTACCTCATACTTTCCTCTGTGCTCTTCCTCTTCCTTCACCTCCAGCCTCAGACTGCCCACCCAACAGATAAATTGCTGCTCTTTCCTTCTACATGTTGACCGCATTGCACGCAGGGGCTTGTAGTCTTGCTTTTCTTATGGAGTGCAATAGAGAAATCAGAATACATGTCCCTGTATGCAATGGGTTAAACCCAGCACTGGATCAAGCCTATCAGGCACATCTGGAGCTAGGTGGCAACCTATTCTTCACTCTGCTGAGTCTAGCGTGTCCCCTCCTTCTGGCCTACAGCTTCCTAGTTCTTTTTACCTACATAAGCTTGACCTCCTTCTCTAAGGTGATGCAGCTCATGCCAACACCTGCTTTTAGCCTACATGTGCTGATTCAGCAGCTGCCCAAAGATTTCCAGTTACCCCTTACATTTGCCTCCCTAAATTCCATCAGTAGAGGGAACTGAACATAAGATATGCCATACTGGGTCAGACCAAGGTCCATCAAGCCCAGTATCCTGTTTCCAACAGTGGCCAATCTAGGTCATGCGTACCTAGCAGTTTCCCCAAAAGACACAGGTTCCACAATGCTTGTACTGGGTCAAGCATTGATATCCTGGGTCCCTTCTTAATAACCTGTACCCTCAAGAGGGGAAAATGGGATATATTTCTGTGGCAAGATAGATAGAGTTTTCTTAAGCACCATGGGGGTCATTCTGAACCACGAATAGCGGGGATGGACGTCCCAATGGGACATCCATCCTTGCTATTCGTGGCAGCTGCAGGACCCTGACTAACCTCCCTGCCGGTTGTGCGGAAAAGTTATTCGGGGGCAGGGAAGAGGCGGCCTGGGGGCAAAGAGTGGGTGGTCGTCAGTCCTGGACGTCCAGAGCCGATTCTAATGGCCAGGGAAGTTATTCTATCCTGGGGTGGAATAATTTCCCTGGACATTCTGTTTCGGCGGCTCCAGGGCGCAAAAGTTAAATTCCCACAGCCTGACCCTGGCCTTAGGAAGCCGGTTTGGGGGTCAGTCTGTGGGGAATTAACTTTTTTGTCAGTGGCCAGCATCGTGGCATTTAAATGGAGCAGCAGCACAATTTAAATGCCCTGACTGAGTTAGTAGGGCTTCGCTGTACATGCAGGTCAGGACTGAATCGCAGTCCCAGCCTGCACGTGCAGTGGTGTTCGTGATTCTGATCCTGCGGGCCTAGATGTGCCCCGCTACATCAGAATCACGATCTCCTTTGTACGTTCGGTTCAGCCCGGATATACAAAGGAGATAGACGTTGAGAACAGATTCGGGCCCCATACATCTTTTATGTCCTTCGAGAAGTGAGGTGAAAGTCAAAGATGAACTACTGTGTGACATTGCAACAAGAAATAAATTGATCAACCTGGACGAGCCTTATGTCCTTATCTGCCTTAACAGTCTGTTTCTGTGTTTGTCAAGAGAATGTATTGCTTAACCACTGACACCCCCCCCCCTGGGGTTTAAGAAAGGGAACGATTTTAGTGGACTCCCCCAGGGCTTTGAGAAAGTAAAGAGAAAAGGGTTTAGCCGCCTGCTGGAGCCACGCTCTCAAAACAGAAGAGTGGAGGCTAAACATTTCTGCAGTGGAAAAATGATAAATGGGAGAAAAATTATACATCAGGCAACGGTGGTAAAGTGAAGCAATCTACAAGGGGGCAGGGTCATGCAAATTTGTTATTTGCACTGGTGGACAAAAGGTTGCATACAACTTTCTCAAAGCCTTGAGAGGTGGAGGCACTGCTATGAGGATTGACACCAGTAAAATAGGAATGGCCACATAAGGCCAGCTTGGCTTTTGCTTCCTAGAATTCTTCAGATGGAGATAAATGGGAGCTCAGCCAAACCAATACTATGCTCTGTAGATGCAAACAAAATTATTTACTATTTCAAATTTAAAAACAGCTCTTCCAGAAAAATACTCAGAGCGATATATGAAATATAAATAAGCATAAACAGAATCTCTGCTCCTGTTCTATTAGTTCCCTCTACTCTTCTAAAGTGCCGATTTCTGCGGTCTAAAACTCTCCTTATTCAGGACCTCCTGACCATACACTCTCTCGACCTCCTGTTTTCTCACTGAGACGTGGCTGAAGGAGGGAGAGGAGCCCCTCTCCAACAATGCCTTCCCCCGGGCTATGTCGCCCTTTCCACCCCGAGGCTTGCCCGGTCCGGTGGAGGGGTGGCTGTGATCTCTCCCTCCTCCCTCCATGCCTCGATTCCCACACCGCCCTCTCATTCCTACCCTGAGTCCCTGGTCACCCGCAATGGCAGATACCTACCCCTGCATTTCCTTTTAATATATGCTCCTCCATCTCTCCATCCTCAACTATGGGACACCCTCCTTCATACTCTTTCTGAAGCCTGCATTCTTTTCCTAAATCGTCTGACTCTCGGAGGCTTCATGCCCACCTTTCTCCTCCCCTATGGTATCATGACAAATTGCTGTCTGACTCTTCTCTTATGTTTCGCTTTTGCAGTTACCTTCCCAACCCATGAAGCTGGCTACACCCTTGATCTTGTCCTTGCCTCCCTTCCCTTTCACTCTGCTCTCTCCACCTTTTGCTCTGTTCCTCATAGTAACATAGTAAATGATGGCAGATAAAGACCAGTGTGGTCCATCTAGTCTGCCCAGCAAGATGGCAGGAGTAGGTGCACCCCTCCCCATGTCTTTTAGGGAGTAGGTGCACCCCTACCCATTCCCTCTTCCGTGGTCTCATCATTTTTGTATTTTCTTTAATGTCCACTTTCCCCTGATCACAGTTTCTTCTGCACTTGGCTGCTCCCCCCAAGTTCTTAGCCGTGACCTCTCTTCTCGCTCATTAGAGAAATTCCCACCAGCCTCCTCCATTATTCCTCCTGACTTCAACGCACTATCCATCGATTCTCAGGCCAATACATGGTTTTGAACACTGCAGTCTGCCCTTGATGCTATAGCTCCCCTCCCTCTCCTTCCCTCCTGGCCCAGATGCTCCTGCCCTTGGTTCCATCAGGGCCTCCTCCTCCAGCTCCCCTCGCTTGCCTCTCTTCAGCTGTTCAAAGATCAATATTTCCAGTATTGTTCTATGATCCATACCACCAAGAGAAACTGCTACACTAATCTTTTCCCCTCCTCTACTAACTCTTCCCGACTGCTTTATTCTGTTCGGATGGGATACATCCCAGGATACTGAAAGAGCTCAGAGAGATTCTTGCAGGGCCGTTAAAGGATGTTGTCAACAGATCCTTGGAAACAGGAGAAGTTCCTCAGGACTGGAGAAGGGCTGATGTGGTACCTCTTCACAAAAATGGTGACAGGGAAGAAGTGACAAGCTACAGGCTGGTGAGCCTTACCTAGGTGGCGGGAAAAGTAATGGAGCAAATAGTGGACTTTCTCAAAACCAACAGGTTGCATGATCCGAGGCAACATGGTTTTACCAAAGGATGATCTTGCCAAACAAATCTGATTGAGTTCTTTGACTGGGTGACCAGAGAACTAGATCAGGGGCATGCGATGGATGTCATCTATCTGGATTTCAGCAAAGCCTTTGATACTGTTCCTCATAGGAGGTTTATCAATAAACTCAGTAGTTTGGGGATGGGTCCAAAAGTGGTCAACTGGATCAGAAATTGGTTGACTGACAGATGACAGAAGGTGATGGTAAATGGAGCTCACTCGGATGAAAAGAGGGTGATTAGCGGGGTGCCCCAGGGTTCAGTCCTGGGCCTGGCACTGTTCAATGTATTTGTTAGTGATATTGCTGAAGGATTGAATGGAAAGTCTGTCTTTTTGCAGATGACACGGAGGGAGTGTATAACATGAGGAAAGATCTACAAAAGCTGGAAGAATGGTCTACTGCTTGGCAGTTAAGATTTAATGCAAAGAAGTGCAGTGTCATACACTTGGGAAGCAGAAATCCAAGGGAAATGTACGTGATAGGGGGCGAGAGGTTGGTGTGCACAGACCAGGAGAAGGACAAGGCAGTAGCAAAAGCCAGGAGGATGTTGAGTTGCATACAAAGAGGAAATACCAGCAGAAAGGAAGAGGTACTAATGCCACTGTATAAGTCACTTGGAATACTGTGTTTAGTTTTGAAGACCATATCTCACAAAGTATGTAAAAAGACTGGAAACTGCTCAGAGGAAGGCAACCAAAATGATTTGGAGCCTGCGTCAGAAGCCTTATGAGAAGAGGCTTGAAGACCTAAATATGTACACTCTGGAGGAGAGGAGGGATAGGGGAGATATGATTCAGACCTTTAAATACTTAGAGTATTAATGAACAAACAAACTTCTTCAAAAAAACAGGGAAGCTGTAAAACTAGAGGGCATAACATGAAGCTGCAAGGGGGTAAATTGAAAGGAAATGTCAAGAAATACTTTTTCACTGAAAAGGTGGTGGATGCTTGGAATGCCCTCCCAATGAAAGTGGTGGGGGCAAATTACAGTGACAGAATTCAAAATGGCATGGGACAGACACAGTGGATCCCTTTACAGCAACAGAATAAAATCAAAATAAACTTAATTATCTAATTTCTCAACAAACAGGGGTGTCCTACACAGAGCAGTGGGTTCACCCCTATACAAAGACATGGGGAGGGGTGACCTGCAAGGAGCGGCAGGTGCACCTACTCTTGCCATCTTACTGGGCAGACTAGATAGACCATACTGGTCCTTATCTGCCATCATTTACTGTGTTACTATGTTCTGGCATCACTCTCGACACCGTCTACTTCGACACATCTTACCGTCTCAAACACTTCTCCTTCTCGCCATCTGTCTTCCGACCATTTCTCTAATAAGGTCAGCATCTTCCGCTCCACCTTCCCTAATTGTCCTCCCCCCCTTTCCCCACATTCTCCCGTCCCAAATCCCTCCCTCCCTTCCCCTCCCTTCCCCTCCTGTTCCCGATATCACAATTCTTATCTCCTCCACAGTCTCTCCTTCTAACCAATAATCCTAGTTTTTCTCAGACTCACCATTGGTCCTCTTTCTCTGCCATTTTTGGTGTGGAACTTCTCAAGATCACTAAAGCTTCACATAAAACAACCTGCTTTTTGGATCCTATCCCATCATCTTGGCTCACTACCCCGTCACTTGCTCTGTTACCATTAGTCCTTTCCATGTTTAACAACAGTCTCTCTTCCGACTCCTTCCCTCTCAGTTGGAAGCATGCTATCATTTATTTATTTTATTTTCTTTATTTTATTAACATTTTTATACCGCGTTTTCCGAATGATCAAGCATGGTTTACAAATGACAACATTGTGAATTGTACAAAAACAGGTACAAATTCTGTTACAGAGGACGCTATATATTTCCATCCAATATTAAAAAGTCCCTCTCTTGACCCCTCTGTTCTAGCCAATTACCGTCCAATATTCACTCTTCCCTTCTCGTCCAAACTCTTGGAAAAACTCATGTTTTCTCAGCTCTCTGGTTTCTTAGACTCTGTTAGTGCACTCCATCCATCCCGGGAACAGCACTGAGAGAGTCCATCTTTCTCTCCTGAATGACCTGCACCAAACTCACGACCAGGGTAATATCTCAGTGGCATTTTCTTTTGATCTATCCTCAGCTTTTGACCTGGTGGATTATGCCACTCTCCTTTCCCGGCTCTATGACTTCGGTCTTCGTGGTATGGTGTTCAGCTGGTTCCGTCCTTTCTTGCCACTCCGGTCCTCTTCTATCTGTGTTGGTACTTCTTCCTCCTCTCGCTCATTTTTTTGTGGCATTCCCCAGGGTTCGGTCCTGGCCCCACTTTTATTTAACATCTTTCTCACTCCTCTTGCTCTTCCAGTTCAACAGCATGGTATCACCGCTCACTTCTACACTGATGACATATTTTTCCTTCATCACACTAGCCCATCATCCCCTGATCTCTCCCTCCTTAATGCTTGCTTTGCTGCCAGGCTTACCTGGTTTTCTGACAATTTCTTCCACTTAAACCCAAAAACATTCTGCTGCAATCTGGTTCACTTTTGGTTGCCCCTCCCCCGCTATTGTCCCTTCCCTATCTGGCACCTCAATCCCCCTAGTTGATACCATCAACTACCTGGGGATCACCCTTGACTCCTTTCTTTCATTTCACACTCATCTGGCTTCTCTAGTTCTATACACTGCATCAAATTCGTGCTATTTGTCCTTTACTTGGTCCTTCCTCTCTTGCTACTCTACTTCTCTCCCTTGTTATTTCTCAACTTGACTACTGTGATATCATCTATCTTGGCCTTCTCCAGTACAAACTATGTCAACTTCAAATTATCCAAAACACTACCATCTGTATTCTTGCATACGCATCCAGTTATGACCACGTTTCTCTGCTTCTACTTCAATATCACTGGCTCCCCATAGAAAATCGTCTACAATAAAAACTCATAATGCTTACGCACCAGGCACTTCATACTGGTTTTCCCCGCTATCTCTCTGATCTTCTTCTTCACTATTCACACCACTCCCTCTGTATTATCCATGCCAACCATCATCGTCTCCCTGCAGTAACCCAGGCTCACCTTCAAACTACTCTCTCTGCTGCTATTTTCTCACACTCACCTCCTGAAATGCACTTCCCCCTACCCTCCACCTGGAACAATCACACCTTCAATTCAAATCCCTATTAAAAACCCATCTCTTTAAAATAGCCCACAACCTCCCATCTACCTAGCTTACCCAAGTTCTCTTCCTGCTGTTCTCTTCGCCGCCCCCCTGCCTTTGTGTCCTTCTTCCCCCCTAAGCATGTATGATTTTAAATTGTTCCTTCCTTTCCTATTTTATTGGAGTTCCTTTCGATACTTTTTTATTTTATTTTTAGCCTTCGTATGCCACACTGTTGCTCCCTCGAAGAGCGGTTAATCAAAAAACAATAAACATAAATATAATAAATAAACATAAACATAGCCTGCCTAATTGAAAAGTCCAAAAGACAACAAAGACAATACAGAAAAGAAGGCGGTCTTCATGCTGCAGACAGATGTGTCTTTCTAAGTTAAATATTCCTGTAAATCTATAACTAACTTCCAGGAGAGCAGATGTATTTGTTTTATCAGCCCAACCAGTTCTCTGTTGTTTTTTGAAATATTGACTATCTAATATCTATTGTCACCCTCTGAGCATTTTTCTTTTTTTTGTACATTTTTTGTCATAATTTTCTCTTGCAAATACTGGAACGTTGGGCTGCCACTCTCTTTCCAAGAGTGAGAATATTAACTCTAATTTTATGTGTTTTCTTTTCCTTCGGGGGGTTTAGCATATTCAAAGAGATTTAACCCTTTAGCAGATCTGCTACCAGTCAAACCGCAGTCGTCAGAATATTCAGCATCCTTCAGCTATTTACTGCTGTGGAATATCCCCTGTTACCTGGTTTGACATCAATGAGCATTCCGGGGAGGGGGGGGGGGGCAGATTGGTCAGTGGCAATATTCAGCCACTGGTTGGGTAACTTAAACTGGCTAAAGTTAAGCTAAAAAAAAGCTCCTTTATGTGTGCTGGCCGCCACTGCTGAATGATTACACTGGCCTCATAGGAATATTTTTACTTCTATGCGTCATGTTGCCTTTGTCCAATTCCCCACTCCCACAAAAATCCTTCTGTGATCTCTCTCAGCCTCCTTATGTTTTAATTACATTGAATAATGATATGTCATTTGCAATTGTATCATGTGACTCACTGTTCCCTTTGCTTTTTTTATTTGATTTGAAAAACAAATTACAAATTCACACTTAGGTAGAAAAAAGCTTATTAAAGCTCACAACATATAATTAATAAAAAGGCAAAAACAGCTACATAAGCCCAGTAGCTCACACTGAAAGAGGAAGAACAACAACAAATAGAAAGAAAAAAATGAAAAAATTAAAGGAAAACAAGGAACTCATTTTCAATATAGTTACTCCAGTATATGTAAGCCCCAAATCCCATCACCCCCTCACCCGCCCCATATAACAGGTGTTCCCTAGAATGTTCAAGCAAACCTTTTCCAGTTGAGTTGGGGCCACAAAGATATAGCTATCTCCCTGATAAATAATGAAACATTTACAAGGACATTTCAGAAACAAGATTCCTCCCATAGCCAAAACATGACTGCTGGAGGCCCTTCTACGAGACTGTGTGACTCACACCACATCTGGGAAATGCTAAATTTTGTGATCAAAAATAATGCATGTTTATTCTGAAAACAGAACTTCTAAAAGGTTACAAGAAGCATGTCCCTTTTTATTAATCACATCCTGGGAATCTTCTAGAAACTCAATACAATCTAAAGATCTAAGGTTAGTTCAAGTAATTTATCAAACCACCTTCTACATCCTCAGCCTGAACTTTCTTTTTTCAGAAAGGCAATAAAAAGTTCAGCAATGGCAGAGTTTCAACTTTGGAAACTGCCAGAATCTCCTTAGGGTATTTACACAACAGTATTTTCAGATGAAAATAAATGAGCCTGAAAAAAATTAAGAAAACGTAAATTCTTCAGTTTCAACTGATGTTCTATAACTTCTAATTTAAGATGCACAGACAAACTTTAATTACAGAGACTGAAGTTTGAGATCCCATAGATTTTAATTGCTTACTTGAATTTTCAACTTTACCATCAAGTTCTACAAATTTCTCCATGGACTCTTTAGAAAAGTGGCAAAGTGTAACTACAGATAAAAGCACAGCCTCTGTCCTAGTTACAACTTGACAGATAGTCCACAGGGAAATTTCTCCCGTGTTCAGACATCAATGAAACTTCTAGAAGAGAGGGTGGAGACACAGGCTTCAGAGCTGATCACAACATCTTTAGCAGAGGATCCATAAATGAAGACTCTACCAACCACCTTGCAAGTCTACTAAGTTCTGGGAGGTGGAGTCGTCGACATGAAATACAGGAGAACTGGTCAACAGTCTGGAGGAGGTAGAGTGGGTCTGTCTCTGAAGCTTAAAGAAGCTCGAGACTCAGAAGAGGGAAAAGCTGAAAAAATACGTCCCTCAATCACTCCTTTACTACAGACGAATACTTATCCAGAAAACCATTCACCGACCCAGAAGTAGCAGATTTAGTCTTGTCTTTGTTCTTCCTTTTCACCATGCTTATCGAAGCATTGGACCAAGCACACAGGCATTTCAGTAAAGTCTCTTGATTTTGATCCGGTGCTCCTCTGTGCACTGAAGAGGCTCCAAAAGGGTGTAACCTGCTTCTTTGGGAATGCGCCTATGGCCACACACTGGCGACGAGGCACCATAGCTGAAACGCACTTTTAAGAAAGTCAGTCATCCCCTCTCCCCAAAAGATGATGTCATGGGGGCTTTAGATGTCTTGAGTAGTTCCAAATCCTAGCATCCAGCAAATGAACTCTTCCTCTCCTCAACAGTGAGAACGGACAAGCTGTGCTTCCTCCATTGTTCTATTTTCCAATTTCTCTCAGGCACTCCGCTAATTAGATTTCTCCATTGAGAAAAATGATCATTTAATCCTACTTTTAGGCATAGGTGTAACTTGGGGGGGGCATGCCCCCCAAATGTTGCAGGCACTAATGGTGATCTGTACCCCTGCCACTACTGTCAGTATGACTTCCTTACCCTGTGCCCCTCACCCCACCACAGAATAAGAAGGCAAGCTACACTGATGCTTTGGGGGGGCCTGTTTACTAAAGTGTGCTAAGCGGTTAGTGCATGAGTTAGCAAATGCTGTTAGCTCACAAGCTTGGTAACTGCACAGGCAAGATGGTGCAAGCTAATTTACGCACTAGCTGCATGCCGATTTCTGGAGCGAGAATGGGTGGTTTATAAGTGTAGAATGGGCATGGATTGTACATTGAGTTAACACATTGTACTTTACTCCTCACAGCTGCCAATAGCATGGGTGCCTGCTACTAAGAATCTAAGAACCTAAAAACATAAGATATGCCATACTGGGTCAGACCAAGGTCCATTAAGCCAGTATCCTGTTTCCAACAGTCAGGGGCGGCTCAAGGCAATATGCTGCCCGAGGTGAAGTATGAAAAGGCACTCCTCCCCCACCTTAGAGGAGGGCAGGGCTTTTTCAGAAATCCAATCAGAGACTGAACCAAACCAAAAAGCCGATTAGATTATATGGAGGAAATGCAAGATGTTTGCACAGAGGGCCATATCGAGTTGCAATCGCACCCTGTGTGACTTTCAACTCGGACGCATGCCCCCGTCTCCCTCCATACGTCCGTCCAGTGCTGCCTGCTCTTTCCCTGCTGCTGCCACCCTCTGTTTTTTTCACGGCGGCACTGGCAGCAGGGAAAGAGCAGGCAGCGCTGGACGGAGGTATGGGGAGGAGGAGGGGGGCATGCACCCAATCTGAAAGGTGCCGGAACTTTAAGATCTGTCCCTCTCTACTCTGACATTGTGTCGGAGAAGGGAGGGACCAGACCTGCTTAAAGTGCTGCAAAAAGGCTTGGGGAGTGCATTTTGTCTGCCTGCTATTGTCCTGCCAGCGGCGGCAGGGCAACAGCAGACAGCCGAAATGCGCCCCCCAAGCCTTTACGCCCTGTGCGGCTGCACCGCTTGCACAGGGCTAGGTACAGTCCCGTTTGCACACCAAGGAACTTAAAGACAGCAAAAACCAACAGCAGAGTTTATAAAACTAAATTAGAACTCATTTTTATTTTGTTGTTATAAACTGTGTTATGGTTCTTGCTTTTTCTTTTTCAACATATATTTTGAATCCACAGTAGGTGCAGAACAGAACCAGGACATTCACCCACAGAACTCAATATTTAAAAAAGAAATCTGATTCTGATCATATCACTAACAACAACAACAACAACAACCACTATTCTCCAGTACCAGGCATATTGTGAACTAATACAAAACCCTACAACAAAGAGTAAACCTACCATACCATACCATACCATATCAGCAAAAACTTCCAAAACTCACATAAGGAGCCCATCCAAAAAAAAGCATCACTGTAAATACTACAGTATGCCCTGGAACATCCATACACCTATTTGAAAAGCTGAACAAGTCAAAATACTACAGTACAGTATAGATCTTTATGTACAAACTCCATGTTAACAGAACACCTGACCTCAGTCAAACACACGCAACTTCGACCCTCAACAAGTACAGAATAAGTAACCACAATCTAAAGTAAAAATAAAAATATGTAGACTAAATTTAAATTGAAACCCAAAGAAACCAAAGTCCACATGCAGTGCAATATCAGATAAATAAGAGATGCAGTTCCCCAATACTGTGTAAAATATAAAAATAACAAAAATGTTCAATAACTAAAAATAAATAAAATTATTTTTTCTATCTTTGTTGTCTAACCATTTTATTCTCTAATCATGCTGGTCCCAATCTGAGGTTTCTTCTTTCCTGTCTTCTCTTAGCTCTCTTTCTGTGGTCTATGGTCCATCTGCCATTTCTTATCTCTTCTTTTGTTTTCTTCACTTTCTTCCATCAGCCCATTTCCAGTTCCAGTAATCCTCCCCAGTATCAGTCCCCTTTCCTGTCCTTCCCTCCCAGTACCTTCCAGTGTCAACCGCCTTGCATTCCCATGACTGCAACTGGTGTCTATTCCTTTCCAGTCCTCCTCCTTCCCCACTATCCAGCCCCTTCTAGTCCAAATACCATCCCAGATATCAGCTCACGTCCACTTTCAGTGCCACCCCCCAGTCAGCTCCCTTCCAGTTGCCCTACCCTCTGTCCATCCCCCTTCCAGTGCCAATTGCATGTCAGCTCCCTTCCAACCTCCTCCCCATTACCCAACCACCTACCACTCCCATCCCCAAGTGTCAGCTCCCTTCCAGTCCCCCTTCAGTACATCCCAGGTGTCAGCTCCTTTCCAGCCCCCTCCTTCCCTCGTGTCAGCTCCCTTTGTGCTCCCTCCTTCCCCTGGCAGACCCTCACATTATCCGCTCCTTTCCAGTCCTATTCTACCATCCTCCCGCATCAGCCCATTTGTAGCCCTAGCCCCTAGTTTTCTTCCAGAGCCAGCAGCACTCTCCTCCCCTCTCCCCCATTAGCCCATTTCCAGTCTTATCCCCCTTCAGCCCACTCTAGTCCTAGCCCCCCAATCAACCCATTACCAGTCCTAGCTCATTTCCAGTGCTAGCCTACCATCTGCCCATTACCAGTCCTACCCCCCAATAAGTCCATTTCCTGTCCTTGCTCCCCCTAATCAGCCCATTTCCAGTTCTAAACCCCCATCAGTCCATTTCCAGTTCTAACCCCCCCATCAGCCCATTTCCAGTCCTAGCCACCCCCCGAAAGCCCATTACCAGTCCTAGCCCCCTCCCGATCAGCCCATTTCCAGTCCTAGCCCCCCATCTGCCCATTTCCAGTCCTACCCCTCCATAGCCCATGACCAGTCCTAAACCCCTCACATCAGGCCATGTCCAGTCCTAAACCCCCCATCAGCCCACTTCCAGTCCTAGACCCCCCATAGCCCATTACCAGTCCTACCCCTCCATCAGCCCATTTTCAGTCCTAGACCCCCCCATAGCCCATTACCAGTCCTAACCCCCCATCAGCCCATTTCCAGTCCTAGCCCCCCATAGCCTATTACCAGTACTAACTCCCTCATCAGCCCTTTTCCAGTCCTAGCCCCCCATAGCCCATTACCAGTCCTAAACACCCCCCATCAGCCCACTTCTAGTCCTACCGCCCCCCATTAGCTCATTTCCAGTACTGGCCCCCCACCCACACCAGGGAAACAAAAGCAAAAAAAACTGGCTGCTGAAGCCGCTGGCAGCGGCAGAAGGAAGTGCCCTGCGGCCTCCCCGGCAGAGCCCTCCTCTCTCCCTCAGCACGGCTTTACAGAGCCGCAAAAGGAGAGTTTCCCTTTCTCATGGCTTTGTTAAGCCCACTGGCGGGATTAACAGAGCCGCGAGAAGGGAAACTCTCCCTTCGCGGCACTGTAAAGCCGTGCTGAGGGAGAGAGGAGGGCTCTGCCGGGGCAGCCGCGGAGCACTCCTCAGGGTTTTTTTTTTTTTTGGTAGGCCGAGTGAGACGGGCTTTTTGGGAGCAATTTTTGCCACCCCCCAAAACGTTGCCACTTGAGGCCACCACCTCACGTGGCCTCATTATAGAGCTGCCCCTGCCAACAGTGGCCAATTCAGGTCACAAATACCTGGCAAGTTCCCAAAAGGCACATAGGTTCCACAATACTTGTCCCAGGGCAAGCAGTGTTTTTCCCTGGTCCTCTTTAATAGTTTATGGTCCTTTCCTCCAGAAACTTGTCCAAACCTTTTTTAAACCCAGCTACACTAACAGCTTTTACTACATCCTCCGGTAATGAATTCCAGAGTTTGTATTTCCATCAGGCAGTTACCATGATCCACCACATAAAAGAAAATGCAGATCCCTCCTGATCTGCATCCTGACCTCTCCCAACTCTGGCACATTCCAGAGGTGTCCCTGGTGGGTTACTGGTGGGGGGGGGGGGGGGGGGAGGGCGGAGAGGATGCTTCTGCCCTGTGTCTGGCAAAGGTGCAAATTGGCAGCTCGGATCCTTAGCTGCAGTCTCACAGTACTATTGCTAGGGGCCCAGCTCCTTATTTGGCAGCTTTTCACCCCTAGTAGTAGAACTGAAAGACTACCACTAGGGGTCAGAGACTCCATTTTGCACCTGGGCCTGCAATGGGACAAGTGGGTTACCCAAATGACTGCCTCACTGTGCTTAATCCCTCAAGGCAGATGGTAATGCCAAAGACCAAGGTTTGAATTGATTGTGGTTTTATATGCCTTACAGGTTCCCTCCAAATTTGCACTCTTCTCCCTATGCATCAAGGACCCTTCTGCATTACATCACCGAGAATAGCTAGTTACATTAGAGGCAAGTAACTTCTCTCCTCTTCTAGCAATAGGCAGGTTATAGAGTGGTCAGAAAGAAATGTGCTGGCAGATCCATTAGAGTTATGGTGAAATAAAAGACACAGGACCTTAGGGGTCTCGATATAAAGACACACTAAATACAGCTGGAGAACAAAACCATGATGTATTGCATCAGAAGGTCAAAGATGACAAGAAGAAGGAAGTAGACAAACAGTGAGATATAACAATGAGCCACTAGATGGCATCAGTATAAGTTAACTTCTTCTTTTTCTTTAAGTCTATGCACAATTTCATATTTGAAATATCCTACAGATCAAATTGCTGAGGTAGCTTTGAGTGCCAGCCACTGTAAGTGCAGACAGGGTCAGGGGAGGGGGTATGAAGTATGGGGGGGGGGGGCACTTGGGCCATAGGGGACACAGAGGCCACCAGGGATTTTTTTTATGTACTCAGGGGATGGGGATCAGAGGTTTGGATACTCATTTGGGCCACCAATGAGCTTGGGTCATCTGAAGTAAGTTGCAACACTTCACCTCAGATGATTCCTTTATTCTCTTACTGCATCTTTACTTCAGTTATTAGCTGGCATAAAGATTCAGCATGAAGGGAAGAGTAAAAAACATTGTATTAAGTTTCAGTGCAGTTTTTGATAAGAGGAGCAATTTATATTCAGCCATTGTCATGCAATTTGCAGTTAGCACTGTGGTTTTACTCGAGATTTTCCTACTCTAGAAGTCCTTCTGCATAAGGATTAAGACTAGACTATAAGACTATAACAGGATGGGATGGTCCAGAAGACTGCTACTAAAATGGTCAGTAGTCTTCGTCATAAGTGATACAGAGGCACTATGATATTCTTTGTCTTATTTTCTTTTCCTTTCCTAATGATTCCTAGTATTCTGTTTGCCTTTCCTTGGGCGACGACTCTTAATGTGAAACCTAGCATTCTGTATCTATAGTATGGGTTATTCTTGCCTACATGCATTACTTTGCACTTGTCACACCCAGTCTCCCAAGATCCTCCTGCAGGTTCTCACAATCCACATGTGATTTAACAACTCTGAATAATTTCATTACCATCTGCAAATTAATCACCTAGCTTGTTCCCAATTCCAGATCATTTATAAACATAAGAACATAAGATATGCCATACTGGGTCAGACCAAGGTCCCAATGCAGATTCTGTGGGGTACTCCACCAGTCACCTTCCTCCACTGAGAAAATTGACCATTTATCCCTTCCTCTGTTTTCTATGTCTCAATCAGTTTCCAATCCAGAATAATCGATTGCTTCCTCTGCGTAGCGCATCGGCCCCTTTGTTATCTAATGGCCCAATTAACTTTCTTGCAGGCTCCTTGTTTTAGACTTTTTCTGATGTTAACTTTTGCCTCTTTGGCATGTTTCTCTTGAAATTCTCTCTTAGCTTTCCTTTTGAATATTTTATATCATCTTTCCTAGTGCTCCCCATCATTCCATTTTTAAAGAATATCTTTTTGGCTTAATAGCCCTTTCTTACAGCATGAATAACCACGCTGATAGCTGTTTGGTCTTCTTTCCATCTTTTTTAATATCTGAAGCAAATTTTATTGGGCTTTCAAAATTATATTTTTAAACTATCCACATGCCTCACATGGCTTATTTTTATTGTTTATTTTCTGACCCAGAATTTTCCTGCACATTTTTAGGCTCCTAACACAAACAGAGCAGGAGCTGGGATCTTTCTACCATGAGCCTTCCTTTGCAGCTACCCAGGAATTTTCCCTTATTTTATGTCACTACCAATATACCTTTGTAACTTATGATTTCTCATATATTTATACTGAGGCCCCTTTAAGAGCCTGGCAAATCTGCTCAGTCACTAATGGCCTTCTGCTGAGGTTCTAATCAACAAACTGCAAGGTAGAATCCTTTTCCAAAACTAGATTAGCTTTGTAATGTAAAAAAAGCAAAAACCTAAAGGGGTATCAATTATTTTAATTGCTTGAAATAAGCTAAATGGCTCGTTTTTTGTGCTATGCTGCCGGCTGAGGGTACTAATGCCTCCGATGGATGGCATGATCAGTCTTATACAGGTTCGCTTCCAGTGGTAGTTTGTGCATCTATTTGAGCAGACTGTATTTGCTATTCCTCCAGGCAATACTGAACAGCCACACCAGTTCAGCATCCTAGGAGACGATTCAGGCTCTTAATTTCCAACTATTTATTACAAATAAGCAAACAAGAAACTTATTGTAAATAGCTGAAACCAAGAGGGTTGCACTAATTCTGATCCAATGTCAATAGGCAGAATCTGTCTGTTACTGCATTGTGTATCTATAGTTTGATTCAGAGGTGTATTCAATTAAACGAATAACTAGATGCTAGAAGAATGTAGCTGGGTTAGATGCTGAAACACTGATTGAAGGAATGCATGCTGAAGTCTGCAGTATATCAAACACAAATAAACTGTAAACTATACTATGCTAGGGGATAGATTCAGGAGTGATATGCAGAAATATTTCTTTATGGAAAGAGTAGTGGATCCATGGAATAGTCTCCCAGTGGAGGTGGTAGAGATGAGGATAGTAACTGAATTCAATAAAGCATGGGACAAACACAGAGAATCAATCTCTAAAGGTAAAAAGGGGACTGTTGTAGTTGTTGATATGGAAGGACAGACTAGATAGGCCATGTGGTCTTTTTCTGTCGTCACTTTTCTATGTTTCTACGTTACCCTTCGTGGCAGTATAACAAGATCCACCATTTTGATTCCAGTCTGTGACAGAGAAGCAGCAAAGGGAAATCTCTCCTGCTCAACCACTAGACCGCAGGGAGCTCTTTTGAGTGTGTGTGCTCGCCGGGTTCAAAGGGGTTGGGAGGCTACCTGGTCAGGACTTCTTTGTGGTAGAAGGGGGCCTTGAACTTGAGGAGAACTGCTTCTTGGGAGGGCGTCTTAAGAACATAAGAAATGCCATACTGGGTCAGACCAAGGATCCATCAAACCCAGTATCCTGTTTCCAACAGTGGCCAATCCAGGTCACAGGTACCTGGGAGGTTCCCAAAAAGGTACACAGGTTCCTAGTTGCTTATCCTGGGGTAAGCAGTGTATTTTTCTGGTCCTCTTTAATAATGGTGTATGACTTTTTCTCTAGGAACTTGTCCAAACCTTTTTTAAATCCAGCAACATTAGCAATGTTTATTACCGACGATGATGCAAACACACGCATGTCCCCTGAATTATTACCCAGCTATATGCACCAGTTCTCAAATGTATTCCATGTATGTAGCTCATAACCACTGTATATAATTAACTGCTCAATTCCTCCAGTGTATTCAATGTACAGAGCTCACAGTCTGTTCTTAATCATCTGGACTGTCCAATGTATATAGTTGATAGTTCTCTGTAAACCAACTGGTGTATAATGTTCTGTGTAAACCACTTTGACCAGGCAAAAAGCGGTATAGAAACTCTGCTAAATAAATAAATACTACATCCTCTGTTAACGAATTTCAGAGTTTGATTATGCATTATGTGAAAAAATATTTTCTCCTACTAGTCTTCATTGGGCTATATTGTAGTTTAATTGCATGTCCCCCAGTCTTTTTACTTTTTGTTTATTTATTTAACAGGTTTTTAATGCCACTTTATCATTTCAGTCAAAGCGGTTTACATTGTAATTTAAACTTGATAATGTACTTTAAAAAGGGCTAATGATAACTTGGAATTTTCTAAGGCAATGGAGGGTTAAGTGACTTGCCCAAGGCCACAAGGGATGCTAGTTGGAATCAAACCCTCATCTCTTGGTTCCCAAGCCAGTGCTCTAACCATCTCTGTTTACCCCTTCCACTCCATTCAATATTTTATTGATTTCTATTATATCTCCCGTCAGCCTTCTCTTTTTCAAGTTGAAGAGCCCTAACCTTTTAAGCCTTTCCTCATAAGGGTATCCTTTCATTCCCTTTATCATTTTAGTGGCTCTTCTTTGTACCTTTTCTAATTCTGCTATATCCTTTTTAAGATATGGCAACCAGAATGGCGCACAATATTCAAGGTGCACCATAGAATGATACAGAGGCGTTAGAATATTCTTGGTTTTATTCTCCATTCCTTTCCTTCTGATACCTAGCATCCTATTTGCTTTCTTGGCTGCCACTGCACACTGGGCGGAGGGTTTCAACCTATTATCCACCATGACACCTAAATCCTTTTCCTGGGTGGTCTTCTTTTGGGAGGATCAGATGCTGCAGGGTATTGTGCCTAGGGAGGGGAAAGGGGATGCTGCCGAAGAATCATTCTCATCAAAACCTCAACCAAAGGCAGTTTTCTGTCTTTGGGCCCTCAAGTCATTGCACCATGTGTATGTGCATGGATGTTTGCCATTAGGCTCCCAGCCAGGTACCCCTTCCGCTGAGGAGGAAGCTCTGCACTGTACAAAGAGAAAAAGAGGCCCGGGGGCAGCACCCCAGTGCAGGGGAGTGCCCACACTGAAGATGGATGATCCTGAAGGGGCCTGGGCAGAACTCCATTAAAGAACTGAAACATCAAGATACCTAAGTAAGGGAAAGTGAGTCCTTCAATCAACCCGCTCACCATCCAACCAACCAAGTCTGCCTAGGGCAGCACACCTTAGAGAGATGGCAGGGTGACGACAGAAGTGGACCAGGCGGAGCAGTGCTTCAAACCTTTTAAGCCTGACATACTGCTGCCCATTCTCCCTCTGCTGGAGCAGACTTGTCTATACCTAAAAGCAGCATAGCGCGGAAGCATTCCTTTGAACAATCATGCGCTTAAGGTCTGCCATTTCTACTTCCTCTGATGTTCACTGTGAGAGGGGGTGGGACTTGCAAGCCTTAAGCATGCATGCAAGTGTTTAAAGGCCCACTGCCATGCTGCGCTGTTTTTAGATGAGTCAGCTCTGGCAGAGGTACAGTGGGCAGACATATTGGGAGTGTGTTTATCTTTATGCTTACGTTTATTAAAATTTGCTATACCGCCTTTCTGCATACAGGCAAAGCCGTTGACAGTCATCAAATACAGAAACTCAGAAAGGAATTCCAATATTGTATCATAAAAGTGACAGAACAGGGGAAAGGAAGAAAGGAAGAATGAGAGAAAGAGGAAAGGAGATGACCAGCACCTCCGCCACACTGCTATGATCAGACCCAAAAAGCTTGTTGAAAAAGGAGGGGTTTAAGTTGAGATTTGAAAGGAGAAGGAGGATTCTAATTGAAGATCACGTGGCAGTAAGTTCCACAAGATGGGGACACAGAAGAAAAAGGCCAATTTCCTAACTGCTCCCAGACGTGCCTGGGAAGGTGGAGGGATATAAAGATGGTTGTCATGCAGAGAACATAATGCTCAGGATGGAGTTAGGGATGCCAACTTTTTGAAAGAGAAAAACCCACCATGCTCCACCCATGCCCACCCTGTTGGGATATTTTGATATTTTGGGTTTATATCTTGGCTTAGGGATAGTTTTGCTCCTTCAGCTGCTATCTGTGACTGTAATCATGGCCTGCCTGCAGTTTGCACGATGAAGAAAAGAAAATGTCCTGTGGGCTAAGAAAGTATATGCTACAATACAGCCTTGCGGCCTGCTGTAGTCTGGAGGCCTTGCTTTGAGTAGAAGTACGCGAAGTCAGGCTCAGAAGAGAAATACAGGTCTGCTCAGAGAATTAATTAGCAGAAAACATACTTTCAGCCTTGAAGAAAAGAAGAATGTAATTTAGCACCAGGAGATGAAAAGACCATAAACAGGCCAAGGAATGCAGGAAAGATTTGCTCCACAGCACAGATAAGAAGCACAATTAAGCAAAGACCAGAAGACCTTGAGAACCCCAGCTGTAGAGAAGGTAGCCCTAAGGCATAATTGGCATTATTCATGGGAGGGGGCCTCAGAGAAGGAGTTCTAGCAAAGTTTTCTTTCTTTGCAAGTAACTCTGACTTTTACAGAATGACATCAGACTTCTAGAAGTTTTGTGACAGAGAATATCTATATAAGGGGATGGCTCCATAACTCAGTGGGCAGTCTGCTCCCCAATTCCGGTGAGGGAAGTGGACTGTCCACCACCTTTCTCAGACAGAGACTTTTGCTCAAAGCAGTTGCTGTTTGTTTGTTCTGGTACCCGAATAAAAAGCATTGTATTCGAGCAATTTGCAGTCTGAGTGATTTGTTGCTAATTGGTAATTGGTGATATCTAGAAAACATGTGTTGTGGGATACAGGGCCCCACAGCCCCCATTCCACCCTTGCCCCAACCCCACCTCGCTCCCTGTCCTGTTCCCTGCCTCCAAAAATAACTGCAGAGAGGGCAATGTGCAAGCTGAACAAGCAAGATTGCTACACATTCTCAAACAGGAATTCCATACTAACAGAATACCCAGCAATACACACACAATACAGATAGGCCTTCATCAATGAATGAGCACAAACCAAAAAGTGAATTATAGTAACATAGTATATGAAGTCAGATAAAGACCAGCATGGTCCATCTAGTCTGCCCAGCAAGGTGGCAGGAGTAGATGCACCTGCGCTCCATGCAGCTCACCCCTCTCCATGCCTTTCTTTAGGGATGTGCCCACCGCTCCGTGCAGGTCACCCCTATTTGTTGAGATATTGTAGACAAAACCAAAACTAAATCCTCAGAAAGCCAGATGCTGCATGTAGTGCAACACAAGCCAAATAGAAATGCAATTTCCCCTTATTGTACAAAACAAAAAAAAAGCAGGTGTCAGGATTGGCATTCAGAGGGATTCAACTAGGCAATTGCCCTGGACCTACAAGAGAGAGAGAGAGGACGCAGAACTGTTTGAGACTGAAAAAGGCACAGCTTGCTAGTGGGCTTTAGGCAATGCAATGTGTGACCAGAAGTAGATTGCCAGGCTTTTCTTTTGAGGCAATGAAGTGACTTGCACAGGGCTACAAGGAGTGTTGGTGGGCATTGGACCCTTGTTTTCTGGTTAAGGAGTCAGTGCTCTAAACATGAGGCTACTCCTCTAGTTCCAGTCCCTTCTAGCATCAATTCCCTTCCAGTCCCAGCACCAACCAGCATGAGCACTCTTCTAGTTCCAGTCTCTCCCAGCAGCAGCTCCCTTTTTTTTATTTTTATTTATTTATTTACATTCTCTTATATACCGCACTATTCTGCATCAGTGTGGTTTACATTGAACAAACTGAAATTACATTGAACAGGGCATTATAACTTGGAGATAACTATTTTACAGGGAACATGGGCTATGGAGGGTTAAGTGGCTTGCCCAAGACCACAAGGAGCACCTGTGGGACTAGAAACCCCAGTCCTTCCGGCCCAAGGTTGCTGTCCTCTAGTGGGATTTGAACCACCAACCTTCCGGCCTGAAGTACCTTGCCCCAACCACTAGGCCACTCCTCCACTCCACTCCTTTTAGTCCTTGTCCCTCCCAGCATCATCACATCTAGTTCCAGCCCCCCTTCAGCATCAGTCCTCCTCCAGTATTATAAAAACATAAGAACCACAAATGCCATACTGGGTCAGATCAAGGTCCATCAAGCCCACTATCCTGTTTCCAACAGTGGCCAATCCAGGTCACAAGTAGCTGGCAGTTTCCTAAAAAGACACATATGTACCATAATGTTTGTATTGGGGCAAACAATGCATTACTTGGGTCCTTTTTAATAATGGTTTATGGACATTTCCTGAAGGTACTTGTCAAACCTTTTTTAAACCCAGCTACACTAACAGACTTCACTACATCCTCCGGTAACGAATTCCAGAGTTTGATTATGCGTTGGGTGAAAAAATATTTTCTTTTATTAGTCTTAAATGGGTTACACTGTACCTTCATTGCATGCCCTCTAGTCTTTCTGCTTTTTGATGGTGTGAAGAATCGATCTATATTTACCCATTCCACTCCATTCATTAATTTTATAGACCTCTATCATATCTCCCCTCAGCATCTCTTTTCCATGTTGAAGAGCCCTATCCTTTTTAGCCTCCATTCATAGGGGTATCCTTCAATTCCCTTTACCATTTTGGTGGCTCTTCTCTGTACCTTTTCTAATTCCGCTATATCCTTTTTAAGATACGGCAACCAGACTTGCACACAATATTCAAGGTGTGGTCGCACCATGGAACGATACAGAGACATTATAATATCCTTCATTTTATTTTCCATTCCTTTACTTATGATTCCTAGCATTCTATTTGTTGTCTTGGCCGCCGCCGCACACAGGGCAGAGGGTTTAAATGTGTTTTATTTATTTATTGAACAACACTTTTATACCACTGTACCTACCATTCACGGCGATTTACATGGAACAGTTGTAATGACGAACGTTAATTTTAACTTTACATGGAACACGTGTTGGAAGGCCTAATAGATTAAACAATCAGTAACTGAAAATTATAAACAAAAGGAACTTATTAACATGGTGGGCAGTTATTTCTAACTGTGTAAGTGTGTCTGCAGAGTATTCCTGGAACAGCAGTCTTTTTAGCCTTTGGCGGAAGTGTTATCCACGTTGACGCCTAAATCTTTTTCCTGGGTGGTGGTTCCTAATGTGGAACCTTGCATCGTTTAGCCATAGTTCGGATTGTTCTTTCCTAGGTGCATAAGTTTGCATTTGTCCACATTAAATTTCATCTGCCATTTGAAAGTCCAGTTTTCCAATTTAGCAAGGACGTTTTGCAATTTTTCACAATTCTCCTGGGTTTTAACAACTTTGAATAATTTTGTGTCATCTGCAAATTTGATAACCTCACTCGTTATTCACATTTCCAGGTCATTCCAAGGACAAATGTTAAAAAGCAGCGGACCCAGCACAGATCCATGGGGTATTCCACTAGTCACCTTTCTCCACTGGGAAAATTGGTCATTCAGCCCTACTCTCTGCTTTCTGGTTTTTAAGCAGTTCCTGATTCACAATAGTACACTGCCTCCTATCCCATGCTTTTTAACTTCGCCAAGAGTCTCTCATGAGGGCTTTCTGAAAATCCAGATACCTTAAATCAACTGGCTCACCTTTGTCTACCTGTTTATTCACACCTTCAAAAAAATATAACAGATTAGTAAGACATGACCTTCCTTGGCTATATCCATGTTGGCTTTCTCCCATTAAACCATGACTATCCACATGTTCAGTAATTTTTTCTTTATAATGGTTTTTACCATTTTGCCCAGTACTGATGTCAGGCTCACTGGTCTGTAGTTTCCCGGATCACCCCTGGAACCCTTATTAAAAATCATCTCCCTTCCAGTCCCCCCATCCTCCACCATCAACCCATTTCCAGTCCCACTACCAGGTTGTTTGACGCAGCAAAGGTCAGCAGGAGCAGTCCATTGTCACTGATCATCCCATGGCTAAAACTACCCAGTGTTTCTTCCCATCCGGTCCTGTGCACACCAGTATGAGCATTGAAATCTCCCACCAGAATGATTAACTCTGTCTGTGGAATCAAATCCAGTATGTGTTGAAGCTGTTTCTAAACGTCGTTCTTGGCTGTATTCAGGCTGGTCTCGGTTGGAGCATAGATGAACAGAATATGGGTCTTAACTGTGTCATCGATGGTAAAAACTGCCAGAAGATCCGATATTGGTTGGAAAGCAATTACACTTCTGGCAGCCCATCTGTCCATCATAAAGCCAATGCCAGCTTCTCGTTTTCTGCCACCGGAGTAGAATAGTGTCATTGTTTCATTGATTGTTGGCTGTTGGATGGTTAGTGTTTCAGATTCAATGATACATAGTTCAGATACTGCGGCAATCAAGATTTTGCACTTCAACAATTCCATGGCGATGATTTCCTATTGTCCGATGTGGTGTCCTGTTCGCACATTCCATGCGGCGATGTGAATTTCCCATTTTGGTGTCATAAATTTGATTCTTTGACCAGTATCCTCTTCTCACCAGCACCCTGTGTTCCCAATGCTAGCGCATCTGTTGCCCTGGGTGCGGTTGCATAAGCGAATGTGTTTATTTGAATTTCCATGCAGTTTCTTGCCTAATTTCCCTGGTTTTCCAGTTCTGGCCACTGCGGCAGGTTGACCACCTTTTACAGCCAGGCTTGGGACTGTCCTTGGCGGAGAATTAGAATGTAGGGTTAGTACCAAGCATTTAAGTCTTGATCCACGCCCAAGGGCCATGCCAAAGGGCCCTCAGGTGTGGGCATGCCCCACTGTGGAGACATTTAAAGAGAGCTCTGGTGTTCCTCCACCTCTTCCTCTTGTATTACCCAATAACCAATGCAGACACTTCAACCACCTCACAGACCACCCAAAACCCCTAAGACTGAAACCAAGAAGTGTTCATGATTATGTTATAAATTGTAAATAGTTACCCCTGTTATCCAAGTTGTTTTGCCTGTTCAACTGTAAGCACAAAGTACCATCGGAAATGTGTAAATTCTTTGTTCATTGTAAACTGCGCTGATGCTGAATAGTGTGGTATAGAAGAGACTATAAATAAATAAATAAATAAATTGGCTGCCTCCATTCGGTTCATACAGCTGATTCTTGCCTGATCACCTTGGCAGCTTCTGTTTAAGGCCCATGGTGCTTGTGGCTAATCTAAAGCGCTGGACTGCTGCAATGATTGTGGTGGCAATGCCCGGGAGTAGCCACAAGCACTGCGGGCCTTAAATTGGGAGCAGCCACTGTGATCGCAGCTCTCTGTGACACCTGCCACGACCCCATATGCTGCCTGAGCCTAGTCCCATGGCTTCACTTTTCTTTTTAAACTCTGCCGCCACTGCCCAAAGCTGTAGTTGGGTCCACCACGACCGCTAACAACCCTGATCGCAGTCCGAAAATGTCCTGCTGCATGCGTTTGGCTGGCCCTGTTAGGGCCAGTACTAGAGTTTCTGGCGCCCCACCCTACAACCTATAAATCGGTGCCCCCTCCCTCATTATTATTAATGTTGGCAATACCCTCCCACCCAAAACTCCTTTGTGAACTCTTTTCACGTGATGCTAGTATTTCTCCTTCAACTCCAATGTTGTAAGAAAATTACTGTGAAAGGGCAAATGCATAGCCAGAATAAAAATAACAGTAAATACTTATCATCATTCAAACAGACTGTGATAGTTAAAAAAAAAAAATCGAACTCTGCTCATCTCACTAACAACAACATAAACATTCTCTAGTACCAGGCATATTGTGAGCTAATATAAAACCCTATAAAAGTCACCGAAGATCTACAAGGCCAAATCTACCATACCATACTAGCATAAACTTCCAAAACTCAAACAACAAGAGGCCTACCCAGAAAAAAGCAGCACAATAAATACTGCAGCAGGCCCTAGAACATCCACACACGTATTTGAAAAGCAGAACAAGTCAAATTACTACAGTACAGTAAAGAGCCCTATGTACAAACTCCATGTTAACAGAACATCTGGCCTTGGTCACACATTGAGAACACAGACTCTCACCGAGAACAGAATAAAAATATGTAGACAAAAATGAAATTGAAACTCAAAGAAGCCATACTCCACATATAATGCAACATCAGATAAATAAGAGATGCAGTTCCCCATTTAGACCCAACCACCAATAATCTAGATGAAGCCCTAATAAACTGGAACACTATCATTACAAAAACTGCACTAGCCCCATTATCCCACAACAAAATAAAACAGAAAGAATCCAAAATATGGTATACCTTGCAACTAAGAAGCTTAAAACAAACTGGGAAAACTTGAAAACAAATGGAGACTCAAAGTCTGATCACGACAGCAAGCTGTACATGGAAACACTCAAGGAATACAAAGAAGCTATAAATAGTAGAAAAAAGGAATATCATGCTACACTGCTTACTAACGCCCTTAATAGGCCAAGGGAATTATATAATCTAATCGAATCCCTAACAAAAATACCCAATCCTGACGCAGAACAACCCTAAATCAATCCACAAACATTAGCCAATCACTATATAGAAAAAATTAAACTTGTTAGCAATGATGAAACAACTCTTAAACCGATCAGTTCATACACAAAGGAGCACATTTCACACTATAGACATGAAGCACCTTAAAAATATAATCACTAACATCAATACAACCACATCCTCCTTTGACTCATGCCCGGTCAATTGGCTTAAAGCTGCAAAAATGAGCTCTCCCCAACTATTTAAACCAAAAAACATCCCAGTTCTTACAGACCCATCTCTAGTCTGCCCTTCCTAGCCAAGGGCATTGAAAAAGTAGCAAGCTTCAACTGCAAGATTTCATCGAGCTAAATGCACCACTTGACGAACAACAGCATGGCTTTTATTTTATCTTTATTTTTGTGCTTGATGTACCACCCAGGCACAGGCATCAGTGTGGTGTACAATTAACAGGCTGCAGTTGAAAACAAAGAAAATAAGGAACGCCAGTATTCAGACAGGAAAATGACTGACAGGGAGACAAAGAAAGAAAAAAGGATACAGAGCTCCAAACATAAGAGGAAGGAGAGGGGGAAGGGAGAGGTTAGAGGCAGAGGGGAGGGGAGGGGAGGGGAGGAAGACTAGGGGTCAGGAAGGTCAAAGCCTGGTGGAAGAGATGAGCTTTAAGCATTCTCTTGAATCGGGGAAAGGACAGTTCCGTGCAAAGGGTATGTGGGAGCAAATTCCAGAGGGCGGGGGCCAGGAAAAAGAAAGCAGAGTGGCGGGTGAGCTCTAGGTGGGCCTGGGTGGGAGAGGGGAGGAACAGATGATTGCCAAGGGCAGAGGGGAGGGCTGGAGGCGGATGAGGTCAACTAGGTATTGGGGAGAGCCATTATGGAGAACTTTGTGGGTAAAGAGTAGTTACTCACCTGTAACAGGTGTTCTCCAGGAGCAGCAGGAATCAGTCCTCACATATGGGTGACGTCGGCGTCGACAGAGCCCCCATGTGGAGCATTTCCCCAGCTTTCAAAGAAAGCCTTTGGGAATGCAGGCACACATGCGCGGTCCCCTTCCCGCCCAAAGGTGCCATCTTGCTCAGTCTGATGACATAGCTAAAAGACAGCACAAAAAAGAAAATGAACTATATACAACTGCAACTCCAAGGGGAGGAGGGAGGGTTGTGAGGACTGATTCCTGCTGTTCCTGGAGAACACCTGTTACAGGTGAGTAACTACTCTTTCTCCAGGACCAAGCAGGAAGTCAGTCCTCACATATGGGTGACTCCCTAGCTCTGGGCTACCAGGAACCCAGGCAGAAAATAGAGCTCCCTCTAGAGCCTCAACAACAGTGAGAGAATCTTCTCCGAGACCACACTTGAACGGTAGCCCAACACCAGGGCCGGAGGGTAGGAGTTGCCTAAACCTCAAAGAGATTACGGAGTACCGCTTGCCCGAAAGCACTGTCCCTACGGGACTCCCTCTCGAGGCAGTAGTGGTCCGCAAAAGTCTGGCTTGAAGACCAAGTAATGGCCCGGCAGATGTCTGCCAACGGAACAGAACGGAAGTGAGCTACTGATGCGGCCTTCGCCCTGACCCGGTGGGCCGTGACTCAACCCTCCAGGGAGAGGCCGGCTGCCCTGTACGCCCAGGCGATACAGTCTGCCACCCAGATGGACAGCGTACGCTTAGTGACAGGCAGCCCTAATTTATTAGGGTCAAAGGAAATGAAAAGCTGAGAAGCCCTGCTATGCCCCTGCGTACGTTCTAAGTAAAAGGACAGCGCCCTTCTACAATCCAGGGTAAGCAAGACAGTTTTGGCCCTCCTGGCGTGTGGCCTGGGAAAGAACATCGGAAGTACCACGTCCTGGTTGAGGTGGAAGGAGGACACTACCTTTGGAAGGAACTTAGGATGAGTCCGCAAGACTACCCTGTTCCTATAGAACCTGGTATATGGCCTATCCGAGACCAGGGCCTGAAGCTCACTCACCCGCCTAGCCGAGGTGAGTGCCACAAGGAACAACACCTTCCAGAAGAGGAAACGTAAGTGGCTGGTTGCCATCAGCTCAAAAGTTGGGTGAGTCAGTTGCTGCAAGACCACATTGAGATCCCACTCAGTGGCCGGTGGACGAATAGGAGGCTTAAGCAGAAGCAGCCCTCTGAGAAAGCGAGACACCAGAGGGTGGCCGGAGAGAGATTGTCCTTCCACCGGCGAGTGGTGAGCTGAAAGGGCACTGAGGTGAACCCAGACAGAGGTGGACTGAAGTCCCAGGTCGGAAAGGTGGAGCAGGTATTGCAGCACCACCTGGACCGAGCAGGAGAAGGGATCCTCCTGCTGTTGAGAACACCAAGTAGAAAACCTACGCCACTTCAGAGCATAGGCCTTCCTAGTGGAAAGCTTCCTGGAGGCCAACACCACCTCTTCAACCTCCTTTGATAGGAGCAAGGGAGCAAGGACTAGCTTTTCAGCAGCCAGGTCAGCAAATTGAGGGATTTGAGGTTGGGATGCAAGAGGGACCCCTGGTCCTGAGTCAGAAGGTCGGGCTGCAGCCCCAGAGGAAGTGGAGTATCCACTGCCAACTGCAGAAGAAAAGGGAACCACGGCTGCCTGGGCCACCTGGGGGCTATCAGGATCACCGTGGCTTGGTCCTGCTGGATTTTGAATAGAGTCTGGGCCACCAGAGGTGTGGGAGGAAACGCATACAGCAGGCCCTCGGACCAGGGGATCAGGAATGCATCTGCCGCTGTTCTCAAGAGATGCGGTTGCCTGGAGCAGAACCTGGGTAGTTGCCTGTTCAGCGGACTGGCAAAAAGATCCATGGTTGGAAGTCCCCACTTCAGAAAGATCTGTTGAACTACCAGAGGATCCAACTGCCACTCGTGAGGCTGCAGGAGTCTGCTTAGCCTGTCCGCCAGGTAGTTCTCTTGGCCTAACAACATAACATAAGATATGCCATACTGGGTCAGACCAAGGTCCATCAAGCCCAATATCCTGTTTCCAACAGTGGCCAAACTAGGTCATATGTACCTAGCAGCTTCCCCAAAAGACACAGGTTCCGCAGTGCTTGTACTGGGTCAAGCATTGATATCCTGGGTCCCTTCTTAATAATGGTTTATGGACCTTTCCTCCAGGAACTTGTCCAAACCTTTTTTAAACCCAGCTACACTAACAGCCTTTACTACATCCTCCGGTAACAAATTCCAGAGTTTGATTACATGTTGAGTGAAGAAATATTTTATTTTATTAGTTTTAAATAGTTTACCCTGTAGCTTCATTGCATGTCCCCTAGTCTTTCTATATTCTGATAACGTAAACAATCGATCTATGTTTACCCGTTCCACTCCGTTCATTAATTTATAGACTTCTACCATATCTCCCCTCAGCCGTCTCTTTTCCAGGTTAAAGAGCCCTAACCTTTTTAGCCTTTCTTCATAGGAGTATCCTTCCATCCCCTTTACCATTTTGGTGGCTCTTCTCTGAACCTTTTCTAAAATCGCTATATCCTTTTTAAGATACGGCGACCAGAATTGCACACAATATTCAAGGTGCGGTCTCACCATGGAACGATATAGGGGCATTATAATATCTTTTGTTTTATTTTCCATTCCTTTCCTTATCATACCTAGCATTCTATTTGCTCTCTTGGCCGCCGCTGCACACTGGGCCGAGGGTTTTAACATGGTATCCACAATGACACCTAAATCTTTTTCCTGGGTGGTGGTTCCTAATGTGGAACCTTGCATCGTGTAACCATAGTTTGGGTTGTTCTTCCCTAGGTGCATAACCTTGCACTTGTCCACATTAAATTTCATCTGCCATTTTGATGCCCAGTCTTCCAATTTATCAAGATCCTCTTGCAATTTTTCACAATCCTCTTGGGTTTTAACAACTTTAAATAGTTTTGTGTCATCTGCAAATTTGATAACCTCACTCGTTATTCCACTTTCCAGGTCATTTATGAATGTCAAAAAGCAGCGGACCCAGCACAGATCCCTGGGGTACACCACTATTCACTTTTCTCCATTGGGAAAATTGGCCATTTAGCCCAACCCTCTGCTTTCTATCTTTTAACCAGTTCTTCATCCACAGTAGTACACTGCCTCCTATCCCATGACTCTTTAATTTTGCCAAAAGTCTCTGATGAGGGACCTTGTCAAAGGTTTTCTGAAAGTCCAGGTACACTATATCAACCGACTCACCTTTGTCCACCTGTTTATTCACACTTTCAAAAAAACATAATAGATTAGTAAGACAAGGTCTTCCTTGTCTAAAACCATGTTGGCTGTCTCCCATTAGGCCATGACTAATTCTACCACATTTCGACTTTGCTAACGCTATCCTACAAGGCCTTCCTCAATCCACTATTAACCCTCTACAACTTGCTATGAACACCGCAGCTAGGGTCCTTCAGGGAGTCGCCAGATTTGAGCACGTGACTCCTATATTAAAACAACTCCACTGGCTCCCCATACATGGTAGGTTCACTTACAAGACCATACTGCTGACCTTTAAGGCCATCCACGGACTTTCATCCTCCTCACTCTCAAATCTCATCCATGTAACTCCATCTACTAGATCCAGAAGACCGACGGCTATAAACGCACTAACACTTCCTAAGGCTATAACAAAATGCACCCAGATAACGGCAAGCAGATCTTTTATATTCTACGCCCCAAGATGCTGGAACGCCTTACCACCAAGCGTTCGTGCCATTACCGACTTAACCCAATTTAGGAAAGCACTTAAATATCACCTTTTCCTCATATACTACCCACCAAACATTACCCCCAGCAAAAGCCCCCCCAAATAAGAGACACACCTTATCTTCAAATAGCCTCTCCCACTTTCTCAGTAAGATTACTAGGACTTTTGTGTTGTCATGATACCTTTTATATAATCATGTTTGTAATAAGTTAACCTTATGTTACCCAAGTTTATATACCTGTTTGCTGTAAACACGGAATAGCCTGTTATTCTGTTGATGTTGTTGTATGTGAACCACGCTGATACCAAATAGCGCGGTATATAAAAGATTGTAATAAATAGATAAATAAATAAATAAAATAAATGACTATCTACATGCTGAGTAATTTTATTCTTTATGATGGTTTCTACCATTTTTCCCGGTACTGACGTCAGGCTCACCGGTCTGTAGTTTCCCGGATCACCCCTGGAACCCTTTTTAAAAATTGGCGTTACATTGGCGATCCTCCAATCTTCAGGTATTACAGATGATTTTAATGAAAAATTCACAGATTGCTAATAGCAGGTCTGCAATCTCATATTTCTTTCCTACAGGAGCTCTCCAGATCAACTAACAGTAAGGATTTAAGGGTTTATTTCATTATATTAAATTGTTACCTCTGACTGGGAGCTCTTAAAAGGGGTTTTTTTTTGTACATTTTAAAAGCAAGATTACTTTCTTTTGGTGCTTTAGTGGGACTTTCCTTGAGCACAGTAGGTGGTTGAACTCCAGTAAGCTCCTCAGCTTTGGGAACTGCTAACACCTAATCAGGTGTTAGTTCCCTCCCTACCCACCCCGACTCCCACCCACACCTAGCGAGTAGTCTTGCTTTATAGGGCACCTCCCCATTTGACAAAGCACAGAGAATTGGACCAGCACATTTTGAATATAATTTAGAGATTTAACTGCTTTTTCTCTGAAAGGACAGCTGGGAAGCCGGCTGGTACTTGGTAGATCTTTCTCTTTTTTGCTTTAACAGATACCTAAGCTCCACGAACAGAACAATGGCTGGGAAAAATCATATCGCTAAAGCTGTTACCCCCGTTACAGCTTCTGCCTCGGTCCAGACAGAGGTCCTAATGCCAGTTGAAGGACCGGTTCCATGTGCAGGGTGCCTGAGGAAACAAGTGGAGGAGTTCAGAGAGGAGGTGGCGAGGCTGAGGAGCATTCAAGACAGTGAGAAGTACATTGATGAGATGCTTCTTGCAGCAACCAAGCTCTCCAGCAGAGGAGAAGATGGGTGCCAACAGAATGTCAATGGTTGGACAGAAGTCACCAGGGCCTGTAAAATCACCAATCCAACTTCTCCAGCCCTTGAATTGAAGAACCATTATGCAGCACTGGAAGTGGAGGAGGTGAAAGCATCCCTGGAAAGGGAAGAACCAGAGCTCAAGAACCCCAAAGTTGCAGAATCAGTGACCACAAGGAAACGAAGCGTAGTGGTGGTTGGAGACTCTCTTCTGAGGGGTACTGAGGCATCCATCTACTGACCAGACTTGATGTCCAGAGAGGTATGCTGTCTGCCTGGTGCCAAAATCCAAGATGTTACGGAGAGTTTGCTGAGACTCATCAAGCCCACTGAATATTACCCAATGTTGCTAATCCATGTTGGAACAAATGATACTGCCAGGTATACCTCAGAACGTATCAAAAGTGACTTCATGGCTCTGGGACAGAGGGTGAAACAGTTAGGTGCACAGGTGGTGTTCTCTTCAATCCTCCCTGTTGAGGATAAAGGCCAAGGCATAGAGGCTCGCATCCTGGAGATGAATGCATGGCTGCGTGGATGGTGTCATCGAGAGCGTTTTGGTTTCCTAGACCATGGGATGCTGTTCCAAGGGTTGCAGAGCAGAGATGGCATCCATCTGTCCAAGAAAGGTCAACGCATCTTCAGTAGTAGACTGGCTAATCTACTGAAGAGGGCTTTAAACTAGATTAGTTGGGGATGGGTGAAGAAAGCCCCCAGGTAAGTGAAAGCCCCCAGGTAGGTGATACATTAAATAACGTTATGGAAAGGGGTAACAGGGGTAACATATGGAAAGCAGTGTGTATAAATGCCCGTAGCATGGGAAATAAGATCCCTGATGTTGAAGCTTTGGTGGGAGTGGCTGACTTGGATTTAGTGGCAGTTACAGAAACATGGTTCACAGAAAACCATTACTGGGATGTAACTATACCTGGCTATACTTTATTCAGAAAGGACAGGGTGGGAAGTAGGGGAGGAGGAGTGGCACTAAATGTAAAAACTACTATTAAAGCTTTGGAATTACAGAGCTTAAAAGAGAGAGGGGAGGCATTGTGGGTTAAACTAGAAAGGGGGAAAGAGAAATTTATTTACATTGGTGTGATATACAGACCTCCCTCACAAGAGGAAGAGGTGGACAGAGAGTTAATTGAAGACATGCGCAGCATTGCTAGGAAAGGGGAAGTGTCATCTAGGAACTTTATCTCCCTAGCATGTCCTGTCGTGAAACTGACCCAGTCAATACCGGGGTAATTGAAATCACCCATTATTATTAGTGCGCTATAACTTTTGTTAGCTTCCTTGATTTTTTTGAGCATTTCATCATCCATTTGTTCATTCTGGCCAGGCGGTCGGGTAGACCAGTGGCCTGGGAGGTAGACCGCCCTGAGGGTCATGCCCTGATTGATAGTCCAGGAGCAGAGAGCTTGTGCTTCCAGGCACAGGAGTCAGGATCCTGTGCCTCCCTGCTTGTTGACGTAGAACATAGCCACCTGGTTGTCCGTCTGAACTAGGACAGACTGGTAAGAAAGGACCCGAGAGAAAGTCCGTAAGGCTAGTCGAATGGCTCTCAATTCCAACAGGTTGATCTGCTGGGTGGCCTCCCATGGAGACCGCAGGCCTTGGGTGCAGGCCCTTGACAGTGTGCCCCCCCAGCCCTGCAGGGAAGCATCGCTTGTCAGTACCTGAGTGTGTGGGGGGGCCTGAAAAGGAACTCCCCCGACCAGGTTTGGGAGATGCCTCCACCAGCGTAAGGAGTCCTCGAAGAGTTTGGACACCTTTATCTTGTCTGACAATTTTCCTGTGGCCTGTAGCCACTGTGCCCTGAGGCACCACTGAGCCGGCCGCATATGCAGCCGGGCATTTGGGGTGACATGCACTGTGGAAGCCATGTGACCTAAGAGCCGGAGGAAGTGCCTGGCTGAGACCAGAGAGTTTGCCCGAAACTGGCCGGCCAACTTTATCAGCCTGTGAGCTCTGTCCACAGGCAAATAGGCCTTTGCATGGATGGTATCCACCTTGCCCCCATGAACTCCACGTCCTGTGAGGGGACTAAAGCGGACATTGGGAAGTTTATAACGAACCCCAGGTGCTGAAGCAGGGATATGGTTCGGAAGGTGGCCTGCCAGGCCTCTTGTGGAGACTGGCCCCTGATAAGCCAGTCGTCCAGGTAAGGGAACACAAAGATCCCCTGGTTCCTGAGGTAGGCCGCAACCACCGCCAGGCATTTTGTAAAAACCCTGGGAGCGGAGGTGAGGCCAAAGGGAAGGACTCTGTACTGAAAGTGTTTCCCTCACACCACGAATCTGAGCAATTGTCTGTGACTTGGATGGATGAGGATGTGAGTATAAGCATCCTTCAGGTCTAAGGAGCATAGCCAATCTCCCTGCTGGAGGTAGGGCAGTAAGATTCCAAGGGTAAGCATCTTGAACTTTTCCCTCTCCAGAAACTTGTTCAGATTTCTCAGGTCCAGGATGGGTTTGAGGCCCCCTGTTCTTTTTGGTACCAGGAAGTACCTTGAGTAGAAGCCTTGCCCTTCCAGGTGGTGGGGCACCGGTTCCACTGCCTGGTCCTGTAGCAGACATTTCAACTCCTGAAGGAGTAGGTTTCTGTGCAGAGGGGGTCTTGGAGGCTCCCCTGGAAAGTAGGAGGGGGGTATCTGTGTGAAATAGAGCAGATAGCCCTTCTGGATGATGCTTAACAACCAAGTATCCCCTGTGATGGCTGGCCACTTGTCTGCGTACAGGATCAGCTGACCTCCTGTGCCCTGTAGAGGAGGAGAGGCTATGCCGGCATAGTCAAAAAACCCCTCCCTGCTGAGCAGGAGCCTGAGTAGGAGGCTTTGGAGCCTTCTGCCTACGGGGCCCATGACCCTGCCCCTTGGCCTGCTGGCCCTGTTAGGGAGCTGCAGAGTCCTGATAGTGAGGGTAGGTTTTGTAGGCAGTGGTCTTCCTTGGGTAAAAGGCCTTTTTCCCCGAGCCCTTCTTCTTCTGAGAAGGGGCAGAGGTTTTCCTGGACAGCCTTGTCCGGGTAAGAGTCTCGGTCTCGGGTTCTGCAGCCTTTTCGGCCATAGGCTTGCCAAAGAGGTTTTCACCTTGGCAAGGGACATCGACCAACTTGTCCTGTACCCATGGCTCGAGGTACAAGGATTGTAGCCAGGCCTGGCGGCGTGCACCGATGCCGGCCCCTGCTACTCAGGCCGAAGGCTCAAATCCCTCGTAGGCTGCTCGAGAGATAAACTTCGGGCACTCTCGAATACCAGAAGACAAGGCCTTGAACCTCTGCAAAGGTTCCTCGGACAGACCAGCAGAGAACCCGGCAATCTCCTTTGCCAGGTCTCGAAGGTACATGCCCATGTACAGCTGGTAGGTCTGGACACAGCAAGCAAGCATAGACCCTTGGAAGCACTTTCTACCGAGGGCATCCAGGTTTTGGGCTTCCCTGCCGGGAGGCACCGAGGAGTGCATCTTCTGACTCTTCAGGCGATGCATGGCCGATTCCACAACCATGGAGTGGTGCGGTAGCTGTGCCTTTTGAAACCCGGGGCTCTAGCGAACTCGATAGATGGAATCGACCCACTTGCTTAGAACCGGCATCGAGGCCGGCGCCTCCCACATGCGGAAGAGCAACCGCTCCAGCATCTGAGGAACCTGGACACTAAAGGTCCCTCGGGGTCCGCAGGGAATGCCAATGCTTTGGCCATGTCCCTAACGAAATCTGAGAACCTGGTATCCTCCGGGGGGGACCTTGTTCAAGGCTCAGATCCTGGTGAGTCCGAAGGGACGCACCAAGTTCGGAAGGTGTCAGAGGACTACTCCTCCTCCGTTTCCCATGTCGATTCCTCTGACGCCATCCGCCCCGACGCTGAGGGTACCTGCATCGACGACCTCGGTCCCGAACGGGAGGCCGAAGGTGACCTCGGCCGAGGATCGACTCGAGTTCGGATGGTCTCGAGGACTGGCTTGGCCTCCGGGGTCGACTTGGACATCGAGGTCCTGGTGATTGGGGCAGATGCACCGGTGAGACCGGTGATCAGCACCTGCTGCTGCTCCATGAAGGCTTTAGACAAGGAAGATCCTGTCTTACTAATCTGTTATGTTTTTTTGAAGGAGTGAATAAACAGGTGGACAAAAGGTGAGTCGGTTGATATTGTGTATCTGGACTTTCAGAAAGCCTTTGACAAGGTCCCTCAGACACTTTTGGCAAAACTAAAGAATGGGATAGGAGGCAGTGTACTATTGTGGATCAGGAACTGGTTAAAAGATAGAAAACAGAGGGTAGGGCTAAATGGCCAATTTTCCCAATGGAGAAAGGTGAATAGTGGTGTACCACAGGGATCTGTGCTGGGTCCGCTGCTTTTTGACATATTCATAAATGACCTGGAAAGTGGAATAACGAGTGAGGTTATCAAATTTGCAGATGACACAAAACTATTTAAAGTTGTTAAAACCCAAGAGGATTGTGAAAAATTGCAAGAGGATCTTGATAAATTGGAAGACTGGGCATCAAAATGGCAGATGAAATTTAATGTGGACAAGTGCAAGGTTATGCACCTATGGAAGAACTACATAAACTATGGTTACACGATGCAAGGTTCCACATTAGGAACCACCACCCAGGAAAAAGATTTAGGTGTCATTGTGGATACCATGTTAAAACCCTCGGCCCAGTGTGCAGCGGCGGCCAAGAGAGCAAATAGAATGCTAGGTATGATAAGGAAAGGAATGGAAAATAAAACAAAAGATATTATAATGCCCCTATATCGTTCCATGGTGAGACCGCACCTTGAATATTGTGTGCAATTCTGGTCGCCGTATCTTAAAAAGGATATAGCGATTTTAGAAAAGGTTCAGAGAAGAGCCACCAAAATGGTAAAGGGGATGGAAGGATACTCCTATGAAGAAAGGCTAAAAAGGTTAGGGCTCTTTAACCTGGAAAAGAGACGGCTGAGGGGAGATATGATAGAAGTCTATAAATTAATGAACGGAGTGGAACGGGTAAACGTAGATCGATTGTTTACGTTATCAGAATATAGAAAGACTAGGGGACATGCAATGAAGCTACAGGGTAAACTATTTAAGACTAATAAGTGAAAATATTTTTTCACTCAACGTGTAATCAAACTCTGGAATTTGTTACCGGAGGATGTAGTAAAGGCTGTTAGTGTAGCTGGGTTTAAAAAGGTTTGGACAAGTTCCTGGAGGAAAGGTCCATAAACCATTATTAAGAAGTGACCGAAGATATCAATGCTTGACCCAGTACAAGCATTGTGGAACTTGTGTCTCTTGGGGAAACTGCTAGGTATATATGACCTAGATTGGCCACTGTTGGAAACAGAATACTGGGCTTGATGGACCTTGGTCTGACCCAGTATGGCATATCTTATGTTCTTATGTTCTTATGACAATCTGCTCTCCAAGGCCGTCAACCTGAATCTGAGCTCATGAGACCCAGCAGCCTCCGACTCGGGCCCCGATGGTGTCGGCTCCCCCGGAGGAGAGTCCACAAGGACTACAGTACTCATGTGACTCAGGGCCTCCGACTCTACACTTGGATGCTTTGCAGGCCTCTCCGACTCTGAAGACCCGGGACAGCGATCGGGGCTATGTGACCTGGCCCTCGAGGAGCCAAGAGCGTCCACCGATGCCGCCCTTGCGGGTTTCTTCTTCCTTCGATGCTCCCTCGAGGGGGACTCTCTTTCAGAGGAGCCCCGACGATGCTCAGGGTCAGACTCCCGAGACGTCGAGGCCTCTGACGAAGTCCAGACCCATCCAGACGCAGATTCGGTGAAGATCCTCTCACGCTGGTGCTGACAGCTCCGTAATGCCTTGAAAGACATTTTGCCACAGGGGCTACAGACCGTAGAATCATGGTCTGGCCCTAGCCACCGGAGGCAGCAGTCATGTGTGTCGGTGAGAGACATGAGTTTCTTGCACCGATCACACTTCTTAAAGCCACTGGCAGCCATCGGGGGAAAAAGGGCCCCTGCAAGATCAAAAAATTGGGCTGCCAGGGAAAAGAAAAAAGGCGCGAGTGCAGTCTAAGGACAAAAACCAAAAAGAGAGATCCGGGTTCGGCACTGGTGTACCGAGTCCAGGCGTGAAAGGAACTGATGTCGAACCAAAGAAAAAATTCGACCCATACCAGAAAAATCAACTTTTTTCACGGGTGACAAGGACAGGCATCCGTAGGACTCTGCGGAAAAAAGAAGACTGAGCAAGATGGCACCTTTGGGCGGGAAGGGGACCACGCATGCGTGCCTGCATTCCCAAAGGCTTTTTTTGAAAGCTGGGGAAATGCTCCGCATGGGGGCTCCATCGACACCGACATCACCCATATGTGAGGACTGACTTCCTGCTTGGTCCTGGAGAATAGTGAGTACTTTGCAAGTACCTGAACTTAACCGGAAGCCAATGGAGACCAATGAGCAGGGGAGTGATATGACCGGATGAGGAGGAGTGGTGAGAAGACATGCAGTTGTATTTTGGACGAGTTGTAATTGACGGAACTGATGCTGAGGGAGGTCTGCTAAAATAGAGTTGCAGTAGTCAAGTCTGGAGGTGACAAGGGACAGAACAAGGGTGACGAGGGAGGATGGAGGGAGAAAGGGTCGAATGGCCTGAATCTGGTGGAGGGAGAGGAAGTAGGGAAATATGATGGTGGAAAATGAATGAGGAGTCAAGAGTGACTCCCAGATTCCGGAGCGTAGGAACAAGTGGAATTGGGGTAGAGGAGACCCAGTATGGCATATCTTATGTTCTTATGTTCTTATGAGCACTGAATGAGAAACAGAGGGCAGCAGACTTAGAGGGATTAATGGGAAGGAAATTGGTCCTGAGCCAAGAGGCAACTTGAGTAAGACAGGCATTCAGAGCTGTGAGGTCGGTGGTGAGGGAGCTGGTATGGTGTAGGAAGAGGATATTCTCAGCATAGTAATACCCGGAGATTCCGGACTGCTGTATAATCAGGGCGAGTGGTGCAAGGGAAATATTGAAGAGAAGGGGGCAAGGACTGAACACTGGGGGAGGGGGATGAAGTGGCAGAACCAGTCCTGACGGAAAAGGTGAGCAATGAAAGAAAGGAGCGGAACCAAAGGTGAACGGTGCCGTGGATCCCAAGGTCCGAGAGACGAGCGAGGAGAGTGTGCTGGTTGACTAAATCAAAAGCAGACAGGTCCAAGGAAACTGCAAGGAAAAGGTCACCATGGTCGTGGAATTGGTGAACTTCATTCAGGAAGGAGAGGAGAATGGTCTCATTATAAGCCAGACTGACAGGAGTGAAGAGAGAGGGTGGAATCGAGGTGAGCAGAAAGTTGAGAAAAGATGAGCTTCTCCAGGACTTTGGAAAGAAAAGGGAGATTGGAAACAGGGCACCAACTGGCTGGGATGGAGGGGTCGAGGGAAGGTTTCTTCAGCAAGGGTTGAATGAGGGCATGTTTCCAGGCAGCAGGAAAAAGGCCAGAGGAAAGACTAGTATTCAGATCTTATCATAGTGTGGAGACGCTCATGCTTACATTTATGGACAGGCTCATACAAGGCTTGAATAACAGCAAACAAGCCCTCATTCTAATATTTCTAGACATAGCCTCAGCGTTTGACAGCATAAACCACAGCATACTAATATCAAGATTACAACAGATTGGATTACATGATACTGTAATAAATAGTTCATTTCATACTTAACCAACCAAACACAAAAGGTATGTATAGGCTCGGCTACATCAACCACCTTCAAACAAGAACAAGGAATTCCACAAGGTTCATCACTCTCCGCCCTTCTATTTAATTTATATATACAAACAATATGCAGCATCTTTAAAAAACACAAAATTAATTATCACCTCTATGCAGATGAAATGATGCCCACAAGTACAGTCATGTCTAAATGAAAATATTGATTGGCTTCAAATTCACAACTTAAAAATTATCTTTTATACGGAAGTGTTATACGTATCTTGAAACCAAAACTTCACTCCCCCATCAACATTCCACATAAATGACCATGAACTGACAGTAAAAAATGAAGTTAAATATCTGGGAATCATACTAGATCGGTCTCTAAACATGGTCTCTCATATAAAAACCATCACAAAAACCATATACTTCAAACTACGTATGGGGCAACACCTCAGACTCTTGCTAGACAGTTCCAATTTCAGAACAGTCTTACAGACTCTCATTATGCCCCACTTAGATTACTGCAATAGCATCCTACAGTGTCTGCCCTAGAAAACCAGAACAAGAGAGCGTGGCCTCCGTACACAGCACAGGTAACACAAAAGGCGTAGGTCAAAAACACTGGTGCAAATAAATATTTATTCAGAAACCCCAACGCGTTTTGGCGGGAACGCCTTCTTCAGGGGGAACGCATAATGGCACCAAATGCTTAGTATAAGTCTTAAAAAAAGACTCCAATGAGTCAATAATATGTGCTTAGAAGCAGTCGGGAAACCAGGAGGTAACTCAAGGGTTGCTTCTCAGTGCTCAAGTGGAAAGTTTATCTTCTATTGCAGTCACAGACTTCGGAGTAGTAACAGCAGAACTGTTTGGTGCCATTATGCGTTCCCCCTGAAGAAGGCGTTCCCGCCGAAACGCGTTGGGGTTTCTGAATAAATATTTATTTGCACCAGTATTTTGACCTACGTCTTTTGTGTTACCTGCCCTAGAAAACCATCCTACAACTGCAGGAAGCGCAAAATCTAGCAGCACACATAATTCATAAGGCACACTACTTCGACCATATCACACTTCTTCTTCACAATTTGCACTGGTTGCCAATTACATCCAGAATAAAATGTAAATACATAATGGTAATCTTCAAATTACATAATAAAATATCCCCATCACACCTTAATTCCCTCATTAGTTTATCCGAGAACACGAGAACCAGAAGAAATCAATAACAAAATACATATACTATACCTACCCACATTCGAAACACCAATCACACCACCAGCACTAGAGCCTTTACATGCATTGCTCCAACACTATGGAATGAGCTCCCAGAAAATTTAAGAGCAATAAAAGATTTACAATCATTCCAAAAAGAGCTCAAAACCCATCTATTTATCGAATATTATGGTATCTCCTCCGACAGTCAACAACACCATATAGCCCTAAACAGCTATTCCCTCACTCCTATCTACGCTAACATGTACACAAGCGAGACCCCTTCCTTCCCTGTCCCACCCCAATGTCCCCTAGCTCACCGAAATTGTACATAGTTAATGTAATATAGTTATGTTATAAATTGTGTTAGTTATGTAAGTTGATCATTGTTTAATGTAAAGTTCATTGTTATGTTATATGTAAACCACCACTGATCTCTGGAAGAAGCGGCATATAAAAGCTTTTTAAATAAATAAATTAAATATAAAAATAGTGCAAAGTCCAATCACTAAATTGAAAATAAAATTATATTTTCTGTCTGTTGTCTGATCATTTTATTCTCTGATCATGCTGGCCTTGATATGAGGCTTCTGTTTTCCTGTCTTCCCTTGGCTGTCTTTCTATGGTCTATAGTCCATCTGCCATTTCTTGTCTCTCCTTTTGTTTTTTTCATTTCCTTCCATTAGCCTATTTCCAGCCACAGTACCCTCCCCAGTATCAGCCCCCTTTCCAGACCCCCACTCCCAGTACCTTCCAATGTCAACCCCTTTGAAGTCCCAGGACCTCCACTGGTGCCCATCCCCTTCCAATCCCCCTCCTTCCCCACTGTCTAGCCCCTTCCATCACAGGTATCAGCTCATGTATGGAACCAAGGGTCAGCTGGACTGTTGGCCAGACAGTTCCCGAGCTGACACCTTCCTACATCCAGAAGGGGAATCACTCAGGGAAGACAAATCACTTCCCAATAAAAGAAACATCACAGAGAGGACACACACTTCCCAACAAAATCTCACCTTATACAGAACAAAACTCTCCTTATACAGGACAACACGCTCGTACATGGTAATAACTCTCACAGATTTTTCTTCCAAAAGGATCTTTTTATTATTCCCTATCTTACAGAAACAGAAAACTAAACAAAGGAAAACAGTCCAGTTGAATTACAGATCTTACCACCTCTTACTGCAAACAGGGTCATTCTGTCTTATCTTAGATGCAGATTTCTAAACAATTACAAATCAGAATGTCTAGTCCTGCCTGCCTGTCTTACGTCCTGACTCAACAGCAAGTGAGAGAATCTATGACAGGCCTTCCTGGACACAAGAGAAACAGTGTAATAGACATATACACAAAACAATACATACTGCCATTCACACAAAACTCTCACTCAACAAAAAGATACTGGGGAGAACCCAGGGAATCCATACCCCACGCAGCCTCCACTGCACAGGAAACGAACTCCCCGTGTATCTGGTCCTGTCATATTATATACCCTTGCTCAGGACAATTCTTACTATCGGGGCATTCTTCTCTAGTTAGCTAATTCTTGTTCCAGCTGTCTGGGGCCCCACTTGTGTGATTTGCCATATTTACTCTACTCATGTCTGTACCCCTCGCCGTTGACCTTTCTTGGGCCCATGTCTGCAATTATCAGTCTGGGCCTTGTCAGATTTATATTGTTATCTGACCTCTGCCCCTTCACTCAATTCTTTACCTGGTTTTCTTGCTTGGTTCTCTTGTTTGGTTCTCTCCCACCCCTCAGTTCCCAAGAACTATATCTCTTCACCAGTACCATCCCTGGTATCAACTCCCTTCCAGCCCCCTCCTCCCCCTCTTCTCAGCTCCCTTCCAGCCCCCACCATTCCTCCTGTCAGCTCCCTTCCAGTCCCCCCTCCAGTAACATCCCTGATATCAACTCCCTTCCAGCCCCTCCTCCCCCTCTTCTCAGCTCCCTTCCAGCCACCACCTTCCCCCCTGTCAGCTCCCTTCCAGTCCTCCTGTATAATCCCCGGTATCAGCTCTCTTCCAGCCCCCACCTTTTCCCCTGTCAGCTCCCTTCCAGTACCATCCCTGGCATCTGGTAATGGACTGGGGGGAGGGGGGTTGCTAGGGTTGGAAATGGGATGAGTGGAAGGGGGGGCTTGAACTGCAAATAGCTGATGGGGACGGGGGCTTGAAATGGAAATGGGCTGAGTGGAAGGGAGCTAGGATTTGACATGGGCTGATGGTGGGGCTAGGAAAAGACTAGAATTGGGCTGATGGGGGCTGGGATTGGAAATGAGCTGATGGAGGGACTCGGATAGGACTGAAAATGGATGGGGGAGCTAGGACTGGAAATGGATGGGGGAGCTAGGACTGGAAATGGGCTGATGGTGTGGCTAGGATAGGATTGGAAATGGGCTGATGGGGGGCTAGGACTGGAAATGGATTGATGCAGGGACTAGAAGGGAGCGGATGCTGGGTGGGGCTGGAACAAGAAGGGAGCTGATGTTGGAGGAGGATTAGAATGGGATGGAGCTGGGAGAGTGAAATGGAGAGGGAAAAATATTTTATGTGGGAGGGAAGACAAATCTACAATTGGCCGGGTATTGGGAGAGTAAGTGGGGATTGAGGATGGAGGGGTAAAATCTGAGTGGATGAAATAGGAATGAGGAAAGAGCAAAAGGAGAAAGATTAGTTTGTTAAAGCAGATGTAAAGAGAGAATGGAAAAAAAACTAGAAGAGAGAAGAAAGGATAAATGGACAGCAGACGATGGAGAGTTAGCAGAAGATACGAAGAAACCAGAAGAAAGTGGCTGGAGCAATTGCAACTGAAAAAAGATGCACAAAAGATAATAAATTCAAAATAAAGAGATTTTTCTAACTGGAATATGTCAGCTCTGGGAAATGTGCATCATTAACGTCTGCGCTTTGTTTAGTACAAGAGGAAATTAATTTATAGTTTTATTTCTACAGTGTTGTTGTACATTCCAAGCTTGGCTTTTGGGGTTCCCAGTTGTCTTCCTGTTTCTAAATTGTGATTCCTTGTTTGGTGATGGTCTATGTTCTGCATGTGTAACTGAGCTGAGGTGTTCTGTTTATATAATTCCTATTTGACATTGCCACTTGTTCCCTTTCCCCAGTAGGTCATGTATTGTTATTCTCTGAAATGTATTAGTTTAATATTTGCAGTGTTGCTTTTTGATAGGTAGGGTATGGTGCTTTGTGAGTCCTGGTAGTGCTGTTACGATACGGCGGGTTTGCTATAGGTCTAAATGGGCAGTGTTTGTAGTAGTTCCTAATGTGCCTGGCAGTTGGCACTGGATTATAGTAATGTAGAAATCTTTTGATCTTTCTTTATCCATCCACTCATTAGGCATGTTTACTTAAAGTTAGTGTATGGCAACATTATGCAAATATTTATGCAAATTAGGCACCTTATGCAAATGAGGCCCCACACCGAGTCTCCGCACATGGTCCCGCACCTCCCTTGGGCAGCCCCTGGTAGCAGCAGGGGTTCCAAAGGGCCAGAATGCTCTGCACAGTTTTGTTTTTATTTTAAATTATTTTCACTATAACAGCTGAGGCTCTGTAAGATGCAGAAACCGCGGCTGGATTGCAAGAAAGGGTATGGCCGCAGAGGGCGCAAGGAGGAGAGATTGCTGAAAAGTCATTTTTTTGCTCTGGCTGCGGGACCAGGGGCAGCCAGAGCAAAAAAAGGCTTTTCAATGGCCAGTTATAGATCTCTGCCGGCAGCTGGCCTGGCCATATAATTACTGGCCAGATTGGCTGATTACTGTCCAGTTGGCAATCTTAGATGGAGTGAGATAAGCTGGTGTGCCATTCTAAAGAACTTTATGAGCTGAAATCATCAGCCGATGATGATGATGTTAGAAAGTGGCAGGGGCGGCTGAGGCGGGGGATGAGATGACGCCCCAACCCCTGCAGCAGCAGCAGGGGAGGAGCTTTCTCAAAACTCCAGTCAGGGACCGAACCAAACCAAAAAGCCAATTACTGTAGATGATGCAGAGCAAATGCAAGATATTCGCACACCAAGGAACTAAAAGAAAGAGCGAGAACCATAACATAGTTTATAAAACCAAATTATAACTCATTTTTAATTTTGTTATAAAAAACTTGCTTTTTCTTTTTGAACAGAACTAGGACACTCACTCAGAGAACTCAATATCTAAACAATAAATAATTCTGATCAGGTCATCTCACTAACGACAACAAACATTCTCCAGCACTAGGCATATTGGGAACTAATACAAGACCCTACAACAAAGTCACTGAGGATCTACAGAGCAAATCTACCATAACATACCAGCACCAACTTCCAAAACTCACATAAGGAGTCCACCCAAAAAAAGCATCACTGTAAATACTGCAGCAGGCCCTGGAACATCCAACACCTGTTTGAAAAACTGAACAATTCAGATTATTACCGTACAGATACCTACGTTCAAACTTTATGTTAACAGAATACCTGGCCTTGGTCACATATTCAGAACAGAGACCCTCACCAAGTCCAGTAAGTGACCATAACTAAAAATAAACATACGTAGATACAAATTAAACTGCAACCCCAAGAAGCCAGATTCTGCATACAGTGCAACACCAGAGAAATAGAAAGAGATGCATTTCCTTGTACCGTATGAAATATAAAGATAGCACCAAGTCTAATCATTAAACTGAAAATAAAATTCTCTTCTGACTCTGTTGTATGATCAGAGAATAAAATGGTCAGACAAATCCCAATCTGAGGTTTCTTCTTGCCTCTACCTCCCAGTACCCTTCCTGTCTACTCTCTCCAAGGGACAGCACGAGGGTGATGCAGGGCCATGTGCAGATTCTCACTGCGGTATTATTTGCATGAATTTAGTATACTTTATTTTAAAATGTATACAACAGCCATCTAAAATCCTAGGTGACTTCCAAACATATACATGCAATTTATAAAACAGATGTTACAATAAAACAAACATAATAATAAAATATTAAATTTGATTATGAAAAGTCACTTACACAGCCCCCCCTCAAAATCAAACCATTATAAGTATCTGCACATCAAATTTATTTTGCTATGACCAGATTACTGATGATGAGGGAAGATATAAAATGAGAAAAACTAATCCTGGGAGCCATGAATCCAAAGGCTGGATTGTATTGTGCTAGAGCTGGAAAAGTCCAGAACTCAGTAGCGGTGAAGCTATCGGGCTACTAAACAATGTTAAACTGAGACATTCCCTTAAAATTTGAAATTTCCTTGAATCTGCACTGACAAAATATTTAAATTTCAGTCTAATAGAATAACGAATGCAAAACTGCAAATCTCAAAGACAATTCGTATTCAAGTACCCCCCCAACCAACACCCTACAAGTGAATACACCAAGAACTCATAGTTCAAGACCCATAGAGCAGATCTACTATTCCATAACAGCACTAACTTCTGAAACTCACACAACATGGAGTGTACCCAGAAAAGGGCAGCACCATAAATATTACAGTGGGCCCTAGAATATCCATATTCCTATTCAGAAAACTGAACAAGTCAAATTATTACTGATCCGTACATAGAAACTCCATGCTAACAGAACATGTCGCCTCAGTCACACATGCAGAACAGAGATATATTTTCTACTTGGTGAAGATCTATTAATACCAACTAAAAACAGACATACCCATTACTGTTAGGTTTACAGGATTTATTTCCCAAAATTATACTTTACTGCAAAGTGAGGTGAGAGAAAAAACTCCCACACACGGACATTTGCATTGCTGGCAGAAACTAACATAACGGCTCAGCGCAAGTAGCGTGAGGGCAAGTAATGCTGCCTCAGTGAGCGGCCTTGGCTGCACCGGCAGCCATTTTGCCATGTTGAAATGGTGTAACTGCAGAGGGGTGTAACTGCCTCCCTGCACTTAGCCTATGGCCCCGCATAATCAAACTCTGGAATTAGCTAATGGAGGATGTAGTTAAAGCTGTTAGTGCAGTTGGAGGAAAGGTATATAAACTATTATTAAAGAGGATCTGGGAAGCCCACTGCTTGCCCTGAGACAAGCATTGTGAAACCTGTGTGTCTTTTTGGGAAACTGCCAGGTACCTGTGATCTGGAATGGCCCACTGTTGGAAACAGGATACTGCGCTTGATGGATCTTCGTCTGACCCAATATGGCATTTTGTATATTCTTATTTTATCAGCACAGAGCTCAGAAAACATGCTGCTAAAAATGCTAGACAAGCGGGACTCAACAGCACCCATGCAGCGACTCCCATTTCCACAAAAACAAGAGCGACTTGGCGCCCCAACACGGCATTTTCCACCCTCTGAAAAACAAGAGGGACTTTGTGACCCCAACACAATATCTTCCAATCCAACATAAATACCAAGAAGAGCTTGGCAACCCCAGTATAACTCCTGAAACTGCACACTGGACAGCATGGTGTTAATATACGAGTAAATATGTTTCTGCAAAAAAACAAAGGACATGCAAGATGCTCACATACCAAGGAACTAAAAGATAAAGTGAGAACCACAGCACAGTTTATAATATCAAATTATAAAATTATAACTCATTTAATTTTGTTATTTATATTCTCTTATATACCGCACTATTCTGCATCAGTGCGGTTTACATTGAACAAGCTGAAATTACATTGAACAGGGCATTATAACTTGGAGATAACTATTTTACAGGGAACATGGGTTATGGAGGGTTAAGTGGCTTGCCCAAGACCACAAGGAGCACCTGTGGGACTAGAAACCCCAGTCCTTCCGGCCCAAGGTTGCTGTCCTCTAGTGGGATTTGAACCCCCGACCTTCCGGCCTGAGGTACCTTGCCCCAACCACTAGGCCACTCCTCCACTCATTACTGTTATAAACTGCATTATTGTTCTTGCTTTTTCTTTTTGAATATATATTCTGCATCCACATTAACTAGAATTGCCAACTGGCTCCAGATGCGCCCAACAGGCTTGATCCAGTCCTGGGTTTACCACACTGCGTGCAGTTTTGCATTTGCTATGGAGTGCAATGAGGAAGTCTCTGTATGCAATGCGGCAAATCCAGCACTGGATCAAACCTGTTGGGTACATCTGGAGCCGGTTGGCAACCCTAACAGACAATGGGTGCAGAGCAGAAGTAGGACATTCACCTTCAGAACTCAATATATTTAAAACAAAATCTGAATCTGGTCATCTCAGAAACAATAAAATATTCTCCAGTACCAGGCATATTGTGAACTAATATAAAACCTTACAAAAGTCACCAAAGATCTACAAGGCCACCAGATCTACCACACCATACCAGCGTAAATTTCCAAAACTCATAGAACAAGAGGCCTACCCAGGAAAAAGCAGCACTATAAATACTGTAACGGGCCATAGAACTTCCACACACCTATTTGAACAGCTGAACCAAGTCAAATTACTACAGTATAGATCCCTGCGTACAAACTCCATCGTAACAGAACACCTGGCCTCGGTCACAGAGCACAGACCCTCACCAAATATAGAATAAGTGACTACAACCTAAAGTAAAAATAAAAATATGTTGACAAAAATTAAACTAAAATCCAAGAAGCCAGACTCCACATGAGGAGCATCACCAGAGAAATAAAAGAGATGCAGTTCCCCATACTGTGTAAAATATAAAGATAGTGCAAAGTCCAATCACTAAATTGAAAATAAAATTATTCTTTCTACCTTTGTTGTCTGACCATTGATCATGCTGGTCTCGATCTGAGGCTTCTGCTTTCTTCGGTTTTCCCTTTGCTCTCTTTCTACGGTCTCTAGTCCTTTTGCCATTTCTTGTCTCTCCTTTTTTGTTTTCTTCACTTCCTTCCATCTTGAATATTGGATTTTTTTTTTCCTTTCAGCTTTCTTCCCTTTATTTCACTTCTTCTGTCCACCCAGATTTCACTACTCCTTGCTATCTAGTTTTCAATCTTCCTCTTTTTTACGCCATCTACCTACTGTTTTTCAACCTTTACCTCAGTCCTTCCATTCCTTTTTCCCCAGTCTTTTGCTCACTCTCTCCATGTGTAACATCTCTTATCCCCCATCCAGTATCTCTCTCTCTCTGGCTCTTTCCCTCCATCCAGTAACTCTGCTGTCTTTTTCCTTCCAGGTCTGCTCTCTCGCTTCCTATCCCCCAGCAACTAGTATCTACCCCATCTCCATGCCATACCATCCCCTCCCTATTACTCCCATGTCCAGCATCTCTCCATCTCTTTCTCAACCTATTTACCCCATGTCCACCTTCTCTCCTCTCTCTCCCTATTACCCTCATGTCCTGCGTTTCCTTCTCCCCTTATCACCCTGTGTCCAGCATCTCTCCCCTCTGTCCCCCCTCCCCAAGTCAGCATTTTCTCAGAGTCTCCCTATAACCCCCTGGCCAACATCACAACTCTATCTCCCCTCCTTGCTTCTCTCTATGTACCTTTCCATGTCCAGTATCTCCCTAACCCCCACCTCAGTCTTATCCTTGCTACCTCCCTATTCCTCAACCCTACAGCAGCATCTCCCTTACGACTCCCTGTGCCCATCCACATCCACCTCCTAATGCTCCATCATGTCCACCCCTTGTATGTAAAAGGGGCAGAGCCTGCCCATGGAGCAGCATGTCCCATTGACTAGGGGTGCAAGCCCAGAGAGGACAGGCACAATTGGCACTGCACAGCCCCTGCCCACAGGATATGCTGCTCCCATGGGTAGGCTCTGCTTCTCTGGGCCACGATCATTGCCTCCCACACCCTTCTGCCTGCAGTAGCAGCATGTGCCGTGGGCAGAGGCTGTGCAAGGCGTGACTGTGGCCCAGAGAAACAGCCTGCCTACAGGAGCAGACGTCAGGAGGGCACCGTTGCTGGCCACCCACCCCCACTCCCCATTCAGAATGATCTACGGAGCCCTAGTGGCCTAGTGGAAAGTCTGCCCACAGGCAGAAGGCTGCGAGTAGTGTCTACAGCCTCTCAAAGCTTTCTGCCCACAGGAGCAGCAGGCCTTGTGCACAGGCTCTCCACTAAGCTGCCATTGCTCTGTAGGCCAGCGTGAATAGGGAGTGTGGGCAGGTGGCTAGCAACGGCACCCTCCTGATGTCTGCATCCCCCTGCCATGCTTTTCCAGCTTACTGGCTAGCACTGGCAGTGGTCCAGCATTCATCTTCTTGCTCCCCCCCCCTTTGTCTAGCATTCATCTTCTTGCTCCCCCCCCCCACCGTTATCAAGCATTTCTTGCATATAAGCAGCAGTGGGCTATCAATTTCGAACCCCCCCCCCCCCCCCGGAAAACAAATGTGCCGGCTCTTGAGACTCTGGCTTGCTTGTAAGACCCTGATGGGTCCCTCCCCCTCTGATGATGCTTTTCGCATCAAAGGGGTAGGGGGCAGAACCAGCAGGGGTTTACCAGCACACAGGAGTCTTCAAGAGATTTTGCACTTTTTTTTCTGCCGCCACTGCCTCAGTGTCCTCGGAATTGGGGCAGGGGCAGCGGGGGTGAGGGCGTGATTCTGCTGCTATCAACTGGGAGAAGTGGAGGCGGCAGCAGCTGGTCCGTTTTATTTTTTTTCAGGTTTGGAAGGCAGAGTGAGGCGGTGGCCACTTGGCTGTTTTGGTGTTATATTTTGCTGCCTCATTATAGAACCGCCCTGGAAAGTAAACGTTTGAGTTTTGAAGGAGAAAGACCAGCATAGATTGCATGACAATGATTCAGTCTTGATATTACACATTGAAGAAGAGGAGAAGTGAGTGACTCTGGGTCTAGATAGGAACAAAGCAAATGGTATTGATGGAGAGCATAAAGGATTTTTTCACTATAGCACTGATATGAGGAAAGAATGATAGCTCTGTATCGAGGATTACTCCTAGATACTTCAAAGACATAGTCAATTGGATTGGCATATTATCAATATATGGTGCTAGCAGCAGTGGAAGGCAAAGGGGGAAAATGCTAGAGACTTTGGTGGCAGGAGGGAGAGAGAGGAGGAGATGGTGGACACGACACCTTGGGAGGGAGGGAAAGGTGGATTATGCTGGGAACCTTGGTGGAGAGGAAAGAGGGGCAATATTTGGACACCTTGGGAGGGAGGGAGAGGGGGTAGATGCTGGACGTCTGTGGGGGAAGGGAAGGAGAGAGACACTGGGGATCTGGGAGGGGAAAAGGAAAGGGAACGGGAGACTATGGGAAGGGCTGGGGCTGGGGCTCATGGCTAATGGTTCACCTAGGGCATCAGCTACCCTTGGGCCGTCCCTTGTGGGAATTTCTTCTGTAAAAACATTCTATTTTAGTAAATACACTCCATAGTTTCCATTTTTAAAGATAAATGCTAATGAAATAGTTTATTTCCTTTTCAGTGATGGTAACTATTGCTAATCAGTCCCATTACCCCTCGCACCATATCCTGTGTTCCCCTGAAAACTGTATCTAATGTAGATCCAGGGCCAGCTGCTCTATGAAACTGCCATTTTAAAATGTAAGTCACTTGGAATACAATTTTTTGGAAATGTAGGACAGATATTTGACCATCCTAACTTGTCCTGATAAGGCATTTAATACACCATGGTTTCATCCACATCTTCAGACTTTGGAACTTCACCTGCCTCTGCAATCCTGTGTGTAGACAGGCAGCATTTATGTGAATGGTACCCTGGAAGTTCTAGATTTAATTCTGTACCTAGAAATCAAAATTTGACCTCCAGAGCCCTCCTCCCACTATTTCCTATGTCATTGGTGCTCATTTAATCAATGACAGCTGGTTCCTCCCCAACATTCGAGAACAGTGTTTTCCAAACTTTATTCGATATGATCCTAGTTGATGATGATGAAAACAAAATAGCATTCTCCCACCCTGCTCCCCTCCCTGCTCCACTTCCTTTTCCCTTCAATTATGCAAAGCATAAACACAAGAGCAGCAGTACTGGCAACAGTTGCAATGGTCAGTATAAGGCCCTGTGTGTCAGTGTGTGCTCCCTGACTCCAGTACTCTCACGAAGTCCACAAGGATGGAGCAGAACCTGTGAATGTTTGCAGGCCCAAAGATGACTGTCACTACTTATTTTATTTACATTCTCTTATATACCACACTATTCTGCATCAGTGTGGTTTACATTGAACAAGGCATTATAACTTGGAGATAACTATTTTACAAGGAACATGGGCTATGGAGTGTTAAGTGGCTTGCCCAAGATGACAAGGAGCACCTGTGGGACTAGAAACCCCAGTCCTTCTGGCCCAAGGTTGCTGTCCTCTAGTGGGATTTGAACCCCTGACCTTCTGGCCTGAAGTACCTTGCCCCAACCACTAGGCCACTCCTCCACTACTGGGCACAGTTTGCAGTTGAGGTCCAAATGGAGGGAGGTAGCTCTGTTCTTGTGACCTCATTTGCTGCTGATTTACTCCCATCTGGTGTCCCAACCCAAAGTCTGGAATCCCAGCTCTATAAAATCCTATCCAGGCGATGCATGAGGTCCATTATATTTACATCAGATAGGAATCTTCACAGCCAGAAGCTACCCAGCTATCTACATTTCCGATGACTGAATCACCAATAACAATGGCAGTCTTACTCCATTTTCCCTTAGTATGTGAGAGAACAATACACCACTGGCAATGTAGATATCAGCTATGACATCACTTCCTGTCACTCCAACATGATGCTCTCCTTCCTGGTGACCTTGTTCCTGCAAAGCAGCACAGAGGCAGCTAGACTGGAAGTGGAACTGCTCTGTCCTGTTCTTGAAGATCTCTCCTAATATAACTTTCTGCCTGTCTTAGTTCTTGCAGGTCTGCAACTATGACTTCCCGAGAGCAAATCTTTTCTCTTAGAGTTAAGGGCTCTTTGCAGCAGCACACACGTCTTCTCCCCAGTGGCCATAGTTGCCATTCTGCTGCCTACATCTTTTTGTTTGTTTAAGGAAATTAAACTAATAAAACAAAGTATTTGCTTTTTATTTTTAATTTCTTTTTTAAGAAGCTTTAAAATTTATTTTTGCTTTGTTTTAGAATGCACTGCCTCAGTTTACTACACACTGACATGAATAGCAACCGCTAACACAAAATAGGTTGTGTTGTTTCATTTAGCACATGACAGTTTGTGTTAGCATGAGCTAGTGCATGATAAATTAACATGCTACAATAAAACAAAAATGCACAGTCCTGGCCTAAACTGCTAACTGTGTAGCCTCTGAGGTTAAGTTTGGAATGAAATGATCAGGAATTGAATAAACTAGTCTGTGAAGGAATAAAGAGTTCAATTTCCAAGCACTACAGGTCAACCTTGGCACTTAAATATCGCGGGAGAGTCAGTGGCAGCTGCTGCTGAATATCCAGAGAACTGCCAACACTCAGTTAGCTGCACGATGTTCCGTCGACACTCATTCAGCTGCACGATGTTCCGTCGACACTCATTCAGCTGCACGATGTTCCGTCGACACTCATTCAGCCTTCTATGCAGTCTAGTGCCAGCTGAAAATCCCACTAACTGGATTAAGTCGGCACCTAGCTGGATAGTGCCAACACTGCTCTTACTTTGCCCCCAGACTGTCCTTGCACTAACTGAACATCGCAGTCAGCACCCTAAAGTGGCTAGCCTCCCATGGGGGACCAGCTAAAGGTTCTGAATACTGGCCCCCAAATAGCCTAAAACCTAGTCCACTGAGTCTCCTCCACTCCTCAATAGCCTAACTCTCCTGGTACTTCAATTCTCAGAAGCTAACTCTGCTAGCAGATCACTCAGTATGGTGGGTACACCCCTAAACAACATTACGGGGAGGGGTGACCTGCATGGAGCGGTGGGTACACCCCTAAACAATGACATGGGGAGGGGTGACCTGCATGGAGTGGTGGGTACACCCCTAAACAAAGGCATGGGGAGGGGTGATCTGCATGGGGTGGTGGGTACATCCCCCAAACAAAGGCAATGGGAGGTGTGACCTGCATAGAGCAGTGGGTACACTCCTAAACAAAGGCATGGGGAGGGGTGACCTGCACGGAGCAGCAAATGCACCTACTCTTGCTGCCATGCTGGGCAGACTAGATGAACCATGCTGGTCTTTATCTACCATCATATACTATGTTACTATGTGTGGTATATTGTTTAACTAATTGCCACACTTGATACCCAGTTGATTAAATAACCTCTTGAAGGATGCAGTATATTGACAAATAAATTAGCCTCACATAACAAGGGGAAAATTCTGCAGAATTACCTCTCCTTCCAGTAGTTCACTCTCAGGAGCTCAGGCCTCTAGTGTCTTGTTCAGATACTACCTCATTCCATTTAAGTATAAGCAGATAAACCTAAAATGGCAAGAGTTCAGTACCAAAGGCTAATGAAGCAGCACCTTCCATTGACAGCGAAGGGTGAGCACTAATCAGTCTTTCATTTTCCAAGTTAGAGAACAATTATTGAGGAATAGATTGGCAAGATGTTAAAGCTCTTATCACTGAAACTGCCATAGCCCCTATTACAACTGCACTGAATCCTTATAGAAAGCCCGGCTCCTGTACAGATTACACCGAATAAGATTGTCATCTGCTTCCAAGGATAGAGGACTCTTTGGAACTCCTTGAGCCAAGCTAAATGAATTTCAACACTACACCTCTTGAAAGTACACTGGCAAGAAATAATGGATGGGAATTACAAGCCGAAACTATTGTGGAGCCTTTTAATTCAAGACGCTGTCATTTGCTCTGGCTAATGCTTCTGCAATGTTTGAAGGACTTATGAATACAAAAATGCAGAACATATATTAATGACATTGTCATTGCATCAGCTTCTTTTGAGCAACATTTATTGAATGTTGATAAAATTCTATCCTATTTTGAATTTTCTGGTTTAATGCTATCGCTTGACAAATGTGTATCTTGCAGATGTGAATTCACTTTTCTTGTCAAATTGTGACATCTCAAGGATTGAAACTTGACCTTGCAAAGTTTCAGCTATTCTTGAGTTTTCAACACCTAGAACTGTAAAGCAAGTAAATCAGCATCCAACTACACATGTTTTTGTAGCAGGATTTCTGAATAAAGCAAAAGTCTTATTTCCTGAGACAAAATGCTACATTCCAGAGGACTGCTGTATGCACTCTTGTGTCTTCATTTCAGATGCATCTTATATTGTCATGTCCTTATTGCTACTGAAACAGATTTAGGTGCTGCGTTAATGCAACAGAATGTCAAAGTAGATAATTACATAATTCTTAAGGCCAACAAACTTTGCACAAGTCCCTAAGGCCCTACTCTAAAACAAAGAATGCCTAAATGTCTTCTGGGCCATAGACATTTCCAGTATTGTAAAGTTCTCATTTTACAACAAAGCATCCTGGTCATAGTTCTCTGGGCTGACCTAGATCCTTCATGGAGGCTTTTGCAGGAATTTGAATACTGTTCGATGACCTAGCAAGGTAAACTATGCTACAGATATTCATACATGAAACCATCCTATTAGTGTTCTGCAACCAAAAGGACTTTGCATTCTTATCCAGTCATTTGGATGATAAATTCTATAACATCAAAACTCACTAAGGTCAAGATTCAGAGGCACAACTGCTGATTAATTTTAAATGCATGAAGGCACATAAAAAAAAACATGGAAGCTGGAATCGAGATGTGGATGCTACCCTTGTTAAAATTCTGCTGGCATTTTAGAAATTATTCTGCTAAACAAGAGCTGTTTCTAAAATAGAAGTCCACGTGCAGCAGGAGGAGCCACTGTACAAACCTGCATGTGGGAAAAATGGATGGAGAAACCCTGTTAGCAACTACAACAACACATATAAGCTAAGTGTCGTCGAGTTGGTGTCGACTCATGGTGGCCCTCTGGATAGTTGTCATAACCTGTGTTCGGTCTTCAGTCAGGCGGCTCATTGTTGATAGAGTGGCATCCATAGCTGCTGATATTGTATCGATCCATCTCATTGCTGGCCTTTCTCTTTTGGTTGACCTTCAACCTTGCCAAGCATGATGTCTCTCTCTAATGATCTCTGTCTTTGCATGATGTGTCCAAAGTATGAAAGTCAAAAGTCTTGTCATCTGAGCTTCTAAAGAAAGCTTAGGTTTGATCTCCTCTAATACTAACTGGTTTGTTCATTGAGCAGTCCATGGCATACATAGCATTCTTTGTCAGCACCATAATTCAAAGGCACTGGTTTTCTTCCTATCACGGTCCAATTTTCATATCCATATGACATAATTGAAAATAACATGACTTGGACAACTCAAATCTTTGTATGGAGAGAGAAATCTCTGCTCTTGAGAATCTTGCCTAGGTCCTTCATAGCCATTCTGCCAAGAGCAATGCATCATCTGATTTCTTGACTGCTTGTTGATCCAAGTAGGCTAAAGTTGTCCACTATTTCAATTTCTTCTCCATAAACGATGAACTTTGATTCTGCAACTTGTCAGGATCTTTGTCTTCTTTACATTAAGGTGCAGGCCCATTTTAAGACTATGTTCCTTGATCTTGAGAAGCAAATGTTTCAAATCGTCTTCACTTTCAGCCAGTAATGTGGCATCAGCAGCATAGCGAAGGATGGTGATGAGTATTCCACCAATCTTCACACCTCTGTTGTCTTCATACAATCCTGCTTCTCTGATGATTTGTTCTACATATAAATTAAACAGGTAGGGGGGAAATGTGGAACCTTGTCATACACCTTTGCTAATTTTAAACCATTTTGTTTTGCCTTGTTCTGTTCGAACTGCTGTTTCTTGATCAATGTGAAGCTTATGCAAGTGACTTTGTGTAAATCATGAGAAACTCTGGTCCACATTAAGAGACATGGGTATATCAGAAATATCAGGTATTCTTAATGTGGCCCAGAGTTTCTCTTATTTACACAGTCAAAAGCCTTGCTGTAGTCAGTAAAACTTACATGTGTAAGTTCTGCCATTTCACAAAGTGCACATGTAAATGTGGGATCTTACACATGTATCTCAGCCATTTTGGAAACCTAGACATATAGGGTATGTTTACTAAACATTCTTAACGTCGCAGCAGTGGTATTATCATGCAATAAGTGACGTTATCACGCGATAACGCGGCGGCAGCATTAAGGCACACTAACGCTGTGAAATCCAGGTCTGAAGGGTGGAGTAAGGCTTTTCATGTTACTGTCCTCATCTCTACCACCTCCACTGGGAGAATAGAAACAGAAACATTATGACAGAAAAAGACCACATGGCCTATCTAGTCTGTCCTTTCATATCAACAACTACAACAGTCCACTTTTTACTTTTAGAGATCCTCTGTGTTGGTCCCATGCTTTTTTGAATTCAGTTACTGTCCTCATCTCTACCACCTCCACTGGGAGAATATCTGGCCTAATTTGGCCAGATACAGTAGATGCTGACTAAAAGTTTGCAATCTGGATAGATGTCAGAAGTTATCTGGTTAGCAGTGACACCACCCAGGCCTCGCCTCTGAATGCTCCTGCTGGGAGGTCTATGGGGATATTCAGCGGCACTATGCGAATATTGCAGTCAGTAGCCTCCTCACTAAGGGTTCTGATTATCAACCCCATTGTGTTTATAAAATATGCTGAAAATGCCTTTTTTTGACTTCTTATCTAGGCATCCACCGACATCTCCATAAACATGTATATACAGAGGATTATAGGCTGGCAAATGGCTATCCCTGCTTGCTGGCACTGATGCCTACTGCCAGCTGGATGTGCCCACAGTTTTACAAGAGACATTATTTTCTTATTACCACAATCACTCATTTGTCAACCATTTGGATATTGCTATATCATATGAAAAAATAGCCCAGGGAGCTTTTAAATTCTTTTTTTATACTTTTAGATCTTAATACAAGATAATCATCCTTTTGCGAAGAGAAATTAGCACACAGCTGATGTAGATATCACTATATTATAAAGCTAATAACACAAATAAATGTTCTAATTCCTTACTAGCTCACTATTGGAAGAGGAGATCCCACCCACCATATTGACAAAAGTCCAATAAAAATGTAAAATTCACAGAATTTGAATAGTAAATAAGCAAGTGGGGAAAGGATGGATAACATCAACATACACTGCTCAGATCTAAGGCTAAGGAGTATGTTTACTAAAACGTCTTAACGTCGCAGCGGTGGTATTATCGCGCGATAAGTGACATTATTGCGCGATAACATCACTTATCGCGCGATAATGCGGTGGCGGCGTTAAGGCAAACTAACGCTGTGAAATCTGGGTCTGAAGGGTGGAGTAAGGCTTCCCAGAGGGCGGAGAGAAGGGGTCAATTGGCGGAGAGTGGGCAGAGAGAGGCTCCAGGCACACTAATGCTGTGAAATCTGGGTCTGAACACTAACGCCAGTGAAACCCTCCCGTTTAGGCACATTTGCAGGAAAGAGAAACCATTTCAGTCAGCAATGTGCAGCAAAGGCAGGGAAACCTAGAAAAGTGATAGCTGTGATACATGTGCAGGGACCAAAAAGGCAAATAAACATATAAAATGACCAGGACCACATTTAAAATCCCAATAACCAAGATGGCCAATAGTGATATTAATGATAAACATAAAGAAACACTACTGACAAACTTAAGATATCATGTTTGGAAGGATCTATGCTCTGTCCCCCTACAAAGTGAATGATCCCACATTGAAATAGAGTTGATCAGGATTTGTGTCGTTTAGATTGGGCAGGTTTGTTATGGCGTGCACATGTGCAGCAACAGCAGAGTGGGCACGTAGGAAAGGGCAACTGTACTGATGCTGTAAATGGGATCAGGGGGCTGCAGGCGGCATATGCTATGGTCCAGCAGGGGCACAGTGCGGACTAGGCAGATGCCTAGGTGGCATATAGGAATGCCGAAACTGTAAAGCAGCAAGACAGCAAATGATGAAGGTCCAACATGGGCACGAGTGTGTGTCTCACAGTGTCACAGGGGAGATTACACAGCAGGTACCCCCAAGGGCGCATAACATTGGCAGACGGTGCCAGGGGGAACCGCACATGTCCATGTAGGCACCCCTACCCGAGAACCCACACCATAGGCAGCTGCCTACTGGATGGCCTGGGACTGTGCACCACCAGCACCACCGGCATAATGGCATGGCAGCATGGTGGCGGATGGGTGCTGGTGGCGGAGGGGGCAGTGGCATCTGCCAACAGCAGACCATGGCCTAGCTCCGTTTAGGTGGGTGCCGTGCACTGCAACAGACAGGGTCTGTCAGACAAACAGTCATGGTATCCCCAGCGAATGATCTGTCCCTGTGGCAACAGTGTGGTGCAGTACACACAGCCAGTGTGTTCAGGAGCAGAAAGTCACAAGTTCAAGTCCCAGCTATGGCTCCTGCCAACCCTGTCCCCATACTTTACCCAGTACCAAACCATGGTACTAAAGACAGAACCTTTATTGCAGATAAAATAAACATGCCTGAAACGTCTATATTCTACCCTACAGAGCACAGACACCATAAACATGTGCAATCCCTAGAGCAGAGTTTCCCAACTGCAGTCCTGGAGGGCCAAACACCATTCAGGTTTCATGCTGACCCTAATATATATGCCTGTTCTGCATTTGTATGCACCGCCCCCATTGTATGCAAATGTATCTCATGCATATTCATTAGGGACAGCATGAAAACCTGAACAGTGTTTGGCCCACCAGGCCTGGAGTTGGGAACCTCTGCCCTAGAGCAGCGGCCAACAGGGGCATAAACTACCACACCCACAGGCTCCACTTTCCAAAGCCTCATGGAGAGTCAGGCTGCTGGGCCCTGCGCGGAGCAGCATCTCCCAATACTGGCACCTGCATACCTTAGCAATGCCGTCCTAAACTTGGGAACACGTTCCACATATATCAAGAGGTTGCAATGATTAATGTCAGCTAACAAATCCTAAGTTAAATACAATTCGTTGATAGAGATTCATCATAGCAACCTTTCTGATATCTGTGGAGTGTGTTTCAGTTATTGATTCTGACAGTGTTTACCACCCCGGGAAGTGACCCTAACAGTAGTGAGTACCATAGCAATGCCTGCACTGTGCCCAGGACTGGTATGGTGGCCAGGGCTGCCACAAACCTCTATATTTGCACAATGCTGGCATAGGTGTGGGAGTGTGTGTCTGCCTATCCAGTGTGTTGTGGCTGCCTATACCTTACTGAGCCCACATTGCTTGCACTGTTTCCAGTGTTAGCCTGCCAATGTGCATAATGAGGAGCAAGGTACTGTGAGTATGGCCCAGACAGGGTGGCATGGGCAGGATGCATTTGCACAGGGTATAGGGCAATGGCTGGGACATTGTAGTGCCCAACCACCACCTGCATGGACAGGGTGGCCACAGCATGTCCTGCTGGGAGGTCACTCTCACCCTGCCTGAGCAGTGACCATGGCATGGCTAGGTTCCCCCATAGTGCTATACAGCATTTCTCTCAAGTGATATTTATGGGTTCTCTTTTCTGGGGCCCAATCACTGATATACCTGTGTGGTGTGTGTGCTGACAACCCAGTTTTGGGTGCACACAGTTCCTCCAGGAACATGCACTATGTACTAGCTAGCAGACTGTCTGCAGTTAGCATCTGTATGGCTGCACCACATTGCAGGGTGCAGCAGGTGCACACTGACTGCCCTCTGCTGGTGAATGTCAGATTGTAGTGGGGGGCAGCTGAGCTGACTGGGCCCACTACCTATCTGTCAGTGGCCCTATCCCAAGTGCAGATCTTCAGCAGCTGTCTGTTTGCCACCAGGACTGGGGTTGCTGGACCCACAGCCTGTCCTCGTGTACCTCCACTGCCCCCCTTTCAAAGGGTGAGAGTGCGGGTCTGTTGGGGGCAGTTCATGTCCCCCACCTTGACCCAGAGAGGGCGGTTTGCTAAGTACATTGTCGCCATGTGAGCCCTGACACACCCCTGCTCCCTAAACAGGTGACCAAAGCAAGCACAGTGGATATGCACTATGTTGTGTGCATCATGGTCCACAAGGGCCAGGCATGACTGGCAATTACAAATGGACACAGAGACCTCCTAAAGGTGTCTGCAACAAATACCTGTCACACACTGGCACTGATGGAGACCTGCAGCACAGCCCAACTCAACCAACCCGGGTACTGTGGACCTGGTGCTGGCCACTCCACCTCACCCTCAGGGTGAGCACAGAACACGCACATTGGCATGGCCTGTGGGTACTCTGTGCCAGTAACACGCACGGTCATTCCCCCCTACCAAGCTGACGTGCTGTAGAGGTGCATAACCCATCTGGTGAGCAGATGTAGACTGCTGTTCTGCATGTGAATTGCATTATGGGTACTGTTGGTTCTATCCTATCCTGGTAGCCACAGCAGACAGTTTTATGGTGACGTGCACTCTTTCTGTAGCCAGCCATTGGTATGATAACTCCCATAGTGATGTAACACAATGGTTAATGCTATGGTTTCAGTAGCAGAGGTCATGGGTTTGATTCCTCTCTGTTCCCCTTTTTTTATGGCTGTCCTACACCTTTGATTTAATTAGTGGAGGAGGGATAGTAAGGAAATCCACAGTACTACCTTTTAACTTTCGAAAGGGAGACTATGATAAAATGAGGAAAAAACAGTTAAGAAAAAACTAAAAGGAGCAGTTGCAAAGGTTAAAGACGTACATCAGGCTTGGCTGTTGTTGAAAAATACTATCTTGGATGCCCAGACCAGCTGTATTCCACGCTTTAAGAAAAGTGGAAGGAAGTCCAAAAACCTTCCAGCAGGGTTTAAAGGTGAGGTCAGAGAGGCTGTTGTTGCCAAAAAAGCATCTTTCAGGAAATGGAAAAAAGAGCCAAACGACAAAACCTGGAAACAGCACAAGTACTGGCAAGTCAAATGCAAGGCATTGATAAGGCAGGCAAAGGGAGAATTTGAGAAGAAGCTTGCTGCGGAAGCAAAAACACGAAGTAAAGACCTTTTCAAGTACATTCGTAGCAAAAAGCCTGTGAGAGAGTCAGTTGGTCCATTAGATGATAAAGGGGTTAAAGGAGCACTAAGAGGCGACAAGGCGATAGCAGAGAGACTGAATGAATTCTTTGCTTCAGTCTTTACTGAGGAAGATGTAGGGATGTTACCCATGACTGAAGTGGTATTTAAAGGTGCGGAAGAATTGAAGGAAATATTGATACATCGGGAAGATGTATTACAACTATTAGATAAACTGAAGAGAAGCAAATCACCTGGGCCGGATGGTATACATCCAAGGGTGTTGAAAGAACTGAAATATGAGATTGCAGACCTGCTATTAGTAATCTGTGAACTATCATTAAAATCATCTCTAATACCTGAAGATTGGAGGATCGCCAATGTAACACCAATTTTTAAAAAGGGTTCCAGGGGTGATCCGGGAAACTACAGACCGGTGAGCCTGACATCAGTACTAGGAAAAGTGGTAGAAACCATCATAAAGAATAAAATTACTCAGCATGTAGATAGTCATGGCCTAATGGGAGACAGTCAACATGGCTTTAGACAAGGAAGATCTTGTCTTACTAATCTATTATGTTTTTTTGAAAGTGCGAATAAACAGGTAGACAAAGGTGAGTCAGTTGATATAGTGTATCTGGACTTTCAGAAAGCCTTTGACAAGGTCCCTCATTAGAGACTTTTGGCAAAACTAAAGAGTCATGGGATAGGAGGCAGTGTACTACTGTGGATCAGGAACTGGTTAAAATATAGAAAGCAGAGGGTTGGGCTAAATGGCCAAATTTTCCCAATGGAGAAAGGTGAATAGTGGTGTAGCCAGGGCCGGATTTACCTATACGCCATGTACGCCATGGCGTAGGGCCCACAGCTGGCAAGGGCCCACCCGGGGCCGGCCCACAGCTGGCAAGGGCCCACCTGGGGCCGGCCCACACACCGCAGGGCTTCAGAGGGAGCAGGGTAAGCTCGCGCGAGGCCCCGGCTCCCTCTGTACAGCCGCCAGAGTGAAGAGCCTTTTCCTTCACGCTGGTGGCTGTATCTGTAAAGCCGCAATTGCTGGGAAAGGTTAAAGGCAATGCCCTTTAACCTTTCCCAGCATTCGCGGCTTCACAGATACAGCCGCCAGCGTGAAGGAAAAGGCTCGTCACGCTGGCGGCTGTACAGAGGGAGCCGGGGCCTCGCGCGAGCTTACCCGGCTCCCTCTGAAGCCTCTCAGACAGCCGCGGTGCTGGTCGGGGGGGGCCAAGGACTGCATGGGCTGTGATTGGGGGGGGGACCTGGACCGGAAAAGGGCTAGGGGGGTGGGACGTGGACTGGAAAGAAATGGGCTGTGATATGGGGGGGGGGGGGGAACCGGAACGGTAAAAGGGCGAGGGGGGGGGGACGTGGAGTGGACAGGGGTGGTGAAGGGGGGGGACCTGAACTGTAAAAGGGCTATGGGGGGGGGGGACATGAACTGTAAAAGGGCTATGGGGGGGGGGGACATGGACTGGAAATGGGTTGTGTTGGGGAGGGGGACCTGGACCGGAAAAGGGCTATGGGGGGGGGGGGGGGACTTGGAAGGGAAATGGGTTGTGAGGGGGGGGGGGCCCGGGACTGGAAATGGGTTGTGATGGGGAGGGGGACCTGGACCGGAAAAGGGCTATGGGGGGGGGGGACTTGGACTGGAAATGGGCTGTGATGGGGGGGGGGACCTGGACCGGAAAAGGGCTATGGGGGGGGGTAACGTGGACTGCAAATGGGCTGTGATGGTGGGGGGGGGGAACTAGGACTGCAAATGGGCTGTGATGGTGCAGGGGGACTCGGACTGCAAATGGGATGTGATGGTGGGGGCTAGGACTGGAAATGGCCTGTGATGTGAAGGCTAGCACTGGAAATGGGCTGATGAAGAGCTAGAATAGGACTGGAAATGGGCTGATGTGGGGCATGGGAGAATGGGACTAGAAGGGAGTGGATGCTGGGTGGGTCTAGAACTATAAGGGAACTGATTTTGGGGGAGGACTAGAATGGATGGGGAATGAGAATGGAGAGGGGAAAAATATTTTGTGTGGAAGAAAAGTCTATGATGGGCTGGGTATTGGGAGAGTAAGAGGAGCTTGAAAATGGAAGGGTGAAATTTAAATGGATGATAAAGGAATAAGGAAAGAATTGGGGGAAAGAGCAAAAGGGAAACAATCAGTATGTTAAAGCAGAAATAGAGAGAGAATGGAAAACATCTAAAAGAGAAGAAAGGACAAATGGATAGCTCGCAGAAGACACGAAGAAACCAGAAGAAAGTGACTGGAGCAATTGCAACTGAAAAAATGCCCAAACAGAAGGTAGAAAAATACTTTTTATTTTGAATTTATTAACTGGAATATGTCTTTTTTAATGTATTTCTTGAATTCCGATGCTGATTTTGTCCCTATTGCCTCTTTATGTCAGGCAATTCTATACATCTATTGCCATTTCTGTTTTGGTAAGTTGATCTCGTTTTTATTTTTTCTGGGGGCCCACAATTTTTGTTGGCGTAGGGCCTCACTCAAATTAAATCCGGCCCTGGGTGTACCCCAGGGATCTGTACTGGGTCCACTGCTTTTTGACATATTCATAAATGACCTTGAAAGTGGAATAACGAGTGAGGTTATCAAATTTGCAGATGACACAAAACTATTTAAAGTTGTTAAAACCCAAGAGGATTGTGGAAAATTGCAAGAGGATCTTGATAAATTGGAAGACTGGGCATCAAAATGGCAGATGAAATTTTATGTGGACAAGTGCAAAGTTATGCACCTAGGGAAGAACAACCCAAACTATAACCATGCAAGGTTCCACATTAGGAACCACCACCCAGGAAAAAGATTTAGGCATCATTGTGGCTAACATGTTAAAACCCTCGGCCCAGTGTGCAGCGGCAGCCAAGAGAGCAAATAGAATGCTAGGTATCATAAGGAAAGGAACGGAAAATAAAACAAAAGATATTATAATGCCTCTATATCATTCCATGGTGAGACCGCACCTTGAATATTGTGTGCAATTCTGGTCGCCGTATCTTGAAAAGGATATAGCGTTATTAGAAAAGGTTCAGAAAAGAGCCACCAAAATGGTAGAGGGGATGGATGGATGCTCCTATGAAGAAAGGCTAAAAAGGTTAGGGCTCTTTAACCTGGAAAAGAGATGGCTGAGTGGAGATATGATAGAAGTCTATAAATTAATGAACGGATTGGAACGGGTAAACGTAGATCGATTGTTTACGTCATCAGTTATCAGAATATAGAAAGACTAGGAGGCATGCAATGAAGCTACAGGGTAAACTATTTAAGACTAAAAAGAAAATATTTTTTCACTCAACGTGTAATCAAACTCTGGAATTTGTTACCGGAGGATGTAGTAAAGGCTGTTAGTGTAGCCGGGTTTAAAAAAGGTTTGGACAAGTTCCTGGAGGAAAGGTCCATAAACCATTATTAAGAAGGGACCCAGGATATCAATGCTTGACCCAGTATGAGCATTGCGGAACCTGTGTCTTTTGGGGAAACTGCTAGGTACGAATGACCTAAATTGGCTACTGTTGGAAACAGGATACTGAGCTTGATGGACCTTGGTCTGACCCAGTATGGCATATCTTATGTTCTTATATTCAGATTATGGGTCAGGCTGCATGGAAAGGCGTTTTTTGGTGGTGGCCGGTAATCACGGCTCTTGAATGGATCTGCGGTGCCATGGTGATGGGATGCTATGGCACTGCGGCTCCTTTCAGGATCCTGGCTGAGTTAACCAGGTAGCTGCCAGACATGCAGTCGATCAGAATTGGGGCCCGGCCTGCCCGTCCAGGCCAGCAGACCCGATTCTAATCCCGCGGGCACGTCTAGCCCCCGCAGGATCAGAATTGGGTGCTACCACTGCACGCCCCAATTTTGACAGGCCAGACATCTACAAAAGAATTAGCCCCTAAGTCTATACATGTAAATGCTACCTGTTAACTACTGCTGCTGCTATCTTTTTCTAATTTCAGTATGGAGGGGTAAATAAGCAACAAGGAATTAAGAAGGGTAATACCCTTAATCCTCCCTGTTAATCTGACCAAAACAAGCACTTTTAAACCTATATGGAATAGGTATAAATCCCGACTTAGACAATTTTGGACATACAAGTGTATTCCCCATATGAAATTGGGAATACAAATGTAGACTATTGACTTGAGAAGAGGGGTGATAAGTCACTGGCAGGAAATTTTTATTTCACAGTTTTTATAGACTGCTTTTTCTATGATCACAGCAGTTTACATTAAACATTAATCATTACATCTAGAAGATGATAAATAGATTGTTGGGGATTACATTAACTATTTAACCACATGAATTTACAATTTACATGTTGATGACACAATTGAAGAGAGAAAACATAATAACGAGAGAAAGTGAAAATGTGACTAAATCTAAATATAGTTAGTCCTTACATGAGTAAATGAGTTTTGATACTAGGTTTGGCTGTGAAAACTGGGTTATGTTAAATAGGTTATGAACAGAGAGTGATTACAATCAGGTGGTATAAGTCCTTTTAGGACTTTTTCATGCTTGTCTGTTTAGGTTTCATTTCCAAAGTGTTCTTTAAACAGAAGGATTTTCAATACCTTACTAAATGTTGTAAGGTCTGGTATAGCTCCAGTTTTGTCCGGAAGAGCATATAAGATGCATATAAGGAAAATGTACGTGTGTATGTTGTTTGGTTGCTCTTGGTTCTTTCGAGAGGATAAATGTATTTTGTGTACAATTCTTCTGAGTGTGTTATTTGGTGTTTTTTGCAGGACAGACTATCATACTGTGAGGTTAGATTATGTGAAATTTTGAAGATGGTTACCAGGACTTTGTATTTACCTCAGCTTTGTAGAGGAAGCCAATTAGCTGTGCAGCTGAGTTTTGAACAGATTGAAGTGGTGAGAGATTATTTAGAGGAAGACCAGTGAGGAGTGGGTTGCAGTAGTCTAGACAGGAGATGACTAGAGAGTGGATAAGGGCCTTAGTAGTGTATTCAGAACGGAAGGAACAGATTTTGCTGGCGTTACAGAGAAAGAAACAATGGGTTTTGTTTTAGCTCTCTGTTGGATGTGTGTGGAGAAGAAGAGGGAGGCATCAAAGATGACCTCAAGTTTGCGAGCTGAGGAAACAGGGAGGAGTAGAGTGTTGGCCATAGAAATAGAGAAAGGAGGAAGGGGGGAGATAGGTTTAAGGGGAAAGATAAAGCTCAGTTTAGGCCACAATCAGTTTCAGATGATGGTGAGACATCCAGGCATTAATGTCAGATAAGCAGGCAGAAATGTGGACCTCAATTTCCGGAGAGATTTCAGGTGCAGAGAGGCAGATCTGAGAGTCAACAGCATAAAGATGGTACTGAAAACCATGGGAGGAGATGACTGAGCGCAGAGAGAGAAAAGGAGAGGTCCCAAGACATAGCCCTGGGGTACACCAAATGAAAGCGGGATGACAGTAGAGGAGGATCCACCAGAACATACACTAAAAGTGTGGTGGAAGAGATAAGAAGACAACCAGGACAGAAAAGACTCCCTAAATCCAAGTAACAGCAGGGTATCGAGGATAATGTGGTGATCAATAGCATTAAAACAACTACTACTACTTACCGTTTGTACAGCGCTGCAAGGCATACGCAGCGCTGTACAGACACATGTAAAAGGTGGTCCCTACTCCTCAGAGTTTACAATCTAGTCGAGACAGATAACACAACAGCTGAGGACAAGGACACATCTAGGGGAGTGGCAGGATCCAAAAGCAGACTCAAAGAGGTGAGTTTTCAGCCTGGATTTGAAAAGGGCCAGAGATGAAGCCTGATGCACAGATTCAGGTAGTTTGTTCCAGGCATAAGGAGCAGCAGGGTGGAAAGATCAAAGTCTGGAGTTGGCAGTAGAAGAGAAGGGCACAGATAGAAGGGATCTGCCAGAAGTGCGGAAGAGTGTAGGGAGAGATAAGAGAGGAAAGGTAGTGGGGAGCAGCAGAATAAGCACACTTATAGGTCAATAGGAGAAGTTTGAACTGGATATGGAAATGAATAAGGAGCCAGTGAAGTGACTTGAGAAGGAGGGGGGGGGGCGGTTATATGAGCATGTAGAGGCTGGTGGAAGATTAGCTGCGCAGCTGAGTTTTGAATAGATTGAAGGAGAGAGAGAGATTATTCAAAAGGAGAACAGCAAGGAGGAGGTTGCAATAGTCTAGACAGGAAGTGACTAAAGAGTAAATAAATGTCTTAGTAGTGTGTATAGAAAGGAAGGGATGAATTTTGCCAATGTTATAAAGAAAGAAGTGACAGGTTTTAGCTGTCTGTTGGATGTTTGCCGAGAAAGAGGTGTAGGGTCAAAGATGACTCCAAGGTTGCGAACTGAGGAAACAGGGAGAAGGGAGGAAGGGGGGAGGTGGGCTTAGGGGGAAAGATAAGGAGCTCAGTTTTGGCCATGTTCCATTTCAGATGGTGGTGAGACATCCAGGCAGCAATGTCGGATAAGCAGGCAGAGATCCAGGCCTGCATTCCTGGAGAGATTTCGGGCACATAAAGGTAAATTGGAAGACTGGGCATCCAAATGGCAGATGAAATTTAATGTGGACAAGTGCAAAGTTATGCACCTAGGAAAGAACAACCCACACTATAGTTACACGATGCAAGGCTCCACATTAGAAACCACCACCCAGGAAAAAGATTTAGGAGTCATTGTGGATAACATGTTAAAACCCTCCGCTCAGTGTGCAGCGGCGGCCAAGAAAGCAAATAGAATGCTAGGTATCATAAGGAAAGGGATGGAGAACAAAACAAAGGATATTATAATGCCTCTGTATCGCTCCATGGTACGACCGCACCTTGAATATTGTGTGCAATTCTGGTCACCGTATCTTAAAAAGGACATAGCGTTATTAGAAAAAGTACAGAGAAGAGCCACCAAATTGGTGAAGGGGATGGAAGGCTACTCCTATGAAGAGAGGCTAAGAAGGTTAGGGCTCTTTAGCCTGGAGAAGAGACGGCTGAGGGGAGATATGATAGAGGTCTATAAATTAATGAATGGAGTGGAACGGATAAACGTGGATCAATTGTTTACGCTATCAGAGTATAGAAAGACTAGGGGACATGTAATGAAGCTACAGGGTAAACTATTTAAGACAAATAAGAGAAAATATTTTTTCACTCAACGTGTAATCAAACTCTGGAATCTGTTACCGGAGGATGTAGTAAGGGCTGTTAGTATAGCTGGGTTTAAAAAAGGTTTGGACAAGTTCCTGGAGGAAAGGTCCATAAACCACTATTAAAAAGGGACCCAGGATATCAATGCTTGACCCAGTACAAGCATTGTGGAACCTGTGTCTTTTGGGGATATTGCTAGGTACGTATAACCTAGATTGGCCACTGTTGGAAACAGGATACTGGGCTTGATGGACCTCGGTCTGACCCAGTATGGCATGTCTTATGTTCTTAAGGTAGATCTGAGAGTCACCAGCATAAAGATGGTACTGAAAACCATGAGAGGGAACATGCACCAAGGGACCAAATGTAGAGAGAGAGAAAAGGAGAGGTTCTAAGACAGAGCCCTGAGGTACACCAACTGAAAGCAGGATGGCGGTAGAGGAGGAACCACCAGACCATAAACTAAAAGTGCAATGGGAAACATAAGAAGAAAATCAGAATGGAGCCCCTAAATCCAAGTGAGGACACGGTATCGAGGAGAAGGTGGTGATCAACAGTGTCAAAAGCAGCAGAACGGTCAAGAAGGATGAGAATTGATTAGAGGCCTTTGGATTTGGCAAGCAACAATTCGCTGGAGACTTTGGCAAGAGCTGTTTCTGTAGAATGTAGAGAATGAAAACCAGAAGGTCCAGAAGGTCTTGGGAGGAAAGAAAGTCAAGGCAGCAGTGGTGAACCGCTCGTTCAAGTAGTTTTGAAGCAAAGGGGAGGAGAGAGATAGATCGATAAATGGAAGGACAGGTAGGATCTAGTGAAGGCTTTTTGAGGAGAGTTGTAACCACAGCATGTTTGAAGGCCACAGGAATAGTTGCAGTGGATAGTGAAAGGTTAAGGATATGATGGATGGAAGGGATGATGGCAGAAGAGATAGAGCTTAGTAGATGGGACGGGATGGGATCAGAGGAGGAGGTAGTCAATTTGGAAGAGGAGAGATTTGCCATTTCCTCCTCAGTGATTTCAGAAAAAGAAGAAAGGGTGCCCGAAGGTGAGGGAAGGATTTGGGATTGAAGAGGGGGAAGATGAGGAGGAGGTGATCCTGCAGAGAATTCGAGGCTAAGCTTCTGGACTTTTTCATGGAAGGAGTCAGCCAAGGTCTGGGCAGACGGTGAAGGAAGGATTAGAGGAGCAGGGACTTTGAGGAGAGAGCTGAGCAGAGCAAAGAGATGGTGAGGGTCAGAGGAAAGAGAGTTAGCCAGATGGACATGGTACTTTTCCTTGGCAAGTGCTCTGGCCGACTGGAAGGAGGTGAGCATGAATTTGAAATGTTAAGTAGTCAGCAAGAGTACGTGATTTAAGCATTCAGCTGAGCGGGCACAGGAAAATAGGTAGCGGGTTGTCGAGGACAGCCAGGGTTGAGGTACGGTATGCCTCACAGGTGTGGAATGGGAGGAGCAAGTGCATCCAGAGCACAGAAGAGAATAGTGTTATAGGAGGGCTCAGATGACATGGTGGAGGAAAGAGGTGATAAGACAGCAGTGGAGAGAGCTGAAGTGTCAACACTGTGAAGATTCATTAGTATGTTGGTGGAGATTGGGCAAGACCAAGATGGGGGATGGTTGAGGATGAAAGTTAGCAGGTGATGGTCAGATAAGGGCAGAACTGAGGTGGAGAAGTTTGTGGGTGAGCAGTTGGAGGAGAAAACAAGGTCAAGGCAGTGGCCATGCTTGTGAGTAGGAGTGGTAGAGCACAAATGAAGGTTGAATGAGGAGGTTAGGGAAAGGAGCTTTAAGACAGAAGGGTCAGAAGGGTTATTAATGTGAATGTTAAAATCTCCAAGAATAAGGGAAGGGGATGATGCATCCAGAAAAGAGGAGAGCCAGGATTCGAAGTCTGTGAGAAAGGTAGAGGTGGACTTGTTGGGAGGTCGATAAATGACAACTACCCAGAGAGAGAGTGGAGAAAATAGATGGATGGCATGGACTTCAAAGGAAGCAAAGGAATTAGATTAAAAGCAGCAGAAAAGTCAAGAAGGTGAGGAACAAGTCATTGGAGACTTTGGCAAGAGCCATTCAGTAGAAAGTAGTGGATAAGTAATTGTAAAAGCCTTGGTCCTAGGTAAAGACTGAATGGCACCTTTACGGATGAAGACAGCAAAAAGACCCAGCCCTGCTGACCATAAAGAATAAAAAGGTGCCATGAAATGAAGAATCTTAAAGATAATCACTAATGTTAAATTACGCACTTAAGCAGTAGGCCCATTAAGAATAATGGGGCTTTGTTATAACACAAGTTAATAAATGAGGCAATGGAAAGTGAAGTGATTTGCCCAATGTGTCAAGGAGCAGCAGTAGGATTTGACCCTGGCTTCCTTGGGTCTCAGCTCATTGCTGTAAGCACTACATTACTTCTCAGTGTAGGCTTTGGAGGTCCTGACTACCTTTCCTACTGTCCTTACTCTTTCAAAATAATTTTCAGAGTTGTCCTCATTCTGGAAATACTTCTACCTTTTGAATGGACATTCTTGCCTTTGTCTCTTCAGTTTTTTCAGGTAGAAAATAATTTTCTCATGTTATTTATTGAATCGTTTGGCCTTCAGACAATAATATCAATTAATACAGAATATGCATATTTGATGTGCAGTTTAAAGGTGTCCCAGTGGAGGAGCTGGGTAGTGGCACGAGCAGGTATAGTTAGCTTGGAGACACTAGTTTTATTCTCCCCATCTAACAATCTCGTCGGGTAAACTGCTTCTGTTTTTTTTTTTTTTTTAAATTAAGATTTTAATCAAAATACATACACAACGGGACCGATTCCACTTTAGACATACCGGCCCTCTGTGCACCCAGTCGGAACTGGACGCACAGAGTGAGCTGGGATTCTGATCCTGCGGGACATGTCTAGCCCCATGGGATCAGAATCACGTCCAGGCCAGTACATGCAGGCCGGGACCCCGATTCAGGTCAGCCTGCATGTACAGGCATTCCCCAACTAACTCAGGGCGTTTGAATGGAGCCATGGTGCCATGGTGTCCAGTTGCCATGACATCGTGGATCTAATCAAAAGCCGCAATCCCCAGCCGCCGGACCAAAATGTTCATTCCCTGCAGCCCAACCCCTGATCTAGTCTCCCAAGGCCAGGGTCGGGCTGCGGGGAATTTCCTCTGCCCCCTCTCGCCTCTTTTGAGCCCCGGGCCTGCCTGATCCACCCTACTAGTTGAGTGGAGGAGTGGCCTAGTGGTTGGGGCAAGGTACTTCAGGCCGGAAGGTCGGGGGTTCAAATCCCACTAGAGGACAGCCACCTTGGGCCGGAAGGACTGGGGTTTCTAGTCCCACAGGTGCTCCTTGTGGTCTTGGGCAAGCCACTTAACCCTCCATAGCCCATGTTCCCTGTAAAATAGTAATCTCCAAGTTATAATGCCCTGTTCAATGTAATTTCAGTTTGTTCAATGTAAACCGCACTGATGCAGAATAGCGCGGTATATAAGAGAATGTAAATAAAAAATAAATAAAATAAACCTATTGCACTTCACAGGTGGATTAAGTTCCCCGTTCAGGCAGCCGGCCCCAGACATACAGGATCGACATTGGAATCGGCCCTGTACATCCAGGGCCGCCGACTGCCCACTGCCCGCCCTAACTCTTCCCCCTCACCACCCCTTTCCTGCCCCAGTCTAACTTCCCCGTACAATGTGCAGGGAGGCTAGCTGGGGTCAAAAAAGGGGCCGAATGGCGGGGATGGACTTCCCAACAGGTTGTCCATCCCTGCTATTCACACCTCAGAATGACCCTGAATGTATATCAGAAAAGCTTAACTTGCTACCATTAGAAATAAGGAAAATATGCAAACACCCCCCCCCCAAAAAAAAACAGCCCCCATCATGAGAGAGAAGCAGAAGAAAACACATATATTAATACCTAGAACTACCCAAGTCAAAAACAGGACAAGAGTATATACAAATCCCCAAGTATCCATACTAACACACTGATTTGTCTTGAAGAAAGTTTTCCAAATTGAAAACATCTGTGAAAACAAACTTATTTCCAGCATAGGTAAGCACATACGTACTTTCTGGGGAAACGGAGATAGAATATGGATCCGATAGCCATGGCCTTAGACCGCAACTGCAAGAAAGCCTTCCTATGCAATTGCGTAGGCTTTGCAACATCTGGAAAAATGTTTATTGGCTGGCCACAAAAGGGAAGAGACTTTTTTTAAAAAGTATAATTTCAAGACAGCAGTCTTATCAGCCTCTGATCCAAAAGTGACCAGCAGAGTTGCCTTCTCAGACACAATGTCCTATAAGGACTCAAGAAAAGCGGTCAAATCAAGGCTGTCCAGAGAGGCGATGCAATCCAACCCCTCTCCTTCGGCCACTTGTACCCAAGTCCCCTTGGAACATGAAATAACTTAGAAATAACTAGCGCATCAACATTACTAAACAACAAAATTTCTTTCAAATACTTTTTCAGCAGCTCAATGGAGGGCAGAAGCTGTATCACAGGAAAATTCAGGGCCACAAATTCCTTGACCTTAATTGATTCTCCATTGCCTCTAGTTTGGTATGAATAACCAAACTATCCTTAACTACTGCCCCCACTAGAGACTGCAATGAGGGCTGAGAGCCCTCAAGTTTCATTACACAAGACTCTAAAGAGGAAATTAGAGTCCTGCTGTTTAAATTTGTCCACAGACTCTTTGGGAAAACTTGCACAATTGACCCATATTCCCAGTCGATATCGATACCACTCTTGATAGCTTACCCCAAACATCCATCAAGGAAACCTCAGTGGAGGGGTCCAAGGGCACAACTAAACGTGAAGATAGTGATGCAAGAAAAACTGCCTTGGGGTACCAAACACTAGCTGGGGAGCTCGAGAGGGAGGGGAATTGCATAGAGTGCTTGTTTGCAGGTGGAGAAGAAGTGGCTCTCTGAGAACCACTACTAGCATCCGAAGCAGACAAGCCTATCATAGAAGAAGGATGGGGTGGAGGTGTAGGCCAACCGGAACTCAAGGAGGTTTCAGTATCCAAAGTATTATTCATGGTTGTAGAAAGAGGCAAAGTAACAGGCTGCACATGAAGGTCCATAGGCCTCTTGACCAGGCCTGCTCCTCCAGCACCTCCCAATGCCTTCTTCTTCACCTTCCGCTTACCTTGAACAATTCAGGTGCTCCTTTGTGCTCAGAAGGGGCTCAAAAGGTGCAGAATGTGCCCTTTTGGTCACCCCCCTTCGGTCACGTGCCTACAGTCATATGCCTGTGGCCACATCCCATTGGAAAACAGAGCTTTTACCTCCCAGGCTGATCACAGGAGGGAGGAGCATTCTTACAGCTGGTCTCCACAGGGATGCAATCACTAGAGATGGTAAAGCAAGGAAAGCACACAGTCTCTCTCCAAACACACTGCAGGAGAACTAAGCTTTTACCTTTGATGTTGATCACGGAGGGGGGGGGGGGGGGACGCAATCTTACAGCTAGTCTCTGCAGGGGTGCAATTGCTAGAGATGGTAAAGCAGCAAAAGCACGTCTCTTTCCAAACAACTCTCCAGACTGCTTCTGTTGAAATACAGCTTGCAAGGTGCTGAGGCAGAGACAGAGTCACTATTTAAATTTTACTCATGCAGGACTGTTCATAATGATCGTACTACATGAACATTTTAACTGGCATTAGCCATCTAAAAGGAGTGCTTCACATCTTGCTAGTTCATTTTCCTTCTGATAGAAAAATGTCCAGTATTTTGCATGTCACAAATCTTGTTTTCAGCAGCTTGCATTAGTTTGATGTCAATATAATTTTGTACAATCCAACCATGAATTTATGAACTGAAGGGACAGTTATGCAGAGCTTGAAGAAGCAAAGGATATGTTTGCACCTATGAGAAGTTAGGCATACTAGAACGGTCACTTGCCTTTAGTGTCCCTGGGGATTACAGAGTAAAACTCAGAATGCATCCTTGCAAAATCAACTGTCTCTGGAAAAAAATTAGGGTCATTTTTATAACAGGAAGAAAGTAGGTGCCTATTTTATAAAGACACATAGATGCCTATGACCCTCCCCCCTCCCTAAAGGTGCTGAATAATGTAGAATCAAAGGTAAATGGTCACTGTATACTGCTGGAGAGGTGGCTGCTGGGGAGGTCAGATGAGGGACAGCACTAAAAGAGCAGCCTGCAGTAACAGTCGCTGGGCTAGCAGAACTGGAATGTAAACATTTAGGGAGGATAAGCAAATCACTGCCTGTGCTGAAGGAGCAAGAGTAATATTTGCTCACATTTATAACTAATATTAAGATTTAACTTTATCTTTATCTTTACTTTTATTTGCAAGGCTTGATATACCGCTCGTGCATAAGCGTCAGAGCGGTGTACAATAAAAAATCTATAGGGAATAGCATAGGGGAATAAAGTGCACATGGTAGACTGGGGTTAGAAAATAAAAACTGGGGCTAGTGGAAACTGCTCCCCTAAGAGAAACAGTATCACTTGGCACTGGCACCCACAGTCCTGTGCAGAAAAGAACTTGGAGAACAGTTACCTCGGATTTAGAGGCATTAGGCAGCTTTATCTAAAATAATTTAACCCTCATCTGAGAGGGGAGGAGGAAACTCCCCCTTCTCTGCAGGCCCTCCTCCTGAGGATGGGCTGCAAAATCTCCTGGGAGCCTAGACAGGCTCGTAGTGAAGATGCCAGCAGAGAGCCTCCTCAGACCCAGTCGGGGGTAGGAGTGAAAATTTATTTATTTATTTAACGTTCTTATATACCGCACTTTCTCATCAGCGCGGTTTACAGTAAACATAAAGTGCTCACAGATAGCAACAGGCTGTCGTGAGTTTACATGTAACAGGAGATCTAACAGGATTCAACTTAGGAAAACCTTGTACATCTTAATTATTCAACTATATACAATGGTAACTTTCTTGTGGGGTGGATGATCGCCTCCTAACCCAGGGAGTGGAGATGGCAGCAGAGAGACTCTGGAGAGCCTAATCCAGGCTTGGGAGTCCAATGGTGGGTCAGCTCAAGAGTAAGCAGCAGAGAATCCAGGAACCACAAGGCCCAGGAAGGGCCCAGCAGCAGATCAGCTCATTGGGGAGCTGCAGCGGCAGAGAATGAGCTCATGAGGGAGCTACAGTGGTGGATCAGCTCCAGGGGGAGCTGCAGCAGAGAAACAACTCCAGAAGAGCTACAGCGGTGGATCAGATCAGCTCCATGGGGAGCTGTGGTGGTAAAATCAGCTCCATAGAGAGATGCAGCGGCAGAATCACCTCCAGAGAGAGCTGCAGTGCCACACAGTCCACTTTGGACTAGGAGCCAGAAGACCCTGAGAGGTCCAGTGGCAGATCAGCTCAAGGGAGAGCTGCAACAGTTGTTCTGGAGAGGGCAGAAGTATAAAACTCTCTCCAGATCAGAGGAGAGCTTGGAGAAGGCAGAGCCAAGGCTACAGCCTTAGCAACTGGATAGAACTACAAATCCTCCCTTTCGCAAACAGCCACCAGTCCAAAGCTCCAGCAGTGGGTGAGACTTGGGGCTGGGGGGCAAAGGGGGAGGGAGAGGAGTTAGGAGACAGGTTAGTAAAGTTAAATCCATAAGCTTCAAAGGTTTCAGTGGATTGTTTGAACTGCCTTATCTCTTATCCTGTATTGCTATTCACCTTACTTGCTTGAACCTTTTATCATATTACAAGCTGTACATACTGCATTATTTTATCACAATACTTAGAAACATAGAAAAATGATGACAGAAAAAGACCACATAGCCTATCTAATCTGTCCTTCCATTATCAACCACTACAACAGTTCCCTTTTTTTTCCTTTAGAGATCCTCTGTGTTTGTCCCATGCTTTTTTGAAATCAAATACCGTCCTCATCTCTACCAACTCCATTGGGAGACTATTCCACGGATCCACCGCTCTTTCCGTAAAGAAATATTTCCGCATAACACTCCTGAATCTATCTCCCTTCACCCTCATCCCATGTCCCCTTGTAGCAGAATTTGCTTTCAATCGAAAGAGGCTCTCCTCCTGTGCATTTATGCCACGGAGGTATTTAAACGTCTCAATCATATCACCTCTATTCGCCTTTCCTCTAAGGTGTTCATATTAAGATCCTCAAGTCTGTCCTCATATGCTTTATAATGAAGAGCACTAACCATTTTAGTAGCCACCCTCCAGCCTGTTTATATCCTTTTGAAGGTGCGGTCTCCAGAATTGCACACTATACTCCAAATGAGGTCGCACCAAAGACTTATACAGAGGTATTATCACCTCCTTTTTTCTGCTAGCCATTCCTCTCCGTATGCACCCAAGCATCCTTCTAGCTTTTGCCGTCACCTTTTCTACCTGTTTAGCTACTTTAAGATCATCAGACACAACCACGCCTAGGTCCCGCTCTTCTTTAATGGACAAAAGTACTTCACCCCCTATACTATATTGCTCCCTTGGATTGCTGCAGCCCAAATGCACGAACTTGCATTTTTTAACATTAAATCCCAGCTGCCAAATTCTAGACCATTCTTCAAGCTTAGCTAGATCCCTCCTCATGTTATCTTCACCTTCCTGGGTGTCTACTTTAGTGCAGATTTTGGTATCATCCGCAAAGAGGCAAACCTTACCCTACAGCCCTTCCGCTATATCACTAACCAAGATGTTGAAAAGAATCGGACCAAGGACTTGATGTATATATTTTGTAAATAAATTGTAAATACTATTTAAGCCAGCCTTGTTCACAGCAGTGTTTTTTTCTGAAAGATTTCCTCGGGTGAAAGGAGGGAAATCCTACCCGCTAACACCTTTCTTCCCCAGGTGGAGGCACCAGGCGCCAAACTGACAAGGACTGATGGAACCCACCCTCAAGGGGACTCCAGCCAGGCTGGCTCCGGACCCAGAAGCACACCCAAGTGAGCGCTACACCTATATGTCTTTATAAAATACCAGCAGAAATCTTAAAGAAAGCATGCAAACCCATACACATCTGCACCTGCTCAGAAGCAGTGTAAAAGTATGCAAATATTTCCTAAACAATGTGATGCATCATGTCTCTGCCCGCTCTCTGTCTAAAGTCCACTCCAAACACTCCAAACACCCCTACCTGCCGCTTTGCTTAAATGTATGTGCATTCTGGTCTTCATGTTTCCATTTACAAGTGGCATTTTAAGGTCATTTATTGAAAAATCCTTTATACAATGACCCCCAATGTGTGCCAGCTGCAATTAGTAACCACATGTAGGGATAAATGATCTCAGATCGAAGTCGAACCAAACAGTATGGTAGGGATGTCTTTGGTTTCACAGAAATATTCTGAGGCAGCTGCTCCCACCTCCCAATGAGACGTGAATAATTAATACAACTCCATATAATTTGGCTCTTTTCATTCAAGCATTTCATTGAATTGTACCTGCTCTAGAACCAGGTTGGCTGAGCTTGCACAGATTGTAGTCTTTTGTTTTATAGGCTTCATATTGATATTCATGTCATCATATTCTAGGACCTTAATGCACTTTCTACTGGACAACAGAATAATCTAAACTGCTAGAAATACCTACACCACAAGCACTCACTAGCATAGGCCCCCAGTATAAAAGGCTCGGGGAGGTTAAGCCATCAAGATTCTGACCCATGCCTCACATTTCCATCATGCCACTCCACTTCTTATCCACGTCCACTAGCTTCTGGTTAAGTATCATGTTCAATACACGTTCCTTACCCTGGTCCATAAAGCTCTCCACTCTGGCGCCCCTCTCTATCTCTCTGACCTCCTTCATTTGCACTCTCCACATTGGGTACTCCATTCTAGCCATGCTAACCACCTTCACCTTCCTCTGCTTCAAGAGCCAGACTGGAAAATACCTGCAGCATGGTCTTCTGCTTTCTTAGTCCATCACTCTGACCTCCTCCTAGAACCATCTACGTCAGATTCAAATCATTACTCAAAACTCATCTCTTCCAGACTGCCTTCGAACTACCTCCACCCTGACTCCCCTGACTTTATGACTTCCTGAATTTTCCCCCTCCCTGTATGATTGCTTGCTTTTTCTATTCATTGCTTGGCGTCTTTTCCTTTCACTCTTATACCCTGTCATGATGCCAGCCCTCCACCTAGGGCTAAGAGGGTTGCAGCTGCCATTATGTCCTCTGATAAAGAGTAGTTGTGAGTCGAGTAGCAAGGCAAAAATGACAAGGAATTTATTCCCAACACAAAAGAATTCAGCGCAGAACAAAATAGGACAATCTTCAGGTGTTTGCTCAGAGTTGTTTACAGAAAATTAAAGTAACTGCATTTCTCACAGTCTCTGCTCCAAACATGTGCAGTGCATATCCCATGTAATCAAAAACAGCCTAACAAAAACAGCTTCTGCTTCCAAAGAAAAATACCTCTTTTCCTTTGCTTTCACTCAGCTCTTTTATATGGGTTTTTAGTGCAGGGATTCAATATCATCTGCCACACAAAACATGCAATCCATAGGACCTTCCCCTACGTCAATATCATTACTGTCCCATTGCATTTATTCAAACTCAGGGCTTACTGAGTTTGGCTTTAAATTGTTATAGCAGGGTTTCTGGTAACCTCCCTCTGCTAACTCTGGTATTTCCCCTGGACACAATTCTGTGCAGTAAGGTTTAGAAATACCTTGGGCTGTGGAGACTCCTCTGGCTCTCAGCTAGCTCTCTCCAGCTGTAAGGAATTACTTTCTGCTCTTCTGTTTGCACTGCCTGTCAAGAGCACTGCCCTGGCCCTCTGCTCCTGGGTAAGTTTTTCAAACTCCTGGCTTTAGAGCTGGGTTCCCACCTAGGCAGACTCTGAAGCCTTTCATCCAGCCCTGAGGATTGAAGGGTTCTCTGCTCTCTTTCTCCCTCAGCAGGTTCCTGACAACAGGCTGTACCTTTTCTCCTTCTGTTCTGCTGGCTTCAATTTCAGACCTGCAGATAGGTTCCTTACAAGGTCTCCAACTCTGGGAAGTTTCTGAGCCTCTCCAACCAAGTCTCCTCCAATCTAGAGCGCTTGGCTTTTTCTCAGAAGCTTTTTCCTCTCTTCCTCCCTTCGGAAGCTCTGCCTCTTCCCCTGCTCTCCTCCCAAGCTTCTAGCTGGGGTTTAAATTTCTATTCCCTGAGGCTAGGCTCTGCCTTCCTGCACAGGTGTGAGTAATCAAGATCCCAGCTTGCTGCTACGTCAGAGCTTGGGTGTGTCAGCTCATCTCCTGTCTCCCTCTGCTTGCCTCTCTCTTGCAAATACTGAGACGTGTGTGCTGGCTGACTATCAGTATCTTTAAAGGTAAAATCCTTCTTTCCTTCTATTTCCATAGGCTCTGCATGGACTTCTACATCACAACCCTTTGGGCCCGATTTTCAGTTGGGCAGGGCTAAGTGCTGCAACCGCGTAGACCTGCCTGTGACCTCTTAACCCCAGATTTGCACTTCCGCGGCAACAGAAGTGAGAATCCAGGGTTTGCCACACAGCTACTGAGCCTAACCAGGCAGCAGCGATTTTGAATGCTGCCTGGTTAGCCCTGGTGCCTTAAAGATAGGCGAGGGATTTCCTTGTCTAATTTTAAGGCACAGAGTGCTAACCGGGCAGCATCCAAAATTGCTGCTACATGATTAGCACCATTCCCCGCCTCTACTCCACCCTGGAATGCCCCCAAGACACCCCAATACTAACCGGATAGCATCAGGGTGTGTAGGGGACTTAATTGGGGATTTTCAAAGCACTATCCAAGTAGGTGCCTTTGAAAATCCCCGATTAAGGCATTTACACGGTTAACATGGACTGTTAACAGTGTAAATGCCTTCGAAAATCAGGCCCTTTGTTTTTATTGTACGTTACCCTGCTGCATATGTGAAGGGCTGTATATCAAATTCAATAAAGATAAACATAAGCCTTCCCAAAAGCTGGTGGTCTGGTTCAGATGGGGTCCATACAAGCCCTAGGCCCACTAATATCCTGCTTCTCCCACCAGTCCAGGCCCCGCAGCACCCTTAAATTAGTTTCAGGGCTTGCTTGTTTCCCTCCTGTCACTTTGACTGTCCTACGCCAGCTCTGGCCACGGGGCTGTCAATCACAGAGCAAGTATTTCCTCTGCAGTCTCAAGTGCCATGTGGTGCTGGCAGCCAGATCTGGTGTAGGACAGGCAGATTGCTGGGAGGAAAAAGTCAAGCTTCTAGCTGCTCTGCAATGATTTCAAAGCTGCTGCAGTGCCTGGACGGGTGGGAGAAGGGGGTTAATGCTGGCAATAAGGGTTCATAGCCTCAATCTGATGCAGGGCTTGGGAGATGGAGACTGGGGGCTGACCTGAGGCTGAGGATGGCATAAGGGAGCTGATGCTGGTAGATGGTGGGAGCTGCAAAAGGGGCTTATGCTAAAGCTGAGAGAAGGGGGCTTGGAGCTAAAATGTGGGCTGGGAATGGGAGAAAGGGCAGATAAGGGATGGGGTGGTAGACGGGGTCTAATGTAGGGGCTGGGGGTCGATATGGGGCTGGGCCTGGGAGGAGGCAGCAGGAGAAGGCAAAGGGAGCTAATGATGGCAGATGGTGGGGTGGAAGAAAGGGGGGCTGGGGCTCGGAAAAGGGAGCACAGAGTTAAAATTGGGGCTGGGGATGTGAGAAAAGGTCTAATGTTTTGCATTGGAGAAGGGGGTTGGGTCAGGCAGGGGACTGACAGAAGCTGAGTGCCGACAAAGGGGCAGATGAGAAAAGGGAACTGGGATGTGGAGATGGGTCTGATGCAGTGCCTGGGAATGGGGAATAGGAGGAGGCCGAAGTTGAGAAAGGGCTCGGATAGAAAGGAGGGATGGAGAACAAAGAGAGTGCGCTAGAAGGAAGGGGTGAGAGAGTCAGAGGGGAAGGAAAGATGGAGGAGCATGGGAAGAGTGAAAGGAGGGAGGGAGGAGGTGAAAATGGAGGAGGGAGAGAAAGGATGAGGAGATAGTTCAAAGGATCTAAAAGGACTTGAGGGGTTTAGGGAGAGATAAGAGGAAAGTGAGGAACTGTAGAGTGAATGCACTTATAGGTCAGCAGAAGAAGTTTGAACTGGATGTGGAAACGGATAGGGAGCCAATGAAGTGACTTGAGGAGTACAGTCGTCCCTCGTTTATCGCGGTTAATCAGTTCCAGACTCTGCCGCGATAAGTGAATTTCTGCGAAGTAGGATTCTTTATTTATATCCAAGAGTTTTCGTTCTCCTGGATGGTAAGCATCTTCCTCCGGTGCTTAGTTTCATCGTCAGAAGGTTTAGAAGAAGCAACACGTTTAGGAGACATCGTGGGGCTTAGATAAAGGCCTACAGTCCATACGTACAGTAATTTTAATTTTAATTGTAATACAGGGCTGTATAATTGACTCAGACAACCGAGCGTGCGCTGTATCATTTTCACTGTCTCAATCAACTTTGTAATGAATAAACATGTATTTGAAAAAACCACGATAGAGTGAAGCCGCGGAAGTCGAAGCGCGAAGTGGCGAGGGATGGCTGTAATAGGAGTAATATGAGCATGACGAGACTGGTGGAAGATTAGCCACACAGCAGAATGCTGGGAACAGATGAGGGCTAGGGAGGCAGCGAGATGTGAAAACAGGGAAACTGAGGTCTGGAAGCTGAGAAAAGAGGAGCATGAAGGGTGATATCTAGCTGTGAGTACAGATGGAGAGAAGGGGTGAAGGGGACAAACAAATGTCAGAGACAGATGTAGAGAGGAAGAAAGGAAGAGAAAGAAAAAATGAAAACAAAACTCTGGAAAAGAACTTAGATGAAGATCAACACAAGGAAAGTGGAAAGAAGAGACTGGACCTAAACTAATTAGTAACATAAAATGCCTAGACAACAAAGGTAGAACACGTTTTATTTTCAGTTAAGTGACACTAAAACAAGTGAAGGAGTATCCTAGTGGTTAGGGCACTGACTTCCTAACGAAGAGACCAGAGTTTGATTCCTTGCTGCTTAGTCCTCTATTGCTTCAAAAGAAAGACCTGGCAATCTACTTCCAGTCACACTGCCAAGAAAACTCAGGAGTCAGTATTGACTCAAAGGCAGACATTGCATTTTTGACAATAATATATCAGCTTTGGAAATGTGTGACCAGGATAACTTTGTATTTTGCATAAAACAGAAAGATTCATTTCTGCTTCTCTGTTGTTGCACTGCATTCAGACTTCTCAAGGGTCCTATTTCTAGTCGTGGTTGCTTATTCTATATTTGAGGCTCTGTTTGTATTCTGCAGGTATGATGGCCATGAAGCATTCTGCTAGTTTAGTTTCTGGGTTGGATATTCTGTTTTCCAGCAGGAAGTATATTGCTATTCTAGGGTGCTACCTTTTATAGATAGCATTATGTTAGTGCTGCTTTGGTATGACAAGTTTTCTGTATAGGACTGGAATGTTGTTTTTGCAGCGTTTGGTTACTTCCAAAGTATTTGCTAGTGGAGAGTTTGAGTTGCTTTTACTGAGGTGACTCCAGAATTTGTATATAATATACACTGTACTTTATCTATGAAGGTATAGTTACATTTTTCTCTTGTACATGCCTTCTAGATCAATAAAAATAAAGTTTAAAAAACCAATTGGGTGGTAGAGCTGGATTCCTTATTGCTACAGGGGGGGGAGGGGGGGGGGTTGTTATGTAAACTTTTGTGAATTAATAGTCAGAGGTGGGATGGTGGTAAAAGAAGAAGTGCATATCGCAAGGTTTCTGTCTCTATTAAAACTGTGCACCCTAGTCCCATCACTGGAGGGCGCTGTCTGTCTGTGCTTGCCTTCCTCACCCCACCCCAACCCTCTGCTTCCGCCTCCCCAAACAACCGAGTCACTGGCCACCAATGCCCCTAGTTAGTAGAATCCCTCAATGGATCACACATGCAGATTGTAAACCCACTTGGGCAGGAAAATAAATTTGCATACCTGAATAAGCTTAGATTTGTAAAAGGCAAGTAACCAACTCTACAGTCAAAATCCAAACAGAGACAGGACCTCAAATGAAGAATAAATACATAAAAATGAGAAAATGGGCAAACAAAACCCCCTATAAAGATCCCAAGAAGCCAATGCTAGAGAAACAGAAAACATTTTTTCTATTGTGCAAAATTCAAACATATGAGATGTTGACATATTCCAATCACTAAACTGAAAGCGTTATTTCTACCTTTGTTCTCTGGGCATTTTATTTCATTAGTCCAGTCTTTTCTTACTGCTTTCCACTTTAGCCTTCTTCCTCGCCTCTCTTCCCAGCCAAGGACATTCCCTCTCTCCCACTCATAACCCATGCTGAGGCAATGAATGTCCAGTGCGTGTGAGGCTTTCCACTGCCCCTCAGCACTCCCTACTTCTTCAGTCCTTTCCACCCTTATGTTTACCTCACACCAGTATACTCCCAGTATACTTCCTAGCCGAGACTAACACATTCATAACCCCTGTCCAATTGCTGCATCACTACTGCCCCCTCCCCCCCAGTTTTCACTTAGTCCCTGCAGTATTCCTAAATCCCTATCTAATCTCTGAGCCCCCACTTACCCACCCCATCTTTGTCCCCATGTCCTTTCCCCCCTATTCACTGCATTCTCAGTATTCCCCCTCCCCACTCTCCCATCTAATGTTAAAAAATGCAAGGTCATGCATTTGGGCTGCAGCTATCCAAGGGAGCGATTATGGTATAGGGCGTGAAGTACTTCTGTCCACTAAAGAAGAGCGGGACATGGACATGATTGTGTCTGATGACCTTAAAGTAGCTAAACAGGTAGAAAAGGCAATGGTGAAAGCTAGAAGGATGCTTGGGTGCATAGGGAGAGGATTGGGCAGCAGAAGAAAGGAGGTGATAGTGCCTCTATATAGGTCTTTGGTGCTACCTCATTTGGAGTACTGTGTGCAATTCTGGAGACCGCACCTTCAAAAGGATATAAACAGGTTGGAGTCGGTACAGAGGGCGGCCACTAAAATGGTTAGTGGTCTTTGTTATAAAGCATATGAGGACAGACTTAAGGATCTTAATATGTACCCCTTAGAGGAAAGGCGGGATAGAGGTGATATGATTGAGACGTTTAAATACCTCCATGGCAAAAATGCACAGGAGTAGAGTCTCTTTTGATTGAAAGCAAACTCTGCTATGAGGGGACATAGGATGAGGGTGAAAGGGGATGGACTCAGGAGTAAAATGCAGAAATATTTCTTTATGGAAAAAGTGGTAGATGCATGGAATAATCTCCCAGTGGAGGTGTTAGAGATGAGGACAGTGTCTGAATTCAAAAAAGGCATGGGACAAAAGACAGAGGATCTCTAAAGGGAAAAAGGGGACCATCATAGTGTTTGATATGGAAGGGCAGACTATATAGGTCATGTGGTCTTTTTCTGCCGTCATATTTCTATATTTCTAGCTACTCCCGTAGTCCATGACCTTCTCTTTCATTCCCAAGATCTGTTTTACGTCTCTCCCACTTCACTTTCCTTCCCAATCCGAGTCTTTACTCCCACTCTAGTCCCTGTTCTCATTTTAATTGCCACTTTTGACCCAAATTCTTTACTCTCAACTAAATCACCACGCCTCCCACCCAGCTTTAACCTCCTAATTCCTCTTGACATTATTCCCCCTCCTCAGTGCCCCTGTGATTATGGTCCATGGCTCTATACCCTAACCCAGTTGTTCTTCTAGCCATCCCCCTTTGATACACCATTCATTTGATCCTCCTCCCTAAGCTCAGTTCCAAGTCCACATGCATCTCTTTTCCACTCCCATGCCGTGCCCCATCTTCATTCATATCCTCCTCCCTTAAACCCACTCCTGCTCACTTATTTAGTACCCCAGTCACTGCTTGCCCCCCCCCCCCAACATAATGCACAGAAGTTCCTTTCCCCATCACAGCCTTTGAAGCCACTTTTCCCTGAACAGTCTAAGATCTCTGGGGACAAAAACCAGAATGTTAGATAGAGCATGAAGACAAGACAGCATCAGAGAAAACTCCTTTGGTCAGGAATGAATTAAAGCAAGATTACCACATCAAATTATAGACAATGGAATGAAGTACTGGGTAGAATAGGAGATGCATGTGGATGTGGAGCATGGCAGATGGGACTCAGTGCAAGACTGTGGGCAGTGTGGTGTATTGGACTCAGAGCAAGATCATCGGCAGTGTGGTGTGTCTTCTGCACTTGTGCTGCTCGTGGAGCCAGCACCTGTGCACTGCTCTTAAGGGTGATAGAGATGGAAAGCTCAGTGGCAGCATATAGATCTACTGCACAGCTATGCATGGTGCACCCTATGGGACATTCAGGGACCCATCAATACCTGCCCCAACAATACTTAAAGCCAATGCATTTTTCCTAGCAAAAAAGATGCCGGTACTCATATGCAGGGTTCTTTCATAAATTCATGAGGACTATGGGTCAATTTTAGTAGGCAATGAAAAAGGTTCTGGCACTCAGTACCACTGAGAACCCCCTTAATTCCTGAAGCTTAAAGTTTCCCCAGAGAATCAATACAGAGTGACTCAAGGGGGCACAGACCAGGCTCAAACATCTTGCTAACTGAACTGAAGAATCTGGAAGCTGACATAATTTTGGGCCTCTGACTGTAGTCTGGTAAGAATAGTCAGAGCAAGGAGGTAGCTGTAATTGTGAAAAGCAAGTAACTTCTCCCACTTCACAACAGCTCAACAAAGCTGTCTTCAGCATGGGAAAGAATTGTGCATTCAGAGGCAGCAGTCATGACCAAGCTGTGGACAATATGGGAAAGAGAAGTGCAGACCAGAAGACCGGACATGGTACTGAAAAAAACTGAACCTGTAACTTGGCTGTGTTCTTGGACTGCACGGAGGAGGGACTGCCTCACATACATGTTTCATAGTACAAGTACTGTACAAGCTATTGGAGGATAATATGTAATGTTATAATAATATTAGGATAATAATTGCTGTAGGAGTGGAGGAGTGGCCTAATGGTTAGAGCACTGGCTTGGGAACCAATAGATTAGGGTTTGATTCCCACTAGCACTCCTTGTGGCCTTGGACAAGCCACTTAACCCTTCATTGCCTCAGAAGAATCCATCAATGTCCCTGTTTAATGTACATTACAATGTAAACCACTTTGACTGACATGATAAAGTGGTAATAAAAAACCCTCTTAAATAAATAATGTTGCTCTTCAAGGAAAACTGAAAAACCATGGAGAATACATCTAACTGTAAGACATAGAGATTCATTTGTTTTCCATGAACAGAAAACATTTCTCCAACTGAAATACTGTAATACTGTCTGGCCAATATCCATCAAATATCCATCTGGCCAATTAACTTGCTGTTGAGGAAGTCAAAGCTATTATTTAGTTTAGTTCCAGTTAGGAACATGAGAAGGTGACCAGTAACAGAAGAAACTGGAATCCTTGATGTATTAATAGCTATCTGTAGATATATGTATTATATTATATAATATTTATTATATTATGAGTGCAACCCATTTTCTCTGATTTATACTGGAACCTGATCTAGATAATCCATGTAAGCTGTTTTTAGTTTAAATCTATGTTCCATTCATAGGCTTTAAAATTAGAGTGTTCCTTGATGTGATCCAGATGCAGAGTAGAAGGCTTCACAGCTGAGGTGGGAAACATTAGATGATGGGAACACATTTTTCTTGAAATAATCAGCAAAAAGTGTAAGCTTATTCTGATGGGAATGTTTGTTTTATTTTATTCTGACCACCTAGGGCCCAATTCTGAGATGCGACTTGTGAGGCTGAATGTTCTGGTGGGACGTGCAGCCCTGCAAGCTGTCCTGCCCCTATTCCCTCTCCTACTCTCCCGCACGACTAGAGCAGCGGGACAGGGAGAGCTGGCGGGGGGGGGGGGGGCGGAGTCTGGGAGGAGTAGGCTGGCAGGCTGAGGCGGCAGGACGTACAAGGCTGATTCAGGTCATGCCTTGTATGTCCTGCGGGATCCGGGGGAATAAGCAGCACAAACCTGGCAATTGGGGCCAGGTGCTGGTAGGTCCACACTGTCTGATCCAGGCCCCACCTTCCCAACCATGGGTCTGACAGCAGGTTTGAAGAGGGTTGGCACCATGAGAGCCAGGGGTGCCTGCAGGGAGGATGTCCCCACAGGCATACAGGGGCATGCCGGGCCGTTCTCGGGCCCAATTCTGTATGCTGGTGGGAACGTCTTGTTCTCATGGTACAGAATCGGGTCCTAATGGGCCTCCTGCTCAGTGCCGTCCGGATGGCCCAGATGTGCCCCTGATACAATCGGGCTCTTAGTGTCTTTTTTATTGTTTCCAACTAAATGTCTGTCTGTCTGGGAGCCAAAATAATTCTTTGAAAATTAAACGGAATGAGTTGAGGTTTGGCATAGGGAAGAACTGGTGAAAAAAAGACAAAAAGGTGTTTGAAAATGGGCCTGATTAGACCAGGGGTTCCAGAGAAATAGCTCCTCCCCCAAAAGAGAATGGCCCACTACATTTTTATGGGAGAAGGAGTTCTCGCTTTTGTAGAATAGAAATTTCACACAGTCAAACACAGTAATTAGGGAATTGTTTCTTGCGTCCTCTCTCCTGTTCTCAATTCTCCCCAAATTCCAAATTGCCCTGTCTCTGAAAACTACTCCATGCAATTGCCCCACTCCCAAAATACCATCGCTGCCAAAAAATACCCTGCGAAACTCTACTACAACCCCACAAATTACCCCCTACAACTGTCCATCCTCCCCGCAAACTGGCCCTACCACCCTCTCTGTCCTCATCACTAAAGAAATACTTTCTGCATCACACACACATGCACAGTGATTATAAATAATTCCGTAGCTGTGATGTACTACCTTTTAAGTTATTCGGAAATAGAGTTCATTTTCTTTGCTATCTCCATTGTAAAATCTACTAACTGAATTGTACTGATTTCTCATTGATTGCCATGTGCACTTGCAACTAATGTTTCTATGGGCAGGGCTAGATTAAGAGGCTGGCAAATTAGGAACATTCCTGTGGGGGGGGGGGGGGCACAAGACTCAGGAGATCAGGATTGACAACTGCTTGGCTTTTTTTCAGGATTCTACTGAGTTTTACGTTAATGTCTGGTAGCTACAAGGATAGCTGTCATATCTTGACATTTTTCAGAGTTTAAAAACTCTATCAGTTTCAACCCCTTCTTCTGCCTCAGTCTCGCCCCTTTCCCTCTTTTGCAGTCCACTCCATCTGCCTTTTTAACCCATTATCTCTCTGGATAGCTGCTTTATTGACCACAGGACAAATCCACCTCTACCTTTCTCACTGACTTTGACTCATGGCTTTCCTTCTTTCTGGATTCATCCTCTTCCTCCCTTATTCTCAGGGATTTTAACATTCATGTTGATAATTTCTCTGATCCTTATGCTTTAAAACTCCTTTCCCTTACCTCCTCATTCAACCTCCAACTTTGATCTAGTGCTCCCACTCACCAGCAGTCACTTCCTTGACCTTGTTTTCTTCTCTAATTGTTTACCTTCTAATTTCTGTACCTCCATTCTTCCCTTATCTGACCATCACCTGCTAAGCTTCGCTATTCATCACTCCCCACCTCAATCTTGCTCAGTTTCCTCCAACCTCTTTAGAAATCTTCAGGCTATCATTGACTCTCTCCACTATTGTCTCATCTCCTCTCTTCTCCACTTTGTCATCTAAGTCTGTTGATGAGGTGGTAGCCTCCTATAATACTGCACTGGATGCTCCTTCTCCACCCATGCCACATCCTGTGAGGTGCATTGTACCTCATCCCTGGCTGTCTTCAACTACCCATTATCTACAGTTCCTGTGTCCGCTCTGCTAAGTGCATTTGATTCAAATTCCGTACGCTTGCTGGCTTACTTTACTTCAAATTCATGCTTGCTTCAAGCAGAGCTACTATATCCATCTAACTCTCTTGCCTCTGACCCTCACCATCTCTTCACAACTCTCAACTCTCTCCTCAATGTGTTCCCGCCTCTGACCCTTCCTTTCCTTTCTGCCCAAATCCTGGCCAACTACTTCCATGGCAAAGTCCACAAGTCCACTTCCCCATGAGATCAGCTCCATCATCTTTTCACTCCCAACTCTTCTCCTCAACCTCTGCTACCCTCTCTTCCTTTTCTAATATCTCCAATGAGGAAACCTCTTCTTTGATACTATCTATACTGTCTCCTTAACACCATCTCCTCCACTGTCATCCCTTCCATCTCTTATATTCTCAACCTATTGCTCTCCTCTGCAACTGTCCCAGCAGCCTTCAACATGCACACACCTCTCCTCAAGAAAACTTCACTAGACCCTATCTGTCCTCCTTATTATTGACCCATCTCCCTCTTCCCCTTCATTTCTAAACTACTTGAACGTGTGGTTCACTGTTGTTGCCTTGACTTTTTCTCCTCTCAAGTCCTTCTGAATCCACTGCAATCTGGCTTTCGTCCTTTATATTCTACTGAAACAACTCTTGCCAAAGTCTCCAGTGCGGTCCCTGGCAAAATCCAAGGGCCTTTATTCAAAACTCATCCTTTTTGACCTTTATGCTGCCTTTGACACTGTTGACTACCATCTTCTCCTCGACACCTTGTCCTCGCTTGGTTTTAAGGGCTCTGTGCTATCCTGGTTCTCTTCTTTTCTCTCCCATACTCTTTCAGTGTTTGTTCTGGTGGATCCTCCTCTACTGCTATCCCACTCTCAGCTGATGTACCCCAAGGGTCTGCCTTGAGCCAACTCCTTTTCTCTGTTTATCCTAGCCCCTTGGTGTACTCATCTCCTCTCATTTATTTATTTAAGGATTTTATGCACCGCTTTATCACATAATCAAGGCGGTTTACAGAGAACTCAACTCTTACTGCATTGACCAGTTTACATAGAACAAGAAACATATTAACAAGTTTAGTACATATTAACAAGTAAAAGAAATCATTATAAATTATAAATTTGTTACAACAAACTTTGGACAGTAGTATAGTATATAACGGCCAACTATTTACATGTATGGGTAAATTTTATGGAAGGTGCACTACTGAAGGGGTTTCTTTACTTGATGGATGAATTGTCATTTTGGGTCGTTGAGGCTTGCTTATCCATTATTGCCTGGTACGCTTCAAAGAACAGGGCAGTTTTGAGATTTTTCCTGAATATGGAAAGATCTTTTATCTCTCTTAGGCAGTTAGGTAAAGAGTTCCAGAGGGTCGGTGCATACAATGTGAAGGCACTGTTTGTGGTTGATAGGTTTGCTTTTCTTGAATTCATTGGGTTGGCTAGTAGATTTTTCATATTTTCTCTCCTACATCTTGTATCCCATTGAGTCTGAATTAGTGAGGTCAAGTATGTAGAAGAAATGTTGATTATGATTTTGAATATGGTCAGAATAGCTTTGAATTAGATTCTTTGGGAAACTAGTAACCAATGTAGTTGGTTCAGGATTAGTGTTATGTGTTCAAATCTTGAGACTTATTATTGTGCGGGCTACCGTGTTTTGCGCCATTTGGAGTGGTTTCAGTATTTGTTTAGGAAGACCTTGTAATTATATTACTGAAATTGAAGTGTGGGCAGATAAATGCTTGTGCTGTTGTGTGAAAGTCATTTGTAGATAGTAGAGATCTTAGGTTTTGTATCATTCAGGTCTTGTTATATATTGTTCTCGTTATCTTATTGATATGGCTTTCATTACCACTTTTACACTGATGACTCTCAGATCTATCTCTCCACACCTGATATGTCTTCGGCAATCCAGGCCCAGATCTCTGCCTGCCTATCTGACATTGCTGCCTGGATGTCTCATCATTGTTTGAAATTAAACATGGCCAAAATCTGAGTTTCCTATTTTTCCCCCTAAACCCACCTCCCCCCTTCCTCCTTTCTCAATCTCTGTGAATAATGCTCTTCTACTTCCTGTTTCCTCAGCCCTCAACCTTGGGGTCATCTTTGACTCCTCCCTCTCCTTCTCCACTCACATCCAACTGATCCAAAATCTGTTTCTTTCTCTATAACATCAGCAAAATTCACCCCTTCTTTTCTGAACACACTACTAAGACATTTAACCACTCTTTAGTCACCTCCCGTCTTCATTATTGCAACCTCCTGCTTGCTGGTCTCTCTGAATCATCTCTCTCCCCTTCAATCGGTTCAAAACTCAGCTTTGCGGCTAATCTTCCGCCAGCCCCAATATGCTCATATAATCCCTCTTCTCAAGTCATTTCACTGGCTCCCCATTTGTTTCTATAGCCAGTTCAAACTTCTCCTACTGACCTACAGAAGCACTCATTCTGTTGCTCCTCACTTTCCTCTCTCATCTGTCCCTACACCCCTCCTCATGAACTCCACTCTTCTGTTAGATTACTTCTGTTTGTGCCCTTTTCTTCCACTGCCAACTCCAGACTTCGATCCTTTCACCTTGCTGCTCCTTATGCCTGGAACAAACTACCTATACATCAGGCCTCATCCCTGTCCCTTTTCAAATCCACGCTAAAAGCTCACCTCTAAGGCTGCTTGTGGATCCTGATCCGCTTAGACTCTTAGATGTCTCCTTGCCTTCCCTAGTTGTTTCCTGTCCTTAGCTGTTGTATTGTCTGTCTTGACTAGATTGCAAGCTCTGAGGAGCAGGGACTGTCTTTACGTGCATCTGTACAGTGCTGTGTATGCCTTGTAGCACTATATGAAAAAGATCTGTGTTTATATCAATACTGAAGAAAGGTGACCTGACTGACTGTGGAAATTATCACACAATTGCTCAGATCCCACATGCCAGCAAGATTCTACTCAAGATCATTCAGCAGAGACTACAACCATACCTGGAACGAGAACTGCCTGACGTGCAAATAGGGTTCAGGAAAGGGCGAGGAATGAGAGACATTATCGCGGATGTGAGATGGATCCTTGAAAAGACAAAAGAATATCAAAAGGATATCCATTTGTGTTTGACTGTAGCAAGGCTTTTGACTGTGTAAACCATGAGAAACTCTGGGCCACATTAAGAAGCATGAGTATACCAGAACACCTGATAGTTCTCTTGCACAACCTTTACATTCATCAAGAAGCAACAGTTCAAATGGAACTAGGAGAAATAGAATGGTTTAAAATCAGCAAAGGTGTACAACAAGCTGCATGGCCCTTAGGCGGGGTCCGTGGCGAATGATTAAAATCATACAGAAATTGTGAGTCTATTTGTCATGCCTGTAGTTTGTGAAGGTAGTCTGCTGTTCTGTTTTCTCCTATCTGTGCTATCACTTTGTCTATCTGTTTCTCCTACTCTGTCCTATCTTATTAATGGCATTCTTTTCTTATTTTCCATAACATAAATGTAGGATTGTAAACCGCTCTGATGCTTCTTGGCCTGAGTGGTATATCAAATGTAATAAACATACTTTCCCCTACCATCAGAGAAGCAGGACTGTATGAAGGCAACTGAGGTGTGAAGATTGGTGGAAGATTCATCAACAACCTTTGCTATGCTGATAATACATTACTGGCTGAACGTGAAGACAATTTAAAACATTTGCTTCTCAAGATCAAGGAATATAGTCTTAAAATGGGTCTGCATCTTAACATTAAAAAGACAAAGATCCTGACAACTGGAAAAATCAATAAATTCATCATTGATGCAGAAGAAATTGAGATAGTTGACAGCTTTAACATACTTGGATCAACAATCAATAAAGAAAGGACTAGCAGTCAAAAAATCTGATGACATATTGCTCTTGGTAGAATGGCTATGAAAAACCTAGACAAGATCTTCAAGGGTAGAGTTGTCTCTCTCCATACAGATTCAACTTGCCAGGCCATGGTGTTTTCAATAATGTCATATGGATGCAAAAGTTGGACAGTGAAAAAGATGGACAGGAAGAAAATCAATGCCTTTGAATTAAGGTGCTGGTGAGAATACTGGGTATATCATGGACTGCCTGAAGAACAGACCAGTCAGTACTAGAGGAGATCAAACCTAAGCTTTCCTTAGAAGCTCAGATGACAAGACTTCGACTTTCATACTTTGGACATATCATGCGAAGAGAGAGATCATTGGAGAAAGACAATGCTTGGCAAGGTAGAAGGTCACTGTAAAAAAGTAATGCCGGCAATGAGATGGATCGATACAATAACAGCAGCTACAGTATAGATACCACAATATCAACAATGAGCCACTTGGCTGAAGTCCGAACAAAGTTTAGGACAACTATCCAGAGGGTTACCAGGAGTCGATACCGACTCAACGACACTTAACAACAACAGTAGTAGTAGTAGTAGTAGTAGTAGTAGAATCTGCATTTCTCTAATCCTCCCCCCACCATGTGAGTGAGCCTGCCGTGTCTGCTTCCAATGTAACTAGCAACAGAGACTGTAGGTAGGATCCAGCCACTGGGAAGGCTATGGGGGTGGAGCACTGGAATGCTGTTCTAGTCAGAGGAATGGAGGAAGTGAGCTGGGGAATTCCTGTGCTGTAGAAATAAAGATTTTCTATGTGGTGGGAAATGGAAGAGAAATGAACCCCCCCCCCCCCAAAAAAAGTAATCCACAATGCATTTCTATTGGAAACACATAAACACTGATTCACAGTAGCATAACAATTACAGAATTACATCTTTGAAATATCCCTCCCCTCTCATCACCTCTCCCCTCCCCGTTAACACACAGAGAATCAACACAGATATAAATAAACATATGCACATACACACACACTATTGCCCCCACACACATACAGATACCCAAATGCAAACATATACATCAAAAAAGCAGTGATACACACATGCATTTTTTTAAAGTGCAATCAAGTCAATGATGACTCCTGGCAACCCAGCAGCTCTTGTGTTCTCTTGGCAAGGTATGACCAGAAGTAGATTACAAGGCCTTTTCTTCCAAGGCAATGGAGAGTAAAGTGACTTGTCCAAGATTACAAGGTGTGCCAGTGGAAATTGAATGCTGATTGCTGTGGGTATTAGGCTGTTACATAGTAACATAGTAAATGACGGCAGATAAAGACCAGCATGGTCCATCTAGTCTGTCCAGCACGATGGCAAGAGTAGGTGCACCTGCCGCTCCATGCAGGTCACCCCTCCCCACGTCCCTGTTTAGGGGTGAACCCACCACTCCATGCAGGACACCCCTATTTGTTGAGAAATTAGATGGTTCAGTTTATTTTGATTTTATCCTGTTGCTGTAAAGGGACCCACTGTGTCTGTCCCATGCCACTTTGAACTCCGTCACTGTGTTTGCCCCCACCACTTCCATCGGGAGGGCATTCCAAGCATCCACCACCCTTTCCGTGAAAACGTATTTCCCGACATTGCCTTTCAATTTACCACCTGTTGCTCTAACCACTATGCTACTCCTCCACAGACATGATACACACACATGCAAAACCACAATAGAGATACACACATACACAAACAAAACAGAGATACAGACACAAGGCAATGCAGAAACAGATGAGATGCACATACACTCTCCTGGGTGCGCGCGCACACACACACACGGGCTGGAAACAATTCCATGAGGCATACTCTTCATGCCTGCCCCATGAAAGAAGAGTGGGACTTGGGCATGATTGTTTCTGATGATCTTAAGGTGGCTAAACAGATAGTAAAGGCGACGGCAAAAGCCAGAAGGATGACTGAGTGCACAGGGAGAGGAATGACCAGCAGGAACAAGGAGGTGCTAGTGTCTCTGTAGGTCTTTGGTGAGTCCTCAATTGGAGTATTGTGTGCAATTCTGGAGACTGCACCTTCAAAAGGATTTAACTACGTAATTAGGCTTATAAACCATTTTTCTACAAGTCAAAAGTCCAAGTGGTGTACATTCAGGTACTATATATATATATTGTCCTGTGTTCCCCGCCTAGGGCCGATGGCTCTATGGCGAGGGCGACCTCTTATATGTTTTCAAGCGTCCTTATTAACTACTATAGCAGCAAGGGTTGCTGGGAGTTGTAGTTTAAGTAGCTATTCAACAAATGTGTTGTGGCACGAGGGTCCTTTTTTAAACAGATAAATTTTTATTTGGGGATTCTTCCCTTGCACATGGGTTCAATGGCTCAAAACAAGGCACGGCAAAACAATAGGAAAATCAGGAGCAAATTAAAGTCAGAAAACAAAGCAGGTAATAAATTGTTTCTTCACAGCAAATAAACAGGCAGAACAACTTTGTATTTTCCTCATACAAAGTTGGCTTTTAACGTAAGTCCAAATGGTCAATCTTACACAGAGAACAGTCCATCTCACAACTCTCAGATATATCAGACTTGTTTTCTGGGTCAATAATCATATCCTCACTGTAATCATTGTAGCACTGCTTTGGGGAACTTTTAGACTGCAACTCATGGATAACTTCTTGCAGCTGCCCTATGAAGTCGTCCCTCTCATTAGCAGTGTCTTTTTCTAAGGCAGGAAACTGGTTCTTACTTAAACTTTTCACTACAGCCTTTATGTCTGTTTCAAAGCATTTGGTAAGAATGTTTTTAATATGAGCAGCTTTCAGAGCCGTGCTATCTCTGCTCTTATTGGCACTAGCTTTTAACTGCTGTACTATTTCTTCAGCAAGCTTCTGGTTAGGAAATAATGCAGACGTACCTTCTTTACTGGCAATGGCTTCTCTGTACTGAGAGCTTTCTCCCCTCGTGCAGGCAAACTGTTTTACCTTTCCCTCGGGTAGCTTCCACAGAGGTTTTGCTTCCAGTGTTTCAGGGTTAAAGGAAATGGACCTTCCAGAATCTTTCTCAACTTGACCTGGGTTCCCAAGTTTCCCTTGTTGCTGCTTTCCTGTGTACCTTTGCTGCTTGAGTGGCTCAGACTGCTGTCGAGGCTTCTCTGTGCCTTCCTTTCTCTTTCCTCCTTCTAATCCTGGGGTCCTTGAACTCCTCAAATTTCCTGAACTCCTCCAGTCCCTTGAGCTAAAGTCTGATTCTGAAGCCGGTTTAAGCTTCCTCCTGCAGCCACACCCCTCTGGTTACTCAGGTGGAAGTCATCAGAGCTGCATTCAGCTTCTACGTCAGCACTATGGCTGAGCTCCGTTCTAGCTAGGGTTGCCAACTGGCTCCAGATGCGCCCGACAGGCTTAATCCAGTCCTGGGTTTACTCCATTGCATGCAGGGACAGGTAGTTCTGATTTCTCCATTGCACTCCATAAGAAAAGCAAGACTACAAATCCCTGCATGCAATGGGGTAAACACAGGACTGGATCAAGCCTGTCGGGCGTATCTGGAGCCAGTTGGCAACCCTAGTTCTAGCTGAAAGCATTCTGTTGCTATGGGAACCTGGCTTGCTCTTATTTTTAAAGGCATACTGCTCACTATTTTCCCATTCCATCTGATCAGTAGTGCTGTCACTATCACTATATATATTTCCCTTGTCCCTGAAGGGCTCACAATCTACAAGGATATAAACAGGATAGGGTGGCTACCAAAATGATCAGTGGGCTCTGTCATAAGGGTTACGAGGACAGACTTAAAGATCTCAATATGTATACCTTTGAGGAAAGGCAGGAGAGAGGAGATATGATAGAGACGTTTAAATACCTCTATGGCATAAATGCACAGGAGGAGAGTCTCTTTCAATTGAAAGAAAGCTCTGCAGTAGGGGAGGGGAGCATGTTATGAAAGTGAAAGGGGATAGACTCAGGAGCAATACGTGGAAATATTTCATTATGGAAAGCATCGGAGATGCACGGAATAGTCTCCCAGTGGAGGTAACAGAGACCGGGACAGTATCGGAATTCAAGAAAGCATGGGACCAACGCAGAACATCTCTAAAGGGGAAAAAGGGACTATAGTAGTTGGTATGGTAGGGCAGACTAGCTGGACCATATGTCTTTTTTCTTTCATCATGTTTCTATGTTTCTATCTCAGGATGTGGAGAGTTAGCTCATATTTTACAAGTGGTTCTGCCAAACGTACAGTCCCTTGTAAAATAGGAGTAGAACCCATGGATAGGACTTTGCATATCTGTTAGCAGCAGCAATTTTAGAAAATGCCATGGGGGAAACAAACCATGGAAACCCCCCTCACATATTCGTGGGAGCAGTCTCTTAAAATTGATGCTCCCGTCCTACCAAGAGCAGGGTGTCCCGGGCGTGCCTGCCCGATATTCTCAGGGCAGCGTCGGCTTCACAAGTACAGTCACAGCTCAGCCTGAGCATGATTCCAGCTCAGCACACCTCCACACTCCTTCCAAAAATGCTCTCCAGCAAAGGGTCACAGACACGGCTCTTTAACTCCAGCGAGGCCCCACCAAGAGCAGGGTGTCCCGGGCGTGCCTGCCCGATATTTTCCTTGTGCTTCTCCGCGACTGCAGAGCGTGACCGCGGGGCGTTTACTGAAGGGGCGTGTCTAAAGGGGCAGGTTTTGCCCCTTAGACGCCCCTTCGACGCCACTTGCGGCGCCTACATGACATCGGCTCCCTTGAGGGGTAGAGTCTACATGTATGGACATTAACTTTGCTGTTCCATTGGTCTGTATGCTGTAAGTTTCAGGGGATTGTCTCTTTCTTGTGGCGTATTGTGATTTATTTGCCTTAGTTTTTTTTTTTCAATATGGGCAAACGGAAGGCAAAGGCAGTTGTCAAGTCTCAGGATGCTGGTACCGGGGTTACTAAACTGGTAGGCCCCTTAGACAAACATGTAGTTCCTCTATCCTTAGCACAGTCTTCTCCCGACGGGGTTTCTTTAAGCCCCGATGGAAGATCTCCTCCTCTCTGTCCTAGTTCTGCTGTTTCTTCAGTGTCTAAGGCTCCCTTTGATGTTCTTTCTGAGGTGCGGTCTGGTATAGATCTTCCTAATCCAGTTCTGGGAATAGATTTAGGTGCCCCCTTTGAGACACCGGATCTATCCCCTGAGGCAGATGTGACCCTAAAAGATGTTTTGAAGGCTGTTAAAGTTATTGATTTAAAAGTATCTTCTAAGTTAAATTCTTTGGCTACTTTTACCCAGGAAACTGCAATTGCATTGCAGCACCTGGATAATAAAGTAATTTCACTAGATATTGCTGTTTCTAAATTGGAGTCCCAAGTTCCTGCTTTGCAATCAGTCAATGTTTCCGCGATTAAGGATTCCCTAGCTTTACATGCTAAAATGGAAGCCTTGGAGAACTCTATGCGTCATTGTAACTTGAGATTTTTAAATTTTCCTCAATCCTCTTTGCTTTCTGCTAGTATTTTGTTGGAAAAATATCTCAGGGAAGTGTTGGCTATATCGGAGTCTATCGTAGTCTCCCAAATTTATTATGTGCCCTCAACTTCTAAAAGGGAGAACACTGCTGATGATGCACTGGATGAGATAATTCCCACTATTGCTAATCTCACCGCTTTTATTGAAGATTGCTCTGACACTATTACTTTGAGGTCCACATTGTTAGTTACCTTTCCTTCAGTTTTAATTAAGCAGCGTATTCTTAAAGCTTATTTCAAAGCTAAGGCAGTTAAGTTTTGTGGACAGGTTGTAATGGTTTTTCCAGATGTGGCACGTGCTACCCAGTTGCGCAGGAGGCAATTTCTTGCATTAAAACCTCGGGTTTTGGCTCTCGGTGCTACCTTTTTTTTTGAGATTCCCATGTAAATGTGCTATTGGTTTTGATGGCACTTCTTATATTTTTACTGATGTCTCACATCTGGAAAAGTTTTTGCAGGACAGACAGAGTTTAGTAGGAGACGGCTCCGGTAGATGTTAATCACCTTCCATAATTGTGGACCTTATGGTCTTAGGTTTCTTTTTTTCAGTATTTTGTATTTCCTGTTTGATCTAAAAGCTCTCTCTTGATGTAGACTATATCATGTATATTTGCCTTTTCTTATATTGTTAATGGCTTTGCCATGTATACTGATTGTCTTGATTGACCTGTTTATTATTATTATTTCTTGATCATGTATTTTGATTGGAAAATTCAATAAAAAAAAAATTGATGCTCCCGTGATGCAGGCATACCCGGCAGGAACTCATTAACGCCACACACAGTACCTTATCCGGCCTTACACACATCACCACTCCCCCCCACACAAGTATTTTTACTTATTTTATTTATTATTAGCATTCAGCTCATGCCTTTCCAGGAGAGGATCAAGGTGAGTTACATTCAGGTACATTCTTTCTGCCACTGCACACCCCCCCAACCCAACATGTGTGGCCACAACCAAGCACCCCTTGCATCACCAACCAATCTGTCAGCTCTCCAAGGTCTTTCCACCAGAAATACACCCACCCACCTCCAATGCCCCCCAGCAAGTCTCCCACCCCCTACCCGCCACCCCCTGATCTCTAACTCTGGGCTTACTGAAAAGGAGGTTCATTGATGGTTAGTAGGAGCAGGACCACTTGTTCCTACTCGGTATGCAGCAGACTCCCAAATGGCACTGATGGCCCCTAGCAGTAAACTCACAGTACTGCAAAGTTACTGGAAGGGTCATCGGTGCCACTGACTGCCAATGATCCCCCCGCTGAACCCGAGGTTGGAGATTAGCCCCACTTGGACTACTGCAACAGCTTACTACAAGGTCTCCCCCAAAAAAGCATAAACCACCCCCAATTAGCCCAGAATGTCACTTCCAGAATCATAACCAAGGCACACTTAACTGACCATATCACACCTATCCTAAAAATCTCCATTGGCTCCCAATAGCAAGTCACTCAAAATACAAAATGATAATTACAATATTCAAACTACACAACAACATTGCACCATCTTATCTGTCACCCCTTATACCTGCTCAGCTCAACACCAGGAACAGAAGGAAAAGTAAACTGAACCTCCTCAACATTCCCACCACTATACGTAAAACCAAACAGATAACAAGCAACAGAACGTTTACCTTCACAGCCCCAGTACTTTGGAACTCGCTACCAGACTCACTACGATCACTCAAAGACATACAGACATTCAGGAAGGAATTAAAGACTCTACTCTTCATTGAACACTACAGTAACCGCAACACCTCCAGCACCCAATCACATCCCCCCCCCCTCTCAACACAAGGCATAACCTAATCAGATGCAAACCTACATAGCTCACAAACTCCTGAAAAGCATATTCAGCAACTGATCGATATAACAATCATTAAAAACTGCAACAATGTTGCTTTATGGCTCAATGTAAGTACTTAACAAGATACAATGTACATGGTTTGTTGTTACAATGTATATAATTATATTTGGTTCTATGTAACTATCTATATAGTTACAATTAATTCTATGTAACTTGTTGTGTTCTATGTAAACCGCCCCTGATCTCTGGAAGGGGTGGTATAGAAAAATGCACAAATAAAAATAAATAAAATAAAATAAGGGGTGGGGGCCTTCTAGAGCTGCCAAACCGGTAGGTAATGGCTGGGGGGGGGGGGGGGGTTGGTTGCACACATCCCAATCTGACATTATCGGGTACTTATCGGGTACTTGTGTGGGGTGCAAGGCCAGATCGGAGCACTCATTGAGGGCTGGCACACCTCAGCAGGCACATATTCATGCCTAGGGGCAAGTGTAAATGCTGACATCCAAAACTTGCTAGAGAGATGTGGATTCCCTATATAAAGTGGGGAATCTACATCTCCATTGTAAGCCTTCCCAGATCATTCCCCCTTTCCATCCCCAGCACGCCCCCCCCCCCCGCAAGGGCTTTGGACATGGTGAGCATTCACACATTTGAAAAAGTAAAATTCTGAAATATAGATGTTGCTTGTTAGAGGTGGGAATGCTTCTAAAATACTCCGCATAGTAACATAGTAGAGGACAACAGATGAAGACTTCAATGGCCCATCCAGTCTACCTAGGAAGATGGAAAGGGTTGTAAATACCACTCCATGGAGGTTACCTTCATATAATTCATGTTAATAGTACATAAATACAAAATAAGAAAAAGTTGGAACATTGATTCCAAGAACATCTTGGGGGTTACTTTAGAAGTCCTATTCATGCTTAGTGCATCTGAAAACGGGCATAGATATGCCCAAAGCATAGAGAGACGAGTCCAGAGCCATTTAAGAAGCTGGCTCTGTGGATGTCCCAGGTTGAGAACATCCAAGGCAGAATGGAGGCATGGTGTAGGTGTGTTTGGGGGGTTCTTATAAACTTGGATGTCCACAGCCAATTTCATTAATTCCCTGGACATGTCGAGCTGCATCACAATTGATACCTGCTCCAGGCATGAATAGACATTGTAAAAGTGCTTATTTTGTCCAACAAAACAAGCAGAAGGTGTGGAAAAGGAGATACAGTCATCTTCCCTATAATATCCATGTTGACAATGAATACTACTGTGGAATGTGGGCCAAAATCTGCAATAGAGTAGACACACAGGAAGGTGTAGATAACACAAAGGAGGGATCTAGCTAAGCTTGAAGAATGGTCTACAATTTGGCTGCTGAGATTTAATGTTAAAAAATGCAAGGTCATGCATTTGGGCTGCAGCAATCCAAGGGAGCAATATAGTATAGAGGGTGAAGTACTTCTGTCCACTAAAGAAAAGCGACACCTAGGTATAATCATGTCTGATGATCTTAAAGTAGCTAAACAGGTAGAAAAGGTGACAGCAAAAGCTAGAAGAATGCTTGGGTGCATAGGGAGAGGAATGGCCAGCAGAAGAAAGGAGGTGATAGTGCCTCTGTATAAGTCTCTGGTGTGACCTCATTTGCAGTATAGTGTGCAATTCTGGAGACCGCACCTTCAAAAGGATATAAACAGGCTGGAGTCAGTACAGAGAGTGGCTACTGAAATGATTAGTGGTCTTCATTATAAAACATATGAGGACAAACTTAAGGATCTTAATATGTACACCTTAGAGGACAGGCGGGATAGAGGTGATATGATTGAGATGTTTAAATACCTCCGTGGAATAAATGCACAGGGGGAGAGCCTCTTTCAATTGAAAGCAAGCTCTGCTATGAGAGGACATGGGATGAGGGTGAAAGGGATAGATTCAGGAGTGATATGTGGAAATATTTCTTTATGGAAAGAGTGGTGGATCCAATATAATAACTATTATCTGTATAAAGTTAAAAATTCTCTGTTCCATGTAATGTATACATTAGTATACAAATTTGTTTACTTGTTCCATGTAAACCGCCCCTGATCTCTGGAAGGGGTGGTATAGAAGAAATAGATAAATAAATAAATAAATAAATAAAAAATGGAATAGTCTCCCAATGGAGGTGACAGAGATGAGGACAGTATCTGAATTCAAAGAAACATGGGACCAAACAGGATCCCTAAAGGAAAAAAGGGGACTGTTGTAGTGGTTGGTATCTAAGGACAGACTAGATAGGCCATGTGGTCTTTTTCTGTCGTCATGCTTCTATGTTTCTGTTTGGCCATGCCAGTGGATGTCCTTGTATGCAATCTTGCATGAGATGGATGTCTATGTGGGCACTGGTGTGGGTGTCCAGGTCAGGGGCATCTATGTTTCTAAAATCAGGCTGAAAGACAGACATCCCTGGCGTTTTTCTGCATATTCTGTCCTCGATGTCCCAAATTGCATTTGGACACCCTTTCTACAATGCCACTTCACATCTCCATTAATTTTTTTTGGGAAAAAGTTTTCATTTACTTGTTAATTATTTCTGTTTGAGTTTCTTCCTAAGGGTGTGGAGTGTAATCAGCAATTCAAGGTGCTCCTTGTGGTCTTGGGCAAGCCACTTAACCCTCCATAGCCCATGTTCCCTGTAAAATAGTTCTCTGTGTGCTGTGCTTTCCTGTCTAATCAATGTGTTTATACCTCAAAAATTTCCTGTCATGATTTGGCAATTTCCAATCTGTAATCAAAACCGCTGCTGATCGCTGGAAGTAGCGGTATACAAATGTATACTACATAAATAAAATAAAATAAATAAATTTTCCTTTGTGAGAATGGGTTGATTTAACACTTTAGAGGGCAGAATTCAAACTGCTCATCTATCCCACTTAATCTGGTAGCTAGTCACAAATCTTTGCACCTGCTTGAGCCCCCATGTTGTTAAACAAATGTGCAAGATCTGAGGCAACATGGTTTTACTGAAGGACGGTCTTGCCAAACAAATCTGATTGAGTTCTTTGACTGGGTGACCAAGGAACTAGATCAGGGGCATGCAATGAATGTCATCTACCTGGATTTCAGCAAAGCCTTTGATACTGTTCTTCATAGGAGGCTTGTCAATAAACTCAGTAGCTTGGGGATGGGTCCCAAGATGGTAAACTGGATTAGAAATTGGTTGACTGACAGATGACAGAAGGTGATGGTACATGGAGCTCACTCGGATGAAAGGAAGGTGATTAGCGGGGTGCCCCAGGGTTCGGTCCTGGGCCCGGCACCATTCAATGTATTTGTGAGTGATATTGCTGAAGGGCTGAATGGAAAAGTCTGCCTTTTTGCAGATGACACAAAAATTTGCAATAGAGTGGACTCCCCCGAGGAAGTGGATAACATGAGGAAAGATATACAAAAGCTGGAAGAATGGTCTAATGCTTGGCAATTACGATTTAATGCGAAAAAGTGCAGTGTCATGCAATTAGGTAGCAGAAATCCAGGGGAAATGTACATGATAGGGGACGAGAGGTTGGTGTTCACGGTTCAGGAGAAAGACCTTGGTGTGATTATCTCTGATGATCTCAAGGTGGCAAAACAGTGCAACAAGGCGGTGGAAAAAGCCAGGAGGATGTTGGGCTGCATACAAAGAGGGATTACCAGCAGAAAGGAAGAGGTACTTATGCCACTGTACAAGTCACTGGTGAGGCCTCACTTGGAATACTGTGTTTAGTTTTGGAGACCATATCTTGCAAAAGATGTAAAAAGAGTGGAAACTGTTCAGAGGAAGGTGACCAAAATGATTTGGAGCCTGCATCAGAAGCCTTATGAGAAGAGACTTGAAGACCTAAATATGTACACTTTGGAGGAGAGGAGGGACAGGGGAGATATGATTCAGACCTTTAAATACTTAAAGAGAAATGATGAATAAACAAACCTCTTCCAAAGACGGGGGAGCTGTAAAACTAGAGGGCATAACATGAAGCTGCAAGGTGGAAAATTGAAAGGCAATGTCAGGAAATATTTTTTCACTGAAAGGGTGGTGGATGCTTGGAATGCCCTCCCGATGGAAGCGGTGGGGGCAAACACGGTGACGAAATTCAAAACGGCATGGGACAAACACAGCGGATCCCTTTACAGAAACAGGATAAAAACAAAATAAATTGAGCCATCTAACTTCTCAACCATCTAACTTCTCAACAAATAGGGGTGTCCTACATGGAGTGGTGGGTTCACCACTAAACAAAGACATGGGGAGGGGTGGCCTGCACAGAGCGGCAGGTGCACCTACTCTTGCCATATTGCTGGGCAGACTGGATGGACCATGCTGGTCTTTATCTGCTGTCATTTACTATGTTACTATGTTTACCCAGTTTAGCATTTGTGACCTGCAGTGTTCTAGAATGGGACTGATGATCTTATGAGCCGATCCATAGAACCATATTTACAATATTCATACGTTCCTCCAATAAAACTCACCAGAACCTGCAAAATTAATCTGTATTTCTGACAAAAGAGGATAATATATTCGCTCACATTTCTCTTCATTTTTCAGACCTCTCTTACACCCTTGCTGGTATCTTTTGAGTCTTTTGCCTCAGAGGCAACCACTGGACGTTTATGTTTAATTAGTGTGCAATATGCAATTGGTGCAGGGCAATAAAGACTCCTCTGGGCTTGATATTCAAAAAGACTGATTTGGCTGGTGCCAATGCCAATTATGTCTGTTTGTAAATTTGTGCTGGTTATATGCACAGAACACATCACACGTATGCTTATACTGGGAGGCAGGTTAGGGGTGGACTAGTGGCCTGCACAAAATTTATACACAGAATGGCAAAATTCAGCTACTTTGCATGTAAAATACTAAATCACACAAAAACCCCTTTCTACACAGAAGATATGTTCATGTTTATTGCATTTCATATATTGCCCGTCACATTCAGCGGGAGCAGGGGAGAATCAAGGACGTTTCCCCTGATGCAATTGGAAGTCGGGAGCTCAGCTAGAGGACTGTGTGTGTGTGTGTGTGGGGGGGGGGGGGGGTGGATTTGTTTGGAAATGAATATTGAGCAAATAATCCAGATATTGAACAGGCAAGACTGCAAGGAACTCCCATCTGGCTTTTTGCTGAATTCTTATTGAATCCGAAGATTAGTTTGTGAAGATTCCATTCACTGAGGGTCTATAATTAATTGTCCCTGCAATCAGCAGCACTGGTGGTTCAGTGGTAGGCTGCTCAGCTGCCATGCGGGAGGCCTGTGTTCACTTTCTGATCAATGCAGCAGCAAGAATTCCTGTTGCATGCTAGAGCTTCCTTGTATAGGTGAGCAGGTTACATTTTTTTCATCAGGTATCACCTTTGTTTTAGACAGAAAGATAGGGGTACAGGATAAGAAAAAAATATCTTCTGCTGAAACTTCCTGAGTGCCTTCCTGTGTAAATACCATCATGATGTTCTCTAAAGGAACAAAAGGGACTGTAGAGCTTAGTAGCTGGTATGGAAGGGCAGACTGGACAGGCCACCTGGCCTTTATCTGCCGTCATATTTCTATGCTGCAAAAAAAAAAAAATCAACTTGTTAAAGAAAGCTTTCATCAAATTAAAAAGCAGAGAGCCAATGATTGAGGAGAGCAAGTGCAGGCTAGCATGACACTCGAGGAGTGTGAGCGGCTCTAATGTTTCAAGAAATAGCTGCTATAGCACATGGCAAGAACAGCTATAACATTGGAAAAAGCTGGCTGTAGCCATCTTACTTAGGCTCTCTGCACTTAAATAAAGAATTTTATGTTGAGTTGATAAAATGCTTGAATTTCCTGGAAGTGCTGTCTGAAGGTTTTTCTGGCAGTTGCATGTAACATATGCATAGTAGCAATGCCTAAGTACTGTAATGTGTTTGAGCAACGACACAGACCCACCCTCTAGGTGTACTGAGCACCCACGCTGCCAAATAGAAGCAGGGAGTTTAGTGCTGGTGTGGATGCCCCCTTGTGTTTAACTGAACAGACTAGGCTGCATATAGATTTTTCTCATCATTGACTGTATGGTTTTATTTCTTTAAATGTACATGATATTATGAATAAAGTGATACTATATCCATCCAAACTATACATACTTACAATATTGTATTTATATTGTATTCATACCAAATGTAATAAGCAAAGTTCCAGACTCTAGATCACGAAGACGCAACAATCAGAACCTCCTCCTCACCCCTGAGTGATCAAAACCAAAAGTACTCAACAAATATGCAGCAGAACTGTCACCCTCTATGCACCCACCATCTGGAATTCACTCCCTGAACACTTACGCTCCTCTGTTACTGGATCTGAACCTTCTCGTCATCCCGGCAATCAAAACAAAAAACACCCAACAAACGTGCAACAGAGCTTTCACCCTCTATGCGCTCACCATCTGGGACTCTCTCCTTGAGCACTTACGCTCCTCTGTTAGGGCCAAATTCTGTCCTGCACATAGATTTCCTTTGTACATCCAGGTAGAGCCAGACGTACAAAAGAGATCGCGATTCTGATCCCGCAGGGCAGGGCATATACGTTCAGGCTGGGACTGTGATTCAGACCCAGCCTGCACAAAAATGCCCTGCCTGACTAACTCAAAATGGAGCCATGGCACCGCGGCTCCATTTACTACTACTAGTACTACTACTGAGCATTTGTATAGCGCTACAAGTCATACGCAGTGCTGCATAGACATGTAAGAGACAGTCCCTGCACATAGAGCTTACAATCTAGTCAAGACAGACAACACAGAAGGTGTAGGCAGGGATAAAAAAAGGGGGAAAGAAAAAGGAGATCAGGTGAGTCAAGATCCAAAATCAACAGCGAAGAAGTGAGTTTTCAGCCTGGATTTGAAGAGGGCCAGAGAAGGTGCCTGGCGTACAGACACAGGTAGTTTGTTCCAGGCATAAGGTACAGCAAGGTGAAAGGAGTGAAGCCTGGAGTTAGCAATACAAGAGAAGGGCACAGATAGAAGCAGTTTGCTAGAAGAGCATTTAAAAGCCATGATGCCTGCCGCCTGCAAAAAGAGTTAATTCCCTGCAGCCCGACACCCGATCCAGCCCCCTAAGGCCAGGATCGGGCTGCAGGGAATTAACTCTGGCCCCCCCAGCCCCATCTGTGCCCTGATGATGACAACAAATGATGTCCAGGGAAGTTATTCCACGTAGGGAGTGGAATACCTTTCCCAGCCATTTTGCCAGCCCTGGACGTACAGGATCAACATTAGAATCGGTTCTGTATATCCAGGGTCGGAGACTGCCCACTGCCTGCCCAGTCTCTGCCCCCGGGCCACCTCTTCCCCACCCCCGACTAACTATCTTGCACAACTGACAGGGAAGTTAGTCGGGGCCTGTTGGGATGTCCATCTCCGCTATTCGTGGTTCAGAATGACCCCGTTACTGAATAAGAACCTCCTCCTCATCCCAGCTATCAACACCAAAAGGATCCAACAAACATGCAACAGAGCCTTTACTCTCTGTGCACCTACCATCTGGAAAAAAGGGGACTGTTGTAGTGATTGATATGGAAGGGCAAATTAGATAGGCCATGTGGTCTTTTTGTGCCATCAGGTTTTTATATTTCTAACTCACTCCCTGAACACTTACGTTCCTCTGTTACTGAATCAGAACTTCCTCCTCATCCCTGCTATCAAAACCAAAAGCACCCAACAAACGTGCAACAGAGCCTTTACCCTCTATGCACCCACCATCTGGAACTCACTCTTTGAACACTTGCACTCCTCTGTTACTGTACCTGAGCTATAAAAAAACTGAAAACACACCTATTCATTGAATCCTTCAGGTCCGTCAGTAGTGGATAATCCCCACCTCTTACCTGCCAAATACTATTCAGCTCTTACATCACCCCCCCCCCTCAGTTTCCTGTTTCTTCTTTAGCATATAATTGTTGAGATGTGATTGTTATTGTTTAATGTTACTTGCAAACCGCTTTGATTGTTTGATAAAGTAGTATCTAAAATTGGTTAAATAAATAAAGTTTTAAAGCAATAGAACATCAACCAATAGCCTTTAAATGTGATGCAGATGGGGTGGGGCACTAAATTTGCTGAAGATTCAAGAAACAAGCAAGAAGCCTTGAAATTGTGCTGGAGAATCCAGCACAACCACAAAGTTAGGGCCGAATGTGTTTTTCTTTCCAATGGGAGATTTGATGCTGGTAGTTTCCTCTCTCCAGTGGGATCAGTGGTAAGGTGTTAACCCCCTGTGTGCTTTAGAGTTTATCAGCATCAAGGGTTCATCATCCTCCGCCCATATATTTCATGTTAGACAAAAAGAGGGCCAAAATGCTAGAGAGAACAGCTTGTTTAGGTGTAACAAACTAGTATGACACACTAATGTAGAACTCATTTTCTCTCCTTCGTTCTCACTCCTATAAAATTCCAATTGCAGCTAGGATACAGTACAAGATGCTAGTAACCACATTCAAACTTATCAACAACATAGCCCCCTCTTTCCTGGCCTCACTTATCAGCACACAACCTGCAAATAGGGACAGAAGAGCTACCAACTTGGGCACCCTACAGGTCCCCACCACCATCAGAACTGTGAAAACAAGTACATCTCGCAGAGCCTTTTCATTCTCTGCACCAATTATATGGAATCAACTCCCTTCTGAGCTGCGTTTAATCACGGACATTACAATCTTCAGGAAAGAGATAAAAACCCACCTTTTCAAATGCTACTACAATCAGCCATGACTATGAATATGTAAAAATGTGTAGTCCAAAAGGTGTAATCCAAATATGTAAATATGTAAAAATGTGTAATCCAAAAAGGTGTAAATGTACAATTGCCAACTAGAAATGTGTAAATATGTATGTATAAATGTAAATATGTATAATTCTTCCCCCAAGACACTAACCCTGTGTGCTGTGACCTCCCATCAGATCTATGTATTTACTGTACCCTCCCAGTCCTGATTTGACGCCCCCCAAAAGAAGAATCAAACCGCTGCTGATCGCTGGAAGCAGCGGTATATAAGTGTGTATTAAATAAATAAATAAATAAATAAAATGGAACTGCACTGTACCTAAACAAGAGCATATTGTTACCACACTGACAGCAGAATGGAAAACTACAGTTCCCAGAATGCAACTCTCTGAGGTCCCAGATTGAGATATGCTCTGTTAGTCATATATCGCTCCGTTTTCTGCTCTGCGATGTACCTGCAATGACCTTATCACTTTTGGCCCCTTATACTGTTGTACACTAGCTGTGGGAAACATTACATTTTCCCAAAGGATTATAGAAAACATTACTTTTATCCTTTCAACAGAAACAAATTCATTTATGAGATTCATTCATCTTCATTGTGTGCTGCTAATGATTTTAGCTTGCTTGTATGTTGAAAGCAAAGCCATGTGACGCTCTACAAGGCCTCTCAGGATTCATCTGGGCAGCTAATGAGTGAAGGAAAATGGACGCAGATCCAGTGAACGAAGTAGACCCTTACAATAGCAGAATTAGGACAATTAAGTTTGATGGCTAGAATAAGCAACCTGAAGAGGAGCCCTGTTTCATCCTCATCTAGATGTTTATTTTTCAACTTTTAACCAGGGTTATGTAATAGTATCTAGTTCAGCTTCATGTAGATCACTGTTTTTCCTTCTTTTGGAAAAATCCCTTAGTGATTAGTATATACAAACACTTTCCTCACCATTATGAATCTAGGTAGGTCAGGGGTGCTGCTCGGTATGAACACAGCCGGTTCACATAGGAGCTCAAGCCGTCATACTGGTAGTACGGCTCTCCGGACGAATGGACAGTCTCTAAGGGATTAGGCTATAATAGTGCATTCAGTCCAAAAACGTATAAGTCCAAAAGGAATAAAATGCAATGAGATGCAAAACAAAGACAGCTTTATAATAAGGCCCAACAAGAAAGCAACAGAATGAAGGAACTATGAAGGCGGCATGTGCAAGGCCAAAAAACCTTTTAAACAAAAACCAACTCAAGGGGGCTTTTCTTGTATTCCTACTAATTGTGCATTACAGCTCTTTTATCATGCAAATCAATTGTATACATATTAATTGGTGGATATACAGTAGGGACCAAACGTTTGTGAACACCGGCTGAATGGTTGTAGGTGAAAACAGTGTGTGAAGTGACAGTGGACCAGGCTATTTGTTTTTTATTTATTTTTCAAGCAGATTTCCTTGCAGTTGAGTGTTTCTCCAGCATAAAGATGCAGAACAGACCCAGGTTCGTTATTTGGCTTGTGTAATAGATGTAATGTTTGTAAGGTGCATGATGTGCGTCAGATCATGTCTGTACAGTAACGCAGACATGTATGTGTGCTGCATATGCTGACCAAAGAAGGTGTTAGTCATTTTGTGAATGTCAGTTTCTGACTAAATAAAAATGAAACGGTGCAACATTTCCACTTTCTGAGGTCCTAGAGGCTTCTGTTCCCCTATAACGGGCGTTATTAGCGTTTACTGACTAGAGACCACCACATCCTATCAGGTAGCATTTGGATATTTCGTTTGCAGCGTCATGTCAAAAGGAGGATCAAAATCAGCACAATCCGGAGCAGTTTTCCCAAGCTTTTGCTCCCCACCGTATGTCTGCAGAAGTAAATAGTGCACATGCTTAGTTTTTAACATGAGTGAGAATGGGATCCGTTTATAAAGTGCTTTTCCAGCCGCGCTTGCCTGCGTTTGATGAAACTTTTCAGACAGACGGGGCGGACTGATTTTCTCTAAGTTCAATGAGCCTTATTGTTGAGCTGTGGGGACGGTCAGGTTTGAAAGCAGTCAGTCAGTCAGCCAGCGACACTCTATATAGCCGCACAGTCACCGCGCGCAGCAGCTGAGTAACTCGCGCGTTAGTCACCACAACAAGCCCTGAGCACAGTTACCCTCAAATATCATTTCCAAGCACTTTCAACATCCGAAATGCTTTCTTCTTACCGTGCATCTCCTTTCTAAGATTCTATCTGGAGTCGGCCGCTGGCTTGCTCAGTATCCCTGTGCTTTTTCTCTGTAATTCAATCAGATTGAGTTTGATATCTGAAGTACATATACACCAAATCTGCTGAGCAGTATTTGCATGATCCTGTCTGCCTAACAATTGTTAAAGAGCAGACGTGTTTGCCGCTACAGTGTTATACCGATGCACCCACCCATCCGACAATCTGTTTTCCTCACAAAACTCAAAGTCCCCTTCGAGCTCTGCTTTTCTCATGAGGACATTCAAAGGAAACGGAAACATTACGCGCATTATTTCTTGCTAAAATAAATTTAATCACATTTTCAGACGGAAGCGTCTTCTTGAAAATCGGGCAGGTGCGCACAAGAGCAATGCACTGCAATTTCAGGAGCGTGTTCTTATGCGATAGCGATAAAGCACGCATTCTTTAGAGTTGAACCTCAGTTTATAAGATGCACATAATTGATTCTAAGCAGCAAAGTATGACAGGGAAACGAGAAAAACAGCCTTTTGCACAAGAAATTAAGTTGATTTCCTTAGCTCTGTCAAATGTTTTTTAGCGCGATGAAACGGGCGCATGAGAGGAGTGCGGTACCCAACGCACCCAGCATCGCGATATCTCTATCCTGTCTAATGCAGCTGGTTTCAGACTCTCACATCAGAGCTACAAAGGAACTTGAGAGCATGTAGGTCCGCTTACCGTCTGATAAGTCAATTAGTCCAAGGTAGTGCAAAAGTTTCAGAGAGGAGCAGACCACCACCACGATCCCTAAGGTCTGGAGCCCCTCCGACTCTCCTTCATTCCACATCCTCCCGGGATCTCCGAGGATCTCACGAAACAGCTGGCAGGTAGCGAAAGCTTGGCGCTCATCTGCAGGAAAGCCTTTCTCCTGCTGCCCTGCAAATATCTGCTTCATGTTCTGTCTCCTACTGAGCCTCTCTCTCTCTCATTCACTCGCTTTCCTTATTCGACTGTCTCTCCTTCTTTCAGTGTTCCACTCACTCCCCTCCCCTCTTCTCTCTTTTACTATCCACCCAGAGGCAGGCTCAGGTTTATTTTCAGTCATAGTCTCTACAGTTTTCTATCCTTAGTCTTCTGTGTCTTGTTAAGAGTTAACCTTACGCTCAACTTGCTCAGCTCTCTCTAGCAGTTCCCCCTTTGCCCTGAAAGCCTCCGATCTCTTTCCATCGCTATCAGTTTCACTGCAATGCACAAAACAGCAACAAGATAAAAAAAGTTAATTTCCCTCTATTGGAAGCTATACAATTTTATCTTTCAGGACTCAAACACATTCATCTGTCAAAGGAAAGTATTGAAATGTATGTTTTATATCTGAGATTTAGCTTTATTTGTAAGAGAAAACAATTTGAGATATATGAAACATCTTGTTAAAGACTAATCTCAGAGGAGACGTGTAGAAACCAGATTAGTGTCATATTCAAAGCTGCCTAACTATATCTGAGCAAAAAAGAAAGAAGACCTACAAATAAGACCAACCCACTAAAACCACAGGAAAGTTCTTGTTTTGAAAGCACCAATAGATTTTAAAAAAGAAAAAAAAATAGTACATCAGGGGCTTGACCTGGCAAAAGCTGGTTCCTTTTAATGAGGTGTATGAAGATGAATTCCTACCCGTGCTGATAACTTGTACACTTTACACTAAAAGACAAGTTGTTCATGAGAACATTTTAATGGCATAAAAAAATGGACTGTCCTGCCCACAAATCTGGAATGCACATCTGGAGGAATGGGGCATCGCTAAACGAGAACCCAGGCTTGCCAGTGATTTGTGAGACTGACCGCCAGCGTAGCAGTGCTTAATCTGCAATCTCTGCTCCAAAACATCTTTATTTTTTAAGGGGATTCACAATTACTTCAGTCAGTATAAACATTGTTCTCAACTATTTACAAGACATTAGAATTGGGCAGCAATATTCTTAGTTCTTAGCTATTTACAGTGTAGTGAGACACATAGAGCTGAATACATATTTACATTGGCTTGGGCTAGTGGGGATGCTGCAGCGGGGTGTAGGTGGTTTCGCTTGTATTTATGGTGGAATGGTTTGTGGTTCCAGATGTGGCTTATACTCTTCTTGGAATATGAATGTCTTGAGCTTTTTTCGGAATTCGGTTATGTCTGGACATGCTCGTAGCATTGGGGGTAGGTAGTTCCAGGGTGCGGGTGCAAATAGTGAGAGGGCACGGTTGCAAATAGATTGTTTTCTCTTTAGCTTCTGGGAAGGGATTGCGAGGAAGATGATGGTAGCATTTTTCCATGACCTTCCATTGGGAGGCTTTGAGAGTTGGGTCTGGAATCTGTTGGCTGATTCATTGTGTAGTATTTTGAATATTGAGGTAAGTGCTTTGTATTTGATTCTGGCTGCAATAGGAAGCCAGTGTACCTGGATCTTTATAGGGGTCATATGGGATCAGCGGGAAGCTCCATAGATGATGCGTGCCGTTGTGCTCTGTGCGATCTGTAAAGGGCGGAAGGTGATTTTTGGGAGACCATGGTAGATGATGTTACAATAGTGTAATATTGGGGTGATCATGGCTTGGCAGACAGTCCAAAATAGTTTTGTGGTGAGGAGGGGGCGGAGATGTTTTAGAGTTCTTAGTTTGTAGTAGACAGCAGAGGTTGTTCTTTTTATGTGCGATTGGAAGTTCAGTTGTTGGTTGATAGTTACTCCTAAATATTTTGTTTCTGTTTTGACTCTGATTGTTATGTTGTCAAGTTTCAGTGTTGTGGGGAGGGGGGGGGGGGAGAAAGCTGGGTCAGTAGTTACAAATAAAGCTTCTGTTTTTTCCGTGTTGATGGTCAGGTTCTGTGCGGTGAGCCAATTGGGTGCTTCTGTGAAACATTTCTGCAGGTTGGAGAGGTCTGGGGATAAGAGGTTGGTAGGGGTGAAGAACATTAGCGTGGGTGAAGCGAAGACTGCCCGCACAGCTCTACAACCATTGCCCCTTTGGAGCGGCCATTCATCCAACCAGCCACAACACTCCCTTTCACAGACAACTGCGCTGAAAATAGCAAAGAGGAATTTAAATAGATACAAGACAAAACTCTGTTTTGCAGAATTTGGCGAAGGTCTATGTGTCAGCTGATCATCTCCATTCCTCTGGGAAGCGTTTCCTGCTTCGTCATTATTCTTTGATGCTAGATTAGCATGACATGGGGCTGGGCTTTTTCAGTAGCTGGACTGGCCATGTGACATGCTTGCCACAACATGTAATTAGCTGGAGAACACCACCATTTGACTGCGCAACAGTCAGGTTTCTGTCAGTTTTATAGCACTGAAATGTTAATGAGGGCATTGTTGGAAGATATTTATGTATTGTTTGATAAGGCTTTGAATGGGGTTTTGCTCCAGTTGGATGTATCAGCGGCCTTTGATACCATTATTCATAGCTTACTATTGGAGTGCTTAGAGGGGATAGGTTTGGGGGTGTGAGGATTTTTGGTGGAGAGGGAGTATATGGTGAAATTTAATCATCAATTGTCTGGTTCTTGGCAACAGGATAGTGGAGTTCCTTGAGGCTCCATTTCGTCCCTCTGTCTAATTAATGTCTATATATTAGCAGTCTGTTTTAACGATGCAAACAATGGAGCTTAAATTTTATATATATGCCAAGAACGTGCAGATTTTGCTTTCATTTGGTCAGGATCAGCAGAGGGCAGATTCAGTTGATGTTTACTTCTTTGCAGGATTTATTCAGGCAAATGTTTTTTAATTTAAATTTACTGAAGGCTGAATTCTTATAGTTAACAAATGTCTAGGGTATTGAGATTTCTCCAGCACAGAGTAGTTGTGACTCCATAAATTTTTTAAAGTGTATGGTAGTCTAGGGGGTTTGGTTGAGCTTTCAAGACCATAGCTCCAGACAGGTTAAGACTTTGTGGTGTTGTGGATGATTAGAGCACTGCCAGCCTCACTGTGGAGACATGGGCGCTGGCTTTGCTGCACCTTGATTACTGTAATTCTCTGTTACTTGGCCTTCCATCTAGTGAGATGATATGTTTACTACAGATGCAGAATCTTGCCACAGAAATTATAATGGATTTACAAAACTTTGATCACATCAGCCCTATCTTAAGCCTCTCCATGCAGGGCAGGCGCTACCATTAGGTGAACTAGTGGTTGCCTAGAGTGCCAGCCCTCCAAGGGCGCCACTGCTGCTGCTCCCACCACTCTCTGGTAATGCAGCACTTAGCCACCATTTCTGGGGCTGCATTGCTGTTTCTCTCTTGCACAATTTGCCACTTCTGCTCCTCTCTGATGAAGACTGTACAAAACCGGGAGTCGGTGTCGGAGGGGGTTGGAAGCAGTACATCGTTCAAGAAACCCTGCCCTGGAGACAGGGGGTAAGTACGGCGTCATGGTGTTAAGGCCATTGCTGCTGACGCTGGCCTCAGAGAGGGGCAGCAGCGGTGGCAATAGGCACAGGGGGGCGACAGGATAGGGGGCTCGCCTACGGCACCTCCACCCCTTGCACCAGTCCTGTAGCCATAGTATGGCATCTGGCTATCTGGGTGGGAGGTGGAGTAGTACAACACTTGTAACCTGAGGACTGTCCCATTAATAGTATGAGACAAAAAGAAAAGGAGAACAGAACAGGAGTTGTAATTTAATCACTCTCTGAAAGTCTGGGTAAAGAGCCAGGTTTTTAAGCCCATTTTGAACTAGAACTATGGACAATCACATGGAGTAGAAACACTGCTTCTAGTATTATCTGACAAACTCTATAAAGGCATTGAAAACTGCAAAAAAATGTTTGTCTTAATTTTCATCGACATAACTGCAGCCTTTGATTCAGTGAATCATAAGATCCTCATTGAAAGATTAGAAACAATAGGTATAAATGGAACCCCCCTAAAATGGTTCTCGTCTTATATATCCAACAGGATACAACAAGTATACTTTGATAAAAACCTATCCAATACCTTCCCTCAGACACAAGGTATCCCACAGGGCTCAGCATTATCCGCTATATTATTTAACTTATACCTAAGACCAATCTGCACAATATTCCAGAAACACAAAATTGACTATCATCTCTATGCAGATGATATAATGCTTTATACACAAATGGATATATGTAACCCAGATTACAGTCACTTAGAAAATTGCCTTAATGAAGCACAACAATGGCTCCAACAAAACAATATGCTTATCAATCACAAAAAAACTGAAGTAATGTTTATCTCTAAAAATCCGGAGTTTAAACACCCCCTCACAATCATACTAAATAATACAACCTATAACACTAAACAAGAACTAAAGTACCTAGGTGTCACTCTAGATAGGACACTTAACATGGAAACCCACCTAAGACTTTTAAATAGAACCATTTTCTACAAACTAAGAACCCTACAGCCCTTACGTAACATCATTGAACTATCAGACTTTAGATCAATAATACAAGCAATCATAATGCCACATCTGGACTATTGTAATGGCATACTACAAGGCTTGCCCAAAAAAACAACACACATACTCCAGACGGCACAAAATGTAACAGCCCGAATCCTAATGAACGTACCCTTCTCAGATCACATCACACCTATCCTAAGAGAACTTCACTGGCTACCTATACATGCACGCATACGATACAAAATAATAATTACAACATTCAAACTAATAAACAATTCTGCCCCATCCTATCTTGCCACACTCATAAAGCCGCAAACTACCAACAGGAAAAGACGTACACACAACCTAAATATATTACAAACCCCCCTCTCCATTTGCAAAACAAAGGCATTCACCAGTAATAGAGCAATCACATACACCGCTCCAACACAATGGAACAAACTCCCTGACATCTTAAGAGCTAACAAAGATCTCACATCATTCCGTAAAAGCCTTAAAACACATCTATTTCAAGAATACTTCAATCAGTCAGAAATAACATAGAGTAATTCAGTGATGAAAACAATTAGACGGAGATCTTTTCCACTTTTACCATTTAGAACCCTCAAATCCACGAAGAATCAAATAATGAATCTACTTATATTTTCGATCACAAATAATGTATATAGTTAATTATATAGCATGTATGTTAACATGTTTCTCTTCTTTCATGTATACAGTTTTGTTCTATTTATTGAGTTATCCTAAAACAATACCACCTTTCAATGTTCTAATGTTATTATCCTACTGTTTTATGTAACTGCTAATCCATGCAGAGTTAATTGTTAAATGTAAACCGCTGCTGATCACTGGAAGGAGCGGTATAAAAATGTGCTCAAATAAATAAATAAATAAAATAAGATGATTGAAGGCGGAGTTCGGTGGTTAAGGCGGTCCATAGGTAGGGGCTTTGATACCTGAATGCAGTAGATCTATAGTTCTCCAGGCAAAGGATATTCTTTGTAGGGATGATTAAATAATTTTCATTCGAAGATCGGAGGACACATTCTGAACGGTGAAGGATGAGGTGTGAGTGAAGCTAAACTAGCTAAGCAGAACAGAAAGCACTGTGTGTGAGCAATAAAGTCTTATATTTGTCCCATCATAAAAAACAGTAAACTCGACCCAAAAGACCCAAATTCATACAGGCCCATAGCCAGCATACCATTCATTGCCAAAATAATAGAAAAAACTATACAACTACAATTACAGGAGCACATTGATGAGCACAAACCCCTTGATTCACACCAGTTCGGATTCCGCCCCTTCCATGGAGTTGAAACTCTCCTAATTATACTGATGGATTTTCTCATCAGAGGTATAGATGACAACAGCCAAGGCTTCCTACTCCTTTTTACAGATATATCTGCCGCATTTGACATCAACCACAACACACTGATCAATTGACTAGAAAATCTAGGAATAGGAGGAACAGTTCTCAAATGGTTCAAGTCATACATCTCACACAGATTAATACGTGTTCAAATAGGCCAAGACACATCAGAAACATTCCCCCAAGGACAGGGAATCCCTCAAGGCTCAGCCCTCTCCGCCCTCCTCTTCAACCTGTACCTGCAACCCATTACAAGCATATTTAAAAAACACAAAGTTAACCATTTTATATACGCTGACGACATCATGCTCGCTATCCCCATAAACACTAACAGCCCCACATATGACAACCTGTCCGAATGCATGAATGAAACCACCTCTTGGCTAGAAACCAACTATCTCAGCATCAACCTTAAAAAAACGGAAGCAATGTTTGTAACAAGAAAATCTGTTGCTGACGACACTTACCCAACAACAATCACAATAAACAAAACAACCATACCTGTTAAAAAAGAAGTAAAGTACCTTGGAGTAATAATAGACCACACACTCACCATGCTTCCTCACATAAAACAGACAGTAAGAACAATATTCTATAAACTCAAGACTATACAACACCTAAGACCCCTCCTTGACACACATGATTTTAGATCAGTAGTCAGTACACTCATCACCCCCCACTTCGACTATTGTAATAGTCTCCTAATTGGCCTCCCACTAAAAACACATATCTGTTATAAAGAGCCCAGAATATCTGTGCCATGGTAATTTCAAAAGCTCGTCTGACCATGTGACCCCAATACTGTTGGAATTACATTGGCTCCCTATAAACAGCCAAATAAAATATAAAATTCTACTAACAACCTTCAAACTCCTTAACGACATCTCCCCCTCACACCTGTCCACCCTAATACACGCCCCATCAGAAACAAGAATATGCAGACAAAACGCAACTCACTCCCTTAACATACAAAAAAAACATCAAAAAACCAAGGAAAACCACAAGCTCTAGAGCTTTCTCCTTTGCTGCCCCCACTCTCTGGAATGAACTCCCAATAACTCTTCGCCTGATGAAAGACCTTCATCAATTCAGAAAAGAACTCAAAACCTACCTCTTCTCTAAACATTTTGAAATCCCCTACCTCCAGAGAGCCACCCCCCAGCAATCACAGAAACATTCCCACAAAACTCATGAAATCACAAATGACTAACTCAGACAGACCCTCTGCTATTTATACAAATGTCTTACAATGGAAAAGGAAAAAATCCAAAACTCACACAAGTTCAATTGAAATATAAGTTTAATCTCTATTGTCCTCTGTAACATACTGTTTATTGTTCTTTGTAAATAGTTCCATGTAAATAGTTCTGAAACCTTTCCATGCAATGTTACCTGTACATGGTTACAAATACTGTTCTATGTAAAGTATACAGAAGTATACAAAAATGTTAACTGTTCCATGTAAACCGCCCTTGATCTCTGGAAGGGGCGGTATAGAAGAAATAGATAAATAATAAATAAATACAATTATATTTGACGCAGTGGGTGATGGGGAGTCAATGCTGTTCGTGCAAGAATGGTGTGGCATGGTCATGTTGTTTTGCATTATAAAGTAGCTTGACAGCTGTGTTTTGTATTACTTGCAGTCTTTTTTTAGTTGCAATTGAGTAGATCCTATTAAGAGGAGGAGGACTAGCCTAGTGGTTAGGTCAGCAACCTGGAGCCAGAATAACCAGGGTTCAAATCCCACTGGTACTCCTTGTGGCCTTGGGCAAGCCACATAACCCTCCATTGCCTCAGGTACAAATTTAGCCCTCTAGAGACAGCTGTAACTCAGCTTGAAGTTCAGCCAAGAATTTGGCAGTTAAGATATAACGCCAAACATGCAAGGTAATGCATTTGGGCTATAAAACCCCCAAGGGGTCAGTATAGTACAGGGGGTGAAGTACTTCAATGCATGAAGGAACAGTAGGACCTGGGAGCAATCACATTGGATGATCTTAAAGTAGTCAAATAGGTAGAAAAGGCAACAGCAAAAGCCAGAAGGATACTTGGGTGGATAGGGAGAGGAATAGCCAGCATTAAAAAGGAGGAGATAGTACCTCTGTATACAGTAAGTCTCTAAGGAGACTACATTTGGTGTACTGTACACAGTTCTGGAGCTTGCACCTTCAGAAGGATATAAACAGGCTGGAATCAGTCCAGAGGATGGCTACAAAAATGGTCAATGTTTTTAGCCATAAGGAATATGGGGATTGACTTAAAGATCTCAGTACGTATACTTTGGAAGAAAGGAGGGAGAGGGGAGATATGAGTCATTTAAATACCTCCATGGTATAATGCACAGGAGGTGGCCCTCGGGCGACTGAAATGAAGCTCTGGAGCAAGGGGCCACAGGATGAAGATGAAAGGGGATAGACTCAGGAGTAATCAGAGGAACTATTTCTTTACAGAAATGGTGCTAGATGCATGGAACAGTCTCCCGGTGGAGTAAGAGGACTGTATCTGAATTCAAGAAAGCATGGGACAAGTGCAGAGGATCTCTGAGGGAGAGGAAGAAACCGTAGAAAATAATAATTCTTATGGATTGACAGACGGAATAGGCCATATGGCATTTATCTCCCATCAGGTTCTATGCTTCTATGCATTGGGCTTGGCTGGAGTCAGGAAAATAGGCATCCCCAATTGTATAAGGAACATTAAAATAAAATAATGATTATCTATAACCAATCGAAATATTGCACCAAGATTAAAAAGTAAAAAAAAAAATCAAAAAACCTGTGTCAGACTATGCTGGTGAGGTATGTAGATCAAATGTGCAAAAGAATGTGGACCTGATATCAAAAAAAGTTGAGATCCTAAATTTGTGCCCTATTTTAAGCCATCTTAATTTCGGAGCTTAAAAGCTATGCTTATAAATTTAGAAGTAGATACTGAGACCACGACAGTCAGTGTTACTAAAGTGCTTGTCCTCCATGGCCAGAATGCAACTGGATATTCAGGCTTGAACCTATCCAGCATCTGGCACTGAGTATCTGGTACCCCAGCGATTGGTCTTGCTGCCCGGTTAGTGGCAATATTTAGCTCCAAACTGGATAGCAAGAGCCACATAAAGTTAGGACAGCCATTGAACTGCTCTAACTTTATGTGGCTTACCAGTGCAGTTAGTGGCTAAATATTGCTGCTAACCGGATAAGTATCAGGACCACCATAGCTTCGCCCACAGACTGCCTCGAAAATAACAACACGTTTCTAGGATAGTCAGTGGCACTAAGCTTTTAATGCCATTGAAGACTGGGCAGATCAGGGTTAATGCTATTTGCAAGTCCCGTAAATCACATGATATTCTAAAGGATATAACCAGTGATGGGATTCAAATCCTTTCAGGAACTGGTTCGGTCCATGGGAGGAATCACCTGGGTCGCACCAGTTCACGCAAACTGGTTCCTAGTATTTCCCCGTCTCCACCGAACCGGTGCCTACAGGCTGTATCACTGCTGCAGCAGCACTGGTGGACTTCAAAGCTCCCAAAAGCACGTTGATGGCATCGGGGGCTTCTTCTGATGCCATGATCCCCCCCCCCCCCCCCCGCTGCCATCAACATACTTTCGGGTGCTTTGATTCCCGCCAGGATCACTAGGAACCGGGTCATGTGAACCAGTTGCATCCCACCACTGGATATAACCCTCTGGACCTGGCATTCATTTGCCTAGATTTCTGAGCTGAATTTAAGAACCTAGTACTGAAAATTATTGCTAAGCTCTTAGGACCCGATATTTAGTCATCCGCATTTTGGAAAGGTTAAGCGCCTCGTCGGCGCATAGCCCTCCCCGCCAAGCCCTAAACTGCATATTCAATGCCATGATGATGGCATTGAATATCTGGTGATCACCGCAGACACAGGAAGCTGCTGAGGCTAACTGGGCAGCAGCGATATTGGATTCTGCCCGGTTAGCTCTTGCGCCTTAAAGATAGGCAAGGGTTTTCCTCGCCTTTCTTTTAGGCGCAGGTCGCTAACCGAGCAGCATCCAATATCACTGCTGCCCATTTAGCGACAGTCTCTGCCTCCGCCCCAGAACGCCACAACACATCCCGATGCTAACCAGATAGCACTGGGGCGCGTAGCGGACTTAGAATGGGATGTCCAATGGCACGAACCATGTACTGTACATGCCATCGAATATCTCCATCTAAGGCATTTACATGGTTTACTGGGCTGTAAACCGTGTAAATGCCTTTCAAAAGTTGGGCCCCTAATTATTTTTCCCCTCCCAATCTGCTCCTTTTGCCACCTACCCTTTTCTCCTAAATTTAGGAGTTAAGTGAATTTTAGGGCTGATATGCAAAAGCACTTATCCAATGAGCAGCACCTGCTCATCAGACAGTGCCGCCCAATACCTCAGTAGACAGCATTTCTGTGTATAATGCCGCTGAATATTTCTCTGACCACTTCAGCACTATCCGGATAGTGCCAAGTGGGAAGCAGGGGAGGGGGTCCATGAGTAGAGCATGGGTGAAGCCAGCACTTTTATTTATTTGGAAGGCTTATATACTACTAGCAGCAAATGAATTGTAGCAGTTTACAGAATCCCAGGAATTCACATAGGTAACATCAGAAAAACAAACATGGAAGACAAGACTGACAGATTAAGACATCAGGGTAGGAGGTACAGTTGCAGAGCAATTTTAACCTGAGGACTGTCTCATTAATAGTATCAGACAAAAAGAAAAGGAAAACAGGAGTTGTAATTTAATAACTCTCTGAAAGCCTGGTTAAAGAGTCAGGTTTTTAAGCCCATTTTGAACTTGGAATAAGATGAATCAAGGCGGAGTTCGGAGGGTAGGGTGTTCAATAGGTAGGGACCTTGATATATGAATGCCATAGATCTATAGTTCGGACCAAGGGAAATACCCCACCTGTAGCGTCACCAAGCACAGAGCAAGCAGGACAACAATAACCATGGATCAAGGACACTTTATTGAGGAACTGCGAGGTCGGCCCAACACATGTTTCGGCCAGGGTAGCCTTCTTCAGGGGACTCTGACCTCTAGAATAAATAACAAAGTTAAAAATAATAACATTGATAAACCAAAACTTTCAATTGAAATACAATAATAAAAACAATAAAAACAGAGATTAAACCAAATAAGACTGGACACACGCCACAACCTTAAAAATGACACCAACATGGCAAAGGCTATAAAATTATGAACGTACATTTAAAATAATGGAAAAACACATCAGAGTGGTATCAAAATTAATAATACATTTTGTGCCATAACAATTGTGATAAGGGATAAGAGTGAATGACATGAAGAACCATATAGCCAATACTGTCAAGGCAATCTACTTTAAAATCAGATCCCTCAGACACCTACGCACTCTACTCGAACCGGATGATTTCCACACCATTTATCAAGCCCTTATAATTCCCCATTTCGACTTCTCAAACTCCATACTACAAGGACTCCCACGGTCCACCCTGAACCCCCTGCAACTGGCTATGAACATCCAGGAGAGACCACATGACTCCCCTCCTAAGACAGTTACACTGGCTCCCCATTCAAGCAAGGATTAGTTTAAAGACTTTACTGCTAACGTTCAAAGCTGCTAAGGGGCTTACCTCATCCTCTCTCTCTAACCTCATCCAACCACTTGCACCAAACAGGCCACGAAGAACCGCAGAGTTGAACATGCTAGTCATCCCAAATGAAACCACAAGATGCACCAGATCAACAGCCAACAGAGCCTTCCAACTCTGCGCCCCAACTCTATGGAACGCTTTACCAGCACAAATCAGAGCAATCCCCAACTTGAGCCAGTTCAGAAAAGCGTTAAAACATTTCCTCTTCCTTAAATATCTCAATGACAGCTCCGAACATAACTCCCAAGTGAGTAGCAGAAGTAGTCAAACAGGCAGACCCACGCAACAGGCTTACCCCACAATGTAAATAACAAGCAGTTTCCTGTATTGTTGTACCACCTATGTATATAGTTGACCGTGTCCATTATCAGGTGAACCACCAATGTATATAGTTAACCCGTTTATCCAAGTTCTACTTCCTGTTAAATGTAATGACCAGACATATGTAAATTGTCGGATGTTTCTGTTCAATGTAAACCGCGCTGATGGCTAATATATATATATATATATATATATAAGAATTGTTAATAAATAAAATTAAATAAATAAATAAATAAATCTGTGGCCTTTACATATTGGTGTCAATTTTAAGGATGTGGTGTGTATCCAGTCTTATTTGGTTTTACCTCTGTTTCTATTGTTTTTATTACTGTATTTAAATTTAAAGTTTTGCTTTATCAGTGTTATTATTTTTTAACTGTGCCATTTATTCTAGAGGCCGTAGTCCAAAGAAGAAGGCCACCCCGGCCGAAACATGTGTCGGGCCGACCTCACAGTTCCTCAATAAAGTCTCCTTGATCCCTGGTGTATTGTTGTCCTGCTTTCTCTGTGCATAGATCCATAGTTCTTCAGGCGCAGGACATTCTTTGTAGGATGATTAAATAATTTTCATTCGAAAATTGGAGGTGTGAGTAAAGCTAAACTAGCAAACCAGAACAGAAAGCACTGTGTTAACCTCAAGTTGTACCTACCCCATGTTCTATGTAAAACAAATTTGCTAGAATTATGTTAACACTGTTCTATGTAAACTGCTTTGACTGAAGAAAAGCGGTATTAAAAACTGTTAAATAAATAAAGGAAGAAGAGGGGAAAAGTGAGCTCCAGCTTCCTGTTGTTCGTGGTAGGTCATGATTTTAGGTGGCAGCAATATTCAGCTGATATCCAGCTAAGTTATTCAGATAGATTTAGGAAATCTGAAAAGCTGTGCTAAATTTATCCAGTCATCCCAATCAGATAGCAGCCGAATATTGTCATTATTTGATTATTGTAACCTGCTCCTCACTGGTCTCCCTCTGAATCATCTTTCTCCCTTTCAGATTGTTCCAAACGCAGCTGCACGGCTTATCTTCTGCCAGCGTCGCTATGCTCATGTAACCCCTCTTCTCAGGTCACTTCACCGGTTCCCTATCAGTTTCCACATCCAGCTGATCTACCATTGCATTCATTCTGTGGCTCCTCGCTACCTTTCCTCTCTAATCTCACTCTACACCCCTCCTCGGGAGCTCCGCTCCTCTGGCAGACCCCTTTTATCTGTGCCCTGCCAACTTCAGACTTTGCTCATTCCATCTTGCTGCTCCTTATACCTGCAACAAATTACATGAGTGGGTGCGTCAGGCTCCTTCTCTGGCCCTATTCAAGTCCAGGCTGAAGACCCACCTCTTTGAGGCTGCTTTTGGATCCTGATGCTCCTCATTCTCTTGTCCACCACTTATGTGTATCTTTCCATACTGTAGTTCCCAATTTTGTGATATTTTTTCGTCTTGATTAGATTGTAAGCTCTGATGAGCAGGGACCGTGTCTTACATCTGTATGTACAGCGCTGCCTATGTCTTGTAGCACTATGCAAATGATTAAGTAGTATTGGTGAGGCCTCACTTGGAATACTGTGTTCAGTTTTGGAAACCATATCTTGCAAAGGATGTAAAAAGACTGGAAACTGTTCGGAGGAAGGCGACCAAAATGATTTGGAGCCTGTGTCAGAAGCCTTATGAGAAGAGACTTAAAGACCTAAACCTGTACACTTTGGAGGAGAGGAGGGACAGGGAAGATATGATTCAGACATTTAAATACTTAAAGAGAAATAATGAACAAAGAAACCTCTTCCAAAGACAGAGAAGCTGCAAAACTAGAGAGCATAACATGAAGCTACAAGGTGGTAAATTGAAAGGCAATGTCAGGAAATACTTTTTCATTGAAAGGGTGGTGGATGCTTGGAATGCCCTCCCGATGGAAGTGGTGGGGGCAAATACGGTGACAGAGTTCAAAATGGCATGGGACAGACACAATGGATCCCTTTACAGCAACAAGAAAATATCAAAGTAAACTGAACCATCTAGTTCCTCAACAAATAGGAGTCGTACATGGAGTGGTGGGTTCACCCCTAAACAAAGACATTGGGAGGGGTGGCCTGCACAGAGCGTCAGGTATACCTACTCTTGACATCGTACTGGGCAGACTAGATGGACCATACTGGTCTTTATCTGCCGTCATTTACTATGTTACTATGTTACTATGTTACTATTTGGATAGATGCTGCACTGATTGATCTATATGAATATTCAGTCTGGGCGCAAGCTGGATACCAACACTGAATATCTGGAATAAATTTAAACACCATGGCTAGGTTTAAACAATATACTGACCATGGCATGTCAATAGCAGGCACTTTGAGTATTAACTTAAGCACACAGCCCTAGTCAGTTTTCAGAGGCCAATTTAGGAGCATTGCCTGAAAGTTAGGAACATCTATTCTTTGAATACTGGGCCCTGGATTTTTACCAGCATTTCTAAGAGCCCATTCTTCTTTTGATAAAAAGAAATGATGTTAATCAAACAAATACCAATACAGAGAAAATGACAGCAGATAAGAACCATATGTCTATCCATTCTGCCTATCAACAGCAGAGATTGTCTGAGTTTTACCGTGCTTTCTTCAATTCATATACTGTGGTCATCTCTACCCTTTCCACTTAGAGGCTGTTCCATGCAGACACCATCCATTCTGTCTAGAAATATTTCCTTATATTACTCTTGAGTCTGCAGAAAATATTTTTTTTCACTGAAGAAATTTTTTTTCACACAACATGTGATCAAACTCTGAACTTTGTTGCCAGAGGACATAGGTAAAAACTGATAGAGTAGCTGGGTTTAAAAGAATTTTGGACACATTCCTGGAGGAAAAGTCCAGAAACTATTATGAAAGTGGACTGGGGAAATCCACTTGGATAAGCGGCATGGAATCTGTCTACCTTTTGGGAATATAACAGGGACTTATGGCCTGCATTGCTCATGGGTAGAAACAGAAAACTGGGCTTGATGGACCCTTGGTCTGACCCAGTATGGCATAGCTTATGTCCAGCTATAAGTAGCTTCTCTTTTTGACAAATTTAATATATTTCATTTCAAGAATTATATACTTCCTTCATTATTTATTTATTTCGGGCGGCATGCAAAAAGCTTTCGCAATGGTTTACAAATGTAATACAAAAAAGGGGAAAAGCAGAGAGAAAGAGGAAAAGGAAAGGCAGAGCGGGGAAGAGGAAGGGGGGACTGGCTGAGAAAACTGAGTCAGGGGGCATTATGACAACTTGTTTTTTGACCTTTGCTAATAAATATGTTTAGTGAACTAATAACTGACTTTGTTAAAATGAGACAATCAGGAGAATCTCACTAGCAGGCAAGTCAAAATATAAATCAGAAGAAGTTTCTTAAGGAAAGGTAGAGTTCCTATTTTTCTACATTGGATTAAAGTAGTGACTGCAATTTTCATTAATATAATTACAAATATAAAACATCATATTGCTAATTTTGCATGTGCAGGACCCAAAAGGCAGGTAGAGCTCCAGAGTCTCAATGCGTGGATGAGATGATGGTGCAAGGATGAGGGTTTTGGATTTGTTATGAACTGGGGAACATTCTGGGGAAAGGAGGGACTCTTCCAAAGGGATGGGCTTCACCTTAACCAGGATGGAACCAGGCTGCTGGCATTAACCTTTAAAAAGTAGATAGAGCAGCTTTTAAACTAGATAATAGGGGAGAGCTGAGAGTCGCCCAAGAGTGCATGGTCCGGAGCAATGTATCCTTGAAGGATACTACCAAAAAAATGAAGTTAGGGCACATCAGCAGAGAGGTTCCAATAAAGACAAAGGTAGCCCAAATGCCCTTGAGTACAGAGCAGACAGAGCTTAAATATTCCAAATTACCCCTACCTACTGACAGCCAGATTAATAGGAATAAAATACAGTCTCTCAAATGCTTGTATGCAAATGCTAGAAGTCTAAAAAATAAGATGGGAGAGTTTGAATATTGTGGTACCCTAGCCTGGGCCAAAGGCTTACAGCTAGGGCTGCCTTGTCTGTCCTTAAATGAACTGTATTTCCCCTTTGCCACCAGCAATGCACTCTGGGACTTGTAGTTGAGAAAATTGTATTCAAAAGGACAAACTGTAGTTGTGCAACCGGAGGTTGAGGCAAACAAGAATTTTTTTTTTATTGTGGATTTCCACACACATTAAAGTTCTGTACACGAACACAAAAATGGATAACTTCTCCAGTAACATAAGAGTAAACAAAAGGAAATTGTACTTGAAGTAAATGCAGCACAAGTCTCTTCAGACACAAGCAGCTGTCTTCATGACAATAAACATAACACAGCCTTATGAGCTCCTTCTAGCAGAAATACCTTCTTTCTTCTACAAAAGCTTCCTTAGCCTTGCACACAGGAACTTATGCTTCCCTAAGACAAAGAGAGCAATCCATCTGGCAATCTTCTGGGGAAGATTGTGACTCAGGTAATTCTATCTGCATGGGCTCCGGTACTGCGGCTGGTTTATCTCTACTCCTGGCCTCAGCACTTTCTTCGGGCTTTTTGGCTTGTAAGAATTCCCAAAATTCATTCCATAATTTCTCCTTTTGGTCATAAACATTTACATAAGGAGAGTAAGCTTCTCTACCCTGAAATGCTTGCTTCAAAGCTTTTACTGAGTTCAAGTTAACTTCCCTGCTAACGGTTGGGTCTTGGTTCTTTTCCCAGTGAAACGAATCCACCCACCTTTTGTCGGTTGAAGTTTTCAGCTTAGGATTCTGAATACAGGATAAAGGTACCTGTTCCCACAGGTTTGCAGCCTTTCTCACAGAACGTTGGCTGGCTTTTGGTTTAGGAACCTTTCCCAGACATGGAGTGTTTCCTTCTCTGCTCTTAGCTTTCAGCAGCTGGAAATCAGCACACTCACGTCTCTCAGATATCCGTGAACTCCTAGGACCTGGACTCAAACTGGCACCTTCCCTCCCACGGCTGGAACTCTTTGAGCCAGATGAACTCCTGGAACTAGCACTCCTGTTCCTCCAAGCTGAACTCAAACTAGAGCTGTAAACGCCCTTCTTCTGTTTGAAGACGGGTTTAAAAACCTGTTTCCTTCCTATCAGAGCTTCCTCTGAGCCTGTGTGCTCATAATCAGCAGTTAAGCCTGCCTCCTCATTAGAGCTAGGGCGTGGCTTGGCTTGGCTTTTTTTCATAGTAGCTTTCCTACCTCTGTGTAGAGCTGAGCTGTCAGTAGTTTTAAAGGTACAAGTGTCTTTTTCTTCTATTTCCATTTTCTCCTGCTCACTCTCATCACCACAATATATAGCATTAAATGAGAAATAAGATATGATTAGTATCTCAGAGACATTGTGGAAGGAGGACAACCAGTGGGACACTGTAACACCTGGTGACAAAATATATCGTAATGATAGAGCTGATCAAATTGGTGGAGGGGTTGGATGCTATATTAGAGAGGGCACTGAGTCACAAAGGATTAAAGTTTTGCAGGAAAGAAAATTTGCTGTGGAATCTCTATGGATTGAAATTCCATATAAAAAGGGGAAGGAGATGGCAGTGGGGGTGCACTATCGACCACCTGGCCAGAATGAACAAATGGATGATGAAATGCTCAAAGAAATCAGGGAAGCTAACAAAAATTACAGCACAGTAATAATAATGGGTGATTTCAATTACCCCTATATTGACTAGGTCAGTGTCATGGCAGGACATGCTAGGGTGATAAAGTTTCTAGATGAAATAAATGACTGCTTCTTTGAGCATCTGGTTTATGAACTGACCAGAGGGGAAGCCATTTTGGACCTAGTCCTTAGTGGAACACCAGATCTGGTGCAAGAGTTAAGGGTGTTGGGGCCACTTGGCAATAGTGATCATAGTAGCATGATCACATTTGATTTAATTAATTAATGGAGGAAGGATAGTACGGAAATCTACAGTACTACCTTTTAACTTTCGAAAGGGAGACTATGATAAAATGAGGAAAATAGTTAAGAAAAAACTAAAAGGAGCAGTTGCAAAGGTTAAAAACTTACACCAAGCTTGGGGGGGGGGTTGTAAAATACTATCTTGCAAGCCCAGACCAGCTGTATTCGACGCTTTAAGAAAAGTAGAAGGAAGCCCAAAAAACTGCCAGCATGGTTTACAGGTGAGGTCAGAGAGGCTGTTGCCAAAAAAGCATCTTTCAGGAAATGTAAAAAAGAACCAAATGACGAAAACTGGAAACAGCACAAGCACTGGCAAGTTAAATGCAAGGCTTTGATAAAGCAGGCAAAGACAGAATTTGAGAAGAAGCTTGCTGTGGAAGCAAAAACATGTAATGAAGACTTTTTCAAATACATTCGTAGCAAAAAGCCTGTGAGTCAGTTGGACCATTAGAAGATAGAGGGATAAAAGGTGCACTAAGAGGGGACAAGGCCATAGCGGAGAGACTGAATGAATTCTTTGCTTCAGTCTTTACTGAGGAAGCAGTATCTGAGTGGTATACAATACACTTAAATGCTGCTTAAAAAAGGAAACAGAATGCCAATGTTTAGACAGGAAAGAGATAGAGAGAACACACTGAGAGAAGAACGGGGAGGGGGGCAGGACATCAGTGTGGGAGAGAGGCAGGAGGGGAGGCAGGAGAGGGATGGTCAAAGGCGGCACAGAAGAGGTTAGTTTTTAACATTAATTTGAAACTGCTGAAAGAGGATTCCATGCGGAGGTTCAGAGGGAGGGAGTTCCAGAGTATAGGTCCAAGAAAAAAGAAGGCAGAGTTACGGGTGGATTCCAGATGTGCTTGAGACGGAGATGGGAGGAACATACAGTTAGGGTGTATCATCCTGAGGGAGCATTGGGGGTATGGAGGTGAACAAGGTTAGAAAGGTATTGCGGGATCCCAGTGTAGATTGGTTTGTTAACGAAAGTGAGGATCTTGTATTGTATTCTGAAGGCCATGGGGAGACAGTGAAGACTGTAACATCAACCTTTTTTTCTGAGATTCTCCCCCTGTTAGCATTGTGGGCTTAAAGGAAGTAGCGCAGTGTAATTGTTTCTTCTGTAAGTTTTGCAGATGTTATGTTCTTTGTATATAAACTGTTTGCTGCTCCGTTTTTATTCAAGTATGATGTAAAGATTACTTGATGTAATTTTGGAAATGATAAATATAAAATTAAATTTAAAAAAAAGTTGGATATCATCTCGCATTCAGTGATCACCAGATGGTGTAGTTCAGTATTAGGACTAGGGCTGCTAAAGTCCATTCAAAAGTGAGGGTCATAGACTTTAGGAAAACTAATTTTGCCAAAATGGGACATTATCTCAAGGAGTCGTCAGCGGGTTGTAATCAGCTGTGGATGTAGAAAAGCAATTGGTAAAACTGAAAGGGGATATTTTAAGGGCAACAAACCTTTTTGTTAGAAAGGTAAAAAAAATGTAAAAGGGAAAGAGGGTCACTATCTTTCTCAAAGGAAGTAGCTGAAAAGATGAAGAAAAAGAGATCACAGAAAGACAAAGACATGCATCAATATTTGGAAAATCTTAAAGAATCTAGCAAAGTAGTCAGGAAAGCAAAGACACAAAAAAGGAAGAAGAAATAACCAAAGCAATAAAAAAATAGGGGGGTGGGGGGGACAAGACATTGTTCAGATATATTAGTGAGGAGAGGAAGTGCAAAAGCAGTGTTGTCAGACTTGAGGATGAAGGGGAGGAATATGTAGAAGCTGATGAGATTAAAGCAGAATTGCTTAACAAATATTTTTGTTCTGTGTTCACAGATGAAGACCAGGAGCAGGATCTCAGAAAACACCCACAAATAGAAGAGAAGTGAAGGGGATCTTGAACAATTTTCAGAAGACTTTGTTCATGAGGAACTAGCTAAACTAAAAATAGACAAAGCGATGGGGCCAGATGGGATACATCAAAAGTATTGAAGGAACTTGGAGAAGTTCTGGCATCTACTATCTGAGCTTTTCAATGCTTCTTTAGAATCAGGAGTGTTCCCAGATGACTGGAGAAAAGCACATATGGTCCCTTTACACAAAAGCGGACGTAAGGATTAGTTTGGGAAATACACGGTGGTCAGTCTGACCTTTGTGGTGAGTGAATTAATAGAAATGCTGCTAGAACAGACAATAGTTAGGTTTCTGGAGTCCAGATGATTGCAGGATCTGAGATAACATGGGCTTACTAAAGGCAGATCTTGTCAGACAAATTTGATTTGTTTCTTTGACTGGGTGACCAGAGTTGGACTGAGGGAGAGACCTAGATGTGGTGTACTTAGATTTCAGTAAAGCCTTTGACACCATTCCACATTGGAGACTTATAAATAAATTGAGCATCCTAGGGATGGACCCTAAAGTGACTGACTGGTTTAGAAATTGGTTGAGTGAGAGGCGACAAAGGATACAAGTAAATGGTGCTCACATTAAGGAGAAGGATGTTACCAGTGACGCGCCGCAGGGCTCTGTCCTTTGTCTGATTCTTTTTAACATTTTGTTAGTGATATTGTGGGAGGGCTATTGGGTAAGGTTTGCCTCTTTGTGGATGATACCAAAATCTGCAATAGAGTAGACACCTAGGATTTTTGCAGCCACCCTAGGGATGGCTGCAAAAATCCAAGAGAGTGACACAGTGTAGGGGATGAAGTACTTCTGTCTACGAAAGAGGAGCGGGATCTGGGCATCGTTTTTTCTGATGATCTTAAAGTGGCTAAATAGGTAGAAAAGTCAATGGCAAAAGTCAGAAGGATGCTTGGGTGCATAGGGAGAGAAATGGCCAGCAGGAAAAAGGATAATGCCTCTGTATAAGTCTTTGGTGAGACCTCATTAAAATTTTGCGTGCAATTCTGGAGATCACACCTACATTATCCCCCCCCCCCCTCAATGCCTATCTTTCCTCTTTCAATACCTGGTTAACCTCAAACATTTTCCAACTCAACCTGGACAAACCTCAAGCCTTCTGGTTCATGTTTGGTAGCCCCATCCCTACCCTTGCACCCTTTCCTTCCTCTTCCATCATCCCTCTAGTCTCTTCCTTACATTACTTAGGTGTTACTTGGGACTCTGCTATGACATTCCATGACCATCTATCATCAATAATTCACTGTTCCTTCTGCTCCCTTCACCAGATCCAGGCCATCCGTCCTTTCTTCCCCACTTCCTTCTTGTTTACCCTTCTCCTTGCCCTAGTTATGAACAGGATCGATTATTGTAACATTGCTTTGGCCGGCCTCCCCCAATATCAATTATGAAGACTCCAACTGTTACAAAACACCACAGCCCATCTCATCACTCATACATCCCGCACCGATCATGTCACCCCTCTTCTTATTCACCTCCATTGGCTCCCTGTCACCTACCGTATCCAATACAAGATCTTAACTCTTGTTCATAAAGCCATCCACTCTGGTTCCCCCCAAAACCTCTCCAACCTGGTTCATCTCCATGCCCCTTCACCACTCGCTTTGCCACATTCACATCAACCGTATGTTCTCCCCCCCCCCCCCCTTCTCTTGCATACCTGGAATCCACCAGAAACTCAGCCTTATTTTTACTCGGCCCTAAACTCTGGAACTCCCTCCCTCCAGACCTTAGATTGGAATTCTCTTTCAACAGATTCAAATCTCTTCTTAAGACTCATCTCTTCTGTTCTGCTTTTGATCTCCCTGTCCCCCCTACATCCAGCTGAGGATCCCATCCTTCTCTCCTCTCCTTGCCTCCTCTGTCCTTTTTACTTTGCCTTCTCTTTCCTTCCTCTATTCTCACCTCTGTCGTAACTATGGCGTTCCTTTCCTTTTCCGGCAGTGTGTTTTTATTGTATTGTAAACCGCTTTGATGTTTTTACTGTAAAGAGGTATATCAAGAGCCGAATAAAGATAAAGATATAAACAGGATGGAGTTGGTGCAGAGGGTGGCTACTAAAATGGTCAGTGGTCTTTGTTATAAGCCATATGGGGAAAGACTTAAAGATCTCAGTAAATATTCTTTAGAGGAAAGGTGGGAGAGAGAAGATGTGATAGACTTCCATGGCATAAATGCACAGAAGGAGAGCATCTTTCAAGAGACATAGGATGAGGGTGAAAGGGGATAGATTCAGGAGTAATAAGTGGAAATATTTCTTTATGGAAAGAGTGGTAGTTGCAGTGGAGGTAGTAGAGACTAGGGCAGTATCTGAATTCAAGAAAGCATGGGACAAATACAGAAGATTTCTTAAGGAAAAAAAAAGGAACTATAGTAATTTATATGGAAGGGCAGACTAGACAGGCCATATGATCTTTTTCTGCCATCATGTTTCTATGTTTCTGTAATTAATCTTCGGAACTCATTGCCGGTGGATGTGGTAGAAGTAGGTAGTGTAGCTTGGTTTAAAAATTTTTTGGAGAAATTCCTAGAGCAAAAATCCATAAATCGTTAATAAGGTAAAACTACTGCTTATCACGGGGAATAAGTAGCATGGAGCTGGCTGCTTTTGGAATATGTCAAGTACTTATGACTTGGATTGGCCACTAATGAAAATATGATACTGGGCTTGATGGACATTGGGTCTGGCCCAGAATGGGTGTGATAGCACAGCAGGGCTTGAACATACAACCCAGCACAAACCCCAGAGAACTATTTTGTGTCTGACTTTAACAGAGTAAGGAAAGGCTGCTTTCAGGGGTTAGTAGTTTAAAGCACAAAAAAGGGAGAAAGCAACAGTCTGAAGTCTGTGTGGGAGTGGGGAAGGGACCCTGGTGCTTAGGACTTAATAGCCAAAAAAACAGAGAGCTTGAAGTCTGACTTTGAGCCACTGAGGAAGGGGGGCCTTTTCTATTTGAAAGCAAAAAAATAAAAGATTCAGGAAAAACTACCTTCATAGAGAGCAAACGTATTTCTGCCTCTGTGTTTAAAGCTTAGGAGGGCTGTTGCACTTCCTCCTTCTTTCTGCTGTTGTGGGGTGGTAGAAGGAGATCAGGAAAGGCAAAGAGAGGCTAGGAAACTTTGACCTTTACAGTTTGCCAATTGGCAATTGCTTACTGTTTTAAGCATTGGTGGAAGGTGTGCACTGTGCAGTGCCACTCTGGAAGGATAGTTTACTGTATAATTTATTCCAGTGTGCAACCAGGAGATAAGAGTGCAATAATATTTTGTAGCAATCTTGTTCACCTATTGTCTGTATCATCAACTGTGGGATGGGAGAGAAGGCAGAGATGCCAAGTCTCATTCATTAGGAGAGTGTCACATTCATTTGAAGGCTCTCTAACTCTCATACTCTTTGAGCTCTTTTCTCAGTCATTACAGCTTCAGACCTAGTGCAGTGAATCTAATCACTACTTTCATGAGAGGCATGTCTACAGGAGAAAAGTCAATTGACCCTACTAGTAGGAAGAAATCTGAGCCCACCCTCCTACCCACTGCCTTCCCCTGCCCCAATTCTTTCCTCTGCACCCAGAAGTACCTGTCTACGTACTTTTAGCCAGTGGGCAAATTCCTTTGAAAAATTGTCTCATATTGGCTCCACACTGGGGTTGATTCCATATGGTGTTTAGCAGGGCTGGATGTCCGATCTGGATGTCCAGCCCCGTTAAACACTAGGTTCACGATTCACAGACCAGAGCTCCCTGCATGTAGATCGGAATTGTGCTTTGGAGCTCTGTTCATAGGCAGGAGGGGGCGGGCTGGAGGTGGAGCGAGGGCGGGCAATGGGTGGCACCAAGACCCCGGACATATAGGGCTGATTTTGAGGTTGGCCCTGTATGTCCAGGGTCGGCCATTTGCACGAGGGACTTATTCCACCTCAGAGGTGGAATAAATCCTCCTAAATGGCAGGAATTGCTGTAGCAAAGTCCGGAAAGTGAGGTGAGGGTTGCATGGGGTGCCCCGCAGCCCAAGTCTGGGCATGGTAGGCTCGATCAGGGGTCAGGCTGTGGGGAAAGCAAATTGTCGGTGTCTGCTGAGGAACGCGGCTCCTGCATAGAGACATGCTGCCATTGCAACAGGATGCCACAGCACTGCGGTTCCATGCAGGAGCCTGGCTAGACTAGCTGGAAAGTTTGTTGGACATCTGGGTGCCCAATATCAGTGCACAGCCTGCACATCCAGGTTGGTTTCACCTGATTCTGATCCCACGGGCACGTCTAGCCCTCGCAGGATCAGAATCGGATGCAACCAGGGCACGACCTGATTCTGACTCCTGGACAGGTGGGGATGCCCAGAACAGAAATGGCCTCTGTATCTATATCCTTTTAGAAGCACCAAAGAAAAGCAAGTATCATTTTATGCTGCTTTTTTCTTTTGAAGAACTATCCTGTACACTTGAATCTTTCTATATTTATACCCGGATGCACCATCTGAAAAATCTCACTCTTTGGAGCAGGCCCGATTGGTGGTCTAAGGAACTGAAAGGTAAGCAGCCCCTTCCTTGAAGAGCTGGGAATCCAGTCTGATAGGAATATTTGTCAGGCAAATACATTCTACCTCTCCCTTGTCTGCTGAAGAGTAAGAACAGGGGGGCAAGATAACTGGATATTTCAACATGTCATCTAAATATTCTATGAATGCTTCTTCCACCCCAGGGAGCTTCTCCTCTGTACTTATGCTGGGACTAAAGTCCTCAGTGCCAAGACTCTATCTTGTGGGCACACAACTTAGCTGAACTCAACCCATTCCTTGATCCCGGCTCATACCACCTCTTCTGCTCTTGTGTCGGTTCTCCTATAGTGTTGTAGTCTTGCAGCCAATATGGGTGCTGTGCTGGTCTCCTTGCCATTTTACTCCTTTCAAAGCACCTTGGAGTGCTTCCACTAATTGTGCTGCTGCTTGGTCCTCTTCCATTATCTTGAGGTGCTCATTGTACTCTTTGTACTGTTTTTCCCTTCAGATGGTGGTTTCTGCTACGCATCCTGCCACTGTACATATTCTTTGAACCTCTTCTGGTGCCCCTGGGGTGTTTGTAACACTCTTGTTGCCATCGAGTTTCAAGCAGGTTTGACTGAAAATAGATGACAAGCCTCACAGTTGGACAGCAAAATAGCTTCCACACATATTTTAATGTTATAAAGAAGAAAATTACTGAACACATAGATGGACATAGTAAAGTCAACATGAATTTAGTCAAAGGAAGTCTTGCCTCAGCAATCTGCTACATTTTGTTGAAGACATGAACAAACATGTAAGAACATAAGATATGCCATACTGGGTCAGACCAAGGTCCATCAAGCCCAGTATCCTGTTTCCAACAGTGGCCAATCTAGGTCATACATACGTAGCAGAATCCCCAAAAGACACAGGTTCCACAATGCTTGTATTGGGTCAAGCATTGATATATTGGGTCCCTTCTTAATAATGGTTTATGGACCTTTCCTCCAGGAACTTGTCCAAACCTTTTTTAAACCCAGCTACACTAACAGCTCTTACTACATCCTCCGGTAACAAATTCCAGAGTTTGATTACACGTTGAGTGAAAAAATATTTTCTCTTATTTGCCTTAAATAGTTTACCCTGTAGCTTCATTACATGTCTCCTAGTCTTTCTATATTCTGATAGCGTAAACAATCAATCTACGTTTACCTGTTCCACTCCATTCATTAATTTATAGACTTCTATCATATCTCCCCTCAGCCGTCTCTTTTCCAGGTTGAAGAGCCCTAACCTTTGTAGCCTCTCTTCATAGGAGTAGCCTTCCATCCCCTTTACCATTTTGGTGGCTCTTCTCTGTACCTTTTCTAATAACGCTATATCCTTTTTAAGATACGGCGACCAGAATTGCACACAATATTCAAGGTGCGGTCGTACCATGGAACGATACAGAGGCATTATAATATCCTTTGTTTTATTTTCCATTCCTTTCCTTATGATACCTAGCATTCTATTTGCTTTCTTGGCCGCCGCTGCACAGTGGGCGGAGGGTTTTAACATGTTATCCACGATGACTCCTAAATCTTTTTCCTGGATGGTGGCTCCCAATGTGGAACCTTGCATCGTGTAACCATAGTGTGGGTTGTTCTTTCCTAGGTGCATAACTTTGCACTTGTCCACATTAAATTTCATCTGCCATTTAGATGCCCAGTCTTCCAATTTATCCAGATCCTCCTGCAGTTTTCCACAGTCCTCTTGGGTTTTAACAACTTTAAACATTTTTGTGTCGTCTGCAAATTTGATAACCTCACTAGTTATTCCCTTTCCCAGGTCATTTATGAATATGTCAAAAAGTAGCGGACCCAGTACAGATCCCTGGGGTACTCCACTATTCACCTTTTTCCATTGGGAAAATTGGCCATTTAGCCTACCCTCTGCTTTCTATCTTTTAAGCAGTTCCTGATCCACAATAGTACATTGCCTCCTATCCCATGACTTTTTAGTTTTGCCAAAAGTCTCTGATGAGGGACCTTGTCAAAGGCTTTCTGAAAGTCCAGATACACTATATCAACCGACTCACCTTTGTCTACCTGTTTATTCACACCTTCAAAAAAACATATCAGATTAGTAAGACAAGATCTTCCTTGTCTAAAGCCATGTTGGCTGGCTCCCATTAGGCCATGACTATCTACATGCTGTGTAATTTTGTTCTTTATGATGGTTTCTACCATTTTCCCTGGTACTGACGTCAGGCTCACCGGTGTGTAATTTCCCGGATCACCCCTGGAACCCTTTTTAAAAATTGGCGTTACATTGGTGACCCTCCAATCTTCAGGTATTACAGATGATTTTAATGAAAGTTCACAGATTACTAATAGCAGGTCTGCAATCTCACATTTCAGTTCTTTCAACACTCTTGGATGTATACCATCTGGTCCAGGTGATTTGCTACTATTCAGTTTATCAAATAGTTGTAATACATCTTCCCGGTGTGGCGATATTTCTCTCAATTCCTCTGCAGTATCACCTTTAAATACCACTTCAGTCTTGGGTAACATCCCTACATCTTCCTCAGTAAAGACCGAAGCAAAGAATTCATTCAGTCTTTCCGCTATAGCCTTGTTTCCTCTTACTGCCCCTTTTACCCTTCTATCATCTAATGGTCCAATTGACTCTCTCACAGGCCTTTTGTTACGAATGTACTTGAAAAAGTCTTTATTTCGTGTTTTTGCTTCTGTAGCAAGTTCCTTCTCAAATTCTTGCTTTGCCTTCCTTATCAATGCTTTGCATTTAACTTGCCAGTGCTTGTGCTGTTTCCAGTTTTCGTCATTTGGCTTTTTTTTTCCATTTCCTGAAAGATGCTATTTTGGCAGCAACAGCCTCTCTGACCTCACCTTTAAACCATGCTGGCAGTTTTTTGGACTTTCTTCCACTTTTCTTAATGTGTGGAATACAGCTGGTCTAGGCTTCCAGGATAGTATTTTTAAACAACACCCAAGCTTGATGTAAGTCTTTAACCTTTGCAACTGCTCCTTTTAGTTTTTTCTTAACTATATTCCTCATTTTATCATAGTCTCCCTTTCGAAAGTTAAAAGGTAGTACTGTTGATTTCTTTACTATCCCTCCTCCACTAATTAAATCAAACACGATCATGCTGTGATCACTATTGCCAAGTGGTCCCAACACCCTTATTTCTTGCACCAGATCTGGTGTTCCACTAAGGACTAGGTCCAGTATGCACTAAGGACTAGGTCCAGTATGTGGATAAAAATAAGCCAATTGATAATGGTATACCTAGATTTTCAGAAAGCCTTCATCAGAGTAGCTCATGACATACTCCTACAGAAACTAAAAAGCCAAAGGATAGGAGGAACTGCCCTATTGTGGATTAAGAACTGGTTAAAAGAGAGAAAACAGAGTAGTTTAGTCTGTGGAGGAAGGTGAATAATGGAGTATCCCACGGATCTGTACAGGGACTGCTGCTTTTTAATCTATTTATAATTGATCTGGAAATGGCAACAATGAGTAAGGTCTACAAATTTGCAGATATCAAATTATTCAAAGCTGTTAAATCACACGTAGGTTGTGAGAACTTGCAGGAGGATCTGGCACCAGACCCAGGAGACTTGACATCTACATGGCAGATGAAATGTAATGTGGACAAGTGCAAAGTGACGCATAAGGAAGAATAACCCAAATTATAGATATATGATGCTAGTTTCCACATTAAGAGTCACCTCCCAGGAAAAGGATCTGGATGTGATTATGGACAATACAATGAAATATTTTGCGCAGTGTGTGCTAGTGGTCAAAAAAGCAAGCAGAGTATTAGGAGTTCTTAGGAAAGGAACAGAGAATGAGAGAGAGAATATCTCAATGCCTCTGTATCGTTCCATGGTGTGACTGCAACCTGAGCATTATGTGCCATTTTGGTCACTGCATTTCTAAAAAGATACATTGGCAATGGTAGAGGTACAGAGAAGGGTAACTCAAATAATAGTGGGGATGAAATGACTCTCCTGTGAGGAAAGGCTAAAGAAGGTTAAGGCTCTTCAGCTTGAAGAAGAGACAACTGAGGGGAAATATGATAGAGGTCTATAAAATCCTGGGTGGAGCGGAGCGGGTCAATGGGAATCGATTGTTCACTCTTTCAAAGTACAAAGAGTCAGGGACATGCCATGAAGTTGCTATGAGTGTATGTAAAATAAATAAGAGAAAATATTTTTTTGCTCAATGCAATGAACTCGTTGCTGACAGAAGTGATATAAGCAGTTAGCATAGATGGGTTTAAAAAATATTGGACAAGTTCCTGGAGAAAAAGTTCATAGAGTATTATAAAGGTTGACCTGAAGAAATCCACTTTTTATTCCTGAAGGTAAGTAGCACAGAATCTTGCTACTTCTGGGATCCTGCTAGGTACTTGTGATCTGGTTTGGCCACTCTTGGAAAAAAGATATTGGACTTGATGGACCTTTAGTCTGATCCAGCACAGCAGCTCTTATGTTGTTAGAAAAGGTATCACAAGGAGACCTCTCCTGTGTCCAGGGTGGGAATATGTAAAGGGCAACTAGAACTGTGAACCAGGGCTAACAAAGAGGGGGTTTGAGGCATTTGACAAATTAGCCTGTGTACCCCCCAGCACAATCCTCTCCAATTCCAGCTCCCCTCTTCTAGCATTATCTTCTCTCCTCTCCTTCCCTCCTGCAATCCTGATTTCTAACAGCCTCCTCCTCTGCTGGTTTCAGTCTGAAGTTCAAAGCACACGGGGCTCGTGGTCTCATGGGACCCACCAGCCTGCATTGTTCAGACTTCAGATTAGAGCTGGCCGAGGATGAGGCAGCTGCAGGTATGAAGATCAAAGTAAGGGGTGACCCAAACCCCAGGCCTGGAGCAGTTGCCCTGACTTTCTCCTTAGAAAGGATTCTGCTGTGATCTTCACACGAGTAATATCACTCTATAAGTGAGGAAAGGAGCTAAAGATAGGTCTATCCTATCTAGCGAAATTTCATTATTGATAAGTGTGTCTACTTGAGTGGACTGTGGTTCAGGTCCTTTGCCCTATTTCTTCTCCAAGAAAACCAGTCAATCACTTTCATCTTCAGAAGTCTGCCAGCTTCTTAAATCGATGAAGCACATGCAATATGAATGTGTGTAACTGAGAAGTGCGGTTTCTCAATTCAGATTCTCCTCTGAGAAAACAAATCTGACAGATGTGAACCTTGCCAGTGGGCTTGTAGTTTTGATAAATTTCTTTTCACAAATATAATTCAGAGAATACTCTGGTGAGTAAGTGCAGTGAAGATTTACTGTAATGTTTATGAAAGTAAAAAAAAAAAAAACCAAATGGGAAAAGCAGGACTGGCTCAAAGGATGGTGGTGCCTTAGCGCCATCTTGGGCAAATCTTGCAGTATGAGTTGTGCAGATAGGGGTTAATTTTCAACTGGCGCAGTCACTGGTTTAAGTGAAGTGCCTGCATGACCATTTAACTCTCCGTATTAGTAGCGGTGTTGAATATGCAGATAATAAGGTGACCATGCTGGCGCGACCCCTATATTTATTTATTTATTTAAATCAGATTTGCTCTACTGCTATTTGGAAAGCTATCAGAACAGTTTTCAAATGCAATATAAACTGGTGAATCAATCAATTATGAATCAAAAGTTAAAGCAAAACACATTGAGGTCTATTCTGTCCTGCTATTTGCCCCCTGCCGGCCCTGTCAAAAGTCTCCTCATATGAACAAGGAGTTTGTATGGGAAGGCTTAGACGGGGGCAGGAGGGGGTGTTGTGGAGGAGGAGTTAGGGTGGGCAGTGGGCGGTCCGCAACCCCGGACATACAGGACTGATTCTGAATTCGGCCCTGTATGTCTGGGGTTGGCAGACTGGATGGGGGACTTATTCCACCTTGGAGGTGGTTCCCCGCAGCCTGACCCTGGACATGGAAGGGCAGATTGGGGATTGGGCTGTGGGGAAAGGAAAGAGTATTCGGCAGCCGGGGATTGCGGATCTTGAATGGAGCCGCAGTGCTATGGCAACAGGACGCCAATGCACCGTGGCTCCATTCAGGAGCCTGACTCAGTTAGCAGGGCATGGGTCTGTACATGCAGGCTGATCGGAATCAGGTCCCGACCTGCACGTATAGACTCTAGACCCGATTCTGATCCCACGGGCACGTGCAGCCCCCATGGGATCGGAATTGGGTCTACTTCTGTGCCCCATGGGATCGGAATCAGGTCTACCTGTGCATCCCGATTCCAATTGGGCACACAGTGGCGTGGACGCACATGTTGGAATGTGCCCCATTAGGAGAAAGAATGTGCACAGAACAACACTTCTCCCTGACGGACATTACACATAACTGTAGCACAGTTTAGGCTCTGCCATTTGCCGCTGTCTGGATAATTTTCTGGCTTGCCTTTGCCCCTCCTCTGAAATGACCAAGAACTATATCGATAATATCTGCCCATTTAAGAATTCAAATTTCCCAATATTATTTGTGCAACTTTATAAAACACACAGCTCCACTAACTTAGCATTCACTGGTGGACGCATAATTGCCTTTGGATATTTGTCCAGTAGAGTCTGGAACATCCCCAGACTAGCCAAGCAAATTCTCCCAACAAGAGGTGCAGAGCCCAAGTATGATGTAAACTCCTTCCACTGCCAGACACTGTGGGAAGTAACATTACGTTTTTCAAATGGAGACTCAGAAGCTTACCATACTATACTAGCACCAAGTCCAAGAACTCAAACTGTATGAAACACAACATAAATTGCCCTCCTCCTCTGCAGAAAATGAAAATGAAATGTAGCAGAGCGTGGACAGACTATTCAGCTCGTCTTCAAACATCCAAATTGCAGCATGACCCCAAGGACAAGCTATGGAAGCACTGAAAAGTCCTACTAGACTTGATTCTTGATTGGCCAATGTTCCCGCACAGCTGCACTGAGTCCTCTACTGGCATTCCTGCTGGTGGGGGGAAGCACCTGCCTGTGCCACGCAGTCCTAAGCTTGAATGCTTTCATGATTGCTTTGCACCTCCCCCCACCGGCAGAAATGTCGACGGAGGACTCAGCGCAGCTTTGCGGGAACATTGGCCCTGGTATGACCACTGTTTATGTTTTATTAAAACTTGATATACCACCCTTCAATAAACAGCAAGGTGGCTTAAAATAAAGAGTGGTTACTCACCTGTAACAGGTGTTCTCCAGGAGCAGCAGGAATCAGTCCTCACTTATGGGAGTCATCAACGCCGATGAAGCCCCAGCGGAGCATTTCCCCAGCTTTCCATGAAAGCCTTTGGGAATGCTGGCACGCATGCGCGGTTCCCTTCCCGCCTAAAGGTGCCATCTTACCTCAGTCAAATGACATAGCTAAGAACAGCACACAAAAATGTAAAAATTAAACTATGTACAACTGCAACTCCAAGGGGAGGAGGGAGGGTAGTGAGGACTGATTCCTGCTGCTCTTGGAGAACACCTGTTACAGGTGAGTAACCACTCTTTCTCCAGGACCAAGCAGGAAGTCAGTCCTCACTTATGGGTGACTCCCCAGCTCTGGGCTACCAGGAACCCAGGCTGAACAAGAGAACTCCCTCTAGTCTCAGCAGCAAAGAAAGGCTTTTCAAGGACACAACCTCCACAGGTAGCCCAACCAGAGGGCAGGAGGGCAGGAGTTGCCTAGACCTCAAAGAGATTCCGGAGTACTGCTTGGCCAAAAGCACTGTCCCTATGGGACTCCCTCTCCAGACAGTAGTGGACTGCAAAAGTCTGGCTGGAAGACCAAGTAGCAGCCCTGCAGATGTCTTGCAATGGAACAGAACGGAGATGAGCCACTGATGCAGCCATGGCCCTCACACGGTGGGCCGTGACCCTACCCTGCAATGGAAGGTCAGCTGCCTTGTAAGCCCAGGTGATACAGTCAGCCACCCAGATGGACAAGGTACGCTTGGACACAGGCCTCCCCAAGTTATTGGGGTCAAAAGAAAGGAAAAGCTGAGAAGCCTTCCAGTGACCCTGCGTACGTTCAAGGTAGAAGGATAAGGCCCTCCTACAGTCCAAGGTATGGAGAAGTGTTTCAGCCTGACTTGCATGAGGCCTAGGGAAGAAAGTAGGAAGAACCACCTCCTGGTTGAGGTGGAAAGAGGAGAAACCTTAGGAAGGAACTTAGGGTGAGTCCTGAGGACCACCCTGTTTTTATAGAACCTGGTGTAAGGTCTATCACAGACCAAGGTCTGAAGCTCACTCACTCTCCTAGCCGAAGTAAGGGCTATCATAAAGAGAGTCTTCCAGGAAAGGAAGCGTAGAGGGCAAGTAGCCATAGGCTCAAAAGGTGGGCGAGTCAGTTGCTGCAAGACCAGATTAAGCTCCCACTCAGGAGCAGGAGGACGTATGGGAGGCTTGAGCAGAAGCAAGCCCCTGAGAAACCTAGACACCAAAGGGTGCACAGACAAGGAATGGCCCTCAACTAGGGAGTGGTGAGCTGCCAAAGCAGAGAGGTGGACCCGAACAGAGTTGGACTTGAGACCCTGATTGGACAAGTGCAGCAGGTACTGAAGCACTACTGACACAGTACAGGAGAAAGGATCCTCAGCACGTAGCTGACACCACACAGAGAACCTTTTCCACTTGAGAGCATAGGTCTTTCTAGTGGATTGTTTCCTGGAGGCTAGGAGAACTTCCTCAATCTCGGGAGGCAGGCCCCAGGGAGCCAACACTACCCTTGCAGCCTCCATGCCATCAGATTGAGAGCTTTGAGATTGGGATGCAGCAAGGAGCCCTGATCCTGAGAGAGGAGGTCGGGTTGCAATCCCAGAGGCACAGGCAGATCTACTGCCAGCTGAAGCAGGAGGGGGAACCAAGGCTGTCTTGGCCACCTGGGAGCTACCAGGAGCACTGAGGCTCTGTCTCGGAGAATCTTGAACAGTGTTCGGGCCACCAGAGGGGTGGGAGGAAACGCATAGAGCAGGCCCTGAGTCCAGGGAATCAGAAAAGCATCTGCTGCTACTCTCAGAGGATGCGGTTGCTTGGAGCAGAACCTTGGCAGCTGGTAGTTCAGTGGACTGGCAAACAGGTCTATGGAGGGAAGCCCCCATCTCAAGAAAATCTTTTGAACCACTAAGGGATGGAAATTTTGTTTATTGACACATGCAACAGAAAAACAAACAAAAAGCAAAAACAATCACCCCAACCAAGTCCCACACCCCCCCAAAACCCCCACCCCCCCCGACATGGCACAAAACAAGTATCACAAAAACCCCCCCGTGACCCACCTCCCCAAACCCACCACCAACCCCAGCAATCAACACACGTGCCCCTCCTCCCAACAACAACCCCCAAAAAGTCCTTGACAATGTCCATGTCCCCTCCCCCCCTCAGTCCAATGTCCATACCCGACCCAACCTCCCCCTGCAAGAACACCCCAGCGCAATCCACACATTGTCCGTCTTGCAATCCCTGAACCCCTGCCCCACACAACACTCCCCACCAGTCCAAATGTTCATTCTGTCTGACTCTCAGACTCCCTCCCCCCAACCAACCAGAAACAGAGCCCCCTATCCCCATCCCTCCCCCTTCAGCAGGAGCAGCAGCTTCCCCCCCCCTCCACCCCGCTCCGTGCCTCCTCCCCATCCATCCCATAGAAACAAACACCTCAAAAACAAACCTCCCCACCCCCCCCCCCAAACAAAAATAAAACATAAAACATAAGGGCCCCTTGAGCCCATCCCCAACACAGTCCCACCAAAACAAATCATAACTAATCATACAAATCAAAAGCTAAATACAAAAGAAAAACATAACCCCTGTGCTGCCCTGCAATCCAGACAACGGAGCGGGATGCCCAGGACACAAAATGAACAAACATAAACACCAACAACAAAAATTGGGATGGCCACCCCTCTAAGGAGAAAGGGAAAGCGGACAACTGGTCAAACCCCTCAAGCAGCACCAGCTCACCCTCCCCCCACCTCCCCTCCCGGGAGAAAAACACCCCAAAATCATACCGAGAAGTAAACCCCAGGGAAGGGAAACCAACCCCTCCTATCACACCCCTCCCCCCAGGGATACAAAACAAACCTCAAAGTCCTACAGGGACGAGAACCCCAGGGAAAACCCCTCCCCCTCACGGGGGGCGAAGGGTGAGGGGACGCCACAGACGCTCCCAACGATGAGCCTCCACCACCCGCCTTTCACGTTGCGCCATGCTGGATACTTCCTCCAGAATGTCCCGCACCACCTCGTCGAGGGGCAGGACCAACCCCCGGGTCGAGACATGACAGCGCGCTTGCCACAGGTGGTAGCGTACTACGGCCGTGACGAGGTAGAGGGTCCCGGAGTCCTGCCTTAGAGGAAAGGACCAGGCCCCGTACACCCACTCCGCATACGTGAGGAGGGAAAGGTCGCGCAGGTGAAGAGCAGCGGACACCAACCGGCAGGCCTCCACGTTGAAGGGGCACTGCCGGAGGAAATGGTCCATGGTCTCCGTCTGCCCTTCACAACCGGCCCTCGGACAGACCCGCTCGGCCTGTGACCTGTACTTGAGGTTGTCCCTCACGTACAAACGCCCGTGGAAAGACAACCAGGCCACATCCCGAACCTTCTTCGGTAGCCGAGGGGAGTTCAACAGCCGAAGGCCCCGCTGCATCACATCCGCTGGACAGTCCCGCAGGGCCCACCGTGGTTGAAAGTGGGAGGCGAGTACCATCCGGTACAATCCTTTCCGCCCCAAGGACTGGGTGAGCGGGTCGGTCACCCCCCACCGCCGAATGAGCCCCACCATCGCAAATACGTACGATGGGGCCTGTTCCCCGCTCCGGCACACACGTGGGACCGAGGACGCCCCCTCCCACTGCTCCCAGAAGCGGGAGAACCATTCCCGATAGGAGGCCACCCACCAGACCCCACCCCCTTCCCACATCCTACCCAAGTGGAACGCCATAGACCAGACTGACAGGAAGACAAGGGGGTGCAACATACCCAAACCGCCCTCTGCCCGATCCAGGCAAACGATGTTGCGCTGGACGGGGTTCAGGCGGTTACCCCACAGGAAACAAAAAAAGACGGCACAGACAGACGCCTGACGGGACGACGGAAGGACGAAGACCGTGGCCACGTGCAGAAAGAGAGGAAGCAGAAACGTCCCGAGGAGTTTGATCTTCTCCTCGTACGTACACCTCCACCCCCTCCACCGCAGCACCCGACACCGTGCAGTCTCAAGACAACGGTCCCAATTGGCCTCCGCACAGTCCTCCGACCCGAAGACGAGGCCCAAAACGCGGACCTCCCCCACGGGAGGAGGAAAGGGGGCGCAGGAAGGCGGGGAGGCCTCCGAGGGGCCCAACCACAGTGTCTGGCACTTGCTGTGGTTAACAACAGAATGGGCTACCTCCGAGTACTCCTCCACGGCCTCCCGCAGGGCCTCTACCCCCTCAGCGCCGTCCACGTAAACTGAGATGTCATCAGCGTAGGCAACAACGGACACCGGGGGCGCACCCGGCACCTCCAGGCCCCGCAACCCACCTGAGGACAATCTCCGGAGGAAGGGGTCGAGGGAGAAGACATACAGCAAGGGGCTCAAAGGGCACCCCTGCCGCACCCCCGAGGCGACACCAAACGGCCGTCCGAGCCACCTGTTAATAAACGGGAAGCTCACCCCCCCTCGGTACAGCGCCTGCACGACGAAGAGGAAACCTGCGGGGAGGCCGAAGTGCTGGAGCACCACCCACAGGTACCGGTGACTGACTCGATCGAAGGCTTTGGACTGGTCCAAGGAGACCAACCAATGGTCCCGTTGGAGCGACCGGCCTCTCTCCACCACCTCCCGGACTGTGGCGACAGCGTCCAGAACCCCTCTCCCCCGAACGGAACAAAACTGGGAAGGTGACAGCAAAGCGCCCGACACCTCCACCAGTCGGTTGGCCAAACACTTGGCCAGGATCTTCCGGTCCGCGTTCAGAAGAGAGAGCGGCCGCCAAAAGTCCAAGGAGCTATCGTCCTTCCCCTTGGAGAGCAGCAGCAGGACAGACTCGCGAAATGACCGCGGGAGAAACCCCGTATCCATTATCTCCTGAAACAGAGAGGTCAGGAAGGGGGCCAGCTGGGCGAAGAAAGTGCGATAGAACTCCACAGGGAGCCCATCGCGCCCAGGCACCTTCCCCAACGGCATGGCACGAATCGCCCTCTCCACCTCCACCTGCTGAATCGGAGCAGCAAGTGCATCAACCTGTGCCTGAACCACAGCCGAATACACCGGGGGAAGGCCCAAGTACTCTCGGATATGGGTGAGGTCCACGGGGCGATCCCCAAACAGGTCCGAGAAGTATTCCCCCACCATCCGCAAAAGGTCCTCCTGGGAGGTATGAATGGTACCGTCCTCGCCCCGCAGGGCCATGACCTCCCGACGCCGAACCCTCTCCTTACAAGTCAAGAAAGGGTCTGGAGTGCCGACCCCACCGGCCGCCCCCTCAAAGCAGAGGGAGGCATGGCGATCATAAAGCAGGCCACGGAGCTTGACGCGTACCTCTTCCACCTCCTCCTGCGCTGCCCCTCGGGATACCAAACGATCCAGCGACCTCCGGAGGACAGTGTAGGTGAGGTAGCGGGATCGAGCCATGGAGGTACCCCGGGAACGGAAGAGTTGGCGGGCACGCGCCTTCACCTCGTCCCACCAGGCGCCACGGGAAGGAGAAAACACCCAGCAGGGTTTCCTGGTCTGCGAGAAAGGCCAAGAACTCCTGGACCACCTCTGATGTTGCCAACAACTGCACATTCAGTCTCCACAGGCCAGGACCCCTGCTGAGCTCCTCGTGGTTAGCCAGGAAGGACACGGAGAGGACGCAGTGGTCCGAAAAGTCAACCACCTGCAACTGCGGAGGGGAACACTCTACCCGGGCACTCACATATATCCGATCGATACGACTCCTGCAGGTCCCATGATAGTAGGTGAACCCCGGCGACCGTGGAAAGGCCCGGTGGAAAACATCCACCAGGTCAGCCGTCCGGGTCATCTCGGCCAAAAAGAGGCCCTCGTAACTGGGTGGGCGACGATCCCCCCCTCGGTCCTGCAAAAAGGTGGTGGTGTTGAAATCCCCGGCAAGGACCACCAAACGGGAGGTGTGTAAGTAGGGGCGGATGACCCCAAAAAGGGTCTTCCGCGCCAACTTAGACTGGGGGCCGTAGACCACCACGAAATGAAACCGATGAGGCCCGCAGTAGCCGTCTAAGAGCAAACACCGGCCCTGCTCCAGTTCCCACACGTACTGCACCTGAAATCGGTTAGACGTGAACAAAACCGCCACTCCTGCGTAGGGCTGTGCCGCAAGCGACCAGTATGAAGGGCCCCACCTCCACTCCCGCTTTGCCCGATGAAGGCTAGCGAGCGAGGTGAGCCTGGTCTCCTGCAAGAAAATGACATCCAGCCCACTCGTGGAAAGAAAATCATAGGCCGTAGCCCGCGCCTGGTCTGAGAAAATGCTGGCCACGTTGATGGTGGCGCACGAGAACGCAGGAGTGCACGCCATGCCTAGTTCGTGTGCAGTGACCCTTTCCTCCTCTTCTCACCATACCCGGGATCCCCGGAATCCCGCTTGCAGGACAAGCCCGTGAGCTGGAGCAACTCCTCACGGTCCACGTCGACCACCTCGAGGATCTCTTCCCCCTCCTGCTCGACCCTGTCACCCCACGAGGTGCTGGTGCCCCTGAGACCACCAGGCAAAGCTGTCGCAGGGGCTAACCCAGTTCCCATGAGGCGAGGGGGCACGGACAGGTCAGGGGTCGGAGGAATGATCTCCTCCGTGGGGTCCACCACCGGTGCCTCCCCCCCTCCCTGGACAAAGACTGAGACAACGTACCAGTGCCCACCCCCGCGGGGGAGGCCGGGACGGCCGGGTCAGCAGGGGGCTCCTGCGAAGGCCCATCACCCAACTGCGGGGGCAAAGAACCGTCCTCCCTCACCCGTCGGGCGCCAGTATCCCCCTTGTTTGGAGGACCCTGACCGCGGCGCGCCTTCGTTACTTTGGAAGGCCGCCGCTGAGGAAGAGGGGCCGCCCCCGCCGCTAACCGCTCTGAGCACCGCACAGGAAGCCCTGCCTCCACAGGCAAGCCCTCATCCGCCTCAGCCGCATCAGCAGCCAAAAAGACGAAACGGTTGATGTCCAACACGGGCTCTGCATCCAGCAACGGGGATGTCTCCCGTTTCTTCCTTTTGGACTTGCCACCCTTGGAAGGGACCGTGGTCCATTCCTCAGGTGGCACCACCCGCAACCCCCTATCCTGTCGTGATACATTAACCTCCACCACATCAACCCTCTCCTCCTTCCTACCCGAATCCCCTCCCCCTGATGGCTCCCTCGGCTCGATGGACTCCTCCACCCTAGGGCCCTCGGACTCCTCCTGAGGGAGAGGGGCCTCCACAACCTCCTCCCTCACAGGAGCCCGAGGTGGAGTGACGGCATCCCCCCCCGGTCCATTGTGTGATGCGGAGGGGCAGTGGGCGAAGGGGTGGCCCAACTCCCCGCAAAGGTTACACCGAATAAGCAAACACCCGGCCGAGGCGTGACCCCGTCCACCACAACGGGTGCAGACCTGCTCGGGACAGTTCATGCTCAAATGGCGGAATGAGCCATAGCGGTGACACTCGCGGGGTTGCCCGGGGTAATAGCACAAGATGCGATCCCGACCGAGGAAACCGGCCGAGGGCACGTGCTGCACCACGTTTCCCACCTCACGCAAACGGATCCTGCCCTTCCACGACCCGTCCCACACCCCTAGGGGCCCAGCGCCCTTAACCAGGGGTGCGAGGAGCACCGCATGGCGTGACAACCAAAACTGGATGTCCTGCCCTGGGAGCGACTCATTCCGGGATAGGATGGTCACAGGTACCGTCCCTTGGCGAGAGATAGGCACAACACGAAAGTCGGCCCACCCTCCCTGCCCCCTCTGCTGCTGGTATCGGTCCCAAAAAATCTCCAGCCCCCGTCTCAGCATGAAACTAACATCATATTCAATGGTGTTGTTCATGTGGATGAAGGCATAGAGATCTCCCGGGAGAAACCCCAGCCCAAGGACCATCCTCAAGACCTGTTCCCTGGCTGGAGGGGGCCCCTCCCCAGCCCACCGGATCTGTGCCACGTTGCGCCGTCTGACCTCACCCCCTACCCCTCGAAAACCGCCCCCACCTCCTCCCCCTCCTACAGGACCATTCCCCTGGGAACCCCCCCTCCCCCCACCCGACGTCCCCGGAGTGGTGCCCGATCCCCTCAGAGCCTCCGCAAAGGTACGGGGGGGGGGGAACCGACCCCCCAGCTCCCATCCCCTGCCCTCCTTGGTCTTCCCCTGCTACCACCTGCGGGGGATCCTGCTGCTGGTTTGCAGGATCCACAACCTCCGCGCATGGGGCGACCTGAGGACTGGGCAAGGTCAGCTCTGCAAACACCGAATCAGGGATGCTATCCCTTCCGGATCCCTGGGTGCCACCGAGAACCCCAGGATCACCCCCCGCCGCCACCTCCAACTGCCGAAAGGCAGCAAAGGCCCCGGGATGGCCCGTCGGGGTTTCCAAAGCTAATTGAAGGGCATCACGGACCTGGTTCTCGGTAACACCCAGGCGACCAGACAACCCCCCCAAACCTCCGTCCCGTCTTCCCGACCCAGCGCAAGGCTCCTGGGTCTCGGCCACCACTACCGGGGACAGACCCCGCTCCCCTCCATTCCCGGGATCCAGGGCGACCACCCCATCCCCCAACCCTACTGAAAACAGACCCTTCCCCCTATCAGGATCCACCACCACCTCCTTCCCTACCACTAGACCTGTCGTCCGCTCCCCCCTTCCCTCTGCCAAACCCTCCACCGACCCACCGTCCGCTACCCCCTGTACGGCTACCGGCAACAAGGCAGGACCATCCCGGGACAGTAGGGCAGGTTCCCCCATAACTAAATCCCCCAAACCTCCACTCCCCTGCCCCCCGTCACTCCCAGGTCCTACCTTATTGTCGGTGCCAGACGTGGCACAGGGGTCCTGAATCTCGTGGCCGGCAGCCAGGGCTCCAGCAGCGAGGGCGGACGCCCCCCTGCGAGCCAGGCGCTCCTCGGCCACACCAACCGGACGGACAGACACCTGTGCATCCCGCTCCATGGACACAGGTTGCAGGAACAGCTTCTGGGAGCCCTTCCTACTCCCCTCCCCCCCAGGGGCTGCAGAGACTGACATGCAGTCCTGACCCTGCTCTTTCCCCTTCTCTGTACCCTTCCGGCGCCAGACAGCCACTTCAGGAGACACAAGGCGGCCGTCATTCAGCCGTCTGGGAGCCGGAAGGGCAGCTACCATCGGGGACTCCCGGCCCCCAACCCTCCCCCCACCAAAAACTGGACCCGGAACCCGAGCCACTGCTGCAACAAAGGCAGCCTGCTTTTCAGCAGACACAGAGTCTGCATATCCCCTGCGCCGAAACAAGGGACTCAGAGGGGAAGAAGCAATCATCCGAGGAAGATCCTGCTGTACGGCTGGCTGGTAAGGAGTCACAAAATCCTCCGTGGACTTGCGACGGTGCTGCAGCTGCACGGACCCGCGATGATATTCACACTTCCGGGTCTTCCCGGAAGTGACGTCAACCGGCTGATGGCGGCCATCTTGGACCTTCGATGGACCCGGGGGAAGCCCTGCGACCGACTCCTCCTGTAGGGAACCTCCAGCAGCTGTAGGGACTGCAGTTGTCGGACTCCGGCGGCCATCTTGGATGCAGCCGGCATCTGTCAAGGACATGGAAACTGCCGGGAACGATGCAAACTCAGCCCCAAAAACCGGTTTCGCACGTCTCCTGCCATCTACCATCCGCTCTGCACGATCTACCGATGCGGCAGCCATCAAATGATCCCGTGGGTTTCGGCGGGTCAAGACCCCGCCCTCAAGCTCCCCAAGGGCACTGAATATTGGAGAACACGTCAGGTTAGTGCTGGGAAGGGCCATCACAGCATTCACAGAAGCCTTATCCGATGATTCAGCTCTAGCAGGAGCCTGCAGGTAAGACATCCTGGGGTCTTTGGCACTAGACAAGACAGGCAAAGATGATACTCCCCTATCCATTCCACCCGGATAAGGCAAGGAGGGAGAATAGAACCTTTGGCGATCTACCGGCCGTCCTACCCCCGGGGGCCCCCCCCCGGACTGCACCTATACCATAATCCCACCTCTCATAGTTGGAATATATCTCCGCGAGGGACCCACAACCCTGTTGTTTGAGGTATACGATTTCCTGGTGTTTGCCCTTCAAGGCCCGCTTCACCCCCTTTCGATAGGTGGAATAGGCCACCCATTCCTCCCCGGGAATGGTGGCCTGCAGGCTCTCCAGGTGGGAGAGCTGGGCTTGCAGCTGGGCCGCCTCCTCCTCGAGACCCCGAAGCCGCCGCACCACCGCCACAATTGCATCAGGGGCCCTAGCTGGCTGCTGGTAGGAAGGCAGGCCCGACCCCCCGTCCTCATCCTCACTGGAGGAGGTAGAGGCCTCCTCCAGGACCCGAGGCGGAGGGGGGAACCCGCCTCCTCCAGTACCATACTCCACGGCCCTCCAGGGTCTCCCCAGTGCCTCTCCCTGCTGCCACCCAGCCTCCTCACCTTGCCTGGGGAGGAGACAGGAGCCTCCTCCCTGGGGTAGCGGGCCCATACCTCCATACCTGTGGGTCCCTCGGTCCTGGCCAGGTGCAGTCCTACCTGGGGAGTCCCCCTCCCGGGGCTCCAGCTGTTCCAGGCTGCCGGTTCCTCCATCCAGTGTCAGAATAGGAGGCCCACCAGGCTTAGTAGGCCTCTGGGCCTGGGCCTCTCCTGCTGGAGGTGGCCCAGGACCCGACATCCAAGCACAGTGAGGGAGCTAGACTCCTCCCCCTAGCAGGAGCTCTCCAGAGCAGGTCCTCTCACCACGACAGCTGAACAGGAAGTGGGTGGAGCTGCCACTCGTGGGGCTGCAGAATCCTGCTCAATCTGTCTGCCAGGGAATTCTCCTGGCCTGGAAGATAGACTGCTCTGAGGAGCATGTTGTGTTTCAGGGCAAAGGAAGAGAGGTCCTGGGCCTCCTGACAAAGGGGCTGGGAACCAGTTCCGCCCTGTTTGTTGACATAGAACATGGCTACCTGGTTGTCTGTCTGGATCAAGACAGACTGTTGTGCCAGGGAAGCAGTAAAGGCCTTGAGGGCCAAGCGGATAGCTCTGAGTTCCAGCAGATTGATCTGCTGGGACGCCTCCCAAGGAGACCACAGGCCCTGGGTGCACTTGTCTAGGCAATGTGCTCCCCAACCCTGTAGAGAGGCATCGGTGGTTAGGACCACTGTATGAGGTGGAACCTGAAAGGGCACCCCTACCAGCAGATTGGGGGGGGGGGGGTGTAACCACCAGTTGAGGGAGGTCAGGAAACGGTGGGACACTCTGATCCTGTCTCTGAGACTGCCTGAGGCTTGTGACCACTGAGTCCGAAGGCACCACTGAGCAGGTCTCATATTGAGCCTGGCATTGGGGGTCACCTGTACTGTCGACGCCATGTGGCCCAGAAGCCTGAGACAGAGTCTGGCGGAGACTAGGGACCTGTGCAGAAACTTGCTGGCGAGGTCTATGAGCCTTTGTGCTCGGTCCACTGGTAAGAATGCTCTTGCCAGCTGAGAATCCAACCTTGCCCCTATGAACTCCAAGTTCTGGGAGGGGAGCAAAGTGGACTTTGCGAAGTTGATGACAAAGCCCATCTTTTGGAGCAGTTCTATGGTCCTGTTGGTGGCCTGTTGAACTTCCAGGGAAGTCTGGCCTCTGATGAGCCAGTCGTCTAGGTAAGGAAACACAAAGATGCCCTGATTCCTCAGGTAAGCTGCCACCACTGCCAGGCACTTGGTAAAAACCCTGGGAGCGGAGGTCAGTCCAAAAGGCAGTACCTTGTACTGATAATGGTTTCCTCCCACAATGAACCTGAGGTACTTTCTGTTGTCTGGATGAATAAGGATGTGAGTGTAAGCATCCTTTAGATCTAAAGAGCAAAGCCAATCTCCTTGCTGGAGGTAGGGCAGAAGTGTTCCAAGAGTAAGCATCTTGAACTTTTCTTTCACTAGAAACTTGTTTAGGTTTCTGAGATCCAAAATGGGACGAAGACCACCGGTTCTTTTTGGCACCAGGAAATACCTGGAGTAAAACCCGTGACCTTGGACGTGGGGAGGCACAGGCTCCACCGCCTTGTTCAGCAACAGACCCTGTAGCTCCTGGAGGAGAAGGGCTGTATGCAGGGGAGGCCGGAAAGGTTCCCCTGGGAAGTGTGGCGGAGGCAGTTGGTGAAAATGCAGGGCATAGCCTCGATGGACTATGTCCAGCACCCAACTGTCTTGGGTTATCAAGGGCCACTGGTGAGCGAACAAGGCTAGGCGGCCTCCTGTGCAGGGCTGGGTCTGCAAGGGAGGAATGGCTATACTCAAGGAGTCAAAAACCCCCATCCTGCTGAGTGGGAGCAGGGGCCGGAGGCTTGGGGGCACTCTGCCTAAGGGGCCCATTTCCCCAGCCCTTGGCTTGCTGACCCTGGGGGGCAGCTTGGGCAGCCTGATACTGGGGGTACTGTTTGTAGGCAGTGCCCTTCCTCGGGTAAAAGGGCTTCTTACCCGGGCCCTTCCTCTTAGATGAAGGGGCAGAGGTTTTCCTCGACAGCCTTGTCCTCGTGAGGTGCTCTGTCTCGAGCTGAGCGGCCTTCTCGGCCACAGGCTTGCCAAAAAGGTTTTCACCTCAGCAAGGGACGTCGACCAACTTGTCCTGAACCCATGGCTCGAGGTCCGATGACTGCAGCCACGCCTGGCGTCGAGCCGCGATGCCGGCTGCCGCTACTCGAGCCGAAGCCTCGAAGCCATCGTAGGTGGCGCGGGACATGAACTTAGAGCATTCCCGGATCCTCGAGGATAAGGACTTAAAACTCTGCAAGGGTTCCCCGGAGAGACCAGCAGAGAAACTGGCCAACTCCTTGGCCAGGTCTCGTAAATACATGCCCAAGTACAGCTGGTAAGTCTGGACACGGCAAGCAAGCATTGAGCCCTGAAAACACTTTCTACCAACGCCATCAAGGCTTCGGGCCTCCCTTCCAGGAGGCACCGCGGAGTGCATCTTCTGACTCTTCAGACGATGCATGGCCGATTCCACAACCATGGAATGGTGCGGTAGCTGTGCTTTCTGGAAGCCAGGACTCTTACGGAGTCGATAGATGGAATCGACCCGCTTGCTCAAGACCGGCGCCGAGGCCAGGGCCTCCCACATCCGGAAGAGGAGCCGTTCCAGCATCGGAGGAACCGGGACAGTAAAGGCCTCCTTCGGAAGAGAGTCATACTGCAGAGCATCGAGCTCTTCGGCTCGAGGCTCCTCCTCGGGGTCAGCCGAGATGGCCAAAGCAGCGGCCATATCGCGGACAAACTCCGAGAACCTAGTGTCCTCTGGAGGGGATCTACTCCGGGGCTCAGACTCAGGTGACTCCAAAGGGACACACCGAGTCTTGAAGGTGTCAGGAGACTCCTCGTCTTCGGTCTCCCAAGCAGACTCGTCCGATGTTGAGTCGATCTCGGACCCAGCGGGGCCTCTAGGCACCCGCCCCAAAGCCGGGGGGACCGGCGTCAAGACCCTCTGTCCCGAACGGGAGGTCGAGGGGGACCTCGACCGAGGACGACCTCGAGCCGCAAGGGACTCGAGTATCGTCTCGGTCTCTGGGGTCGACTTCGAAGTCGATGTCCCGGTGGTCGGGGCAGATGCGCCAGACAGGCTGGCCATCAGTGCCCGCTGCTGATCCATGAAGGCAGACATTCTGCTCTCCAAGGCTGTCAACCTGAGACTCAGCTCGGGTGACGCAGCAGCCCCCGACTCGGGCCCCAGCGGCGTCGGGCCCGACGTCGGTACTCGGGGAGGCGAGTCCACGAGGACAACAGGACTTACGTGTCCAGCAGACTCCGGCTCCATGCAAGGAACTTTAGTTGGCTTCTCCTGGTCCACGGGCCTGGGACGACGGTCGGGGGTCGTAGACCTGGCCCTCGAGGGCTCAGGGACCTCCTCCGACGCCGCCCTCGCGAGCCGCTTCTTCCTCTTACGTTCCCGGTCGGGGGACCCCCTGTCCGAGGAGCTCCGACGCCTCTCGGGATCGGAATCCCGAGATGTCGAGGCCTCAGATGAGGTCCGGGCCCGGGCAGAGGCCGAGTCCGAGAAAAGCCGTTCACTTTGCTGCTGACGACTTCGGAGGGCCTTGGAAGACATTTTTCCACATGGCCCGCACGTTTTAGAATCGTGGTCCGGGCCAAGGCACCGAAGGCAGCAGTCGTGTGTGTTGGTGAGAGACATTATCTTCTTACACCGATCACACTTTTTAAAAACCACTGGAAGACATCAGGGAAAAAAGGGTCCCCGCGAGGTCAAAGGACCGGCCTTCCAGGGAAAAGAAAAAGGATTTGGCGCGAATGCCTAGCCACTAAGGGCAAAAACCGAAAATGAAAAAAGGGGATTCGATACCGGCGTACCGAACCCAGCGGGAGGGGAACCGATGTCGAATCCAAGGAAAAAAGCGAAATAACGCCAATAAAAAAACTACTCTTTTCCGGGAAAAACAGGACACACGTCCGATGGGCTTCATGGAAAAAAAGAGACTGAGGTAAGATGGCACCTTTAGGCGGGAAGGGAACCGCGCATGCGTGCCAGCATTCCCAAAGGCTTTCATGGAAAGCTGGGGAAATGCTCCGCTGGGGCTTCATCGGCGTCGATGACACTCATAAGTGAGGACTGACTTCCTGCTTGGTCCTGGAGAAAATATAATACTTAAAAGGAAAGATAAAGAAGCAGAAATCCATGGTATGAAATAGAAGAGACTAGGTCACATTTACATTGAGGGAGCAAGGAAGAGGGATGGAACTAGATGACTACAGGCAATGGTATGCTATGTGATGGGAATGTCAAAAGCTTCATGGAACAGAGATGTTTTAAGGCGGGATATGAATTTGACGAATGAGGGTAGGGTTTGTTATGTTTCTTTGAAGAATATGTTTTGATGCAGGATGGTGCCACAAGAATAGGGTTACTCAGAGATATCATAGGTTATTCGATACTAAGGATTTTGAAAAGATCTGGAAAGAATTTTCCATGAAATTAACATCCGAACATATGATTCAGCATGTTGACTTTTTGTATAATGTATTAGATGAGGCTTTGAAGAAAGCAATGTCCATGGAATTCGTTACCGGAGGATATAGTAAAAACTGTTAGTGTAAAATGTTTTGAACTAGTTCCTGGAGGAAAGGTTCATAAACCATTATTAAAGGGGACCCGGGATATCACTACTTGACCCAATACAAGCATTGTGGAACCTTTGTCTTCTGGGGAGACTGCTAGGTTCATATGACCTAGATTGGCCACTGTTTGAAACAGCATACTGGGCTTGATGGACCTTGGTCTGACCCAGTATGGCATATCTTATGTTCTTATGTTCTTATTCTTCCCCCAAGCGCAGTTTTTTTGTGCCCTGGGGCAAATATTCACATTTACGTCATCTTTCCCTTGAATTATCCGTGCATGATACAGTAGAGGGCTCTCTTCCTTGGTGGCAAAGGCACAACTGTCCTGTGGAGATGGCTCCAGCAGAGCACCCCCTCTTTCCCTCCCTTTCAGTCCATTATCTTCCTCTTCTTCTCTCCCACTCTGTGCCCTGCATCCCACCTTCCCTACCTCCTCATCTCCCTGTCCTTCTTCCTCACCCACTTGTCCGTCATGACCTTTTTTTCTTCCCTTTCCCTCTCCACCTTGGCCCAGATCATCCCTTTTCTCTCCTCAACTCCTTGCCCTGCATCCTCCTTTCACCAAAGACAAGCAGAATTTGCACTCCTTACGCATGGGTTACAGATTGGACAAAGCTGGATTAGGAGGCAGAGGTACTTTTCCTCTGTAGCGTTTGCTCTAGGTTAAGGTTACCACATTTTTTGCAGGCAAATCTGGGACTCTTACCCAAGGTGTGGTGGAGGGAGGGAGGGAGGGAGGGGGGGGGGAAGGAGCACCTTTGTTCCAGGTTTGAATCCCTCCCAGGATGGTAGCAATATTACTTCCAAGCAGACAAATCAATAGAGAAATAGAAACAGTGATGCAATTTCCCCATTCTGTGCAAAATATAAAGATAATGGATTAAATTTTGAAAACTGACATATTCAAATAACTAATTGAAAATATATTTTTTTCTATTCTTCTGTCCCCATTGCTGGAATTGGGAAAGGAAGCTACCAAACAGGTAGGAGTCGGGGACACAGCTGTAAAATTGGGGACAATCCCCCAAAATCTAGGGCATCTGGTAACCTTACTCTAGGGTCAGCCTGTACCTTTTTCCCTTAGAAGCCAGGAGGAGTGGGGCTGGTTTAGAGAGCAGAGAATATTCCTCGCCTGGCCTGCGGTATGCTCTCTCTACTCCAGGCTCACTTGCATGTACCTTAGAGGGCAGCAACAGGAAACGGACTGCTGTTCTCAGCAGGGCCGGCCCGTCCATTGAGCAAGAATGCTTTTTGCACAGGGCCCCGCGTTTCAGGGGGCCCCACGCAAAAAACATTCTTCATCATCCCAAGTTTTAAAAAAACAAAAACAAAACAGCTGCTTCTTGCGGCTCTGAAAGAAGCCCGCGTTCGGGGATTCAACGCTAGCCTACGATGCAGCGAGGCTCTGCCGGGCAGGGGGGGGGGGCCCGCGGCGGCACTCTTGATGCTGCCGCGGCAGAAGCAGCTGATTTTTTTTATTTTTTAATTTGGGATGATAGGGGGGAAGGGGGTTTAGGACTGGTAATGGGCTGGGGGGGGTGCTAAGACTGGAAGTGGGCTGATAGGGGAGGGTTAGGACTAGTAATGGGCCATGGGGGGGTGCTAAGACTGGAAGTGGGCTGATGGGGGGGGGGTTAGGACTGGTAATGGGCTGATGGGGGGGCTGACTGGAAATGGGCTGATGGGGGGGTTAGGACTGGTAATTGACTATGGGGAGGACTAAGACTGGAAATGGGCTGATGGGGAGGTTTAGGACTGGTAATGGGTTATGGTGGGGGGGCTAAGACTGGAAGTGGGCTGATGGGGGAGGGTTAGGACTAGTAATGGGCCATGAGGGGTGCTAAGACTGGAAGTGGGCTGATGGGGAGGTTTAGGACTGGTAATGGGCTATGGGAGGGGTTAGGACTGGTAATGGGCTGATGGGGGATTAGGACTGGTAATGGGCTATGGGGGGCTAAGACTTGAAATAGGCTGATGGGGAGGCTAGGACTGGAAATAGGGTGATGGGGGGTTAGGACGTAATGGGCTGATGGGGAGGTTTAGGACTGGTAATGGGTTATGGGGGGGGGGGCTAAGACTGGAAGTGGGCTGATGGGGGAGGGTTAGGACTAGTAATGGGCCATGGGGGGCTGCTAAGACTGGAAGTGGGCTGATGGGGAGGTTTAGGACTGGTAATGGGGGATGGGGGGATCTAAGACTGGAAATGGGCTGATGGGGGTTAGGACTGGTAATGGGCTATGGGAGGGGTTAGGACTGGTAATGGGCTGATGGGGGATTAGGACTGGTAATGGGCTATGGGGGGCTAAGACTGGAAATAGGCTGATGGGGGGCTAGGCCTGGAAATAGGATGATGGGGGGGTTAGGACATAATGGGCTGATGGGGGGGGGTTAGGACTAGTAATGGGCTATGGGGGGGCTAGGACAGGAAATGGGCTGATTGGGGGTTAGGACTGGTAAAGGGCTGGGGGGGGGCTAAGACTGTTAATTGGCTGGGGGGGTTGCTAGGACTGGAAATGGGCTGAGTGGAAGGAGGGCTTGAACTGCAAATAGCTGATGGGACGGGGGCTTGGAATGGAAATGGGTTGTGAGGGGGAGGGAGCTAGGACTGGAAATGGGTGAGTGGGGGGGGCTAGGACAGGAAATGGGCTGATGGAGGGGCTAGAATAGGACTGGAAATTGGCTGTTGGGGAGGTGCTAAGATTGGAAATGGGCTGTGGTGGGGGTTTGGATTGAAATGGACTCATGAAGGGGCTAGAACTGGAAGTAGGCTCATGGGGTGTTTGGATTGGAAATGGGCTGAGTGGAGGGGAGCTAGGATTTGACATGGGCTGATGGGCTCATGGGGGCCTGGATTGGAAATGAGCTGATGGAGGGGCTCGGATGGGACTGGAAATAGATGGGGGAGCTAGGACTGGAAATAGGCTGATGGTGGGTCTAGGATAGGACTGGAAATGGGCTTATGGGGGGCTAGGACTGGAAATGGGCTGATGCGGGGACTAGAAGGGAGCGGATGCTGGGTGGGACTGGAATTAGAATGGAGCTGATGTTGGGGGAGGATTAGAATGAGATGGAGCTGGGAGAGTGAAATGGAGAGGGAAAAAATATTTTGTGTGGGAGGGAAGACAATTGGCCGGATATTGGAAGAGTAAGTGGGGATTGAGAATGGAGGGGTAAAATTTGAGTAGATGAAATAGGAATGAGGAAAGAGCAAAAGGAGAAAGATTAGTATGTTAAAGCAGATGTAGAGAGAGAATGGAAAAAAAACTAGAAGAGAGAAGAAAAGACAAATGGACAGCAGACGATGGAGAGTTAGCGGAAGACACAAATAAACCAGAAGAAAGTGACTGGAGCAATTGCAGCTGAAAAAAAATGCACAAAAAGGTAGAAAAATATCTCTTTATTTTGAATTTATTAATTGGAATATGTCAGCTCTGGGAAATGTGCATCATTAACGTCTGCACTTTGTTTAGTACAAGAGCAAATTAATGTATAGTTTTATTTCTACAGTGTTGTACATTCCAAGTTTGGCTTTTGGGATTCCCAGTTTAATTATTGTCTTCCTGTTTCTAAATTGTGATTCCTTGTTTGGTGATGGTCTATGTTCTGCATGTGTAACTGAGCTGAGGTATTCTGTTTATGTAATTCCTATTTGACATTGCCACTTGTTCTCTTTCCCCAGTAGGTCATGTATTGTTGTTCTCTGAAATGTATTGGTTTAATATTTGCAGCGTTTCCTTTTGATAGTTAGGGTATGGTGCTTTATGAGTCCTGGTAGTGCTGTTAGGATACGACGGGTTTGCTATGGGTTCTAAATGGGCAGTGTTTGTAGTAGTTCCTAATGAGTCTGGCGGTTGGCACTGGATTATAGTAATGTAGAAGTCTTTTAGTCTTTCTTTATTCATACACTCATTAAGAGGCATGTTTACTAAAAGTTAGTGTATGGTAACATTATGCAAATATTTATGCAAATGAGGCCCCTTATGCAAATGAGGCCCCGCACCGAGTCTCTGCACATGGCCCCGCACCCCCCTTGGGCCGCCCCTGGTTCTCAGTATATATACTGGGCACCCGGCAAGAGATGCAGGGGTTGAATTAGAAATAGAACATAAACAGGAAACAACCCTGTTTTAGATCTGGCCAGATGAGTCATTAGGAGTCAGTTTTTTTAGCCTCATTCAATGGTAAAATAAAAACCATCCCGTTAATAAAGCCTCATTAGGCATGACACCTGAGACACCTTGTTTGTCCCCCTTTAGTCAGGCATTGCTGTAGAACTACGGTAGCAATTTCTTCCAATGGAAAGGTATCACCTGAACCAAAGAAGATGGAGTCTCGATGCCAGGGATTCTGAGATGCTATGGACAGGCTAAGCTGCATTATATAAAGATGAATACTGCGCCTTTCTCTGAGCACCTACAGTTAGCAAGGCAGACTCTTAGGAATGAACTTAGTGACCTTCAGAGATTCCCTATACAAACCAGAGGAGCCCAGCTTGGACTGGATATAATTCATACCTGCCATCCTCCTCCCTCTGGTTCGGGGGGGGGGGGGCAAGAGGTGGGGGGGCTGCCACGCAAATGACTGGTTTCAAAGAGACAAAATGTGATTTGTTAGTTTGTACAAACCAATAACTTTAAGACACTTTGCAAGTCTTTCTGCTGATAAGGGCCCAAAAGCGAAGATAATATAGGCGCAGAGGCAAAGGAAAGGGGCACATCCTGATGACTGCAGTCTGCCTGCTGACTTTCTAACTTATCTGTGGGCTTTCCGTAGAAGTCTATTTCTCAGAGTACAGCTGCTTATTCCACTCCTGCATGCATTCCTGACAGATGATATGCCTCACAGAGGGGGTTGTGCTGGACCTCTGCTTCTAACCATTCTCCAGGAGCTCTGCTGAGAGACATGTCAGACTGCCTTTAATTCACTCTTAAAAGAGAATAGTTAGCTAGAAGGTAGCTTTGGTTTTATTCAATAAGAGGGAACCAGAGAAAGAGACAATGATCTTTATTGCTTGGGAAAAAGGAAGGGAATTGGATTTAGCTCATGCCTCTTCTCAGAAGTCCAAGGTGAGTTACACTGAGAATTTTCCTGTTTCCAGAGAGCTTTCAATCTGTTTGTCCTTGAGGGAATGGATCACAAAGAGCAGTCACGGGATTTACACTCCAGCTTCCCCAGTTCTAGCCTGTTACTCTAACCAGCAAGCTACTTCTCCACTTCACCTGTATCAAGAAGTCACTTATTTGTAATTTAAATGCGCCTTATTTATTGTATATGCTGACAGAATCAACTATACTACCCTTTAATAAATCTTACTTAAGAGGAAGGAAATATGCTGCTTTTGCATAGATATCCAGTTTACTACTCAAAATGATAACTGGGAAGAGGTTGTGCTGGTTCTTACCCCCCTCCCCCCATTACCTATTTTGCTCAGCCTCATCAATCTTTTCCAACACCCCCCTGCAGTCCATCCACTGCACATTCTTTTTCTCCTCTCTAGCCTGCTCCAACCCATCCATACAATATTCTGATGAAACTAACAGCAGATTGAAAATAAATGTAACATAAGAACATAAGAAATGCCATACTGGGTCAGACCAAGGTCCATCAAGTCCAACATCCCTTTTCCAGCAGTGACCAAGCCAGGTCAGAAGTACTGGCAGGTTCCCAAAAAGGCACACAGGTTCCACAATGCTTGTCCATGGGCAAGCAGTGGATTTCCCGGATCCTCTTTATTAATAGTTTATGAGCCTTTCCTCCAGGAATTTGTTCAAATCTTTTTTTAAACCCAGTTGATTACACATTGAGTGAAAAAATATTTTCTCTTTAATCTTAAATGGGTTATATTGTAGCTTCATTGCATGTCCCCTAGTCTTTTTACTTTTTGATGGCATAAACACCCAGTCTATGTTTACCTGTTCCATTCCATTCATTAATTTATAGACCTCTATCATATTTCCCCTCAGCCAAGTTGAAAAACCCTAACCTCATAGAGGTATCATTTTACCTTCTTTACCATTTTGGTGGCTCTTCTCTGTAACTTTTCTAATTCTGCTCTATCCTTTTTAAGATATGGCAACCAGAATTGCACACAATATTCAAACTGGGGTCACACCATGGAACAATACAGAGGCATTATAATATCCTTGGTTTATTTTCCATTCCTTTCTCTTATGATACCTAGCATTCTATTTGCTTTCTTGTCCACCACTGCACACTGGGTGAAGGGTTTCAACATATTATCCATGATGACACCTAAATCTTTTTCCTGGGTAATGGTTCCTAATGTAACCATAGTTTGGTACATTAGGAACCATTGTTTGTGTAACCATAGTTTGGGTTGTTCTTTCCTAGCTGCATTACTTTGCACTTGTCCACATTATATTTCATCTGCCATTTGGATGTCCAGTCTTCCAATTTTTATCAAGGTTCTGTTGCAATTTTTCAGAATTCTCTTGAGTTTTAACAACTTTGAATAATTTTGTGTCATCTGCAAATTCGAGCACCTCACTCGTTGTGCCTATTTCCAGGTCATTTATGAATATGTTAAAAAGTAGTGGGCCCAGTACAGATCTCTGGATTACTCCACTATTCATCTCTCTCCATTGAGAAAGTTGGCCATTTAACCCACTCTTTGCTTTCTATCTTGTAACCAGTTCCTGATCCACAATAATACACTGTCTCCAATCCCATGACTTTTTAATTTGGCCAAGAGTCTCTCAAAGCCTAAATATGTATACGCTAGAGGAAAGGAGGGACAGGGGAGGTATGATACAGACCTTTAAATACTTAAAGGGTATTCATGAACATACATACCTTTTTCAAAGACGGGGAAGCTGTAAAACTAGAGGGCATAACATGAAGCTGCAAGGGGGTAAACTGAAAGGCAACATCAAGAAATACTTTTTCACTGAAAGAGTGGTGCATGTTTGGAATGCCCTCCCGATGGAAGTGTGGGGGCAAATACAGTTTATTTATTTATTTCATTTATTTAAAATCTTTTCTATACCGCGCTCTTTATTATCAGTGCGGTTTACAATTGACAATTATCGAACAGTCAAGGCAGAACTACCTTGTGCTTACATTGAACAGGAGCGGTAACTTGGAGTTGTAACTGGGTGAACTATTTACAATTTACTGGGTGAACTATTTACATTAGAACATCAAAAGGTGTGGCGAGGTGACTATTTGCAAGTTAGATGTTAGACCCAATCCTCATGGTTAGGACTGGGTCTTATCGGTTGTATATAGTAAGCGTTATAGCATATATATCAACACATATTCATTGTTACAGTTTAGGTATTGGTAGTATTCATAGTATTACTATCACCGATCTGTTATATACACCTTAGATTGATATTATTGAACATCCAATGGATGGGTCCGAGAAGAGGTTTGTCTTAGTTTGTTTGTGAAGTGTTGGGCGCTACTTGAGTGGATTGGGGTGTGGGAGGTGGAGAAGTGTCGTTTGGTTGCGAGAAGTGTAGAATGAATAGGTGATGTTTGAGGGCTTTCCTGAATATAGTTACAGAATTCAGAGTGGAGGAGTAGCCTAATGGTTAAGAGCACTGGCTTGGGAGCCCAGAGACCAGGGTTTGATTCCCACTAGCACTCCTTGTGGCCTTGGGCAAGACACTCACTTAACTTAATCCTCTGTTGCCTCTGAAAAATCCAAGTTATCAATGTCCCTGTTTAATGTACATTACTAAGTTTAAAGTTACAATGTAAACTGCTTTGATTAAAATAATAAAGTAGGTATATAAAACCTGTTAAATAAATAATGTGGCATGGGACAGACACAGTGAATCCATTTATAGCAACAGGATAAAATCAAAATAAACGTAACTATTCCTTATATTTCAACAAATAGGGGTTACCTGCATGGAGCAGTGGATACACCCCTAAACAAAGGCATGGGGAGGGGTGACCTACAATGAGCGGCAGGTGAACCTACTCTTTTCACCTTGCTGGGCGGACTGGTTGGACCATTCTGGTCTTTATCTGTCATCATATACTGTACTATGTTACTGTGAGGGACCTTGTCAAAGGCTTTCTGTAAATCCAGATACACTATATCAACCGACTCACCTTGATCTATCTTTTTATTCACACCTTCCAAAAAAAATAACAGATTAGTAAGGCAAGACTTTCCTTGACTAAATCCATGATAACTTTCTCCCATTAAAGCATGACTATCTACATGTTCAATAATTTTGCCTTTATAATGGTTTCTACCATTTTGTCCAGTACTAATGTCAGGCTCAGCAGTCTATAGCTTCCCTGATCACCCCTGGAACGCTTCAGGTACTACAGATGATTTTAATGATAATTCACAGATTACTAATAGTAGGTCTGCAATCTTATATTTAAGTTCTTTCAAGACCCTCATATGTATACCAGCTGGTCCAGGTGATCTGCTACTCTTCAGTTTACCAAATAGTTGTAATACATTTTCCCAGTTTATCAATATTTCTTTCAATTCTTCTGATATATCACTTCTAAATACCATTTCAGGCATGGGTAACTTCCCTACATCTTCTTCAGTAAAGACCGAAGCAAAGAATTCATTCAGTCTCTCCACTATGGCCTTGTCCTCCTTTAGCACCCCTTTTACCCCTCTGTCATCCAATGGTCCAACTGAGTCTCTCACAGGGTTTTTGCTACGAATATACTTGAAAATGTTTTATTGGAGAGAGGACGTTTCAAGATGGCCGCTGAGTTGAGCATCTTGTAATATACCTAAACACAAGGGTAAGCTGCAGGTTTTCCCCTTGGACCCCCAGCTACCTTCCATGGGTCCAATGGATTGATTTGTGCTCCTTATGCAGGCACAAAAGTAGGAGATCTGCTCCGCTGGTGTGGCGGCGGCTGAGGAGTTGGAGGTATCATTGTCTCCTGTTGAGAGGGAGCTTCCGCTGTGCCCTGCAGTGCTGACCGTGAGCTTAGAGCGTTCGGCGCCCCCCCCCTCTGGAAGGTGGGAGTGGAAACGCTGTTAGAGGGGAGACAGCCCTGCTCGGAGATCAGCCTCCCCCCCAGTGATAATCGGGAGGGTTTCTGGTGTCCAGCTTATTACGGAGAACTTGATGGTTCCTGCTGCACTAGGTGAGGGTTTTATTCCTCCTTCTACATCTGTGCTGACATTGACTCCTGTGTTTCCCACTTCAAGGCCGAAGGTTTTCACTCTTGAGTCAATATGGAAGGCCATTACGTCTTTATCGATGGCGGTTCAAAGTCAGGCCAGAGCTTTATCTGTACAAATTTATGACAATTCTGAAAAAATTATATCCTTGGAGAATGTGAATGTTGGTGTTAAGTCTCAAATGGAAGAACATAGTAGTCAGCTGGTAACATTATCTGATTTGACTTCTACATTGGTTAAAGATAATGTAATCAAACTCTGGAATTTGTTACCGGAGGATGTAGTAAAGGCTGTTAGTGTAGCTGGGTTTAAAAAAGGTTTGGACAAGTTCCTGGAGGAAAGGTCCATAAAGCATTATTAAAAAGGGACCCAGGATATCAATGCTTGACCCAGTACAAGCATTGTGGAACCTGTGTCTTTTGGAAAAACTGCTAGGTACGTATGACCTAGATAGGCCACTGTTGGAAACAGGATAGTGGGCTTGATGGACCTTGGTCTGACCCAGTATGGCATATCTTATGTTCTTATGTTCTTAATGTGGCACTTAGGAGTAAGTTGGAAATCTTGGAAAATGCTGCTAGAGTCGCGAATCTAAGGATTCTGAATTTTCCTAAAATGAAGGGCATTTCGGCCCTTGATATGTTCAAGCAATACTTACATGAAATCCTTAAAGTGCCAGTGAAATTAATGCCACCCTTGACCAGGCTTTATTATCTACCTCTACAAATATTTCAGATTTGTTAAAGGACTCACACTACCAACAGACCTCCAAATTACACTAAACACCTTAATACCTTAATACAACCAGAAAATGGTTAAACAACACGATAGTTCACTTCCCCTCTGTTGATCTGTGCCTCCTACATGAATACACATACAATTTCCACTCGAATTTACATATTTATATAGTAAAAGCATTTATATAGTATAATGTTGACTGTACATAGTTATCCCTGTTACTCCATGTTATATATTCCTGTGTTCTCTGTAAACTCAATGTTACCTGTTTGCATTGCAGTATATTTGTTCGATGTACACCGCGCTGATTTTAATAGCGCGGTATAGAAGAGATGTTAAATAAATAAATTCTGATCCAGGGACATGTGTTCCGGCTACATTGTTGGTGACTTGTGCACTTGCCACTGATAAGGAATGGCTGTTAAAAATGTTTTTTAAAAAGAGGTTGGAGACCTTCTATGATCTATCCATTTCAATGTTTCCAGATATATCCAAGGAAACACAGAAGAGGAGATGGCTTTTTCTTCTTCATAAATCTGGGATTCAGTAGTTTGTGGGTTCATTTTTCTTAAGATTTCCCTGTAAATGTTTAGTGATTTATAAGTCAGTTAGATATATGTTTTTCCAACCGGCTGATCTTGTGTCATTTATTAATGCTAAATTGAAGGATAAAGTCTAGACTCTGTGATAACTTACCAAATTCTCTCATGTTAGAGCCTGTGTACTCAGGGTTTATCTTGTATTTCCTCTTATGCTGAATTGTTTAAGAATTTTCCTTTAGGGCTACTAGAGGTTTTCTCCTGGTCTGGTAACCAATGTTTTTCTCTCTTCCCCCGTTATGTGGACTACCAGTGGTCTTAGGTTTATATTCTTTGGCTTTTGATATTTCCTGTGCCTTATACCTTTGCATCACTGTCTACTTCAAGAAATGTTCTTGACGTTTATGTATAATGCAATAAATATTAAAGTGAAAAAAGAAAACGTTTTGTTATGCATGTTTGCTTCCATGACAAGCTTCTTTTCAAATTTTCTCTTTGCCTGCCTTGCATCTAACTTACCATTGCTTATGTTGTTTCCCGTTTTCATCATTTGACTCCTTTTTCCATTTCCTGAAAGATGCTTTTTTGGCTGCAACAGTTTCTCTGACCTCTCCTTTAAACAGTGCTGGCAGTTTTTTTGGTCTTCCTACCACTTTTCTTAAAGCATGGAATACATCTGGTCTGGGCTTCTAATATAGTTTTTTTTAAACAACACTCATGCTTGATGTAAATCTTTAACCTTTGCAGTTGTTCCGCTTAGTTTTTTCTTAACTATTTTTCTCATTTTATCATAGTCTCCTTTTTGAAAGTTAAAGGTAGCACTGTGAATTTCCTTGCCATCCTTCTTCCATTTATTAAATCAAATGTTATGATCACTATTGCCAAGTGGCCCCAATACCCTTATCTCTAACACCAGATCCTGTGTTTCACTAGGTCCAGAATAACTTTCCCTCTTGTTGGTTCATGGACCAACTGCTCCAAGAAGCAGTCATTTATTTCATCTAGAAACTTTATCTCCGTAGCATGTCCTGTTGTAACACTGACCTAGTCGATACCAAGGTAATGAAAATCACCCATTATTACTGTGTTGTAACTTTTGTTAGCGTCCCTGATTTTGGTTAACATTTCATCATCCATCTGTTCATTCTGGCCTCCAGTGTACTACCTTCCTCTTTTTACATGGGATTTCTATCCATAGAGATTCTACAGTGTATTTTGTTTCATGCAAAACATTTTTTTTAAATTTTATATTTGTGAATTTACAAAAAATATATCAAGCAATAAGTACATACTTGAAAGAAAAGGAATAGCACAAATGATCAAAAGCAAAATAAAACAATATTGCAAATTTCACATAGAGGAAACATAGAAAACATTGTGCTAAACTCTAATAGCTCACAAGACAATCGGGAAGGAAATCCAAAAAAGTCTAGGTAACACTATAAAATGATCAGTAACAAGAAACTATAGTCTTAGGGAAAAGCAAACAGCATGGCCCAAAAGCCCAAATACTGGCATTCTAGACAGAGATAATCTTAAGAGGACCCCACTGTGACAACCACTGTCTCAGGAGATTTCCTAGTGTCAAGAAACACCTGTAATTGTTTAGGATCATAAAAAATATATATAGCAGAAAAAGATTTAATTAAACATTTACACGGAAACCTAAGCACATAGGAAAAACCTATGGAGAGAACCTCAGGACGGATGGAAAGAAATTGATGCCTTTTAGCCTGTGCCATATAGGAAACATCTGGGAAAATCCAGACTTTCTGCCCAAAAAACAATTTTGCCGAATTTCTAAAGTGCAGTTTAAGAGTCCAAGCCCGATCCAGCTTGAGCTCGTAAGTGACCAACAAAGTTGCCCTCCATAAATTTTCCTCCTCTGAACCCTCCAAAACGTGTATCACATTGAAGGTATCAAGAGATTTCCCCCCTGGGTCTTCATTCGACAAAGGACTACTTGAACGCTTTTTCATAGGCAATAAATCTTAGAAGTAAGGGGTAGTGCAATCTCTGACATCCCCAAGTTTTCAAGCAGATATTTCTTAGAGTTCAGGCAGGGAAATATTTGAGGAGATAGGAAAGTTCACAAAACTAAAAATTCAATTTCTTTGAAAAATTGTCCAATTTTTCTAATTTAGCATAGATAGTAGAGCTGTCCCTAATAAAAGAGGTATCCTGCATTTTCAATAAATGTACCTGGGTTGATAAAGACTCCACCTTATTGTTGAGACGCAGACAGGTTTGCTCATGAGATTCAAACTTATTCCGAAGATCCTGGTTTACTACTCGCACTGCATTCAATCGCCCAGACACTGATTTCCTCAGAGACAATTGCTGACCAAATAGAGTCCAATGTTATCACTGGTGATTTACTCAGGATGCTGTCATTGGACAGGGTTGGGGGGGTCCTTCTGACTGTGGTATAGGTCAAAGCACTGGGGCCAATGTCATGAGTGATGCCAATCCTCCAAGGCTAATACCAATTGCAGAACAGAGTTGATCCCCAGCCCTTCCAGAAGCCACTGACAGCAAACCTAAACCTGTCGACTCCCCCAATGACAATGGCGCTTCTCCTAACCCAGAGGGAAAGGGTGGCTGCCAGAGCAGCAGGGCACCAAACTTTAATCCTGTGTGATGCAATGTCCTCTCTAACATAGAGCGCAACCCCTCCACCAATTTGATCTACCCTATCATTGCGATATGGGACAGTGTCCCATTGACACCAGGTCTCTGAGATGTCAGTCATATCTAGCCTTTCATTTAGTGAACATAAGATATACCATACTGGGTCAGACCAAGGCCCATCAAGCCCAGTATCCTGTTTCCAACAGTGGCCATTCTAGGTCACAAGTACCTAGCAGTTTCCCCAGAAGACACAGGTTCCACAATGCTTGCATTGGGGCAAGCAGTGGATTTCTCGGGTCCTCTTTAGTAATGGTTTACGGATCTTTACTCCAGGAACTTTTACACGGAAACCTAAGCACATAGGAAAAACCTATGGAGAGACCCTCAGGACGGATAGAAAGAAATTGGTGCCTTTTAGCCTGTGCCATATAGGAAACATCTGGGAAAATCCAGACTTTCTGCCCAAAAAACAATTTTGCAGAATTTCTAAAGTGCAGTTTAAGAGTCCAAGCCCGATCCAGCTTGAGCCCGTAAGTAGATTTCTAGAGGACCCGAGAAATCCACTGCTGCTCTTTAGTAATGGTTTATGGATCTTTACTCCAGGAACTTGTCCAAACCTTTTTTAAACGAAGCTACACTAACAGTTTTTATTGCATCCTCCGGTAATGAACTCCAGAGTTTGATTGCACATTGAGTGAAAAAATATTTTCTCTTATTAGTCTTAAGGGTTGTACTGTAGCTTCATTGCATGTCCCCTACTCTTTCTATATTTTAATGGCGTAAGCAATCAATCTACGTTTACCTGTTCCACTCCATTCATTAATTTATAGACCTCTATCATATCTCCCCTCAGCTGTCTCTTTTCCAGGTTGAAGAGCCCAGGTTAACCTCTCCTCATAGGGTATCCTTCCATCCCCTTTACCATTTTGAGGCTCTTCTCTGTACCTTTTCTAATTCTGCTATATACATTTTAAGATTCGGGGACCAGAATTGCATACAATATTTGAAGTGCCGTCGTGCCATGGAACAAAACAGAGGCATTATAATATCCTTTGTTTTATTCCCCATTCTTTTTTTTTATGATTCCTAACATTTTATTTGTTTTTCTAATGCTATATATTCTAGTTCTCCCATCTTATTTTTTAGACTTCTAGCATTTGCATACAGGCATTTTAGAGACTATATTTTATTCATATTAATCTGGTTATCAGTTGATAAAGGTAATTTCAAATCTTTCAGCTGTGTATTTACAGGCATCTGTGTTACTTTGATCTTTATAGAACTTTCTGTCAGGATGTCCTAACATCCCTCTGTTGCTAGTATCCTTCAAGGATACATCCTTCCGAACCATGTGCTCTTGGGCTACTGTTGGCATTTCCCTATTATCCAGTTTAAAAGCTGCTCTCTCCTTTTTAAAAGTTAATGCCAGCAGCCTGGTCCTGTCCATTAAGGTGGAGCCCATTCCTTCAGAAAAGTCCCTCCCTTCTCCAGAACGTTCCTACTGAATCCCAAATCCTCTTCTTTGTACCATCGTCTCATCCACGCATTGAGACTCCAGAGCTCTGTCTGTCTTTTGGGTCCTGCACATGGAACGGACAGCATTTCGGAGAATGCCACCCTTGAAGTTCTGGATTTCAACCTCCTACCTAAAAGCCTAAATGTGGCTTCCAGAATCTCCCTACCACACGTTCCTATGACATTGGTACCATCATGTACCAAGATATCAGACTCCTCCCCAGCACTATCTAAAACCTTGTCTAGGTGGCATATGAGGTCCACTATCTTCACACCAGGTAACCATGTTACCAGCCTCCCAGATATCTGCATGCATAATGATTGAATCGCCAACTAAAATGGCCATCCTAACCCTTCTCACATGGGCACATGGCCATGGAGAAACCTCCTTGGTGTGAGAGGGTTTTACATCACTAGGAGACAGGTCCTATCTACAGAATCACTTCCTGCCACACCAAGGTGGTGCTCTCCTTTCACGCAAGCTCTCTCCTCTATAGTAACTGAGAGGCTGCTAGACTGGAGGTTAGACTTCAATACTACATCTCTGTAGGTCTCATCTACATACCTCTCTATCTTCCTTATGTTCTCCAAGTCTGCTACTCTAGCCTCCAGAGTTCAGACTCATTCCCTGAGAGCAAAGAGCTCCTTACATCTAGTGCACACATAAGACCCCTGCCAACTGGGAGAAAATCACACATGTGACTCGACAGCACCCATCTTACTGCATCTTAATTTTAAGGATTTATTTAGCTATTTAAGTTGTCTAGTTACTTCTGAACAAATAGGGGTGACCTACACGGAGCGGTGGGTACACCCCTAAATAAAGGCATGTGGAGAGGTGACCTGCATGGAGCGGCAAGTGCACCTACTCTTGCCGCTTTGCTGGGCAGACTAGATGGACCATGCTGGTCTTTATCGGCCATCATATACTATGTTACTTAAAGTTGCTAAGGATACTTGTAGTGATACAACTGTACCTAATAAGTTTAAGGGAATTAAAGATCAATTAATCTATTCCTGGAGAGGATAACCAGTTGATCCTGAAGTCAATTTGACCACCTCTTGCCCTTTAATAGGTTTAAGAGTTTATAAAGCTAAGCTTATGCCTGGGGTGGGTTGGAGTCAGGGTACATGGGAGAGAAAGAACACCTAGTAAAAGCTGGCTTGCTACACTGTGCCTTGACCTGTGCTTCTAAGGTAATCTCTTAATGTCCTGCAGGATTCACACAGTCCTTGGTTTGATAAAGGGAGGCTTTCAAATTGCCTGTTTGACCTGTCACTTGGCTTTAACGCCTATTTAAAACAGTTTAACGTGTCTTTTGCCCCCTAACTGGAAGGCCTTTTTGTAAAGGTCTCTAGAAATAATTTCTTTCCTTCTACTCAAAGAATATTTACCCCATTCTTCCTTCTATGCTAAGCTATACTCTAATTTGATTTAAATTAAAAGATCTCTGGGGCTATTGACTGAGGATTACATTTAAGTTAAAAGCAATCAGGGAAGGGAGGGGGAGGGGAAGTGGAGGGGGTGGGAGTTGGGAAGGCAGGGTACTGGAAGGTATGCTGTCTATAACTAGTATAAAATGGCACCCTTAAACATCTGCACCCTAAATCTTAGGGGTTTAAACTTCCCAGTCAAGAGCAGTCTGCTGTTTAAGGAACTGACACATCTTAAGGTGCAGGTTTGCTTGTATTCAGGAGATGCACCTGCTTCCATGGGATGAGGGTCGAGTTATTTATTTATTTAACATTTCTTATATACTGCGCTATTTCTCATCAGTGCGGTTTACAATGAACAGAATATTTGGACCACATTCGTCCTACTTTACATAAAACAGAAGTTTTAAACTTGGGTTAACTGGGGAAACTATATACATACATATAACATGTTTTACTGTAAGAGATAGTTTGCAGAATTTGTTATGTCCAACAAATTTAAACATACATGGTTCGCCTCCAACAGAGAGAAAAAGAAAGTGTGTAGGGTGGCCATCCTAAAGTCATCAGACCTCCTGCTTAGGTTGCTGGACATCCAAAAAGACCGTGAGAGATGATATATTTTTGTTAAAATTCTTTTGTGAGGACAGACCCTCACTGTGGGGAGCATTTATAGCCCTAATGTGGAACTGGGAGCCTTCTACGATCGAGTTGCCAAGGCTATGGGAAGTTTTATTGAAGGGTTTCTTGTGGTTAATGGGAATTTCAAACTAGCAGCTGACCCCAGAGTAGACACTTCTAATGGGATGGGGTGGGTTCTACAGCCCACCACCAGGGATTGCGCACATGGGCCTGGCTTTTTGAATTGGTGGATGTGTGGCAAAATCAATATAGAGGTGAATGGGACAATACATATTTTTCGAGCATCCATGCCTTGTACTCCCGCATTGATTACATCTGGGCCTCAAAACTACTGCTAAGGGGGATAAAATAGTGTCAGATCGAGGAACGTACGTGGTCGGACCAAGCCCTGGTGTGGACAACTATGGAGCTGGATCAGGAGGTGGGGGATAAGGAAATATGGTGAATGAATGATTCACTGCTCGAAGATGAGACTGTGTGCAAAAAGCTTAGAGACGTAATCCAACAGTATTTGGAGGTTAATGATTCTGAGACATGCTCTTCAGAGATAGTTTGGGAGTGCCTTAAAGTGATAACTAGTGGCTACCTGATAAGCAAGGATTTCCACAAAAAGAGAGAAAAGGAGGCAGCCATAAGGGAGCTACATCGGCAGATTGAGAAAGCTGATAGGAGAATAAAAAAGGGGGGATAGGAATGTTACTCTACAGGCCCACTTGGCTCACATGAGGCAGCAACTTTAGGAACAGCAATTGGCTGATATCCGTTGGGATCTGGAGAGACTTGGGCAACAACAATTTGAGTTTGGGAACAAGGCAGGTAGGCTTTTGACATTCCACCTCTGGAAGGCACGCACCCGTAACTGGGTTTGGTGGATCAGAGATTCCTTAGGTGGAGAACTGGAGGTGGGGGGGGGGGGATTAGAGAAAGATTTTGGGAGTATTATTAGGAGCTCTACACTCTGGAATGGAAGGCAGGAGATGTCCACATAGGGAATACTTTCTACAGTATGCGTTCCCACAGGTGACGGCAGAGGAGTGCCAAAGACTGGGGCAACCAATTGCCCTGAGGAGATACAAGAAGTAATTAGAGGCCTAGCAAGATCCAAGGCACCAGGGTTAGATGGCTATACTAACCTATTATAAAACCTTCATGTCTCAATTGGTTGAGTTGTTGGCCAGGGTACATAATGCCAGCGCCCAGAAAGATGTATTGCCCCCACCATGAGAGAGGTGGGCATAACAATCCTTTTAAAAGAGGGAAAGGACCCAACCCAGTATGGGCCATATCACCCGATATCGCTCTTGGGTATTAGCCAATAGGTTGCAACCCCTTATGCCTCAACTAGTACATATCAATCAGATCAGGTGGGGTTGATCTCAGGGAGACAATATGTGGATAACATTAGGAAAATCCTTAACTTAATTGGCCAGGCCTGAAGGAGGAAGACCCCAGCAGTACTATTAACTGTAGACGCTGAGAAGGCCTTCGACAGGGTCTATTAGCCTTATCTCTTTCAAGAATTTATTGGCCCACACTTTGACTTCAGCAATATTAACTTACAAGGTCTACCCAAACAAACCCTAAAACCTCTTCAGATGGCGCAAACACTGTCGCTCGTATTATAATGAAAGTTTCAAGGACCAAGCATGTAACTCCAATCTTGTATCACTTTCATTGGCTACCTGTCTCACAGAGAATCAAATTCAATGCAATACTAACTACTTTTAAGACAATAAACACATTGCCCCAACATACCTCACCTCACTGATCCAGACATAGCAAGAAACGAGAAACAGAAGGAAAAACATGAAGAACCTTTTATCAACTCCAACGCCATCAAGAAATGCAAACCAATCAACAAAAACAGGACCATTTTCATTTTACTCCCCTGTGCTCTCTCCCAAACAATCTACGTGAAATAAAGGACTTAACCACATTCAGAAAAAAGCTCAAAACTTTCTTATTCACTGAATCCTACCATTCCATAATGAATAATCCGGAGTCAAAGAGACATTCAACTACTTTTACAACCTCACCACACCCCTCACACAACTCTATAATGATGCTCCAGTAAATAGTTGGCCGCCTTTCTTATCCTTTGGCCGTGTATATTTATTTTAAGTTAAGACTGTTAATTGTATCATTATTCTCTTCCTGCCCTTGAGAAGTACACTCTGGTTCTTTGTAATCCGCCTTGATTAAGTGATAAAGTGGTATATAAAACAAATAAATAAAATACATATATAAATAAATAAATAGAAGTGTTGGAGAAAATGGGACTTGGGGGCACATTCTTACAGTGGATCAGGGGTTATATACCAGACCACATGCCCGAGTTCAGGCTAACAAAACCTATTAGGCACCCTTTGAGTTATACAGGAGTACCCATCAGGGGTGTCCGCTGTCCCGACTCTTATTTGTCCTTGCAATGGAGCTGCTGGCAAACAGAATATGGGCCAGGGAGAATATTGAAAGGATACCAATGGGGGGCGCTCAATATAAAATTTCTCTGTTTGCGGATGACCTCCTGTTTTCGGTAGTCAACCCACTGATGTCCTTGGAAGCGGTGAGGGAAGAGCTGGAGAAGTTTAGGGAAGTCTCTGGGTTAAAAATGAATGCAGAAAATCAGGAATACTGGAATTGATACTTACACCCGGAGAAAAAGCAGTACTTTGTAGAGATTTCCCTTTTAAATGGGCCCTTCATACATTAGATATCTGGGAGTGAATCTTCCAGCTGAGTGTGCTATACTAGTCAGGTTGAATTTTGATCCCCTGTGGAAAGCCATTGTAGCAGATCTCTAAAAATGGAAGAAGCTGAACCTGTCCTGGTCTGGGAGAATTCATAGTGTCAAAATGGAGGTATTATTCAGGTTTCTATATTTTTTCACTGCCCTACCGGTGGAGATACTGGAGAGTTTATTCTGGAAATGGCAGAGGGGACTGGAAGACTTTATCTGGGACTACAAGAGACACCGGGTGGCTGGGAAAGTTTTGATCAAGGCACAAGATGAGGGGGGCTTAGGGGTCCCAGATATTAGCAGATATTACAAGGTGGCTAAAATGGCTGCTGAGCCCCTGGAAAGAGTGAGTACGGCAGGAGCAATCAGTAGTGGGGACTTGCCTGATACACTATCTGTTCTAGAGTGGGGGTGGACCACTGGGACACTCAAAAATTGGGAACCAATGGACGGCACTGACATTTCAGGTGTGGGACCGGGAATGTTGGAGGATATTTAGGGAAAGCCAGATATTTGTGCTGTCTTCCCTTTTAATAGACTGTTCCCACCGAGCCCATTAGACCCTAGGTATATTGAGTAGGAAACTAAAAGGCTTAGGTACATGGGACAATTTTAGAGGGAGCAGGGCATTAACACCTTTGGGGGGTTGAAAGGGGAGCACCAGTTGGAAGACCGGGATAGATTTCAGTATTACTATGGGATCTCCTTCAACCAAGATAATTATTCTCATATGGTTCTCTCAGTGGTCTTTAGACACATACTATTCTTAATAAATGAAAATGTTGCATCTCCTGGGATAATCATAATTGATGGAATAATGCATTCTTTTTATGTGTTCCCGTTTTGACTGATATTCTCATCACATTTAACACCACCTATACATGAAGAGTAGCAAATCACCTGGACCGGATGGTATACATCCAAGGGTGTTGAAAGAACTGAAATATGAAATTGCAGACCTGCTATTAGTAATCTGTGAACTATCATTAAAATCATCTGTAATACCTGAAGATTAGAGATGGCCAATTTAACGCCAATTTTTAAAATGGGTTCCAGGGGTGGTCCGGGCAACTACAGACTGGTGAGCCTGACGTCAGTACCGGGAAAAATGGTAGAAACCATCATAAAGAACAAAATTGCTGTACATGTTGATAGTCATGGCTTAAAGGGAGAGAGCCAACATAGCTTTAGACAAGGAAAATCTTGTCTTACTAATCTGTTATGTTTTTTTTGAAAGTGTGAATAAACAGGTAGATAAAGGTGAGTCGGTTGATATAGTGTATTTGGACTTTCAGAAAGCCTTTGACAAGGTCCCTCATCAGAGACTTTTGGCAAAACTAAAGAGTCATGGGATAGGAGGCATTGCACTATTGCGGATCAAGAACTGGTTAAAAGATAGAAAGCAGAGGGTAGGGCTAAATGGCTCATTTTCCCAATGGAGGAAGGTGAATAGTGGTGTACCCCAGGGATCTGTGCTGGGTCTGCTGCTTTCTGACATATTCATAAATGACCTGGAAAAGGGAATAACGAGTGAGGTTATCATATTTGCAGATCACACAAAACTATTTAAAGTTGTTAAAACCCATGAGGATTGTGGAAAATTGCAAGAGGATCTTGATAAATTGGAAGACTGGGCATCAAAATGGCAGATGAAATTTAATTTTGGCAAGTGCAAGGTTATCCACCTAGGGAAGAACAACCCAAACTATGGTTACACGATGCAAGGTTCCACATTAGGAACCACCACCCAGGAAAAAGATTTACATGTCATTGTGGATAACGTGTTAAAACCCTACACCCAGTGTGCAGCGGCGGCCAAGAGAACAAATAGAATGCTAGGTATCATAAGGAAAGGAATGGAAAATAAAACAAAAGATATTATAATGCCTCTGTATCATTCTATGGTGCGACTACACCTTGAATATTGTGTGCAATTCTGGTTAGCGTATCTTAGAAAGGATATAGCATTATTAGAAAAGGTTCAGAGAAGAGCCACCAAAATCGTAAAGAGGATGGAAGGATAGCCCTATGAAGAAAGGCTAAAAAGGTTAGGGCTCGTTAACCTGGAAAAGAGATGGCTGAGGGGAGATATGATAGAAGTCTATAAATTAATGAATGGAGTAGAACGGGTAAACGTAGATCGATTGTTTACGTTATCGGAATATAGAAAGACTAGGGGACATGCAATGAAGCTACAGGGTAAACTATTTAAGACAAATAAGAGAAAATATTTTTTCACACAAACTCTGGAATTTGTTACCAGAGGATGTAGTAAAGGCTGTTAGTGTAGCTGGGTTTAAAAAAGGTTTGGACAAGTTCCTGGAGGAAAGGTCCATAAACCATTATTAAGAAGGGACCCAGGATATCAATGCTTGACCCAGTACAAGCATTGTGGAACCTGTGTCTTTTTGGGAAACTGCTAGGTACGTATGACCAAGATTGGCCACTGTTGGAACCAGGATACTGGGCTTGATGGACCTTGGTCTGACCCAGTATGGCTTATCTTATGTTCTTATGCAGATTTGAGAAAGGTTTTTCAGTTATTAGTGCCAGATTATGTTGCTCCAAAGTTACAGTTCTTTTCTCCACACTTGATTCATAGGTCTCAAGAGTGGTCTTCCTCACCCCTTTTAGTGTACCTTTTGTCAGACAATACATGATGAGTTATTCTTTTTACACTTTGTTCCACAGCCATTCTTTCTTTCCTGGTCCTTATGTTTATTTGTGTATTTATATTTGTGATATGTTTATATTGCCGTTTAGGTTTATTTATTGATATTTATTATCTTTATAGTCTTTTAATTGCTTATTTAATTAACATATGTGTTGTCGCGTCCACCTGTCCACCTGCTCGCCTGTCTTACTCTCTACTATTACTTCTGTCCAAGATGGCTGCCGAGGAGGGCTGCTGAGTAATGTAGTTTTAGAGCAAGGAGTGTGACCACACGGTAATTAGGCAAAACAGAGAATTTATTTTGGGATTTCCCCTCCGCATTGAATTCATGACCCCAATTGAAATTGGATAATTCTCCAATAATGCAAACAAAGAATGTGAAAACAGGCTTAACACAAAAATACAGGAATGTTCTTTTGAATATCTGCTCTTAGCTTCCAGAGAGGAACAAGCTTCTAAAGTTCAATCTGTTGTTCAGATTAGCTTCTTGCTTTTCACTTTCAAAAGAGCTTTTCACTTTACACAAGTTATGCAGGCAAACACTTGGCAGTATTTCAACTACCAGCAGGTTTCCTTTCTTTAAGCAATGTGCAGCACAAGTCCTTAATTGCTCTCATGAAACAGTCCTTCACATAGGAAATGAATTAGCACATATTCAGGTTCTTAGCCATGCAAAAAGAACACTGCATTTCCTCTACATCAGAATCATTAGGGTTTCCAAACAAATCTATTTCCATCTCATTCATAGATTCGCTGTGACTATCTTCCTTATCCTGTATATCAGGAGACTGGCTATTCTCCTTCCTTATCAGCTCATTTAGTTTTAACAGCAGCTGTTCCCTGTGGTCTCTAGCCACAGGCTCTTGTAATGGAGTTTCCCTCCCTTTCAACAGGCTAGCAATCTCTTTCAGAGTTGAGGCTTGGCAGTCACTGGCATATATTCTATGCTTATTAAACGTTTGCCTTTCAGGGTTCAGGGGAACACAACGTTTAGCACTGTCTTCTAATTCTTTAACTATTCCATCAGCTTGGCGTTTGGTAGGAATTAAAGATAAGACATTTCCATTACCTTCAAGGCTTATGGGTTGCTTTAATCTGTTTCCCCACCTGGAAACACGTCTTTGTCCTAGATACTGTTGCCTGCTCTGGGTTCCAGACACCCTCTGCTTCTCATTCACCCTTGCATGTGGATCAGCCAGGTTTCTTCCTGAAGTTCCCTTTTCCACTGGAACTAAAGTACCTGCTTCGGGACCCAGCAAGTTTCTGACTTCAAGCTTGTCCTCTTCAGAACCAGCTTCCCTTGCTTGAACTGCATCAACTGCCTCTGGAACTCCACGAACTCTAAGAAGTGCCTGCCCTCCTTCTTCTAAAACTGAAGCACTTTTAAATTGCTGCCTTTCAGGCACCACACCCTTCTTCCTACTCACGTGCACCTCATCAGTGCTCAACCTAGCCCTGACGTCACTAGGTGGGCGGGGCTTAGTGCTCAGTATACTCTGCCTTGGAGGCTTGTGGTTTCTATAGGAACTGCTTTTCTCTCCAGATTTAAAGGGACAGGGCTCATTTTCCTCCCATTCCATTTCCTCTGCACAGCTCTCCTTACCACAGTGTCCATTTAATTATTTATTCATTTATTTTTCTATTAGTTTACTGTTTATTTAGTCTTAATGACCTTGTGACCTATATTTTAGTTTTATTTGAGGTGCATTCCCCCTGCAGAAGGCGTACAGCTGAAACACGTTGGGGTTCACTGAATAAAGTTGCTTTGATTTACCACTGCCTTGGTGCACTTGTTCTTGTTGTTCCTCCAGTATTACGAAATATGCCATCATTTGAAGGAGGGGGCATTTAAGGGGCGGGCAGAGTACCTGGGGAACTTGAATTGGTCTTTTTGGGGGGACTGATGCTGAAGTGCCTATCTAGGCTTTATAAAATACTGGGGAACTATGTAGAGGCAAAGCCGGCCCATCAAGTTCAGTGGCAGGCAGACCTTGGGGTATAATGGGAGTTGTATGAATAGCTATGATAATACAGTAGCTACACAAGGGCCTGCAGGTGACATACTTGTTGGAGAATAATTACAAACTGTACTATTGGTGGTACTATAACCCATGTAGATTGAAAAAATGGGATTAGGGGATGGGAGATGCTGGAGGGGTTGTGTGTGGGGGGAGGGAGGGGACCTTTATCCACATATGATGGGATTTCCTGGGGATACAATCTTACTAAGAGAAAGTGTTATATACATTATCTTGGGTATTAAAATGCCCAATTAACTCCACCCACTCAATGGCCCTTTTAAGCTATGGAGAGGATGAGATTGGAGCCAGAGCCTGGGGATGGGCTCGCTACATGCTTATTGCAGTGTGCTTGACCCTAACCAAGTGGTGGAGAAAGAACAAAGCATCACCCATAGAACTAATGTTGAGGAAGTTTTATTATGTGTATGGAAAGGCTGAACTAATGGCAATGCGCCAGCGGAGACTTCATATTTTTGAGAAAGTGTGGGAACCCTTCTTCACCTCTGAGGGGGTGAAGTAAGGGGTGATCTGACTGGGATGTGTGAATGGTGGAGTTTGTAGATGGAGGGTATTAATGACATCATATGTATAGACATGTTGTAAAATACCAATGCCTTTTCTGTCTTGAGTGCTCAATATGGGGGGGGGGGGGAGAGTCAATTTGTTTCAGTGTTAAATAAAGTGATGTTGGATGTGGATAGATGTTTATGTGAATGTTTCACAATAATATAAATAAAAAAAATACATTAAAAGCTCTCTGGGATTACAGACAGGTTTAAATTTAAGCTAATAGCTCTCTGGGGCTACTGACTGAGGTTTACATTTAAATCTCTCTGGGGCTACTGTGTATTCAGTCAGCACACAAAGGGAGAAGATAAGGGGGGGGGGGTTTGAAAGAAAGGAGAGAGGAAGTGCAGCAAGGGGGAGAGGATAGGAGAAAAGATAGGGAGAGATGCTAAAAAGAGGGTGGAGAGAGTGAGTAAATGAATGGAAGGAGCCATTAAGGTAGCGTGCTACAAGAAGAAGAAAAGGGGAATGGGGAAAGCAGAGGAGGAAGGAGGTTTGAGGAGATTTGTAAGAGAGTATGGAAAAGAGGAATAGTAGAGAGTGGGAGGGCTTGTTTAGCAACTTGACCCCTAGCAGTAGTACTGCTAGGCAGTCAGAGGTGCCATTTTGAACCTGAGTGCTGGGGATTGCTTCTGCTCTCCACTAGACATCAGACAGACCCTGGTAAGAGACAGAGGGGTTCAGGTGGGGAATGCTATGGCTATTGTGGGGAGGGGTCTGGAAGTGCTATGGCATCAGGAGGATGTTGGGGGTTTTTATGGATGTCTGTAAGGTACAGGGGATAAAGATATGCCTCTGGGGGCTTGAAAGAGTTGACTGAGGTTTGCACCATTCATTTCTTTCTCTTTTTTTGCTAACATAAGATCTAGAATTGCCAATTGGCTTCATTTGTTCAAGGTAGGTTGATGCACGCCTGGTTTTCCCGCAGCAGATGCAGGGAATTGTACCTCTGATATCCTTATCGAGTTCCTTGGGTATTATGCCAAGTACTTGTGACTTGGATTACCAACTGTTGGCAAAAGGATATTGGGCTTGATGGACCTTTGGTCTGACACAGTATGGCAATTCTTATATTTTTTGTTTAGACCCTAAACCTAAACTGCTAGTTGGCACTTGTCCATGGGCATTTTTTCCCTCCGAACAGCCGTTATTTATCACCCACCAGACAAATCCAAATCAACCTTCCTCACCGACTTTGACTCCTGGCTTTCTGCCTTTATGGATCCCTCCTCCCCCACTCTTACTCTTGGCAATTTCAACATTCACATCGACAACCCCTCTGACCCTCATGCCTCAAAGTTCCTCACTCTTACCTCCTCGTTCAACCTCCAACCTTGCTTCACTGCCCCCACATATCTACACGGCCACTGCCTTGACCTAATACTCTTCTCCAACTCCTCTCCTTCAAACCTCCGCAAATCAATCCTTCCTTCATCTGACCATTGCCTCTTAACATTTACCCTTCAGCTTCTGCCATCCCAACTTCGTCCTGTCTCCTCCAACCTATTTAGAAACCTTCATAATATTGATCCCCTGACTCTCTCCTCCACCATCTCTCCATCTCTTTCCTCCATTTTATCCTCCAAGTCCATCGACGAGGCATTATCTTCATACAATGCTACACTATCCTCAGCCATTGACATTCTTGCCTGTCCCAACCCATGTCCTGTCAAACGATCTACTCCCAAACCCTGGCTTTCATCCACAATCCGTTACCTACGCATCTGCACCCATTCTGCTGAACGAGCTTGGTCCAAATTCCGCTCCCCGGAAGACCTTCTACACTTCCAATTCATGCTTGACTCCTTCCAGTCAGCCTTAGCACTTGCCAAACAAGATTACTACATCCATCTGACCAACTCCCTTGCCTCTGATCCTCACCATCTCTTTAAAACCCTCAATTCCCTCCTCAAGGTCCCCCTGCCCCCAATCCCGCCCTCCCTTTCTGCCCAAACCCTAGCCGACTACTTCCACGACAAAATCCACAAGATTACCCTCCATTTCCCTACCTCCCCATCTACCTCCCCTCCTCCCCAATCCTCCTCCCCCATCCATACTCCCTCTGCCACCCTCTCCTCCTTCCTTCCGATCTCTGAGGAAGAAACCACACTCCTTCTGTCCTACTCCAAACCCACCACCTGTTCATCAGACCCTATCCCCACCCATCTCCTACGTTCCATCCCCCTCACCATTGTCCCCTGCATCACTCATATGCTCAACCTTTCAATCTCCACTGCAACTGTCCCTGTTGACTTCAAACATGCTGTTGTCACACCCCTCCTCAAGAAGCCCTCACTTGATCCCACATGCCCTTCTAACTATCGACCCATCTCCCTCCTTCCCTTCATATCCAAACTATTAGAACGAGCAGTCCACCGTCGCTGTCTTGACTTCCTCACCTTCCAGGCCCTCTAGGACCCACTTCAATCCGGCTTCCATCCCCTACACTCTACTGAAACGGCACTCACAAAAGTCACAAACGACCTGTTCCTGGATAAATCCAAGGGCCTCTATTCTATCCTCATCCTTCTTGACCTTTCTGCTGCCTTTGACATCGTTGACCACGACCTTCTCCTCCTCACCCTCTCCTCGCTTGGCTTCAAGGACTCCGTACTATCCTGGTTCTCCTCCTACCTCTCCCATCGCTCATTCAGTGTATGCTCTAGTGGCTCCTCCTCCTCCCCTACCCCGCTTCATGTGGGTGTATCCCAGGGATCTGTCTTTGGCCCCCTCCTCTTCTCTCTCTATACCCAAGGCCTTGGCACGCTTATCTCCTCCCATGGCTATACTGATGAATCCAAAATCTACCTCTCTACACCTAATATTTCTCTGGCAACCCAGTCCAAGATCTCTGCCTATCTTTCGGACATCGCTGCCTGGATGTCTCATCGCCAATTGAAATTGAACACGGCCAAGACTGAACTCCTTGTCTTTCCACCTAACTCCTCCCCCCCACTTCCCCCTCTCTCAATCCATGTGGATGGATCTACTATCCTTCCTGTTCCCTCAGCCCACAATCTAGGGGTTATCTTTGACATCTCTCTCTCCTTCTCCGCTCATATCCAGCTTGTAGCTAAGACCTGCCGCTTCTTTCTCTACAACATCAGCAAAATCCGCCCCTTCCTCTCTGAACACACTACCAAAACGCTTATCCACTCCTTGATCTCCTCTCGCCTCGATTACTGCAACCTACTCCTCGCTGGTCTTCCCGTGAGCAACCTCCTTCCTCTCCAATCTATACAAAATCACACAGCTCAACTAATCTACTGCTAGCCTCGCCATGCCCACATTACTCCTCAAGTCACTTCACTGGCTCCCTATCCAGCTCTGCATCCAATTCAAGCTTCTCCTGCTGACCTATAAATGCATTCACTCTATGGCCTCTCAATACCTCTTATTTCTTATCTCTCCCTACGTCCCCTCTTGAAATTTGCACTCCGCTAACAAATTACTTCTATCAAAGCCTTTCACCCGCACTGCAAACTCCCGACTGCGCTCCTTTCACCTTGCTGCACCCTATGCCTGGAACCAGGGGCGGCCCAAGGGGGGTGCGGGGCCATGTGCGGAGACTCGGTGCGGGGCCTCATTTGCATAAGTGGCCTTATTTGCATAAATATTTGCATAATGTTACCATACACTAACTTTTAGTAAACATGTCTCTTAATGAGTGTATGGATAAAGAAAGACTAAAAGATTTCTACATTACTATAATCCAGTGCCAACCGCCAGGCACATTAGGAACTACTACAAACGCTGCCCATTTAGAACCCATAGCAAACCCGCTGTATCCTGACAGCATTACCAGGACTCACAAAGCACCAGTCCCTACCTATCAAAAGGAAACACTGCAAATATTAAACCAGTACATTTCAGAGAATACTGGGGAAAGAGAACAAGTGGCAATGTCAAATAGGAATTACATAAACAGAATACCTCAGCTCAGTTACACATGCAGAACATAGACCATCACCAAACAAGGAATCGCAATTTAGAAACAGGAAGGCAATAATTTAAACTGGGAACCCCAAAAGCCAAACTTGGAATGTACAACAACACTGTAGAAATAAAACTATAAATCAATTTCCTCTTGTACCAAACAAAGCGCAGACGTTAATGATGCACATTTCCCAGAACTTTCATATTCCAGTTAATAAATTCAAAATAAAGAGATATATTTCTACCTTTTGTGCATTTTTTTCAGTTGCAATTGCTCCAGCCACTTTCTTCTGGTTTCTTCATGTTTTCTGCTAACTCTCCATCGTCTGCTGTCCATTTGTCCTTTCTTCTCTCTTCTAGTTTTCTTTCCATCCTCTCTCTCTACATCTGCTTTAACATACTAATCTTTATCCTTTTGCTCTTTCCTCATTCTTATTTCATCCACACAAATTTTACCCCTCCATCCTCAATCCCCACTTACTCTCCCAATACCCGGCCAATTGTAGATTTTTCATCCCTCCCACACAAAATATTTTTCCCCTCTCCATTTTACTCTCCCAGCCCCATCTCATTCTAATCCTCCCCCAACATCAGCTCCCTTCTAGTTCCAGTCTCACCCAGCATCCATTCCCTTCTAGTCCCTGCATCAGTCCATTTCCAGTCCTAGCCCCCCATCAACCCATTTCCAGTCCTAGCTCCCCCATCCATTTTCAGTCTGAGCCCCTTCATCAGCTCATTTCCAATCCTAGCCCCCCATCAGCCCATTTCTAGTCATTTCCTAGCCCCACCATCAGCCCATGTCAAATCCTAGCTCCCCTCCACTCAGCCCAATTCCAGTCCAAGCCCCCCCATGAGCCTACTTCCAGTTCTAGCCCCTCCATGAGTCCATTTCAATTCAAGCCCCCACCACAGCCCATTTCCAATCTTAGCTCCCCCCAACAGCCCATTTCCAGTCCTATCCTAGCTGCTCCATCAGCCCATTTTCAGTTCTAGCTCCCTTCCCTCACAGCCCATTTCCATTCCAAGCTCCCTCCCCATCAGCTATTTGCAGTTCAAGCCTCCCCGTCCACTCAGTCCATTTCCAGTCATAGCAATCCCCCAACCCATTACCAGTCCTAGCCCATCAACCCATTTTCAGTTTAAGCCCCCCCCATAACCCATTACCAGTCCTAACCCCCCATCAGCCCACTTCCAGTCTTAACCCCATCAGCCCATTTCCAGTCAGCCCCCCATAGCCCATTGCCAGTCCTAACCCCCCCCCATCAGCCCACAGCCCATTACTAGTCCTAACCACATCAGCCCACCTCAAGTCCTAACCCCTCCCCATCAGCCCTTTTCCTGTCCTAGCGCCCCCATAGCCCATTAGCAGTCCTAACCCCCCCCATAGCCCATTAGCAATCCTAACCCCCATCACCCTATTTCCAGACAGCCCCCATCAGCCCACAGCCCATTACCAGTCTTAACCCCCCCCAGCCCATTTCCAGTCCTAACCCCCCATCACCACATTTCCTGTTTGCCTACATCAACCCAATGCCCATTACCCGTCTTAACCCCCACAGCCCATTTCCAGTCAGCCTCCATCAGCCCCAGCCCATTAGCAGTCTTAACCCCCCCCCAGCCCATTTCCAGTCCTAACCCCTCCCCAGCCCATTTCCAGTCAGCCTCCATCAGCCCCAGCCCATTTCCAGTCCTAACCCCCCCTCCAGCCCATTTCCAGTCCTAACCCCCCCCACCCCATTTAAAGACAGCCTCAATCAGTCCCAGCCCATTTCCAGTCCTAACCCCCCCCCTTGCACATTTCCAGTCCTAACCCCCCCCCCTTGCACATTTCCAGTCCTAACCCCCCCCCCTTGCACATTTCCAGTCCTAACCCCCCATCACCCCATTTCCAGACAGCCTCCATCAGCCCCCCCCCCCTTCCCTTCCCTTCCCTTCCCTTCCGGCAAATTTAAAAACAAAAATCTGGCTCTAGCTGCTGCCGCGTCCGTCGCAGCAGCGGCAGAATGGCGTGTCCCGCGGGGCCCCCTCTCCACGTCGAGCCCTCTGCAAGGGCTTTCAGATTCGCGAAGGGAGAGTGCTCCCTCGCGTCTCTGTAAAGCCCGCAGGGGCTAATGGGAAATTTCCCATCAGCCCCTCGCGTCTAAAGGGGCTGATGGGAAATTTCCCATTAGCCCCTGCGGGCTTTACAGAGACGCGAGGGAGCACAACTCTCCCTTCGCGAATCTGAAAGCCCTTGCAGAGGGCTCGAAGAGGAGAAGGGGCCCCGCGGGACACGCCATTCTGCCGCTGCTGCGACGGACGCGGCAGCGGCAGCAGCTAGAGCCAGGTTTTTGTTTTTAAATGTAATAAAAAAAAAAGCAGAATGTTCTTTGCGCGGGGCCCCCTGAAACGCGGGGCCCTGTGCAAAAAACATTCTTGCTCAATGGACGGGCCGGCCCTGCCTGGAACGGCCTACCTGTGTCTGTGTGCCAGGCATCCTCCCTGGCCCTCTTCAAGTCCAGGTTGAAGACCCACCTCTTCACCGTTGCATTCAGATCCTGACTCCTTCCTCATCCTACCCTAACCCCGGTCAACGTTTATGACCAAACTACAGACCAAACTGTACCACACTGTATCCTAAGCAGAACTGACAAATGCTCTGTAATGTTCTAACTAATGTACTGTTCTAACTAGATTGTAAGCTCCGATGAGCATGTCTCTGACGGGCAGGGACTGTCTTTTGTATGCTGGCTACCTCTTGCAGGTTAGCTGTGCAGCGCTGCGTGCGTGGCGTTTTACAAGTGCTGAATAGTAGTAGTAGTAGTAGTATATTCCTATTGTAAGATGGGGAATTCAGGTGTAGATGTTTGGTCTGCCCAACCAATGCTCAAACAATGCCTTCCTGGAATCTCTGCATGGCGTGGTTCTGCACGTTGTATGTAGTGGCTTTCTGAGATCAGTGTCACATGTGTACGTGATTCAGAATCTTTGATGCTTCTAAAGCAACCTTTCTGGTCAGACCCATGACTGCTTTCTAGTCCCAAGGCCCGAATTTAGAATATAGAGGGAAGCAAAAAAAAATCATTTGATTTCCCCAGTGAAGCTCCGATTTCTGACTCACTTGCTTTCTGGAATCTAGATTTCGGTACTGACTTGTTTCCCTCGTCTCCTTTCCCTGAATAACGGTGCTGTAGCAGATCTCAGGAATCCTCCATCTGGATCCTCAGTATAGTTATTAGTTATAAAGTTCAGCATTAGCATAGATAAAGCAGAGGGAGTCAATAAATTCATAGAAACATAGAAACATGTCAGCAGAAGAAGATCATATGGCCTATCTAGTTTGCCCGTCCATATCCACTTTCCCTTTAGAGACCTTCTGTGTTGGTCCCATGCTCTCTGTCCTCATCTCTACTACATTCACTGGGAGACTATTCCATGCATCTACCACTCTTTCTGTAAAGAAATATTTCTGCATATTACTGCTGAGTCTATCCCCTTTCACCATCATCCTATGTCCCCTCGTAGCAGAGCTTGCTTTCAATTAAAAGAGGCTCTCCTCCTGTGCATTTATGCCACAGAGGTATTTAAATGTCTCTATTATATCTCCAACTCCATCCTGTTTATATCCTTTTGAAGGTGTGGTCTCCAGAATTGCACACAATACTCCAAATGAGGTTGCACCAAAGACTTATATAGAGGCACTATCACTTCCTTTCTTCTGCTTGCCATTCCTCTCCCTATGCACCCAAGCATCCTTCTGGCTTTCACTGTTGTCTTTTCTACCTATTTAGCCACTTTAAGATTATCAGAAACAATTATGCCCCGATCCTGCTCTTCTTTCGTGGATAGAAGTACTTTATCCCTTACACTGTACTGTTCCCTTTTGGGGGGACTGATGCTGAGGGAGGAGTGGCTCAGTGGTTGGGACAGGTTACCTCAGGCCGGAGGGCTGGGGGTTCAATTCCCGAATTGGGACAAGTAACCTCAGGCCGGAGGGACTGAGGTCTCTAGTCCCATGGTTGCTCCTTGTGGCCTTGGGCAAGCCACTTAACCCTCCATTGCCTCAGGTATACTTAGATTGTGAGCCCTTCGGGGACAAGGGAATAAAAAGTACCTGTTAGTATATACATGTAAACCGCTCTGATGCATACGTAAAGGGCGGTATATCAAATGCCTAACCATAACCATAACCCTTGGATTTTTGCACCCGAAATGCATGACCCTGCATTTTTTTAGCATTAAATTTCAGCTGCCAAATTCATGATCATTCTTCAAGCTTAGCTAGATCCCTCCTCATGTTATCTACACCTTCCTGGGTGTCTGCTCTATTGCAGATTTTGGTACCATCTTCAAGAGGCAAACCTTACCAACAGCCCTTCTGCTATATCACTAACAAAGATGTTAAAAAGAATCAGATCAAGGATAGATCTCTGCAACACACCACTGGTAACTTCCTTCTCCTCAGAGTAAGTTCCATTTACCTGTACCCTTTGTCGCCTCCCACTCAACCAATTTCACTTCAGGGTCCATCCCTAGGGTGATTAGTTTATTAATGTCTCCTTGTGTGGAATGATGTCAAATGCTTTACTGAAATCAAAGTACACCAACTCTCACCCAGTTAAAGAAATCAATCAGATTTTTCTGACAAGACCTGCCTCTGATCCAGTAACCTATTGGACTCCAGAAACCTCACTATCCTCTGCTTCAGCAGTGTTTCCATTAATTTACTCACCACAGAGGTCAGACTAACCAGTCTGTAGTTCTGAGTCTCATTCTTACTTCAGCTTTTGTACAAAGGGAACACCTGTACCTTTCTTCAGTCCTCTGGGACCACCCCCGACTTTAAAGAAGCATCATGAGCTGAAAAACTGCAAAGATCATCTCACTAGCTGCAGAAGCCCAAGGGAACAGGAAGCAAAGGCATTAGTCATAAAGGCAGATGAGTTATTAAAGAAAATCATGCTCAAGAAGATTAATGTGATTGTTAAGTTACAGAGGTGTGAAGAAAGACGTCAGTGACTTGAAGGGTAGAATTTCACTACAAGACATCCATATAGGGGAACGGATTCAATCCACTACAAGATATGAGAGAATCCTACTAAGATTACTAATTCTGTTTTATAAGGGAGGCTGTTGAATCCTCGTTTGACCTCACTGCTGAATTTGTATTTCTGCTTTTCTTAGGGAACTCAATAGGGAAATCAGAGCTGCCTCTCCCTGTAAAACCAGGCCTGGAACAAACTGCTTGAACAAATGAAGCCAGTCGGCAATCCTAGATTAAAATGCTAGCAAAATAAGAGAAACAAATGAATTTGAAACTTGAAATCAAGAAACCAGGCAAAGAAGGAATGGGAAAGCCTAGAGAACATGACAGTGTTCTGCAGTGCAAAGTACAAAGCAGCAGCACCTTTCTGTGGAAGAGGCCATAGACACCTCCATGTAATAAAGTCGTCTGAGAGTACTCCGAGATTTCCTAGCACTTGAAACAGTGTGGGGTTTACTGGCACAGCAGTAACTCGATCATTCTCAGCCAAACACAAGGTTAAACATAATGCAGACTTCCGTGAGACGATCTGAGGGAATCTCTATCTGCGATGAACAGATAGGAATAGCTGGGAAGTCTCCAGCAGTGGCAGTGAGGAGGAAGAACATCTCTGCCACCTCTTGCAGCTTATCAGCAATTAATGCAAAAGCAGGAGAACCCACAAACTGCAGGAGTAAGGGAAGAAGGGCAGTAGCTCACCAGAGAGGTGCTTCATGGCATGATACTGTGCAAGGAGGGTGGGGAGCGGCAGAGAGGGCAAAGGTATTAAGATGGGAAGAGATGGCTGAAAGCAGCAGTGCAGGAAGGAGCTGTGGCCCTAAACTGCTCGTAGGAGGAACTGCTGGGGCCCTATGCAGAGGAGGGGGGAAAGGAGAACAACGAAACCTGAAAGAGGTGAAAGAAGGTGCAGAAGAGGAAAAAAAGAGGGCAGGGAAGGGGGTGAGAATGATTTCATTTATTAATTTAATCCAATAGTTATAGTCCATTCCTTTTCAGATGAGGATAGAAAGTGCTATGACCCTGCCCAGGTCACAAGTGCCTATTGAAAACATGGAGTTTTTAATGCTTAGCGTGTAGAGGTTGTACATGCCTCAGACTAGGAATTATCAAGAATGGATGGCCAGGAGAAGAGCTAAAAGGTTTCCACAAGTGATAAACGTGTTTTCGAAGGAAAGTGTCTTTCTGCTTTCCTCTTTCTGAAAAGCTGACAATAAGGAGGCAGAGCTCCAAGTGTTAGTGGAGTTTGGGTGTTGACCAAAGCCCATATAAAATGAAAAGAGGGTCATCTGGATGCTACCCCAAGCCCAAAGGCTTAGAGGAAAAGAGTCTTAATTGCAGTCCAAGTCCTAAAACAAGAGAACGGGAGAGGAAACGTAGTTCCGAGAGTGAAGTTTCTACATCTTAAAGAAGCAGGTTGAAGTTGATGAGAAGAACCAAGAGTCCTGTGAGTGGACAAGAGAAGCCAAGGTGTTCTGTTTATGGAAGAGTGGTATCTAACTGGGGGTGCAGAAGAATCCTTCATGCCATTCACCTGGTGTACTGCCTAGACAGAATGTAGCCTGTGAATATGTAAAGGTGTAAGGGGGAATGAATGAACAGGGAAGCCGAGAGAGAGGTATGCAGTCTATGAGATTATGAAAGAGGAGAGCCCTTCCTACTAAGAAGACAGGAGTTAAACTTGTGTCCTAGGGAGGAGAAAGGTCCACCACTACAAGAAAGTAAGTGGAATGCAAAGTGCCATTCCAGACAAAGGTGAGAAGAAGAAGCCCCCATCAAGGAACAGCTAAAGAGGAAGAGTATGGAATCTGAAGGAAAGTCACAGAGCAACTGGACAAGAGGAGAATGGTGAAGAAGGTGGTCAAACATCAGTCCAGAGTGGCAGCATTTTTATAGGGTATTTTCTTTTCCTATATATGTTTGTCTCCCATTTGATGGTCTGTGACTTATCAGATGAATTTGTTCTTTTTATTGTTGTTATGTGAACATAAAAACATAAAAAATGCCATACTGGGTCAGACCAAGGTCTATCAAGTCCAATATCCTGTTTCCAACAGTGGCCAAGTCCACACAAGCAGTGAAAGGAGAACACAGCCACACCACTAAAGTAGTAAAAGTCTTTATTCCAAAAAAACCTTCAAGGAACAAGACCCGACTTGGTCACGTTTTGGCTGTCAGCCTGCATCAGGAGTCATCAGACAACCAGTTGAAATCAGTCTTCAATGAAGATTCGAAAACAACTTAAGTTGTATATCAGTAGCAGGGAGCTCAAAGCACTTCTCACATATTCCTTTGTCGTGAGAAAGTCGGGTCTTGTTCCTTGAAGGTTTTTGTTTTGGAATAAAGGCTTTTACTACTTTAGTGCTGTGGCTGTGGTCTACCTTTGCTGCTTGTGTGGACTGTTTCATTTCTGTTTCATTTCCTCATATGTGCTTCCTCCAACAGTGGCCAATCCAGGTCACAAGTACCTGACAGGTTCCCAAAACGGCACATATGTTCCACAATGCTTGCCCTGGGGCAAACAGTGGATTTCCTAGATTCTCTTTAATAATGGTTTATGAACCTTTCCTCCAGGAACTTGTCCAAACATTTTTAAACCCAGCTATATTAACAGCTCTTACTACATCCTCTAGTAATGAATTCCAGAATTTGATTACATGTTGAGTGAAAAAATATTTTCTCTTATTAGTCTTAAATGGATTATATTGCAGTTTCATTATGTGTCCCCAATCTTTCTACTTTTTGATGGTGTAAACAACTGATCTATGTTTACCCGTTCCATTCCATTCATTAATTTATAGACCTCTATCATATCTCCCCTCAGCTGTCTCTTTTTCTAGTTGAAAAGCCCTAACCTTTTAAGCCTTTCCTCATAGGGGTATCCTTCCATCCCCTTTACCATTTTGGTGGCTCTTCTCTGTACCTTTTCTAATTCCGCTATATCCTTTTTAAGATACGCTGACCAGAATTGCACACAATATTCAAGGTGCAGTCGCACCATAGAATGATACAGAGGCATTATAATATCTTTTGTTTTATTTTCCAATCCTTTCCTTATGATACCTAGCATTCTGTTTGCTCTCTTGGCCGCCGCTGCACACTGGGTGTAGGGTTTTAACACGTTATCCACAATGACACGTAAATCTTTTTCCTGGGTGGTGGTTCCTAATATGGAACCCTGCATCGTGTAACTGTAGTTTGGGTTGTTCTTTCCTAGGTGCATAACTTTGCACTTGTCCACATCAAATTTCATCTGCTATTTGAACATCCAGTCTTCCAATTTATCAAGATTCTCTTGCAATTTTTCACAATGCTCTTGCATTTTAACAACTTTGAATAAGTTTTGTCTCATCTGCAAATTTGATCACTTCACTCATTCCCATTTCTAGGTCATTAATGAATATATTAAAAAGCAGCGGGCCCAGCACAGATCGCTGGGGTACTCCACTATTCACCTTTCTCCATTTAGAAAATTGACCATTTAGCCCTACTCTCTGTTTCTATCTTTTAACCAGTTCCTGATCCATAATAGTAGTGCCATTGAGTCAATGTCGATTCATGGCAACCCTCTGGCTTGTTGCCCTAAAACTGTGTTTGGTCTTGAGTCAAGCAGGACATTGTTGATAGAGTGGTATATATAGCTTCTGTTTATTGTATCCATCCATTTCATTGCTGGCTTTGCTCTTTGGTGTTGATTGTCTACCTTGCCAAGCATGATGTCTTTCTCTAACAACCTTTCTCTTCGCATGATGTGTCCAAAGTTTGAAAGTAGATGTCTTGTCATCTGAGATTCTAAAGAAAACTTAGGTTTGATCTCCTCTAGTACTAAATGGTTTGTTCTTAGGGCAGACCATGGTATACATGTTCTTTTCACTAACCCAATAAATTAGTAGGGGGATATTCAGCGGTGATGGCTAATGCAGTTTCAGCGACTAGTCATCACAGCTGAATCTTCAACCCGTATATTCAATGCTGGAGTCATATCCAGGTTGCAGCATTGAATATTCAGCTGCTGCCTGGTTAGCTTTTGCTGTGCCTTACTTCAGCTGCTTTGCCATAACCAGGCAGTGGCTTAATATTGTTGCTGCCTGATTATGGCCAGGTGCTGCCCCTGGAATTCCCAGCGGTGGCATTCGGTGCTATTCAACTCTGGACATCCCTGATTTGACTTGGATGTCCTTTTAAAAATGCCACTTCACATATTGCTATTGTTAGTGCTGCTGAATATCCCAGATAAGGGGATTAACCCTTTGAATATCGGGCCCTACATGTTTATCCAGAGCCACTAGAGTTGTGGCTAGTTTACAGAACCGAATGGGGAGGCAGAAGAAGTCAGACATCAACTACTAGCAAGGGCCTTGAAGAATAATTCTTTCCTCCACTCCTCAGGACACCATAAAATGAACTCTCTGTAGTCCTCAGAGCCATCACTGATCCCAGTCTACTGGTAGTCTCACTACAGTAGAAAGAAGGGATGGAGAAGTGAACATAGAGAAAATGCCGTGAGATACTTGAACAACATCAGAAAATTGCCGTGTAAATGAAGACGTGTCTTCACTTAACATGGGCATCATCTAGGTGGGTGTGTTCCTGTTTCAATCCGCATACCTTTGTGGTGGCACTTACCTGCAGAACAGATGCACCAGAGCCTAAATAGTGATTTCAGACACTGTTATGCCTGGAAGAAAACATGAGTTAATTCCCTCCCTCCAATAACCCCTTTCTTGCTACCCCTAGCTGACCCGGGGATATGCAGATGACTAGGGAAACAAGGGAGACTGGGCCAAGTACCTGCATTGGGGGAACAGTGCATGAATGAAAAAGAAGAGGCCGGCATTGTGTCAGCTAATTGAGTAATTTGTTGTCTAGAGCTTTATTTGGTGCTGGATAATGAATGATCTAAAATGTAAATTCACATGGGCCTCTGCCAGGTCTAAAAATGCAAAATGGTAGACATTTTCCTTGGGGATTTAAAATCAGCAATGTAATAAATGTGGGCAATAAGAAATCATATATGTATTCTATTTCTGTTGAGAAAAACAGGCACGGAGAAGCAGAACATTTCCAAACCAAAGAACAATCTAATGATGATACTGTACTAACCATAATCTCCAATGTGGCAGGTAATTGTCAAGTCTGATAAAACTCAGCTATTGAGAACTCGAGCCAAACCCGATTTTAAGAGTTATACATTGATAAATTGTCAAACATTCTGCTAATCTAAAAATGAAGCACATTCCTCAGGTACCTGGAAGATTGCCCAGTTATGCGCATCTAATCAAGAACAGACCTTCTGCTTCTAGTCTTTAACTTACGGGTTGTTTCATTTTCATTCTCTTTCTTTCTTTTCTTACTATCCAAGGGCTACATTAGTCTGTTTTCTCCAGGACCATCAGTCATCTGGACTGGAACATGCCTTTGTCCCACAATATCATTAAGAGAGTCACATTTATTCTCAATAAAATTTGTATAGCAAAAACTACTGGCGGAAGATTATCCAATCTCATATCCCTTCCTATACATCAACATCTGATCAAACATATAACTTGTGATGAGGAAGCTGCCCAGAGCCCAGAGAATAAGGATAAAGGAAGGGAATTTACCCTAATCAAGGGACCTGTTTTGCCAGGTCACAGGAATAAAACTCCATATTTACCTAAAAGACAGGTTATTCCAGGCTGCAGTGGCCTGCAGAGAGCCTCTAGTGGAGATGAGGTGCAGCAGTTTAAGCCCAGATTGAGAAACCCTTACGTCACTCCTAATTACTCAGCTGCCAGGAGAGACGTTGATCAGCAACACCTGAGGTTTGCAAGGGAGGGGTTGGAAACTGGGAACTTTAAAACTAGAACAGAATATGCAGAGAGGAGTCAAGGAAAGCCTTGGAGACAAGGAAGGCCTGGCAGAGAAGGAAGACCTGGAAGAGAAGGAAAGCCTGGGACGGAGAGGAAGCCTGAGAGGAGGCTTGAAGGCAAGCGTGAGAGCAAGGAGAGAGGAGCTCTGAGAGATCCATGTTCTTGGGGAGATTCCTGGGAGAAGCCAGTTCCAAGGGATTGGGGAAATCCAAAGGCTTGGAGAACTGCAGCTAGGAACCCTAAGCAGAGGTATGGAGCAGATGCACTGAGGTCCAGGAATATAGACTGGAGGACAGATTATAAAAACTCCAATGCATACTGGCCAGAATATTTGAAAGGACAGCCTAATGCCAGCAACTCAGGTAGGAACTATGAACGTTTGTTTAACCTAGAGCAAGGCAAGGTGTTTAGACACAGTTCCTGTCCTAAGGAAGGTCAGTTAATAAAGCCCTCTGATCCAGCTCCTGACATAGAACCTATGCAAGTAGAAGACCAAGCTATAATTGCAGAGGGAGACGATAGTCTCATGGACTGTTCTTTATGCAAGGTTGCTAGCACAGAGAAATCCTGAAAGTAGGATCAACATAAAAGGAAACGTCCTAGTAACTGGCACTAGAAGTTTGTGTAAATACTTGTGCAGAGACGAGCAGAGCTGTTGATTGAAGCTTGTTAGCCACCTGGTACCAGAGCAGCACACAGCTCAGGCTATGCACGTGTTGGATACAAAAGTGCTTTGAACGTAGAATGTATAAAGCTGTTTTTGTGAAGAAGCTTTTACTATTTTTGGCTTCCTTTGCGCCGGCACTGCTGAGCAAGGTTTGTCAGCAGTGACTGAGAGAGAATTTCTGTTAATGGACTTTACAAGTTATTTGCTTAACCATTCAGTTGTATTATTATTATTTTGAATATAAAATCCTGGAGAATACATCCTAAGGTGTTACCAAGTGAATCTGTGTGCATTTGGATTAACCTCATAAATAAATATTCTGTCACTGCCTTACATTTGAGCCAACTACAATTGTTTTCATTGACCTCCAAGGCAAGCACCGTATGACTGGACTACCATTACCAGAATCCTTTGCAAGCTAGCCAGTCTGGAACATTGCTTAATTGGGGAACTCTATATAATAAGCATGCCCCTCCATACACATGTAAGGGGCTATGGGCGTGACAAACTTTAGTATCAGGATTCAGGACTTGTTATGGGTGTGGGGGGGGGGGGGAACAGAAGCGTGACCCCATTCTGGGAACTTGGAGATGGGAGAGACGTATGTGCTTTCTTCCATCTGAGCATGTCTCTTCTTGAAGCTCTGGCCCTTGTCTTTTTATTGACTCATCACGTTCCTCCTTTTTGAGTGCTATGAGCCTTCATTAAAAATTATTTATAGATTTCTTCCACTTTTTTTAATACTCCACTTCCTGCTCCTCAGTCTAACCAGTGCAGCAGTAGTGCTTAGCAGAGGGCAGCAGGCCACAGCTTCTTTTTTCTGGCTAGTTTGTACCTTTATGTCCAGTCATTAAGGCGTTATTTTAGAAGCCCAGTTCATGCTTTGGATGTCTGAATACAGGCAAGGAGATGTCTAAAGCATGGAGATGCCCCCCTGAGCCATTTTAGAAACCAGTTCTGTGGATGTCCCCAGGGCATCGAGCCCCCAACTCTGTGCATGTCCCCAGGGCATCGAGTCCCCAGTTCTGTGGAAGTCCCCAGGGCATCGAGCCCCCAGTTCTGTGCATGTCCCCAGGGCATCGAGCCCCCAGTTCTGTGCATGTCCCCAGGGCATCGAGCCCCCAGTTCTGTGCATGTCCCCAGGGCATCGAGTCCCCAGTTCTGTGGATGTCCCCAGGGCATCGAGTAGGGGTGTCTGGGGTGTTCCCAGATCTTGAACATGCTTGCCTGATTTTAGAAATGCCTTGGACATCCCGGGCCACGTCTAAGCTTGTACCTGGTCAAGGCACAAATAGGCATTGGAAAAGTGCTTGCCTTGTCAGACAAACATCTGGAGTGTGTTTGACAAACACTCCTGCCCTCTCTAGTTTCCATGCCTATAACGAACACTGACAGGGAATGAGGAATGAAATATTCATACAATTTTTTGATTTGCTATGCTGCTGATGCACTCTCATGCTGGCTTGCATGAGATGGATGTCCCCGCCCAACTCTTTCCTGAGAGGGATGTCTATATGGCCACCAGTGCTGACATCCACGTTGGGGACATCTATGCTACTAAAATTGGGCAGAAACATAGATATCCCTGGCCTTTCTTGGCACTACTACTAATCATGGCATGTTCTGCCCTGGATGTCCCTAAATGTCCTTAACCTCAATCTCTCATCCACATTACTTGATAAGCATGATGGAATAGATATCCTCCGAATAGAGAGTCACACCATGGCTATATGCCTTATATATAGACCACCAACAACTGACATGCAGAGCCTAGACACTATCATTGAGGTTGCATGTAACTCTTCCTTGAGGAAACCTTATGTTATCTTAGGGGATCTTAACCTTGCTTCCCTATCAAACATTCAAGAACAATCCTTCCTTGAAGCAATGGATTAAATGGGTTTTAGGCAAATAATTACCCATCCTACTCACTGCAAAGGAAACATCCTAGATCTAATATTCCTCCCTTCTCGCTACACAAAATTACCTCAATTTATCCCACCTACCATGACCCAGGTCCCTTGGTCTGATCATTTCATGATAGATTTCTCTCTCCCTTTCCAACACACCATCACATCACATACCAATAACAAACCCATAGAACAAAGATTCCGCCAGTTTAACAAGGAAAACTTTATAGAATCACTCTTCACAAAGCTAGACAATGACTCAAACAATCTCAATGATCTTGTATCAACTTGGAACTCTATTATAGGGGCGGAAGCTAAATCTTTGCCATCAAATAAAAGACTAAGAAGAAACTTATCTGAGAAATGGTTCACTTCAGAACTTGCTACTTTAAAGAAAAATCTCAGGAAATTGGAAGCTAAATGGCGCAAATCAAAAACACCAGAACTCAGAGCACAATATTTCACAAACCTCAAAACCTATAAAGAAGCTATAAATACCGCTAAAAGGCTACACCACACTAGAACATTATCTAAAGCTATCAACCGGCCTAGAGAGCTTTTCCAGATTATTAAATCTTTATCTAAAGCTCCTGATCCCACCGTGAACAAAACACTAATAGACCCCCAACTCCTAGCAAACCATTTTGCCAGCAAGCTTAAACACAATATTCGTCCAAGTTCTACCATGATACCTACCACAGTAAATATCACCGCATGGAGCTCATTCCATTTAATCTCAAGCAAACAACTACTAGAGATAATATCAAATCTCAATACTACCACCTCACTACTTGATCCTTGCCCAGTGTCATGGAATAAAGCAGCAAAGTCTGAACTGGCTCCATACATCCTTAATATAGTAAACCAATCCCTACTTTATTTATTTATTTTATTTATTTACATTCTCTTATATACCGTGCTATTCTGCATCAGTGCGGTTTACATTGAACAAACTGAAATTACATTGAACAGGGCATTATAACTTGGAGATAACTATTTTACAGGGAACATGGGCTATGGAGAGTTAAGTGGCTTGCCCAAGACCACAAGGCGCACCTGTGGGACTAGAAACCCCAGTCCTTCCGGCCCAAGGTTGCTGTCCTCTAGTGGGATTTGAACCCCCGACCTTCCGGCCTGAAGTACCTTGCCCCAACCACTAGACCACTCCTCCACTTCAAGGCCTCATGCCAGATGACCTTAAATATACAGCAATTCGCCCTCTACTAAAAAGTAAAACTCTTAACAGCAACGACCCCTCTTCCTACCGACCTATAGCCAGTATATCCTTCCTAGCTAAAATCATTGAGAAAATAATTCAGATACAGTTGCAAGACCACATTGACACTAACTCTCCTTTAGATGAGCATCAGTACAGTTTCCCCCCTATCATGGGGTAGAAACGTTACTTATATCCCTATTCGACTCACTAATCCAGGGCCTGGATAATACTAAGCAGGCTTTCTTGCTAATTTTCCTTGACATTTCTTCAGCTTTTGACAGTGTGAATCACAGCATCCTCTTATCCAGGTTATCACAATTAGGTTTAAAAGAGAAAACACTTGGCTGGTTTAAATCCTACATCTCCAACCGTTTCCAATATGTCCAAATTGACCATTCCACTTCTCTACCATTCCCGCAAGAGCGAGGTATCCCACAAGGATCATCTCTCTCGGCCTTACTTTTTAACATTTATCTTCAACCCATCTGCACAATCTTCAAACGCCACAACCTAAAATATTTCATCTATGCAGACGATATCATGTTGTTCACCTCTTGTGACGTAGCTAACCCTAATTACGATGTAATTGCAACCTGTATCACTGAAGCTGAACAGTGGCTACGCTCAATTCATATGGATATAAATTTAAAAAAGACTGAAGCACTTTTTGTATCCAGAAACTCTAATTTCACCCCCCCCCATCTGTTGTCAATCTATTGGACATCACCCTCCCAGTCAAGTCCGAAGTAAAATACCTAGGAGTTACTTTGGACAAAACCCTAAGCATGACACAGCACATAAAACAGACCGCCAAAACTATATTCTTTAAACTCAGAACCATCCAACATCTCAGACCACTCATTGACATTAGTGACTTCAGATCAGTGGTCCATGCCTTGATAATGCCACACATAGATTTCTGTAATGGTTTATTACAGGGTACATCTAAGAAGAACCTGCTCATCCTGCAAAGGGCCCAGAATGTTACTGCTCGGATTATTTTTAAAGCCAAACTATCTGACCACATCTCTCCAATTTTATATGCCCTCCACTGGCTACCTATCCACAGTAGAATACAATAGAAAACACTAGTCACCATTTTTAAGCTCATCAATGATTACCTTCCAATCTGAGAGAGATTAAAGACCTTAGTTCCTTCAGTAAAGAGCTAAAACCATATCTGTTCATACAACACTTTCATGACTTACAACCTACACTTGAGCAAATGGCACAAGGTTATGCAACTCAAATATCACAACCCAACCCAAAACCCACCTTCCCTTACCTCTCTCACACTGAATGTTAGCCAGTCCTATAATGACTATTGTAAATAATCTCTCTGACTGTTGAATTACATACTTCAGTATGATTAATTTCTCTCAACCAATGTAAATAGTTAATATGTTTTTAATTTTAATTATATGTTAGGTTCCTACGTAACTAATTTTCCACTGTTAATGTTCCATGTAACTTAATTTCAATTTTAATGTTAATGTTTTGACATGTTCTCTGTAAACCGCTCCTGATCTCTGGAAGGGGCGGTATAAAAAAATGCACAAATAAATAAATACATTTGTCTTGGATGTCCTTTTAAAAATGGCACTTCACGTGTTGCTATTGCTATTGTATTATTTTTTAGGGATGTGCATTCATTAGCAAGGATTTGTTTCCTTAATGCAGCTTAAACATTTTATTGTGCACAAAATCAATTTACTGCATGCTAAACAATGAATTAAACATCTAGGGCCTGATATTCGAAAGGCATTTATATGGTTTACAGCCCAGTAAACTGTGTAAATGCTTTAAATCAGGATTTTCAATGTCACTTATATGTTTAGTGCCATTGAATGTCCCCTACTAACCCCGCTACGGGCCCTTGTGCTATGCGATTAGCATCGGGGCATGTTGGGGGAATTCCAGCATGGAGTGAAGGCGGAGACTGAATTTAACGGGGTAGTGGTGATATCGCACCACTACCTGGTTAGTGATCACTGGGTAAAATTAGGCATAGCAAAAGCTGGCTTAGTTCTAACTATGGAAGCTAGCCGGGTAGTAGCGGTGCAGTATCGCTGCTACCTGGTTAGCTTTGGCAGCTCCGGGGAATGTGCGTCAACCCCGGATATTCAATACCTTCACTGCATCATTGACTATCCGGGGTTAAGGGTCGGCGGGCAGGGCTATGCACTGTAGCGGTGCATAGCCTGCCCAATTCAATATTGGGCCCATACAATCTATTTGCACATGTTAACAAGCTCTAATGCACATCAAAAAATTACTACAACAACTGTTTGAAATTAACCAAAAAATAAAGCACGCAAAATCTTGAAAAAAGCTACGCAAACTGAAAATTTTGGCCTGCGAAGATTCCTATTATTGTTGTTTTGGGAAGGACTGTGTCCAAGGAAGGCAGCATAGAAATATAATATTAGAGAATAACTCAGTCTACCTTTAGCCTATTTTCAACCCATCTGGCTTAGGGAGCAGAAGACCTCACCTTGGAATCAAAACCAGGTCCACTGCACCGCCAAATCTCCAGATGCAAGTATTTTTCCACAACGCACTATATCCTAGGGTTCTGTGCTGTTCTTGTAAGCCTCTGAAACAGCAAATTTAAATGCTGCCTCTCTGCATCAGTCTCTGCAGTTTCCCTCTTGAAAGACTGCTCACAAAAGAGATCCCTGCACTTCCCCCAGCACACTCAATGCTGTCCTATGGGGCTGGCACTTGTTTTTAAATTAAACTTCATTTTTAGCATTAAAATAGGTTTTTCAAAGCCTGAAAATCTAGGATTTTAATTTATCTGAGGCTCCAGTTCTCTCTCTGGATCCTGGGAGTGAAGGCCTACACTCCTCCTGGGGCACCAAATAGGTAATCTATTTATTTTAACCTACTGGTTACACTAAGATCAGACAAGACCTGCGTGAGGTAATTTGTCATTGTATCCCACATCTTGCTTTGATAGGTAAAGACATATGCAAACAGTGCCAAGTACTATTTCAATTCAGTGTAATAACATTATGTCTTCATAGAACTAATGAAGCAAACAGAACTCTTGGAAGGTCCTTATCAACACACAAAATCATTCACAACACCTCAGCTCTCAACCTACATGCCTTAATCTCAACCCGCAGCTGCGATAGTCCCACAGGACAGAGATGTCTAACATGCTAAACATACCAACAGAAAGATCAAAATGTAGCCAAAGGACCAGTAGCAGGGCCTTTTTGCTATATGCCCCTGCATTATGGAGCTCACTTCCACCACAAATAAGAGACATTCAACTCCTGCAGAAATTGTTTGAAAACCCTCCCATTCCCAGAATACTATGGCCAGTAACAAATGACAATTGACCTGCACAGCATCCCCACGCACATAACACACACCTTAGCATTAAGCAATTTACATTATTGCATCATAACATGTACATAGTTTGTCTACTTTTATGAGAGGTTGTTAAGAGCAGCTGTTATAATGTATTCAACATGTTCAATGTATCGTGCACTACTGTTTGATGTGTTTCCTGTAACCACACTGAGTTACTTGTAAACCATCTTGAGTCTTGACTTGTAGAAAGATGGTATAAAAAAATCTGATAAATAACTAAATAAATACATAAAAATATATTAAGTTAGACCAATGAAAAGGTATCACCTACAGCTTGTTTGTTAGTATTTCACAAAGACACAAGCACCTATGTGTTTTTATAAAATAGGCAGCTACATGGCCTTCACATGCAGGCCACTGTTAAAAAATTACCCTCAACCTGTCGTGCTGAAGGAGTGGAAGAGCGAGCCTGGGGACCTAGAGACCAGGGTTCATTTCCCACTGGCACGCCTTATAGCCTTGGGCACGTCACTTTACCCTCCTTTGCCTTGGAAGAAAGGCCTGGCAATCTGTTTCCTGTCACCTTGCCAAGAAAACCCACAGGTTGCAGGGTCAGCATTTACTCAACAGTACTATCTTCTTCTTAAAGCACTTAATAGAATATATTTAGAAATGTTTTCTAATAATTATCTGCTTTAAACTACAGCCATGTTGAACATTACTAAGTAATGAGAAACTCCGGTTTGTAATGAAAAAATATGAGAAAAAACTGTTCATTTTGCATTGTGTGATCACATTTTTCCCCTTTTTGGGTCAAAAATTAGATATGAATGAACTTAGGAGCTTGTGAGGTTTAAAAAGAAATATTATGTTAAATGAAATTTTCAGATTGGAGTTTAGTAAGCTGAACTAACAGTTAGCACGGGCTGTTTGTAACTAGGTCCTATGTTATTCCCTAAGACCTAGTTACAAACAGCCCGTGCTAAGCATTAGCCTAGCTTAGGGAACATTCTCCTTAGTGACAGTACTGAAAAATTACAGCCAGGGGCTACGGGCAGAATTTTGTAACCCAGGGCCACCATGAGCTGGATCAACTGGGGGGTCGCTCCTACTCCCACTAGACACCAGCGACCCTGGTAAGAGATGGGGATGGGATCAGGTAAGGGGATCTAAAGAAAGAGGATCACCATGTGGGGCTCTTGCTTTCAAGAGCTATCGGGGGGGGGGGGGGGGTTCTTGAAGTTAGAGGTGTTGGCTGGGGTAATTGATGTCAGTGGATAATTGGGAGGGGGATTGGATGCCAGAAGGGTGTCAGGAGGGATGTTGGCAATGTCAGAGAGATGGTGATGGGGAGGGGCACAACTTCAGCCTTTACACCTGTAGGTACAGTACTTGCTTTTGCTTTGGGGCAGCTGTAAGTGCTGACGTCTAGATTTTTTTAGATCAACATGAATTCCCTTTGCAAAATGTCCCTTTGCAAAATGTCCTTTTACATGTCAATATTGTAGTTGCACATTAACTAATTTTTATACACCCTTGTGCATATTAGGGTTTTACGTTCTGGTTAATGTGGGAATCACAAATCTTTTCTCTAAGTGAACATCGAACATGTTGGCTTCTTTGGCCCTGGACAAAGAAATGACTTTCAACAATGAATATTATTTTTCCTCAATCTTCTTTAGTTCACTCTTTATGTTTCAGTCCCCATTTATAACGCTTCTCTTCCATACACGTTTGTCAGAAGTTGCTTTTTCATAGGTCATCATGCTTTTTGACCAACTTCCAAAAGTCGCCTGCAAATTGTGAAAGAACTGACTGTTATACCTTTTTCTTCTAAATCTCTTTTTAATGTCGCTTGTCTTCTGAGGGGCTTTTCTACTTTCCCTGAGAACATAGTTGTCGTCTCTGGGAGTGGTTTTCCTCTTACGAGCACAATTTCCCTTTTGTTTAGGCAAGATGGATCCTGTCTCCTTTTTAAATGTGATCACACGACTGAAAGTTGCAAGACTGATACCAACTATACTTACTGTATCCTTGTAGGTCTTCCCTGTGTGTTCGTGCAGGGTGACAATCTTTGTGCGATATCTGGGTGTCACATCCATTATACCCAATGGTTGGATTAACAACTAGGGAATACACTCAAAAGAAAATCTGATGCAATTTGACTAATATTAAAATCACATACACAATAAGTCATTCATATGTCATATCATGTCATCTATTATTTCATTTAACCCATAAACCCACAAATAATGATGGAACATCTCATATGTGATGATTTAATCCAGTTAATTAAAAAAAGATAAAAATTAAATGCAGATACAATTCGTAGGCTGAAAGATTTTTTGTTTCAATTAATTTGCACAAGGGTGTATATATAATGATTATATTTAATTTTATTTTGTGCCATTTATTGTAAAATTTGACTTTTAAGTTTTCATATAGCTCTTGTATTACTTTAGAGGGCTAACCCTCTTATGATACACGTGTTTAATGTCCCCCTTTCCTTAAAAAAAATTATATTCTAAATTTCTAACCATTCTTTTCCTTTTGTCCCCTTGTGTATGATAGTCTTCCTCAATTGGCATTGCTTATAAGATTTTCTCTTATGTTTTACATATCCTTGTCACTCTCCTTACATATGAATTTACATACTTCCCTTCTTCTATTTATTTTTGACTATTTCTTTTAGTGTTTGCCACCTTTAACATATTATTATTATTTTTTATTCTTTTGCTTTGTTTGTTTAATGGATAATTTACATTGTTTATGGTCACTCTCCCTTACTTAGTTTGCAGCTTGTTGTGCTGTGAGGGCTTGTGTGCATCAGTGATGCTGAGAGCTGAACTATCGGTAGTTTAACTACTGGCAGGGTCTCCCAAGATGGACAGGTTTCAGCTGAGGTGCCAGACCAAGACAAACAACCCATCTGGGCAGCAGCAGAATGGGATAGTGTTGACGGCGGAGGATCACATTTCTGTGACAACGGCAACAACACCAAACTTAAACTGCATGAAAGAAAAGCCCAGTAATCTACTTCTGTATCTTGCTATGAAAACCCAATGGATAGTTACAACAAAACAAATTGTGCTATAGTGCTGGAAGATGAGACCCCCAGGTCGGAAGACACTCAACTAGCTACTGGGGAAGAGCTGAAGACTTCTCAGAGTAAAGCCAGCATTTACAATGTGGTTGGATCACAGCCCTCGGGACGTCTGACTGCTGATGTAGCTGCGCATGAAATGAGAGTCAGAAGATGTAAAGATGTCTTACGCATTGGAACATGGAACGTACGAAGCATGAACCAAGGGAAGTTGGAGGTGGTCAAGAATGAAATGGAACGTGTACAACCTGATCTGTTGGGTGTCAGCGAACTGAAATAGACTGACATCGGGCACTTTGCATCAGATGATCACATGGTCTACTATGCTGGAAATGAAAGACAAAGAAGAAATGGTGTTGCATTTATAATAAAGAAGAAACTTGCAAGAACTGTAATGAAATAAAATGCAGTCAGCGAACGCTTAATCTTTATTTGTCTACGAGGAATGCCTATCAACACAACTATAATTCAAGTATATGCCCCAACAACAGCTGCAGAAGAGAATGAAATTGAAGAGTTCTATGAACAAGTACAAGCTGAAATTGACAGAACATGCAAACAGGATATCCTGATAGTAATGGGTGACTGGAACGCAAAAGTTGGCAACAAAGAAGAAGGCAAAGTAGTTGGAAAATATGGACTTGGCAACAGAAATGAAGCTGGAGAAAGACTGATAGAATTCTGCAAGACCAATGATCTATTCGTCTCAAACACCTTCTTCCATCAACACAAGCGGCGACTGTACACATGGACTTCACCCAATGGATTGTATAAAAATCAAATTGACTACATCTGTGGAAGTCAACGATGGAAAAGTTCTAAAACATCAACAAAGACAAAACCTGGAGCTGACTGTGGTACAGATCATCAACTACAAGTATGCAAACTCAAGCTAAAGTTGAAAAAGAGCAAACCGAATGCAGCAAAATATGACCTTGAGAATATACCACTGGAATTTAAAGACTGCCTGCAAAATCGATTTGCTGCTTTAGATACAAATGACAGAGCTCCAGAAGAGTTATGGAATGACATCAAGAAGGTGGTGTTAGAAGAAAGCGAGAAGTCTCTACAAAAGGTGAAAAAGCAAAAACGGCCAAAATGGATGATGGAAGAAACTCTGAAAATTGCCCAGAAACTCAGAGAAGCTAAAGCCAGAGGAGAAAGAAAGACAATAACAGAACTCAGAGATTTCCAACGTGCAGCAAGACAGGACAAGGAAAAGTACTACAATGACGCATGCAAGGAAATAGAAGCAGAAACTATTAGAGGAAGAACAAGATTGGCTTTCCTAAAGCTACGGGAGTTAAAGAAAAAGTTCCAGCCTCGAATTGGAATGTTACAAGATGCTCAAGGTTCTATGTTGAATGATGCTGAGAAGATCAAGAAAAGGTGGAAGGAATATACAGAGTTTTTATATGATAAATATCAAGTGGACCAACAGCCGTTTCAACCTGTACCTTATGATCGGGAACCATTGGTGATGAAGGAAGAAGTTAAAGCAGCATTGAAAGCCTTATCAAAGAACAAAGCACCAGGCATTGATAGCATTCCCATAGAAGTATTACAGCAATCTGATGCAGCTGTTACCGTACTTACAAGGCTCTGCCAAGAAATATGGAAGACAGCATCATGGCCAACTGACTGGAAAAGATCTGTGTTTATACCAATACTAAAGAAAGGTGATCCAACTGACTGTGGAAATTATCGCACAATCGCTCTGATCCCACATGCCAGCAAGATTCTACTGATGATTATTCAAAAGAGACTACAACCATACCTGGAACAAGAACTACCTGAAGTGCAAGCAGGGTTCAAGAAAGGGCGAGGAACGAGAGACATCATTGCGGATGTGAGATGGATCCTTGAAAAGACTAAAGAATACCAAAAGGATATCTATTTGTGCTTTATCGACTATAGCAAAGCTTTTGACTGTGTAAACCATGAGAAACTCTGGGCCACATTAAGAAGCATGGGTATACCAGAACACCTGATCGTACTCTTGCACAATCTGTACATTGATCAAGAAGCAGCAGTTCGAACGGAACAAGGAGAAACAGAATGGTTTAAAATAAGCAAAGGTGTAAGACAATGCTGCATACTTTCCCCCTACCTGTTTAATTTATATGCAGAACAAATCATCAGAGAAGCAGGATTGTATGAAGACAGAGGTGTGAAGATTGGTGGAAGACTCATCAACAACCTTCGTTATGCTGATGATACCACATTACTGGCTGAAAGTGAAGATGATCTGAAACATTTGCTTATCACAATCAAAGAAGATAGTCTCAAAATGGGCCTGCACCTTAATGTAAAGAAGACAAAGATCATGACAACTGGCATAATCAACAGGTTCATCATTGAAGGAGAAGAAATTGAAATCATGAACAACTTTAATCTACTTGGATCAACTATCAATAAAGAAGCAACAAGCAGTCAAGAAATCAGACGACGCATTGCTCTTGGCAGAATGGCTACGAGTATGAAAGACCTAGATAAGATCCTCAAGAGAAGAGATGTCTCTCTCCATACAAAGATTCGACTTATTCAAGCCATGGTATTTTCAATAACATCATATGGATGTGAAAGCTGGACAGTGAAAAAGATAGACAGGAAGAAAATTGATGCCTTTGAATTATGGTGCAGGCGGCGAATACTGTGTATACCATGGACTGCCCGAAGAACAAACCAGTCAGTACTAGAGGAGATCAAACCTAAGCTTTCTTTAGAAGCTCAGATGACAAGACTTCGACTTTCATACTTTGGACACATCATGCGAAGAGAGAGATCATTAGAGAAAGACATCATGCTTGGCAAGATAGAAGGTCAGCGCAAGAGAGGAAGGCCAGCAATGAGATGGATCGATACAATCACAGCAGCTACGGGTACCAGTCTGTCAACAATGAGCCGCCTGACTCAAGACTGAACACAATTTAGGATAGCTATCCAGAGGGTCGCCATGAGTCGACTCCGACTCGACGTCACTTAACAACAACAACAACATGGTCACTGTTATGTTTTTATGTTTGAGGTTCATACCCCTGATGAAGGTGCATGCTGAAACACAGCCATGTTGGGTTGGACAAAATTAAGTTTTTCTGACTCACCTCACTCCCAGTTTTGTTGTCGTAAATGCCACTATTTACACATGTGAATACTTCTAAAATAATCTGCTCTACTTTTTAGGTCTGGGGCACATGGTATTTCTGCCTGCTAATTACTTAGCAAAAATCTATTACATAGAGGCACACGCTGAAAAGCACCCCTAAAATGCTGGGGCGCCATCTTGACCTGGAGCCACATAACTTCCAGGGCATCTCGTGACCAGACTCACATAAGCAAAGTACTCTATTAACTCTTTTCTTTAAACAAAAGTCACATTAAGGAAAAGAGTGATTGGAGATTAACAAGTACAATATCATAATAATAAGTTGTTGGATAAGGGTTGATCCCAGTGCTAATTTTATGAAATTAGAGACTCAGAGCCAGTACAAAACAAGGCAAGTACCTCCATTGTGTATTAATTACACACATTAGATATAGCAGTTGAAAATCCAGAGAGGTTATGTACCCAAAAAAGAATACAAATAGCAATGAAGGACTATCAAATGAGTTTATAATCATATGTGGATGCATGGACACAACTTCGATACAGGTCCTGTTGCTGTATGACCTTGAGCCATCTGGTAATTGTATCCGCAGACTGAAGGGTCACTAAGCATAGGAAACAGAACGTGACTGGAACAAATGTTTGATTAATTGAAATACTGAGAATATTTGATTCTGAAAAGTCCATGAAAAATCACATTTGGGAGATCTATGGAACTGCTTAGAGATGTTCTTAGTTGCAAGAGATTAACAGGAAAACTGCAGCAGTGATGTCCATTGATAAATCACAATTTATCCTGCACTGATTTCATGTTATACTGTGAAGTTACTCAGAGCTGGCAAGACACATGTATGGTGCACAGTGGTCCATCTCAACATATCACCTTTTCATTTCCCCGGGCCAAAAATCTCTACTCTTACTTTCATAGCTAAACTCTTCATCCATGAAGCAATAAGAACATAAGAACTGCCACAGTGAATCAGAACAAAGGTCCATCAAGTCCAAGATCCTTTTCCCAACAGCAGCCAATCTAGCTCACAAATACCTGGCAGAACCCCAAAAGATAGATGGATTCCCTGCTGTTCTTACTCCAGGCGTTAGCAGTGGTTTTCCCCATGTCTACTAGTTGATAACAGTTTATGGACTTTTCCTCCAGGAATTTATCCAAACCTTTTTGAAATCCAGCTACATTAACAGCTTTTACTAAATCCCCTTTTTCTCTGATTTGTTTTAAATGTACTTCTTAGTAACTTCATGGCATGTCCCCTAGTCTTTATATTTTTTCAGAGTAAACAATTGATTCATATTTACCTGTTCCGCTCCACTCATGACCTTTAGACATCTATCATGTTCTTCAAGCTGAAGAGCCCTAACCTCCTTAAGCTTTCTTCATAGGCAAGCCACTTTATCATTTTGGTCTCCCTTCTCTCTACCTTTTCTAATTCTGCCTTGAGTTACCAATAAAGCATGAACTAACTTTAAATAAATTAAATAAATAAAGATGGAGTCAAAGTGGGCGATCTGTACACCACATGGTCTACCTCCAGTGTGACAAAAATCCAGTCTACCCCACCTTGTGCATGGATACGGGATCTATGCTGCCAGCTGGGGAGGCTGAGTGCTATGGAAGGTTGCAGGTCCTCATTGTCTGTGATATTGATTTCACCATCAACAATCTTGATCTGCGCTGCTAGCCATAGAAGCTTGGCTGCTTGTATTCAAATCAGCTTTTGCCTTCTTTTCCTTTGGTTCTTTATTATTCTGAATACAAAACCAAGCAAGAAGAAACCAAAAACTGAGTTGGATAGGGAGCAATATTCTGCAAGAAGCCAACAGGGCAGTTTTCAGCCAAGGTTGCTTAGGTTTAGATTAATTTTCAGCTGAATCTTGGTGCCTAAATAGTCAGCTGAAAAGTTACCTAGACTAATTTAGGATGCCAGATTATGATTGCCTAGATTTGTGAGCTCAGCCTAGGAAGGTAATGGCCATTTGGGTATGTAACCAGTGCCATTTTGCCTACCCAAAGCTTTGATACCCCTCCTTTGTCCCATCAAAATCCCGATATAGTAAAGCTACTACAACTCGTATTTGGAATCTCAAATTTACTTCAGTCTAGGGATGTAAAATGCAGTTAATCTCTCTTCTCTCTTCTGCTGGCTTTGCTGAAAGATACTGGCAGCAACAGGTAGTGTCATTCAGAACCAGTCAACAATTCCTATGGGATGGATATCATCTCCCTCCTGCACATCAAGACTTAAGATTCTCCAGAATCGTAAGTGTGAGATTCTAGATGAATGGCCCATTCTGGATAGAAACATAGAAACATGATGACAGAAAAAGACATATAGCCTATCTAGTCTGTCCTTCCATATCAATCACTACAACAGTCCCCTTTTTTCCTTTAGAGAGCCTCTGTGTTTCTCCCATGCTTCTTTGAATTCAGATACTGTCCTCCTCTCTACCACCTCCCTATGGATCCACCACTCTTTCCGTAAAGAAATATTTCTGCATATTACTCCATATTAGTCTATCCACTTTCACCCTCATCCTATATCCCCTCATAGCAGAGCTTGCTTTCAATCGAAAGAAGCACTCCTCCTGTGCATTTATGCCATGGAGGTATTTAAATGTCTCAATCATATCACCTCTGTCCCACCTTTTCTCTAAGGTGTACATATTAAGATAAGAACATAAGATATGCCATACTGGGTCAGACCAAGGTCCATCAAGCCCAGTATCCTGTTTCCATCAGTGGCCAATCTAGGTCACAAGTATCTAGCAGTTTCCCCAAAAGACACAGGTTCCACAATGCTTGTATTGGGTCAAGCATTGATATCCTGGGTCCCTTCTTAATAATGGTTTATGGACCTTTCCTCCAGGAACTTGTCCAAACCTTTTTTAAACCCAGCTACACTAACAACCTTTACTACATCCTCCAGTAACAAATTCCAGAGTTTGATTACATGTTGAGTGAAAAAATATTTTCTTTTATTAGTCTTAAATAGTTTATCCTGTAGCTGCATTACATGTCCCCTAGTCTTTCTATATTCTGATAACGTAAACAATCGATCTACGTTTACCCGTTCCACTCCGTTCATTAATTTAGTTGTCCTTCAGTTGTCCTCATATGCTTTATAATGAAGTCCACTAACCATTTTAGTAGCCACCTTTTGAAGGTGCAGTCTCTAGAATTGCACACAATACTCCAAATGAGGTTGCACCAAGGACTTATACAGAGGCACTATCACCTCCTTTCATCTGCTAGCCAATCCTCTCCATATGCACCCAAGCATCCTTCTAGCTTTTGCTGTCGCCTATTCAGTTTAGCTACTCTAAGATCATCAGACACAATCACGCCTAGGTCCCACTCTTCTTTAGTGGACAAAAGTACTGCACCCCCTATACTATATTGTTCCCTTGGATTGCTGCAGCTCAAATGCATGATCTTGTTTTTTTTGGGGGGGGACCTTGGTTGGTGGGGGGGAGCTGGAGGAGGCAGCCCAAAGATTTTAAGGATATTGGAGAGTGGTTGGAGGGCATCTCAGCACTTTTGAGGGGGGGGGGGGGGAGGGGGTTATGGTATTCAGGTTTTGACAGGATAAAGGGGGGCAACACTTTTGAGGAAAAGGTGGGAGCATTACTGGTTCCTGGCTTAAAGAATGTACTAGATTTAGCAGATAATGTCAATCATTGCCTTCCTACAATTTTCTTTTTCTTTTTCATACAAAGTGGGATGTTTCATTTCATCCAGATACAATCTATTTAATCACAGCATCAACAATGAAAGATGCTTTGAAAACAGTAATAAAAATTCAGCATGCAATGTCCTTGGGAAAGTCCAGGCTTAACTGGATTAGTGATAGTTGGATGCTGCTTGAAGAGGGAAAGCTTCCAATTAATCATAACCAGGCACGGAAAATTTTACATCTCAGTAAACACAATCTCATGGGAGCTTGGAGAGATGGTTATACGCCTGTGAAACTGCTAGAGAGGAGAGTGCTTTTAAATTTATTTAAAAAATGGAAGCTTAACCTTCTAGTTGTTCACAGAAGAGGCATTGCATTGCAGGACTGTAAACTTTTCTCTCTCTCTCATGCACATACACACACACACATATGCACACACACACATTCTGCTTCATCACTTGTCCAATACAGGCATTATATGGGTAACCACAGAAGATTGTTCAAGGAGGGGGGGGGGGGTGTGGCATGTGTGGGGGACAGAATACACATGTTGATTTTTGACCCACCCAGGGCATTTCCTAACCGTGCCCTTGGCACACCCCCTTACGACTATGACATAGTAAGAGCATGCATTTGTAATTTCAACCCTTTCTAAAATCGCTGTTTACATATGGATGCCATTTTGTGTAAATGTCTGATTTTCCAAGTAGAAATTGAGGGGGATGTTAGAAAGGAGCCCATGTTAAATCGTGGATGTCCATGGCAGAATGTGCATAAAAATATCAGATGATGCTAGTAACATGGAAATCCCCGATGTGATGTGCAAACGGGCAGCCACATAAAGGTCCCCAGTGGGGATGCTTGGTTGGGAAGGTCCATCTCGGGCCAGCTAGCATAAGGGGACATCCAGTGGCATAGCAAAGTGAAAACATGAGCCCCATTCCTCATCAGTGTTCCTTAACATAGTGTAGAATACAGAGGGTATTAGTATAGCTCCTTATCCACACCTTCCAAATGCTTGTCTGACAAAACTAACACTTTTCAGATGCTTGTTTGTACCTGGAGTAGGTTTAACTTCAGACACGATTTGGGATGTCCAGGGCATTTCTGAGCTCAGATGGGGACGTCCAGGTTCATGGGAATGCCCCGGCTATGATCCCATTCAGACTTGGACATCCTCATGCTGGGGACGTCAACAGACCCAGCTTCTAAAATGGCTCTGGGGACGTTTCTGTGATTTGGATGTCTGCATGTCCATTTGCAGACTCCAAATCACGAATAATGCTTTAAAATAACACCCATTGTAAATAAGGCTTCTAACATAACCCCATAATAATATTATGTTAAGTGAGTTGGCGGGGAATGGATGAGAGAAAATGGAAACAGAAAAATGACAGCAGATAAAGACCATATGGCCTATCCTGTCTGTCCATCCACAACAACTACTAAGCTCTATAATCAGTGTCATATTTAAGATGTTGGTGCCCATAGGCAAGACTGGACAGCAATGGAAAAGGGAGATTTCTCCTCCACAGATCATACAGCCCATATATTTGTTGCCTTCAAAAACTGGTGCCCTGGCCTAGACAGTTACCTCCGTTGCCTATGGCGATGGCTGGGCCTATCTACAATCCCTTCCTCTCCCTTAGAGGCCCTCTGTAATTCTCCCATGAATTCAGAAACAGTCCTTATCTCCACCATGAGGCTGTTCCATGCACACACCCCCCTTCCCATAAGAAAGATTTCCTTAGATTACTCCTGAATCTACCCTCTTTCACCCTAATCCTTGTGCCAGGGCTTCATTTCTATTGAAAAAGGTCTGCCCCCTGTGTCTTTGAGGTATTTAAATGCCTCTGTCATATCTCCACATACCACCTTCAAAGTCTACATAGTGAGATCTTTAAATCTGTTCCCATATGCTTTATGATGAGGGTCACTGTCCATTTTAGTAGCCAACAACTGCATCCAGTGCATCCTGTTTATATCTTTTTGAAGATGAAGTCTCTCCAGAAACTTATACAGAGTCATTATACCCTCCTTTTTCCTGCCGGCCATTCCTCTCCCTGTGCAGCCAAATGTCCTTCTGACCTTTGCTGTTACCTTTCCTACCTGTTTGGTATGGAAAAGAAGGGTTAACTAGAGACTGAGAAAGCTAGAAAAGAACCTTAGAAATAACTTTCTGTAGACTTTGTACTATTTGTAGAAGATTATAAAGAACATTTTTTGTTATTGTAAACCGCTCTGCTTACTACTGAAGGGCGGTCAAGCAAATGAATAAAGATAAAGATAAACAAAGACTTTATTGCTTGTTAGTTTTTCAAAGTCCCTGGTTCTCCCAGCTGTTAAGACATAGAGCCTGATTCCAGTAGGAGCACATCTGGACCATCTGGATGACCCCAAACAGGACAGGCCCATTAGGACCCGATTCTGCACCACGGGAGCCAGATGTTTCCGATGGTGCAGGATCAGGACCTGGGAGATGGCCCGGCAGGCCCTTGCATTACCAGAGGGACATCCTCCCTGCGGCACAACCTGCCCGCTGCCTTGGACCCCTGTTTCCCCGCTGCCCAACCCTGACGGGGCAGCCGGGGCCCGGACTGGTTGGTGGGGACTTATGCTGCTAGCTGCCATCACTGCTGAGGGCTGGCTGGCCGGCCTTGGAGGTGGAATAAGCGCTGATCACCCCCACGGCAATCCACAGACATACAGGGCCATGACTTGAATTGGCCCTTTATGTCTGGGGGTCGGTACCACCCATGTTCCGCCCACTCTCCACCCCCGTCCCCTGCAGCATGCACAGCAGCTCTGTGCATGCAAGGGGGCCCAGAGGCAGCATTCGCTTCAGGTGGCTATCGGGGTGCCGCCAATTACCTTGCAGAATCGGGCCTATGTTGCTTTCTCAAAATAATCCAGGGGGCCCAGTCAAGTATGCAGGGGTGAATGTTTCTCCAGAAACCTCCTTTTTGTGAAAAAATAAGGTGTTATTAAAGACTGGCATCTGTATGCTTAGATCTTTTTTGTATTTAAGTCAGTCAGGGGGCCTCAAATGTATGCTGAGAGAAAGCATTCAGTCTACACACTGTCTGTTTTTCTCTCATTGCTGGAAATAAAAACATAAAATAATGCTCAACAGGCATTGTGTGGCATAACTTTATTTCAGGATCCACATTGGCTACACTGATCAATATGCACAGGGCAGCAAAACAGGAGTTTCAGTGCCGAAACTAAAATAGACACAATTAAAACAAAATTAAATAGAAAAGTACTTTGCAAGAACTTACTGTCTGTCTCTGTGCTACGTTTCAGAGCGATCAATTGATGAGAAACTGGTAAATAATAAATAACAGCAACCTGCTGCAGAACAAATGTACCAAGGGGAAAGGGCTGGTACCATAAACAACCTCTCTGTACTGCACACAAGCTCAGTAACAAGCTCACTGGGGCTCAAGAGCTCTAGCACAAATTCCAATCACACCACTTCACTACCATGCTAATGATCATCGTTATAAACCCAACATCTGATGATCCTTGAGATTATGCGATAATTTGAGTTGACAGCCTAGTTTCAGCAAGAGCAATGAACTGCAGACTGACTGGGAAGTGCTCTACTCTTTCAGTACTCCAAAAAATAGCTTATCTGGTAGCTCACATCAGTCTGTTTCATAGAAAGCCTTCCATAAGGAAGCCTGCACCAAGAATCTATTTTTGAGGACTACAAAGCAGAAAGCGGCACAAGGTAATCCACTATATGGCAGGATTACTAAGACTTTTCCACAAGTAAAGCCTGTCTTACACATAGAAAAAGCCTCATAAAACTGCAAATACAAGGACATGTGCCAACCAGACAGTGTTGACACACTGCTAGGAATGGAGTTTGGGCAGAGCTGGGGCATTGTTAAGATGTACATGTATATCTTATAGAATACATTAGTAAGTGAACATATCTATACTTTCGGAGCAGGTGAAAATGTGTACCCTGCTGAAGGTCATTGCACGAGCCTGTTTTATAAAAGAACATAGGCACCTCTCTTGCTTGCATAAATAGGCACCTTTTGGAATTTTCAGACAGGCACCCTGTAATACAGTTAGCCCCCACTTGTACATTGTTTAATAAATGACGTGCTGCTGAAATGTGAAACAGGAAACAGTTAAACAAAAAGTCCTTATTTTCTTTTGTGGGGCTTGAAACACAGCAATATAAACCGTCTAACTCTTATCTGTTGAGTGTGTTGGGAGAGGTAGGAGTGGATCCATTTGAGTGGCTTGGCTTGATATAACACTAGTCTCGTAACTTGCATAGATCCTGGCCTGGGGAGGGATGAAGCCTCAGAGCACAATATGGGGGATGTCGGCACAATATCAGTGCCTGGCATGACTGGACTGGGTGTGTGGCTGCCCCGTCAAACTGGCACCTGGTGACTCTGTGGTCATTCCTACAATCCAGGCATTCATGCCCCCACAAATGAGCACACCAGATTCTCCCATACAACCCTCAAACCACATATACACACTCTCACTTGCAGTCACAATAAACATACAGCTGCCAAAAAGATTCCCTGCATCTATAAACAACAACTGGTATAATATAATAGCACGGCGTCCCAGGACTACAAATCTGATCTGCGTTTGCCACCCAAACCAGAATCTTTGCCAAACTCTGTCACAAACTATTCCTACATCACCATCCCAGTTTACAGAACATGGGAAATGTTATGGAACCCTAGCTTTGCGTCTTTATCACAAACAGCAATTGTCAGCATAGCCAGCATAAACACAATTGCTCTTCTTAATATGTCTGTAAGGGTGTTTATCAATGTTTCATTACCTTACAACTTTCTCTCACCTCTGCTTTCTATTATTTACAACTGCATCTTGTGTTCTTCTAGACTGCAGACACAACAGTTTAGAGCATAATTGTCACAACCGTTCATCTATATGGGACGCATTGGAGAGCAAAGAAGAATATTTTCTAAGTCCTGGTCTTATTCCACAGGAATAAATGGGGATGTCTGTGGGAAACACCTAAAACATAAACGGACCTTTCCTGAATATGCTTTATATGTCTGTGCAGCTGACCATGCCCCTCTTCCGCCCCTCCCACTCATGTTCTTAGTGGGAGTTTTGCAGGAAACAAAATCTGCTGTAGAATCTATATGGATTGAAATTCCATGTAAAAGGGGGAAGGCAATGGCAGTGGGGGTGTACTATCGAGCGTCTGGCCAGAATGACCAAATGGATGATGAAATGCTCAAAGAAATCAAGGAAGCTAACAAAAGTTACAGCACAGTAATAATAATGGGTGATTTCAACTACCCCGGTATTGACTGGGTCAGTGTCACTGCAGGACATGCTAGGGAGATAAAGTTCCTAGATGAAATAAATGACTGCTTCTTGGAGCAGCTGGTTCATGAACCGACCAGAGGGGAAGCCATATTAGACCTAATCCTTAGTGGAACACCAGATCTAGTGCAAGAGATAAGGTTGTTGGGGCCACTTGGCAATAGTGATCATAGCATGATCGCCTTTGATTTAATTAGTGGAGGAGGGATAGTAAGGAAATCCACAGTACTACCTTTTAACTTTCGAAAGGGAGACTATGATAAAATGAGGAAAACAGTTAAGAAAAAACTAAAAGGAGCAGTTGCAAAGGTTAAAGACGTACATCAGGCTTGGCTGTTGTTGAAAAATACTATCTTGGAAGCCCAGACCAGCTGTATTCCACGCTTTAAGAAAAGTGGAAGGAAGTCCAAAAAACTGCCAGCATGTTTTAAAGGTGAGGTCAGAGAAGCTGTTGTTGCCAAAAAAGCAACTTTCAGGAAATGGAAAAAAGAGCCAAACGACGAAACCTGGAAACAGCAAAAGCATGGCAAGTCAAATGAAAGGCATTGATAAGGCAGGCAAAGGGAGAATTTGAGAAGAAGCTTGCTGCGGAAGCAAAAACGCAAAGTAAAGACCTTTTCAAGTACATTCATAGCAAAAAACCTGTGAGAGAGTCAGTTGGTCCATTAGATGATAAAGGGGTTAAAGGAGCACTAATAGGTGACATAGTAACATAGTAACATAGTAACATAGTAGTTGACGGCAGATAAAGACCAGCATGGTCCATCCAGTCTGCCCAGCAAGATGGCAAGAGTAGGTGCACCTGTCGCTCCGCACAGGCCACCCCTCCCCATATCCTTGTTCAGGGGTAAACCCACCACTCCATGTAGGACATCCCTATTTGTTTAGACGTTATATGGTTCAGAAGTTAGATGGTACCGTTTATTTTGTTTTTTTCCTATTTCTGTAAAGGGATCCTCTGTGTTTGTCCCATGCCTTTTTGAATTCCGTCACCATGTTCGCCCCTACCACTTCCATCGGGAGGGTATTCCAAGCATCCACCACCCTTTCAGTGAAAAAATATTTCCTGACATTGCCTTTCAATTTACCCCCTTGCAGTTTCATGTTATGCCCTCTAGTTTTACAGGTTCCCCGTCTTTGGAAGAGGTTTGTTTGTTCATCATTTCTCTTTAAGTATTTAAAGGTCTGAATCATATCTCCCCTGTCCCTCCTTTCCTCCAAAGTATACATATTTAGGTCTTCAAGTCTCTTCTCATAAGGCTTCTGATGTAGGCTCCAAATCATTTTGGTCGCCTTCCTCTGAACAGTCTCCAGTCTTTTTACATCCTTTGCAAGATATGGTCTCCAAAACTGAACACAGTATTCCAAGTGAGGCCTCACCAGTGACCTATACAGTGGCATAAGTACCTCTTCTTTTCTGCTGGTAATTCCTCTTTGTATGCAGCCCAACATCCTCCTGGCTTTTGCCACTGCCTTGTCGCACTGTTTTGCCACCTTGAGATCAGCAGAGATAATCACACCAAGGTCTTTTTCCTGACAAGGCGATAGCAGAGAGACTGAATGAATTCTTTGCTTCAGTCTTTACTGAGGAAGATGTAGGGATGTTACCCATGACTGAAGTGGTATTTAAAGGTGCGGAAGAATTGAAGGAAATATCGATACATCGGGAAGATGTATTACAACTATTAGATAAACTGAAGAGTAGCAAATCACCTGGGCTGGATGGTATACATCCAAGGGTGTTGAAAGAACTGAAATACGAGATTGCAGACCTGCTATTAGTAATCTGTGAACTATCATTAAAATCATCTCTAATACCTGAAGATTGGAGGATCGCCAATGTAACACCAATTTTTAAAAAAGGTTCCAGGGGTGATCCGGGAAACTACAGACCGGTGAGCCTGACATCAGTACCGGGAAAAATGGTAGAAACCATCATAAAGAATAAAATTACTCAGCATGTAGATAGTCATGACCTAATGGGAATAATTGGTTATTCAGCTCAATTGTAAACTAAGGGGCTTGTTTACAAAGCCGCGGTAGCGGTTTGCGATCGTAATCGGAGCCGCGGCCCCATTGATTTCAACGGGGCCGCGGCTGCGATCGCGATCGCGAACCACTACCGCGACTTTGTAAACAAGCCCCTAAGAGTTCAGAATATTACTCATTGATGCTATGGAAAAACTAGAGATCTGGGTGCAACAAGGTCTCAGACTTATATGAGGCTTAAATCAGCCAGACTTGCTGGAATGAAAACTGCCTTCTTTTGCATCAACGACGCAATGACGTCTTTATGTTTTGGGATGGTCAAGAAATGGAATTAGTTTCCTTTATAGAGTGGTTGAATGGATGTGATCAAAATATAACTTTTACGTATGACTGGGACACTATGAATATTAACTATCTGGATGTCTCAGTGACTAAAGGGGAAGATGCTTGGATAACATCAGTTTTTTATAAGCCCACTGACCGTAATTCCCTATTACATTATTCTAGTGCCCACCCTGAAATCCTTAAGAACGGTCTCCCATTTTCACAATTTCTCCGCTACCGCCGAAACTGTTCCGAAACATCGGGGTATAAGAAGCAAGCGAAGGGTTTAAAAGACAAATTTATGGCAAGGGGTTATCCCCACTCTGTAGTATCCCAAGCATATAAAAGAGCGTTATATAACCATTGAGAGTTTTTGCTCTCAGATTCACAACATAGACCTACTGTAGATGATCATCAAGTTAATTTTATAACGTCATATTCCCCTTTTAACTATAAAATACAGTGCATTTTGAGACGCCATGCTAATGTATTGCGGCACACTCAAGGATTGGAAGATAAACATATTCATTGTGTCTGGAAAAGACATCGTAATCTTAAAGAAATTCTTAGCCCGACAGAGCTAAGGTCTCCTATCCCTAGAAACAATACAGCTGTTTCCGGTCACCGTAAATGCACTGGCTGTAGTATTTGTTCTGTCACTTTAGAGCTCTCTACCTTTAGTTATGGAGGAAAAGACTATCGGGTGAAAAGCTCTACTACTTGCCAAGCTGTCTACGTGGTCTACGGGATATTTTGCCCTTGCCATTTGCTATATGTTGGCAAAACCATTCGCTCACTACAAATACGGATGCAAGAACATCGTAGCAGATTAAAATGCCAAAGAAGAGAGGCCCCTATAGTTGAACACTGCCTTCAATTGCAGCATAGCTTCCAGGATCTCCGCTGTTTTATTATTGAACAAATACATAGTGGCTCTAAGGGCCGTACAAGAGAGCAACAACTCCTCTATCAAGAACAACGCTGGATATTCCTCTTACCGACAGTTTATCCCAAAGGCTTAAATGCCCAGGTAGATTGGCATCTGTGCAAATAAGTCAATGGACAGGGCTCCTTTAAAAGAAAACCTTTCAATACATATTTTTTCCTATAAAAGCTGAGGAAAGTGGATAGCCCGCATGCGCGGCGTTTTTTGGTGCCATCGAATGATGTAAGCGTAAGCTGAGAAAAGCAAGGTAACTCCCGGTTTCTGATAGTTCTTAATAGTATACGAACATGAATTTATAAGAGTTCAGAAAGTAAAATGCTAGTTTGAATTTTAATATCTTTCTAGTCCGTGCAGTTTGAAGAACGTGGTCTGATGTCTGTACTACAGCTCCCCTGAGGAAACGGACTGTGAAACGTGCAAGCGCTTTTGCTAGACGTTGGGAACCTCTATAGCTTGGCGATATCACACAGACTACTATAAAGATTACAGATTTCGGCAAAGATTACAGATAAGCACTGTCTTCTGAAAATTATTTACATACAAGTATTATCGGAGAATAATCAGATGGACCATATTTCCCTGTATTGACGGCAATATTGGCTGAAGACATGGGATAGAATGGGAGACAGTGTATTTGAAGAATTATACTTTAAACTTAATCAATAATACTTAAAAAGATTGTGAATGTTTACACCGCTAGAAAGTGATTGAGGAAAATAGTAAAAATAAGAAAAACTATGTGGATGCATGATTAATCAAGGTCGTTGATGCAAAAGAAGGCAGTTTTCATTCCAGCAAGTCTGGCTGATTTAAGCCTCATGTAAGTCTGAGACCTTGTTGCATCCAGATCTCTAGTTTTTCCATAGCATCAATGAGTAATATTCTGAACTCTTAGTTTACAATTGAGCTGAATAACCAATTATTTCTTATATTGCTATATAAGCTCAAGGAAGTGACCATATACATAGTTTGTTTAATGACCTAATGGGAGACAGCCAACATGGCTTTAGACAAGGAAGATCTTGTCTTACTAATCTGTTATGTTTTTTTGAAGGAGTGAATAATCAGGTGGACAAAGGTGAGTCGGTTGATATTGTGTATCTGGACTTTCAGAAAGCCTTTGACAAGGTCCCTCATGAGAGACTTTTGGCAAAACTAAAGTGTCATGGGATAGGAGGCAGTGTACTATTGTGGATCAGGAACTGGTTAAAAGATAAAAAGCAGAGGATAGGGCTAAATGGCCAATTTTCCCAATGGAGAAAGGTGAATAGTGGTGTACCCCAGGGATCTGTGCTGGGTCCGCTGCTTTTTGACATATTCATAAATGACCTGGAAAGTGGAATAACGAGTGAGGTTATCAAATTTGCAGATGACACAAAACTATTTAAAGTTGTTAAAACCCAAGAGGATTGTGGAAAATTGCAAGAGGATCTTGATAAATTGGAAGACTGGGCATCAAAATGGCAGATGAAATTTAATGTGGACAAGTGCAAGGTTATGCACCTAGGGAAGAACAACCCAAACTATGGTTACACGATGCAAGGTTCCACATTAGGAACCACCACCCAGGAAAAAGATTTAGGCGTCATTATGGATACCATGTTGAAACCCTCGGCCCAGTGTGCAGCGGCGGCCAAGAGAGCAAATAGAATGCTAGGTATGATAAGGAAAGGAATGGAAAATAAAACAAAAGATATTATAATGCCTCTATATCGTTCCATGGTGAGACCGCACCTTGAATATTGTGTGCAATTCTGGTCGCCGTATCTTAAAAAGGATATAGCGATTTTAGAAAAGGTTCAGAGAAGAGCCACCAAAATTGTAAAGGGGATGGAAGGATACTCCTATGAAGAAAGGCTAAAAAGGTTAGGGCTCTTTAACCTGGAAAAGAGACGGCTGAGGGGAGATATGATAGAAGTCTATAAATTAATGAACGGAGTAGAATGGGTAAACGTAGATCGATTGTTTACCTTATCAGAATATAGAAAGACTAGGGGACATGCAATGAAGCTACAGGGTGAACTATTTAAGACTAATAAAAGAATATTTTTTCACTCAACGTGTAATCAAACTCTGGAATTTGTTACCGGAGGATGTAGTAAAGGATGTTAGTGTAGCTGGGTTTAAAAAAGGTTTGGACAAGTTCCTGGAGGAAAGGTCCATAAACCATTATTAAGAAGGGACCCAGAATATCAATGCTTGAACCAATACAAGCATTGTGGAACCTGTGTCCCTTGGGGAAACTGCTAGGTACATATGACCTAGATTGGCCACTGTTGAAAACAGAATACTGGGCTTGATGGACCTTGGTCTGACCCAGTATGGCATATTTTATGTTCTTATCCTAGTGCTAGTGCCGTGGACATGTATGTCAGCAGTGTTTCAGAATATGGTCATTGATGTTTTCAGCAGATAAACATCCCCGCCGCACGCACAAACCCCTTATTCATGTTCTAGAATGACGTCCTTAGAGGGTAATTCTGTAAGGGGTGCTTTGATTCCTGTGTGAGTTTCTGCACAGAAAGCAGGATATCTTAGCGCTATATGTATTTATGCACAGTTTAGTTGGTTGCTGTTCTGAAATTATGTACCATGACTGATGGCTCGTACTTTCAGTGAGGACATGCACGGGGGAGAGTTAGGGTGGAACATAAGCAGAGCACATGTTTGCACGCATACTATACAGACTATGTCCCCAACATGCGTAAGATATGCATGGTCATTTGCAGTGGCTCTAGAGCTGCTGTAAGTGACCACGATGATATGCACATATGTCCACAACAACTTGCACTAGTATTCTACAAGTACAATCTGCTCTTATTAACACATGCAAACTCGTGGGGAAATTTAGGCACCAATTACCCTCCACAAGTCATATGTGTATATTCAACGGTGGCTCTTATTCATTGGACTGGCCAGCTGCTACAGACTAGATAGGGCATATGGTCTTTTTCTGCCATCATGTTTCTATATTTCTATATCGTGCCAAAGACTTCATCTGCCATCATTCCCCGTGAGGGTAAAGTTAAGAACATAAGAACATAACATAACATATGCCATACTGGGTCAGACTAAGGTCCATCAAGCCCAGTATCCTGTTTCCAACAGTGGCCAATCTAGGTCGTACGTACCTAGCAGTTTCCCCAAAAGACACAGGTTCCGCAATGCTTGTACTGGGTCAAGCATCGATATCTTGTGTCCCTTCTTAATAATGGTTTATGGACCTTGTGATAAGGAAGCTTATCATAGCTCAGGTAGGAGCTATAGAAAAGATGATGTGACTCTGAACAAGCAACCTGTCAGTTCTGGTAGAAGCAAGAAAACAGAGTTTTCACATAAAAGACTACCAGTCCCAGAATGCACCAGGTTTCCAGCAGCCATGAGAGGGGCTGAAGTGAGGAAATGTGTGTGCAATCAAGAGAGCTATGAGGTAATCCCTAAGCACTCATCTCAAAGGGCAGGGCCTGATTCAACACAGCTGCGCTGTGTTAGGGAGCAGCACACATTAGGAAAGAATAAGAATAGAGATTCTTCTTCAGATACCAGTTTCAAGAAGAGCTTCAGGGAGAGTTGGAAGAACAGCTTCAGCAAAAGCCACACGGATAGAGAAAGAAGGAAACTCTCTGGAAGGAAGAGAAGAAAGCCCATTGGAAGGTCTGGGAGATTCCAAGGCAGTACTCATACTGGGAGGTATTCCAAAAGCCAGCCGAGTCCATTGGACTGGATTCAGCCAGAGGAATGGAGTGGCAGAGATAGGAATCACCAGTGGCTACCTGGAAGAGAGAAGACTGCATGTGGAAGGGACTTTCAGACCAAGGCCAGAAGGTATGTGAGAGAAGATCCAGCGTCCAGGGATCAAGATTGGAAGGCTGGACATCAGAATTGGATTACATATTGGCCAGGCTATACAGAGAGGAATAATGATAGCAGGAGAGGCTCAGGTATGAACACTGATCCAGACCCTATCTATAATAGAGAATGGCAGCAAGGGAATAAGCATTCTCATGATAGTGCCTTAATGAAAGACTCATCTGTGCCAATGTATGATATTGACCCTATGATTGTTGATGCAGGGGGAAATACAGCAGATGAAACTATTTATATGGACTGTTCTCTATCTAAATGCTATTGCTAGTTTTTCTGTGAGCAAACACATCAGCCATCACAAAGAAACCTAACTTTGTTCTTTATTTCCACTGCAAACAGCTCTTAAAGCAGGATTTGGGCTCACACAGTAGCAGCCAGCCAGCTAAAGGCTTTCAGCTGGTCCATTGATAGTAATTAGGGCTGCACCTGATTGTGTGTGTGAGCAAGGGAGAATCACTGCTGAGATCTGCATGGAAAATAAGCAGAAGTTAACCTAACCAGCAAAGTTTATTCTTTTCTTTGTGCCTTGGTATTTGGTAATTATTTGCTAAGAAAACATTAGCTAATTGCCTGACAAGCTGAAGGTTGTTTTCTGGTTTATTTTGTGATTTTTGTTATCCATTTAAACACTGCAAGCAAGTAACCTCATTTATAGTGCTATCAAGCATACATGTGCTGGGTGAATTAAACCCCATCAATAAAAGTAGTATTTTATTGATCTTACCACTTGGTTTCACAACTCAAATTATTGTCATCAGCTGTGTTTGGGAGTGAATGAACTACAATACCCACAATACCTTGCAAGAATCATATGAATATATGCATCGTCAAGATTGTGTAAGTTCTCACCCTAGGCAGCCGTCTGACAAATGGCGTAGTTTTTCGGATTGCTCTTGCACCAAGAGGATTTACTTGTTGTGGATTACAAATAAAAGTCAACTTTAAAGCTGTAAGAAGATTTTTTCCCTCGTCTGCACTTTGGAGGAAAAGTGGTTGTTCCAGGAAGCTGTCCCAGAGGAAAAGACCCTGTGCAAAGCTGGATTCATCACTGAGACAAGGTAATATGTACCTGGGCATGTCTAGTGGTGGATATGTGTAAGCACAGGGGGTAATTGGAAAAAAAAAAAAAAGTTAAAAAAAAAAAAAAACACACCTGGTTGGAAGGTGCTGCTCTTTGGGTTTTTTTTTCTCTTTTCTTGCAGGGTCAAGATGGATCCGAGGGAGATGGCTCAGTGGATGGCAGCCCAATTCAGCAAGCAGCAGGAGCTATCACAGCAGGCCCAGGACACTGCTATGAAGGCCTTAATGGAACAGCAGAAACCAGTGCTTGATCTGGTGCAAGCTCTAGTTCAGCTGCAGAGCCAAAGTGGAACAGATGCAAGACCAGCAGTTAGTACTGGTACACCACATGTGAACAATGTGGGACTCAATCAAGGGATTGGGGCATTTAATTTTGGGAAATTAACTCCAGAAGATAATGTTGATGATTTTCTAGAGTCTTTTGAAAGAGTGGCACAGGCTTTAGCATGGCCAGAGACCCAGTGGGCAGTAAGGCTGGCAGCCTCATTAACTGGTGAGGCACTAGCAGCTTACAGAGCAATGCCAGAAAGCCTATTGCAGTGTATCTGTAGAGATGTGTTAAATGGCTCTTATTAAATTAACTGAAGGGTAAAAGTGTGCAAGGTGGCATGAACACGACGATGTTTCCTGGAGGGGCTGCTAGAGGCCTAGTATCGACAGAGCACGGGCAGAGTTGTGACATACAGGTAATCGTCGACTTACGACCACGTCTGGTTCCGACAGACCGGTCGTAAGTCGATTGTGGTCATAAGACGGCCTACTTAACTTTCTTTGATTTAGTTTTTATTAGGTAGCTGTGCCTTTAAAAAAAAAAGGATCAGAGAAGCGATCGAGGAGCCGGGTCTGCACTGACCTTCTGCTTTTGTGTTCCTGCAGAGCAGACATAGCCAGCCAGTACTGCTAGATCTCTCCTCCTAGATGGTACGAAGGAGAGATCTGCTATTGCCAGCCACCCGCTGTGATCCGGGGAGTGTCTGCAGTGCCGGCTGAGCTCCGGGCAGAGCCACGGGGTGAAATCTTCACTGGGGTTTTTTTTCTTACTGCCTGGACTGGTAGCGCACACGCCGATCAGGATTTCGCCGGCGTTTTGCCTCAGGACGATTCAGGGCTGGCGTTTTTGCTCTCGCGGGCTGCCAGTCGTGGCCAGAAAACTGGTCATAAAGTCGATCAGTTGTAAGTCGCATAGGTCGTAAGTCAACAACTACCTGTATATCCTTGGATTACAATACGCTTACTTAAGCCTACTGAAGATCCATGACCTCTGTGTATCCGCCTTTGCTGCTGGATTTGCATTATTATTTTATAAAGATACATGGGCGCGTTTGTGTCTTTCTAAAACTGGGCAGAAAAAGGCACCTTTGCTGCCCGCTAAACCTGTGTGCCCTGTTAAAAAAATACCATCTATGGGAAGGGAAAGGGTGAGTCACATTCAGATACGGTACAGTACAGTAGCCACTGTCCCTTGTCCCCGTCTCCGCAGTTGTGGCACTGATGTGCTGGAGGACGTGGACACACGGAAGCGGTGCCCGCCCATTTCTGCCACTTCTCCTCCATCTCATAGCTGGTGGACAGGCCTCCAGCAGCCCTGGCAAAGGCACAGGGAAGGATCTCCATTGCTTTTCTGGCCCCATCAGGATCAACGGACTTACACACCATTGAACACTGCCCCCCCCCCATACAGTCCATTACTCCGAGGGTACACAGTAGGTATTTCCTGTCCCTGGAGAGCTCACAATCTAAATTTGTACGTGAGACACTGGGAGCAAGTTTCAAACGGTGTAGCTGGTGCAAAGTGTGCAAGTAGTTTGTAGGAAGGAAAAAGAAACTGAAATTTTGGCCTGGGTTTTCCAAGTAAGGTTCTAGGTGACTTAACAGCAGTTTTAGTTCAAGTATAAGAATCCCCTGTCCCAAAGGGTTTACAATCTAACTAGGTACCTGAGGCAACAGGAAACAAAGTGACTTGCCCAAGTTCCTAAGAAGTGCCAACGACAAATGTGAGTTTGGCCTCTGATATTTGTGGATTGCAGCCCATTGCTCTAACTACGAGAGGTGTGGCCACACAAGGCGCAAAGGCTTAAGGGGCGCATTTTAGCTGTCTGCCGTTGCCTACCGCCACCACTTTTTCTTCTTTCAGCGGTGGCAGGCAACGACAGACAGCTAAAATGCGCCCCTTAAGCCTTCTCACCGGCGTGCTAAGCAAATCTGTCCCTCCCTGCAGATCTGCTTAGCATGCTGGCGACTTGCACATTGGGCGTGCCTCTTCTCTCCCGCCGCGGGGGGGGGGGGGCGTGCGCCTAATGTGCAAGTCACACAGGGTGCGATTTACACTCGGTACGGCCCTGCTCTAACCCCCAGCCATATCCCCATGGACCTTGTATCTAATTTTCAAAAGGCAAAGAACAAACATACTTACTTCCCCCTTTGAAAATTGTCACAGAACCCCCCCCCCCCCCCATTGAATTCTGCACTGTATTTTTCCTGTGGATAAGATTTCTATGGAAAATACGCATATATTTGAAATATGAATTGCACACTGTCACCAGATATATAGTTTCCCTGATAGTTTAATTTCAGCAGGCCATGTATTCAACAGTGAATGCTGAAAATGCTGGTATAACATTATATTAATAACTTGCTCCTGCCTTTCTGCATTAATATTTCAAGATAGGTCATATGGATAATGGCTGAATATTTATTCATATAAATTTGACCTCGACCCTGGCCTTTTCCAAATATTTCGTTATCAAATAGTATTTGTATTCTAGGTACCAAAATTCCTTTATTTTATTTTATTTATTTTTATTTATTTAACATTTTTTATATACCGCACTATTCATCATCAGTGCGGTTTACATTGAACAACAACATACCTGTCAGTACATGACTGATCTAGGTTTACAGATAACAGGGAAAATCAACTGGGTGTGAACTGGGGAATAACTATCTAAATAATTATACATAATTATATATACATTGAATAGGTTACAACAAGATTTGATATTCGATAAGAATACAGTGTTTTCACATTTTGATCCTTTGTTCTGGGTTGTTGTTATGTGTAAGAGTTAGCTGAGTGAGGCGGGAGCCGGTTCTATTGTGTGTATGGTAGCTTGAAGTGTAAAGTGAATAAATAGTGCTTGATGGACTTTCTAAATTGAGTGATATCCCTGATTGATCTGATGTTTGGAGGTAGTCTGTTCCAGCACTGGGGAGCATAGGACACAAAAGCTCTGTTAGTAGTTTGTTGTGTCCATTTTGTGGAGATACTAGGAGTAACTAGTGTGTTTTCTGCTACTAGTCTCCTGGGTCTGTTGTTTGGTGTGTGGGTGATGAGATTTGAGATCGATGCAGGAGATAAATTATTAATAGCCTTGAATGTGATGAGGAGGGTTTTGTATGTTATTCTGCAATTTATCGGAAGCCAGTGCAGATCGATCAGTATTGGTGTTATATGATCTCTTATAGAAGCTCCAGATAGGATGCGGGCTGCTGCGTTCATCGCCAGTTGAAGTGGATTTAGTGTATTCTTGGGGAGACCATGAAGGATGATATTCGCATAGTCAAAATGCGGTGTGACTATTGCTTGGAAAACTGTACGGAAGTCCTTGGTCTCCATCATTGGTTTCAGGTGGCGCAGTGTTTTTAGTTTGTAGTAAATTGATTTTACTGTGTTCTTTATGTGCTCTTTAAGATTGAGTTGTTGATCAAGTATCACACCGAGGTACTTTATGGAGGCCTTGATTGGGAGTTCTGCGTCTCTTACTGTGAGGGTGGTTGGCGGAGCAAATTGCTTGTTTCTTGTTGCTATGAGTACTTCGGTTTTCTTGAAGTTTATTCTCATGTTTTGATTGAGGAGCCAGTCAGTTATTGCATTGAAACAGTTGATTAGTGGAGAGTAGTCGGGATTTGATATATTGATCGGTGTGAATATTAGCACATCATCTGCGTACAATAGGCAGGATATACCGAAATCTCTGGTGATTTGGCAGATAGGCTGCATGTATATATTAAAAAGCAATGCAGATAGAGATGAGCCTTGAGGTACTCCCTGTTTCTGTTTGAAGGGTTCAGAAGTAATGTTGCCTGTACGGACCTGTTGCCAGTGCTCATCTAAGTAAGATTTGCACCAGTTCCAGGCTTGGTTGCGGATGCCTTTACTGTTATCCTTTGGACAAGGACATTTTGATCTAGCTCACACCTTTCTCAGTAGTAGCTCAAGGCATGTTACATTGGCCTTGGAGGGTTTACAATCTAGATTTGTATGTGAAGCTGTGGAAGGTTAAGTGACTTACTCAAGGTCACAAGGAGCAGCAGTGGGATCCGTTAAAGATACAACTCTCTTACCCTTCTGCCCCCTCCCCCCTCCTCACCCCCTTGTTCACCTTTCCCACGCCAATGTACATTGTTTTGTCCATTTTGTATGTTACCTCTCTCTTCTATTGTATGTACTTTTGCCTTTTCTATCTCTACTGATCCGTTTCTTCCCTGTCCTTTTTTTAAAGATTTTATGGCGTTCCTTTCTTTTCTTTTTTGCAGCTTTTTTAACCTTTGTTTGTAAACCGCCCAGATGCTACGGTTTATGGGCAGTATATAAAGTTTTAAATAAACATCCAAACACAGTTTCCCTTGTTTTCATCCTGGTGTTCAACGCCTCAATTCCCTAGGCGCCTGGAGCATGCTGTCATCACTTGCTGCCTACCACACGTCAGCTCTCTTCCAACACTGCCCTTCAGTGGAATGTATTCTCTCAGTCTAGCTAAAAGGCAGCACAACCTGGAAGCCTCCGCATACTCTTAACCAGATTAAGTTGGCTCAATTCTGAAACAGCTGACGGAAATGGCTATTTAACCATGCACACAACTTTGAAAATTGTCCACAGTGCTATCAGGTATTTGCAAATATATGTAAATGGATCACAACTGTTGCTGAATAGTAAAATCACTGTAAGTGAATCTCTTCTTAAGTGCTGCAGGAGGCCAAGTAGCAAATATTAATGAGACTGGAAGCTAGCCTCAAAGAAGCAACTTATTTCACATAAAAAAGGTCACCCATTGGACAGAAAGCACGAGTGAGAAAAAGGTGAAGCAGGGCAACTACTCCAAATGGGTTAGTTTTGCGCACACCATGACAGCATTAATCTCACTCCAAAACCACAGTGTGTGCAGTATAATCTCAGTCTCATAAGAACATAAGATATGCCATACTGGGTCAGACCAAGGTCCATCAAGCCCAGTATCCTGTTTCCAACAGTGGCCAATCTAGGTCATACGTACCTAATAGTTTCCCCAAAAGACACAGGTTCCACAATGCTTGTACTGGGTCAAGCATTGATATCCTGGGTCCCTTCTTAATAATGGTTTAAGGACCTTTCCTCCAGGAACTTGTCCAAACCTTTTTTAAACCCAGCTACACTAACAGCCTTTACTACATCCTCCGGTAACAAATTCCAGAGTTTGATTACACGTTGAGTGAAAAAATATTTTCTTTTATTAGTCTTCAATAGTTTACGCTGTAGCTGCATTGCATGTCCCCTAGTCTTTCTATATTCTGATAAGGTAAACAATCGATCTATGTTTACCCGTTCCACTCCGTTCATTAATTTATAGACTTCTATCATATCTCCCCTCAGCCATCTCTTTTCCAGGTTAAAGAGCCCTAACCTTTTTAGCCTTTCTTCATAGGAGTAGCCTTCCATCCCCTTTACCATTTTGGTGGCTCTTCTCTGAACCTTTTCTAATAACGCTATATCCTTTTTAAGATACGGCGACCAGAATTGCACACAATATTCAAGGTGCAGTCTCACCATGGAACGATATAGAGGCATTATAATATCTTTTGTTTTATTTTCCATTCCTTTCCCTATCATACCTAGCATTCTATTTGCTCTCTTGGCTGCCACTGCACACTGGGCCGAGGGTTTTAACATGTTATCCACAATGACGCCTAAATCTTTTCCTGGGTGGTGGTTCCTAATGTGGAACCTTGCATCGTGTAACCATAGTTTGGGTTGTTCTTCCCTAGGTGCATAACTTTGCACTTGTCCACATTAAATTTCATCTGCCATTTTGATGCCCAGTCTTCCAATTTATCAAGATCCTCTTGCAATTCTCCACAATCCTCATCTGCAAATTTAATAACCTCACTCGTTATTCCACTTTCCAGGTCATTTATGAATATGTCAAAAAGCAGCGGATCCAGCACAGATCCCTGGGGTACACCACTATTCACCTTTCTCCATTGGGAAAATTGGCCATTTAGACCTACCCTCTGCTTTCTATCTTTTAACCAGTTCCTGATCAACAGTAGTACACTGCCTCCTATCCCATGACTCTTTAGTTTTGCCAAAAGTCTCTGATGAGGGACCTTGTCAAAGGCTTTCTGAAAGTCCAGATACACTATATCAACCGACCCACCTTTGTCCACCTGTTTATTCACACTGTCAAAAAAACATAACAGATTAGTAAGACAAGATCTTCCTTGTCTAAAGCCATGTTGGCTGTCTCCCATTAGGCCATGACTATCTACATGCTGAGTAATTTTATTCTTTATGATGGTTTCTACCATTTTTCCCGGTACTGACGTCAGGCTCACATCAGCTTGGGTGTTGTTGAAAAATACTATCTTGGAAGCCCAGCCCAGACCAGCTGTATTCCACGCTTTAAGAAAAGTGGAAGGAAGTCCAAAAAACTGCCAGCATGGTTTAAAGGTGAGGTCAGAGAGGCTGTTGTTGCCAAAAAAGCATCTTTCAGGAAATGGAAAAAAGAGCCAAATGACGAAACCTGGAACAGCACAAGCACTGGCAAGTCAAATGCAAGGCATTGATAAGGCAGGCAAAGAGAGAATTTGAGAAGAAGCTTGCTGCGGAAGCAAAAACGCGAAATAAAGACCTTTTCAAGTACATTCGTAGCAAAAAACCTGTGAGAGAGTCAGTTGGTCCATTAGATGATAAAGGGGTTAAAGGAGCACTAACAGGCGACAAGGCGATAGCGGAGAGACTGAATGAATTCTTTGCTTCGGTCTTTACTGAGGAAGATGTAGGGATGTTACCCATGACTGAAGTGGTATTTAAAGGTGCGGAAGAATTGAAGGAAATATCAATACATCGGGAAGATGTCTTACAACTATTAGATAAACTGAAGAGTAGCAAATCACCTGGGCCGGATGGTTTACATCCAAGGGTGTTGAAAGAACTGAAATATGAGATTGCAGACCTGCTATCAGTAATCTGTGAACTATTATTAAAATCATCTCTAATACCTGAGGATTGGAGGATCGCCAATGTAACACCAATATTTAAAAAGGGTTACATAAGAACATAAGAACATAAGATATGCCATACTGGGTCAGACCAAGGTCCATCAAGCCCAGTATTCTGTTTCCAACAGTGGCCAATCTAGGTCATATGCACCTAGCAGTTTCCCCAAGAGACACAAGTTCCACAATGCTTGTACTGGGTCAAGCAAGGATATCTTCGGTCACTTCTTAATAATGGTTTATGGACCTTTCCTCCAGGAACTTGTCCAAACCTTTTTTAAACACAGCTACACTAATAGCCTTTACTACATCCTCCGGTAACAAATTCCAGAATTTGATTACACGTTGAGTGAAAAAATATTTTCTTTTATTAGTCTTAAATAGTTTACCCTGTAGCTTCATTGCATGTCCCCTAGTCTTTCTATATTCTGATAAGGTAAACAATCGATCTACGCTTACCCGTTCCACTCCGTTCATTAATTTATAGACTGCTATCATATTTCCCCTCAGCCGTCTCTTTTCCAGGTTAAAGAGCCCTAACCTTTTTAGCCTTTCTTCATAGGAGTTCCAGGGGTGATCCAGGAAACTACAGACCGGTGAGCCTGACGTCAGTACCGGGAAAAATGTTAGAAACCATCATAAAGAATAAAATTACTCAGCATGTAGATAGTCATAACCTAATGGGAGACAGCCAACATGGTTTTAGACAAGGAAGATCTTGTCTTACTAATCTGTTATGTTTTTTTGAAGGAGTGAATAAACAGGTGGATAAAGGTGAGTCGGTTGATATTGTGTATCTGGACTTTCAGAAAGCCTTTGACAAGGTCCCTCATCAGAGACTTTTGGCAAAACTAAAGAGTTATGGGATAGGAGGCAGTGTACTATTGTGGATCAAATGCAATGTGCCTTCGAGTCAGTCCTGACTCCTGGCGACCCAGAAGCTCCTGGGTTTTCTTGGCAGTGTCACCGGAAGTAGATTGCCAGGCCTTTCTTCCGAGGCAATGGAGGGTTAAGTGACTTGCCCAAGGCCACAAGGAGTGCTAGCAGGAATTGAACCCTGGTTGCTTGGTTACCAAGCCAGTGTTCTAAAGATAGAAAGCAGAGGGTAGGGCTAAATGGCCAATTTTCCCAATGGAGAAAGGTGAATAGTGGTGTACCCCAGGGATCTGTGCTGGGTCCGCTGCTTTTTGACATATTCATAAATGACCTGGAAAGTGGAATAACGAGTGAGGTTATCAAATTTGCAGATGACACAAAACTAGTTAAAGTTGTTAAAACCCAAGAGGATTGTGGAAAATTGCAAGAGGATCTTGATAAATTGGAAGACTGGGCATCAAAATGGCAGATGGAATTTAATGTGGACAAGTGCAAGGTTATGCACCTAGGGAAGAACAACCCAAACTATGGTTACATGATGCAAGGTTCCACATTAGGAACCACCACCCAGGAAAAAGATTTAGGCGTCATTGTGGATACCATGTTAAAACCCTCGGCCCAGTGTGCAGCGGCAGCCAAGAGAGCAAATAGAATGCTAGGTATGATAAGGAAAGGAATGGAAAATAAAACAAAAGATATTATAATGCTTCTATATCGTTCCATGGTGAGACCGCACCTTGAATATTGTGTGCAATTCTGGTCGCCGTATCTTAAAAAGGATATAGCGATTTTAGAAAAGGTTCAGAGAAGAGCCACCAAAATGGTAAAGGGGATGGAAGGACACTCCTATGAAGAAAGGCTAAAAAGGTTAGGGCTCTTTAACCTGGAAAAGAGACGGCTGAAGGGAGATATGATAGAAGTCTATAAATTAATGAACGGAGTGGAACGGGTAAACGTAGATCGACTGTTTACCTTATCAGAATATAGAAAGACTAGGGGACATGCAATGAAGCTACAGGGTAAACTATTTAAGACTAATAAAAGAAAATATTTTTTCACTCGACGTGTAATCAAACTCTGGAATTTGTTACCGGAGGATGTAGTAAAGGCTGTTAGTGTAGCTGGGTTTAAAAAAGGTTTGGACAAGTTCCTGGAGGAAAGGTCCATAAACCATTATTAAGAAGCGACCGAACATATCAATGCTTGACCCAGTACAAGCATTGTGGAACTTGTGTCTCTTGGGGAAACTGCTAGGTACGTATGACCTAGATTGGCCACTGTTGGAAACAGAATACTGGGCTTGATGGACCTTGGTCTGACCCAGTATGGCATATCTTATGTTCTTATGTCTGTAGTTTCCCGGATCACCCCTGTAACCCTTTTTAAAAATTGGTGTTAAATTGGGGATCCTCCAATCTTCAGGTATTAGAAATGATTTTATTGATAGTTCACAGGTCTGCAATCTCATATTTCAGTTCTTTCAACAGCCTTGGATGTATACCATCTGGCCCAGGTGATTTGCTACTCTTCAGTTTATCTAATAGTTGTAATACATCTTCCCGATGTATCGATATTTCCTTCAATTCTTCCGCACCTTTAAATACCACTTCAGTCATGGGTAACATCCCTACATCTTCCTCAGTAAAGACCGAAGCAAAGAATTCATTCAGTCTCTCCGCTCTCGCCTTATCACCTCTTAGTGCCCCTTTAACTCCTCTATCATCTAATGGACCAACTGACTCTCTCACAGGTTTTTTGCTACAAATGTACTTGAAAAAAATCTTTATTTTGTGTTTTTGCTTCCGCAGCAAGCTTCTTCTCAAATTCTCCCTTTGCCTGCTTTAACAATGCCTTGCATTTGACCTGCTAGTGCTTGTGCTGTTTCCAGGTTTCGTCGTTTGGCTCTTTTTTCCATTTCCTGAAAGATGCTTTTTTGGCAACAACAGCCTCTCTGACCTCACCTTTAAACCATGCTAGCAGATTTTTGGACTTCCTTCCACTTGTCTTAAAGAGTGGAATACAGCTGGCCTGGGCTTCCAAGATAGAATTTTTCAGCAACACCCAAGCTTGATATACGTCTTTAACCTTTGCAACTGCTCCTTTTAGTTTTTTCTTAACTATTTTCCTCATTTTATCATAGTCTCCCTTTCGAAAGTTAAAAGGTAGTACTGTGGATTTTCTTACTATCCCTCCTCCACTAATTAAATCAAAGGCGATCATGCTATGATCACTATTGCCAAGTGGCCCCAACACCCTTATCTCTTGCACTAGATCTGGTGTTCCACTAAGGACTAGGTCTAATATGGCTTTCCCTCTGGTCGGTTCATGAACCAGCTGCTCCAAGAAGCAGTCATTTATGTCATCTAGGAACTTTATCTCCCTAACATGTCCTGCCGTGACACTGACCCAGTCGATACCGGGGTAATTGAAACCACCCATTATTATTACTGCGCTGTAACGTTTGTAAGCTTCCTGGATTTTTTTGAGCATTTCATCATCCATTTGTTCATTCTGGCCAGGCGGTCAATAGTACACCCCCACCGCCATCGCCTTCCCCTTTTTACATGGAATTTCAATCCATAGAGATTCTACAGCAAGTTTAGTTTCCTGCAAAACTTTAATCCTTTCTGACTCAATGCCCTCTCGAACATAGAGCGCAACCCCTCCACCAATTTGATCAGCTCTATCATTACGATATAGTTTGTACCCAGGTATCACAGTGTCCCACTGGTTGTCCTCCTTCCACCATGTCTCTGATATTCCAATCATATCTAACCTCTCATTTAGTGCTATATATTCTAACTCTCCCATCTTATTTTTTAGACTTCTAGCATTTGCATACAAGCATATTAGAGACTGTATTTTATTCATATTAATTTGGCTATTGGTAGACATGGGTAATTTGGGATCTTTAAGCTCTGTCTGCTCCATACTCGAGGGCATTTGGGCTACTTTACTCTTTTTTGGAACCTCTCTGCTTTTGGTAGTTTGTCGGCTTTCCCCTATTATCTAGTTTAAAAGCTGCTCTATCTCCTTTTTAAAGGTTAATGCCAGCAGCCTGGTTCCATCCCGGTTAAGGTGAAGCCCATGCCTTCCGAAGAGCCCCTCTTTTCGCCAGAATGTTCCCCAGTTCCTAACAAACCCTCATCTCTGCACCAATGTCTCATCCACGCATTGAGACTCCGGAGCTCTGCCTGCCTTTTGGGTCCTGCACGTGGAACGGGAAGCATTTCGGAGAACGCTACGCTTGAAGTTCTGGATTTCAACTTCCTACCTAAAAGCCTAAATTTAGCCTCCAGAACCTCCCTACCACATTTTCCTGTCATTGGTACTGACATGTACCAAGACAGCAGACTCCTCCCCAGCACTATCTAAGACCTTATCTAGGTGGCGTGTGAGGTCCGCTACCTTCGCACCAGGCAGGCATGTTACCAGGTGATCCTCACGTCCACCAGCCACCCAGCTATCTACATGCCTAATGATCGAATCACCAACTATAACGGCTGTCCTAACGCTTCCCTCATGGGCACATGGCCCTGGAGAAACTTCCTTGGTGCGAGAGGGGTTTACATCACCTGGAGGACAGGTCCTAGTTACAGGATCGCTTCCAGCCACACCAGGGTGATGCTCTCCTGTCACGTGACCTCTCTCCTCCATGGTAACAGGGATGCTGCCAGACTGGAGGTGGGACTTCAGGACTATATCCCTGTAGGTCTCATCTATGTACCTCTCTGTCTTTCTTATGTTTTCCAAGTCTGCTACTCTAGCCTCTAGAGAACGGACTCGTTCCAAATGTACTGCTAACGCTCTGTAGAATAAAGGTCACAGTACATTATCTCCTCTTTATCTGCAGAAGTCCCCTTAACTGGAGTTAATCCTCATAACCTTTTCATTAACATCCGTGGTTTATCTCCTGCCACAGCGAGTCCATGAACATGCTCACTGTGGCCTTTATCCATGGCAGGGATGTTACCCAGATCTGCAGTGTCTGCACTACCACCTCTGTTAGCCCTAGTGCGGAGGCTACGGGTGGGCACCTTTTTAACATAAGAACATAAGATATGCCATACCGGGTCAGACCAAGGTCCATCAAGCCCAGTATCCTGTTTCCAACAGTGGCCAATCTAGGTCATACGTACCTAGCAGTTTCCCTAAAAGACACAGGTTCCACAATGCTTGTACTGGCTCAAGCATTGATATCCTGAGTCCTTTCTTAATAATGGTTTATGGACCTTTCCTCCAGGAACTTCTCCAAACCTTTTTTAAACCCAGCTACACTAACAGCCTTTACAACATCCTCCGGTAACAAATTCCAGAGTTTGATTACACGTTGAGTGAAAAAATATTTTCTTTTATTAGTCTTAAATAGTTTACCCTGTAGCTTCATTGCATGTCCCCTACTCTTTCTATATTCTGATAATGTAAACAATCGATCTACGTTTACCCGTTCCACTCCGTTCATTAATTTATAGACTTCTATCATATCTCCCCTCAGCCATCTCTTTTCCAGGTTAAAGAGCCTTAACCTTTTTAGTCTTTCTTCATAGGAGTATCCTTCCATCCCCTTTACCATTTTGGTGTCTCTTCTCTGAACATTTTCTAATAATGCTATATCCTTTAAGATATGACAACCAGAATTGTACACAATATTCAAGGTGCAGTCTCACCATGGAACGATATAGAGGCATTATATCTTTTGTTTTATTTTCCATTCCATTTTATCCTGAGTGACGTGGCCAATATATATTTTTCTTTTTCTTTCCTACCATACTTGAATTGTAGTGTTACCTTGCTGAGATTTAGTACAGATTCTATACAGCAGGGTCACCACGTGAAGGTACTCAACGAGACTTGTAGAAGAAACTTTATTCTCTCTCCCTAAGAGATGCACAGCAATTCATCAACTGCTGCAAGTGAATTTTATGTTGCGCTCCCCTTTGACCCTGTGAAGCAGCTTTCTGGAACCAGACATGTCCTTTCAAATTATAAAATACAGCTGATCTCGGACTCTACACGGTGACCTCTTCTCTCCAAAAAAGCTATTGTCACTTGTTACTGGATGCTTCTTGTGTAGTCATCATGACTCACGGACCACTCACAGGCTACTAAGCCTTGCGCTGTTTATTCCATCTCGGCACTGGCTTCCCCCTGGATTAACAGTGTTCTTACTGTTGCTATTGCCCTCCCATCAAACTCAATCCTGTTTCTGCCTAGCCTCTGTCCGCCTGTGTGTCTTATCTAGCTGGATGGCCCAAGGGAATTGTCACAGTAAAACAAAGCTTTTCATATCAGAGCTCGCTGCTTCAAATTCAGCTCAGTTTGGTAGTGACTTAGAAAAGAGATCCACATTAGAAGAGCTGGTGATCTCAGTTCAGTGCCAGGGGCCATAAGAGAAGCATTGACATCATAACCCACGCAAGAGACTCGCAGGCATGTATTTGTTGATTGTTTGCCCTTTCAGAACCATGTAAAGAGACAGAACACTGGCTGCAGGGATTATGGAGGACAAACAACTCCTTGTTTTCTTATGATAAACATTTATATTCTTATAGAAACAGAGACAAATGAAGGCACATAAAGACGATGGGTCCAATATTTAAAGGATTTATGGTTCTAACTTCGACAATTATGCTCCTAAATTGGCCTCTTTGAATATTTCCTAGGGATGAGTGCCTAAATAGTTTCTTAAATTTCACTAAACTCCTAAATCAAGGGGAATAAAAACTGAGTGGCAACGGGGGCGGATTTAGGGCGGGGAAAAGAGGTTAGAAGTTTAGTACTGACTTTCACTACTAGGCACCTAAATTAGGCTCATAAATCTAGGCAAATGAATGACAGACCTTAAATTTTAAGCTCCTAAATTAGGATGAATTTTCAGCTGAAAATGTAGGGTTCTAAGGGTGGCTGAAAATAGGGTATAAATATAGGAGCTTAACTTGAGAGTGTAAATTTAGGAGCTCAGCTCGGGCCCTATACAGCCTATCCAATCTTCCCATCCATTCCAAATATTAAGCTCTACAAACCCCTCTCTCCCTTAGAGATCCTTTGTATTTGTGCCATGCTTTCTTGAATTCAGATACAGTCCTTGTCTTTACCATCTCAGCTGGGAGGCTGTTCCACACATTCACACTCTTTCTATAAAGAAATATTTCTTCAGATTACTCCTGAGTCTATCCTCTTTCACCCTCATCCCTCGTTCCAGAGCTTCCTTTCAACTAGAAGAGGGGCATCCTCTGTGTGTTAATGACAGAGATATTTAAATGTCTCTATCATATCTCCTTTCTGGCTTTCTTTAAGTTTGTCCCATATGCCTTATGACAAGGTCCACTGACCATTTTAGTAATCGCCTTCTGCATCGACTCCAGCCTGTTCATATCCTTTTGAAGGTGTGGTCTCCAGAATTGTACCCAATACTACAAATGAGGTCACACCAAAGACCTATATAGAGGCACTAACACCTCCTTTTTCCTCTCCCTATACACACTATGTAGTATCCCCTATTGGCTCTTCCTATAGCTTGCATGGAGGTGACAGTGTATTTACCAGACCTGTCTTACAAAGCACTTATGTAGCAATAACCTGGATGCTAGGTAGTTTTAGAAACCAACTGAGAGTAGAAAAACCTTTGTTACAATCACCTTCTGTAAGACACAAAATGTCCAGGAATAAACCCTTGATTGGGGGTGGGGGGATATTCAAAGTGGTTTAACTGGTTAGCAAACCTGCTAATTGGTTAAATCACGATCAGCAGGATATTCAGTGACAGTAAATTGTTTAGTGCTGCTGAATATTCCCTGACACCCCGATGCTAAGTTCTTAGCATCTGGCCAATCCGGGGCGGAACAGAGACAATATTCAGCTATTGGCCACTTACTTAAATTGACTAAAGGTAGGTGAAATAAAAAGAAGCTTAACTTTAGTTTAGCTATTGGGTAAAACGTTATTCGAGCACGCCAGATATTCCAGTGATATGATTCTGGCTTTGAACATCCAGGTGGCAGGATATGATTCTGGCTTTGAACATCCAGGTGTAGTTAAAGTGGCAACAGCCAGCCATGTTGTGTGCTGACTGAATACTGTCTCCTTGGTTTAATGGCTGGTTATCACAGCAACATGGACAACTATTTTTTTTTTATAAGACTTTATTTCATAATAATGAAACATCGTTACAGAAGCAACATTACACCAAAGCGTAATCACTAGTCCACATCAAGGAGCTACTTTATACAAACAGTAAATAACCGAGAACAAACAAAAAAACCCAATTTATACAAAGTCAAGAGAACAATTAAGATAAAGAAGAAAAAATTCTGAAATGTTCATATATGTTCCCTCTGATCCAGTAAATTTACCAATTGGTCTACTTCACAAAACAAATAACGTTTACCCTGATATGTAACCTGACATTTACAGGGAAATTTAAGATGAAATAAAGCACCAATGACTAGAACACGTGGACAAACCTCCAGGAAAGCTTTACAGCGTTCCTGTGTGACCTTTGCCACGTCCGGAAATATCTGGATACTCTGACCACAAAGTTTTTCAGACTTCTTTTTGAAAATAAGCCCGCAAAATCCTATCTTTATCCATCTCCCCAGGGCCGGATTTACCTTGAGTGAGGCCCTACGCCAACAAAAATTGTGGGCCCCCAGCAGGGGCGGCCCAAGGGGGGTGCGGGGCCTCATTTGCATAAGGGGCCTCATTTGCATAAATATTTGCATAATGTTACCATATACTAACTTTTAGTAAACGTGCCTCTTAATGAGTGTATGGATAAAGAAAGACTAAAAGATTTCTACATTACTATAATCCAGTGCCAACTGCCAGACACATTAGGAACTACTACAAACACTGCCCATTTAGAACCCATAGTAAACCCGCCGTATCCTAACAGCACTACCAGGACTCACAAAGCACCATACTCTACCAATCAAAAGGCAACACTGCAAATATTAAACCAATACATTTCAGAGAACAACAATACATGACCTACTGGGGAAAGAGAACAAGTGGCAATGTCAAATAGGAATTATATAAACAGAACACCTCAGCTCAGTTACACATGCAGAACATAGACCATCACCAAACAAGTAATCACAATTTAGAAACAGGAAGACAATAATTAAACTGGGAATCCCAAAAGCCAAACTTGGAATGTACAACATTGTAGAAATAAAACTATACATTAATTTGCTCTTGTACTAAACAAAGCGCAGACGTTAATGATGCACATTTACCAGAGCTGACATATTCCAATTAATAAATTCAAAATAAAGAGATATTTTTCTACCTTTTGTGCATTTTTTTCAGCTGCAATTGCTCCAGCCACTTTCTTCTGGTTTCTTCGTGTCTTCTGCTAACTCTCCATCGTCTGCTGTCCATTTGTCCTTTCTTCTCTCTTCTAGATTTTTTTCCATTCTCTCTCTACATCTGCTTTAACATACTAATCTTTCTCCTTTTGCTCTTTCCTCATTCCTATTTCATCCACTCAAATTTTACCCCTCCATCCTCAATCCCCACTTACTCTCCCAATACCCGGCCAATTGTAGAATTTTTATCCCTCCCACACAGAATATTTTTCCCTTCTCCATTTTACTCTTCCAGCCCCATCCCATTCTAATCCTCCCCCAACATCAGCTCCCTTCTAGTTCCAGCCTCACCCAGCATCCATTCCCTTCTAGTCCCTGCATCAGCCCATTTCCAGTCCTAGCCACCCATCAGCCCATTTCAAGTCCTAGCAACCCCCCAACCCAATACCAGTCCTAGCCCCCCATCAACCCACTTACAGTCCTTAACCACCCATCACCCCATTTTCAGTTTAAGCCCCCCCTATAACCCATTACCAGTCCTAACCCCCCATCAGCCCACTTCCAGTCCTAACTCCATCAACCCATTTCCAGTCAGCCCCCCATAGCCCATTGCCAGTCCTACCCCCCCCATCAGCCCACAGCCCATTACCAGTCCTAACCCCATCATCCCACCTCCAGTTTTAACCCCCCAGCCCATTTCCAGTCCTAGCCCCCCCATAGCCCATTACCAGACAACCCCATCAGCCCACAGCCCATTACCAGTCTTAACCCCCCAAAGCCCATTACCAGTTCTAACCCCCCCAACAGCCCATTACCAGTCCTAACCCCATCAGTCCACCTCCTTTCTTAACCCCCAGCCCATTTCCTGTCATAGCCCCCCATAGCCCATTACCAGACAGCCCCCATCAGCCCACAGCCCATTACCAGTCTTAACCCCCCCAAAGCCCATTGCCAGTTCTAAGCCCCCCCAACAGCCCACAGTCCATTACCCGTCCTAACCCCATCAGACCTCCTCTAGCTTTAACCCCCCCAGCCCATTTCCAGACCCAGCCCCCCCAATAGCCCATTACCAGTCCTACCCCCCCCAGCCCATTGACAGTCCTACCCCCCCAGAGCCCATTACCCGCCCTACCCCCCCAGCCCATTTCCAGCCCCAGCCCCCCCAATAGCCCATTACCAGTCCTACCCCCCCCCCATAGCCCATTACCAGTCCTACCCCCCCCCCCCCCGTCGGCCTAAAGTAAAATTTAATTTAAAAAAAAACCTGCTGGCTGCCGCCGCGGGGACCCCTCTGCTGCCGCGGCAGCACGGACTGACCCGCGGGGGCCCCCTCTGCAAGCTGACTCCGTCGGTCCGTCCCTCCCTCCGTGCACGCTGTGAGAGGCGCGAAGGGAGAGCGTCTCCTCGCGTCTCTCACAGCCTGCAGCCTGCACGGAGGGAGGAAGGGAGGGAGGGAGGAACGAACCGAACCGACGGCTTCAGCTTGTAAACGGGGCCCCCGCGGGTCAGTCGGTGCTGCCGCGGCAGCAGAGGGGGCCCCGCGGCGGCAGCCACCAGGTTTTTTTTAAAATTGTATTAAAAAAAATGAACTTGTTCTTTTTTTGTGGGCCCCTGCCGGCTGTGGGCCCTACGCCATGGCGTACATGGCGTATAGGTAAATCCGGCCCTGCATCTCCCGAACAAGGGAGACTAATAATGTATCTCTAGTGGCTATATCATCAGAAGAAGATTCAAGAAAACCAGATAGATCCAGCATGGAAGAAGCCAACTGATCATACTGACCTCCTACAGATGCAGAATCACCTTTAATCACCTTACCTTTAGGCAGATAATATAATCACGAAATTAAGACATCCGCCACATCCTTAAATAATAAAACTTCCTTAAAATATTTTTGTAACAACAGCAAAGGAGAAAGATAATGTGTCCTCGGAAAGTTTAAGAATCGCAAATTTTTAGATCGTGCAATATTTTCCCTAAACTCATCTTGACGATGTAAAAATCCTAAATCCTGCGTAAATTTAACAGAGAGAGGCTGCTGAGAAGAAATCAATTCCTCATTAGATGTATTGGCCCTCTCCAAAGCGGACACACGGGCTTCATGATCAGATAACTTCCCAACAGTCTCCTTGGAAAATACAGAGACCTTTTGCAATGAAGCTGTTAAAGCTGATTCCATTCGAAAAACAATAAGCCAGACATCTTTTAAAGAAACAGTCTCAGGAGGCAGCAGTCTATCACCAGAAGAAGGAAAGGAAATAACTGAGGGAAGAGAAGATGGTAAAGGCATAGAAATAGGATCTATCTTCAAAAATGAATCAGGAAGTAACGCCGCATCAGGGCAGTCCACATGTTCCAAATCTGAAGGAGAGGGTGCGGCAGAGCCGCCAGAAACAGTTAGCCCTTGACTGGGCTGAGTTAAACCCTTAGCGTCAACAGAGGTGGATGGGGAAACAATACTCACAGCTGACGTTTCCATTGAATCTGATAATAAAGATCCCGACAAGGCTATAGGGACCCCAACACGAACATGGGCGTCCATCGGGCCAGTCACTTTGGTTGCTTTCAACTGCGCAGAAGATGGATGGTGTTTCCGCCTCTTCCCCATAACAGGGACCCACCTAAGCACCTAGTGCACCAAAGGGGCACCAAAGGGGCGGTACCTGCCCCTTTGGACACGCCCCTTCGGACACACTACTGCGGACACGTGCCCGCTAAAACGCGTCCCGCGTAGGAGCCGGTCTTATATGGCCCTCCTCCAAACCAGCACCCCAATGAGAGCTAGGCAGGCAGGAACGGAGCAACTCGATGAGCAGAGGCAATGGCAAAATAAAGCAGCTCAACATGGACAACTATTGACATCTAAGTAAACTGAGTGGAGGAGTAGCCTAGTGGTTAGAGCAACTGCCTAGTACCCAGAAGATCAAGGGTTCAATTCCCACTGGCACTCCTTGTGACCTTGGACAAGTCACTTTACCCTCCATTGCCTCAGAAGAAAAGGCTGGCAATCTGCTTCCAGTGATACATTGCCAAGAAACCCCAGGGGCTGCTATGAGTCAACACTGACTTGATGGCACTATAAAAAAAAAAAAAAAGTAAACTGAAGGCAGGCTATTTCTTCTTACCATTTGGCTGTGGGAGCTATGACACAGTGACGAAATTCAAACTGGCAAATTGTAAACTTTTCTCCCAGAAACAAAATGCTAGTTATGACACGATGCTTATATCCATAGCAGTCAAAAGGCTGGGATGTTACACACAGTAGCACAGAGCCCGATATTCACACAGATTGCCTTGGCACTATCTGGATTGTGCCATCGCAGTCCGGGGCAGAACGGAAACTTACCTGGATAGCAGCAATTTCCAGTACCACACTGTGGCTAGATATCCACATAGCCTAAGACAGCAAAAAAGCCGCCCTAAGTGCTATGAGGATGGCCGTCCACATACTGCTATCCGGATAGTGCCGGGTGGCCAGAGCTGAATCCAGATATGCAGTGCTGGGCACTAGCTGGATCCTGGTACGGAATATCCAGTGGCTGGCATTTAAAGTGAAAGCTGACCCCATAGGCCAATAGTAAATGACAGCAGAAAAAGACAAAGGTGGTAACTGCTGCTCCACACAGGTTACCTTCATACCTCTGTCTAGGTTCTACCTGCTGCTCTGTGCAGGTTACGCTCTCTGTGTTCCTTTTATGAACAGTGAAAATCCTTTAAAGTTTGCTTTTAGTGCAAATACGCTATTCCTTGGATTCCATCCTTTGCCCTATAGAAATCTTTTGTGCTTATCCCTTGTCTTGTTGAATTCTGTCACTGTATTTGTCCCCACCACCTTCAATGGGAGGCGTTCCAAGCTTCCATCGCCCTTTCCATGAAAACATATTTCCTGATGTTGCTCTTTTACATCCTTGCAGCTTCATTTCATGATCTCTAGTTTATTGTTTTCCCATTTTTTGAATAGGTTTGTTTGTTCATTGTTACTGAAGGAGCTCAGAGAGGTTCTGGCAGGGCCTTTGAAAGATGTTTCTACTAGATCCTTGGAGACTGGAAAGGTTCCACAGGATTGGAGAAGGGCTGATGTGGTACCTCTCCACAAAAGTGGTAATAGAGAAGAAGTGACAAACTACAGGCCAGTAAATTACCTCTGTGGCGGGAAAAGTAATGGTGCTCTTCGAACGAATGCAGGATCCAATTTATTTATTTATTTTCTTTATTTAGTGTCTCTTCTATACCGCGCTCTTTAAAATCAGTGCAGTTTACATACAACATTAACTTATACAGTGTGGTTGAGGCTGCACTGTAATTACAATGAAACAGGTGCCGTAACTTGGACATAACTAGGGTAACTATATACAAGTTGGTAAACCACGTCACAGGTCCAAAGTGAGGACTGTATTTGGTTAGAGGCTATTTACAATGATAAGGATACTGTACATACTAATATTTTCATGGTGTGCGGTGGCACTAGTGGGTGTGACTACATCATTGCGTGTTGAGTGTTCTTGTGAGGCATTCCTGGTGGGGGGTGGCTGTTTGGGAGCTTTCATCAGAGTAGTGCATGAGGAAAAGGTGATGCTTCAGTGCCTTCCTGAACTGGGCGAGGTCGGGATTGTCCGGATGGTGGTAGGAAGGGCATTCCAACATCTGGGTGCGTAGAACGTAAATGCCCTGTTTATCGTTGCTTGAGTGCATTTTGTTTCCCAAGTGCATTTCGTTTTCCAAGGCAACATGGGAAGATCATGTCAAACAAATTTGATTGAGTTCTTTGACTCTGTGACCAGAGAACTAGATCAAGAGCATGCGATGGATGTGATCTACCTAGATTTCAGCAAAGCCTCTATACTGTTCCTCATAGGAGACTTATCAATTAACTGAGCAGCATGGGGATAAGTCCCAAGGTGCTGAACTGGATCAAAAATTGGTCGACTGACAGACGACAGAAGGTGGTGGTAAACAGAATTCACTCAGAAGAAAGGAAAGTGCATAGTGGCGTGTTTCAGGGATCAGTCCTGGGACCAGTACTGTTTAACGTATATATGAATGATATTACTGAAGGAGTGAATGGAAACATTAGCCTTTTTGCAGATGACACAAAAATTTGCAACACAGTGGACACTTCTGAGGGAGTGGACAACATGAGGAAAGATCTAAAAACACTACAAGAATGGTCTAATGCTTGGCAGTTAAGATTTAGTGCAAAGAAATACAGAGTCATGCACTTGGGATGCAGAAATCCAAAAGAATCATATGTGATAGGAGGAGAGAGATTGGTGTGCATGGACCAGGAGAGGGACCTCAGAGTGCTAGTGTGTGAGCATCTCAAGGTGGCAAAACAATGCGATAAGAGGTAGCCAAAGCCAGAAGGATGCTGGGCTGTATACAGAGAATAACAACCAGCAGAAAGGAGGAGATATTAATGCCCCTGTACAAGTCGTTTGTGAGACCTCACTTGGAGTATCGTGCTCAGTTTTGGAGACCGTATCTCACAAAGGATATAAAAAGACTTGAAACAGTTCAGAAGAAGGTGACCAAAATGATTTTGAGCCTGCGCCAGAAGACGTCTAAGAAGAAACTTGAAGATCTAAATATGTATACCCTAGAGGAGAGGAGGGACAGGGGGTAAATGATACAGACCTTTAAATACTTAGAGGCCAATTCCAATACATGCACGTTTTGGCTGAGGTACGTCCAAATTGTACACATGCCCAGTCTAAAAGGCATTCCATTTAGACACACATGCGGTTTCGGGATAGGGACATACACGCTCTCAGTGCTGCACGAACAAAAGCACTACAAAGTACAGGACACAGTTATACACAGCAAATGGCTTTGTGCATCCTCACACTCACGGTATTCTGGAAGGGGAGATGTTTGCAAACCCGTCCGTCTCCACAATAGACCCCCTGTGTAAAACCTGCATCTCCTAAGCTGCTCCACGCACAGACAGTGCTGATGCAAACCACACATGAATACTGAGGACACAGAAATGGTGATGCAAGCTAGATTGTTGCATGCACAGAACACTGCAAAGATAGCTCAACGCATTCTACGATAGTTTAAAAGCAGGTAGACAGTGATTTGTTTGACATGACATACCTCGCGTCACAACATACATGGCAGTGGAAGACAACTTTAGTTATGCTTGCATTGGTCAGCTCTGAAAACACATGTGCAATGCTCAGTATGGTCCAGAAGAAATCGGAAGAGGGTCTCTATAGCGAAACGTCACAACATATCCCTGTCACTGATAAGGGACCCACAGAATGGGACTATTCAACAGGGCAAACAGCACTAATAGATGACCCCAAGCACCATCATCACACTCTACAATTGTGCACATTTCTACAGACCCATGATGGTGCCCCTGGGCATGTCTTAGTGCTGTTTGCACTACTGACTGCTGTCATTCTGAGGGGCCCTCATTACTGACAGGGATATATTGTGACATTTTGTCATAGAGAACCTCTTCTGACATAACCTCCCTAATCACACTGATGCTGCGGTCATCCCTACGGTACAGGTACCAGCCAGGCATTCGTGTCCCCCCAGATTAGCGGATGAGCACAACTGGTCCTTCTGTGCAACACTGAGACCGCACAAACCAGACACACACATGCTCTCACTACCAGTCATAACTACCATCCTCTGCCAAAACCATGCCCTGCATCCATACACAAATGCTGTGAAGCCATGACGACGTGGCATCTCAAGACACCACAGCTGATCTGCATTTCTCAAGCAAACACGATTCTGCCCCCTACTACATCACATACTATCCCTAAATCTACATTCACATTGTTCCAGACACTGGAATTGTTAGGGAAGCCGGGAATAGACCCATTGACACATGCACCACATGTCAGCATAGCCAGAATAAAGTCTATTGCATTGCTTTATGTTTCGGTAGGGGTGTTTGTTATCATTCCTTAACCTTTCAAACATCCCTCACCTGTGCATTCCATTCTGTACAGCTGCATCTTGTGCACTTCCAGGAGCAGACACACCAGTTCAGTACAGACGTGTCACAGCCATTCATCTCTATGGGATGCGTTGGGGATCAGAGCAGAATATTTGTAAGTCCTGGCTGTATTCCACGTTTCCGCGCGTATAACTTGGATGTCTGCAGGGACTGCTGAAGATGTACATGGGCCTCTATGGAATATGCTTTCTACGTCTCCGTGGCTGGCCACACACTGTTTCACCCCCCTCCCGCCCACGTTCAGAGATCCCCGTGCTAGTGCTGTATAGATGCAGATACATGTGCTCTCTCGGAATATGGTTCTAGATGTATTCATGAGAAAGCTGTCCATCCCACACATCTAACTGGCTTATTCGTGGTTCAGAATGACCCCGTTGAAGGGTATCAATGAACAAGCAAACCTTTTTCAAAGAAGGGAAAGCTGTAAAACTAGAGGACATACGATGAAGCTGCAAAGCGATAAAGTTAAAAGCAACGCCAGGAAATACTTTTTCACTGAAAGGGTGATAGATGCTTGGAATGCCCTCCCAATGGAAGTGGTGGGGACAAATACAGTGATGGAATACAAAATGGCATGGGACAGATACAGTGGATCCTTTTATAGCAAGAAGATAAAATCAAAGCAAACTTAAATATCTTTTAATAGAGGGAGTGATCTGCACGGAGCTGCAGTTACAATCACTCCAGACACCTTACTGGGCAGACTAGATGGACCATACTGGTCTTTATCTGCCGCCATATACTATGTTACTATGCTAATGAGAAGTAATTTCCCCTGTCCCTCCTCTAAGGTCTTCAAGTCTTTTCTTGTACGGCTTCTGACTCAAACCCCGTATCATTCTGATCACTCTCCTCTAAACTCTTCATGTCTTCTTATATGCTCAGCAAGATAAGTGGCCTCTAGAACGCCAAATGGGACCCCACCAATGACCTGTACAGGGGCATCATCACATCCTCCCTTCAGCTGCCGATACCTCTCTCTATGCAGGCTAGCATCTTTCTGGCACTGTCCATCACCTTGTCACATTGTAAACCAAATTACTCCTCCCTGGACATAAGAAAGTAGTATGTTCAGTACTGAGGGTGCTCAAATCCACAGAGCTGGCTCCTGTGCTTACATCACTTAATTAACACACGGCCTTTCACTGTCTGTTAGGCAATGGCAGATTGAGTACTAATTAGGATCACTAACTAATCAGAGTTGTGTCTTTGAAGCCTTTGGAAAACAGAGACAGGCAGGGAAATTCAGAAGTGAGATGAGATTTAAGGAATGCAGCCTGAATTTGGGCTGTAAAAGCAGGCAAAAGATAAATTGCAGAGAGCAAGGGAGGGTCTTCTAAGCTGAAGAAAGTGCCATAGTGAAGAAAGAAGCCTGAATATAGCGAGTTTTGGTTTTGTGGGTGAGTACTGTAACCTACAGATCAGAATGGGATCATTTTGGGTCCTTTGTACCAATGTGTGAAATGATTTTACTAAAGGGCGCGTTCCATGAAAAATAGCACAAAATGCCTGGAAATGTGTCCAAAACCTATAGTTCATTTTTGTGCTATTTTTCACACAATGTATACTTTTGTGACATCACTTTGCATAACAATGGCTTGTAAAAGGCTTCATGGGCCTGTTTTTGCTGAGAAAATAACTGCATCTCAAAAGCTGTAAGTTTTTCTAAGAGCTGAAAAATAAAATAGTGGCCTTCATGTGATCCAACAGCCCACATTGTGGATCCTCTGGACTCCCCTCTCCTGGAGGGATCTGGTGACCCAATAAGCTTGATGCCTTCTTCCTCAACCCTGACGTCAGGCTAAAAGCTTTAAATCTTCCCACCTTAAAGCCATGCCCCTTGACAGTGTAATATTGAGAGCTGGTATGCTCAGACACCCGGTACCTCCCCATCCTCTTATCTCCCCAAGGGGCCTGGGAGGCGATGAGAACAAAAGCAATCCCCACTTATTCCAGCGCTATAGGTTGTCATTCAAAATGGTGGCAGCTGCCCACTAGGCGTAGTCACACCAATAAGGATCAGATTGCAAAATAAGGGTGCGTACCCTTATATGGCATTTGATTCCTAGTGGTAGTACCAGGAGGGCACAGGACACCTCTGGGGTAGAATTCAAGTCGATTCCCTTGGAGTACATCTGCAGGGCTGCTATTTTACTGCCATTATAGCTTGCATCTATGGGTTAAGCAATAGATAAATCTTGGGACAGCAGTTCTGGGAAACATAGGAAACGTGCCTCATACTACATAGAAATCACTTTAGTATATTCCACTAATATGGACTGTTATGGCACAGATGAAAAGGAAGTACAATTAAGTCTTACTTGATAATTGTTGATAATTGTTGTACTTGAGTCCTACTAGACCACTCCAAGATCCCACCCAGGCATGTTATTCTTAACTGTCTATACAAAAATATGAGATAATTCAGGCATATCCAAAAGAGATATAATGATATGCTCTGTCTCCATCTGCTGGAAGGACAAATCCCACCTGTCTGGATTGGTTTGTCAGGATTCAGGCAACAAAATAAAATCCAGACTTTGCTGAACAAACTAAAAGCACACTATGGCTTGAGAAGTTCTGAGGTCTTTTTCCTTCTTATTTATTTATTTATTTACAATTTCTTCTATACTGCACTATTCAGCATCAGCGCGGTTTACATGGAACAGAACAATCAGACAGGGTACATAGGTCTGAGTTTACAATTAACAGGAGAACCAAACTTGGATAACATGTAACTATTTACACCACAGTGTCATAGAAAAAAAAACCAAAAACATAGCATGAGATTCAATGGTCAAAGGACCCCTTGCTCAGTGTGGTCGCCTGGCTGACAGGGTGTGTTGGTACCGTTGTAAGTAGTTGAGTGGGGATGTGATTCATTGTTCTCCGGGAAGTATTTGAGGAAAAGGAAGTGTTTAAGGGCCTTCCTAAACTGGATTAGGTTAGTGATTGCCCTGATGTTTGTTGGTAAGGAGTTCTAGAATCTTGGGACGCAGAGTCTGAAGGCCCTGTTTGCGGTTGCCGAGGTGCATCTTGTTAATTCTCTCGGCATCGTTAGCATATTTATCGCTGTGGATCTTCTTGGTCTATTAGGGACTGTTGTTTGGATAAGGACAGTTAGTGAAGAGGAGGAGAGATTATTGACCGCTTTGAATGTCAGCAGCACTGTCTTGAAGAAGATCCTGGCTTGTATAGGAAGCCAGTGTAACTGCTTTAGAAGGGGCGTCACATGGTCTCTCTTAGATGAACCATGGAGAACCCTCGCTGCACTATTCATAGCGAGCTGTAAGGGGTTCAAGGTGGATTGGGGGAGACCTTGTAATATGGCGTTGGTGTAATCAAAATGTGGTATGATCAGAGCCTGGTAAATTGTCCAGAAATCTTCTGGTTCAAGCAAGTGTCGCAGATGTCTGAGTGAACGGATCTTGTAATAGATTGCTCTTAAAGTGTTAGCTATGTGTGCCTTCATGTCAAGGTTTTGATCTAGTGTAACACCAAGGTACCGAATTGTGGGTTTTGCTTGTAGATCGGCTTCTTTCACCTTCAAGTATTGGGGAGGGCTGAAGTTTGAATTCCTCATAATGAAGAGCACCTCCGTTTTCTTATGCTGAATTCGAAGGTTTTGTGACAGGAGCCATTCAGATATGGCATTGAAGCAGTTGGTCAAAGGGGAGAGGTCCACTTGATCTATGGAGAACGGCATATAGAGCAGGATATCATCAGCATATATCATACAACTGACATTGAAAGACCGGATGATATTGCAAATGGGTTGCATGTATATGTTGAACATCAAGGCCGATAGGGAGGATCCTTGTGGAACTCCGTGACCTTGATGAAATGGTTCTGATGTTGCTTCACCTGATCGAACGTGCTGCCATCTACCGGACAAGTATGATCTGCACCATTCAAGTGCTGTGCCCTTCTCTTTTAGCCGCCCTAGGAGAAGCTCATGGTTTACTGAGTCGAATGCTGCAGCAATGTCTAGGAAAATGAGTGCGAACCCCTGACGTATGCTGTCAATGCCAGTAATTACATTATTGAAGAGGGTGGTAAGGAGTGTTTCCACTCCATGTGACTACCTGAATCCATGTTGGCATGGGTCTAGTGGAGCAGCAGAGTCATGTGGTCTTGTAACTGTCTTTGCACCTCTTTTTCGATTAACTTTGTGAGAAAAGGTATACTTGAAATGGGTCTGTAAGAGTTTACCTTTTGGGGGTCTAGCTTACTATTTTTTAGCAGTGGTCTGATTGATGTGTGCTTGAGGGCAGATGGGAAGTAACTGCCTGTGAAGGATAGGTTCATTATCTTGGTTATTATCGAACTGAGATCACTGTGCAGTTCCTTTATCCAGAAAGCCGGACAAGGGTCTGTTTACGCAGTAGTGGTATTGAGGGTCATGATAGTGTCTTCGACGCACTTCTTGGAAGGGGTAGAGAAAGACGTTAGAGATGTTGTACACACCTGGCCTGTGGAGGAGAGAACAATTGAAGGTTTATTTGTCTGACATAACTTGGATTGTAGATAAGCAGCAAACTCCTGTGGATGGATTTCGCATTGGTGCTCAGATGTTGGCTCCTTGGATAGAGACTTGACAAGGTTAAACAGATCGTGAGGTTTATTTAGCGAGTGTTTCAGGGTGTCTGTGTGGTACTGTTTCATCTTCTCTGTGATGGCTTTGCAGTGAACGGCTAGCTGATGGATGTATGCCGTCTGGTCTCGAATGGAGTGTGACCTTCGCAAACGTTTCTCAAGCTTCCGTAGTAAGCTGAGTGATGCTCGCAGCTCAGCTGTGTACCATGGTGCTGTAGCTCTTTTCCTTGATGACCTTTTAGGTGGCGGACGCAGGGTGATCACACTGAGGTTACTGTTCCAGGAAGTGATCAGTTCATCGAGGTTTAGGGTGGTCTCATTAAGGAGTGAGCCCATTTCTGCCAGGATAAGATCTCTATTGAATGGGTGGAAACTTCTAGCAAGTGGTTTAGAGGGCTTACTCGGAACTCTGTTGATCTTCGATTGACTGTCATGAGTGGGAATCTGGAAAATGATGAGTTTGTGATCTGACCATGGTACAGTAGTAATGGACATCACGGTGTCATGGGATTGGTCAGAGACTGTCTGCGGAGCAAATACAAGATCTAGTGTATTTCCCTTCACATGAGTGGGTTCATTTACTAATTGCTTGTATCCTAGGATCTCGAGGGCTTCAAGAAAGGCCAAAGATTGGTTATCCTGAAGCGCTGGCAGGTTGAAGTCACCTAGAATCCAATTTGGTGTATTTGGATTCTGGATATTGGATGTGCGGTTTATAATAGTTGGGAGGTCCTCTGGGGAGGCTGAAGGAGCTCTATAAAGCAGATTTATAGAGCAGAGCTTGTTGGAAATGGAGACTGTCTCCAAGTGGTTTGTACTAGTGGAGTCGTCCAGCTGGAAATGGAGTTCTGTCCTGGTGAGGATGAGAACTCCATCTCCTCTTTTGTTTTGCCTATGGCTTGTATACGCTGAGAAATTAAAGGGGAGGAGCTGGTTGAGTATGACTTTGTCTTCCGGGGATAGCCATGTTTCGGTGACCATTAGGATGTTGAGATTATGGAGGGATATTATGTCTGCAATCACTGGCCACTTCTTACGGATTGAACGGGCATTGATGAGGGCACATTTTAGTCTTCGTGGGTAGGGGCTTTTGTCCTGTTTAGCTTTCATAGAGTGTTGGAGTGCAATGTGTAGAAGATGGGGGTGATGCAATCGTGTGTCCCAATTTACGTTATGATGGGATGTACCTGCCCCTCTTCTCCCATGGCTCTGTAGGATCGGGATCTGATTGTATGAATGAGTTAGGGCTAGAGAGCTTGGGAGCCAACTAGTGAATAGGAAAAAAGGCCAACTATGGCAGAGATAGGGTGCTCCATCTTGATAACGCTAGGCATTGTAAACAACTTACTAGTGGATTGTTTTCTAGGACTAAATAGGTTATGTATCCTGGCACAGATAGCGTACAACCATGTACAAAGTGTAAGAGTGAAATGGTGTCAAACAGAATCTATTTGCAATGAGTACAGATCAGTCAGACAGCCTGGTAACAGTGTAGCTATCTGCTCAAGGAGCAGGGAGTCTGAGCGAGGAATAGTATATTCATAAGGAGGATATAAGCAGGATGCTAATGACCTGCTTATATTATATAAGCAGGTCATTAGCATCCATTTAGTTTTGCATACATCAGTTTGCCCAGCAGAGGACTCAATAAATAGCAATTATCAAGCAAGGCACAGTTATACTTTATAAGTCCTCTTTCCGGTATGCTGAAGGTAGAGAACAACGGAATAACAATAAAAACAGCAATAATCATAAACATAAGAAGTGCTGAGTGCGGCCAGAACAATGGTCTCTTGAGCCCCGCGGCCTTTCTGAGTCAGCAGCTAATGGTGAAGTCCATTTTTGTTCATTCCCAGAAGAAAGGAATGGCAAGTCCCGGCCGTACAGTGCCCGTGAAGCTCTGGGGCAAAGAACTGGCAGGTTGGGCTCACTGCCGTCCTGCTCATTGCCAGTGTAACTCATAGTAACCATCAGAGTAGTTTGCTTTCTTACTTTGGGGAGGGGGGCAAAGGGTAAGGATGTCATACTGACAGTGGGGGCAGGGGGACCAGTTTACCATCAGTGCCTGCAACATTTGGGGGGCACTGCCCCACCATGCCTCCCTCAAACTACGCCTATGATAGCAGCTGCAGGTGGTTTATTTGTCAGCAACTTTAACACATGCAGGGAGAGATCTAAAAGTATGAGTCCAGCTTTCTCTCTAGATGCTGGACTTATATTTAGGGAGACTCTGTCTGTTTCTCCTGCACATGCTGAGTATTACCATCCACCAACAGCCCTAATTCCCAGGACTCCAAAAGGCAGGCACTGCATCTATTACACCATGCTCAAGAACCCCAGTCCACCCCCTATTGAATAAGAAGGAGTTGGCTGTTATAGACCCTACACAGAAACTACATGCTAGCAGAAATACTGCACCTCAGTCACACCCACAGAGCACAGACTGACCCTCACCTGATACAGAATATTAGTAAGAGAAACCCGCAGACAAAACCTTTAATAGAAAACCCAAGAAAGCAGACTGTAAAGCAGGGGAGCACTGAACAAAGAAGCAGAAATCAGGGCCGGATTTAATATCCTGGCACCCAAAGGCAGGAGCAGGTTAGGATGTTACAGCAGCACCCCTTGGAAACAATATAGTCCGTAATGCAAAGGGGGCAGCGATACAAGGCTCTAGGACAGGGGTCTCAAACACGCGGCCCGCGAGAGAAGGTTGTGCGGCCCGCGACGGAGGGAAATAAAAAAAGCCTTGCTTCTGCCGTTGCCGCCGTGGCAGCGGCAGAATCGACTGTCAATTTTTTTTTTAAAACGGGCTTCTGCTGCTCAAGCAGCAAAATCAGCTGTGCTGCGGTACCTTCCTCTCTGCCCGGAGATCCTTCATTGTGCTCCATCAGCGTGTGCTTTTCAAGCCGCGAAGAGAGTATTCCCCTCTCGCGAGGCTTGACAAGTGAATAGGCTTAAGCCGCGCGAGAGGGAAATACTCTCTTCGCGGCTTAAGAAGCACACGCTGATGAAGCACAATGAGGGATCTCCGGGCAGAGAGGAAGGGGCCGCGGGACAGCTGATTTTCTGCTGCAGCAGCAGCAGCAGCAGCAGAAGAAGCCAGGTGTTTTTTTTATTTACCCGGGGGGGGGGGGTAGGACGGGAAATGGGCGATTGGCAGGGGGGGGGGGGGTGGGGGAGGGGAAATGGGCAATTGGCAGGGGGGGGGGTGTAGGACTGGAAATGGGCTATTGGCAGGGGGGGGTAGGACTGGAAATGGGCTATTGGCAGGGGGGGTGTAGGACTGGAAATGGGCTATTGGCAGGGGGGGTGTAGGACTGGAAATGGGCTATTGGCAGGGGGGGGTAGGACTGGAAATGGGCTATTGGCAGGGGGGGTGTAGGACTGGAAATGGGCTATTGGCAAGGGGGGGTTATGACTGGAAATGGGCTATTGGCAGGGGGGGTTATGACTGGAAATGGGCTATTGGCTGGGGGGGGGTAGGACTGGAAATGGGGTATTGGCGAGGGGGGTTATGACTGGAAATGGGCTATTGGCAGGGGGGGTTTTGACTGGAAATGGGCTATTGGCAGGGGCGGGGGTTATGACTGGAAATGGGCTATTGGCAGGGGGGGTTATGACTGGAAATGGGCTATTGGCGGGGGGGGGGTTATGACTGGAAATGGGCTATTGGCAGGGGGGGGTATGACTGGTAATGGGCTATGGTGGGGGCTAGGACTGGAAATGGGCAGGTGGGGGTTAGGAAGGACTGGAAGTGGGCTGATGGGGGGAGTTAGGACTGGTAATGAGCTATGGAGGGGCTGACTGAAATGGGGTAATGGGGGTTAGGGCTGGAAGTGGGCTATTGGCAGGGGGGGGTTATGACTGGTAATGGGCTATGGTGGGGGCTAGGACTGGAAATGGGCAGATGGGGGTTAGGACTGGAGGTGGGCTGATTGGAAGGGGGGCTTGAACTGCAAATGGCTGATGGGGAGGGGGCTTTGAATGGAAATGGGCTGTGAGGGGAGGGAGCTAGGATTGGAAATGGGCTGATGGGGGGCTAGGATTGGAAATGGGCTGATGGGGGGCTAGGATTGGAAATGGGCTGATGCAGGGACTAGAAGGGAGCGTATGCTGGGTGGGGCTGGAACTAGAAGGGAGCTGATGTTGGGGGAGGATTAGAATGGGATGGAGCTGGGAAAGTGAAATGGAGAGGGGAAAAATATTTTGTCTGGGAGAGAAGACAAATCTACAATTGGCCAGGTATTGGGAGAGTAAGTGGGGATTGAGGATGGAGGGGTAAAATTTGAGTGGATGAAATAGGAATGAGGAAAGAGAAAAAGGAGAAAGATTAGTATGTTAAAGCAGATGTAGAGAGAGAATGGAAAAAAAACTAGGAGAGAAGAAAGGGCAAATGGACAGCAGACGATGGAGAGTTAGCAGAAGACATGAAGAAACCAGAAGAAAGTGGCTGGAACAATTGCAACTGAAAAAAAATGCACAAAAGGTAGAAAAATATCTCTTTATTTTGAATTTATTAACTGGAATATGTCAGCTCTGGGAAATGTGCATCATTAATGTTTGCGCTTTGTTTAGTACAAGAGGAAATTAATTTATAGTTTTATTTCTACAGTGTTGTTGTACATTCCAAGTTTGGCTTTTGGGGTTCCCAGTTTAATTATTGTCTTCCTGTTTCTAAATCTTTTAGTCTTTCTTTATCCATGCACTCATTAAAGAGGCATGTTTACTAAAAGTTAGTGCATGGTAACATTATGCAAATATTTATGCAAATGAGGCCCCTTATGCAAATGAGGCCCCGCATCTTATGCGGCCCCCGGGTTACTTTACAAGTCCTCATTCGGCCCTCAAAGCAATTTGAGTTTGAGACCCCTGCTCTAGGACATGCACGCTGCTGTGGCTGACATATTGCAAGCACTAAAACCTCAAAATGCATTTCTTTTGTATTTTTATTGTGCTAATCAGTTTGATTTTTGTAATCAGGTTGTTCTTGGTTTCTTATTTCCATTTGTTGGTCTTCTAAATCCTTTCCTGGGGTTTATTTTCCTTTGTCTGTTTCTTCTCCCTTTTCTCTCTACATCTCTCTCTCTGATGATTTTTCCCTTTTATTTTTTCTGTGTCTCTATACAGCCATAGCTAGATTTTACTCCTTGACCCCTTCTCTTACCCTCTAGTCATTAATATCCCTCTTGTCATTTCTCACCTACTTACCTGCTTTCTTTCTCCCATTCTCACCTCCCCAGTCCTTCCATTGCCGTATCCTTCACTCCTTTCCCAGCCTCCTGTACCCCCTTTCAGAAACCTTATACAATCCTTGGGCCCAATATTCAGCCGCAGTGGCCATCTGAAGCGGCTAGCCATCACTGCTGAACTCTAGACCCAAATATTCAATGCTGTGACCATATATTGCGGAAGCTAACTGGGCAATGGCGATATTCAGTGCTACCCAGGTAACTTCACAACAAAAGTTAGGACAGCCTTTAATGTGTCAAACCTTTGCCACTGAGGGATAACCAGGCTGTAGCTGACCTGCCACTGCCTGGTGTCACCCACCTACATACCCCCCAAAGGCAAAGGACCTGGGGGTTTCAGTGAGGCCTCTTCTTAGGTAGCAGGGACAAGTAGTGCCCCCTGGGAGTTGAAGTCCCACTAGCTATTCAATAAAAAGAGTGTAGTCGTGGACGAGTAGCTAGGCTGATAAAGAGGTATTTTATTTCCCTTCCCGGGAGAACTTCTGCAGTCAGGAATCACAAAGGAAAATAAACTATGCTTCTGGCATAACACAAAATGGAACTACAAAAATTACACAGGAATGCTTCTTTTCAGCTTAAGGCAAAACAAAAAGTGCAAAACAAGCCTTGTACCTTATAACAACTGTGGATTGAAATCTGTTCCTTTAAACAGATTTCCCTTCTGCATGCTTCAGCAGAAAGAGGTCACATTATCCGCAAATACAAGTGTACAATCCATCTGGAAATCCTCTGAGTTTTCCACACAGTAATCACAGTCCATGGCCTCATGAGCTTCCCTGCAATTCTCTTCTGTGGTATTGGAACTTACACCAGTATTAAAGAATCCCTCCTCTCTCTGGCAAGGGCTTCTCTCTTCCTCACTAGTAAAGTGGAATGGAAAGTTACCATGCAGTGTAGACTTTCCCTCTAGAGGGCCATACACTTCAGGACAAGCGTATGTAAAATCCTGCTTTTCCAGTGCCCCTCTACTCCAGGGAATTGGCCTTTCTTCAGGCTGGCCTCTGCCGGAACCTTTGTAGCTGGGAAGCTGAAAATAGCCTTTCTCCCTTGAAAGCTTTTCACTTCCCCTTACAGGACGTGTTTTTGAGCCTGAAAATCTCCTTTGGACCAGAGCTTCTATTCCCCAGGAACCTGCTCTCATGGAAATTCCCTCTCACAGCTTCTCTCCGTTTGCTGGTAGGAATCCCTCTGTGTCCCAAACGACCAGACTCTGGTTCAGTGCAGCCCAACTCTCTGGCACTAACCTCAGGTATTCCCTCTTGGGCAAACTCCTCTGAGACGCTGCTGGACTCCCCGTCTGAAGTTCTCAGGTATGTGTCCTGGTTAGCGTTCCTGTTAGCTCTCCCGTGTGTTCTCCTCTTTCTCAAGACTGACTCATTTTTAAGTGCGTCACTCTTTGAGTTTCTCATAAGCTCAAGTCTCTGCAGCTGTTCCTGATCCTCTAATGAGCTATGAGGTAATGCTTTGCTGGGGCGTTTACCTACACCCGGTGCTAATGTTTTTGTTGGTTGCCTATAGCAACCCCTAGCCATATGCTTTGAGCTGCCCATTTTAAAACTGCTCTGCACATTTTCTTCTGTTTCCATAGGCACTATTTGCCTTACGCCATGACACTGGTTATTCCTGGATGCTGCCCCCATTCTGCCCCCAGAATACCACAATCCTATCCAGCTTGCACTGGGCACCTAGAGCCAGCACCCACAGATATTCAGTGGCACTAACTGTGTTAGTATCACTGAATATCCTGCTACCCACATTGTTGCGTTGAATATCAGGCCCTGTATTTCCATCTATACTCACCACTCTCTCCATCCTACCTTGTTTCTCTCTCCAGCCTTGGCTCCTTCTTTGTCTCTCCTCCTCCCCTACCTCTAAGCCCCCCAACCCAATCTCCTCTGCCCCCTTCCACCTCCTCCCTTTCGTCTTGAAAGACTTGTCCCTTTCCTCTGTCTCACCCTCTCTACTGCCTCCTCTTGACTATTTATTTACATGTTTGTTTTACCACCATTCGAACAGACAACCAACAATATGGCACTTTACAACTACCAAAAAGCAACTGGATACGAATACAGTAATTAAAAATGAAGTCATGGACAATAAGGGGCCGACTTTTAAAGGGATCAATATTCAAACACCATGGTGGTGAGCTGTGGCGCTTAAATATTGGCAAGATATTCAGTGTCAGTCTGCGGATAGGAGCTGCTACTGAATATCCGGGGTGACCTTATCCGGTTAGTGGCAATTTTCAGCTGTCATTTATGCGGCTTCTTTTCAAGCTGCCCAAATTGGCCGGGTAGGTGGCAACTGAAACACCTGCTACCTGGATAAAGTCACCATTTATCGGGTTAGCATTGACACTGCCTCATTCTACCATAGACCAGCCCTGCACGCACCAAAGAGCACTAGGGCATCCTTAACTTGCTGACCTCCTTTGAATATCGGCCCCTAAAACGAATAAAACTCAACTGAAAACAATGACCTACTAATAAAGGATACACAAATGAAAGGGCAGAATAAGACAAAAGTATAAACCTTTGACAAAAAGCATATAGGGCCCGATAAGGATATGCACCTCTAAAACGTATACCCGTCGCCGCCAAAATGTAACCCTGGATATTCAATCTGGGGCCATATCCGGGCCTGCTGCATGGTGCAGCAGTTAACTGGGCAGCGGCTCAATATCGTCGCTGCCTGGTTAGCTCCCACGGGTAAAGACAGTCAAGGCTTCCCCATGCTTATCTTTACTCGCGAGTCGCTAACCAGCAGCGGTTCAGTATTGCCGCTGCCCGGTCAGCAAAGCGTGCCACCTCCGCTCTGCCTCAGCATGCCTGCAACATGCCCCGATTCTACACAGATAGCAACAGGCGTGTGGTGGTGGAACCAGGGGATATTCAGCCCCACTTACCGGGTTAGTGCTGCTGAATATTGCACTATAGCGGCATTTACACAGTTTACATGCAGTTCAATATCGGTCCTTTTATTTCAGATACATATAAGGGACCAAAGGAAGGTGTGCCGAATCTAATCATTATGTGCATCCAAAAATTCACTACAGGAGCTGTGAAATAACCATGTTTGCAACTGCTTTTTAAACTTAAGATGTTTGTTGTTCCGTAATCATTAAAGAAGGGACTGTTGAAGGACCATTGACAGAGGCATTACGTAGTAAGGGACTAGGAAAACTGAAAGTGGGTAGAAGGTACGTGGAAGGATTGAAGGATTTAAATATTTAGCTCACACTTTTCTAGGAGAAGATCAAGGCAAGTTACATTCAGGTGATACATCTGAGGATATGCAGGCAGCTCAGAGTAGTTCAGCAGTTTTGGCAGATATGTTCAATTGATCTTTGGGGACAGGCATAGTTACACAGTACTGAAGGAGGATAGATGTTGTCCCGCTTCGTAAGAGAGAAGATTCTGGGAATTACAGGCCTAGTATTCCCATCACTGAGGTCAGACTAATAACATTTATTATACTGAGGAAAAGATAGTGAAGTATGTACTATGTAGGTGGCAGGATCCGAGGAAGCATGGTTTTACAAGGAGGAGGACATGTCAGATAATCTGATCATTTTCCTTGATCGAGTGACTATGAATTAAACTGGGAAAATGTGATGGCTATAGTATGCATTAAATTTCATCAAAGATTTTGATACAGTCCCACATAAATAAAGTGAGCAGTCTGGGGGCGGGCGCCAATGTGGTTCACTGGATTAAAAACTGGTATAGTGGCGGGAAAGATAGGATAGTCTTCTAATTTTTGACCTATGTAAATTTGTATATAGTTTTATGTAAAAAATTATGTGTTTCAACACTACTCATACTATTCTGTGTAATTTGTTTGTTTTATTGTAAATCGCCCCTGATCTTCGGAAGGGGCGGTATAGAAAAATATTTCAAATAAATAAAATAATAAATAAATAATAGTAGTAGATGCCATTGACTCCAAGGAAAGAAAGATGATTAGCGGGGTGCTTCAGGGTTCAGTCCTGGACTGATTCTGTTCAGTATCTTCATGAGCAATGTTACAGACAGGCTCTCAGTAGGATCTGCATTTATTGACGTGCATTTGGTTTAAATAATTTAGTGCTCACAAAATCGATTTAACGTTCTTTAATGTAAGAATTAACACATGTAAAGTCAATTTGCACAAGTTAAAAGCTTCTAGCACATGAGAAAATTATTTATTAACACACAAAAGCACATTTTACACATGTCAAATGCAATCTAGCACATCCGAGCTAGAACATCTGAAAAAAACAAACGAGCAAGTCCAGGTTCCGGCATAGTTTCAGAATCATGGACGTGCTCGATATGGACATCTGTACGAGTGTCTACATAGTATTCAAGATGGGGCACATCTAGAAATAGCCCAATGATTAGCGTAGCAGGTCAGGTTAAGGGAAGCCACTGCTGCTGTCATTGTAATTGTGGAGAGCACTGGGAATGGTGGAGTGCCGTCTTCTCTGCACCCTCTGGGTGTCTTATGGACAAACCAGATACTTTCCTGATGTCTATTCATTCGTGCCTGGAGCAGGTCTAAACTTTTTGTTTTTTTCTACAAGGATACAACACTTGCAAGGAAATCGGGAAAACAGAGAATACATATATCAAAAAAGGAAAAAATCCAGAAGAAATACCATCAACTGAAATTCCCGCTCTAGCCCACAATATGGGAGAATACCAAAAGAAAAAGGAAATCTATAACTAGATACTCTAATAGGAATCGAACAGGGGCATAACAGCCCAATTTAATCATGAGGGAGTAGAACAAGGGATAGACCCACCAGTAAGGGCCCCCCGGGCATTCAAAAAGGAAATCAATTGGGACGGATAGAAAAATATATAAAAATTTCCCTCTAATTTCACAAGACACTTACATGGATATTTCAAAAAGAAAAACCAGCCCAATTGAGAAACCCTAGGGCGCAGAATTAAAAATTCTTTTCTACGTCTTTGGGTTTCTCTAGCCAAATCAGGAAACATGCGGATCAGGCAACCTTTAAACACCACATTTCTCTTCTTAAAAAACATTTTAGAAGCCATTTATTTATTTTATTTATTTACATTTCTTTTATACCGTGCTATTCAACATCAGTGCGGTTTACATAGAACATAAAACATACACGTTGCATAAATGAAACAGTGTTTACAGGTAACAGGAACTAGAACTTGTATAACTTAGGGGTAACTATTTACATCAGATTTTCATATTGTGCAAGCTAAGCTTATAAGTGACTTATAGCGGAGGATTTGACATGATATCTAAATTAGACTGTAGGTGACTTTACTGTATCTTCGTCTATCTTATAGTATTGAAGGAAAAGGTAGTGTTTCACTGCCTTCCTAAATTGGGCCAAGTCAGTGATTGCTCATATGTTGGGTGGGAGAGAATTCCAGCTTCTCGGTGCACATAGTTTGAAAGCTCTGTTAGCTGTAGTGTGAGTGCAGTGGGCTAATTCTATTGGGAAAACTAATGAGTTTATCGCTGTTGATCTCCTGGACCTGTTGGATGGTGTGGTATGAACAAGTTCCGCTAGTGATGTAGAGGCTAGACTATTGATTGACTTGAAAGTAAGCAACAGAATTTTGAACGATAGTCTGGACTGAATGGGGAGCCAGTGAAGATGTTTTAGGATGGGTGTGATATGGTTCTTCTTAGGCGCTCCGATTAGAACTCTCGCTGCAGAATTCATTGCAAGCTGTAGAGGGTTTAAAGTAGACAGAGGGAGACCATGCAGGATTGAATTTGCGTAGTCAAAATGAGGCATGATAAGTGCCTGATAGATAGTTCAGAAGTTGCTTGGATCAAGTAGGAAACAAAGGTGCCTGAGAGTACGGATCTTGTGGTATATCGCTCTGACTACATTGCTTATATGGAGTTTCATGTCAAGGCGCTGGTACAAAGTGACTCCAAGGTACCTGATTGAGGATTTAGTCTGGAGTTCTGCTTCCTTATTTATTTATTTAACAGTTTTTATATACCGTCTTTCTACAAGTCAAGACGGTTTACATGAAACAATATAGTACAGTGCATTACAACTGTTTACAAGGAACAAGGAAACAAATAGGTAATATAAATAGATAACAAGTAACAATTAACTATGATACAGATAATATGTACAAATGTGGCGGTAGAACTTACTACCATGATCGGGGATTGAGAACAATGGATGATTTTATATTTAAAAGATATATTTACAGTTAATTTTGTAAAGAATTGTGGACAAGTTTGGTGGAAGGTGGATCATGAAATTTAGGAGTTAGGGTGGGAGGGAGAAATATTCTAGGAAGAGATGTGTTTTTAGTTTCCTGCGGAATTCGAGGTGGTTCTCACAGTTGCGAAGTTCGGGGGGGAGAGTGTTCCATAAGGATGGAGCGTAGAGGGAGAAGGCCCTATTGCTAGTAAGTTGTTTACAGTATCTTTTGGCTGTTGGTATAGATAGTAGGTTTTTGGTAGAGGTACGATGTGATCTTGTGTTACTAGGAAAGGTAAGAAGTGAAGTGAAGCAGGGTGCTGATTCATTTACAATTATTTTATGAATCAGGGTAAGGACTTTAAATTTGGTTCTGGGTTGTATGGGGAGCCAGTGAAGGTCGTAAAGGACAGGTGTGATATGAGCACGTCTGGGGTTGTTGGTTATGAGTCTAGCTACAGTATTCTGGACTAATTGGAGAGGTTGGATAGTATTTTTGGGGAGACCATGGTAGATTAGGTTGCAATAGTCAAGTGAGGGGATTGTAAGAGACTGACAGACAGTGCGAAAGGAGTTAGGGTTTAAGAGGGGTTTAAGATTACGGAGGGTGCGTAATTTTGCATAGATTAAATTGGTGGATCTTTTTATATGTTCAGTGAAGGAGAGGTTCTTGTCAATGATAATCCCAAGATATTTTACTTGGTTTTTTATGGTAAGTGGGAGATCAGCGATGGTGAGAGTTGGAGGAGGGGAGTATGTAAGGTTGGAGAATACTTGAAGTACCTCTGTTTTGGATTGGTTGATTAGAAGGTTGTGTTGGGAAAGCCAGGATTTGAGACAAGTTAGACATTCATTGATTTTGATGAAGTTGGGATTGGAGAGGTTAAATGGGGTGAAACACATCATGTCATCAGCATATATTTGGTACTGAATGCCATGTTCCTGAAATATCTTGCAAGCCGGTTGAAGGAAGATATTGAACAGTAAGGCAGATAGGCTAGATCCTTGAGGTACTCCTTGTTTTAGTATAAATGGGAGGGAGGTGTCATTTCCAAGACGGACCTGTTGAGTTCTGGAGTTCAGGTAAGATTGGAACCATTTGAGTGTAGTGTCTCTAAGGCCTATTTCGTGAAGTCTGGTTAATAGTTGATTATGAGGAAGGGAGTCAAATGCGGCAGAAAGGTCAAGAAAAATGAGTAAACATCCTTGAGTATGGTTTTGGGTATGTAAGTATAAGGAGTCAAGTAGGGAAGTAAGTAGAGTTTCAACTCCATGATTTCTTTTAAAACCATGTTGGTATAAGTCAAGGGGGGAGTGATCGTCAATGTGGTTCTGAAGTTGTGTTTGGACTATTTTCTCAGTGATCTTTGCCAGGAATGGGATACTGGAGATGGGTCTGTAAGAAGAGGGGGAAGTAGGATCAAGTTTTGTCCCTTTTATGATTGGGCGAATAGAAGCACATTTAAGAAGGGGTGGAACCGAACCTGACTTAAGGGAGGTTTGTATTATGCTCAGAATATAGGGGCTAAGGGTTTTACTAGTGGTTTTAATCCAATGGGCTGGGCAAGGGTCTAGGGCTGAGGTTGAGGTGTTCAGGCCTTTTATGACATCAGTTAAATTATCTAATGTGATAGTGTGAAACTCATTCCATGTGTTTGGGCAGGGTAAGTTGAGAGGTTGAGTAAAGTAATCTATGGTTGGTTGGGGATTATATGTTGAAGATGAAGGGGGGCATTTGGAAGACAAGTGGTCAGCAATAGCTTGTGCTGTTATTTTAGGTGGTTGGTCATGTTGGAGGGGTTCATTTATTAGGGATTTGGCTATGGAGAAAAGTTCTCTAGGTTTGTTAAGGGCACGTGTGATAATGTTTTCATTATATTATCTTTTATGATTGAGTGTTTCTGAACAGTATGTTTGAAGTTTAGTTATGTAGGCTATGTGTAAGTTGGGGTCTTGGGTATGTCTCCATTTGCGTTCCAGATGTCTAAGCTCTCTTTTAAGGATTTTGAGGTTTGTGGAGAACCAGGGAGTTCTTCTGTGGTGTTTATGAGGATGATGTGTTGGTGGGAGTAGGGAGGCAGTGGATAGGATATTATTCCAATTAGAAATGATGGGGTCAAGCTCTAAGTTGCTGTTTACTAGTAGGTCAAGTGAAGGGATAGTTTGATCTAGGAAGTTGGCTGCATTGAAAGGTTTGAATTTACGACTGTACTGGCGATGGGTAGGAGGTTGATGTCTGATGGAGGAGTATGGGAGGGAGAAGAAGATGATAGCATGGTCAGACCATGGTATTGGGTGGATAGAGTGTAGGACCTGATTATGGAGGCGAGGGTGATGGGGGATAAATATTAGATCAAGGATGTTTCCTTTAGTATGAGTAGTGTAGTGTAAAATTTGAGTAATGTGAAGTGTACTCATTGCTTGGAGGAAGGAGGAGGACTGTGTAGGGGGTGTGGAGTGCAGGTTTAGATCTCCTAAGATTACTAGTGGTCGTGAGTGGGATTGGGGGGAGCAGGCTGTGTCTAGAATAGAGGAGAAGTCGGAGGAGTCTATCTGTGGAGCTCGGTAAATAAGGTACAGTGATAGCAAGGAGTTAGAGATCATGATAGATTCCATGCCGGATGTGGACGTGGATTCTATAGTGGAGAATTGTAAGTTGGATCTGGATATTATGGCTACACCTCCGCCTCTTCCATGCGATCTATTACATATGTTAATTGAATATGTATCAGGGCATATCTGATTCAAAAGGACCGTGTCAGAGTCTTGGAACCAGGTTTCAGTGAGGCAAAGTATATCTAGATCATTGTCAATAATGAGGTCAGCAAGCAGGGGGATTTTATTTCTGGCAGAACGCGCATTGAGTAGGGCGCATTTGAGGGGGGAGGGTTGTTGTCGGTGGAAGTATGAGGTTTAAGGTTGGGAGTTAGTGTGATAGGTTTAAGTTTGCATGTACGGCGGTGTTGGTTGTGATGGACAAAATGGGGAAGTGGTTGAGTGGGTGGGCGCCTTGAAGAGTATATTATTGGTATAGGGTTACTGGCATTTAACATGAGTACATTTGGGAATGTAAGCAAAAGTAGGTAAAGTGAGGTGAGGGTAAACCATCGTATGAATGAGTATGATTTACGGGTATCCATTATTGAGGAAGATGAAGGTGGTGGGGGATGCGTGCTAGTGGGGAAGTGGATATTTTGAATTTTTGTAGTCGAGAGGGTATGTGTTGTCACAGGGGTTGGTCTATTTTCAGTGATTTAGGGTCTATTGTAGTGGTGCTTAGTTGAGGAGATGAATTCCAAGTGGTTTGTAGTACAAATAAGCTCAATAAGCAGAAGCTAGATACATTGTAGGGTAGAGTGATACAATAATTGCAGCTAGGAACTTTGTAACATAGGCACATTAATTCACAGTTAATTTATGGCTGAAAAATCACAGTTAAGTTATAGATGAGAACAGTGATAGGTGGTGGCTGGTTTATTGAGCAATTGAACTGGAGAAGATGTTTAGAATTTTACAACAGTAAAATAGGAGTGAAATCCAATAGCTTGTAGTTCACTACAAGGTGGTGTAGTAGAGTTACGTACTTATAATATGAGAGAGGAAGAATACAGTAAATCTTACTGGAGAATACAATACAAGAATACAATAATTCTTACAGTAGTTCTTACTGATGAGAAAAGGTTGATGATGCTTACGTTTGGAGTTAGAGGAAGTTCATGTAGTGGTAGGAGCATGTGTTGAGGTTGTAGAGTAGGTACATCTACATGCCGGGAGCTGGGTGGATAGCTTGAACAGGTCTTGTAAAGTTAGTTGTTGCTCGTTGCTGCGGGACTCAGTTTCCGGTGTGGCCACAGCCTAAGGGCCACGCCAAAGGGCCCTCTGGCGAGGCCCTCAGGCGTGGGCCCGACAGGCGCGGGCGCCTGATTAGCGGTTCTTTTAAACAGGCTCAGGCTGACCCGATTGGTCAGCACATGTGTCGTGGGTGGCCCGATGCTCCGGCGGCTCGATCCTCGGACTGAGGAGAGCAGATGGTCGCCCGGAGTGCAGCACAGCAAGAAGGGAGATGCGCCTGATTAGCGGTGCTTTTAAACAGGCTCAGGCTGACCCAATTGGTCAGCACGTGTGTCGTGGGTGGCCTGATGCTCCGGCGGCTCGATCCTCGGACTGAGGAGAGCAGATGGTCGCCCGGAGTGCAGCACAACAAGAAGGGAGATGCGCCTGATTAGCGGTGCTTTTAAACAGGCTCAGGCTGACCCGATTGGTCAGCACGTGTGTCGTGGGTGGCCCGATGCTCCGGCGGCTCGATCCTCGGACTGAGGAGAGCAGATGGTCGCCCGGAGTGCAGCACAGCAAGAATATATGTTGGTGTTTTGAAATTTGAATTCCTCGTGATGAAAAGTACCTCCGTTTTCTTGTGCTGAATTCTAAGGTTTTGTGATTGAAGCCAATTGGATACTGAGTCAAAGCATTCTGTAATTGGTGAAAGGTCTGGGTTTTCTGTTGAGTAGGGCATGTAAAGAAGGACGTCATCCGCGTATACCAAGCAGTTTACTCCAAAAGAGCGAATGACATTAAAGATAGGTTGCATGTCAGATGCCAAGGCAAAGGTTATTACACAAGTAGCTGGAGTAGCTTCCTCTATATCTGATGACTCTAAAATAGCTGTAACATTTAAAGCATCTAGGTCTTGCATACCAGGTACAACACGGTCTGAAGACACCTTTTGTCCCATAGGAATATAATATATCTTAACCAATGGTGGGCATAGCTCAGAGGAAACCCCAAACACCTCTGATAGATAACCTTTAAACATATCTTTTGCAGAAATACCAGCCATATTTGGAAAATTAATCATACATAAATTAGACAGCTTCCATCCGATTTCTCAAATTGCTAAAGTCCTTCATTAAGGCTTCAGTCTGGGATTCCAAATGCTCCACATGACCAGCTGACTCAGCGATAGTAGATTGCATGACATTGATATTCTGAGAATTCAAAGAACAATCCTTCTCAGCCTTCACCACCTGAGCTTGCAAACTCTGAACCTGAGGATCCACAGCTTCACCCAATTGCTTGATGGCCGACCAGATGGCTTCCAATGTAAATTGCTCGAGTCTCCGCAATTCAAAGGCAAAAGGCAAATGCATAACCAAAACAGATGCCATCTCAGGAGCCTCCACTGGTGGTAAAACTACTCCACTTACTTCCGCCGACAGCAGATGATATCCAGTCACCACTGGGTCAGAAGAAGCTCGCATAGGAACTTCAGCACTCATCACTACGCTCAGAGGCGACCCCAGCAACTCCGGAGAGGAACCCAGACATGGCCCTCCCAGTGTTGTCGCCTTCAAACTGACCCCCAGGACATGCTAGGTTCGGCGGTCTCCTCAATTCGGAGGGGGTAAGGTCGTTGCTCGAGAAGGACGCCGAGCTCACCGTCTCCAGCGTACTCGTAGCTGGGCTCCTCTCCTCCAGTTGTGACTGGCTCTCCCGACGAACAAAAGAATCCAATGGGCCAGTTACCACCGCCCTTTGAGGCAAATTGGAGGAGGGCGGTGTGGGAGTCTGGGGAGCTATCCAAAACCGTACCTTCCTCTGTCGCGGCATAAGGAAATGACATCAAGAGGAAGCTGCCTCTGTCCTTCCGTCAGGTCTAAACATTGATGAGGTCACAAACAGGGCCAGCACTATCCGTTAAGCCGGGTAAGTGTTGCGGAGGAGGGGGCCACAATGACTAGCTGACCCCCAAAACAAGATGGCCTGCACAGAAAAGTTGCACAAGGCCACTATCGTGGCCAAGAATGGAGAGCCTGCCCAAGGGCGAAGCAAGTCCCGCAGGCAGAAGAATTGTGCGATCTGAGAATGGACGAGCCTGGCCCGCGAGAGAAACAAGTCCTGTGGGCAGAAGAGCTGCTGGCCAGATTGTACCTGCTGCAAGGCCCTGGAGGTAGCAGTGCAAGGGCATTTTAAAGTAGGGGGCCAGAGAGAGAAGCAAACAAGTTAGGATAAATTTAAAGGGGCAGTGTTTTGGGGAAAGGAAGATGGAGGGGTGAGCGTACAAAGGGGGAATGAGAAGGGACTAAGTCTGGAAGGGGAACACAGAGTTGGAGGCAGCAGGAGAGGGGTGGGAGGGTGGAGGGAAAATAATGGACATGGGACTGGAGGGCTAGGGAGACAGAGATGCTGGACAAAGAGGAGACATAGGGAGATGAAGGGAAAATGCAGATGTGAGAAGATGTTAGATGCAGGGGGGTATCATAGGAACTCATCTCTTTGCTGTCGCTTTGGGATCTTGACTCACCTGCTCTTCTTGGTGTTTCCATACCATTCCTCCTAGATGTATCTTATGTCTACAGCTACTGTGTTGTCTGTCTTGACTAGATTGTAAGCTCTGATGAGCAGGCACCGTCTTTTACATGTGTCTGTGCAGCACTGCATATTTATTTATTTACATTCTCTTATATACGGCACTATTCTGCATCAGTGCGGTTTACATTGAACAAACTGAAATTACATTGAACAGGGCATTATAACTTGGAGATAACTATTTACAGGGAACATGGGCTATGGAGGGTTAAGTGGCTTGCCCAAGACCACAAGGAGCACCTGTGGGACTAGAAACCCCAGTCCTTCCGGCCCAAGGTTGCTGTCCTCTAGTGGGATTTGAACCCCCGACCTTCCGGCATGAAGTACCTTGCCCCAACCACTAGGCCACTCCTCCACTAGGCCACTCCTCCATATGTCTTCTAGTGCTATACAAATGTTCAGTAGTAGAGGTAGTAAAAGATGGGAGATGGTAGACATGGGAGTATTGGGAGGTGGAGGGGCATAAGAACATAAGAACATAAGATATGCCATACTGGGTCAGACCAAGGTCCATCAAGCCCAGTATTCTGTTTCCAACAGTGGCCAATCTAGGTCATATGTACCTAGCAGTTTCCCCAAGGGACACAGGTTCCACAATGCTTGTATTGGTTCAAGCATTGATATCCTGGGTCCCTTCTTAATAATGGTTTATGGACCTTTCCTCCAGGAACTTGTCCAAACCTTTTTTAAACCCAGCTACACTAACAGCCTTTACTACATCCTCCGGTAACAAATTCCAGAGTTTGATTACACGTTGGGTGAAAAAATATTTTCTTTTATTAGTCTTAAATAGTTTACCCTGTAGCTTCATTGCATGTCCTCTAGTCTTTCTATATTCTGATAAGGTAAACAATCGATCTACGTTTACCCGTTCCACTCCGTTCATTAATTTATAGACTTCTATCATATCTCCCCTCAGCCGTCTCTTTTCCAGGTTAAAGAGCCCTAACCTTTTTAGCCTTTCTTCATAGGAGTATCCTTCCATCCCCTTTACCATTTTGGTGGCTCTTCTCTGAACCTTTTCTAAAATCGCTATATCCTTTTTAAGATACGGCGACCAGAATTGCACACAATATTCAAGGTGCGATCTCACCATGGAACGATATAGAGGCATTATAATGTCTTTTGTTTTATTTTCCATTCCTTTCCTTATCATACCTAGCATTCTATTTGCTCTCTTGGCTGCCGCTGCACACTGGGCCGAGGGTTTTAACATGGTATCCACAATGACGCCTAAATCTTTTTCCTGGGTGGTGGTTCCTAATGTGGAACCTTGCATCATGTAACCATAGTTTGGGTTGTTCTTCCCTAGGTGCATAACCTTGCACTTGTCCACATTAAATTTCATCTGCCATTTTGATGCCCAGTCTTCCAATTTATCAAGATCCTCTTGCAATTTTCCACAATCCTCTTGGGTTTTAACAACTTTAAATAGTTTTGTGTCATCTGCAAATTTGATAACCTCACTCGTTATTCCACTTTCCAGGTCATTAATGAATATGTCAAAAAGCAGCGGACCCAGCACAGATCCCTGGGGTACACCATTATTAACCTTTCTCCATTGGGAAAATTGGCCATTTAGCCCTACCCTCTGCTTTCTATCTTTTAACCAGTTCCTGATCCACAATAGTAAACTGCCTCCTACAGGGATATAGTCCTGAAGTCCCACCTCCAGTCTGGCAGCACCCCTGTTGCCATGGAGGAGAGAGGTCACGTGACAGGAGAGCATCACCCTCGTGTGGCAGGAAGTGATCCTGTAACTAGGACCTGTCCTCCAGGTGATGTAAAACCCTCTCGCACCGAGGAAGTTTCTCCAGGGCCATGTGCCCATGAGAGAGGGGTTAGGACAGCAGTTATAGTTGGTGATTCGATTATTAGGCATGTAGATAGCTGGGTGGCTGGTGGACGTGAGGATCGCCTGGTATCATGCCTGCCTGGTGCGAAGGTAGCGGACCTCTCGCGCCACCTAGATAAGGTCTTAGATAGTGCTGGGGAGGAGTCTGCTGTCTTGGTACATGTCGGTACCAATGACATAGGAAAATGTGGTAGGGAGGTTCTGGAGGCAAAATTTAGGCTTTTAGGTAGGAAGTTGAAATCCAGAACTTCCATGGTAGCATTCTCCGAAATGCTTCCTGTTCCACGTGCAGGACCCAAAAGGCAGGCAGAACTCCGGAGTCTCAATGCGTGGATGAGACAATGGTGCAGAGATGAGGGGTTTGGATTTTTTAGGAACTGGGGAACATTCTGGGGAAAGGAGGGGCTCTTCCGAAGGGATGGGCTTCACCTTAACCGGGATGGAACCAGGCTGCTGGCATTAACCTTTAAAAAGGAGATAGAGCAGCTTTTAAACTAGATGATAGGGGAAAGCTGACAGTCGCCCAAGAGCGCATGGTTCGGAAGAATGTATCCTTGAAGGATACTACCAAAAGCAGAGAGGTTCCACAAAAGAGTAAAGTAGCCCAAATGCCCTCAAGTATGGAGCAGACAGAGCTTAAAGATCCCAATTTACCCATGTCTAACAATAGCCAAATTAACATGAATAAAATACATTTTCTAAAATGCTTGTATGCAAATGCTAGAAGTCTAAAGAATAAGATGGGAGAGTTAGAATATATAGCACTAAATGAAAGGTTAGATATGATTGGAATATCAGAGACATGGTGGAAGGAGGACAACCAGTGGGACACTGTGATACCTGGGTACAAACTATATCGTATTGATAGAGCTGATCAAATTGGTGGAGGGGTTGCGCTCTATGTTAGAGAGGGCATTGACTCAGAAAGGATTAAAGTTTTGCAGGAAACAAAATCTGCTGTAGAATCTATATGGATTGAAATTCCATATAAAAGGGGGAAGGCAATGGTAGTGGGGGTGTACTATCGAGCACCTGGCCAGAATGACCAAATGGATGATGAAATGCTCAAAGAAATCAAGGAAGCTAACAAAAGTTACAGCGCAGTAATAATAATGGGTGATTTCAATTACCCCGGTATCGACTGGGTGAGTGTCACGTCAGGACATGCTAGGGAGATAAAGTTCCTAGATGAAATAAATGACTGCTTCTTGGAGCAGCTGGTTCATGAACCAACCAGAGGGGAAGCCATATTAGACCTAGTCCTTAGTGGAACACCAGATCTAGTGCAAGAGATAAGGGTGTTGGGGCAAATTGGCAATAGTGATCATAGCATGATCGCCTTTGATTTAATTAGTGGAGGAGGGATAGTAAGGAAATCCACAAACGAGCAAACGTTCTTCGAGTGATTGGGCTGCCAAAATGTACATATAGGGCTGCTGCAGGAATCCCATCTCACTGCAGTTGAAAATGCAAAGCTGCGTAGAGGATGGATAGGCTGGGCGAATTCTATGCTTACTCCTTCAATAGCAAGCAGCGAGGGGTGGCTGTGCTCATTAAATGATTGCCCTTCCTGATGCATAAAGTTATAACAGATGCGGAGGGTAGGTATATTTTTGTGAGTGATTGTTTTTGAGGATCTGAAGGTGGCAAAATAATGTGACAAGGCGGTGGCCAAAGCCAGAAGGATGCTGAGTTGCATTCAGAGAGTAATAACCAGCAGAAAGGAGGAGGTATTAATGCCCCTGTACAAGTCATTGGTAAGGCCTTACTTGTATTCAGTTTTGGCAACAATATCTCACAAAGGATATAAAAAGACTTAAAACGGTTTAGAGGAAGGCGATCAAAATGATTTGGAGCTTGTGCCAGAAGATGTATGAGAAGACCCACCATGCCACCATTCGCTGTTCGCATCCATCACCCCCCCCCCCCCCTCAACTCTCAGTGACTTTTGTAGGGCTTTGTATTAGTTCACAATATGCCTGGTACTGGAGAATGTTTATGTTGATGTTACTGAGATAACCAGAATCAGATTTTTTTAAATATATATTGAGCTCTATGGGTGAATGCCCCAGTTCTGCTCTGCACACATCCTCGAGGGAGGAGTTTAAGTGGATGCTTAAAAAGAAAAAGCAAGAACCATAACACAGTTTATAATAACAAAAAAAAAGAGTTATAATTGCATAATTTGGTATTATATACTGCGCTGTGGTGCTCACTTTTTCTTTTAGTTCCTTAGTGTGCGAGCATCTTGTATTTCCTTTGTTTTTGGCAGAATATATTTTTACATTGACACCATGCTGGTCCAGTGTGCAGTTTCAGAGGAGTTATGTTGAGGTGGCCAAGCCCCTCTTGTTGTTTGGCACATTTAGTGGCATATTTACTAACCTCTGTGTTGGTAACGCACGTGTGGGCTGTGTTACCAGTGCAGGGCTGTAGGCTAACTGCAAGAGGGTGCAGGTACATCCCCCTGCAATTACCTTGCTTGAAGTGGCATTCACTGCATCCATACTACTTGCGCTGAGCCATCATGCTAGTTCTGCCGTCAGCGCAGATGCCTGTGTGTGAGAGTTCTTTCACTCACCTCTCTCTGGAGGAAAGTATAATTTGAGGAAAGAAATCCTGAAAACCTAGGATTAATGGAAAAAGCACGGATCTTACTCCCTGGTCTGGCTGGAAACTGGCCATGTTATTTTCACTCTTCTCTCATTCCAGCGTCATTTCCTACATGACTGCCAGTAGCTACAGTGAGAGTCAGAATAACACAGGCTCGAGCAAGAAATGAAAACACGTCCTGTGATCCAGCAAGGAGGGAGCATGGATTTATTGGGGAGGCAATGGCAACCAATTCTGTGACCCCATTGGAGCTCTGGGAGCTGTTTTAGTGAAGTGGGATCAGGATGTCCCTAAATGATCATCTTTTGCAATACCAGTTGGCTATTTAGGAATGTAATTTTTACACTTATCAAAGCATGGCACAGTAAAACAGTTTAAGGAAAAATAGTAATCAGATTGCTTTAACAAATTTTATGGATACTAATATTTGGGTTTCCTGGTCCAGTTTATTAAAAGTGAACTGCCTGGGCACAGCAATGCAAGCCGTTAAGTCAGTGCTAACTCCTGGCGACCCAGAAGATCCTGGGTTTTCTTGGGAAAGTATGACCAGAAGTTGATTGCCAGGCCTTTTCTTCCAAGGCATCGGAGGGTAAAGTGACTTGCCCAAGGCCCCAAGGAGTACCAGTGGGAATTGAACACAGGTCTCTTGGTCTCCACTAGGCTACTCTTCTACTCCAAAAATATAGAGTATAATTTTTATTTTGCAACAGTCTAATGACATGCTTATATACTGTTCGCCTATTTTTACTAATTATTATTCTCAGCATTACAACTTGTAATCTACTGATTTGACACTGAAACCTATTTAATACATGTGGTTTAAATCAGCAGTTATTTTAATGTTGTCGCTGTCGTCCTATAGTGACAGATTTATGTTGAGACTATAGTTTGTATTAACATAGTAACATATACTAACATAGTAAATGACGGCAGATAAAGACCAGTATGGTCCATCTAGTCTGCCCAGCAATATGACAGGAGTAGGTGCAGCCCTTCCCATTATTTATTTATTATTATTTACAGTCTCTTATATACCGCACTATTCACCATCAGCGCGGTTTACATGGAACAAAATGCTCAGTACATTTAACACGTATGAGTTCACATGTAACAGGGCATAAAAACTTAGATAACCGGGGTAACTATTTTTTATTTATTTTATTTATCACACATTTATATACCGCTCTTTCCCAAGTATCAAGTGCGGTTTACAATGAACAGAGAAAATTGAAGGTACATGAGTAATCATGTCCTAGTCATTTACAGGGAACAGGTTTACATATAACAGTATAAATAAGCATGCAAACATTGTTTACATCCTGAGATATAGTGAGGATGTAATGAAAACTTTTTACATATTTACATTAGTTTTATACAGTTTGAATTACGTGAAAGCAACATTGTATTAACAGTTTTTACATTTTTTATTATCAGATAGGTGTGTGTCTAGTAGTTTATTAACCTGTATCTCTTTGTTTGGTTTGGTTAACCAGAGGTGTGTAATGTGAGGTAAATAGGTGTGTTTTTAGTTTTTTTCTAAATTCTTTAATTTCGGTCAGGAGGCGAACGTTGTCTGGTAGATTATTCCAGAGAGTCGGTGCACAGTGAGAGAAGGCCCTATTATTGGTTAGTTTTCTAGCTTTTTTAAAGTCTTTAGGTAATGATATTGTGTTTGTATTTCCACTCCTTTGAGATCGCTTATTTGGTTCCATGTTGATTAGGTTGTTAAGCGCGGATGGTGCTAGTTTGTTTATCATTTTGAAGGTGGTAACTAGTATTTTGTATTGTATTCTATTATGAATTGGTAGCCAATGGAGTTTAGCAAGTATTGGTGTAATGTGTTCTTTTGAATTTACATTCATAATGATTCTTGCCGCAATATTTTGAGTTAGTTGGATCTTTAATGTTTTGCCGCTTGATTCCCTGGAGAATTGTGTTCGCGAAATCGAAGTGTGGGGTTATGATTGCTTGTATTATCGATATGAAATCTTGTAAGTGAATTAAAGGACGTATTTGTTTCAAAGTCTTGATTTTGAAATGTATGGTTTTTTTAAGGTTTTTTATGTGTGAGTCCATATTAAGTTTATCATCAAGTATTACTCCTAAGTATTTTATTTCTTTTTTTGTTTTAATTTCATGGTTACTTAGGATGATGGAGTTTGGGGGTGTATATGTTTGGCTTTTTGTGACATAGAGGATATCAGTTTTTGTAAAATTGATATGCAGGTTATGATCAGAGAGCCATGATGTTACTATATGGCATCATATGCATAGAGGTTTCATAGGACAACACCAGCCCACTGTAGGATTGAATATCAAACTTGGTGAGTTGTTGAAATACCGTAAATTTATCTGGGACTGGTGTCAGTGGGTGTTATTGGGTTCTAGGTGATGCCATTGGGTTCTATAAGGTACTTGTTGAAGAGGTGGCATTTGAGGGCTTTCCTAAACTGTGTTAGGCTCTTAATAGCCCGGATATCAGGGGGTAGTGCATTCCAGCATTTTGGGGCACTGAGACTGAAGGCTCTGTTGGCTGTCGATTTAGTGCAAACAGTAAGTTCCTTCGGGATTTTTAAGGAGTTTATGGCCATGTCTTTTAGGGAGTAGGTGCACCCCTACCCATGTCTTTACTTAGTGGTGCACCCACCAGGAGCAGGTGCACCCCTACCCATGTCTTCACCCCTCCCCATATCTTTGTTTCTTTGTTTGTTTAGAGGTGAACACACAGCTCCTCCGCCCATCGCTCCATGTAGGACACCCCTATTTGTTGAGAAATTAGATGGTTCAGTTTATTTTGATTTAATCTTGTTGCTGTAAAGTCATCAACAGTGTCTGTCCCAGGTCACTTTGAATTCCGTCACTGTGTTTGTCCCCACCACCTCAATCGGGAGGGCATTCCAAGCATCCACCACCCTTTCCGTAAAAAAGTATTTCCTGACATTGCCCCTTCAATTTACCACTTTGCAGCTTCATGTTATGCCCTCTAGTTTTACAGCTTCCCTGTCTTTGGAAGAGGTTTGTTTGTTCATTATTTCTCTTTAAGTATTTAAAGGTCTGAATCATATCTCCTCTATTCCTCCTCTCCTCCAGAGTGTACATATTTAGGTCTTCAAGTCTCTCCTCATAAGGATTCTGATGCAGGCTCCAAATCATTTTGGTCGCCTTCCTCTGAACAGCTTCCATTATTTTTACATCCTTTGCAAGATACGGTCGCCAAAACTGAACCCAGTATTCCAAGTGAGGCCTCACCAGAGACTTATACAGTGGTACTAGTACCCCTTCCTTTCTGTTGGTAATTCCTCTCCGAATGCAGCCCAACATCCTCCTGGCTTTTGCCACCGCCTTGTTGCACTGTTTTGCCACCTTGAGATCTACAGAAATAATCACACCAAAGTCTTTCTCCTGCTCCGTGCACACCAACCTCTCACCACCTATCGTGTACATTTCCCTTGGATTTCTGCTACCCAAGTGCATGACACTGCACTTCTTCGCATTAAATCTTAATTGCCAAGCATCAGACCATTCCTCCAGCTTTTGCAGATCCCTCCTCATGTTAAGCACTCCCCTCGGGGGAGTCCACTCTGTTGCAAATTTTCGTTTCATCTGCAAAAAGACAGACTTTTCCATTCAGTCCTTCAGCAATATCACTCACAAATACATTGAACAGTGCCGGTCCTAGGACCGAACCCTGAGGCACCCCGCTAATCACCTTCCTTTCATCCGAGTGAGCTTCATTTATCACCACCTTCTGTCGTCTGTCAGTCAACCAATTTCTGATCCAGTTTACCACCTTGGGACATTGACTGCATGATCATCATGTTGCTGATTCCTATAGTTGTGGTCAACATTATTGGCACCCTTGCAATCCAGCTGCTTAATGTCCAAAATAAAAAAAGGTGGCCAATAAAATGGCTTTGGACTATATATGCACACATATTTGACACATAAAAAATCAAATAAAACAAAGAAATAGTATAAAAACTGGGACATTGCCATGATATGATTATTAATCACACCCTACCTATTGAGTGAAACCTAAAGTGACTGATATCTTAAATTTTTACTTTTTTACTTTTTTTTTTTTTTTTTACTTTTTTTTGTCGGAAGTTTTTGCCATGAGAGATCTCTCCCTCTTGAAGCGTAACTTCCCTTCAAGAGGGAGAGATCTCTCATGGCAAAAACTTCCGACAAAAAAAAGTAAAAAAAAAAAAAAAAGTAAAAAAGTAAAAATTTTTTTTTTACTTTTTTTTGTCGGAAGTTTTTGCCATGAGAGATCTCTCCCTCTTGAAGCGTAACTTCCCTTCAAGAGGGAGAGATCTCTCATGGCAAAAACTTCCGACAAAAAAAAATAAAAAAGTAAAAATTTAAGATATCAGTCACTTTAGGTTTCACTCAATAGGTAGGGTGTGATTAGTGATTATTGGCACCCTTATAAACAATTCAAATCAGTTTGAACAGAAGAACCACATTCCCATCGCAGTAAAATTAGATGGGCCTGTGATCAATTGTCAGTACTTATATGATGTGAATCAATCAATGAATGATGGCTCTAATGTTAAAGACTACAGAACACTGGTATACACGGTATCACACTGAAATGGTTCCACTCATACCTAACCGAAAGACAGCTACAGGTCAAGGTGGGACACATCACATCCCGACCCATCAAAGTCCGTCAAGGAGTACCTCAAGGTTCTGCGCTCTCAGCACTCCTATTTAACATCTACATCCAACCAATATGCAACATCATGAAAGAGAACAACATTCAATACACGATCTATGCGGACGACATCATGATATACACCCCGATATCAATCGACAACCCGGACTTCTCTAAGATAACAGACTGCCTTACACAAATGACCAGTTGGTGTCAAAACAACAACCTCGCCATAAACTACAACAAGACTGAAGCTTTAATCATCACTCGGAACCAAATCTTCATACACCCAAATATAAAGATACAAAACATTACTATACCAATAAGGTCAGAAGTGAGATACCTCGGGGTTACGCTGGACAATAAACTCAATCTCAAGACACACATAGACAAAACAATACAAAAAGCCTACTACAAGATGCGAATCATCAGGAGACTGAAACCACTCCTCGCCCCAGAACACTTCCGTACCGTCTGTCAAGCACTGATAACCCCTCTACTGGACTTCTGCAATCCGATATACCTTGGACTACCAAAACAAGCCATCAAACCACTCCAACTGGCACAAAACACCGCAGCACGAATCATATCCGGAACTGCAAGACAGGAGCACATCACACCCACCTTAAAGGACTTACACTGGCTTCCAATCGATGCACGCATCAGATACAAAACTATCATAAACCTATTTAAGATAAAACAGCAAACATCAGCCAACAGCCTGCACACCCTCATACAACCAGACACCAGCACACGTCCTAGAAGAAAACAAAACACACAACCGAGTCAGCACCCCAAGTGAATACAAACACACACGCAAGGACACAACAGACAGAGCACTCTCCATGGCTGCTCCAACAATATGGAACAAACTACCGGACGATTTGAGAGCAACTACAGACCTCAAGGACTTCAGAAAACAGCTGAAAACCATGCTGTTCATAGAACACTATGGACACATCACATAAACTAAGTAACTGTATAGCAGCACACGTAACCGCCTAACACTATATGTATATAAAATGTTTTTAGCACCACTGTATATAGCCCACATTGTACATAGCTCAAACCAATCTAGCTCACAATACAACACACACCCAACTAAATTTCCACCCTCACTGCATGTATAACACACTCACACTACCAGATTGTTTGCTGTGATACCACCTTGATTATTATGATAAGGCAGTTTAGAAATACTGTTAAATAAAATAAATAAATAAATGTTTAAAATGGTCATATTCATTCCCTGTTCCATTTTCAACTGGTGAAGACAAGAGAGCTTCCTGAGACCATCAGAAAAGCCAAAATCACCAAACATCAAACTTCAAATGGGGTACAAGGCCATCTCCAAAGACCTTGGGATTCCTGTGTCTACAGTTCGCAATATTATTAAGAAGTTTTCTGCTCATGGAACTGTCAAGACCCTCCCAGGATATGGTGGGAAGAGGAAAATGAATCCAAGAAGTCTTTGAAGGTTAGTGTGAACTGTTGGAAAAACACCACGTCCAGCAGTCAAAGAGAAAGGTGTAAGTTAATTCAATTTCTTTTCCACTTTAGAATGATGGACCTATCAGTGTCCCAAGAGATATTCAATTTTCATATAGCCTTCCTCTGTTTTTGCATTTGAATAACTTTTTCCTGGAGTTCTTTCAACAATATAGTGTTTGAAATGTTTAGACCTTTGCTTCAAATTTACTTCCTACAACAGAAATATAGAGATTATTCATTCAGGAGTCTTTGAATCTCCTCAAGTACAGGTGGGCTCTATTTAACTTATTACTGGCTTTGTTTAGGCAATTTTTGAAAACAGCAGTAATTTAGCTTTGTTGTCACAAAGGCTGTTGAAGACTTATGCAGGTGCTGGTTTTACCGCACCTTGATTATAGTAATTCCTTATTTCTTGGTCTCCCAGCCAAGGAGATTGTATGCTTACAGCAAATTCAAAGTACAGCTGTGAAAATTATCGAGGGCTTATGTATGCATGATCATGTTGCCCTTGATTTGTTTGGGTTGCTTTGGTTACCTGTATTATATAGAGTCAAGGTTCTGGCCCTGGTTTTTAAGTCACTCCATGGTATGGTACTGGAATATTTATGTTCAAGATTTCCATCATTACAAGCTAAGCAATACCTTGAGATCTCAAGGGATGGGACTGTTGATTGAACCTGGGGTTTGGAAGGGTAAACGGGAACAGCTCTGTGCACAAACATTTGGGCCTGTGCCTCTGTTCTCTGGAATGCTCTTCTGGATCATTTACATAGGGAAACAGATTTTAAAATTTTTAAGAGTAACTTGAAGACCCATTTATTTGTGGAGACAATCGGGAGGGAACTGTGAATGAAATTTGATTCTGCTGTACTTTTTCTGTGATTTGTTTAGTTTTTACTGTGATTTTATTTTGTACACTGCAGAGATCAAAGTTGGATATGCGGTATATAAACTTAATTACTTTTTGGTTTTCTATTTTTAATTACTTTTTGATTATTTCTACAATCATTCTTTCATGATGAAAGTGCACAGGATATAATATAAATTAGTGCAACACATTTCTACTTTAATATATTTTTAATAGTCTTGTTTAGACAGCAGAATGTGAAAAATACAAGGATACGAAACCTTTTGAAAGCAGTGCACCTGAAAGATATAAATAATGCAGGGGAAGCAAACCTTTCCAGTGCCAAGGAAATTCTAAAACAAGAGGTGATGCTCTGAGGCTCTAGGGAGGCAGATTCAGGATTCATGTTAGAAAAGACGGTGTAGATGACAGAGAAAAAACAATAACAGATTTCAGGAAGCATGAGATAAATACAGCGGATCTTTAATTACAAAATATGATTACTAGGGTCCTACAGCAATGCAACAATAATTAAATTGAGCAGAGTTGATGGGACTTATGGCCATTATCTGCTACTAGATTCGCTTTCTATTGGCTCCTTTTACTAACACTTAGCTTGAACAATCTGTCAAACTACTCATAGGAAGAAGATGGGCCATGGAATAGATAGCTAGAGCTAAGTAAAAGGGGCCCTAAGTTTCTGTGACTCCGTTTATTAAATCTGAAGCACATGGAAGCTTGGTTCTTTTAAGAAATGACCCTCTTCTTTCAGGGGCAGGAGAAGGAATAATGGGGACAAAGAAACTGTGAGCAAGGAAAGAGGAGAGGAGACGAGAGGTTCCGTTAGATGTGAGAGACAGGTTCGAGTAGGGAGAAGAATGAAGGCTGGACTGTGGGGAGAAATGGGAAAGATCAGATGACTGGAGAGGAGAAGTCACATGACCCTATTTCTTTTACACTGGAGTGGAAGAGTGGCCATAGTGGTTAGGGCAGACTAGAACCAGAAAAACCAGGGTTCAAAATCCCACCGGCACTGCTTGTCACCTTGGGCAAATCACTTCACCCTTCATTGCCTCTGGAGACAGGGAAATACCTGAATGTAACGTGCCTTAAACTACCATTGGAAAGGCATAAGCTAAATACTAATAAATAAAACGTGACACACCTAGCCAGTCAGGCTTTCAGAATAGCCACGATAAATATATATGAGAGAGCTGTGGAGGCAGTGCTAGGTGTGTCCCAAGGACTGGGTTGAGAACCCCTGGACAATAGGGACTTGATTTGAGGAAGTTTGATCTGACCCAGTATGACTTTTCTTATGTTCAGTGTCCATCAAACCCTGTATCCTGTTTCCAACAGTGGCCAATCCAGGTCACAAATACCTGGCAAGTTCCCAAAAAGGTACATAGGTCCCACAATGCTTGTCCCAGGGTAAGCAGTGGATTTCCTGGGTCTTCTTTAATAATAGTTTATGAACCTTTCCTCCAAGAACGTGTCCAAATCTTTTTAAAACCCAGCTACACTAACAGCTTTTACTACATCCTCCGGTAACGAATTCCAGAGTTTGATTACATGTTAAGTAAAAAAATAATGTCTCTTATTACTCTTAAATGGGTTACATTATAGCTTCATTGCGTGTCCTCTAGTCTTCCTGTTTTTTTTTACATAGTAACATAGTATATGACGTCAGATAAAGACCAGTATGATCCATCTAGTCTGCCCAGCAAGGCAGCAAGAGTAGGTGCACTTGATGCTCTGTGCATGTCACCTCTCCCCATGCCTTTGTTTAGGGGTATACCCAGGGCTCCGTGTAGGTCACCCCTATTTGTTCAGATATAAGAGATAGTTATGCTTATTTTGATTTTATCCTGTTGCTATAAAGGGATCCACTATGTCTGTGTCCCATGCCATTTTGAATTCTGTCACTGTGTTTGTCCCCACCACTTCCATCCATTTACCTGATCTACTCCATTCATTAATTTATAAACCACTATCATATCTCCCCTTAGCCATCTCTTTTCCATGTTGAAGAGCCCTAACCTTTTTAGCCTCTCTTCATTCATCCCCTTTACCATTTTGGTGGTTCTTTTCTGTACTTTTTCTAATTCTGCTATATCCTTTTTAAGATATGGCGACCAGAATTGCACACAATATTCAAGGTGCAGTCGCACCTTGGAACAATACAGAGGCATTATAATATTCTTTGTTTTACTGTCCATTCCTTTCCTTAAGATTTCTAACATTCTATGTGTTTTCTTTTTTTAATTTTAAGATTTCCTTTATACAATGAGAAAACAAAAAGTAAATGAGATTACAGAAAATGCAAAGATAGTTACAATACGTAGAACTCAACAAGCCCACATCAAGGGTGGCAAGAGGCAACATTCATCCCAAATAATAATCAGTACCAAACTTGGAGGAGAAAAAAAAATACATAAGTCCCTTATTTAACAAAGAGCCCGAGAAAACAATACTACTGTGTGACAATTTCACTTTGTTCATCCAAATGGGCATTAAGAAATGTCTCCAACTGGGATACATCCAGAAAAACAAAATTAGAATCCCCCAGAGAAACCAAACATTTGTGAGGAAATTTAAGGGAAAAAGAAGCACCAAGACACAGGGCTTCAAGTGTAATAAAGCCTCTGCCTTAGCTGGGTGACCCCAGAAAGATCAGGAAAAATGTTAATCTTCTGCTCACAAAATAATTCATTTTTTTTCAGGAAATATAATCTCAAAATAGTACTTTTATCAATTTCAGAATGAAAAGACACCAATAAGGTTGCCCTAGGGGAAATCTCTTCGCTAAAGGATTCCCATCTGCTCCCCATTAGCACCAGGAGCCAACCCGGAGCTTCTTGGTAAATAGAACATTTTATTTAATGACAAGGTAGCATAATCTTGAAAACCCAGCACATCCTTCAAGCACTGCCAAAACAATATTAAAGGAGATAAATAGGAAAATTCAAACATATAAGGTTTTTTGACCTAGAGGCATTTTCCAGGTTCTCCAGGTGTCGATGAAGAGCAAGATCATCATTCACAAAGGAAGAAATAGCCCCATGTGCCTGAGAAGCCTGAACTTCAACCTTATGAACTCGAGATTCCACACCACTAATCTGAGTATCATGTTGAGCTAATTTATCTATATGTTTCTGTAGTGAAGGCAGAAAACTACGACACTGTACCAAGGTAAGCCTCCATACGAGAAATAGGTACCCATAGGTCATTTAAAAAAACATCTTTTGGCTGTCCACCAGTAGCAAGCCCAAAAACCCCATCTGTTAAACTGTCCAAAAGCGGGACCTGGACAGTCCACGGGAGAGGAACAATCTCTCTCAAGTCCCACCCAAGCTCCGCCATAGACCCAACTGATGGAGAACTACTACGAACACGCTGCCCCCCTCACTCAACTCCGGAGAGGGAGCTGGAGAGTTCATTCCTCCATTACCTGGCTGTGGGGTAGGGACACCATCCCCCAACAAAGAAGACGAGCCAATTGGGGAGCTAAAGCTGCCCGACAAGGGTGACGAAACATCCTCCAAATACTTAACAGACATAACAATATGTCTGTCTATAGGTCCAACAGTTTTAACCAGTTTGATGGGATTAACAGTACTCACTGTCAACACCTTATTCTTATGTTTCCCCATCGCTGGATTGCCAGCTCACCATGCTCCTCCGTGCTCTGAAGGGGCTCCAAAGGGATAGGCCATGCCCCTTTGGATGCGCCCCTTCGGAAACGTCCGCGGCCACATCCCACAGAATTCAATGACCCTATATGGGCCCTCAGATGATCTCAGCGGCACACTATTGGCTAAATCTAGCAGTGGTTCACACAGGGTTCCCTCTTACCACCTGTAGCAGGACCACCAGCGTGGTGCACCTCCAGAAGGAAAATAAAGCAAGTAACTTCGCCACCCTCTATTTGATTTCTTGTCTACGGCTGCACACTAGGCAGACGGTTTCAACGTATTATCCACGATGACATCTAAATCCTTTTCCTGGGTGGTAGTTCCTAATATGGACCTTTGCATTGTGTAACCGTAGTTTGGGTTGTTCTTTGCTAGGTGCATAACTTTGCACTTGTCCACATTAAATTTCATTTGCCATTTGGTCATCCAGTCTTACAATTTATCAAGGATCTCTTGCAATTTTTCAGAATCCTCTTATGTTTTAACAACTTTGAATAATTTTGTCTCATCTGCAAATTTAATAACCTCACTCATTATTCCCATTTCCAGGTGGTTTATAAATATGTTAAGAAGCAGCAGACCCAGCACAGATCCCTGGGTTACTCCATTATTCAGCTTTCTCATTGAAAAAATTGACGGTTTAGCCCTACCCTCTGCTTTCTATCTTTTAATCAGTTCCTGATCCGCATTAGTACACTGCCTCCTATCCCAGGATTTTTTAATTTCGCCAATTGTCTCTTATGAGGGACATTGTCAAAGGCTTTCTGAAAATTCAGATACGCTATATCAACCGGCTCAGCTTTGTCTACCTGTTTATTCACACCTTCAAAAAAATATAACGGATTACTAAAACACGACTTTCCTTGGCTAAATCCATGTCAGCTTTCTCCCATTAAACCATTGACTATCTATATGTTTAGTCATTTTTTCTTTATAATGGTTTCTATCATTTTGCAGGGCACTGCTATTGGGATCACCAGTCTGTAGTTTCCCAGATCACCCCAAACCCTTTTTAAAAATTGGTGTTATATTGGCCATACTAGATGATTTTAATGACAGTTCACAGATTACTAACAGTAAGTCTACAATCTCATAATTCAGCATTTTTAACAACCTTGTATGTATACCACCTGATCCAGGTGATCTGCTACTCTTTAGTTCATCAAATAATTGTAATACATCTTCCCAGTTTATTGATATTTCTTCCATTTCTTCTGATACATCACCTTTAAATACAATTTCAGGCATGGGTAACCTCCCTCCATCTTCTTCAGTAAAAACCAAAGCAAATAATTCATTTAGTCTCTCTGCTATGGCCTTGTCCTCCCTTAGTGCCCCTATTACCCTTCTGCCATCTAAAGGTCCAACTGACTCTCTCACAGGTTTTTTGCTATGGACATACTTGAAAAAGATTTTATTTTGTATTTTTGCTTCCATGTCAAGCTTTTTTTCAAATTCTCTCTTTGCCTGCTTTATCAATTCTAACTTGTCAGTGCTTATGTTTCCCATTTTTGTCATTTGGCCTCTCCCCAAATAATCTTTTTAGTAATAAAAACTACAATGGATCAAAAATGTTGGTCATGAAAATGCCATGAAAACAGCAGGAATTAGATAAAGACTAATAACACCCGTGTCGGGGACTCATTGCTCTATGGTAGGGTTTCTCAACCCAGTCCTCGGGCCACACCAGGCCAGTTTCAGGATAACTACAATGAATTATGCATAAGAGAGAGAGAGATCTGCATAAAATGGAGGCAGTGCATGTAAATCTCTCTCATGCATATTCATTGTGGGAATCCTGAAAACCCGACTGGCCTAAGTGTGTCTCGAGGGGGTTGAGAACCCACTGCTCTATGGCATCCTCAGATGCTGAAAGCAGCAGAACTAGCCAAAATGATCTTAGATAATTCAGTGGACATTTAACACAAGCAAAATCAAATCAGTACAGTTTCACTTTCTTTGTTCTGATACTTGTATTGCTCCAGATGAAATATTAAACTTTAATATTCCATAAAGTTCTTCCCACGCAATCCTTCCATCACTGAGAGTTGAAGTAAATGAGGGCACTATTATGACGACCCTGATCAGAGCCCCATTCAGGCATCACCTAGTACCAGTTTTAAAGCGCATCTGTGAGATGCACTTGCCTTATGCCAGCTGAAAAAGCTTTTATCCTTTGCTACAGTTTGGCACTATAACCACTGGAGGCCACTCTAAGGTGCACAGTAACAGGGAGTCTTTTAATATAGGCACAAAAAGGAGACACGCAGAAAGACGTGACTGGTTCTAAGTAATACCAGGCCTGAATTTAGGCACAGGCAACATAGGCAACTGCCCCCAGCACTGAATTTTGATAGACACTTCAGCATTACCTCTGCTGCATGCCTCGGTCTTGGCCAATCCAGTGCAGTAGTCCATGTCAGCCAACCTGTCTGCACAGAATAGCAGCAATGCTAATAATGACATTCATCATGGGGCCTGCGGCATCCTGCTCCTTCTCTCTCATTACCATGAAAATGCTGCAATGGGCGAGGAGGGACGGGACGCCGCAAGGCCTAGGACATTGCCATAAGGCATGATCTGGGCAGAGGTGGAGCATAAGTGCATAGTTATTATTAAGTGTTGTTATTACCTGTACATACACCCCTTGTTATATTGTGAAGCCAGTGCAGACCATCTGTGCTGGACGGTTATGTTTTAATGTAAACCGCGTTGATGCAGAAGAACGCGGTATATAAGAAAGTTAAATAAATAAGTTAAATAAATAGACATGTAGGGGAGTCATTTCATAAGGAGGCACTGTCAATGCATGTAAATGTGCGTATTTTAATTGTCTATGCGCATAAATTGCCTCTTCTAAAATATCGACCAGCATATGTTTATGTTTATTAAAAACTTACTATACCACCCATAACCAGGGCATCCGGGCGGTTTACAAACCAAAAATTTTAAGAATCATTTTAAAAAGCTGCAAGGAAAGGAAAAAGAACGCCATTAAAATTTCAAAAGGACAGATAAGAGAAAGAACTAAGAACAGGTAAGGAGCATAAAATCAACGAGGAGGGAGGGAGGTTGAAGGCAGTGCAGAATAGATGAGTTTTTAATTTAACCTTAAAGGTTTTAAAAGAAGATTCTAAGTGGAGGGAGGGAGGGAGCGAGTTCCAGAGACGTGGACCAAGAAAGTAGAAGGCAGAGGAGCAGGTGGATTCCAGGTGGGCTTGGGATGGGGAAGGAAAGGACATGTGATTGGCGTGAATGGACTGAAGAGAACGGCGAGGGGTGTGAAGGTGAACTTGATCTGCAAGGTAAAGGGGGGTGCCGGAGTGAATAGACCTATGAACAAATATGAGAATCTTGTACTGGACCCGGAAGAAAATAGGGAGCCAGTGCAAACGGAAAAGGAGGGGAGTTATATGGTCAAAGCGAGAGGCGTGAGTGAGAAGACGGGCGGCAGTATTTTGAATACGTTGGAGGCGGGTGAGTTGAGACTGAGGAAGACCGGCCAGGGAGACGTTACAATAGTCGAGGTGTGAAATAACGAGGGAAAGAAGCAGAGTGGTTAAAGCAGAAGGAGAAAGAAAAGGACGGACTGCACAAAGTTGTTTCAGAGAGAAGAAGGAACGCAGTACAACAGAGGAGATATGATCTTTGAACGAAAGGGAAGCGTCAAGTGTGACGCCCAGATACCGAAGAGAGGAAACGATAGGAATAGCATAGACGTTTGTGCATTGTTAGCATAGTATGTACTTTCACCGTGGGTGTGCACATGGGTGGAGTTCGAGCAGAGCATGGTGCTGTAAGCCAGTAGGTGCATTGATTATAAAATATGATAATTTACGCACACATTTGTAAAAAGTAGATGTGTTAATTTACAACGGTTCTAGGGTTGGTGTAAGTGATCGATCTCTGCCATGTACACTAGGATTTCATAAAGACAAGTAGATGCCCTCTCCCTTTTAAAAATAGGCTTAATTTAGACTTTTTTAAAAAGTGCTTTAACGAGGAGCCCTGTTATAAAATTATCCTTGTGAGGTAGACGGTAACGTTTATGCCACCTCTCAAGCAGGTGCAATGTTTGTCAGGGACGGTGCAAGGATATTAGGTGCTCTCGGTGAAACCCTACTGCTCCTCCCACTATGATTTTGATTATTAAATTAAATAGTACCAGCAGCACCATCTCTCCCAGAACAATCACCTAAAAATGCATATTCTACTCTGGTAAATCTACGCATGATGGAGATTTCCAGAAGTCACTTGATTAGACGATGAGCAGGGACTGTCTCGGTACATCTATATGTACAGTGCTGTGTACACTTTGTAGCACTATACAAATGATTAGCAGTAGTAGTAGCAGCATTTATAAGCGAAAAAGGACAATTTGCATATTGGCCATTCTGCCTACACGTACACACCGATGTTGCTGAGTTTATGCGGATTCCAGGACCCATTTCTTTGATTTGACCTTAGTTGCTCTTTGCCGTCCCCTTCCAAAAGAAGTGGCTGCCCTAGGTGGCTGCCAGTTTGACTGGTGGTTTGGCAAGTCCTGATGTCTGTGCCTTAGAACTAGGTCCCTAAGTGTCTTTATAAAAGACGGGTAAATGTTAGCAAGAGTAAAGGTCGACATATACTTTACCCGCATATGCATGTATTTTATAAAATACATTCATAAATAGCAAGTCCACTTGTACTATGTCCAAACTCCTCCCCTAAGCACGCTTACTATACACATGTGCTCCAGCTTGCAGCATAGACTGCGCAGCAAAATATAAATAGGTCAAGTTCAAGAGGGGGGGGGGAAGAGAAGCCCTAGGCAGGGGATCTCCAAATTTATTTTATTTGAACTTATTTTTATACTGCTCCTTCCAGTGATCAGCAGCGGTTTACATTTTAACATTTAAATTCTGTAAGTACAGCAGTTACATATAACAATAAGAGAAACAAAACTCTAAACTATTCACATAGAGAGAACGGGTATGTTTGGCCAACTATATACAAAATATTTACAGTATAGTATTTACAATGACTTACAAGTGGATAATTCACCTGCCTGATGGGTTACATTTTAATATTCTGTGTTGAGTTTGGTATATCATATGACGATGGGGTTGGAATCCATCATGATATGATTTATAGTTAATATCATCTGATTTATGTTATTTCTGATAGATTGTAATGTTCTTGGAATAAATGAGTTTTGAGTTTTTTTCGAAATGATTGGAGGTCTTTGTTGGCTCTTAGAGTGTCAGGAAGTTTGTTCCATAGTGTGGGGGCTAGGTAAGTGAATGTTCTATTGCTAGTATTCATTTTTACCTTGCATATAGAAGGTGGGATTTGTAGAGTGTTTAAATTGTGTGTACGTCTTTTTCTGTTAGGTGGTTGTATTTTAATAAGTGTGTTGAGGAAGGATGGTGTGACACTGTGTATTAATTTTAATGTTGTTATTATTTTGTATTTTATGCGTGCATGGACAGGTAACCAGTGAAGTTCCATTAGTATGGGTGTGATGTGATCTGATATCCGTACATTCATTAATATTCGAGTTGTGACGTTTTGGGCCATTTGGAGTATGTTGGTTGTTTTTTTAGGTAGACCTTGTAAGATGCCATTACAATAGTCCATATGTGGGGTTATAAGCATTTGTATTATTGTTCTATAATCTGAGTGTTCAATAATATTTCGTAATGGTTGTAGGATTCTTAGTTTGTGGAAGATTGTTCTATTTAATAATCTTAGGTGAGTTTCCATGGTAAGTGTCTTATCGAGAGTCACCCCTAGGTACTTTAGCTCTTGTTTGATGTTGTAGGAGTTATTGTTTAATATGATTGTGGGAGGGTGTTTAAATTCTGAGTTTTTAGCAATAAACATTACCTCCGTTTTTTTATGGTTGTTCATATTGTTTTGTTGAAGCCATAACTGGGGTTCTTTAAGGCAGGCTTCTATGTGACTATAATCTGGGTTGCATATATCCAATTGCGCATACAGCATTATATCGTCTGCATATAAATGTGGAGTGGAGGAGTGGCCTAGTGGTTGGGGCAAGGTACTCTAGGCCAGAAGGTTGGTGGTTCAAATCCCACTAGAGGACAGCAACCTTGGGCCAGAAGGACTGGGGTTTCTAGTCCCACAGGTGCTCCTTGTGGTCTTGGGCAAGCCACTTAACCCTCCATAGCCCATGTTCCCTGTAAAATAGTTATCTCCAAGTTATAAATGCCCTGTTCAATGTAATTTCAGTTTGTTCAATGTAAACCACACTGATGCAGAATAGCATGGTATATAAGAGAATGTAGATAAAAAAAATGATAGTTAATTTTGTGCTTTTGAAATATTGTGCAAATGGGTCTTAGGTATAAATTGAATAGTATGGCAGATAGAGCGGAGCCTTGTGGGATACCTTGTGTTTGTGGGAACGTAGTGGATAGGTTTTGGTCAAAGTATACATGTTGTATTCTATTAGATATATACGACGTGAACCATTTTAGGGGGGTTCCCTTTATACCTATTGATTCGAGTCTTGTTATGAGAGTCTTATGATTTACAGAATCAAAGGCCGCTGTTATGTCAATGAACATCAATATGAACATTTTCTTGCAATTTTCAGTGCCTTTATATAGCTTATCAAATAACACAAGTAGAAGTGTTTCCACTCCATGTGATTGTCGAAAACCATATTGGTGGTCATCAAGTGCATTTGTTGCATCTATGTGATCTTGCAGTTATTTATTTTATTTTATTTATTTATTTAGACAGTTTTGTATACTGCCTTATCCTTCAATCAAAGCAGTCACAACACAATTGGGGGATACATTTAACACGCAGGGATATGAGACACATACACTAATACTTAGAGGGAACATGGGCAATGGAGGGTTAAGTGGCTTGCCCAAGACCACAAGGAGCATCTGTGGGACTAGAAACCCCAGTCCTTCCAGCCCAAGGTTGCTGTCCTCTAGTGGGATTTGAACCCCCGACCTTCCGGCCTGAAGTACCTTGCCCCAACCACTAGGCTACTCCTCCCTCCTAGTTGATGTTGAACTGTTTTTTCAATGGTTTTGGCTATGAACGGTATACTTGATATGGGTCTATATGCAGATGGGTCTTCTTTGTTGAGCGTTTTGTTTTTTAGTATAGGTCGTATGGGGCCCTTAGACATGGTCCTTGGAGTGGCTAAACACAAGCAACTATCAGATGGCCCTGGAAGCCAGGTAAAAAAATAAAAACCTTGTTCACACAACCCTATGCTACCAAGGAGATGAGAACCTGGCAGGCATAATGAAAAACCTGATTAAGATACTCTACTCAGAAGAAACGCACATAACATGACCACCTACTACAACTCCTTCCTCATCTTACTACTGCTCTTCCTACCGTTCACACTGCAACAAGCCAGCTTCCTTCCAATACACTGCCCCACCTCGATGCAACCTCTACTATCTAACATAGCATCATGAGGTACCACACATACAAGCGCGCCCACAGACTTGTAGAAATGAAATGCAGCAAACTACAATATTCCACATGCACCAAGCCAGTCCTAAGTGGCCTGATCGCTGCAAGCTAGGTCTGTAAAAAATAAGATAAACACCATAGCCGATTATATGCTTGACAGACAAACTGACATCTTATGCATAACGGAAACCTGACTTACAGACACAGACCAAGTCTTACTGAATCAACTCACACATTTAACTGTCTGCGAATACAAAAGTGAGGAGGTTGGGTGCTGATACTAGCCAGGAGTCAGTATAAATTTAAAATGATCTCAAAGACCAACAAAGAGGAGAGCAACACTATAATAGTTGCTAACAAATACATCACGTTTTGCTTCAGCTACAGATCTCCTAACTCTAAAGTAGAAGAGCTCTCATCAATCCTGGAATCAGCATGCACCTTCACCTTACCACACAAACCCATGCTGACTCTTGGGGACTTCATTCTCAATTCAGCTCCTCAACAAGAGGCCAAGTCATTCCTCAGAGCCATGGAAACCATGAACGTCATGCAATTAATACACACCCCCACACACAGGCATGGCTCCACCCCAGACCTCATCTTCACCCTCTCAATGCTAATTGAGCACAAACACATAACCCCACCAATTATAACACCAACCCCCTGGTCAGATTACTATTTAATAACCTTCCAAATAACAGTCCCCACCCCGAATAACCACACCCAAGTACAACACAATGGAAGGAGATTTAGGAGCTTTAATAAAGAGCAATTCTTCAAGGACATTTTACCCAAATTGGACCATGCCTACACCAACCTTGAAAATATAATGGAGAACTGGAACCACTCCATCACAGAGGCAGCAGAAGCATCCCACTACAGAGCAGATATAGCACAAAAAAGACAACAAACACCCTGGTATTCTAAAGAAATCAGAAAGGCTAAGAGTAATCTCAGAAGAATGGAGAGAAAATGGAGACGTACAAAGGTCGCCATAAAAGAGGAAGGCCGGCAATGAGATGGATCGATACAATAACAACAGCTATGGATATGATTCTATCAACTATGAGCTGCTTGGCTGAAGACCGAACAAAGTTTATGTCAACTATCCACAGGGTCGCCAGGAGTCTACACCGACTCAACAGTACTTAACACCACAAAGGACTGAGATGTACTGCAGGAATACAGAAATATGCAACAAGAATACAATAACACAATCAACAGATGTAAACAAAAATACAACACAAATCTGATCATGAAGGCCATGAACAAACCGAGAACACTCTTCGGAATAGTCCACACACTAATGAAAGAACCCTCCTAGGAAGACTACCCCAATATACATCTGCAACAGATAGCAGACCACCTAATGAAGCATCAGCATAACACACAACCAGACAAGACCATCATCAACAAACACTGAAAACCAATTGGGACCTGCTGGAACATGGGGCGAATTTGCTATACCAACAAACAAACAACACACACAATAACTACTTTGAATACAACAACATCAACCAACGATCCCTGTCCAGTTGCATGGATAAAGTCAGCCAAAGAACAGCTCACCCCATTCATTCACAAAATTCACATATCCCTCACACAGGGGCATATGCCTGCAACCCTCAAACTAGCATCAATCAGACCAACCTAAAAAGCCCAAAACTGGAAAAAGAAGACCCTGCAGCATACTGACCGGTTTCAAGCTTACCTTTCATGGCAAAAATCATTGAAAAGATGTTACAGTTACAACTGCAGGATCACATCAACACACATGTGCCCCTAGATCCACATCAACAAGGATCCAAGCCCAAACACAGTGTGGAAACACTACTAACAGCACTCTGACCACATCACCAGAGGAATAGGCAATATAAAAAGGGACTATGGAGGGGGAGGAGTTAAGATGGCGATGCTCAGGCTTAACGTGTAGGCTGCTTAAAATTATGGGGAAGAAGCAGAAAGTTAAAGGTGGGGTGAAGCCCTTGTCTTCCCCCCCTTATCTCTTTGCTGTTGCTTGCTTCTGTTTCAGGTCCTTTGGACCAATTTCTCATCCAGCCCCCATGATTCCCTGCGAGTGCAGGAGAAGGTGTCCTGGCTCTGGAGCTTTTGGAGCCAGAGAGCTCAATGTCTGCCTCGGGCTGGTCAGCATATTCCCCCGAAGCACAGAGGTTGCTGAAGATTCCCCACACAAGTTTATTGCACACTGTTGGTCTACAACAAGCCTCCCCTTGATGAGGAGTGGTTTGATTAATCTGGAAGGGCCGGACCTCGGTTTCGGTAGTGTGGTGGCCCTGCATACCCTGGTAGAGCAGCAGCAGCAACATCAAAGTGCAGTGGCCTTGGTGTCTCCGGTTGGGAGTTTGGTGGCAAGAGGTGCTGCCAGAAGCAGCAATGGGACAGACGATGTTCGGATGGAGGGAGGTCCTACAGCCTCTGTTGGTCTGGTAATTTTTGCTTTGATGCGCTTGACAAACTTTACGCTTGAATCTATTTGGATGATGATTGTGCCATTGGGAGAGACATTGTTTTCTCAGTTTTCAGCTCTCTCTGCAACAGTCCATCAAAATTCTGGAGCAATTGAACTAAATGCTAATAAGATTACTGCTATACAAGTTGACTGTGCTAATATGCAAACAAGAATTAATGCACTGGAATCACAATCGGAAGTGTGTTTGAAGAGTGTATGTACTTTGAATATTCAGCTTGAGAAATTGGAGAATTTATCTCATGCTTGCAATCTACAATTGATTAACTTTCCCTAGGCTCATTCTGTCCCTGCTCATGACATGTTTAAAATGTATTTGTTGGAAATTTTGGGAGTACCTGTGGAGTCTCATCCTCCCGTGGTCTGCTGCTGCCGCCACCACCACCACCACCACTACCCCACATTGCTGCTGCTGTCACCACCCCACTTCTCCAGAGATCTGCTGCTGCTGTGGCAGCACCACTATCCCCCCCATCACTGCTGCTGCCAGCACCACTGATGCTACTGAGGTCTGCTGCTGCCACGTCCAGCACTACTCCCCATCACTGCTGCCGCCACCACCACCACCACCACTACCCCACATCGCTGCTGCTGACACCGCCACTGCTTCTCCTGAGGTCTGCTGTTGAGGCAGCACCACTATCCCCCGTCATTGCTGCTTCCACCATCACCACTTCTCCAGAGGTCTGCTGCTGCTGTGGCAACACCACTAGCCCTCCCATCACTGCTGCTGCCAGCACCACTGATGCTACTGAGGTCTGCTGCTGCCACGTCCAGCACTACTCCCCATCACTGCTGCTGCCGCCACCACCACCACCACCACCACCACTTCTCCCAAGGTCTGCTGCTGTAGCAGCACTGCTATCCCCCTGTCACTGCTGCTGCACCACCACCGCTTCTCCTGAGGTCTGCTACTGCCACTACCACCACTGTCCCCCGTCACTGCTGCTGCCGCCACCACCACCGCTTCTCCTGAGGTCTGCTGCTATGGCAGCACTGCTATCCCCCCATCACTGCTGACATCACCACTGCTGCTGACATCACCATCACTGCTGACATCACCATCACCATCACATCACCATCACCATCAGACTTTCCCAATACTCTCTTCTTTCATTCTACCCTTAGTGAATCTATCCTTGCAAAAAGGCTATTTACCACCATCTCTCAAACATGTTCAAATACGTCCTATACTTAAAAATAACACATTAGATAAACTATCCCCAAAATCTTACAGACCTATATCAAGTATTCCTTTTATGGCTAAACTTATTGAAAAAATTGTACAAATTCAACTACAAGATTTTATTGACACATTAAACATTCTTGATGAACATCAATATGGCTTTAGACCCTTCCATGGAGTAGAAACATTACTAACGATCCTTTATGACACAATATTAAGAGGTATTGATAATACTAAACAAGCCTTTATTCTTGTTTTCCTTGACATATCAGCTGCCTTTGACAGTGTTGATCACTTAACAATGTTAAACAGACTTCAAAAAATTGGTATAACATCTACTGTTTATAATTGGTTCAAATCCTATCTATCAAACAGAACCCAAAATGTAAGAATCCTCACCCAAATATCTAACACCTTCAAACAAACTCAAGGTCTTCCGCAGGGATCTGCTTTATCTGCACTATTATTTAACATTTACTTACAACCAGTTTGTAACATCTTTAAACGCCACAATGTCTTTTATCATATTTACGCCGATGATATAATGTTCTACCTCCCATTTGAAATCCCACACCCACCTCTCCAAAAAATAACAGAATGTTTTAATGAACTAACTGAGTGGCTCAAAGAACAAAATCTACTTATCAACTTTACTAAAACAGATATTTTATTTATCACTAAAAATCAAACATATATACCCCCAAACACGATTACACTAGATACTCATGAAATTAATATAAAAAAAGAAGTAAAATATTTAGGTGTGATACTTGACAATAATCTAAATATGGATTCACATATAAAATATTTAACTAAAAATATACATTACAAACTCAAAACACTAAAACAACTAAGACCTTTGATCCTTCTACAAGATTTTATTAACATAATTCATGCTATTATTACCCCACATTTCGATTTTGCAAATACAATACTTAATGGTATTTCGAAACAAAATATTAAAAAGATACAAATAACTCAGAACTTAGCTGCTAGAACGATTATGAATATAAGCCCACTTGAACATATTACACCAATTTTAGCTGAACTTCATTGGCTACCAATTTACTCCCGAATCAAATATAAAATTCTTGTCACTACATTTAAACTTATAAATAAAATTGCACCATCTGCACTAAATACACTGATTAACATTGACATTGATAAACGATCTCAAAGGAGCAGAAACATAAATACTTTAACAATACCAAAAGATTTTACAAAAGCCAGAAAACAAACCAATAAGAGAGCTTTCTCACACTCTGCCCCAATACTCTGGAACAATTTACCTGACAACATTCGCCTACTGTCTGACATAAAAGAATTTAAAAAAAAATTAAAAACTCACTTATTTACATTACACTATAATACACTCCCAAAACAGAATTCTCAAAGGGATACAGGCTAACATTTATTTTTAATATTATATACCCTATTTTCAAAAATAAATGACACTAATACACTAATTTAACCATACTACACACTCATTTACATGATGATTAATAATTTAACTAGCAATGTATATATGTTCTAATATGTTATACTTGTAATGTTACAATTTTCCTTGTAAATTATAATTATCTGTTCTATGTAAAATGTCCTGGTATATTTCATACCAATTAACCTACTGTTACATGTAAACCGCACTTGAAACATGGGAAAGAGCGGTATATAAATAACTGTTAAATAAATAAATAAATAAATAAATCACCGCTGACATCACCATCACATCACCATCACCATCACTGCTGACATCACCATCACCATCACCATCACATCACCATCACCATCACTGCTGACATCACCACTGCTGCTGACATCACCACTGTTTTCCTGAGGTCTGCTGCTGCGACAGCACCAATATCCCCCCATCACTGCTGCTGCTGCCACCACCACAGCCATCACTTCTCCCAAGGTCTGCTGCCGTAGCAGCACTGCTATCCCCTCGTCACTGCTGCTGCACCACCACTGCTTCTCCTGAGGTCTGCTACTGCCACTACCACCACTATCCCCCGTCACTGCTGCTGCCACCACCACCGCTGTTCCCGAGGCCTGCTGCTGCCACCCCGCACCACTACCCCCATCACTACTGCTGCCTTCATCGCCACTTCTCCTGAGGTCTGCTGCTGCGGCAGCACCGCTATCCCCCCATCACTGCACCACCACCGCTTCTCCCGAGGTCTGCTGCTGCTACCCAGCACCACTACCCCCCATCACTGCTGCTGCCTTCATCGCCGCTTCTTCCGAGGTCTGCTGCTGCGGCAGCAAGAAATGAAATCTTAAGCGTGGAGTCTTTCAGAGATTCATGCGCTTCTGAAGCCCTGCAGGTCCTGCCTCCCTCTGATGCAAAAACTATGCATCAGAGGGGAGTGAGATCGACAGGTCCTTGGAGGTGCCTGAGTCTCTGAAAGAGCTCATGCTTAGGATTTAGCTTCTTGGCACCGACATCGGGAGAAGTGGTGGCAAAAAGCTAAATCCTAAGTGTGAGCTTTTTCAGAGACCTGTGCGCTTCCGAGGCCCTGCCAGTTCCACTCCCCTCTGATTCAGACTTTTGTCATCAGAGGGAGATGGGATCTGTATTGATTTGGAGCGCATGAGTCTCTGAAAGACCCCAAACTTAAGATTTTGTTTCATGCTGCCACCACTGCAGACCTCGGGAGAAGCAGCAGTGGTAGTAGCCAGGGGAAGGGGTAGGGGCATAATTCACACAGCAGGCCATTGGGGAGGGGAGAGGGGAGATGCTGGACATGGGGAGGAACGGGGTAGATTGGGAGGGAGTATGCTGGATACTGGGGCAGATTGGTTGGGGAGGTATAATGGACAGAGGGGGCAGAATTAAAGGGCATGCTGGCACCGAAAGAGGCCATAAGCGATGGAGTCATAGGGAGATGGGGGGGGGGGGAAGGATGCTGACTGGCATAGGAGGGGCCATAGGGAGATGGGGGGGGGGGAGGATGCTTACAAGCAAAGGAGGGGCCATAGGGAGATGGGGGGGGGATGCTGGACACAGGAGGGGGCCATAGGGAGGTGGCAACAGGATGCTGACATCGGACGGAGCTAGAGGGAGATAGGAATGTTGGACATAGGAGGGCGTCATAGGGCGATGTGGGGAGGATGCTGGACAAGGAAAGGGCCTTGGAAAGTTAGGAGGAGGATGTTGAACACAGAAGGAGGCCATAGGGGGATGGAGGGGTATACTGGGCACAGGGTAGGAGCGGGGGTTGGGGGGATAGACGGAGAGGGATGCTGGACATGAAAGTGGGCCATAGGGAGATGGATAGATGGGAGGGGACCAGAGGGAGATGGGGGATGTTGGACATGGGGGGGGGGGGTCGAAAGGGAGATCTAGGGGGTTGCAGGACAAGGCGGAAATAGGGGAGGAGAGTGAGGAGATGCTGGACATAGGGGTGGGATAAGGGAGAGGGGAGATGCTGGGCAAGGGGGGGATGAGGTCAGAAAAGAGGAGGCGGCACTGGATGGGGAGGTGCTGAACAAGGAGAGAAGGAGAAAGATGCTGTACAATGAAGGGAGAGAGCAAACAGGGAGAATTGCTTAAAGGCTGGGGAAGGAGAGAGAGATGGAAAAGAAAAGACTGTGTTGAGTCAGTAAAAAGATTGAACTTGAGGACTGATAGTAAGAAGGAGGAGAGACATTGCTGATAGAGAGAAAAGTAAATGTTAAAGCTAAAAGGAAAAAAAACAGAGATAGAAGGAAGTGAAGAAGGCAGGAGGGGAGAAAAGTAGCAGATGGACTGAAGACCCTTGAAAACAGGAAAGCAAAAACCAGAGACTGGAACCAGACAACAAAGGTAGAAAAAATAATTTTATTTTCATTTTCAATTTAGTGCTTAGAATATGTCAGGCTTTGGAATTTACATGCTCAGTTTTTATATTTTGCACAGTACAGGGGTGTCTACATGTCTTTATATTTTATGGTATTTTACTGCATGCAGAGTCTGGTTACTTGGGGTTTCAGTTTAACTTTTATTTCCATATTTCTATTTTTAGTTTATGTTCAGTTGTACTTGATAAGGGTCATTCTGTGTACTGCTTGTTTGATGGAGGCTATGGGGTCTATGCTGAGACTAAACTAGTGGGTCTGGACGTCTGATCCAGACGTCCAGACTCGCTATTCATCTGGCCGGCAGGGTGAAACAGAGCTCCCCGCACATTCACCCGATTTGTGCAGGGAGCTGTGATTGTGAGTGGGAGGAGGTGGGCCAGGGGAGGAGCGAGGGCAGGTAGTGGGCAGTGACTGACCCCAGATGTACAGGGCCCATTCTGAGGTTGGCCCTGTACGTCCGGGGTCTGCAAAATGGATGGGAGACATATTCCACCTCCGAGGTGAAATAGGTCCCCCTAGACGTCAGGGGACAGCTGAGCCGGGACCAGCAGAGGTGGTGAGGAGATGCAAGATGTTTCTTGTAGCTCAACCCTGGCCATGGAAGGCCAGATCGGGGATCGGGCTGCGGGGAAAGGGGATTTTGGTTGGCGGCTGGGAATCGTGGCTCCTGAATGAAGCCATGGTGCCATGGTGACGGGACACCATGGCACTGTGGCTCCATTCAAGAGCCTGGCTGGGCTATCCAAGGAGTGTGTGCCAGGCGTCCAGAATCGGGGCATGGCCTGGTTGTCCTGGCCCTGTTCCTGCAGGCACATCTAGCCCCCCCCCCCCCCCGTGGGATTAGAATCAGGTGCAGCCAGTGCACGTCTCGATTCTGGGCACCCGGACAAGGGATTGGACATCCGGACCAGAATGTGCCTCCATGTGTTCTGTTAGCTTGGAGTTTTTATGTAGGAATCTCTACTGCAGCAATTTGGCTTGTCCGGTTTCCCGAATAGATGTAGGGAAGTTTTAGGGCTCTCAGCAATATTTATAGTGTTGCTCTTTTCTGGGTAGGCTCCTTGTGTGAGCTTTGAAGGTTAATGTTCTTAGAGTATGGTAGATTTGTTCTGTAGTTCCTGAGTGATTTTTGTAGGGTTTTGTATTACTTAACAATATGTCCAGTCCAGAGTTTATATTGCTGGTACTGAGAACACACCACAATTAAAAATTATTTTCGATATGGTGCAGTTTATAAACTGTGCTATGGTTCTTAATTTTTCTTTTTGCTCATTGCTGTATGAACACCGTGCATCTCCTTTGTTGTTTTTTTGCAGAATATATATTTACATTTTATGTGGTCCAGTGTACAGTGTCAGGAGCCATTATGTATTTTTTCAAATTCACAGGCTCCTCTAATTTTTGTTGCATATAAACAGCACTGCAAAATTTGTTTGTTTGTTTAATTATATGCTGTTGTTAAGTGCTGTTGAGTCGGAGTCGACTCATGGCGACACTCTGGATAGCTATCCTAAATTGTGTTCAGTCTTAGTCAGGCGGCTCATTGTTGACAGACTGGTACCCGTAGAGGTTTAAGTCTTCTTATAAGGTTTAGCTTGCGGTATGCCTTTGCTGCTGTTTTGTTTGTGATTGAAGGTTGATGTTTTTGTCTAGCGTGATGCCTAGGTAGTGCGCCTCATCTTTTACAGGTAATGCTTGGTTCAGCAGTTGGATTTGTTGTTGAGGATTGAAGGTGGTGCTTCTGCTGTTGTAGAGCGCTTCTGTTTTCTTATAGTTTAATGTGAGGTTGTTGCTGCTGAGCCAGCTGACTACATCTTCCAGGCATTGAGTGATGGCAGTGAGGTTCGGTGCTTCCAGGTCAATCTTTGATCAATAGTTTGCCGCTGCTGCCCAGTGCCCTTGTTCTGGGGCAGCGGGGGGGGGGGGGGGAGGGTCAATTCTGCCACTGCCGACCTGGGAGAAGAGGAGGCAGCAGCATATTTATATATATTTATAGTATATTTTTTGTTTTTTACCTTGAAGACAGAGTGAGGTGACAACCACTTGACTGTTTTGGGGGCATTTTTTGCTGCCCCTAAAACTTTGCTGCCGAAGGCGGCTGCCGCACGCCTCATTATAGAGCCACTCCTGGGTGGAGGCAGATTCTGAGCACAGGATGTGGTGGAGAGAAATACTGGAAATGGGTTTGAGAATGTGGAGAATAGAAAGTGAACATGGAATAGGGTAGAGGGCAAATGCTGGACATGGAGGGCACAGGGGGATGCAAGGCAGATGCTGGGCATGAGAAGGAGACAGGAGATGCTGGACCTATGGGGAGGGAAAGCATGAGAGGAGAGATGCTGGTCACCTGGGTGAGGAGATGCTGAATACCTGATGGGTAGATAGTGATGGGAAAAGGAGATATTAGACACCTGGTGGTGGTAAGAAAGGGAAGATGGACACCGAGAGGGGGGTAAGGAGAGATGCTGAACTGAGAGGGTGGGGAAGGGAAGAGAAGAGGAAATACTGTATATGAAGCAGAGAGAAGGGATGAGAGTGGTCATGGGGAAGGGAGATGGGAGAAGGGGGAATTAGTGAGAGGGTGGGGATACAGGGAAAAAAATTGGGAATGAGAGGCCTGGGGTGAGAGAGATGAAACTATAGGTAGATGCAGTAAAAAAAGGGGGACTGAGGATTGATTGATGAGTGGGGACAAAATCAGAATGGACAGAGAAACAGAAGAAAGCTGAAAGATCGATGTCAGAGAAGGAAATAGGGGAGGGAGTGAAAACAGGAGGGGAGAAAAGATGGACAAGATAGCCTGGGAACAGCATTAAGAAAAAACCGACATACAGAAAGATGAAAGCAGAAACCAGAGATGGAAGCAAGATGAGATTAAAATTGCCAGACAGGTAGAAAAAATAATTTTACTTTCAATGTAATGATTTGAATATGTCAGGTTTTGAAACTGACATCTGAAATTTTTATATTTTGCCTAGTACAGTGGGCAAACAAATCACTTTCTATTTCTTTGGGTGATTTGTCTGCTTGGATGTGAATATGTTGCTGTCAAGAAATGGTGGGGAGAAGAGAATAATTCTTTATCCCTCCCCCGTCCTCTGTTGCACAATCCTGAAACTAAGCGGCCTGCCCTCCTCCCCACTCCCACCCAGCACTGGAAAAGTGTCGCAGATTTCTCTGCAAAAAATCTGGTAACCTTAAAGTCACATCACATGTTATGAGCTGAAGTACTCAGGGTTTGGTTTCAACCTCTTACTCTTTAGGGGTCCTGTATGTATGTCCCGCGCCTTTCTGAATTTCAGCACCAGTTTGACTCCACCACTTCTTTTGGGAGGGCATTTCAGGTATCCATTACCCTTTCTGTTAAAAAGAATGTATTGATGTATTGCTAATATTTTTAATAAATATTTTGAATAAATAGGCCATGGGGGCTATTTATAAAGTAGTGTCCATTAATATGCAATTTTGTTTTGGTAAATAGGCCCCTTAAAATGTCTGTAATTTGCTTTTAAACTCACTTCTAAAAAGCCAGTTTTGTTGATGGCAGTGGTAGTGAGCATACCATTTCATACAAATGGAATATAACTAATTCTAGGTATTTATAGGTTTTCATTTCCAGAGAAGTCGCAATTATATTTTAGACGAGGCTCAGACAACTTTCTCTATTGATGACATGATAAAGCCAGAATATGTTATTGCTGACGTTGTCCATGGTGCCCTATCAGGATATATAAAACACCTCAGAATGCTTCCTTCAAATGAAAGCACAAAGCGCGCTGCAGATATCAGCTTCCAGGATTAAAATGAAATGAGGAAAGCATTCTTGTGATGAGAGCAACCAGTCTGCGGAACAGCATGAAAGGCTCATTCCAGTTCTCTTCAGCATCTTCAAACAGTTTGAATAATTCAGATTAGTTTGGGAGAAATGTAAAGAGGGCAATGCTGGGAATCAGTCTTCCCAGTTCCCCTCACTCCTCATATTGGCAATAACGTGACGCCATTGCCCTCGGTGAATAAGCAGTCCTAGAGAGGGAAGGCCTATATTACACTTTTGGGATGGAGTATACTGCCAGCAGCTGAAATTCTCTGATAACCTTCTCTGTTCCTGCCATTAATAGTAGAAACCTTGTCTAAGAAAATAAGAAATGCCATACTGGGTCAGACCGAGGTCTATCAAGTCCAGCATCATGTTTCCAACAGTGGCCAATCCAGGTCACAAGTACCTGTCAGGTTCCCAAAAAGGTACACAGGTTCCATAATGCTTGTCTTGGAGCAAACAGTGGATTACCCAGGTTCTCTTTAATAATGGTTTATGGATCTTTCTTCCAGGAACTTGTCCAAATCTTTTTTAAACCCAGCTACACCAACAGCTTTTACTACATCCTCCGGTAACGAATTCCAAAATTTGATTATGCGTTGAGTTAAAAAATATTTTCTCTTATTAGTCTTACAGTAAATAGGTTTCATTGTAGCTTCATTGCGTGTTCTCTAGTCTTTCTACTTTTTGAAGGCGTAAACAACTGATCTATGTTTACCCGTTTCACTCCATTCATTAATTTATAGACCTCTATCATCTCCCCTCAGCGATCTCTTTTCCAAGTTGAAGAGTCCTAACCTTTTAAACCTTTCTTCATAGGGGTATTCTTCCATCCCCTTTACCATTTTGGTGGCTCTTCTCTAATTCTGCTATATACTTTCTAAGATATGGCGACCAGAATTGCACACAATATTCAAGGTGTGGTTGCACCATGGAACGATACAGAGGCATTATAATATCCTTCATTTTATTTCCCATTCTTTTCTTATGATTCCTAGCATTCTATTTACGTTCTTGGCTGAGGGCAGAGGGTTCATTATCCACGATGACACCTAAATCTTTTTCCTAGGTGGTGGTTTCTAAGGTGGTACCTTGCATTGTGTAACCATAGTTTGGCTTGTTCTTTCCTAGGTGCATAACTTTGCGCTTGTCCACATTAAAATTTCATCTGCCATTTGGATGTCCAGTCTTCCAATTTATCAAGACCCTTTTGCAATTTTTCACAACCCTCTTGTGTTTTAACAATTTTGAATAATTTTGTGTCATATTGAAATTTGATCAGCTTACTCATTATTCCCATTTTCAGGTCATTGATGAATATGTCAAAAAGCAGCGGGCCCAGCACAGATTCCTGGGGTGCTCCACTATTCACCTTTCTCCATTCAGAAAACTGGCCATTTAGCCCTACTCTCTACTTTCTATCTTTTAACCAGTTCCTGATCCACAATAGTACACCGTCTCTAACCCCATGACTTTTTAATTTTGCCAAGAATCTCTCATGAGGGACATTGTCAAAGGCTTTCTCACATCTTCAAAAAATATTACAGATTAATAAAACAAGACTTTCCTTGGCTAAATCCATGTTGGCTTTCTCCCATTAAACCATGACTATCTACATATTCAGTTATTTTATTCTTTATCATGGTTTCTACCATTTTGCCTGGTACTCATGCCAGGCTCACTGGTCTATAGTTTCCCGGATCACCCCTGGGACCCTTTTAAAAAATTGGTGCTACATTGACCATTCTCTAATCTTCCAGTACTATAGATGATTATAATGATAGTTCACAGATTACTAATAGTAGGTCTGCAATCTCATATTTCAGTTTGTTCAACATCCTCGGTTGTATACTATTTGGTCCAGGTGATTTGCTACAGTCAGTTTATCACATAGTTGTAATACACACAACAGAGTTACTCTTATGGATATAGAAACATGAAGACATCCTAGTCAAAGCTTCTTGAGGGCCAGCTCTGGAATCCCCTTCCCTCAGGTGGTTATGTGGAAGTACACAAGGCTTTAAGCACATTTTGGGGCCCTTTTACTGAAGGTTTTTATGTGCATTAATGAAGTTAACCCCCATTAAGTGCCCACAGTCCTTTTATTTCTATCAGCACATTAGCACATAACGCGTGTTAACCTTTAGTGAAAGGGCCCCGTTGTCTTTCTGGTGCCCCAGACCTTTCAGAATAGTAAAGTATCAATAATATTAATTAGTGACTAAATATTTATATTAATTTGTGTGATTATTCAGGAAAATCAACGTAACGGCAGCAAATGTATTTAGTTCAGCTTATACACTGCTCATCCAGAATCCACTCCATATGGTTTATAATCAACTAAAACATTAAAAAATACATAGTGCCCATATCAGCCCTCCTCCCCAACAGCCAATTGTACCACCACCTCAATCCAGAACCATTAATATTCTATCTGTCCCAAGCCTAATGATATATCAGATCTTGAAGACTCTCCCTTCTACCACCTTTTTTTTATTCAGGGTGTTCCTCCCTCCTTTTTCTTCCCTTCCTCTGCTTTCTGCTTGTTCAATCACCTTGTCCCCACTTTCCTCCTTTTCTTTTTTTGTCTTAATTTCCATTCCTATTCTTCCTATTTCTTTCCTCTGCTGCCTCCCATCTTGATGGTCTTCGTGCCTCTGTTTTCTCTTTCTCTTATTTGTAGTACCCCAGGGATCTATGCTGGGCCCTCTTGCTTTTTAACATATTTATAAATGGCCTGTAAATGAGGGATGCAAAATTATTCAAAGTTGTTAACACCCAAAAGATTTATGAAAAATTGCAAGAGGACCTTGATAAATTCGAAGACTGGGCATCCAAATGGCAGATGAAATTTAATGTGAACAAGTGCAGAGTTATGCACCTAGGAAAGAACAAGTCAAACTATGGTTACACAATGCAAGGTTCCACATTAGGAACCACCACCTAGGAAAAAGATTTAGGCGTCATTGTTGATAACACGTTGAAACCCTCCACCCAGTGCTCAGTGGCAGCCAAGAAGGCAAGTAGAATGCTAGGAATCATAAGGAATGGAGAATAAAACAAAGGATATTATAATGCCTCTGCATTATTCCAACTGCACCATGAATATTGTGCGAGATTCTGGTCACCATATCTTAAAAAGGATATAGGGTTATTAGAAAAGGTACAGAGAAGAAGCACCAAAATGGTAAAGGGCATGGAAGGATACCCCTATGAGGAGAGGCTTAAAAGATTGGGGCTCTTCAACCTGGAAAAGAGACGGCTGAGGGGAGATATGATAGAGATCTATAAATTAATGAATGGAGTGGAATGGGTAAACATAGATCGATTGTTTATGCCATCAAAAAATAGAAAGACTAGCGGACATGCAATGAAGCTAAAGTGTAATCCATTTAGGACAAATAAGAGAAAATATTTTTTCACTCGATGTGTAATCAAACTCTGTAATTCGTTACCAGAGGATGCAGTAAAAACTGTTAGTGTAGCTGGGTTTAAAAAAGGTTTGGACAAGTTCTTGGAGGAAAGGTCCATAAACCATTATTAAAGAGGACCCCGGAAATCCACTGCTTGCTAAAATAGAACCATTATGGAACCTGTGTGCCTTTTTGTGAACCTGACAGGTACAGTACTTGTGACCTGTATTGGCCACTGTTGGAAACGATACTGGGCTTGATGGACCTTGGTCTGACCGAGTATGGCATTTCTTATGATCTTAAGTGCTTATGAAAGAAATTTTGCAAGATCATTTTCAAAGGGAACGCACTTGCAGAGTTTCCTTGTGTAAAGAAGGGGCCAGTCACACTGTGGGGGGGGGGGGGGTGGACTGGGACTCTGCTTTTTAGTTGCAACCACTTGTGTACCTGATGAGCTGGTTCTACACTCTCCTGATCCTCACTCTGCCCCTTTTTGCTGCTAGTAAGAGTGTCGGCAGTGTCAAACAACCCAAATACTTTTTCACTCACAGAGAATCTGATGCGTTAGTGCTATGTGCTGAAGCTCAAGGCACAGTTTTCTAGTGCACATGTAAACACATTTATGCCCAGTGCATAAACAAATCATATGCAAGTAAAATGTGTACAGACATGAAAGAGGACAGAAGGGAGAGAGGCGATGTAATACACACCTTTAATTACCTGAAAGGTAATACAAGACAAATGAGTCTTTTTCAAATGAGGGTAAGCTGTGGAACCAGAGGACATGATGAAAGACTACAAGAAGGCAGATTGAAAAGCAGCATCAGAAAATATTCTTCACGGAAAAAGTGGTGGATGCCTGGAATGTCCTCCCAAGGGAAATAGTGGAAGCATAAATGATGCTGGAATTCAAAAAGGAGTTGGATAAACATGGTGAATCCCAAAAAGCCAAGAGGCTAGTAACGAAGAATGGAGTGCCCCGATGCAAAACAGTTTTGCTTCTCCTAAGTAACATGATGACATGGAGCTGGGATGGCAGACTGAAGCCCCTATGCACCTCTCAGGTGAACAAGGCACAAAATTTGAAGCTAATGGCAGAGGGTCATGCCACCACTTGCCAGCAAGGTGTCTTCACGCCCAGTGACAAGTTGAATAGGGGGAGGTTGGGCCAATCACAGCTTATCCAGCTGGGTGGGGTTTCCTCACTCATGGAGTCATTGCTGTGCAGACTGGATGGATCTTGTTACTCTGTTACATGAAGGCAAATTTTACAGATGACGTCCAAGTGCAATCTGGTATGTCCAAACCAGAACATCCAACAACAAAAAAAGTAGGCACATCGAAGATCAGGCACAATTTCACAAACGCAGACATGCTCGATATGGACATCTGCAGGGCCATCTACATAGACATCCCCAGTATAGTATTCAAGACCAGGGACATCTAAGAATAGTCTAATGGCTAGAGTAGTGGGATAGGTCCTGGGAAGCCAAGATCTGAATCCCAGTGCTGCTCCTTGTGATCTTGAGTGAGTCACTTAACTCTCCATAAACAAACAATGGTAGGTTTGTGCTCTTGGACTGCGGATGGGGTGCTTCTTTTGTTGCCTCCACTTAACCCTCCATAGCCTCAGTTACAAACGTACATTGTAAGCCCTCTTCTCTATAACTTCTAGATGTTTTCTGGCTGAAACAAACATTTTCTTGATGCCTTTTCATGCCTGGAGGAAGTCTAAATTTGGATGGGGTCGCAGATGTCCCTGACATTTGTGAAATCAAGCTGGGACATCAAAGTCCATTGCACCACCACAGACACTCTGCCATGAACCCAAGCTTGTGTGTCAGGTTTCATCTCTGGCCCTTTTCAAATCTGGGCTGAAAACTCACCTCTTTGACACTGCTTTTGCATCCTGATCCTCTTAGTCTCTTATGTGTTAGCTTATGATTCCCCTAGATATATCCTTGTCCTCAACCGCTGTGTCATCTGTCTTGACTAGATTGTAAGATCTGATGAGCAGGCACCGTATTTTACATGTGTCTGTACAGTGCTGTGTACGCCTTGAAGCACTACGCAAATAAGTAGTAGTTGGCTGTCCCCATATAGGAGACATCTTTAAAAGCCATTTGTAAAATGATTTCATGGATGTCTCTGTGATTTGGACGTCCGCATGCATGTTTCCTGACATGTAAATTGCAACTAAGGCTTTTAAAATGACCACCTATTTCAACCAAAAACTTAAAGGAAGGAGCCAGAATAAAAAAAACATCTGAAGGAAAGAAGAATAGGGGTTCAGCTGATCCTGGAAGAAAAGTAGAAAGATTTAGAGGACCCCCCCAGAAGCTGAGTCTAGCAGAGGAAGGGAGTTAGAGGGACCTGAGTAGGATTCTGAGACTGGCCTCAAAATTCTTAAAGGATTTGACCAGATTGGTGAAGTGTAGGGGTGTCGTTCACTTCGGGGAATCTCAGAAGGCCCTGGAAGTTGGAGCAAAAGAGCAGAAGAAGTCTCTACCTGGAGGTGGAGCTAGAAGTGAACTGAATTGTGACTTTTCATATCTGATAACCTGCAAACTATTATCAAATTCCTCTTGTGCCAAATATTTAACTAAACTTGGACTGGACTGCATGTATTTGGGAGTGGAAAGTGAGTACAGTGAGTGTTCCCAGGGGCTAAAAGTGTTCCAGGTCTTGCTGGTGCTGATCCAAGAATCATGGTTAAGAGAGAGCTAACTCCCCCACCTCCTCAAAGAATGTACCTCTGGTTTCCCCAGAGACATATAGACACAGTGAGTGGCCACAGATTATGGGGGTTACATTATGTCATTTAATTCTTGAACATAATTCCATACTATTGCCCTAAACATTTAGGACCAGCCGTGCTAGAATGTCCCAAATTTCCTTGCACTTCCTGTACCAGATCGAGCCATATGGCCTGTGATCTCACAAATGCTGCTACTTGACATGAACCAAAGAGCACCCAAAATAATATTGCAGCAATATTGGATTTTTGAGTTAAAATACAGAACCATAAATTATGAACAATGATGTGGAATAATAGTACATTTCATTCACATCACCAGGGACACAGCATTCACCCCACCAACAATAAGAACAATGACCTAGCAGTCAAGCATTAGGTCAAATAGCTGGGGGTGTTACACTTGATATAAATCTAAACCTACATCCAAATGCCAGGAGAACAACAAAAGCAGCCTACCACAAGACGTTCATACAAAAACTATGCCCGTTACTTGACCCCAACGACTTTCATACAGTACACCAGGCTACAATAACAATGCATCTGGATTACATAAGATTTATTTAACAGGTTTTATATACTGCTTTATCATTTCAATCAAAGCAGTTTACATTGAAACTTAAACTTGGTAATGTACATTAAACATGGACATTGATAACAAGGCCACAAGGAGTACTAGTGGGAATTGAATCCTGGTCTCTGGGTTCCCAAGCCACTGTTCTTAACCATTAGGCTACTTCTCCATGCCAAGATATCCCATACTGGGTCAGACCAAGATCAAGCCCAGTATTCTGTTTCCAACAGTGGCCAATCTAGGTCATAAGTACCTAGCAGTTTCCCCAAAAGACACAGGTTCCTTAATGCTTGTATCGGGTCAAGCAGTGATATCCCGTATCCCTTTTAATAATAGTTTATGGACCTTATTGCAACATAATCTACCAAGGTCTCACAAAGTACCCAATACACCCCCTCCAAATGGCTCAAAATACGTCAGTTCATGTAATAACAGGTGCTTCAAGTCACAACCACATAACACCCATTCTAAAACAATTACACTGGCTCCCAATACAGATCAGCATCAAATACAAAATAATACTCATCATATTTAAGATCCTACATGAACTATCAGCAGAGAGTCTGCAAAACCTCATCCACAAAGCTCCAGACAACAGAGGAAGAAGAACCAGCAACAAAAATCCGCTTATCATCCCCACCACTAAAGCAATAAGCAATCAAACAACATGCAGCAGGGCATTCTCCTTATTCCCACCTTCCTTATGGAATTCACTCCCAGAGGAACTAAAATCTATTGATAAGACCCCCAACTTCCGAAAAAGACTGGAAACATACCTATTTACAGAACACTTCAGAACTGATATGTCACTGAGCACCAAAACACATGGAAAGTCAAGAAAAGTCAATTCCCATGCCAATGCAAGGTGATCAAACCTCCAAAATGCACAGCCAATTGTCCAGATCACAAGTACACCAAATGTCACTATGTGCGCACTGTTAACTGTATACCCCCAAGATATCCCCCATTCTGTTTAATGTATACCCTCTAGTTTGAGTTAACTGTAAATCTCTGACAGAATGATAAAGCGGTATACAAAACATGTTAAATAAATAAATGGCATCTAGCAGTGGCGTAAATTCCACCCAAGCAGCCCTGCAAGTCTGTGGGCCCGGGCAGAAGGGGTGCCCACACAGCAATGGTAAGGCAGAGGGACAAACTCCCTTTAACAAGTTTGCCATGCTGTCTCCACTTTTAAGTTTCCACTAGAGTTTGACAATTGTTACCTCCCGGGCCAAAGTCTCATGATAACAGCAGCACCAAAAGACTTCAGCCCGGCATGTAAAGGCTGCCGGCCCTGATGGGAACGTAAAAGAGTGATGGTAGCATGGCCAACACATTAAAAGTAAGTTTTCCACTGCCACAAGGAAGGGGGAACCCCCCTCCCCAGTAACGGGGGGCTGTGCAGGGAAGGGCAGGGAATGGGGGACTGTACAGGGGCCCTCATAAAAATTTGCCTGGGGGCCCCTCTTTAGAACTTACATCACTAATGGCTAGCATAATAGTTAGGAAGTGGTTAACCAATCAGTACTTGGTTTTAAATTTTATGCTGGCCAGAATAAAATTTAAAATCATCACACTAATACACAAAGAAATACACAATGAATCCGCCCTCTGTCTACTCTCCCTTCTCTCTAAATCAACAGCACCAGATCATGTAGACCAAACTCTGCAAAGCATGCAGGGCCAATTCTGGTCATGACCTTGTACATGTGGGGCGCCATGACTGGACAGGGGACTTATTCTACCTCACCAAAGAAGAGAAGTGGCACCAGCGCACTCCCCGGAAATGGTGAGGAGCACCTGGAGGTTCCCTGCAGCACGATCCTTTTTTGGGTTTGAGAGGTGGCGAAACATATGTTTGAGCAGTGGTGGGGAATGGAACTCCTGCATGGTGTCCTGGTTCCATTGGGACAGGGAGCTATAGCATCGGGGCTCTATGCAGGCACCCCGGCTGGGTTAGACAAGGTGGGAGGCGTATGTCCGGAGGCAGTGAATCAGGGCAGGTCCTGCCTGTCCTGGCCCTTTTCACCCGATTCTGGACCCGTGGTGTATAATTGGGTGCAAATCCGGCCCATCCAGATTTTAGACATCCGGACGGTCTGGACTTGCCCCAATGGGAATCGGGCCCATTACATATATATTTACAGAACAAAGTGAAATATTGAAAAGTGAACTGTCCAAATATATATTTTTATATGATTGTTCTGAGAGGGATGTGTTGAGATGATTGCAAAATCTTGGGTGGGGGGGGGGGGGGAGGTGTGCTGGAGTCTAAACTTTAATTGCAAGGAGGTGCAAGGCTTAAGCCTCACCTACGGCCCTAATACCCTTCCACCGACCATGACTGGTATCAGAACATTATTTTAGGTCCTGGCCCCATCTCTATGGAACTCCTTGCCTCTTGAGATATGAGATGAGAGCTCATACAAGAAATGTAAAAGATGGTCAAGACTTGGCTTTTCCAAACTCTTAAGGTGCTTTCTTGTGCCGACAGGAGGCATGAGGATATGAGACCCATTCTCCCATTCCCCCACTTCCTCTTATGTTCTGTAAATTTGTGCAGTATTGTTTGTAGGTATATGATCTTGTTCTAGTCTCCACCACTCATTATAAGTTCTATGTATTGTTATGTCTTAACCTATGATGTTATGGATTGTATTGCAATACTTACGTGCACACTGGTACTGTAAACTGCCCTGACGCTACTATCAGATGCAGAAAATGGTATAATTTGCTTAAAGAAAGAAAGAAAATTACAAGAACGTGGAATTTTCAGTAGAAAAGAAATGTCAAAGGGATCATGATATGATGAGGGAAGATGGTTCCGAGGGAACATACTGAAAGAGCGCACAATTCCTGGAATAATAATAAGCTGTTGAGCTGTTATTTTATTTTCTTTTGTTTCATTTTTAGATTACATATGTGCTGAAAATGAAATGGAACCAAATGAAACCCTTCAAAATTTCATAATGCTTATTTTGTTCATTTCAAACCAAAATGAAACAAACTAGTCTCACTCTGATTTTCATTTCATTTTCAAATTGAATTCGCAGATTCCTGCGATGGATCGATACAATCACACACTGATATTTTACAGACCTAAACTAAACATGTAACATACCTGAATAATGACTGAATATTGCCACTATCCGGATAACGTTCTGGCCTAACATGTCCCACAAGTATACAGATAGTATCAGATACAGTACAAGGAGTGAGGTGGATAGTTAAAACTCTGTTTGTTCAACCCTACCCGGCTGTGTTTTGGCATGTGCCTTCATCAGGGGTTATGCACCTCAAACATAAAAACAAAAGATAATTGCAAATAATACATATGACATTAAATTAAACAAATAGAATATAAATTTAAAATAATAAAATTGTTAAACAATTGGTAAAGAATGGGAAGCATAAAAACATAAAACAAAGTATAAAGTGTAATATACATATTGTCATGAAGAAGACCCTTCTGAGCCTATGGAGTTGGTGAGAGAAGAGGATTCCGTTGCAGAAACTGACAGGCAGTCTGAGCACATAGCTCAGTGTTTTCAGAGAGAAGGTAAACAAAGAGAGTCACGAGCTGGAAAGACACTCCCACGCTGTGACGTAGTCCCTAGTTCAGGAGATAATGAGATACACCTGTTTAAGGGAGGGGCACAGTTTAGCCCTGAGAAACAGGATGATAAAAAGTCGTCATTAGCCTGGACTAGGGGGGAGCAGAAAGAAAGAAGGCGTCAAGAGGAGAGAACCAAGGGAGCCATAGTCCTAACGCCAGAAAGAAGCAGCACAGGCCAGGTGACGTCTGGTAAAGGCAAGAAGGATAAGATATTTCCTGGAAGGCAGGCTTGGGAAAACTCACATGCTCTAGAGAGAAACTTGCTGGCATGGCAATACTTGTACCTCTAAGGCTGAAGCTACGAGGCTGAGAGACAAACACACACAAGCTGTGTTTGGGAATCAGTCTGACTTTGCAGAGCTGAGAATTCATTTCCCTCCAAAGCTGAAAGGTAGGCTTCACAACTTACATAGATTTGAACCTAGTTATAAAGTATTTCCGTGCAGATGCCAGAATGTAGCAGACTCTCTAAAAAGAAACTTCAGTATATACGGTAATTCACAGTCCTATCCTTTAGAGTGCTACCAAGAGAAGCCATGTGAGGATAGTGAAAACGTCTGTTTTAAAGTTCAGGATAGCAGCTCACTGACATACCCTGCTATTGCTGACGCTGAAGAAATGCAGATTGACTCTGATAGCAGTGAAATAGTGGATAACCAGATGGACTGCACATTATGTTTTGCTGACCACGTTGAGTCTCTGTGCTGAACACTAGTTTGAGAAAGCTGGTAAAGCAACAGAAAGAATGGGGAACATTTTCTTTTGCTGAAGGAAGCTGTTATTGTTTGTTTGTACCGAGCACTGCACGTTGTGAGCCTGAAGCTGCTAAGGCTAATTTACCTGAGTTCTTGTACATATCCCTCAAGCCAATTGTATGGCAGTTTGTCCTAAGTTATTTACCTGCACAGAAATCCGTTGGGAAGGGGAAAAATAAATTCTTGTCATTGCCTGAAACACTCGACTACAACTCTTCTGTTCTCAAAGGGTAAAAGGGACTACCATTCCCCGAGGGCCTTGCAGGACCAATGCAGGGTCACGCTCTCTGAGTCAGGAATACAAAGGCAGACCAACTCTCAGCGCCCTAGGCATTGGGCTGGCCACCGAGAGGGTGACAATATACATAAAAAAATATATATGAAAAAGTTCCAAGTTTAACTGTTCTATGTAAAATGTTTCAAGTTATAATGTATACCGCTTTGAGTGAAGGACAAAGCGGTATAGAAAAACGTTTAAATAAATAAATACTAGAAAGACAAGTAAAAGGGCAACCATTACATATAAAAACATTTGCATATAAAAACTAACACATATAAAAGGAGACAGCAAATGGGAAGAGGACAACTAGTGTTAAATCATGTGGCTAGGATAGTAGTCACCAATAAAAGTTACATATTGTGTCACAAGCACAACGCCAAAACCACTAGTCTTCTAGTTGTTGAGGGCGTGGTGGTTGAGAACCTTCTATCAGCTGTAACATTTATGCTTTAAGTAGAAGGATTGTAGTCGTGTTAAACCAAGGGTAAGGCTTATGACAGAAAAAGAATTTATTTTGAACACAATAGAACAGATCAGGTTCCTAGTACCATTTACAGAATTTTAAATTATAGGATTTTTGCTTAAGGTTCAGCAAGTTGGTGGCAAAACAAACAGAACTCAACATTGGCTTTTAAAGTCCTCTTCACTGCAGAAGCTTAGCCTTTTCACATATAACAAGATGCCACTTTTCTTATTGTCCTTTATCAATAAGAGCAATAGAAAAACAAACTTTACTTCTTCTATAGCAAATTTATCTTCACTGAGCCATAATTTTCTCTAGGCTGCACTTCCAGGTGAAGAACCAAACTTAGGTTATGAAATAAGCATTCACAGTGTCCTCAAGACTCTTATAGCAGGCTTTTCTTATAAACAGGAGCAAAGCACAAACTCTTATAGCAGGCTTCTTCATATAAGACAGGAGCAAAGCACAAACACTTCTAGCAGCCAATTAACTTTCTCTCCGTTGTAGAGTTTCAACACAGCTGACACAGAAGCATGAATCACAGCCTTACTTCAACTAGCTTATGCTGCAGTAAATTCCTCCTTTCAAAACACACACAGGAATTTACTTTCTCACTGCTTAGCTCTGAGGTTACTTCAGCAAGAGGAACAATTCTTTTCAGGCTGGCCTTTCTTCAGACACTAAGTCTAGAGCTTGGCATAAAGAACAATACATCAACATATCTTCTTCTGCCCCTAGCTCTGACACTGGTTCTCCCAATTACATAGGCTCTGACTCACCCACTTGATCAGAGTGCCCTGCTGACAACTTCTCTGGTGGTCTGAAAGCTTCTCTCCTTCCTGGCTCCCACCTGTGTTGCAAACGTGATTCAGGAAAATGACCTCTCTCAGCAATGGGTAGCTCAGCCTGTCTCCAGAAGTTAGCACCTGCTCTGGCTTCTCCAGCATTCCATCGTCCTTGCTGCTCTGAAGTCTGTCCTCTGCTGCTTCCTCTGCTCCTTCTGCATCCACTCCTTCTCCCACTCCTACTCCAGCTCCTTCTCTCTCCATAGTTTAACCTAGGTTTATACTCACTGGGATCCAACCCCACCTCTTTCTGTCCCAGGTGTTTGTAATCCCCTGCCTTCTGACATCAGAATAATCAGTGCAGTTACTAGAGTGAGGGGTTTTGTCCTCGTGCTTGCAATCTATCCCTCTTACACTATCAAGCATTTCCTGGAACTTGTTCCAGCTGGCTTTTTTCTGGCTTTGAACTGTGGCTCTGGCCTTTTGACCCTGCACACCTAACAGAAGCCCCTTGATTAAGGTGAATTCCTTATGCTGTTCAACTCCCCCATGCTCAAAATGGTTGACTTTGCTACAATTGTTATTAAGATATATCATTAAAAGAAGTAAAATAACTAAATTACCTAAAGGAGAAGGGACATCTTCTATTAATCTTAATACGAAAAGTACCATTCAAAAGGCGATCTAATATCATCATACGAGAGCATTGATAACACTTAAAACATGCATAAGAACATGAAAACTATAAAACTGTACACTAAAAAGTACATTTATTGCAAAAAGTAATTAATGAGATAAATAAATAAGTAAACAAGAATAAAGAAAGAAAATATCCAAATTCATGTGTGTTAAAGGGACAATACCTGAAAAACAGGTAAACTCAGGGCTGGCCATGCCGCCCCCACCAAGCCACATCACCTCCACCAGCTGCTGCTGCTGATTTCATCTCAGGAGGGGGCAGTGGCTTTTAGCATCTCTTTCTTCCCTGTGGCAACAAAAAGCCACCACTTTTTGAAATACTGCTACTACCAGAGAGCTGTTGGGGTGATAGCACGAAAACTTTTAAAGATGTTGGAGGAGATTGGGCGAGACCGAGGAGGAGGGTGATGAAGAGTGAAACTCAGCAGGTGAAGTTCAGATAAGGGAAGAATTGAGTGCAGAAATCTGAAGACAAGCAGTTAGAGAAGAAGACAAGGTCAAGACATAGCCTTGCTGTTGAGTAATGGCAGCAGAGCATGGCTGGAGATTGAATGAGGTTATCAACATGAATGTTAAAATGTTAAAATCCCTAAGAATAAGTGAGGGGAAGATGCATCCAGAAAGAGGGAAAGTCACGAGTCAAAGTCAGTGAGAAAGGTAGAGATGGACTTATCAGAGGGTCGATAAAAGACAGCTATCTGTAGAGGTAGTGGAGTAAAGAGATGAATGAAGTGGACTTCAAAGGAAGGAATGTAGTGAGAATGGGGCAGAAAGAGGGGTTGAAATTGGCAGGAATGAGAGTAGAAACCCAACACCATCGCCATGCCCAATGAAGTGAGACATATGAGAAACCCCATGACAGAGGGCAGCAGCTGAAGTAGAGTCTTCAGAGAGAAGCCAAGTCTCAGTCCAAGCAAGAAGATGCAGAGCATTAGAGATAAAGAGGTCGTGAATGAAGGCAAGTTTATTCACGACCTCACAAGGTGCGTGAGAAAGGGAGAGAGGACAGGGAAAGGAAAGTGATAGGAATAAGATTTGAGGGGTTGCATGTGGATCTGACCTGGGAGTGTGAAAAAGGTCTAGGGGGGCTAGAGTTGGGTTTGATATACCCTGATGAGAGAAGAAGAAAGAGCAGGAGAGTGCAGAGAAGAAAGGAGGAGGTTCTCCTAATCTGCTTATTGGAAGGGTCAGCCCTGTTGGCAGCAGCGCAACCACCACACAGGTTGGCAGGAACATCGCATACCATGAAGATGGTTTGTAAAATATGTGCTTCAGAAATCTCCACTGATGGAGGCTTAACCAGCTCCCTAGGTAACATGGTCTAGCACCTAACTAGGGAGGAGTAGCCTAGTGGTTGGGGCAAGTTGCCTCAGGCCAGAGGGCCAGGGGCTTGAATCCTGCTAGAGGACAGCAACCAAGGGACTGGGGTTTCATGACCTTGGGCAAGCCACTTAACTCTCCATTCCCTCAGGTACAAAACAGATTGTGAGGCCCTACAGAGAGAAGGGAAATATATATACCACACTTGGATGTACATTGCTTTGACCCAGTGAAAAGCAGTATATAAGCATTAATAAATAAAATAACTAACCTCTCTTTCAGAAAGTTCTAAGACTTCCTATAATAAAATAAGCTCATTACATCTTGTCCTATTGCCGGTGGTGATGGAGAATAATTGATCCCCACGCTTCTTACCATCTCTGTTCATTTACTTCAGTGTCAGTCTTAGGCTTTTCTTCTCTAGCTAAATAAACTGAATCATAAGCATTGGAATATGGTGGGCAACACAGGTCCTGGCCCCAGCAAACCTTTGACCGCCATCCATGATTGCGGCAGACTGCCCTGTGGGTAGACAGGAGTCCTTGCTGTGATCATGGTGGCCTTCCCCTCCTGCCCACAGGGATGTGATCTCCCGCAGGAAAACAGAAGGAGTTCACCATGATCACAACCATTCCATTTTCACCTGCCCATGGGAGATGGAATCTCCGCGAGAAGAACAGGAGGGGAAGGCTGTGGGGGGCTAGGGGCGGAGCTTGGGGCAGAGTCAAGACAGAGCTCGGTCCCCCAATCGGAGAGGTGTTCCGCGGCTCCTGAACTGAAGTCCTTCCACCTTTTCTTATGTATCATATCACTAGACTCCTTTTTCTTCATTACAAGCTAGCATCCTGTCCAGTGCACATTTACAGTTAGATTCCTGTGTTTCTAAGGGCAAACAACCTTTCCTCAGGACACTAGACAAAGCTTCACTATTGCATAAATGATATCTGACCTCTGGCCGTCTGCTGAAACAAAAATGTTGTGGCTATGAGCATGCTGGATAATGGCAAATCAAAGAGGAAATTGAAGCAAAATAAAGCCTGTGACATGAAGGTGGAGTTGCAATGAATGATAAGCACTGGTTTTCTCATTTCCTTTTCGCCATTCCCCTTTTTATCAGATAAATAAGACTTCTTAGGAATCCAAGACTTGTGATCACTCTATTCCCTTGCTGTGCTGCTCTGGCTTTCATCAGTGTACTGTACATGTCCCGTCCTGTGTTAGGACTGGCTTCAAGCTCTATTATGGGAAGGCACAAATGCCACCCTGTAGGAATCAAAGAACATAAAAGGAGAGACTGCATCGTGTATGCAGGAATGCCAGAGCGCACTCATTAAGTGTGTGTCACACTCATTTGTAGACTCCCTCACTCTCACAGTCATTAGAGCCTCAGTGCCAGGGTGCTGAGAAAAACCACCACAAGGGAAAAATCAGAGCCTTCCCCTCCCCCATCCCTTTTCACAGCCCCTACAATTATGCATCCATTGAAACCTATGTGCAGGAGTAGCCTAGTGGTTAGAACACTGGCTTGGTAACCAAGCAACCAGGGTTCGATTCCCACTAGCACTCCTTGTGGCCTTGGGCAAGTCACTTAACCCTCCATTGCCTTGGAAGAAAGGCCTGGCAATCTACTTCCGGTGACACTGCCAAGAAAACCCAGGAGCTTCTGGGTCAGGACTGACTCAAAGGCACACATTGCATTTTGAAACCTATGTGCATAGGTTTAGCCACTGAGTGGAGGGCAATTTTCAGCCTTGAGAATTTATGCTACTTAGTTATCTGAACAAATTCCTTTGAAAACTGCCTCATATTGCCCCACTAGGTGTATATCCTTTCAGAGGCACCAGAGAAAGGCAAATATTCCGTGCTGCTTTTTACTTTTGCAGAGCAATGCAACACTTAAATCTTTTTTATATTTATCTCCTGGATTCATCAACTGACAATCTCACACTCTCGTCTTCAGTCTCATTCTCTGAAGCAGTAAATCTCGCTCTTTGAGACGGTCCACCCTTGGCATCTCTGTGTAAACCCAACCAAAATAAACGATGTTAAAGATGGAAGCCGTGGGAGGACTCTCAGAGTCCTGAAAGCTTGTCTTATTTTAATCCTGTGGCTCTAGCATCATTGTCCAGGTACTTTGTTGGTTTCCTTTGAACTCACTGTCCACAACTGGGGAATTTTTGATACCTGCCATAGGCAATATAACGTTTTGCTTTTGTCTTCCTGCCCTAGGGGCACCCCTTCTCTTCCGCCGTGCTAATTTAGAGCTGGCTATATAATATGGCTTGAGTATAGTGTTCCCGGAAAAACATGGCAGCCACTCTTACCCAAGAGGCCTGTAGCAGGTGCCCTAAATTTTCTATCAATTACCAAGTCTATTTTTTTCTTACTAGAAGAGATGCATTGAGCTCACACTAGGCAAAGTTAGATATTATTGGAAGATTCAAGAATTTCCCTAAAAATCTGGAAAAATCGTTGGTAGATTAACAGATTAGATGAAGATTCTTGGAGCACACTCTGAATCTACCCGCTGTGAACCCTCTGAATCAGGAATATTTACCGATACTCTACGGAAGAGTTTTCCAAACTGAGGAATTTGCATCGGTTAAAAACAAAACCGTTCTAAAAACCTGCAAACTTTCTGGGTTCGTCAAATATGTTTAAAAGCATTTGCTCATCTCTGTGCATGAGTGTGCAAGACGACTCCTGGAAGAGAGCTAGATGAGAGGCAGCTTTGACAAATTTCAGTTTCTTGCTCACAGACATTGTCTGTGGTCAGAACAAGTGTTTCAATGCTACCCGCACATTGCTTCTATGAAATCTCTTTATCCAAGAGCAAAGGACAGCACTGATCCACATCTCTGAAATGAAAATCTTGCCTCACCTCAGAGTAGGTGCAGCAGTGGCAGAAGCAGTACAAACTTCCCTCCTACATCCCATCTCACCCCCGACCGACTACAGCGCAGGCTGGGAGATGCCTTCATGTTCTGTGTAAAGTGCTGCATATGCCTAGTAGAGCCATACAAATGTTCAGTAGCAGTAACGGTAGCACATGCTTAGTACGGGCAGCAGCATTGCGGGCTTCCACCTTTCTCAATAATACATGCAGGGACTGCGGAGGTGCATTCATTACTGCACATTTAGCTCATTAGTATGCGCCACTATTTAGAGGCAGTGGTTGGTGTTTTTTTTAAACACCACCTGACAGATATTCATCACTGGTGAGCAGGCAGTGGCCTACGCTGAATATCCAGATTTTGGAACAGCGTCGGCACTATCCACGTGGAGGCCAACTCCATAACATGCACATCCGACCCACAGACACATCCAAATCAAAAAAGGGCCCCGAGGTCACCCTAATTATGCAACCACAGGTACAGATGTGCCTACTGTTCCAGAATCGGGGACACAGGCATGTCCAGCACGGCACCAGCAAACCACTATGGAGAAACGAGACGTGGGTATATGCAGCAAACGGTTTGGACGTCCCTGCGCTCACCGTATTCTGAAAAGATGGATGTTTCCGATCCTGCCCGTCTCCGCCAGCGCCACGCCTCCTCTATTAAAACGTGCATCTCCTAAGCGACTCATCTCACTGACAGACTGATGACAGACAAACGTTGATGCAAACTAGGCTAAATATACTAGTCTGTTGCATGCCCAGAACAGTGCAAGGCAATCTCGGTGCACTCAAAGATGTAATAACATCAAGTAGAAAGTGATATAGGGATGTAGAAAAACAATGGGCAAAACTGAAAGAGGATATTGTTAGAAACGTAAATAAATATAAAAGGAAAAGGAGGCTGCTATGGTTCTTAAAATAAGTAGCTGAAAAGGTGAAGAAAAAGAGGGAGGCTTTCATGAAATACAAAAGATTACAGAGAGAAGAAAACAGACATCTATATTTGGAAAAACTTAGAGAGGCTGGCAAAGTAATCAAGAAAGCAAAGATACAAAAAGAGGAGGAACTAGCCAATGCAATAAAAGGAGGAGAGAAGACAATTTTTCAGATATGTTAGTGAGAAGAGGAAGAGCAAAAGTGATATTGTCAGTCTCAAGGGTGAAGGGGAGGAATATGTAGAAGCTGATGAGGATAAAGTGGAATTGCTTAACAAATATTTCTGTTCTGTGTTCACAGATGAAGGGCCAGGAGCAGGACCTCAGACAACACCCACAAACAGGAACAAAAGCGAGGGGCAACTCAAACGATTTTCAGAAGACTGTATTCATGAGGAACTAGCTAAACTAAAAGTGGACAAAGCAATGGGACCAGATGGGATACATCTGAGAATACTGAGGAAACTTGGGGACGTTCTAGCAGCTCCACTGACTGGCCTGTTCAATGTCTTTGGAGTCGGGGCTGGTGCCAGAAGACTGGAGAGAGGCACATGTGATCCCTTTACACAAAAGCAGAAGTAAGGTTGTGGTTGAAAACTACAGGCCGGTTAGTTTAACCTCGGTGGTAAGTAAATTATTGAAAACACTGCTGAAAGAGAAAATAGTGAGGTTTCTGGAGTCCAGCGGATTATCGGATCTGAGGCAATATTTACCAGGGGCAGATCTTGTCGGTCAAATCTGATTGATTTCTTTGACTGGGTGATCTGGGAGTAGAGCCCTAGATGTGGTGTATTTAGATTTCAGTAAAGCATTTGACACTGTTCCACACAGGCGACTTATAAACAAACTGAGCACCCTAGGGATGGAGTTACTGCTTGGGTTAGAGTGGGAAGTGGCAGGTAAATAGAGTTCACTCTGAGGAGAGGGAGGTTACCAATGGAGTGCCGCAGGGATCTGTCCTTGGTCCAATTCTTTTTAAAATCTTTCTTAGTGATATTCCTGAAGGGATGTCGGGTAAGGTTTGCCTCTTTGCGGATTATAACAAAATCTGCAATAGAGTAGACACCCAGGGAGTTGTAGATAACATGAGGAGGGATCTAGCTAAGCTTGAAGAATGGTCTAGAATTTGGCAGCTGAGACTTAATGTTAAAAAATGCAAGGTCATGCATTTGGGCTGCAGCAATCCAAGGGAGCGATATAGTATAGGGGGTGATGTACTTTTGTCCATTAAAGAAGAGCGGGACCTAGGCGTGATTGTGTCTGACAATTTCAAAGTAGCTAAACAGGTAGAAAAGGTGACTGCAAAAGCTAGAAGGATGCTTGGGTGCATAGGGAGAGGAATGGCCAGCAGAAGAAAGGAGGTGATAGTGCCTCTGTATAAGTCTTTGGTGCAACCTGATTTGGAGTAGAGTGCAGTTCTGGAGACCGCACCTTCAAAAGGATATAAACAGGCTGGTGTCAATACAGAGGGTGGCTACTGAAATGGTTAGTGGTCTTCATTATAAAGCATATGAGGGCAGACCTAAGGACCTTAATATGTATACTTTAGAGGAAAGGCGGGATAGAGGTGATATGATAGAGACATTTAAATACCACTGTTGCATAAATGCATTGGAGGAGAGCCTCTTTCGATTGAAAGCAAGCTCTGCTACAAAAGGACATAGGATGAGGGTGAAAGACTTAGGAGTAATATGCACAAATATTTCTTTACGGAAAGAGTGGTGGATCCGTGAAATAGTCTCCCAATGGAGGTGGTAGAGATGAGGACAGTATCTGAATTCAAAGAAGCATGGGACAAACACAGAGGATCTCTAAAGGGAAAAAGGGGACTCTTGTAGTGGGTGATACGGAAGGGCAGACTAGATAGGCCATGTGGTCTTTTTCTGCTGTCATGTTTCTATGTTTCTATATAACATAAGAGCATGGAGTCCAAGGACTAAAAATATGATTTCCATTTCTCACCCGAACATCAACAGTCCCATTTTTCAGGACACAGTAATTGTTAGGGTCCCCTAGATTAGCTCCTTTAGCGCAAACAGCAGATGTCAGCATGGCCAGAATAATCACTATCGCTCTTCTTAATATTTCTTTCAGGGTAGTTATCGATAGCTCTTTAGCTTACAAGATTTCCACACCTCTGATTTCTATTCTTTATAAATGCATCTCATAGTGTTTTTCCATACTGCAGTCCACCATTTCAGAACAGACTAGTCACCACCTTTATACCAAAACAGCAGAATATTTTCAAGGTACCGGCCTTATTTCTTGTCTCTGGCAAGTATAACAGGCACATCTGCGGGGACCTCCCAAAACGTACATGTGCTTTTCCTGAATATGCTTTATACATCTCCGTGGCTAACCACGACCCTGTTTTGCCCCTCCCAGACACGTTCTGATATCCCTGTATTAGTGAGATAAACATCTGCGGGCACAATGTACTGGAATACGCTTGTAGACGTTTTTGGCAGATAAACGTCCCCGGTGCACGTGCCAACCCTTATTCGGTTTCTGGAATGACCTCCACAGTGGCAAATTTCAGTACTACAATACGCTTAACTATCCAGTGAATCATTTAGGATATAGCCTTTTGCTGTCCTAAGTTTTCCATATGACAACATGAAATTCATCATGCTATGGATAACATTCTGTTCCGTCCCCAGACCACCCCAGCATTCATCAGACAATGCCGAGGTTGTCAGGCAGAATATTCAGCAGCACTCTCTGGAGAGTGTCACTTTACACCCTTCTCACCGGCACGTATCTGGTTAACAGCTGCTACTAACAGGTAAGTACTTTTGAAAGTTGACTCTGCAACCCTCACAAAATTGATTTAATGTTTTTTTTAACCTGCAAATGAACACAAACAAAACTGCAGAGAGATCATTCGGACCTCCGGAACTGAAGTGTGCCCATAGCTTTCTGTTTCTTTACAAGGCCAGAGACTTATCAGCCCCCCTTCGTAATTGATTTACCCACATTAAAATTTCTAATGCATGTTACAATCTTTTTATTAAAAGAAATATCTGAAATAAACTCAAAAAACTCAGCAGTCAAGAAAAAGTCAGAAAAATCAGAAAACAATCCAAACATCTTTTGTCTGTATAATCCTTAGCAGGAACCAAGATTAAGGCCGACATTTTCACATAAAACAACACACACACACCAGTTTGCTTTGAAATATTCTAAAAGGAATGGCATAAGTTCTGGCCAAGGATCCCCCAGACTTGCCCAGGCAGGAGTGGGGCCCACATGGCAGCAGTTAAGACAGAGTCGCAAATTTACTTTAAACTGTTTGCTGTGCTGCCTCCCGCCCCTTTTTTCTGTTCATTGAACTTTTTAGGCCCAGCAGCCGTGATGTCTCGCTACCAGGTCAAAGTCTCACGATAACAGCCTGAACCACAGTTATTATTGTGAGGCTTCGGCCTGGCAGAGGAAGGTGATGGCTGCTGGGCCTGAAAACTTCAATGAACAGAGGAGTGGGAGCAGCACAGCAAATGGTTTAAAGTATGTTTGCCGGAAGGGGGGCTCTTGGCAAAATTTTTCTTGGGGATCTCTCATTAGAACTTATACCACTGTCTAATAGAGTGGCTAAGAGTAATGGCAAAGATGATCTTTAAGCTGAATTTAAAAATTTGAAGCTCTTACTGCCATACTTTAATAAGATACTACTGGACATTTGTGGTTCCAGCCCTTAGCAAAGGCAACACAAGTACCCTCTATCCCTTACCTCAGACAATTCTGGTCCAAACAATAACATCATCATGGAAGGGCCGGAGTGACTGCAACAGGCCCACTGCTTAATGGGTGGCAGACCCATTGTGAGCCCCACAGTTTGGTCTGTGCTCCTGCCAGGATCCCTCCTCAGAAACAGCAGGGCAGGAAGTTTCCCACCCACTATGTTACTATATATTACTATGACTTCCTGTCCCAACATTAGTCGTGATGGGATGATGTGGGGGTCCAACGGGTGCGTAGACCAATAAAAGGGGGAAGGAGCAGTGCAGTCACCTTTTTCAGTTGGCTACACTGTTCCTCCTCGTGACTACAGCTGCTCTCTTTGACTCTTTGGAGCCCAGGAAGGCCTTCATGTCTCGAATCCGTGCCTCCCTGGGCAACAGTGAAGTCGCCACAGCTGCCGTTTCCTGCGAGTGAGTTTTGACCTCCTGCTGCGACTTACATGAATGGGCTTTGAGGTCCATTGCTGCTTCTGCCGCTACTTCTTATCTGGAGCTTTCATTCCAGTTGGCAAGCCACTGCAATCACATGCCGGCATCCATTATTCCAGCATGTGGGTTTGCTCCTGGGCAGCCAATCTGGAGTGCGGCCACATCTCTCTGCTCAATGGGATGACAGTGACAAGCCGATAGATGTAGCCAGAGGCCCGATAACAAAAAAAAGAAGAGGGGGGGAGAAAGGCCAGGTTTTTAACTTCTGAGAGGCCCCTCGATCTGTGCCTGGGGTCCTACTACCCTCCCCCACCAGGAGCCACCTCAGCAAACAAAAGGGAAGAGTAACCTGAGGGTTAGAGAACAGGTGGGGTGACCCAGAGACCTGCTAGCACTATGTGTGGACTTGGAGCCTTGGGGAGAGTCATAACCCTCCATTTGCCTCTGAGGAATGGCCTGGCAATTTACTTCCAGTTACCTTGCCAAGGACACCCAAGAGATGCTAGGTCACCAGCAATCTGCATTGACTAAAAAGGGACACTGCATTCCCAACACATGATGCCTCCCAAGAGAGTAAGGTCAAGATCACTGTTCCCTCTAAGCTGTGCACGTGTGCGCGCGCACACACCTCGCTGAGCGAGCGCACATACTTTACAACAGAGCACACAAAAATTACGGTTCTGATTCTGATAGAAAACAACACAGACGTCTTAAAATTTAAAAGTTGTGAGTGTTATCACAGGTGAACACTGGGGGAGGGAAACAGAGTGAGATGCCTGTGGCTGCCTTGCCCTTCCAGACACCACAGCCGCTGTAGTTCAGGAGACTCCTCTACTGACAGCTATGTGGCTGAGCTCATGGAATCCACTGTTTGGGTCCTCTCCCTACCTGACGCTTGCCAGGAGAGGGCTCTACCAAGTACAAAGAAGCCAGAGGAGTCACCACTGGACCCGGAATGCAACAATTGGACACAGCAGTAGCAGTTGGAGACACCGGAGGAGGTGGAGCAGGTGCATGGCACCCCACCAGGACTCACAGATTACCAGAACATTATCTGGACCAATTGGTCAGCCCTGCACGATCAGGTACAAAGCTGGTAAACAAGCACGTGGCTGGCACCAGGGTCCAATCTGAACCACTGGATCCTTCAGATGAACATACTATCGGCCAGCCCAATGAGCCACCTGGATGGCCACTGCTTTGTAGTTTGGACTTACTCGCAGCCTCGTCACCTTGAGCTATATCCCAGTGAGATGACTTATTGCAGCAGCACACACTCCTAGTCATCGAGTGGAGAATGCACTACCTCTCGGCACACACTGTGTAAGTTCATGAAGTACTGTTGCGTCAAAAACACTGATCCAGCTCATCCAGCATAAGTAAAAGCAGCAGGTGATCTACAAGCTCCAGAAGGAGATGCCATCATCACCACTGCAGATCACGGGGACACTGGTATCATTTCCACTACAGACATTGCAGAGGACAAAGGTATACCACATCACACAGCTCTTCCAGTGGAATTTCCACCAGCGACTCACTGCGTTTTGAGCGGTGCACATCACACTGGAAAAGAGAGGATCATCACCCATCCTCAGCCAATAGGGTGGCCAGCAGGAATGTCACCCATCCTCGGCCGGTAGGGTGGCCAGCAGGAATGTCAGTACAGTGGCAACCCTCACATAGCACTTCATTCTGGAGAGATATCATGTGGATCCACAGCATGACCCACCGCCACCAATGAGCACTGTAACATCGCCAACAGGCGCAGCAAGGGTGAGCGGAACCCAGAGACCCACATCATCAGGTGAGACTCTTCTTATTTTTACTCCTACTCAGGCAGGAGCAGCACAGATTCGTCTGCCATCCCACAAGCTTTGGCGGCACCACAACTCCAAAGGGCTAGCACACATAAGCAAAAAAAGAGGCGCAAGTAATCCAGTTCATCATCATCTTCCAACTCCTCTTCCTCATCCTCTACATCCTCCATCGAGACCAAACAGGTAAGGGGAATAGACCAGCAAGCCTCCTCACCCTCAGTGCTCATGCAACTATGGGAGATGTTCCCTTAATCACTCAGAAAAAAAGGTGATATGACACGAATACTTAGACATAATCAAACTGTTGGCGGGTTGATGTTGGCAGATTGCCAAGAAGGTGGCCACAACCGGGACCTCTTGTACCTATTGGACCACCACATTCCCTGGAACATCACCAATTGGACTCTGGCATCACCAATTGGACTCTGACATATGCCTGGATTGATTGGTCATCACCAATTGCACTCTGGCATTATATGTTGGAAGACTCCATGCAACCCGGGCACATGCTAATCTACCTGGACACAATCATCAATGCCTCAAAGGAATACGACAGACACGCGTGGTTGCTGTTTGATAAGCATTTCCATGATAAGATGGAGATGAGGCTGAACATGTCTAGGGGTGCAGACAAAATTGGAATATGGCTTCGTAGAATGAATGCGAAGTAAGGTCATAATTTCCAGAAGAGGCCGACATGCACTGCATCCAGCAAGACTAGCGCCAGAAGCAACATATGCAGGTGATTCAACAGGTGTGTATTCCTTTCAAAACTGCCAAGTACCGCCATGTTTGCTTCCACTGCACCATGCTACACTCTGTACTGCAGTGACCGAAGAAACCTCAGCCCAAAATTGCACCTGTGTGACGCTTTTATGCACCTTTCAAGTAGTTTCAGCTGAGCTCAGTGTACTGCTGTCTGAGGAAAAGACCACGGGACTCACGATGAGGTTGTCCTTCCTGAAAATTGAGATTGATGCAGTGAGGGAATTACTAGACTCTCAGGGGCAAGATCACCACTGCCTTGGAGCAGTGCAATATCACTCTAAAGATGGCCCGGTCCCTCATTGATTCCTTAAATTTCACCTGTTGAGTAATCCCGATGGGCAGAACATTCCTGAAATGCCTTGCCTTTGCGACATCCAGGCTCCAAAAGTTGCATCATCGGATCCGGCTCTCTGGGTTTGAAGCATGACCTGGACCTATGGTTGCAGTTCCTTGACATTTTCAATGGAGTGAGTATCTGGTAGCAGGGCCTACTCACTAGCCCTGATCTAGACCTCTTCACTGATGTGGCAGGTGCCTCTGGTTTTGGCGCATGCTTCTGTGCTGCATGGTGCACTGCCCCCTGGCCTGAGCATTGAGTGACCAGGAACTTCACCAAAAACATCACACTGCTGAAACGGTTTCCCTTATATGTTGTAATACAGGTATGGGGAGACTCCCTGCCAATCACAAAGTCATCTTCTGGTGTGACAACTAGGCGGCAGCCTCAGTGGTCAACAACCACTCTGCAAAATGTGTGGAGGTAACAGAGCTGCTGAGGAAGTTTGTGTTGAGGTGCTTGCATCTGAACATCATGGTGCAAGCACGGTATGTCTTGGGTTTAAGTAATAACATTGCTGATTCCCTTTCATGCTTCCAGTGGAATGCATTCTGGCACATGGCTCTGATTGCTGATGATCATTCAACAAGACTCTTGCACTCAATCTGGGACCTCAAGTAGGCATAGACTGGTAGCTGGTTCAACATGCGGTAGTCCCTCATAAATGGGTGGCCTATCTCGTCATATTCCTGTCCACCTAGCAAAGATTCAGGGCCTATCACGGTCCATGGTGTAGCCGCACCTTGCCGGTTTCTCTTTCTTCGCCAAGATAGTGGGTGTGGCAACTCCTTGAATAGCTTTTTTCTGGGAACTTTGATGAAAGGATGGACCAAAAGTATGCCTCAGCAACCGGACAAAAGGAGACTAGTGACTTAGAAGATACTCAATCAGCTTTGGGTGGTTTTGACATCCTTGTATTCCTTGGAATACAAAACATGCCTATTGCGGGCAGTATTCATCCTAGCATTCTTTAGAACCTTCAGAATAGGTAAACTAGTGGCCACCTCAGCAACTACTGAGGTGGCATCGGGGCTCCTAATCTCGGACATGTCCCTGCGAGAAGGCCTGATGCATATCAGAATAGCCAGGGCAAAAAATGACCAAGAGGCCAAAGGGCAAATGATCATGCTCAAGACAGTACTGAGACTTTGCACCTGCCCAATAACCAACGTCTGCATGTACCTGGCGGCATGGCTGACACAAGGGCGCCAGCTGCTGATCCACTTCAACGACATCCCGCTGTCATGCTTCCAGTTCACTGCAGTGTTTAAGAAAGTCATAGTGGCTGTTAGGCTGCATGCTGACTTCTCTGGTGCACACTCCTTCCAGATTGGTGCAGTGACTGTAGCAGCCAAGGTTGGCCTGCCTACACAAGTCATCAAAGCTTTGGGGCATTGGAAATCTCTTGCCTACACTCTCTACATTCGCTCACAGGAGGGGCCGCAAACAGACTCTCTCCAGTCACATTGGCCCGCTCGGCCAACACAGCACCAGCAATAACTCTCTGTTTTTTGTAGAACATACAGTTTGATTGATTGGTCATGTCTACATTCATCAACAGCTGAGAAGGTGTTTCCATGACCAGAGAGCCCCACCTGGGGCTGGACAAAAACAATATATGGCTTCTCTGGCTTGGATATCCAGGGATGAGGTGGGTGCAACTCCACCCCATGCTAGAAGAGCTGGATGTATTCATCAACGATATCCATGAGACACCAAAAGTCATTCTCGCAGCTAGCACATGACCCTACAGGGTGCATAGACAACCAGAGTCATGAGGGCAGAGACCCCACAGTGGGTGACCCGGGAAAACCAAAGTTCCTCAAGTCCATGGGAGTTACTCAAGCCAAACTGCAGAATGACAGCTAATCCTGGCCTAGAGGCGGGGCATCCCAGCTGACAACAAGGCAAGATGCCCAGGCAAGTTCTCCCGAGTGACAGCGTTCCTAGCAGGAGTGGTGGACATGGGGGTGGGCCTAGCTCAGCTTAGCAAGGTGGGCTCAGCATACTGTGCATCCTCGCAGATGGCAAGAAATATGTGACAGTTACCGTGCATCGGTTTGGGTGATGACTAGATCCCTCCTTTCAATGTTATTGCACACGTTTGACATGAATAAAGCTGTGGCCTTTACACACCCATAATTGAGTGGCCAGAATTTGTATATTCGCTATAAAAGAACATAAGAACATAAGATATGCCATACTGGGTCAGACCAAGGTCCATCAAGCCCAGTATTCTGTTTCCAACAGTGGCCAATCTAGGTCATATGTACCTAGCAGTTTCCCCAAGGGACACAGGTTCCACAATGCTTGTATTGGTTCAAGCATTGATATCCTGGGTCCCTTCTTAATAATGGTTTATGGACCTTTCCTCCAGGAACTTGTCCAAACCTTTTTTAAACCCAGCTACACTAACAGCCTTTACTACATCCTCCGGTAACAAATTCCAGAGTTTGATTACACGTTGAGTGAAAAAATATATTCTTTTATTAGTCTTAAATAGTTTACCCTGTAGCTTCATTGCATGTCCCCTAGTCTTTCTATATTCTGATAAGGTAAACAATCGATCTACGTTTACCCGTTCCACTCCGTTCATTAATTTATAGACTTCTATCATATCTCCCCTCAGCCGTCTCTTTTCCAGGTTAAAGAGCCCTAACCTTTTTAGCCTTTCTTCATAGGAGTATCATTCCATCCCCTTTACCATTTTGGTGGCTCTTCTCTGAACCTTTTCTAATAACGCTATATCCTTTTTAAGATACGGCGACCAGAATTGCACACAATATTCAAGGTGCGGTCTCACCATGGAACGATATAGAGGCATTATAATATCTTTTGTTTTATTTTCCATTCCTTTCCTTATCATACCTAGCATTCTATTTGCTCTCTTAGCCGCTGCTGCACACTGGGCCGAGGGTTTTAACATGGTATCCACAATGACGCCTAAATCTTTTTCCTGGGTGGTGGTTCCTAATGTGGAACCTTGCATCGTGTAACCATAGTTTGGGTTGTTCTTCCCTAGGTGCATAACCTTGCACTTGTCCACATTAAATTTCATCTGCCATTTTGATGTCCAGTCTTCCAATTTTTCAAGATCTTCTTGTAATTTTCCACAATCCTCTTGGGTTTTAACAACTTTAAATAGTTTTGTGTCATCTGCAAATTTGATAACCTCACTCGTTATTTCACTTTCCAGGTCATTTATGAATATGTCAAAAAGCAGCAGACCCAGCACAGATCCCTGTGGTACACCACTATTCACCTTTCTCCATTGGGAAAATTGGCCATTTAGCCCTACCCTTTGCTTTCTATCTTTTAACCAGTTCCTGATCCACAATAGTACACTGCCTCCTATCCCTTGACTCTTTAGTTTTGCCAAACGTCTCTGATGAGGGACCTTGTCAAAGGCTTTCTGAAAGTCCAGATACATAATATCAACCGACTCACCTTTGTCCACCTGATTATTCACACTTTCAAAAAAACAAATTAGTAAGACAAGATGTTGGCTGTCTCCCATTAGGCCATGACTATCTACATACTGAGTAATTTTGTTCTTTATTATGGTTTCTGCCATTTTTCCCGGTACTGACATCAGGCTCACCGGTCTGTAGTTTCCCGGATCACCCCTGGAACCCTTTTTAAAAATTGGCGTTACATTGGCGATCCTCCAATCTTCAGGTATTACAGGTATTCAGGTATTTTAATGAAAATTCACACATTACTAATAGCAGGTCTGCAATCTCATATTTCAGTTATTTCAACACACTTGGATGCATACCATCTGGCCCAGGTGATTTGCTACTCTTCAGTTTATCTAATAGTTGTAATACATCTTCCCGATGTATCGATATTTCCTTCAATTCTTCCGCACTTTTAAATACCACTTCAGTCATGATAACATCCATACATCTTCCTCAGTAAAGATCGAAGCAAAGAATTCATTCAGTCTCTCCGCTATCGCCTTATCACCTCTTAGTGCCCCTTTAACCCCTCTATCATCTAATCGACCAACTGACTCTCTCACAGGATTTTTGCTAAGAATGTACTTTAAAAAGTCTTTTTTTTCGCATTTTTGCTTCCACAGCAAGCTTTTTCTCAAATTCTCCCTTTGCCTGCCTTATCAATATCTTGCATTTGACTTGCCAGTGCTTGTGCTGTTTCCAGGTTTCGTCATTTGGCTATTTTTTCCATTTCCTGAAAGATGCTTTTTTGGCAACAACAGCCTCTCTGACCTCACCTTTAAACCATGCTGGCAGTTTTTTGGACTTCCTTCCACTTTTCTTAAAGCATGGTATACAGCTGGTCTGGGCTTCCAAGATAGTATTTTTCAACAACCTCCAAACTTGATGTAAGTTTTTAACCTTTGCAACTGCTCCTTTTAGTTTTTTCTTAACTATTTTACTCATTTTATCATAGTCTCCCTTTTGAAAGTTACAAGGTAGTACTGTGGATTTCCTTACTATCCCCCCTCCACTAATTAAATCAAATGCGATCATGCTATGATCACTATTGCCAAGTGGCACCAACAACCTTATCTCTTGCACTAGATCTGGTGTTCCACTAAGTACTAGGTCCAATATGGCTTCCCCTCTGGTCGGTTCATGAACCAGCTGCTCCAAGAAGCAGTCATTTATTTCATATAGGAACTTTATCTCCCTAGCATGTCCTGCCGTGACACTGACCCAGTAGATACCAGAGTAATTGAAATCATCCATTATTATTACTGCTAACATTTGTTAGCTTCCTTGATTTTTTTGAGCATTTCATCATCCATTTGTTCATTCTGGACAGGCGGTCGATAGTACACCCCCACTGCCATCGCCTTCCCCTTTTCACATGGAATTTCAATCCATAGAAATTCTACAGCAAATTTTGTTTCCTGCAAAACTTTAATCCTTTCTGACTCAATGCCCTCTCTAACATAGAGCGCAACCCCTCCACCAATTTGATCAGCTCTATCATTACGATATATTTTATACCCGGGTATCACAGTGTCCCACTGGTTGTCCTCCTTCCACCATGTCTCTGATATTCCAATCATATCTAATCTCTCATTTAGTGCTATATATTCCAACTCTCCCATCTTATTTTTTAGACTTCTAGCATTTGCATACAGGCATTTTAGAGACTGTATTTTATTCATATTAATCTGTCTATTGATATACATGGATAATTTTGGATCTTTAAGCTCTGTCTGCTCCATACTTGAGGGCATTTGGGCTACTTTACTCTTTTTTGGAGCCTCTCTGCTTTTGGTAGTATCCTTCAAGGATACATTCTTCCGAACCATGCACTCTTGGGCGACTGTTGGCTTTCCCCTATTATCTAGTTTATTTATTTATTTTATTTATTTATATTCTCTTATATACCGCACTATTCTGCATCAGTGCGGTTTACATTGAACAAACTGAAATTACATTGAACAGGGCATTATAACTTGGAGATAACTATTTTACAGGGAACATGGGCTATGGAGGGTTAAGTGGCTTGCCCAAGACCACAAGGAGCACCTGTGGGACTAGAAACCCCAGTCCTTCTGGCCAAAGGTTGCTGTCCTCTAGTGGGATTTGAACCCCTGACCTTCCGGCCCGAAGTACCTTGCCCCAACCACTAGGCCACTCCTCCACTCCAAGTTTAAAAGCTGCTCTATCTCCTTTTTAAAGGTTAATGCCAGCAGCCTGGTTCCATCCCGTTTAAGGTGAAGCCCATCCGTTCGGAAGAGCCCCTCCTTTCCCCAGAATGTTCCCCAGTTCCTAACAAATCCAAAACCCTCATCTTTGCACCATTGTCTCATCCACGCATTGAGACTCCGGAGCTCTGCGTGCCTTTTGGGTCCTGCACATGGAACAGGAAGCATTTCGGAGAACACTACCCTGGAAGTTCTGGATTTCAACTTCCTACCTAAAAGCCTAAATTTAGCCTCCAGAACCTCCCTACCACATTGTCATATGTCATTGGTACTGACATGTACCAAGACAGCAGACTCCTCCCCTTATCTATGTGGCGCATGAGGTCCGCTACCTTTGTACCAGGCAGGCATGTTACCAGGCGATCCTCATGTCCACCAGCCACCCAGCTATCTACATGCCTAATGATCGAATCGCCAACTATAACGGCTGTCCCAACCCTTCCCTCATGGGCACATGGCCCTGGAGAAACGTCCTCGGTGCGAGAGGGTTTTACATCACCTGGAGAACAGGTTCTAGTTACAGGATCACTTCCTGCTACACCAGGGTGATTCTTTCCTGTCACGTGACCTCTCTCCTCTATGGCAACAGGGATGCTGCCAGACTGGAGGTGGGACCTCAGGACTATATCCCTGTAGGTCTCGTCTATGTAGCTCTCTGTCTTTCTTATGTCTTCCAAGTCTGCTACTCTAGCCTCTAGAGAATAGACTCGTTCCCTGAGAGCAAAGAGCTCCTTGCACCTAGTGCACACGTAAGACCTCTCACCAACTAGGAGAAAATCATACATGTGACACTCAATGCAAAAGACTGGAAAGCCCCCATCTCACTGCTGGACTGCTGTCTGCATCTTAGTTTTAAGCTTGTGTTTAGATCTGTAAGTTTTTTACTTACTAAGGGTTGCTATGGATATTTATACTAATAAAACTGTACCTAATACGTTTAATATAACTTGTTCACCTGAAACTTAATTAATCTCAGGTCCTTAGTGTATGACTAATTTGGATAACGAGCTTCACCAGAGAGCACCTCCTTTCCTTTAAGATGTGTAAGTACCTATAAAGCTACGATTATCCCGGGGTGGGTGGGTGTTGGCACCATTGTTAGCACCATTTTGGCTAAGGCAAAGTCCATCAACATTAGCAAAGGTACCTCATTTCCCAAAATGTTCTCCAGTTCCTAATAAATCTAGAGCTTTCCTTACATCATTTCCTCTTCAATCCATCACAACTCCAGAGCTCGGTCTGCCTCTGAGGTCCTGGGGTTCTAGTTGTTCATACTCTAAATCCTCAGGATCTGGCTGACACTGTTTTTTTCATTGCCAAGTTGAAATGTTATGGCAAATGAAAAGCACTCTCTGTGTTCTTGTTCCAGAAAGGTCAGATTTATTTATAAAAGAGAATAGTTACACAAGTTCAGAGCTGCGAGTTCCTCTCTCTTCTGGGCACCTTCCCTTTCGGTAGCAGTGAATAAAGAGGAGGAACAGTGATATGAAGGTTTAGTGCTGTGTCCTTTCTGCTGTCAGTCAGCCTGAGGGGAGAGAATAGCTGAAAAGGGGGTGGTCTGTGCCACCGATCTACAGCAGTCAGGAGACCAGGGAAAGAGTCTAGTAACAAGAGAATAACATGTCAAAAAAGGAGAACTGAGAGACAGAGCAGCAGGAAAGCAGGAATCACCCCGCTGATACGCTGCTGTACCATGAAAGCCACCGATTTTATAGCCGTGCCTTGTTACACACAGGAAGCAAATGATGTTTCCCAGTAGACATTGACTTTGGGGCAAGACAGTGCTGCTTGGCGTTCTCCCTCTTTTCTGAAATAGTGGAATCCCATTTGTTTAAATGATTGGGAAATATTACATCTGCATGAAATATTTATTTTTCTATTTGTTTAAAATTATTTTTACCCACTGATCCAAGGTCCGACGTACATAATTTAACATACAACACAAGAACAATACCCCTTTGAAATCCTTAGAGGCATGCTTACTAACGTGTGCTAAGCAGCTAACATACATGTTTGTGTGTGTTAATAACATGGGCACACAGTAATGACTACTATACACTAAAACATGCAAGTAGCAAGTAACATGGGTGGGAAGTGAGTGGAAACTGCGCCTTTGCAGTTAATGTGTGGGATGTGAGCATTCGCTAACTCTGAAGACTGCAGATAGCATGGAAATCTTAACGTTACCTTAAGAGCAGGTGATAAGTGGATCCGGAGTCACTGCATGTGACTAAATGCATGTTAAAAAGGTCAAAACCCACCAAAAACCTTTCTTTGCACCATCCCCCACACAAATGTCCAATAAAATTGCAGCAAGCCTTTTCCCTGCATTTTTCTACCATGGCGTTCTTCCTAGCTGTTCTGGGCCCTGCAATGCAGGTGCAGGTGTTTGTGGTCCTTGTGCTATGTACAGGTCATGTGCTTTTGAACTATCAATCCAAAACAAAACAATGGTCAACTTCCAGAGTGATACTGTAGTGCCAAAATCCAAAAACACTCCACCAAAACAGGACAGGTAAATAATATTGAAACAAAAGGAGAGAAAAACTTCTTTATATCCCACAGTCTCTCTGTAACCTTTTACCAACTTATAAGGGGGTCTCAGAACTCATGGGCTAATGAGTAATTTACATCAATATCTGTAAAACATTCACCTTTTTTGCATCAATGACCAACCCTTATGGTAAACATATACATAAGCAATGTGCAGAAAGAACGCAACAGCAAACTTAGCTTCAGAAATCCTTCAGCCTGTCATGATCAATCCGGTGCCCCGACGCCCCACTCAAGCGCCCGTCAAGTGTGTCACTCTATGTTTCGTCAGGGGGTACATTTGCTCCCAAAGCAAAACCACATTGCTCTACCTTAATCAGTGTCAGCTTAACTTCAACATGGCCGGGCAAACTTCAACAATGCCGGGAGCAAATGTACCCCCTGACGAAAGAGAGTGAAATGCTCGATGGGCGCTTGAGTGGGGCGTCGGGGCACCGGATTGATTGTGACAGGTTGAAGAATTTCTGAAGCTAAGTGCCTGGCAGTTTCCCAAAAACGTACACAGGTTCCACAATGCTTGTCCCGGAGCAAGCAGTGGATTTCTCAGATCCTCTTTAATAATGGTTTATGGACCTTTTCTCCAGGAACTTGTCTAACCCTTTTTTAAACCCAGCTATATTAACAACTTTTACTACTTCCACCAGTAACAAATTCCAGAGTTTGATTATGCATTGAGTGAAAAAATATTTTCTCTTATTAGTCTTGTGGGTTACATTGTAGCTTCATTGTGTGTCCCCTACTCTTTCTACTTTTTGATGGAGCAGACAACCTATCTATGTTTATCAGTTCCACTCCATTCTTTAATTTATAGACCACTATAATATCTCCCTTCATCTGTCTCTTTTCCAAGTTGAAGAGCCCTAACCTTTTAAGCCTTTCCTCATAGGGGTATTCTCCAATTCTTTTTACCATTTTGGTGGCTCTTCTCTGTACCCTTTTTAATTCTGCTATATCCTTTTTATTATATGGAGACCAGAATTGCACACAATATTCCAGGTGCAATAATACCATGGAATGATATAGAGGAATTATAATATCCTTTGTTTTATTCTCCATTCCTTTCCTTATGATTCCTAGCATTCTATTTGCTTTCTTGGCTGCTGTTGCACACTGGGCAGAGGGTTTCAATGTTTTTATCCATGATGACGCCTAAATCTTTTTCCTGGGTGGTGGTTCCTAATGTGGAACCTTGCATTATGTAACCATAGTTTGGGTTGTTCTTTCCTAGGTGCATAACTTTGCATTTGTCCACATTAAATTTCATCTGCCATTTGGACATCCAGTCTTCCAATTTATCAAGGTCTTCTTGCAATTTTTCAGAATTCTCTTGTGTTTTAACAACTGAATAATTTGGTGTCATTTGGCTGAAGTGTCCTCTTGAGCTGGGCTTTCACCTTTAGAGGCTGCTCTATAGCTCCTTCCCTGCCCTGGGTACTATGTCTAGGATGCTCCCTGCTCCTTCTTGCACAATGAAAAGCAAGCACCCAAACCAAAAATACAGAAATAAATATAATATCACAGCACACTCTCAACTCATCCCACACTCACATTGCCTTCACGTCGAGAAGCAAAGTAGCTGATTTCTCTCTGTCATTCCTTCTCACTGGAGAGTGAAAACCAAGGGAAACCTCTAATATAAAAAAAATAACCTTTTTGTCGGACTACTGATATCCGATCACAACAGGATCCTTTCCACAGAATTTACCCTTCATAGTCCATTTTACTCAGAAAATCTTTATTGTAATCACATTCCCTTAATACAAACCATGGAAAACAGGGGATCCATTAAACCCCCTTCCTCGACATAGAGCTACATTTTGGGCACTCTAGAATCATTTGCACCTGCTTAATTCATGACTGGATGACGTTTGAATTACTTCTGTTTGCATTGAATACCATGGGTCATGCAATTCTGGTGACTACACTTTCATCATCTTCATTCTCTTGTCTCCTGACAGGGCTCCTGCTTGAGAGGATTTTGCAGAGACACTCCTTTCTACCTCTTCTCTTCCTCTCTGTATCTATTAGTCTTTCTTCTATTGCTTCTGGCATGCATTTGCTCTTTCTCTGATAGGATTTATTTTTTGCTAATTGCATTTTTCAGTTCTCCACCAAAGTTTCCTTCTATTGCTCCCTCTCCCTTCTCTTTATCACAGTTGGCTTGGAATTTAGGATCTTCTTTGACCCCCCCCCCCCCCCCTTGTTTTTGCTCCATATCTCCAAGCTCTGCTCTTCTCTAAGCCATCACCTTTACAATAATTTGACAATTTCTCTATCTCCAATTTCTAAAATCTGTCACATACTCTTTCATACTCTATTTTTCATCTTGACTTATTATTCTTCAGTCTCCCTGCATCTTATCTTCTCCTCCAGATTTCATGTACTCATCGCCTGCTGTCTCTTTTCTCTAAACTCTCATTGTACTCTTTAATCTCTGTTCTTGTAATCATATACTTACTGCCCTACATACTTATCAAGTCATTTCCTTTTTTAATTTTTTTGCTTTTTCTCTCCTTGAGCCTTTTTTGGGGAGTAAACCTTTACCAAATATCAAAGATGCTGCATATTTACTTCTCTTTAAAACTCATGTTTATGGTTTTCCCCCTCTTACAGCTCTCTTTTTCCATTTGTTCAGTTCAGCTCACGTGGTATCAGGGCCGGGATCTGCACCATGAGCCTTACTCAGGTTTTCTTTCCCCTATTCCATTGCCAGCATATCCGCACCAGTTACTGCAGTAATGGTTTCTGGCTGCAGGGCCGTGTATCTCAGCTTCCTCCAGAAACTTGCAATCATGGGGCGTCACCCTCAACTGATAACCATGGCTGCCTTTCCCTGATGGCTGCGAATTCTGCCTCAGCTGACCACTGGCATGGAAGACATGGGGTTAAACCAGGGCCCTTCCTGATGGCCATGCATATCATTTATCATCAGAGCCATTCCTCAGTCCTATAGGTAATGCCACAAACAACTAACGCAAATGTCTTAAAGGGCCACATTGAATAAAGGCACATAGAGGGTAATTTTATAATCTTGCATGCAGGAAAATTGCATCGCCACACACGTATTTGGGGCTTATTCTACATACAGTCTTTACTTTATAGAACAGGGGTAGATGGATGTGCCGGAGTCTAGTTGCGGCACTCACACCTGCTCTAGATCGGCACAGTGGCGCACCTAAGTCATAGTATTCTAGAACTTATGCGTGTAGATTTAGGCCTTGCTATACTCTGGCCCCATTCACACCCCAACTAAACCCATGTGTGATGGGACTTAACACGCATGCTTGCCACCCAAAGCGCATGCGGACCTCCTATAGAATAGGGACGTATGCAGACTTCAAGCACATACCTCTCTGTGTGCCCCATATCAAATCATCCTCCAGATGTCAAAATAAATAAACTCTGCTGGAATACGATAAGTGCTTGTACATGTTTCATGGAAGGATGTGTGGACTGCTGCGGTGGAGATTGTCCCTCAAAGCAGTCACAATTACCATCCACAGAGTCCTCTAACTTGCAGCACAGCCACACAATCAGTAATTGTTTTACTTCTTCACTTTTAGCCCCAAAGTAATTAGAAATGACAATTAAATGGAGAAGATTCCTAATGGACTCTTGAAACAAAAGCTTTGATTTGCTTTGTATGTTTCATGCTAGAGAAAGCAGGGATGGATTGCTGGTGTTGATAAGGAATGTGACCTTCATTTGGGTCCCTAACACTGAAAACATCAAACACTACAGATCTTGAGAAATTTGTCACTTCTCTTTGTAGAAGGTTAAAATAGTCTTTTCCCAGTCAAGGTGATTAAAATTTGTGATAAATAAATTTCTTGTAAATCCTGATAGACATGATGAGTGTGGGATTACCGCCTTTGTGCTTATAAAGCACACCCTTTCTATATATGATCTGAACAGCAATGACAACAGTTTCCAAACTGCGAAAAACTCAGACGTTTGCACAAACAGCAGTATAGAAAGTCTTGGAATAAACACATGGAGCCCGATTCACGTAGCGGCATGTCTGGGCTGTCCATATGGCCCCAAGCAAGAAGGCCCATTTGGACCCAATTCTGGACCGCGGGAACAAAACGTTCCCATTGGACACGGAATCGGGCACAAGGACAGCCCGGTGTACCCCTGCCTGCCTGTGGGGACGTCTTCCCCGCAGGTTCCCTTGGCTGCTCCCTGCTCAGCTTCCCCCTCTTCCTCACCACATGACCCCTGGCTGGCCAGCCAGGGACCCCCCTGCACCCAGCCACGGCTACGGCCCCGGGGGGGGATCCCAAGGCCTGATCACAGGATCAGTGATGCTTATTCCATTTTAGAGATGGAATATGCAGCGCATCCCCTTTGATCCGCAGAACATACAGGGCCGGGACTAGAATCGGCCCTATATATCCTGTTGGGCTAGTCTGCCTCTGCTCCGCCCAGATACCGCCCCCCTGCCGGCTCTCCCCATCCTGCTGCTCAGGACGTTCAGGGGGAGCCGGAGGGGGAATCGGGCCTGTCGGCTTGTGGGACTGCACATCCCGCTGGGAAGTGCAGCCCCACAACCCACGTCCCCAAATTAGGCCCTTAGTGTAATTGCTATATTTACAGATGGAGCTATTTAATTTTTCTTGGTGGATAGGTTAGAGAACTGAGGTGTTCACTATGGAAGGAAAGGGCAGTAAGAGATAATAATGCAGTGTGTATCTACACTATGTGCTCATTGCTTGTTGTAGGTCTGCAGTATGTGATAGACTTCTCTAAAGACTAAATTTACGTTAAACTGTGTGATTATGCAGCATGTTCAAGGTTAGATATAAAGACTCAGGAACTGTTTACCAAAAGATCTAACTGTACCATTTTATCTATAAATATTTAAATAGATGTTTGACATATTTCTACTTGTTAATGATATATCTGGTAGAAGAACGAGGAGAACAACTGGTCAGTGATAGTAATGCTATCCTAATGGATACATTTATAAGAAAGAAAGGTAAAACTGTATTCTGCACAGTTACAAGCTCTAGTATTTAAGAGGAGACGATTAAACCAATGCTGGTCTTCTACAGTCATACTCAAGGAGAGTCAGCTCAGTGCATGCAGTAGAGAGACAGCATCGACCACTTCTTTCAGGGAAACATATAAAGACAGAGCAAATGATGAGACGGCTGGCTGAAGAAAGTCTTGGGAAGAAATTTCTTATGGGAATTGCAACTGAACTCTTCCAGGGGACAAAACTCAAGGGAGACTCAGAGAGGAAATACTAACAATATGACTACCGGTATAATGCTGGAACCAAGTAGAAGGACAGGACGTGGCACAGTGTTTAGAGCAATGGGCTGAGCAAAGCAGGGTCAAAGCCCATTTCTGCCACTGACCTTGGGCAAGTCACCTTGCACTGATTGCCACTTGAAAAACAAATACAGTTTACGTTTAAATCAGTACATAATTCTGGCCCTACTTATCCAGGAGCAGTATTAAAAGGACTACTTTCCTGCTAGATACCTGCATTTGTCGGGAATTGCCTTCCCAACATTGCCAACGTTGTCACTGCTGTGCTGGGAGAGTTCCAGGTGGTCCGTTTTCTCATACCAAGGGCCGAGGATTTGGAATATGCTGTCCACAGCTGATCATAAGGAATCAGATTATGCAGATTTGAGTTAGTGAAAACACGACTTTTTTGCATGAAGATGCTGTAGTGAAGGAATTAGGTGGACTACCCACAGATTGTAAACTCTTTGGGAAACAGACATTATCTGACTGAATACTTTTGACAGTACAGTACTTCACATGACAAAGATTATTCAGGCCAATATTCGGTGTTAATTGTGTTAATTTAAGCACCTGCATTTAAATTAATACATATAGGGCCCGTTGCAGAGACACAAATAGCGGGGTTGGACATCTGGGTTCGATGTCCAGCTCCGCTATTCGCCAGGACCATATGCTGCCTCAGGTGCTCCCTGCATGCACAGAACCTCTGTATGGGGAGCACTGGACGGGGGCAGGATAGGATAGACAGGGGGCGGGCCGTAGCACCCAGATGTAGAGGGATGATTCAGGTTGTGGCCCTATACGTCCATCGGCTGCAGTCTAGACGTGGGGTTTACACCACCTCAGAGGTGAGCAGTGAGTGGCCTACACAACACCCCCACATGGCCAGTGGAGGGGAAGGTGAGTCCCTGCCCCCAGTCCTGGTCCTGGCTGCCCCTGCAGAGGGTCAGGCAGCGGGGAAACAATGTTCGGCAGTGCAGCGGGCAATTGCTGCTCCTGCTGGGTGTCCCGGTGCCAAGGCAACAGGATCCACAGCACTGGCACACCAGCAGGAGCATAGGGCAGACTGGACATGCTGCCAGTGGATCTCTCACACCGCAGAATTGGGGCACCGCCGGGCTGTCAAGTGCCCTATTCTGCAGCCGTGGGAACAACTAGCTCCTGCAGTTGCAGAATCGGGTCCACTTTGAGGCTGTCCATTTTTTGGCCGTCGGAATGGCCCAACATGCCCCTCGCTGAACTGGGCTCCACGGGGGTTATTTTAGAAGTCTTATTCTTGATTTCCACATGGAAAATCAACATTTATATGTTGAAATGATTATTTTAGGATGGGCTCAATTTACATGTGGATGCCACTTACAGATAACATTGCAAAGAGGTGTTGGAGTTTGGTTTGGGTGGGTCAAAAATCTACACATGTATTATCCCATTTCATGTACCAAATACATGTGTATGGCCAAAAGTGTCCACATCAGGATTTATAGCAGCTTCTTGGCTCATTTCTGCCAGCCCAGGATTAAGGGGGTTATTCTCCATAATCTCCTGTTATTTCCGCCTCAGTACTGAAATTAAATAAAGATAATGGCCCCTAAAATGAATTGGCAGCATGTAAACTGATAGACTTAGAAAATATCAACTTACACATTTAAGTTGCTGGGTTTCCTCCACTGATGTTTCCCACGTGTTTTATATAAAATGGTGCTGGGTTTGTGCATATCACCCTTAGACTGTTCGCTTGCGATCTACATGGAGTCTGCAGCGTGTGTCATGTGATCACTGACACTGCTGCTAGCAGTAACCTATAGATTCTCCAGGTAGTGGCTGGATAGTTTTGTTTCTCTCTCTCTCCACCAACTAACTATACTGATAGTAACAGGTAGTGATGTGCATGACTAAAATAGTTTGGTTCGTCTGCAGATTTCCCAAATTTTTCCTAATTTTTGTGGGAGGGTTTTTTGCACATATCATTTCAAATGTGTGCCCTGTATGCATGCTAGAACATTTTTGCACATGCACATCTAGTTGGAGTCGGGAGGGATGCCAAAGGACTGGAGAGAGGCTCATGTGGTCCCTTTACACAAAGGCGGAAATAAGGTTGTGGTTGAAAACTTCAGGCCGGTTAGTTTAACTTTGGTGGTGAGTAAATTATTGGAAACGTTGCTGAAAGAGAAAATAGTAAGATTTCTGGAGTCCAGCAGATTACAGGATCCGAGGCAGCAAGGATTCACCAGAGGCAGGTCTTGTCAGACAAATCTGATTGATTTCTTTGACTGGGTGACCAGGAAGTTGGACCGAGGGAGAGCTCTAGATGTGGTGTATTTAGATTTCAGTAAAGCCTTTGACACTGTTCCTCACAGGCGACTTATAAACAAACTGAGCACCCTAGGGATGGACCCTAAAGTTACTGCTTGGGTTAGAAATTGGTTGAGTGGGAGGCAACAAAGAGTACAGGTAAATGGAGCTCACTCTGAGGAGAAGAAAGTTACCAGTGGTGTGCCCCAGGGATCTGTCCTTGGTCCTATTGTTTTTAACATCTTTGTTAGTGATATAGCGGAAGGGCTGTCGGGTAAGGTTTGCCTCTTTGAGGATGATACCAAAATCTGTAATAGAGTAGACACCCAGGAAGGTGTAGATAACATGAGGAGGGATCTAGGTAAGTTTGAAGAATGGTCTAGAATTTGGAAGATGGGATTTAATGTTAAAAAATGTAAGTTCATGCATTTGGGCTGCAGCAATCCAAGGGAGCAATATAGTATAGGGGGTGAAGTACCTTTGTCCACTAAAGAAGAGCGGAACCTAGGCGTGTTTGTGTCTGATGATCTTAATATAGCTAAACAGGTAGAAAAGGTGACAGCAAAAGCTAGAAGGATACTTGGGTGCATACGGAGAGGAATGGCTAGCAAAAAAAAAGGTGGTGATAGTGCCTCTGTATAAGTCTTTGGTGCGACCTCATTTGGAGTATTGTGGGCAATTCTGGAGACCGCACCTTCAAAAGGATATTGAAGGGATAATTGGAGGAGGCAGAGGGCTATGATTGAATTTGCTGAAACTATTTCGAATTTGAAGCAGAGAGGTATATATAAGACAGCAATTTTAGAGTGTCTGGGGGCAGTTCTTTTCTCCCCTTGCAGAGAGAAGGCTGCCCCTCTGTCCCTCAGACAGGCACTTGCTATCTGCATCTATAACCATTTGTTTGCTGTGCCAAATAAAGAGTTTCTTTGTAGCTGAGCAATTGTTGTCTGAACTGTTTATTGGTAATTGGTAATATTTGGGGAGACTTTGTAGGTGGACCCGGCCTACAATTGGCGCCCGAACAGGGATCCCTAAATTGAGTTTAGACACTCCTAAATTTTTCCTAAATTGCCCAAGGATTGCTCTGACTGCATTTTTGTCAGAGAGGATACCTCCTGTTTCATAGGAGAAACAGGGGATGAGAATACCATCCCATTAGGGGATGAGAGGATACCTTCTGCTGGATCAGGGGATGTGGATACCGTCCCACTGAGGACGAGAAAAAAAAAAGAAAAGAAAAAATCCTGAGAAGGACAAGAGAAAAGATACCGAGAGGCGCCCTGAGAGACAACGAAAGAAAAAAGGATACCGTTCCAGTAAGAACGAGATATTTGGATACCCTAGGAAGACACTTCAGTGTCTTTACGACTCCTCTGTCTCTTCTTTCTGCATAGTAATTTACAGCTGCTTTGAAGGACAGAAGAGAGATCTACTGTTTAGTTTGCTGCCTGTCTTGAAGATAACACCACCTTTGGCTGTAAATAGTACATAGTTAAAAGGGGAGTGTTTGCATTCCAGATATCTTGTTAAGCTCGGTACTGATGACTGCTAAACAGAACAGTGGCACCATGGGTGCTGGCTGCACAGATCTTTCCCAGTTTTGTTTGTTTCATGGAGTTCCCAAAAAATATGAGAATGTTTGTGGAAGTTGTTTGTGAGTGGCTTATACAGATCCTTGTGAACACTGCAGTCTCAAGGTCAGTCCAATTATTTTAAGTTTTCTACAGCACTTTCACTGAGAACAGTGTATACGATAGATTCTAGTCATACGTGAGAGATATGTGGCTGTCACGTTAGAAGCCATACTTTGTCCTATTGGGATTGATGTTATAAAATGTTACAAAATAATAGTTTTATATTGTAGGGACTTTCCCTAGATTGTTTAAGACAGTTGCTATTTTGAATGAGCACATATGTCCATTTTTGAACCATACCAATTAAGTTGGTGAAAAAGGGACACTGTTTACTCACGCTGTTATGCTTTTTAAGAAGAATCCAAATTTATATTTTCTACCTATCATTTGTTTACCACAATACTAAGGGGCTTGTTTACAAAGTCGCGGTAGTGGTTCGCGATCGCGATCGCAGCCGCGGCCCCATTGAAATCAATGGGGCCGCGGCTCCGATTACGATCGCAAACCGCTACCGCGGCTTTGTAAACAAGCCCCTTAGTTTTTAACAATTGCCTGATATTCTTACCAACCTTGCCAAAAAAAAGGATACATTAGTATGGTATAAAACATGAAAAGGACCTATGTATGTAGTGGTAGAATGATGCCAATGATGAAGACATATTGTGAGGGATGAAGTGGGATATTAAGAGGAGGGACTTTGATGGACATTAAACTGATGAAGGTAATTTACAGTAACATATTTGCCTAATGAATATGTAAACAAATTTTATTCAACTAGGCTATCTCCAGAATCTTCAGTTCAGGAAGTCATCTAAGCACCAACACACACTCAACAATTGGAAATAGACACCGGGAGACAGGCTAGATGCACCTTGCACTCTAATAAACTTTGGAACACCCACACTGGCCATGTGGTACTTCCAAATGCTTTTTAGCCTCATTTTGCCTTTGTATGCCCTGGCCAGGCATGCATGGGTAAAAGAGGGATGATTTGATGACAAATTTTAACAAAAATTGGTGTAATTCTAAAACTTTGCCTTATGATTGCATTTATGTCTGCCTTATAACTGCACTCTGGCCTGTTTGAAACATACACAGCAACATATGGTTGGCACAAAACATGTGGGCAAAAGAGTACATACAGCTTACTACTGTTATAAAGCCTAAAAAAGCGCTATACTTTGGTCAGAAGTGTCCAAGGATATAAGCCTAGGTTCAAACAGGTCAAGCCAGGAATTCAACTAATGCTCTTGCCCTGAAGGTTTCAATTGGTGCCAGCAGATGGAAAAACACAGGAGGAGGCAGAGGGCTATGATTGATTGCATAGATAGGCAAGCCTTGATGAGCAGATCCAGTTGCATAAACATGGGAGGCCCTGGGAAAGAGCTTTGCAGGAAGCCTGCAAACACCTAAGAATTTATGCTGAATTTGCTGAAACTATTTCGAATTTGAAGCAGAGAGGTATATATAAGACAGCAATTTTAGAGGGTCTGGGGGCAGTTCTTTTCTCCCCTAGCAGAGAGAAGGCTGCCCCTCTGTCCCTCAGACAGGCACTTGCTATCTACATCTATAACCATTTGTTTGCTGTGCCAAATAAAGAGTTTCTTTGTAGCTGAGCAATTGTTGTCTGAACTGTTTATTGGTAATAGGTAATATTTGGGGAGACTTTGTAGGTGGACCCGGCCTACAATAAAAACAGGTTGGAGTCGGTACAGAGGGTGGCTACTAAAATCGTTAGTGGTCTTCATTATAAAGCACATGAGGACAGACTTAAGGATCTTAATATGTACACCTTAGAGGAAAGGCGGGATAGAGGTGATGTGATTGAGACTTAAATACCTTCGTTCCATAAATGCACAGGGGGAGAGCCTCTTTCGATTGAAAGCAAGCTCTGCTACGAGGGAACATGGGATGAGGGTGAAGGGGGATAGATTCAGGAGTGATATGCGGAAATATTTCTTTACGGAAAGAGGGGTGGATCTGTCGAATAGTCTCCCAGTGGAGGTGGTAGAGATGAGGACAGTATCTGAATTCAAAAAAGCATGGGACCAACACAGAGGATCTCTAAAGGAAAAAAGGGGACTGTTGTAGTTGTTGATATGGAAAGACACAAAAACTAATGGCCATTTCTCAGAGTGATATATACTGTCACAATTAAATATCAAAATCATTCTATAAATATCATAACCCTGTATATATATATCTATGTGTAATTTTGATCCAGATAACATTTTCACTTCACTTCAAATTGTAAATAACTTAAATTGCATCTGGATCTCAGACTTATCGGCACAAGTTTACTGACTTTAAATTTGTCAGAATTGTCAGTGTGTGCTTGCATCAATGACCAATCCAATGCAATTATCGTGCAGTCCTTCTTTCTTAAAAATACAAGTGTATCTTAGCATCTCTTTTTCTTGTCCATACTCATATTTTTTTTAAACATGCTTATCTTAATGTGTTTTCTTCCCTCTATATTTTACTTCTTTTCCTTAGCTGGTCTTCTTCCCAACGCCTCTCATCGGCGCCACTCCGTGTTTCACTCCTTCGAGTTTCTTCAGGGGTTAGTCCCACAAAAAATTAAGAAGAACAATCTAAATAAGTGAAGTATTATGATCAAATACTTTCCCAAACGTTTTTAAACGTAAATTTAACCATCCTATTCATATCTCCAATATTAAAAACCATCCGCAATAGTATTTTTCTCATAATTGCAATTCTAAACTTCTTCTAACTTAAGTGGGAAGCGAACAAATATCCCATACCTTGATTCTGCAAACGCCTTTGTTTTACTAAATTATCAACTGTCCAAGTTGAAAAGAACACCGCACATGCGGATCAGTTCCTCGCAAAATTTCCCATCAGCCCCTGCGGGCTTAACAGAGACGCGAGGGAGACACTCTCCCTTCGCGCCTCTCAAAGCCGGCACAGAGGGAGGGAGGGAGGGACGGACGGACGGATTCAGCTGGGCAGAGGGGGCCCCGCGGGACAGTCCATGCTGCTGCGGCGGCAGCCAGCGGTTTTTTTTTTAAATTTAATTTTAAGGCGGCTAACAATTTTTTAAATTTTTGTGGGCCCTTGTCAGCTGTGGGCCCTATGCCACGGCATAGTTGGCATATAGGTAAATCCGGCCCTGGTCACAGGTTCAAATCCCAGCTGGGGCTCCTGCCAACCCAGTCCCCACAGTTTTACCCAGCACTAAACAGTGATAGTAAAGACACTCCTTTATTGCAGAGAACATAAGCATGGTTCAAACACCCATATTTTACCCTACACCGCACACAAACCATAACAATGGGCATTACCTACAGCCGAGTCCCCCAAATTCAGTCCTGGAGTGCCACAACTCAATGTCATGTACTTTTTTCCAGATAAGGACATGTCTGCATGTTGGCGGAAGGGTACAGGTGGTGGAGGGGGCAGTGGCTGCAAGCCACAGCAGACAGTGGCCTAGGCCTGTGCAGGCTGGCACTGTCCACCGCAACAGACAGACTCTGTTGGATGTACAGTCATGGACTCCCCAGGGAATGCAGCATATCTGTGGCAACATGGTGGTGCAGTGCACACAGACAGTGTGTGCAAGAACAGAAGGTCACAGGTTCAAAGGCCAGCTGGGGCTACTGCCAATCCTGTCCACATATTTTTCCCACAACTAAACCGTGATAGTAAGGACAAACCTTTATTGCTGAGAACATACGCATGGTTAATACGCCTATATTTTACCACACCAAACACAGACACCAGAAACAGGCGCATTACCTAGAGCAGAGTCTCCCAAATGCAGTCCTGGAGGGCCCCACACCATTCAGGTTCCATGCTGCCTCTAATAAAGATGCCTGTGCTGCATATCTATGCACCACACCCATGGTATGCAGATGTGGCTCATGCATATTTATGAGGGACAGCATGAAAACCCGAACAGTGTTTGGAACACCAGGACTGGAGTTGGGAAACTCTGCCGTAAAGCAGCAGCCAACAGGGCCAGACACACCCACACACACACCCACAGGCCCCATTGGCCAATGCCTCCTGGAGAGGCAGGACATTGGGCCCTGCCTGTATCTCCCAATACTAGAAGTTGAATACCTTAGCAATGCCACCCTACACCTGGGTATATGGTACACAGCTATCAAACGTTTCCTATGATAACTGGCAGATATCAATTCCTACGTTAAGCACATTTTGCTCATTGAGCTCCACCATAACAATCATTCTGATGTCTGCGGTGTGTGCTGCAGGTCTGGTCTCTGACAGTGTTTACCACCCTGGGGAGTGACCCCCAACAGTATTGCGTACCATATCCATGCTTGTACTGTGCCCAGGACTGGTGTGGTGGGTATGGCTGCTGAACTCCTCTATAGTAGCACAATGCTGGCATAGGTGTGGGGGTGGCTGTCTGTCTATCCAGTGTGTGGTGGCTGCAAACACCTTCCACAGCCCACACTGCCAGCAATGTTGCCAGTATTGGGCTGCCAATGTGCATAATGAGGAGCAAGGTACCATGGGTATAGGCCGGACAGGGTGGCCTGGCCAGGGTGCATCTGCACAGGGCATAGGGCACTGACTGGGACATTTTAGTGCCCAGCCACCACCTACACAGACAGGGTGACCTCAGTATGTCCTGCTGAGAGATCACTCTCACCCTGACTGTGCAGTGACCACAGCATGGCTAGGCACCCCCATAGTGCTATATAGTATTTCTCTCATGTGATAGATATGGGTTTCCTTTTGGGGCCCAGTCACTGATTTATCTGCTTGCTGTGTATACTGACATCCCAGTTCTGGGTGCATGCATCTCCACTGGGAACATGCACTATGGACTAACTAGCAGACTGTTTGCAGCTGGTATGTGTCTTGATGGAGCGGCTTGCAGGGTGCAGTGGCTGATGACTTGCTGCAGGAGAATATCAGATAGTGGTGGGGTGCAGCTTACCATATCCAGGCCTAATGTCTGTCTGCTATTGTGTTATGGATGTGTATAGAGCTGCATTGACTGCCCTGTGGGGTGTCTGTTCCTCAGCAAGACCGGGGTTGATGGTCCCCTCAACTGACAGCGTTGCAGGGAGGTAGAATGTGGATCTATTGATAGGAGACCCTGTTTGCCACCCTCAGCCCTGGAGGAGGGGGGTGGTGGTACATGGCCCACCTAGGGGTCCATAGGGGCTACACCTGACTGAAACAGACAGAGATATCCAAGGTGTTTGTGCAGAAACTACCTATCTCACACATTAACACTGCTTTGGACCTCCGGCATGGCCTCTTTCAGCCATGGAAGGTGTTGTGGACCTGGTCCTGGGTGCCTCATTGCACCCTCAGGGTGAGCACAGTACCCGCACAATGTGACGGTGTGTAGCTACTCTGTGCCAGTAAAACACACAGTCAGTACCCCCTACCGAGCCGAGGTGCTGTGTGGGTGCACACGATCACTTCCCCCTACCAGGCCGAGGTGCTGTGGGGGTGCATTCGCCATCTTGTGTTCATCTGTGGACAGTTGATTTGCATGTGCATTGCATCAAGGGTACGGGTGGGCTAACCCTATCCTGGTGACCACAGCAGACTGTCTGTGTGATGACGTGCAGGCTATCTGCAGCCAGCCAGGGGCTTGCTAGCAGCTATAGAGCTGTAGCCCAATGGTTACTTCACTGCCTGTGAAGCCAGAGGTCATGGGTTCAAACCCACAGTGGGGTTATTTGATAGGGTTGTCCAATGCATTATCTGTTTTTTAATGTACATATTTTGATGCCAGCAAAAACACCCTCAGCGTACTGTACCCATAAGGTGCCTCTGAGGGTGTTTTATAGGGCGCCCTATAGGGCACCTTATGGTTCCCGTCCATATAAGGTGCACTATACATTATCCTGTGACGCAACTTATAGGCTGCCCTATAGGGGACATATTAGGGTGCTGTGGCGGACAGTGCAATTTATAATGTGCCCTATGGAGTGCCTTATAGGGTGCCTTCTACGGCACCTTCAATTATGGCACGTGAGGGCGTGTTTGCTGGCAGCAATTAATAAAATAAAAATAAAGTGCTGCAGGAAAAAATATGTGCAATGCAAAGCTGATGCCACAGCCAGCCTTATGTATTAGGCACACTGGGGAGCAAACTCATGGCCCCTGTATCAGCAGTCAGTGCCTTAACCATTGTGCTCCACTGCTGCTCCTCCTTGCCTGTCAGCGCACCTACTTATGCTTTTCATTCCTTAAACTGCACAGTGCTGCCATAAAAAACAGTACTCTGACCTTGCGGTACCTCATACGGCACCCTCTAAAGCTCCCTATAAGCAACATTCTAGGGTGCCTTGGCTGACAGTGCACTTTAAAATGTGCCTTATAGGGCGCCTTATGTTAACACGCTTTGAGAGTGCGTTTGCTAGTAGTGATAATTAAAATAAACATAAAATGACTCCAAAAGCAATCTCCATAATATGTAAGGCCTCAGCCAGCCTTGTTCATTGGGCACTGTGGGGGATTGAACCATTGATCCCTGCACCATTGGTCATTGTCTTATCCATTGTGCTGTGGTTCTGTTCCTGTGCTTGCACATTAGCGTGCCGCCTTATGCCGCCCAATATTAAAAAAACCTCCTAAATCAATAGCACACCGCCTAATGCCCATCAGCGCACTGCCTTATGCTGCCCATTATTTAAATGCCTCATAAATTAATACCTCAGCCAGCTGTCTTCATTGGGCACTGTGGGGGATTGAACCCCTGATCCCTGCACCATTGGTATGTGCCTTAACCATTGTGCTGTGGCTCTGCTCTTCTGTGTGCACATCAGCGCGCCACTTATGCCTCCCACGCAGCTATCTCATGCGCTAATGTGCGGGGCGCACATGGGTGCCGCGCACCTTAGCGCATATGTATATTCTGGATTTTCTTTTTCAGGACGGAACGCCCACTCCTTATATGGCACCCGCACACTACCGCGGCCCGCACATTAGCGGGGTTTTAGTAAACATGCCCCTTTATCTTCTAGTGGACTTTCCACCCAGAGGGGGCGTAACATAGCTGGGCTCAACTTTTCTTTTAAATTTTGGTTCCTTTTCCAGACACAACGTATGTTCTTATCTATTAAACCAGGAATACTACTCAATGCATTTGAATGTTTCTTAAGAGCTCGCTGGATTTTAAAACTCAGGAGAAAAATTAGCAATAAAATTCACTTGTGTTGTATCATCTACCTGTAATTTTTCTCCAAGATCTAACAATAGTGCTCTATTATTGAAAAATGCATTGTTATAAGCTTGCTGAACTATAGCTTGAGGATATCCTCTTTCATGGAAATTATTTATTAATATTTTTGATTGTTTTTTTAAAATCCTTTTCATCTGAGCAATTTCTTCTGTAACGAAAAAATTGAGCAAACGGTAATCCATTTTTCAATCTTTGCAGATGTGCGCTATCGTAGTGCAAAAATGTGTTGTGGTCCGTGGATTTTTGGTGGATTGATGTTATCCACCCTGTCATGCTTTTAGTAATGGCCACATTCAAAAATGTAATTGTTTGAGCATGGGAGGAATATGTAAACTGAGTGTTACTATCCCTACTGTTCAGCCAGTCACAGAATTCTTCTAATAATGTTGACAACCCTGTCCATAGCATGAAAACGTCATCTATGTAACGACACCACAATTTTATATGTGATCTTAATGGAGCTGTACCGAGCCATTTTTCTTCATATTTCCCTATGAATAGGTATAGCTTGCGTAGAATAGAATTAACCCTTTAAATCAAATTGGTCTCCACTTGGACCAATACACACAGCCCTTATGGTATTTAAAGATTTAATTTTGAGAGATGTACAACTTTTAGAAAAAACATCATGTTGGCAGTATAGTACATTAACTTTGAGAGAAAAATCGGCATTGAGATCTCTACAATCCAGAACGGACATCGTGATTAGGAGAGCTGATAAGGGAGGAGCCATAGTGGTAATTAGCCGAGAATATTATTTAATGGAAGCCACACGACAGCTGGCGGATTTGACAACCTACAGGATATTGGAGATTGATGCAACTCCTACCATTCGAAAACAAATCAAAGAGCTAACCACAGAGGCTTTACATAAGAGATTGATCATGAAAAAAGAATGGCAATTTTTAAATCCCACCACCTCAAACATAGCAAAATTATATCTTGTACCTAAGATTCACAAAAATTTAGATAAACCACCGGGGAGACCGATAGTGTCTATTAAGGGAACTAGTATGGAACCATTATCAATGTACGTTGATTCTTATTTGCGTCCCTTATTAATTGATATATCTTCATACGTGAGAGAAACAACACATTTTTTGAATATCTTAAACACCAATACATCTTGGGCACAAGTTGAAGACACCCTTTGGTCACAATGTACGTCACAGCCTTATATACCAGCATTCCACAAGAGGCGGCATATGAGGTCCTCGAATGGAATCTGCGAAATCGTGGCGATTTATCAGAAGAATTAGTATTTTTCATATTACAGTTAGTGAAATTAACCATCTTTAAAAAAAATATTTGTATTTGAAAAAACATTCTATCACCAGATTTCTGGAGTAGCAATGGGAGCTACCTGTGCATCATCAATTACAAACCTATTTATGGGGAAATATGAAGAAAAATGGCTGGGTACAGCTCCAGTAGGATCACATATAAAATTGTGGGGTCGTTACATAGATGACGTTTTCATGCTATGGACAGGGTCGTCAACATTATTAGAAGAATTCTGTGACTGGCTGAACAGTAGGGATGGTAATACTCAGTTTACATATTCCTCCCATGCTCAAACAATTATATTTTTGGATGTGGCCATTACTAAAAGCATGACAGGGTGGATAACATCAATCCACCGAAAATCCACCGACCGCAACACATTTTTGCACTACGATAATGCACATCTGCAAAGATTGAAAAATGGATTACTGTTTGCTCAATTTATTCATTACAGAAGAAATTGCTCAGATGAGAAGGATTTTAAAAAACAATCAAAAATATTAATAAATAATTTCCGTGAAAGAGGATATCCTCAAGCTATAGTTCAGCAAACTTATAATAGAGAATTTTTCAATAATAGAGCACTATTGTTAGATCTTGGAGAAAAATTACAGGTAGATGATTCAACACAAGTGAATTTTATTACTAATATTTCTCCTCTGAGTTTTAAAATCCAGAGAGCTCTTAAGAAACATTCAAATGTGTTGAGTAGTATTCCTGGTTTAATAGATAAGAAGATACATTGTGCAGGGGCGGCCCAAGGGGGGTGCGGGGCCATGTGCGGAGACTCGGTGTGGGGCCTCATTTGCATAAGGGCCTCATTTGCATAAATATTTGCATAATGTTACCATACACTAACTTTTAGTAAACATGCCTCTTAATGAGTGTATGGATAAAGAAAGACTAAAAGATTTCTACATTACTATAATCCAGTGCCAACTGCCAGGCACATTAGGAACTACTACAAACACTGCCCATTTAGAACCCATAGCAAACCCGCCGTATCATAACAGCACTACCAGGACTCACAAAGCACCAGACCCTACCTATCAAAAGGCAACACTGCAAATATTAAACCAATACATTTCAGAGAACAACATTACATGACCTACTGGGGAAAGAGAACAAGTGGCAATGTCAAATAGGAATTACATAAACAGAATACCTCAGCTCAGTTACACGTGCAGAACATAGACCGTCACCAAACAAGAAATCACAATGTAGAAACAGGAAGACAATAATTAAACTGGGAACCCCAAAATCCCAACAACACTGTAGAAATAAAACTATAAATTAATTTCCTCTTGTACTAAACAAAGCGCAGACGTTAATGATGCACATTTCCCAAAGCTGGCATATTTCAGTTAATTCAATAAAGAGATATTTTTCTACTTTTTGTGCATTTTTTTTCAGTTGCAATTGCTCCAGCCACTTTCTTCTGGTTTCTTCGTGTCTTCTGCTAACTCTCTATCGTCTGCTGTCCATTTGTCCTTTCTTCACTCTTCTAGTTTTTTTCCATTCTCTCTCTACATCTGCTTTAACATACTAATCTCTCTCCTTTTGCTCTTTCCTCATTCCTATTTCATCCACTCAAATTTTACCCCGCCATCCTCAATCCCCACTTACTCTCCCAATATCCGGCCAATTGTAGATTTGTCTTCCCTCCCACACAAAATATTTTTTCCCTCTCCATTTCACTCTCCCAACTCCATCCCATTCTAATCCTCCCCCAACATCAGCTCCCTTCTAGTTCCAGCCCCACCCAGCATCCGCTCCCTTCTAGTCCCCGCATCAGCCCATTTCCAGTCCTAGCTCTCCCATCCGAGACCCTCCATCAGCTCATTTCCAATCCCAGCCCCCCCCAACAGCCCATTTCCAGTCCTATCCTAGCCCTCCATCAGCCCATTTCCTGTCCTAGCCCCCCTCACTCAGCCCATTTCCAGTCCTAGCTCCCTCCCCTCACAGCCCATTTCCATTCCAAGCCCCCCTCCCCATCAGCTATTTGTAGTTCGAGCCTTCCTTCTACTCAGCCCATTTCCATTCCAAGCCCCCCGCCCCAGCCGCTCAGTGCAGTTCAAGCCCTACTTCCACACAGCCCATTTCCAGTACTAGACACCCCCCCAGCCCATTACCAGTCCTATCCCCCACATAGACCATGACCAGTCCCAATCCCCCATAACTCATTACCAGTTCTAAGCCCCCCATCAGCCCACTTCCAGTCCTAAGCCCCCCCATCACCCCACATTCAGTCTTAGCCCCACATAGCCCATTACCAGTCCTAACCCCCAACAGCCCATTTCAAGTCCTAGCTCCCCATCCAAGTCCCTCCATCAGCTCATTTCCAATCCCAGCCCCCCCATCAGCCCATTTCTAATCCCAGCCCCCCCCATCAACCCATTTCTAGACCTTTCCTAGCCCCACCATCATCAGCCCATGTCAAATCCTAGCTTCCCTCCACTCAGCCCATTTCCAATCCAAGCCCACCATGAGCCTACTTCCAGTTCTAGCCCCTCCATGAGTCCATTTCAATCCAAGCCCCCCCATCAGCCCATTTCTAATCCCAGCCCCCCATCAGCCCATTTCTAGTCCTTTCCTAGCCCCACCATCATCAGCCCATGTCAAATCCTAGCTTCCCTCCACTCAGCCCATTTCCAATACAAGCCCACCATGAGCCTACTTCCAGTTCTAGCCCCTTCATGAGTCCATTTCAATCCAAGCCCCTCCATCAGCCCATTTCCAGTCCTAACCCCCCCTCACTCAGCCCATTTCCAGTCCTAGCTTCCTCCCCTTACAGCCCATTTCCATTCCAAGCCCCCATCCCCATCAGCTATTTGCAGTTCAAGCCCTCCTTCCACTCAGCCCATTTCCAGTCCTAGTCACCCCCAGCCCATTACCAGTCCTAGCCCCCCCATAGCCCATTACCAGTCCTAAGCCCCCCATCAGCCCACTTCCAGTCCTAAGCCCCCCATCACCCCATTTTCAGTCTTAGCCCCCCATAGCCCATTACCAGTCCTAACCCCCATCAGCCCATTTCCAGTCCTAGCCCCCCATAGCCCATTTCCAGTTCTAGCCCCCCATAGCCCATTACTAGTCTTAACCCCCCCATCAGCCCATTTCCAGTCCTAACCCCCTCCATCAGCCCATTTCCAGTCTTAGCCCCCCCATAGCCCATTACATCCTAACCCATCAGCCCATTTCCAGTCCTAACCCCCCATCAGCCACTTCCAGTCTTAGCCCCTCCCATAGCCCATTAGTAGTCCTAACCCCCCATAGCCCATTACCAGTCCTAACCCCCCCAAAGCCCATTTCCAGTCCTAACCCCCCTCCCCCTATCAGCCCTGACAGATTTAAAAAAAAAAAAAACGGCTGTTGCTGCCGCTGCTGCCGTGGCAGTGGCAGAATCAAATGTCCCGCCGCGGGGCCTCGCCTGCCCGGCAGAGCCTCCCTTCACCATCTGCTCCGGAGTCCCTCCCAATGCATGGGCTGTCAGAGCCACGAGAGTTTCCCTTTCTTCTTGCGGCTCTGTTAATCTCGCCGGGGCTGATGGGATTTCCCATCAGCCCCGGCGGGATTAACAGAGCCGCGAGAGGTCAGAGAAACTCTCGCGGCTCTGAAAGCCTGCGCATTGGGAGGGACTCCGGAGCTGATGGTGAAGGGAGGCTCTGCCGGGCAGGCGGGGCCTCGCGGCGGGACATTTGATTCTGCCGCTGCCACGGCGGCAGCGGCAGCAGCGGCAGCAGCAGCAGCCGTTTTTTTTTTTTAGTCTGCTTTTGCTAATGTAGAATGTTTTTTGCGCGGGGCCCCCTGAAACGCGGGGCCCTGTGCAAAAAACATTCTTGCTCAATGGACGGGCCAGCCCTGACATTGTGTCTGGAAAAGGAACCAAAATTTAAAAGAAAAGTTGAGCCCAGCTATGTTACGTCCCCTCTCGGTGGAAAGGCCACTAGAAGATAAAGAAAAAGGCCATTGAAAATGTGGGCAATGTGATATTTGTGACGTAACTAGTGATATGGGAAGTTTTGTTTACCATGGCGTGACATATAAATTACACGGGAGTACTTCTTGTGACACATCATACTTGGCATATGCGATCCAATGCCCGTGCAATTTGCTGTATAAAGGGAAGACAATTAGACCCTTTAGAATAAGATTGGGAGAACATAAAAGTCATCTAAAGTGCAAAGTGAGAGAGGTGCCTTTGGTGCAACACTGTTCGGACAAAGGACACACGTTTGCCGAGATGAGATGTTTTGCTATTGAACAAGTGGTTGCAGGAAAGGCTGGAAGATCACATGAACAAACTTTAGTAATGCAAGAACAACGGTGCATATTAATTTAAAACCAACAACCCCTAAGGGATTAAATGGTCAAATAGAATGGGGAGCATGTCTATAAGTACTAAAGAGGGAGTTCTGTAAAATAATAATGGATAAATAGAACATCACGTCATCAATGGGGAGGAGCCCAATGGTATAAGAGAGAGAGGGTAGGAACTGATCCGCATGCGCGGTGTTCCTTTCAACTTGGACAGTTGATAATTTAGTAAAAATGAAGGTGTTTGCAGCATCAAGGTATGGGATATTTGTTTGCTTCCCACTTAAGTTAGGAGAAGTTTAGAATTGCAATTATGAGAAAAATACTATTGCGGATGGTTTTTAATATTGGAGATATGAATAGGATGGTTAAATTTATGTTTAAAAACGTTAGGGAAAGTATTTGATCATAATACTTCACTTTTTTTAGATTGTTCTTCTAAATTTTTGTGGGACTAACCCCTGAAGAAACTCGAAGGAGTGAAACGCGGAGTGGCGCCGATGAGAGGCGTTGGGAAGAAGACCAGCTAAGGAAAAGAAGTAAAATATAGAGGGAAGAAAGCACATTAAGATAAGCATGTTTAAAAAAAATACAAGTATGGAAAAGAAAAAGAGAAACTAAGATACACATGTATCTTTAGGAAAGAAGGACTGCACGATAATTGCATTGGATTGGTCATTGATGCAAGCAGGCACTGACAGTTCTGACAAATTTAACGTCAGTAAACTTGTGCCGGTAAGTCTGAGACCCAGATGCAATTTAAGTTATTTACAATTTGAAGTGAAGTGAAACTGTTATCTGGATCAAAATTACTCATAGATATGGACGACAGACTAGATAGGCCATGTGGTCTTTTTCTGTCATCATTTTTCTATATTAATTCATAGGTGTGCATGCATGCAGGTGATATGCATGCACATAACATTTTTAGGCACTTAAAGAAACTGAATGTGCGCCATTAGTATTGGGCTGGTTAGATGGATTTTCAGTCTGATACTATCTGCATTGTGATTGGAAATCTTGGGATACCAGAGTCATACACGAACCGGCGGCCGGTGAATGTATAACTGTGTTTCAGTACCAGCCCTGTTATTATTTGGGATGTGAGACCCACAGTGAGAGATTAGTGAAAACTAAGTCCCAGGGCAAGTCTTAAGAGGAAAGATGGAATGATGATTTTAATTGTAAATATCTGGAAAAGAATTTCATAACGCATTGTTTCCCTACAGTTTCTTTGTGTTCTAAGCCTCCATTCCTACACTGAGAAGAGCGCAAGGTGGCCAAAAAAGACGTTTGGGGCATGGTTAGTGTGTGTTTTTAGCACTTGCTAAAAAGTAGCACAGTGCCCTCCACTAAAAAACCTGTGCTGCCTGGGTAGCGCGTGTGTGTGTGTGGTGCCTGGGTAGCGTGTGTGTGTGGGTGGTACCTGGGTAGCGCGTGTGTGTGTGTCGTACCTGGGTAGCGTGTGTGTGTGTGGTGCCTGGGTAGCGTGTGTGTGGGTGGTGCCTGCGCAGCGTGTGTGTGGGTGGTACCTAGGCAGCATGTGTGTGGGTGGTGCCTGGGTAGCGTGTGTGTGTGGTGCCTGGGTAGCGTGTGTGTGTGTGTGGTACCTGGGTAGCGCGTGTGTGTGGGTGGTACCTGGGTAGCGTGTGTGTGGGTGGTGCCTGGGTAGCGTGTGTGTGGGTGGTGCCTGCGCAACGTGTGTGTGGGTGGTACCTAGGCAGCATGTGTGTGTGTGGTGCCTGGGTAGCGTGTGTGTGTGTGTGGTACCTGGGTAGCGCGTGTGTGTGGGTGGTACCTGGGTAGCGTGTGTGTGGGTGGTACCTAGGCAGCGTGTGTGTGGGTGGTGCCTGGGTAGCGCGTGTGTGTGGGTGGTACCTGGGTAGCGCGTGTGTGTGGGTGGTGCCTGGGTAGCGTGTGTGTGGGTGGTGCCTGCGCAGCGTGTGTGTGGGTGGTACCTAGGCAGCATGTGTGTGGGTGGTGCCTGGGTAGCGTGTGTGTGTGTGGTGCCTGGGCAGTGTTTGTGTGGGTGGTACCTAGGCAGTGTGTGTGTGGGTGGTGCCTGGGCATTGTGTGTGTGTGTGGTGCCTGGGCAGTGTTTGTGTGGGTGGTACCTAGGCAGTGTGTGTGTGGGTGGTGCCTGGGCATTGTGTGTGGGGGTGGTGCCTGGGCAGTGTGTGTGGGGGTGGTGTCTGGGCAGTGTGTGTGGGGGTGGTACCTGGGCAGTGTGTGTGTGGATGGTGTCTGGGTAGTGTGTGTGTGGGTGGTGCCTGGGCAGTGTGTGTATAGGTGGTACCTGGGCAGTGTGTGTGTGTGGGTGGTACCTGGGTAGCATGTGTGTGGGGGTGGTGTCTGGGCAGTGTGTGTGGGGGTGGTACCTGGGCAGTGTGTGTGTGGATGGTGTCTGGATAGTGTGTGTGTGGATGGTGCCTGGGTAGTGTGTGTGTGTAGGTGGTACCTGGGTAGCGTGTGTGTGGGTGGTGCCTGGTTAGCGTGTGTGTGTAGGTGGTACTTGGGTAGCGTGTGTGTGTGGGTGGTGCCTGGGTACCCCTTACTCTTCTAATTCAACAGTTTGGTATCTCCGCATACTATTACGCGGATGACATTTTTCTCTTGCTTCACACCAATTCCCTCTCCCCAGATATCACCCCCCTCAATCTCTGCCTTGCCGCTATAGCTTCCTGGTTTTCCTCCAATTTTCTACAGGTGAATCCCTCTAAGTCTCACGCCATCTGGTTCACATTCGGGGGCCCCTCCTCCGCATGCGCCCCTTCTTTCTCTTCACAGCCTATCCCTCTTGTTTCCTCACTTCGCTATTTGGGTGTTATACTTGATTCTTCTCTTTCCTTCAAGGATCATATTTCTTCCATTATTCAGCGCTCCTTTTTCTCCCTCAGACAACTTCGCTCTATCCGTCCTTTTCTCTCCTCCTCCGCTCTGGCTACCCTTCTCCTTTCCCTTGTGGTGTCCCGTCTCGATTACTGTAATGTCGTCCTTGTCGGTCTGCCCAAATCCCAACTGTCCCACCTTCAACGTGTCCAAAACTCCGCTGTTCGTCTTCTCGCTCATGCCTCCCGTTTCGACCATGTCTCCCTGCTTCTTCTTCACTATCATTGGCTGCCTATTTCTTTTCGTGCTCAGTATAAAATTCTCATTCTCACACACAAGGCTGTTCGCACAGGTACCCCCCTCTATCTCGCTGACCAGATATACTTCCGCCCCCCCCCCCCGCCTACTTCGCGCTATCCACTCCAATCGTTTATCTCTCCCCTCACCTTCCCAGGCTCATCTTGTTTCCACCCGCTCTTCTGCCTTCTATTTTCTAGCCCCCAGCCTCTGGAACTCGCTCCCCCCCTCGCTTCGTGCTGAGGAATCTTACCAATCATTTAAGTCACAACTCAAAACCCACCTCTTCAGTCTTGCGTTTAACCTACCGTCCCCGGCTCCCCCTTCCCCCTCCGCCACCCCCTCCCCTCCCGTTCCCTGATGCTTAACCATTGTAATGTAGTCTGTTACCCTTTTGTCATTTCTTTCCTTCTCTATCCTATCAGTATTATTGGCGTTCCTTTTCTTTTCTCAGCCATTTTTAAGTTGTTTTAAGTTGTTTTAACCATATTGTAAACCGCTCAGGTGCCACCAGTGTTGGGCGGTATAAAATGTTTTAATAAACATAAACATAAACATAGCGTGTGTGTGTGGATGGTGCCTGGGTAGCGCGTGTGTGTGGGCGGTACCTGGGTAGCACGTGTGTGTGTGTGGTACCTGGGCAGTGTGTGTGTGGATGGTGCCTGGGCAGTGTGTGTGTGTGTGTGTGGTACCTGGGCAGTGTGTGTGTGTGTGTGGGTGGTACCTGGGCAGCGTGTGTGTGGATAGTGTCTGGATAGTGTGTGTGGGTGGTACCTGGGCAGTGTGTGTGGGTAGTGCCTGGGTAGCGTGTGTGTGTGGATGGTGCCTGGGTAGCGCGTGTGTGTGGGTGGTACCTGGGCAGCGTGTGTGTGGATAGTGTCTGGATAGTGTGTGTGGGTGATACCTGGGCAGTGTGTGTGGGTAGTGCCTGGGCAGTGTGTGTGTGTGTGTGGTACCTGGGTAGTGTGTGTGTGGATGGTGCCTGGGCATTCCCACTGCAGTGCTGCTAGCACTGGCCTTAAAACGAGGATGGACTGTTTACGATCAATGATGGAGAACATTTAAGCCAATTCTAAGGCCAGTTTAAGCGCGGAGGCCTTTCCCCTTCCACCTATGCAACGGCTGTTAGTGTAAACCGGGGGCTCCATGGGGGCATTACACTACTTTGCCTGGATGTTATGAGTATCACAGGTGGCTGAGTTACCTCAGGTAATCCACCATTGGAAATGCCCAGCTTACAGACACATTTTTTCTTCTTATTGCACTTTACAACTTCTTCAACCTTAAATTCAAATCAGAACTTAACAAAGGGGTGAGAACTCTCTCACAAGGATCCACTTGAACAAGTTTAACTTTTGTAAAAATTTCTAATTTTAACCCTTCACCACACACATGGGGTCATTTTGACCCCAAGCCTTTTGTTATGTTAAATTACTTACTTATTTATTTCAGCCATGACTTAAAACGTCCGATAGCTTCTCAATATTGACAGCCATTGAATTTCCCGTAGCGTGTTATCATTTAATCGGAACAGTAATTTCTTGTTAACATTTTTATGGTGTGTATATACCTATTATACACACCTGGGGTCAAATTGACCCCAGCGTAGTGAAACCAGTGTTGTCAGAATTCCTGTTTCAGGTTCATGTTGTAGTTATTATTGTTAATTTGGCATTGCTAGGCTATTTCATCTGTAGGCTACTGTGCAATTAAGGCGACATTTTTTGCGTTTGAGTTCATACCAGGCATGTACTCGTATAGACCTATTCATTGCTGTTATAGAAGTAATGGCGCTTTGCCATCAACATTGTTTCTTTCTTCTGAGATATATTTGATTGGTAATAACAGTTATTTATTATGATTTCAGTTATTTTATTGTTCCAAGAATTCTGAGTGAAATGAGTAGTAATCGTCCTCGTCGTCTAACAATGATGTACTTACCTGGAATGGATATGACAGTTGTTGAGCAACTGGTCAGCTTCAGAGGCAAGTGCGGCTTTCGACAATACATTTCCACATAGCCAGGAAAGTATGGAATAAAGATATTCTGGAACTGCGATGCAGAGACCAGCTATCCACTGAAAGGAGAAGTTTATCTGGGGAAGCAACCAGGAACAGCGGTCGAACTGAAGAAAGGAGTTGAAGTAGTGAAAAGATTGACTAGACATTGGTGGAAAACTGGCCTCAATGTTACATGTGATAATTTATTTACTGATGTAGGACTGGCTGAAGATCTTCTGATTCAACACACTACAGTTGTTGGCACCATGAGAAAAAACAAAAGGGACATACCAGGAGAACTGCTGATTTCGCGGAACAAGGAATTGTTTTCATCACAGTTTGTTTTTTGCAAAGAGATCACACTAGTGAGTTATGTTCCAAAGAAAAATAAAACGGTCATTGTTTTCAGCAGCATGCATCATGACAAGACGATAGACAAGAATGAAAAGAAGCCTGTAATGATTCTGCACTATAATGCTACTAAGTCTGGAGTAGACAATCTGGACAAGCTTGTGCGTACATATACATAATTTGGGTGCAGCAAAAACCCAAATTGCAAACAGAGGTGTCCCACAAATGATGACTGTTCCTAACAGAACTGGCAAAGGAGTTAGTTCTGCCACAGCAGACATTGCGATTGCAGAACCCAAGAACACTTCAGAAAGGGGTGCGGATCTGCATGCAACTATTTGGATTCAGCTTACCTGGTCCTACAGGCTGTGAATCCAGAGGGGCACGATCACGCTGCCAGCTTTGCACCAGATCATCAAATAAGAAAACATCAAAATACTGCAAGCGATGTGGTACAGCCATATGCCCAGAACATTGCCAGCTGTTATGCAATGAATGTGCAGACTAAAAGACGCCTAGATAGATGATTATACTAGGGGTGTCAAGACTTAATTACAGTTAAGTGATAAACTGAAGTTAATAGTTAAACTACTTTTATATCATAAACACTGAACATTTGTAAACAGCAAAAACTGAGAACTGTTTTTAATAAATGCATTAAAATGCCAATCCTGTGTGGATGAAATTGTTCATGGTTTCTAGTCATTTACTGATGGGGTCAATTTGACCCCAGGTGTGTAAAGTCGTCAGTAATTTAACGTGTGTGATGAAGGGTTAATAAAAAAATAGTGTCAATTCAATTTTTATAAACAGACAATAACAATATTTATAAATGTAGTCAAGTATTTTTCTGTGAACAATTTTTACAATGCTTCTATTCAATGGTGGTACAATATTATTTCTCTCAAAAACAGGCAAGTATTGGTTAACCAGTTTAAAGTTTGAGATTTTTTCTCCTTGGTTGAAGAAAAGTTCAGTTCTAACACTGTCTTTTACCTGTAACTTTGCAGGTGAATGAATATTTTTATCATTCACCTTTGTTTCAAAAGATTCAATTACTGGTGCACTAGTGTTTTGCCCAAAAAAATAGTCACAGTCACTTATCTCAAATTTTCTTTTCAGGTCTTGCTACTTTTTTGACGTTGGGTGACTTAGGATCCCCTCTGCTTCAGCGATGTCCAGCTGCAGTTAGGATACCTACTACCTGTCTTTAAAAAATCAGTAAAAGAAACTACCTCCTTAACTGTGTGCAGAGTAACTAGAAAGTGTTCCTAACTTTTTCTTTTTTTTTTCTATTTCTGTTACTTGTAAGACTTGCTTTTCCCCAACAGATAATCAGAACTCTATGCAAAAATCCGTTTTTCTTTAGGTATGTGCCAGAGTCAATCCTTACAACTGCCAATCAGTTCAGGAAAAGTATTCTAATTGCCAATAAATATAATTCTTTAAATAAGGCAATTTTTTTTCTTTCTTTAAACACATTCAACCTTCACATTTTCAAACATAACCTCTCTTCCTCATTGAAACAGTTCAATATATTTCAGGATTCAATAAATCCTGTGAGCAGTACACGGTTTTAAAACAGCTCACTTTTAAGGTTTTTCTTTTCACTACACTGGGAGTTTTATATCTTCAGGCTTATTTTTCCTTCACTAGTTGAAGGACTCTAATCCTATAGAAAGTAAGTCACACACTGTTAAGCTTTTTACCAAAACTGCTCAAAATTAAACCCACTCTAATAAACCAATTCAAATTCTCATTCTGACCAATCAATTCAAATCCTCATTCAACTTGCTTTTAAAAGTGCTTGAATGAGCTTCAGGGCTCCCTCAGCCCATTCCAGTCACTAAGGAAAAAAAAAGTTCTCACATTTACTTTTTAAGTTTTCTCTCCAGCTTTCATGCAAGCTCCTTGCACATTCCTCCTGGAAATAATTCCCAGTTACTTACAATTCTGATATCAAACAAATCTTTTCACAGCTTTCCCACACAGAGACACTCTGGCACACCTTTCTCCATTAGAAATCTTCTTCCCAAAACAACTCAGCTAAGGTTCCTGCATGTGGATTCTATCCTCTCTGTAAAAGTGTTCTTACACCCAGCTCTCTCTGGAAACAGTCCCTTACTACCTTCATATCAACTCACCCAGCACACTTTCAGTACTTTAAAGCTCCTAGCAGACCTTTGTACACATACAAGTAATTTTACAGGTCATTTTCCTTAAAGTTTGCTTAGTACTTAACTGGCTCATGCTTTTTATCTTCTTATCTTCTGTGAGCTCTCACCATGCTTGCCCCAGGCTCATCTACTTCCGGCATCAGCTCTGCTTTGTACATTAACTCCTTCAACACAGTATTGAAACTGCAGTCTGATTCCCCATACATTCATACACTGATATGTCCACACACATTTCTTCAGAATCAGTAAAGATTTATTTATTTGGCATGTTTCCTTATTTGATGCTTCACTTGAAGTAGGCAGTCTTTCCTTTTGAATGTTTATTTCCTTGAGACTTTACTGACTCTTCATTTATGTTATTTATGTATTTTCAGCAGGTACTTTTAACTTTTTTTCTCTACATTACATTAGTTGTTTTACAAGGATTTGCACTGAGAATTCAATTTCTTAGAGGGGATTTTTATTGAAATAGGTGTATTATCTCCTAGTGTCTATTTATTTTTATAAATGTCTGAGGCCATATGAAACCCCCACTAGCTATCAAGCCACTGATGGGTGGCTAAACATCTTATACAAAATAATTGCTATTATTTTACTCTTTTGTCTAACACTGTACAGAAAGAAGCTGTGGCACATTCCCAAGAATAAAGTGTGTTCAAAGCAAAACACTGAGTACTGCTGGCGGCAAGCCAGTGCTACTCCAATGAATGAGAAAAGAAAAAATACTGGAACACATCCAGGCACTCCAGAAAAGCCATTAGCTTTCTGGGAGCTATTATACTCCTTTTGCCAATAAGCTGTAAGGAAAATAAGTTACAATAAAAAGTACGCAAATATAACTTATGTTTGCAAGCATGGATTTTATTGAGAAAATAGGTACTCCGTCACTCATCGTAGATTTGAAATTAGGAAGCTACATTTAGCTAGTTTGTGGGGGGAAACCTTCAAACCCTGAGGATCTGGCTGGTTAAATCTTTAAGTAGCTAATTAGAGCAAAGTAAAATTCTAGTCCTAAGTGTTACGGCATATATTCTCAGCCACAGGCAGAACCACTGAATACACGCATTGTTTGATGAGTATATGAAAATCTGATCAATCACTTAAATGCATGCCATTCACTAGGAGAGCAGAATGCAAAATATAAATATTGTTATTCAATCCAAAGACTATGAAACTGTGTTACCATAAGTAATACTGTAAATGCTAAGACCTCAGAGCCCATTACATGAATGATCAAATATGTTAGTAGAATAAAAATACAACTGACCCTTTTTTAGGCACAGTTTGCACTAACAAATTCTAACAGTTTTCTACCAGAGGGATGCATTCTGTCACTATTATTTTATTTATTTATTAGAGTCTCTTTTATACCGCGCTATTCAGCATCAGTGCGGTTTATAATGAACAATAAAATACACATTTCCGATGGTACTTTGTGTTTACAGTTGAACAGGTAATGCAACTTGGATAACAGGGTAACTATTTACAATTTAAGACATAATTGGGAACTCTTTTGACTTCAGTCAAGGGGGTTCTGAGAGGCTTGTGAGGATGGTGCAGCGTCCACATTGGCTTCTGGGTGAAACTGGAGGAAGAGGTGAAGTTTTAAGGCCTTTCTGAACTGAAATAAGTCCTGGATTGATCGGATGCCGTGAGGGAGGCTGTTCCAGTACCTTGGTGCGCAGAAATTGTAGGCCCTGCCTACTGTTGCCTTGGTGCATTGTGTTATTAATTTTGGGACTACCAGGGTGTTAAGTGTTACTGACCTTCTGTCCCTATTGAGAGGAGTTGTCTGGATTAGTTCAGTCAATGATGCCGACGAAAGCCCTTTAATAACCTTGAAGGTAAGTAGTAAGGTCTTGTAAGTGATTCTACCTTGTATCGGGAGCCAGTGGAGATGTTTTAGAATGGGTGTGACATGGTCTTTCCTAGAAACGCCATGTAGAACTCTTGCTGCGGCATTCATTGCAAGTTGAAGTGGATTTAAGGTGGCTTGAGGGAGACCTTGCAGGATTTAATTTGCATAATCAAAATGCGGTATGATTAGTGCCTGATAGATGGTTCTGAAATCGTCAGGTGCAAGCAGGGATCTTAGATGTCTAAGGGATCGGATTTTATGGTATACCGCTCTTACAATGTTTCCTATGTGCGCCTTCATATCCAAGTGCTGGTCTAAGGTCACGCCAAGGTATCTGATAGTGGGCTTGGTCTGGAGATCTGCATCCTTCACTTTTATGAAAGACGGAGCAGTGAAGTTTTGATTCCTTGTAATAAATAGAACCTCCGTTTTCTTGTGTTGGATCCTAAGGTTTTGGGATTGCAGCCAGTTAGAAACTTCATTTATGCAGTTTGTTATAGGTGTGAGGTTGGGTTTCTCTGTTGCAAAAGGCATGTATAACAGCACGTCATCAGCGTAAATAAGGCAGTTAACACTGAAGGACCGGATCAGGTTGCAGATAGGCTGCATGTATATATTGAACATCAGGGTGGAGAGGGAGGACCCTTGTGAAACACCTTGCTTTTGGTGGAACGGATCAGATGATGTATCGCTGGATCATACCTGCTGCCATCTATCAGAAAGGTAGGACATACACCACTCAAGTGCTTTATCGGTGATTCCCTTCTCCTTGAGTTGTTCAAGGAGGCACTCATGGCTAACGGAGTCAAACGCTGCTGCAATGTCTAGGAAGACAAGGACGAACCCTTGGCGGATGTTGTCAATGCCTGTTATTATGCTACTGAAGAGTGTGGTGAGAAGTGTTTCAACACCATGGGCTTCTCTAAAACCGTGCTGGCATGGGTCCAGTGGTGCATTGGTATCAACATGATCTTGGATTTGTCTTTGAACTTCCTTTTCCATTATTTTTGCCAGAAACGGTATACTTGATATCGGTCTATATGATTCAGGCTTCTGAGGGTTGAGCTTGTTGTTTTTTAGTAAGGGTCTTATAGATGTGCGCTTGAGGATACGTGGGAAAGCTCCTGTAGTGAAAGATTGTTCCATGAGTCTAGATATGAAGGGACTGAAGTGGGTCCGAAGTTCTTTAATCCAGAACGCTGGGCATGGATCAGTTTGGACGGTAGTCATGTTGATGCCAACAATGGTGTCCTCAATGTGTTGTTTGGATGGTATTGAGAAGATGGTGAGTGGTGTTTGGTCGTATGGTTCAGGGATAGTGCTAGGTGATGAGTTGTTATTGATCTTGCAGAGTTTAGATTGCAGATAGTTGGCGAATGTTTGAGGGTGGATATCGCTTATTTGCTCTGAGGCAGGTTCCTTTGTCAAACGCTTGACGAGAGCAAACAGGTCATGTGGTTTGTTCAGAGATCTTTTTAGTATGTCTGTGTGATAACGCCTCATGGTTTCTGTCACTGAGGTGCGATGTGCTGCGAGATGTGAGTTATATGCATTCCGGTCTTCATCTGAGCGTGAGCGACGCCATCGTCTCTCGAGTTTCCTTAGTGTTGTATGTGAGGTTTTTAGCTCAGTTGAATACCAGGTTGTAGAGTGACGCTTCCCTTGGAGTTTGTTAGTTGATGGACATACTGCGATTGAACTGAGTGTTTTATTCCAATCGGAGACTAAATTGTACAGGTTGAGTGCCAATGAGGTAGTTAGTGGGAGTGTTGTTTTTAGGATTAGGTCTTTGTCGAATGGTTGGAACCTTCTCTATTAGCTATTAATTCACTCTATAATAAGCATAAAGTGTTTCGTGTTGATAAGTACTTCTACACTTTCATATTATAACTTCTATTCTCTTCAAAGTATAAAACTATTAAATTGTAAAGGAGGTCTCAGACTTATCGGCACTGATTTCCAACTTCTGTCTTATCAAAGCTTTTAGTGCCTACTTGCATCAGTGACCAACCCAATACAAATGAATGTTGAAGTCTTTCTTGAATTTTTATATTTTGAAAATGTGCTTATCTTAATGATTCTTTTTCCCAATGCCTCTTATCAGCGCCTCTTTTGCGTTTCACTCTTTCGAGTTTCTTCAGGGGGTTGTAACGCAAAATTCAGAAGAATATTCTATAAAAATAAAAATAAAATATTGTGATCAAGTACTTTCCTTAACACATAAATTTCCCATCAGCCCCTGCGGGCTTAACAGAGACGTGAGGGAGACACCCTCCCTTCGCGACTCTCAAAGCCGGCACGGAGGGGCTCAGCCGTCACGGAGGGAGAGAGGGAGGGAGGGAGGGATTCAGCCGGGCAGAGGGGGCCCCGTGGGACAGTCCATTCTGCCGCTGCCGTGGTGGCAGAGGCAGCGGTAGCAGCCAGCATTTTTTTTTTTAAAATTTAATTTTACTTGAGTCAATGGGGGGGAGGGGTAGCACTGGTAATGGGCTATGGGGGGGCTAGGACTGGAAATGGGCTGGGGGGGTTAAGACTGGAGGTGGGCTGATGGGGTTAGGGCTGGTAATGGGCTGTGGGCTGATGGGGGGTTAGGACTGGTAATGGGCTATGGGGGGGTTAGGACTGATAATGGGCTATGGGGGGGCTAGGACAGGAAATGGGCTGATGGGGAGGGGTTATCTTTATCTTTATTAAAATAACTTGATATACCGCCCAGGCCGAGGCATCAGGGCGGTGTACAATCATAAAATTAACGAATGCTAATAAAGAAAGAAGGGAACGCCATAAAATAACAGGACAGAAGGAGGGATAGTAAAACCATAAAATAGTAGGATAAATAATAGTAATAAAACAGATAGCAGATAGCCGAGGTGCAGGAAGGTTAAGAGGGAAGGAGGAAAGAGGAGGGGAGGGACGTAAGGCGAAGGGGAATGGGAGGCGTAACTAGGGAGAGGAAACACCATCAACAGGGGGGGGCAGATCAAAAGCCTGACAGAAAAGGTGCGTCCTAAGGAGGGTCTTGAAACGGGTATAGGATGATTCAGTGCGAAGTGGAAGGGGAAGAGAGTTCCAGAGAGCAGGGACTAAGAAGAAGAAAGCAGAGTGACGAGTAGACTCAAGGTGAGCCTGAGTAGGTGACGGGAGAATAAGACGATTACCGTGAGATGAACGAAGGAAACGGGGAGAGGGCTGGAGACGAATGGAGTCAGCTAGATACTGGGGGGTGCTAGAGTGAAGGGCTTTATGAGCGAGGATAAGCAACTTGAACATGAACTGGAACTTAACGGGGAGCCAGTGTAAAGATAAGAGACATGGTGACACATGAGCATGAATGGGGGAGGAAGTAACAAGATGGGCAGCAGCATTTTGAACAAGTTGTAGACGGCGGAGTTGGTAGAAGGGAAGACCAGCATAGATAACATTACAATAGTCGAGACGAGAAATAACCAGAGACAAGACAAGAGTGACAACGGAAGAAGAAGGAAGAATGGAACGAACAGCCTTGATACGACATAGGTGAAAAAAGGAGGAGCGTACAACAGAAGAGATATGATCGTGAAAGGAAAGAGATGAGTCTAGGGTAACACCCAGGTAGCGGAGGGTTGGGGCAGAAGGAATGGGGTGAGGGCCCATGACGGGGAGCAGGGAGGGGGAAGGGAGACCGAAGGTGATCCAAAGTGCAGAGGATTTTGCAGGGTTGGTGTGCATGAAGTTAGTGTCAAACCAGGAGGCGATGGAAGAAAGACAGAGGTTCAGGGGACCCAAATCTGGGGAAGAAGGAGAAGTGTGGTGGACCAAGAGGATATCATCGGCATATATATAAAAGGAGAGGGCGGATTGCTGGAATAACAGGGCCAGGGGGGCAAGAAAAGCATTGAAGAGCAGAGGGGCTAGAATAGAACCCTGAGGGACACCACATGTAGCGGGAGTGGGGGCGGACGTTGAAGCGCCGGAGTGAACCGAAAAGGTACGACCAGAGAGGAAAGAATGAAACCACCGAAGAACGGTGCCACAGATACCAAAGTCAGACAAGCGAGACAAAAGGGTGCGGTGATCGACTACATCAAATGCAGAGGACAGGTCCAGGGAAACCACAAGAGAAATATCACCACGATCGTGAGAACGGTGAAGTTCGGAGAGCAGGGCAGTGAGGATGGTTTCTGTGCTGTGACCTGTGCAGAATCCAGATTGGCGGGGGTGAAGGGCGTGAGTGGAGTCGAGGTGAGAAGCCAGCTGGAGAAAGACAAGTTTCTCAAGAACTTTAGACAAGAAAGAAAGGTTGGAGACAGGGCGCCAGTTGGCAGGAGAGGAGGGGTCAAGGGAAGGCTTCTTCAGGAGGGGACGGACGATAGCGTGCTTCCAACGGGAGGGGAATAGACCGGAAGAGAGACTAGAGTTGAAAATAGAGAGAATAGAAGGCACGAGCGCGATATCAGGGTTGAGTAACCAGGAAGAGGGCAATAGATCAAGGGGGCAGGTAGTATGATGAGCAGACGAGATAGCCTTAATAAGTTCAGAGGAGGAGATGGGGGAGAAAGAACACCAACTGTGTGGAAAGGTGTGGGAGAGAGGCAACACAGGCTGAAAGGAGGGAGAGGCAGGAGGGAAGGGAGGGGGAGACAGAGGGGGTGGGCAGGAGGGAAAGGAAGAGTGAAGGGAGAGAACCTTGTTGGAGAAAAATGAGGCAAGGGTGGAGGGGCTAGGGGGAGGATTGGAGGGGGCAGACGGGATAGAGGAGATGGAGGAGATGGATTTTAGGACAAGAAAAAGACGTCTGGCAGGGTTTGATGATGAGGAAATGAGATGGGAATAGTAGGAGAATTTAGCACAAGAGATTGCGGACCGGTAGGAGAGTTGAACAAGCTGATAGTGGGACCGAGAAGCAGGTGTGCGGAGCTTCCTCCAGTACCGCTCTGCATGGCGGAGATTGGCACGGAGAAGGAGAAGACCAGGGTGGAACCAGGGATGGTGAGAGGCTGGACGAGGGACCATGGGGCAGAAAGGTGCTATGATGTCAAGAGCAGCAGAAAGAGAGGAAGACCAAAGATCAACCTGGTGGTCAACAGAGAAGGAGGAAAACTCTGAGGGGAGAAGAGTGTGGGCTGAGGGGAAGGAAAGCAGGGAGTTTGAAGTGAAGCGGCGTCTGAGAGATGGTACAGAAGAGGGAATGGGGCCAGCCGGCCCGGGAGAGGGGAAGGGGAGGGTGAAAAAGAGACAATGATGATCAGACCAGGGGATGGGGGTAGAGAAAATATTGGTGGGGACAAAAGGTGAGGAATCAAGAGTGAGGATCAAGTCCAGGGATCGACCGGAGGCGTGGGTAGGACAGAAAACATGTTGGGTGAAAGACAGATCGGAAAACAAGGAAGAGAGAGTCTTGTCACGGGAACGGGAGGGGGGATCCAGATGAGCGTTGTGATAAGGAAGCTTATCATAGCTCAGGAAGGGGCTATAGAAAAGGTGAAGTGTCTCTGAACAAGCAACCTGTCAGTGCTGGTAGAAATGAGAAAACAGAATTTTGCCATAAAAGACTACCAGTCCCAGAATGCACCAGGTTTCCAACAGCCATGAGAGGAGCTGAAGTGAGAAAACGTGTGTTCAATAAAAAGGGCTATGAGGTAATCCCCAAGCACTCATTGCAAAGGGCAGGGCTTGATTCAGCACAGCTGCGCTGTGCTAGGATGGAACACTCATCTCAAAGGGCAAGGCCTGATTCAGCCCAGCTGTGCTGTGTTAGGGAGGAGCACTCATCTAAGCAGAATAAGAGTAGAGTTTATTCTACAGATGACCATCTTCATGATCACCTTGGATATCCAGAGAATTATCCTCAGTTTCATCTGAAGAATCATCAGAAGCAGAAGCCAAACCGGACGGACAGAGAGGGAAAGAGACCCTCTGGAAGAAAGAGGAGAAAAGCCTTTGAGAGGTCTAGAAGAGTCCAAAGCAGTACGTATACTGGGAGGTATTCCAAGGGCCAGCATACACCATTGGACTGGGGAAAGCCAGAGGAATGGTGCTGCAGAGCTAGGAATCACCAGAGACTACCTGTGAGGGAGACGGCTGCACGTGGAAGGGACCCTAAGACCTGTGCCAGAAGGTATGTGAAGAGAGATCCAGTGTCCAGGGATCTGGATTGGAAGGCTGGACATAAGAACTGGACTACATACTGGTCAGGCTATATAGAGAGGAACTCTAGCAGCAATGGAAGCTCAGGTATGAACACTGATCTATGCCCTAGCTATAACCTTGAAAGACTGCAGGGAAACAAGTATTCTCCTGAAAATGCTCCATTGAGAGATTCATCTGTGTCAATCCATGATATTGAACCCATGCTTGTTGAACAAGGGGGAATAATAGCAGATGAGGATCCTGTTTATATGGAATGCTCTCTATCTAAACTCCGTTGGTAACTTTCTGTTATAAAGTACAGCAACCATCACAAAGAAATACAAATTTGTTCTTTAATCTACTCAGAAAAGCTCCTGAAGCAGGATTTGACCCACACAGTGGAAGGCAAGCCAGCTAAGGGGTTTCAGCTGGTAACTGCTAGCAATCGAGCCTCACCTAATTGCTTGTGAGCTAGGAGAGAATCACTTCTGAATCTGTGTGGGAAGTAATCAGAAGTTAATCTGAAAAGAACAGTTTGTTTCTTGCTTTGTGGCTTTTCATTTGTTGTTTTCCTGATTTTGACTTTGTTTTTTTCAAGTTAACACTGAAAGCAAGTTACCTAATTTATGTGCTACCAAGCATATCTGTGTTGGGAGAAATAACCCCATAAATAAATATCTTATTGGCTTTACCCAAGAGCACAACTAAATTATTGTCAGCAGCTGTGTCTGGTGTGAATGAACTACATTGCCCACAATACCTTGCAAATCATATAGACATATGCACTTGACAAGACTGTGAAGATTCTCACCCAGGCAGCCGTCTGACAGCATTAAGGTCACCCAACGTGACCAAGTGCTGAGATAGGAGAGTAGTGTCTGAGAGGGTATTTAGCAGAGAGTCCCAGAGATCAGGACGTAAGGAAGGGAGGACATACAGGAGGAGAAAGTAGATGGGGGGAGTGGAGTCGGAGCGTACCAGGAGGGATTCAGGGTAGGCGAGGGGAGGTGATACCAGAGAGAAGGAGAGGGAAGACCTATAAATGAGCGCTACCCCACCGCCAGAGCGGCGAAGGCGAGGGGTATGAAAGGCAGAGAAGCCGGGTGGAAGACATTGATGAAGGAGGGCGTCCTCCCCCTCACGGAGCCAGGACTCTGTGATGAAGAGGGCATCCAGGGAGTGTTGAGTAAGAAGATCATGGACCAAATGAGTTTTGGAGCGGATGGAACGGCAGTTGAGAAGGGCCAAAGAGAGCGTGAGGAAAGGAACAGCTGAAGGAACAGCTGAAGAGGGCATTAGAGAGGAGGGAGGAGAAGCAGAACGACTCAGATGAGAAGAGCAGGGGAGAAGGTTGAGAGGGTTGCGGGCCAGAGGGCCGGGGAGGACAGGGAGTAGAGACAAAGAACGATGTCCCCAATGAACAGGAATGGCAGTCATGTCCGGAGCAGAATGGATAGGAGGGACAGAGGGAAACAGGGACGTTGCGAGGCAGGGAGAAGCGGAGCAGATAGTTAGCAGCAACACAAGACAACTGAAAAGGCAGGCAGCGCGACTATAGAGAAAGGGTAATGTGTCAGAGAGGCAGCGTGCAGTAAACCGGAAGGAGCCAGGAAGTGAGCGATGGTGTTTCGGGTCGCCCCAGTCGTCGCCCCAAGGAGCTCGCCCAAGGAGCACGAACTGCTCCTTGTGCACGCTCCTTCGGCGCGCGCCACCGCGGTGCGGAATTCCGCTCTAGGAGCCTTGATATACAGTCTGGTACCTGGCCAATGACGTGGACGCGTCAAACGCGGCTGCGTCACTACCGGGAGGCGGGGCTTCAGCTGGAGAGACAGGAGAGCACCAGGCAATCTGCAGGGGAACAAATAACACGGAGGGTAGCAGAAGCAGACAGCAGCAAGTAGCAGGTAACAACGGGCAGGCAGGAGACAACAGCAGCAGTGCAGAACGCCGCTCTAGGAGCCTTGATATACAGTCTGGTACCTGGCCAATGACGTGGACTTGAGGTGGGCTGATGGGGTTAGGACTGGTAATGGGCTGTGGGCTGTTGGGGGGGTTAGAACTGGTAATGGGCTATGGGGGGTTAAAGACTGGTAATGGGCTGTGGGCTGATTGGGGATGTCTGGTAATGGGCTATGGGGGGCAAGGACTGTAAAGTGGCTGGGGGACTTAACACTGGAGGTGGGCTGATGGGGTTAGGACTGGTAATGGGCTGTGGGCTGATGGGGGGTTAGGACTGGTAATGGGCTATGGGGGGGTTAGGACTGATAATGGGCTATGGGGGGGGCTAGGACAGGAAATGGGCTGATGGGGAGGGTTAGGACTTGAGGTGGGCTGATGGGGTTAGGACTGGTAATGGGCTGTGGGCTGTTGGGGGGGTTAGAACTGGTAATGGGCTATGGGGGGGGTTAAGACTGGTAATGGACTGTGGGCTGATGGGGGCTGTCTGGTAATGGGCTATGGGGGGGTAGGACTGATAATGCGCTATGGGGTGGCTAGGACAGGAAATGGGCTGATGGGGGGTTAGGACTGGTAATGGGTTATAGGGGGGGGGGCTTAAACTGAAAATGGGGTGATAGGGAGTTGGGACTGGAAGTGGGTTGATGGGGGGCTAGGACTGGTATTGGGTTGGGGGGTTGCTAGGACTGGAAATGGGCTGATGGGTGGTTAGGACTGGAAATGGGCTGATGCAGGGACTAGAAGGGAATGGATGCTGGGTGAGGCTGGAACTAGAAGGGAGCTGATGTTGGGGGAGGATTAGAATGGGATGGGGCTGGAAGAGTAAAATGGAGAAGGGAAAATATTTTGTGTGGGAGGGATAAAAAATCTACAATTGGCCGGGTATTGGGAGAGTAAGTGGGGATTGAGGATGGAGGGGTAAAATTTGAGTGGATGAAATAGGAATGAGGAAAGAGCAAAAGGAGAAAGATTAGTATGTTAAAGCAGATGTAGAGAGAGAATGGAAAAAAACTAGAAGAGAGAAGAAAGGACAAATGGACAGCAGACGATGGAGAGTTAGCAGAAGACACGAAGAAACCAGAAGAAAGTGGCTTGAGCAATTGCAGCTGAAAAAAAATGCACAAAAGGTAGAAAAATATCTCTTTATTTTGAATTTATTAATTGGAATATGTCAGCTCTGGTAAATGTGCATCATTAACGTCTGCGCTTTGTTTAGTACAAGAGCAAATTAATGTATAGTTTTATTTCTACAGTGTTGTACATTCCAAGTTTGGCTTTTGGGATTCCCAGTTTAATTATTGTCTTCCTGTTTCTAAATTGTGATTCCTTGTTTGGTGATGGTCTATGTTCTGCATGTGTAACTGAGCTGAGGTGTTCTGTTTATATAATTCCTATTTGACATTGCCACTTGTTCTCTTTCCCCAGTAGGTCATGTATTCTTGTTCTCTAAAATGTATTGGTTTAATATTTGCAGTGTTGCCTTTTGATTGGTAGAGTATGGTGCTTTGTGAGTCCTGGTATTGCTGTTAGGATACGGCGGGTTTGCTATGGGTTCTAAATGGGCAGTGTTTGTAGTATTTCCTAATGTGTCTGGCAGTTGGCACTGGATTATAGTAATGTAGAAATCTTTTAGTCTTTCTTTATCCATACACTCATTAAGAGGCACGTTTACTAAAAGTTAGTATATGGTAACATTATGCAAATATTTATGCAAATGAGGCCCCTTATGCAAATGAGGCCCCGCACCGAGTCTCCGCACATGGCCCCCCACCCCCCTTGGGCCGCCCCTGGATACCGCATATGTGGTATATGCAATCCAATGTCCATGTGATCTGATATACGTAGGGAAGACAAGTAGATCCTTCAAAATACGAATGGGAGAGCAGAAAAGTCAATTGAAATGCAAAGTGAGGGAAGCCCCCTGGGTACAGCACTGCTTTGAGAAAGGACATCATTTTGACGATTTGAGGTGTTTTGCCATAGAGCAAGCACTTTTGGGAAAAGCAGGAAAATCGCGAGAAAAGACTTTAATTATACAAGAACAAAGATGGATATTTAACTTACAATCAATAACCCCTAGAGGACTCAACAGTCAAATAGATTGGGGAGCATGTTTATAATGATCACTGGGAGCGCTATACGGAGTTGGCGGTGTGTAATTCAGGAGAGCAAAATGGTATGTTAAGTAATACGTCACCATAGGATGAGAACAGAGCTATAAGAATGTGGGTTTAGGGAGTATTCCGCATGGGCGGCGTTTTTTCAAACCAGTTGGTTATAAGTTTTCTATGAGAAAGGCATCAGCAGCATCAATTCTTCTGGTATGTGAATTTTTCGAATTTTTCATCATTTAATGGATAACATTAAGGGTTATACATAAGTTTAATGTGTTAAGGAAAATACTTGATCACAATATTTTATTTTTATAGAATATTCTTCTGAATTTTGCGTTACAAACCCCTGAAGAAACTCGAAAGAGTGAAACGCAAAAGGGACGCCGATAGGAAGCATTGGGAAAAAGAATCATTAAGATAAGCGCATTTTCAAAATATAAAAATTCAAGAAAGATTTCAACATTCATTTGTATTGGGTTGGTCATTGATGCAAGTAGGCACTAAAAGCTTTGATAAGACAGAAGTCTGGAAATCAGTGCCGATAAGTCTGAGACCTCCTTTACAATTTAATAGTTTTATACTTTGAAGTGAATAGAAGTTATAATATGAAAGTGTAGAAGTACTTATCAACACGAAACACTTTATGTTTATTAAAGAGTGAATTAATAGCTAATAGCAACAGTTTGCACTAAAGCAATCATGTCTGCTCTCAAAGCTATGCCCATCTGTCTGTCTGTTGGTCTGTTCTCCATTTATACATGCAATTTAGTGCACACGTGTAGCAGCATGGTAAAGTGACTCTGCTGAAGGGCTGGCAGGTTTGAAGAAATGGAAGTAAAGTGTATTTAGATTTCAGTAAAGCCTTTGACACTGTTTCTCACAGGCAACTTATAAACAAACTGAGCACTCTAGGGATGGACCTTAAAGTTACTGCTTGGGTTAGAAATTGGTTGAGTGGGAGGCGACAAAGGGTACAGGTAAATGGAGCTCACTCTGAGGACAAGGAAGTAACCAGTGGTGTGCAACAGGATCTGTCTTTAGTCCGATTCTTTTTAACATCTTTGTTAGTGATATAGCGGAAGGGCTGTCGGGTAAGGTTTGCCTCTTTGCGGATGATACCAAAATCTGTAATAGAGTAGACACCCAGGAAGGTGTAGATAACATGAGGAGGGATCTAGCTAAGCTTGAAGAATGGTCTAGAATTTGGCAGCTGGGATTTAATGTTAAAAAATGCAAGGTCATGCATTTGGGCTGCAGCAATCCAAGGGAGCAATATAGTATAGGGGGTGAAGTACTTTTGTCCACTTAAGAAGAGCGGGACCTAGGAGTGGTTGTGTCTGATGATCTTAAAGTAGCTAAACAGGTAGAAAAGGTGACAGCAAAAGCTAGAAGGATGCTTGGGTGCATACGGAGAGGAATGGCTAGCAGAAAAAAGGAGGTGATAGTGCCTCTGTATAAGTCTTTGGTGCAACCTCATTTGGAGTATAGTGTGCAATTCTGGAGTCCGCACCTTCAAAAGGATACAAAACAGGATGGAGTCAGTACAGAGGGTGGCTATTAAAATGGTTAGTGGTCTTCATTATAAAGCATATGAGGACAGACTTAAGGATCTTAATATGTCCACCTTAGAGGAAAGGCTGAATAGAGGTGATATGATTGAGACGTTTAAATACCTCCATAGCATAAATGCACAGGGGGAGAGCCTCTTTCGATTGAAAGCAAGTTCTGTAGTGAGGGGACGTGGGATGAGGGTGAAAGGGGATATATTCAGGAGTGATATGCGGAAATATTTCTTTACGGAAAGAGTGGTGGATCCGTGGAATTGTCTCCCAGTGGAGGTGGTAGAGATGAGGACAGTGACTGAATTAAAAAAAGCATGCGATAAACATGGAGGATCTCTAAAGGAAAAAAGGGGACTGTTGTAGTTGTTGATATGGAAGGACAGACTAGATAGGCCACGTGGTCTTTTTCTGTTGTCATTTTTCTATGTTTCTGTGTTTCTATCAGAGCTCTACATGGGAAGTGCCTGCAGGGTTCTTACTCCCTGGCCAGAAGAGCCCGAAGCAGACCCAGACTGGTGGAAGAGGAGAAAAGAGAAGGAGGGGAACAGAGGGTGAGAGGAGATGAAACGAGAAAGGGGTAGGAGAAAAGAAGGAAAGGCAAAGGGGAAGGAATAGGGCACAAAAGTGGAAGGACGATACAGAAAGGGTCAGAGAAGGGCTGACTCAAACGTCCCCCCAGTGGCACTCAACCCCTTCCCTTCCCAGCACTGAGTCTCTCTACTGTGCTAGCACATACTCCCTTTCACACAGACGCCCTTTCTTTTGTACACACAGATACAAGGGTAGACGCATACTCCCCCCTTGATCTCACACTCCTCTAGCACTCACACCGCCACCTGCCATTCAGGTGGAGGAGTAGCCTAGTGGTTGGGGCATGGTACTTCAGGCCGGAAGGTCGGGGGTTCAAATCCCACTAGAGGACAGCAACCTTGGGCCGGAAGGACTGGGGTTTCTAGTCCCACAGATGCTCCTTGTGGTCTTGGGCAAGCCACTTAACCCTCCATTGCCCATGTTCCCTGTAAGATTAGTGTATGTGTCTCATATCCCCGCGTGTTAAATGTATCCCCCAATTGTGTTGTGACCGCTTTGATTGAAGGATAAGGCGGTATACAAAAACTGTCTAAATAAAAAAATAAATAAATACTCAGCCTACCCTCTTACTATACCTGCAATCAGACAGACACGCCGGCATGCAGTCATTCAGCAAAACGAGTTTGTGCATGCTTTTCAATTTATCATTTCTTTGTGAGGATGTAATGCTGAGCAGTCCAGATAGGATTTTGAATACTGATGGTGTACACGGACCCCAATGGTTTTGAGTCAGAACAGTACACAAATGCTGTAAGCAGATGACTACACAAGACACTTAATCACCTCTGTGGATAATACGAGACTTCTGCGCAGATCCTACATCCATTTCTTAGAGGTTTTATCTTTTATTAGGAAGTAGAAGATGACACTGAAGCACGGGCCACTACTCATCCCGCCATAAAGACTGGTACTGAGAAGCTAGACTTTTTTGGGTCATAATTTCCTTAGCGGATTAATTCCATTCGTTGCTGCATTGTGAATGCTCAAAAAGTTCATTAACAAAACAAAAAAAGAGAGACATCTGTATTCTACCTAACTTATGAGCTATATTGACTGAAACTATTCCCTGGCATAGATGCTGCAGTAATATTAATGTGCAATGAAGGTTTTGTTTTCTTTCCAAACAAGGAGCAAGAAAACCTTATGTCATACAATTTTCCACATTTTACCATATACAATGCAGCTGCTGCCTTCAATATTCTGCTCATATACTACTACTACTACTGAGCATTTGCATAGCGCTACAAGTCATATATAGCGCTGCACAGACATGTAAGGGACAGTCCCTGCTCATCAGAGCTTACAATCTAGTCAAGACAGACAACGCAGGAGATGTAAACAGGGATAAAGCAAGGGGGGAATGGTAAAGAAACAAGGAGATCGGGTGAGTGAAGATGTGAAAGCGGCAGTGAAGAGGAGAGTTTTCAGCCTGGATTTGAAGAGGGTCAGAGAAGGCGCCTGATGTACAGACTCAGGTAGTTTGTTCCAGGTATAAGGTGCAGCAAGGTGAAAGGAGCGAAGTCTGGAGTTAGCAGTAGAAGAGAAGGGCACAGATAGAAGCATATAGAGTCCAAAGCTAGTTCTACAATAGCTAAATTAAGATCAAATGGTTTGTAGTTCATCTTGAGAATCACAGTGAGGTTCAGATGTCAAATCAGGGTAATCATAGAGATCATCTTAGAAAAGTTTTTTCATGTCTCTTATCACCAAAGGATAAAGAGGAAGACAGGACTCTAGGTAGAAAGACACTAATGGCAGAAGTTGTAAGCTGACAGCATGGATGGGGTAGGATTAGAATGACAAATCATTTGGGCCATGTGTAAGCAATGTTAGGAAAACGCAGTTACGTCAGAGAAGAGTGAAGGTCATAACAGAAGCTTTATGACAGGAAATGCCCCAGAAGTGTCAGCATGAGAAAGCATAAAAAGTAAAACATTCTACAAGTATAAGCCAAAGCACAGCTGCAACAAATGTCTTCAAAAATCTGTTAATGACATCTCCTTCAAAGCACTTTTTCTTCTTTCTAACTCAACGGACGATGGAAAGCATTATGCAAAAGGAATTAAGGATGTCTGTCTATCAGGGGGCAAAATAATTCTCTGAAAATTTAACAGAATGGGATGAAATTTATCATGTGGGAAAAACTGATAAAATCAAACATGGAATTTAAAAAACATGGGCCAAATCAGACCAGGGATTCCAGAGAAATAGCCCCCCCCCCCAAAAAAAAGCTAGCCTAATGTATTTCTATGGGAGAAGGAGTTCCAGTTTCTGTAGCACAGAAACTTACACAGAGTGAAAAATAGCAGTTAGAGAATTGCCCCTTTTAAACTCCCTTTCCCTGTTCTCTACTCTTTTTATTCCCCAAATTTCCCCCATATACTGCCCCAAATGCCAAAGAATATTCCCTCACAATTGGTCTTCCGGTCCACCAAGAATGTAATTTTATAACCGTCACCTAGATTTACACATGCATTTACATTTGCAAAGCACGGTATTTTGGTGGGATATGCAAGCAAATGGACGCCTTTACCTACTCAGTGCAAATTCTTTAAGCAGATGCATCAGACCAGTGGTGCACACTTTTACTACGGGAAGGAGTTAGGGTGGCGCATGTGTGGAGTACAAATTTACAAGCATAAGTTATAACAGCTGCCCAGGGAGGTGCTTGCCTGCACAATCCTTTCACCCTCATTCCATGTCCCTTCATACCAGAACTTACTTTCGATCAAAAGAGGCTCTTCTGTGCATTTATGCCATGGAGGTATTTAAATGTCTCAATCATATCACCTCTGTCCCGCCTTTCCTCTAAAGTATTAAGAGACTTAAGTCTGTCCTCATATGCTTTATAACTAACCATTTTAGTCCACTACAGTACAGTAAGCTTGAAATTGGTGTCAGGTAAAAGAGTAAAAATAAGTATGACAAGTTTCAGGAGGAAAAGTCCATAAGCCATTGTTAGTTATGTAAGCACGTGAAAGTCATTGCTTATCTCTGGGTATGATCAATAGGGATTGTTTGCTTCTTGGGATTCTGCCAGGAATTTGTGATGTGGATTAGCTATGGAGAATGGATACTGGGCTTGATAACCCAGTATGACATCACTTATGTTTCAGGTCCCTAATATAATTCTCAGTAAAGATTTAAGCGAATTCATTTAGCTTTTCTGCTATGGCCTTGATCTCCTCAAGTGCCTCTTTTACAACTAGAGATCCAATTGACTGCCTCACAGGCTTCTTGCTTCTATGTGTTTAAAAAGATTTTATTGTAAGTTTTTGCCTCTATGACAAGTTTCTTTTCAAACTTTTATTTTTGGCCTGTATTATTAAACCTTTATATCTATTTTTCAAATGTTTATTGTCCTATTTTCTTCATTGCTATCTGTTTTCCATTTATTGAAAGAGAAGGTTTTGTCTTTAATAGCACCTTTTACCTTGCCATTTAATCACACTACCAGTTGTTTAGTCTTCAACCTAATAGATAAGAGAGGGCTGTCAGGTAAGGTTTGCCTCTTTGCGGGTGATACCAAAATATGCAGTAGAGTAAACACCCAGGAAGGAGTAGATAACATGAGGAGGGATCTAGCTAAGCTTGAATGGTCTCGAATTTGGCAGCTGAGATTTAATGCCAAATATGCAGGGTCATGCATTTGGGCTGCAAAAATCCAAGGGAGCAGTGCAGTGTAGGGGGGGGTGGGGACATACTTCAGACCACAAAAGAAGAGCAGGACCTGGGCATGATTGTGTCTGAGGATCATAAAGTAGATAACAGCAAGAAAAGGTGACAGAAAAAGCTAGAAGGATGCTTGGGTGCATAGGAAGAGGAATGCCCTGCAGAAAGGGGAGGTGATAGTCCCTCTGTATAAGTCTTTGCTGTGACCTCATTTAGAGTATTGTGTGCAGTTCTGGAGACCACACCTTCAAAAGGATATAAACAGGTTGGAGTCAGTGCAGAGAGTTGCTATTAAAATGGTTAGTGGTCTTCGCTATAAAGCATATGAAGACAGATTTAAGGATGTTAATATGTATATTTTAGACAGGACTGGCCCGTCCATTGAGCGAGAATGTTTTTTGCACAGGGCCCCGTGTTTCAGGGGGCCCCACGCAAAGAACATTCTGCTTTAAAAGTAAATTTTAAAATTAAAAAAAAAAGCTGGCTGATGCCGCCGCCGTGGCAGAAAGGCAGGCAGAGCTCTGGAGTCTCAATGCGTGGATGAGACAATGGTGCAGAGATGAGGGTTTTGGATTTGTTAGGAACTGGGGAACATTCTGCGGAAAGGAGGGGCTCTTCCGAAGGGATGGGCTTCACCTTAACCGGGATGGAACCAGGCTGCTGGCATTAACCTTTAAAAAGGAGAAAGAGCAGCTTGTAAACTAGATAATGTAAGCCATGTTCTATGTAAGCACATTGTGATATTTATGCATTGTTGCTTGTTCAGTTTTAATGTAAACCGCGCTGATTTCAATAGCGCGGTATATAAAAAATAAAAATAAATAAATAAAATAAATAAAATAATAGGGGAAAGCCGGCAGTCGTCCAAGACTGCATGGTTCGGAAGAAGGTATCTTTGAAGGATACTACCAAAAGCAGAGAGGTTCCAAAAAAGAGTAAAGTAGCCCAAATGCCCTCAAGTATGGAGCAGACAGAGCTTAAAGATCCCAAATTACGCATGCCTACCAGATAAATATGAATAAAATAGAGTCTCTAAAATGCTTGTATGCAAATGATAGAAGTCTGAAAAATAAGATGGGAGAATTTATAGCACTAAATGAGAAGTTAGATATGATTGGAATATCAGAGACATGGTGGAAGGAGGACAACCAGTGGGACACTGTGATACCTGGGTACAAACTATATCATAATGAAAGAGCTGATCAAATTGATGGAGGGGTTGCACTGTGTTAGCGAGGGCATTGAGTCAGAAAGGATTAAAGTTTTGCAGGAAACAAAATTTGCTGTAGAATGAACAAATGGATAATGAAATGCTCAAAGAACTCAAGGAAGCTAACAAAAGTTACAGCGCAGTAATAATAATGGGTGATTTCAATTACCCCGGTATCGACTGGGTCAGTGTCACAGCAGGACATGCTAGGGAGATAAAGTTCCTAGATGAAATAAATGACTGCTTCTTGGAGCAGCTGGTTCATGAACCGACCAGAGGGGAATCCATATTAGACCTAGTGCAAGAGATAAGGGTGTTGGGGTCATTTGGCAATAGTGATCATAGCATGATCGCGTTTGATCTAATTAATGGAGGAGGGATGGTAAGGAAATCCACAGTACTTCCTTTTAACTTTCGAAAGGGAGACTATGATAAAATGAGGAAAATAGTTAAGAAAAAAAACTAAAGGGAGCAGTTGCAAAGGTTAAAGACTTACATCAAGCTTGGGTATTGTTGAAAAATATTATCTTGGAAGCCTAGACCAGCTGTATTCCACGCTTTAAGAAAAGTGGAAATAAGTCCAAAAAACTGCCAGCATGGTTTAAAGGTGAGGTCAGAGATGCTGTTGTTGCCAAAAAAGAATCTTTCAGGAAATGGAAAAAAGAGCCAAATGACGAAACCTGGAAACAACACAAGCACTGGCAAGTTAAATGCAAGGCATTGATAAGGCAGGCAAACGGAGAATTTGAGAAGAAGCTTGCTGCGGAAGCAAAAATGCATAATAAAGGGGTTAAAGGGGCACTAAGAGGCAACAAGGCAATAGCGGAGAGACTGAATGAATTCTTTGCTTCGGTCTTTACTGAGGAAGGTGTAGGGATGTTACCCATGACTGAAGTGGTATTTAAAGGTGCGGAAGAATTGAAGGAAATATCAATACATCAGGAAGATGTATTACAACTATTAGATAAACTGAAGAGTAGCAAATCACCTGGGCTGGATGATATACATCCAAAGGTGTTGAAAGAACTGAAATATGAGATTGCAGACCTGCTATTAGTAATCTGTGAACTATCATTAAAATCATCTGTAATACCTGAAGACTGGAGGATGGCAAACGTAACACCAATTTTTAAAAAGGGTTCCAGGGGTGATCTGGGAAACTACAGACCGGTGAGCCTGACGTCAGTACTGGGAAAAATGGTAGAAACCATCATAGAGAACAAAATTGCTGAACATGTAGATAGTCATGACTTAATGGGAGACCACCAAGATTGGCTTTAGACAAGGAAGATCTTGTCTTACTAATCTGTTATGTTTTTTTGGAGGTGTGAATAAACAGGTAGACAAAGGTGAATTGGTTGATATAGTTTATTTGGACTTTCAGAAAGCCTTTGACGGAGGAAGTGACGTCACCGAAGCTGATGGCGGTGTGAAGAGGCCGCTCCGGTACTGACCCGGCAACAAACTTGCATAAATAGCCCCCCGGCAGTGTGAAAGAGCCGCGGTGGACGGCCGATGGTATCGGAGGGAGAGTGGAGCTAAACGGAGCGCTGCGGGTAGCAGAGCGGCGGAGTGGAGTTGAGCAAGAGAGACGGGAGCGGAGAGTGGGCCACGTGGCGCTCTGATGATGGCAGCTGGCTGCTGAAGTGAGAGCTGGGAGCGCGGCTGTGTGGTGCAGCAGTGGAGCGGTGAGTGAGATTAAACGGGGACCCGCTGAAGTTTGAGGCTAGGAAGAGCAGACAGGAGGAGCCCATCAGAGGTGGAGGACACTGGAAGACATAGGAGCAGCAGGTCAAAGGAGAGTGCACTAGTGGAGCATGGAGGGCAAGTGGTAAGACCCACAGTGAGGAGCTGCAGCCACAGTACCTGCCTGAAGGGAGGACAATCGAGCTGTGGAGGAGGACTACAGTGTTGGAGGAGGTGAGCAGCGGTTAGTGCCTGGTCTGAGCTCTTGGGTACTTTGAAGGAGGAAATTGGGGACCTGACGTGCCGGATGGGAGATCATGAAAATCGGCTGCAAGAGGTAGAGCAGAAACAAGAAGGAGGTGGTACAAAATATTTTGAAATTGCAATCCCAACAAGACGTTACGCTCTATAAATTGGAAGACCTGGAGGATCGCTCTAGAAGAAACAATTTGAAGATTAGGGACATCCCTGAAGAGAAGAAATTTCAAAATAGTGAGAAGGTGGCGGTGTCAGTGTGTGTGGAAGTGCTCAAGAATGGGGGGGGGGGAGAGGAGGTGACCTCCGGAGACATACAAATAGAAGGAGCGCATGGGGGCACTGGGCCCACCTTGAGCGAACAGACCGAGAGACATCATAATATGTTTGGCGAGATATAAAATGAAAGAACATATTATGGCCCTGATGCGCGGGGCTGGAAATCTAATTTGGCAGGGGTACCCTGTGTATATATATGAGGACTTGTCTGTAGGAACATTACAGAGGAGGAGGGCGATGCAGCCAGTGGCACAAATTTTGAGGAAGGAGGAGGTCAAATACAGATGGCAACATCCCTTTGGACTTTCCTTTACACATAAAGGGAGAATATGGAAGATACAAACAAAGGTGGAGGCTGAAGGGGCACTGAGAGAAGCTGGTCTAGATTCCCAGGGCCCCATGAAAGTGGCAGGAACAACAGATCAGAGGAGGAAACGACAAAGTGAAAGGAGCCCTGAGAACAGGGATCAGGATGGATTAAAAGGCTGATAGTGTATGATGTTGTAATTGTGGGGTTTATTATAAGTGGGGTATGGATGGTGGAAGGAAGGTGGGGGAGGGAGGAGGATGGTTGGGTGTGGGGAGGCGGGGTTGGCAAAGGGGAAACTGAAGATTGGGGACAGTAGTTGGTGAGGCACACTTGGGGGGGAGGGAGGGAGGAGGGTGGACAGGGCATATAGCTGGAAGGGGAAGAGCGGGTAAGTAGGGAGAGGGATGGGGGCTCGGTGGTGGAGTAAGGGGGAGGTGAAGGCAAAGGAAGGGAGGGGGAGAAGTGGGAAGGAGAGAGTGGGAAGTGTGGGAGGGGGCAGGAGAGTTAGGGCTGGGGACAGTAAGGGACACACTACTCTGTTGAATCCTCTAGAGGTAGAGGATGTGGGGGATGAGGGAAGGGGAGGGAGGGTAGAGGAGGGACAGGGAAGAGATAGGAAAGTAGGGACTAGTAGAGGGGGGAGGGGGAGGTAAAAAGGAGGTCCAAGGGAACTGAGAGAGAAGGTGGGAGACGGAGGGGAAGGGGCTTTCAAATGCATCATGGTCAGCGGAGGAAAACATTATTTATTGCGATCTTAAATGTTAAAGGGTTGCGTACTGTCACGCCGCCACCACCTCTAGATTAGAGAGGCGTGGTTATTAGAGGAACTTTCCGCTATATGCTTTTTCAGCTTTTTCAAACTATTTCCCTGCAGTGTCCTCTGGGAAATGTAGTCTTTGTTTAGCTGTATGGGTGCATCAGGCAGAAAGTTGTAGTCAGGCTCAAGAGGTAAGGCAAATGACAAAAATTTATTTTGTACACAATGGTTCGTTCAGACCACATACAGGATTAATTGTTCAGGACTCTGAAGTAGAGCATTGTCCAAAAACAAACCCAAACACAAAAATGCTTTTTAAAGGTTCTCTATAGTTCAGGATACACAGTCTTTAACAGCAAGGATATTGCATTCCCTTTTTAGCCTTGCTGGGTAAAGCACAAAAACCAAATCACATTCACTGTCCGTGATAGAATAGCTTCTACTCAGCTTCAAACGTTTCTTGGCTACCTTCCAAGTAAACAGATATAATCCAGGGGCAAAAGAAAGCTTTGTTATAATAGCTACTTTAGCTTACCCCAGTGTCCTCATTCCAGCAGCAGGTGATTAACAAGCTTATATCACAGTTCCAGGATTGCTCCTTAGTCCCCGTAAACTTCCCCTTTACAAACATGAGGGAATCAGGGTCACCCTGCTTGTGGACTACGGGTACCTTTTCCTGGAAGAGTTTCTTTCAGGACTGGCTTGCTTTCTCTACATTCCCAGGTTTAAAGCTTGGCACAAGGAACAGTCCATGGGAGTGTCCTCATCATTCATTTTTAAAAGGCATAACATCAACTACCACATCTATGCAGATGATATTATGCTCTACACACAATTGGACGCCGCTGACCCGAAATATACACAGCTCGAAACCTGCCTGGATGAGATGTTACTATGGCTACAGAAAAACAACATGACAATTAACCACAAAAAAACAGAGGTCATGTATATATCCAGTAAACCGAACTTCAAGCCCCCTTCTACAATCACCCTGTGCAACAACACGTACAACGCGAAAGATGAAATCAAATATCTAGGAGTCACACTCGACTGCAACCTAAAAATGGAGACACACCTACGTAAAACAAACAAAGCCATCTTCCATAAACTTAGGGTGATACAACCTCTAAGGAAAATAATAGCACCCTGTGACTTCCGGTCTGTGGCTCAAGCACTCATTATGCCACACCTAGACTACTGTAATGCCATCTTACAAGGTCTGCCTAAAAAAATCACTAAATATCCTTCAGATGGCCCAAAATGTGACAGCCAGGATCATAATGGGAACAAGCATTTCTGAACACATCACCCCCATTTTAATCGAGTTACATTGGCTTCCAATTGCAGCTAGGATACAGTACAAGATGTTAGTAACCACATTCAAACTTATCAACAACTTAGCCCCCTCATTCCTGTCCTCACTTATCAGCACACAACCTGCAAATAGGGACAGAAGAACCACCAACTCGGGCACCCTGCAGGTCCCCACCAACATCAGAACTGTGAAAACAAGTACATGTCGCAGAGCTTTCTCATTCTCTGCGCCAACTATCTGGAATCAACTCCCTTTTGAACTGCGTTTAATCAAGGACATTACAATATTCAGGAAGGAGCTAAAAACCCACCTATTCAAATGTTACTACAATCAGCCATGACTCTCAAGTTCCATGGAATCGTAGCAAAACAATCAGATAATTATATGCTTTTGAATCCGCTTCATGTATAAATATGTAAAAATGTGTAATCCAATAATGTGTAAATATGTATGTATAAATGTAAATATGTGTAATCCATTCCCCAAGACACTAACCCTGTGTGCTGTGACCTCCCCTCAGATCTATGTATTTACTATCCCCTCCCAGTCCTGATTCGACAACCCCCAAAAGATGAATCAAACCGCTGCTGATCACTGGAAGCAGCGGTATATAAGTGTGTATTAAATAAATAAATAAATAAATAAATAAATAAATTCAGCTTCACCTCGGGCTCTCCCAGCTACATAGGTTCTGACTTCTCGTCTTGCTCACCGTGCTCAGCTAACAGCCTCCCTGGGAATCTTGGAGTCTCTCTTGTTCCTGGCTCCAAACCCTCCTGCAGACGTGCTATATGCCAATTAGCACTCTCTCCTCCTGGAAGCTCAGTTCCTCTGCTTTGCTCAGCACCAGTCAAGCTTCCCTTGCTTGCATCTGCTCGTGTCAGCCTGGTTTCCTGCTTCTCCTCCCTTTCTCTCATATTCTGGCCTAGGTTTATACTTCCAGGACTCTAGCTCCAACTCCTTCCTACCCAGGTGACGGCAATCAGCCTGACTTCGGGCACCTGAGTGCTTGGAGCATTCACTGCCTAAGGGGTTCTGGGCTCTGTATCCTCTCCCCTTCATTCCACTAGGGGGAGCATGAAATGTTGGCCAAGTGGAAGTTTTCTGATTCCTGGAGGTGTTTATGGCTTTCCTACCCTGATTTGGTGAAAGGGGGCCCTTTACTAGGGTGAATTCCCTGTCTCTTTGTCCTCCCCCGGACTCCGGATAGGCCTCCTTGCCACAGTACGTGGAGGAAACGACAATTGGTGGGGCAAGAAGGGAAAAGGTTGGGGGTGGACATAATGTGTGTGCAAGGAATGGGCAGGAATATATGCTAAGGTCTAAACAATACCCCAGGGGAGGTCTATGAGCAAATTTTGAAGGAGTTGGAAGACTTAGATGACACGCCTATAATTTTGGGAGAGGATTTCAACCTGACCTGCAATCCCAGATTGGATAATAGTGGGGGATGGGGGGGTGGGGAAGAGGGGATAGGACTAGTTTGAAGAAGCTGAAGGAGAGATTGGGGTTAGTTGACTTTTGCAGAAGCTGGTATCCGGGAGAGCGGAAATATACATTCTATTCACCAGTGCATGGAACATACAGCAGGTTGGACATGATCTGGGGGGGGAGGACCGTGGGTGACTAGGGTATTAGAAATGGAGCATGGATTAATCACATGGTCCGACCATGCCCCTGTATGTATTAAACTGGATGTGGGTAGGGAAGAAGAAAGTCTGAAGTTTTGGAAATTAAATGATTCGCTATTGGAGGAGGAAAGGCATGTAGGGAAGATCCGAGAGAGTATAAAAGAATATTTAAGTATTAACAATAATGGGGAGGTTTCCATGGGTGCGTTGTGGGATAGATTGAAGGCGGTGGTTTGAGGACAGCTAATTAAAATCGCAGTGCAGGTGAAGCGGGTGAAAGGAGCAGTAGAGAGGGAACTACTACGGAAAATGGAGAGATTAGAAAAAGCGCATCAGGATGGGCAGCAACCTGAGAGTATTGCAGCACTAATGAAGGTGAGGGCAGAATTAAGCAATCTAAAGGCTTGAGAGTTGGCGTATCAGCTAAATGTGCTGAAGCAAGCTCACTTTGAAGGCGGAAACAGGGCTGGGAAAATTTTGGCATGCAGATTGAAGGCTCGTAGGCAAGCAGCATATATTGATGGCATTAGGAATATCAAGGGAGAAATGGTACATAGTACGAAGGAAGTTAGAAAGGTGTTTAGTGACTTTTATGAGAAGCTGTATAAAAGTGAAATGCAGTCGGGGTGGGAGGGGATTGCTGATTTTCTGAAGTAGTGTCAGCTGCCGCAGGTAGAGGCTGCGGAGAGGGAGAATATAACTGACTATAAAGTTGTCTCCCCGTTGTTGCTGTGTGTTTGTTGGTGTTGTTGCACCTTGTGTTTCTTTTAGTTTTTAGTTTTTATGTTAAATTATTTGGTTATTTATTTGCTTTTAGTGCTGTGTGCTCTGTCTTTGCTTTCCTTTCATTTTATGGCGTTCTTTTCTATGATTTGCAGTGTAGACCTTTTTTATTGTACACCACTCTATGCTTCGGCAGTAGTGGTTGATCAAATGTTTTAATAAAGATAAAAGATAAAGATAAAGAAGATAGAGCAAGAAATTCAAGGGGAAGAGGTACGGAGAGCTATTTCCACATTAAAAATTGGCAAGGCTCCAGGTTTGGATGGGTATACGGCACGGTTTTATAATGTATTGGTGGATCTCATTACACCTAGTCTTACCAAGGTGTTTAATAGAGTCCTTCAGGGGTAGGATATACCTAGGTCAATGAAGGAAGTAGGGATAATGGTACTGCCCAAGCCAGGTAAAGATATGGGGGTATGCGGATCCTACAGACCAATCTCACTAATAAATTTGGACGCTAAGATCTTGGCGAAGGTTTTGGCGAACCGGATCCAAGATGTTGTGCCCCAGTTGATACATAGGGATCAGACGGGTTTGTCAAGGGGCGGCAAGGGAGAACTATATTAGTTGGATAAGAGCGTTATATAGGAATCCGTTGGCCAGAGTTAGGGTCAACGGTGGATATTCAGAAAGCTTTGAATTACATAGAGGGACTAGACAGGGATGCCCATTATCGCCAATGCTTTTCGCCCTGGCTATTGAACCGCTGGCAGCATATATTAGGCAGGAGAATGATATCAAAGGGGTCCGGATACGGGGGACAGGAGGAGAAAATTGGCCTGTTTGCTGATGATATTATATTTACTTTAACGCAGCCTCTTACAACGTTACCAGTGCTGATGTCGGTTATACAGAAATATAGCAGAGTAGCCAGATATAAACTGAATCCGAGTAAAACGGAGGTGTTGGGGTTTAACTTGATGCCCAGGGTGGAGGAGAGTTTGAAACAGAGTTTTAGATTTCGGTGGGTGGAAAGCAGTTTTCATTACCTAGGGATTCAGATAGGATAACCTCTGGGTAAGGTTAAGCAATGGAACTACCAGAGGTTGGTTGAAAGCATTAGACAAGATCTCTCCAGGTGGGGGCTGCATTTGTCGTGGCTGGGCCGCATTGCAGCGGTTATAATGAACATATTACCAAGGTTATTATTTATGTTTATGTCTTTGCCCCTGCGGGTAACAAAAAAAGAATTAGGAAGGATGAAGAATTTAATAATGCAGTACATTTGGGAGGGGAAGCGCCCAAAAGTAGGTAGGGCTACAATGTTTAGGTATAAAGAGGAGGGTGGGATGGGAGTGCCCTCGCTGACTCGCTATTATAAGGCGGCGCAATTACGGGCATTGTTTATGTGGAAAGGGGGGACTGAGCAACCAGGGTGGGTGAGACTGGAGAGAGGGGACGTAGAAACCGGAGAGGCTTGGATATGGGACCCTGGGATTAGGAGGAGAGAAAGGAAGGAGGGAAATCCATATAGAGCCTTAACTATGCAGATGTGGAAGAAATGGAAAGGACATCTGATGGGGGGAAAGTATATTCCCAAGAGACCTATTTGCAGACAGTGGCGGAGGGGGAGATGGGGGAAGGGGAGTATCAGAGATGGGGTAGTAAGGGGTTGTGGAAGATCGGACAATTGCTAGGAGAAGGGGGAGGTATTCGTGGGTTTGAGGACTTGCAGGAGCAATATCACTTGGTAGAGAAAGATAGGTATGCATATATTCGAATGTGGTATTTTTTACAGCAGAGGGCTGTGAAGCAGGATTGGTCGGCTAAGCCTACCTCTTTTGAAGAACTGCTGGGACAGAGAGGGGTACAAACCAGGATAATTTCAAGAGTGTATAAGTTGTTGGGGGAATATAAGATGGAGAGCGTTAAGAGTCAGCAGAGGTGGGAGGATGAATTGGGAGGACAGTGGGATGCCATTAGGTGAGATGGCATTTATGCGAGAACACTCCAGCTCGCACTGGGGACTGCAATGTTAGAGAATAGCTACAAAATTAGGCTGAGAATGTATTGGACCCCGGTAAGGCTGAACATACTCTACCCAGACAGGTCGGCGGCTTGCTGGAAAGGGCATGAGGAATGAGGAGATGTGTTACATTTACTATGAGCTGTACTGGAAATGGGTGGAAGAATTTATGGAAAATATTCTTCGGGTGCGGGTACAGTTTGGGCCTGCTATGGTTCTCCTTAATGAGGAGGTGCAGGTGGCAGGGGGGGAAATAAGGAGGCTGCTGGATTATGGGGTGATTGCTGCCAGGATGAGTCTTCTTCGATGGTGGAAAAATGCAGCGGTTACTCCAATGGCAGAGGTGATGGGGAGAATGGAGCAACTATGGGTCTTTTGTGCGATAGAAGCATTTAGAAAACACACTGAAAAAATTTAACAAGCTGTGGGACAGATATGAACAGTGGAGGGGGACAGGAGTGGAACAATGGGGGGGGGTGTGGGGAGGAGGGGGAGGGGGTTGCTGTTTGAGAGCTGCAATGTTTCAATGTACAGTGTTTTATGGTGTTACATGTTTAAATGCTTAATTGCTGCACTATGTTTGAAACTTATGAGTGGGATGTTGGAGGATGGGGAGGAGGGCTAGGGGAGGAAACGGGCTAAACCAACATAGGTGCCAGTTAGTGCCAATGTTGTGTTGATGTACTTTTGTGTTTAAAAACTGAATAAAGATCAAATTAAAAAAAAAAGAAAGCCTTTGACAAGGTTCCTCATCAGAGACTTTTGGAAAAAACTAAAGAGTCATGGGATAGGAGGCAGTGTACTACTGTGGATCAGGAACTGGTTAAAAGAAAGAAAGCAGAGGGTAGGGATAAATGGCCATTTTTCCCAATGGAGAAAAGTGAATAGTGGTGTACCCCGCTGCTTTTTGACATATTCATAAATGACCTGGAAAAGGGAATAACGAGTGAGGTTATCAAATTTGCAGATGACACAAAACTATTTAAAGCTGTTAAAACCCATGAGGATTGTGGAAAATTGCAAGAGGATCTTGATAAATTGGAAGACTGGGCATCAAAACGGCAGATGAAATTTAATGTGGACAAGTGCAAAGTTATGCACCAAGGGAAGAACAACCCAAAACTATGGTGACACAATGTAAGATTCCACATTAGGAACCACCACTCAGGAAAAAGATTTAGGCGTCATTGTGGATAACATGTTAAAACCATCGGCCCAGTGTGCAGCGGCGGCCAAGAGAGCAAATAGAATGCTAGGTATCATAAGGAAAGGAAAATAAAACAAAAGATATTATAATGCCTCTATATTGTTCCATGGTGAGACCGCATCTTGAATATTGTGTGCAATTCTGGTCACTGTATCTTAAAAAGGATATAGCGTTATTAGAAGAGAAAAGCCACCAAAATGGTGAAGGGGATGGAAGGATACCCCTATGAAGAAAGGTTAAAAAGGTTAGGGCTCTTTAACCTGGAAAAGAGACGGCTGAGGGGAGATATGATAGAAGTCTATAAATTAATGAATGGAGTGGAACGGATAAATGTAGATCGATTGTTTACGTTATCAGAATATAGAAAGACTAGGGGACATGCAATGAAGCTACAGGCTAAACTATTTAAGAGTAATAAAATAAAATATTTTTTCACTCAACGTGTAATCAAACTCTGGAATTTGATACCGGAGGATGTAGTAAAGGCTGTTAGTGTAGCTGGGTTTAAAAAAGGGTTGGACAAATTCCTGGAGGACAGGTCCATAAACCATTATTAAGAAGGGACCCAGGATATCAATGCTTGACCCAATACAAGCATTGTGGAACCTGTGTCTTTTGGGGAAACTGCTAGGTACTGTCACAGAGCAGACTCATTAGTGACCCCTATGGAGACAGATGATATTGCAATGCAAGGAAATACTAACGTTTGGGGAAAGCACATGGTAGAAAGTTGCCATGGGCAACGTAAGCAAGTGAGGTCACGAGCTAGGGAGACACACCCAGCCAATAGAGAAGCCAGGAGGTTCTCACCTGACTCTAATCAGCTGGGGAGTGGTGCAGCTAGGAAATACCTAGATAAACTCAGCTCACAAGCAGTTGGGCAGACCGAGAACAAGAAGGGGACAAAGGTACAGCCTAAGAGCCAGACCAAGTGCCAGGATAGGAGCTGGAGAGAAACCCAGAGAAGGAACTGGATGAATGAGGAGGACGAGAGAAGCTGTGAAGAGAGCGTGTCTAATTACCACATTGGAAGCCTGAACGGAGGTCTGAGTGAGTCCGAGGAATGCTTGAATGAAAGGTACAGACAGCTTGACACAGAAAGTGAGAGTGAATGTAACAGCCCAGATTGGAGCAGAGACAGAAGAAAAAAGGTACAAGCCAGAAAGTTTTATTCCGGTCCAAAAAGGGGGAGTTCAGAGCTTGGAGATAAGGGACAGTTTGTGGATGTCCAGAAGCCATCCAAAGCTAGCCTAAGGGGAGCAGAGAAACTCCAGTACCCTTATAATAAACAAAGGAAAGGCTTTTTACCTGCAGAAGTAAAACACTCTGAGATGTACGTGAGACACAGAGTTTCAGAAGGGCTGCCGTCAGAAGTTCCAGCTGGTTCCAGGTTCCTAAACAGAGCAGAGCTCAGAGCAGGAGTAATTCCTCCTAATACAGGGGTCTCAAACTCAAATTGCTTTGAGGGCCGAATGAGGACTTGTAAAGTAACCCGGGGGCCGCATAAGACACGGGCCTCATTTGCATAAGGGGCCTCATTTGCATAAATATTTGCATAATGTTGCATAATGAGTGCATGGATAAAGAAAGACTAGAAAATTTCTATATTACTATAATCCAGTGCCAACCGCCAGGCACATTAGGAACTACTACTAACACTGCCCATTTGGAACCCATAGCAAACCCCCCGTATCATAACAGCACTACCAGGACTCACAAAGCACCAGACCCTACCTATCAAAAGGCAACACTGCAAATATTAAATCAATACATTTCAGAGAACAATACATGACCTACTGGGAAAAGAGAACAAGTAGCAATGTCAAATAGGAATTACACAGAATACCTCAGCACTGTAGAAATAAAACTATAAATAATTTCTTGTACCAAAGCACAGACATTAATGATGCACATTTCCCAGAGCTGACATATTCCAGTTAATAAATTCAAAATAAAGAGATATTTTTCTACCTTTTGTGCATTTTTTTTTCAGTTGCAATTGCTCCAGCCACTTCTGGTTTCTTCGTGTCTTCTGCTATCTCCATCGTCTGCTGTCCATTTGTCCTTTCTTCTCTCTTCTAGTTTTTTTCCATTCTCTCTCTCTACATCTGCTTTAACATACTAATCTTTCTCCTTTTGCTCTTTCCTCATTCCTATTTCATCCACTCAAATTTTACCCCTCCATCCTCAATCCCCACTTACTCTCCCAATACCTGGCCAATTGTAGATTTGTCTTCTCTTCCAGACAAAATATTTTTCCCCTCTCCATTTCACTTTCCCAGCTCCATCCCATTCTAATCCTCCCCCAACATCAGCTCCCTTCTAGTTCCAGCCCCACCCAGCATCTGCTCCTTTCTAGTCCCTGCATCAGTCCATTTCCAGTCCTATCCTAGCCTCACCATCAGCCCATTTCCAATCCTAGCCCCCCATCAGCCCATTTCCAATCCTAGCTTCCTCCCCTCACAGCCCATTTCCATTCCAAGCCCCCCTCCCCATCAGCCATTTGCAGTTCAAGCCCCCCTTCCACTCAGCCCATTTCCAGTCCTAGCAACCCCCCCAGCCCATTACCAGTCCTAGACCCCCCATAGCCCATAACCAGTCCTAACCTCCCCATAGCGCACTTCCAGTCTTACCCCCCCATCACCCCATTTTCAGTCTTACCCCCCCATAGCCCATTACCAGTCCTAGTCCCCCCCATAGCCCACTTGCAGTCGTATCCCCCATCACCCCATTTTCAGTCCTAGCCCCCACCATAGCCCATTACCAGTCATAACCCCCCCCCTGCCAATAGCCCACTTCCAGTCCTAACCCCCATCTGCCCATTTCCAGTCCTAGCCCCCACCATAGCCCATTACTAGTTATAACCCCCCCCCAGCCCATTACCAGTCATAACCCCCCCTGCCAATAGCCCACTTCCAGTCCTAACCCCCATCTGCCCATTTCCAGTCCTAGCCCCCACCATAGCCCATTACCAGTTATAACCCCCCCCCCCCAGCCCATTACCAGTCATAACCCCCCCCCCTCCCCCCTCTGCCAATAGCCCACTTCCAGTTCAGTCAGCCCCTCCATAGCTCATTACCGGCCAACAAAAAAACCCCAAAACCCTGGCTTCTGCTGCTGCCGTTGCCGCCGTGGCAGCAGCAGAATCAATTGTCAAATTTAAAACAAAAACTGACTTCTGCTGCTCAAGCAGCTGTCCTGCGGCCCCTTTCCCTCTGCCCAGAGATCCGACTCTGCTCTCAGCGGCGTGCTTTTCAAGCCGCGACGAGAGTATTCCCCTCTCGCGCGGTTTTTCAAGCCGCGCGAGAGGGGAATACTCTCTTCGCGGCTTGAAAAGCACGCCGCTGAGAGCAGAGTCGGATCTCCGGGCAGAGGGAAAGGGGCCGCAGGACAGCTGCTTGAGCAGCAGAAGTCAGTTTTTTTTTTAAATTTAACAATTGATTCTGCTGCTGCCACGGCGGCAACGGCAGCAGCAGAAGCCAGGGTTTTGGGGGATTTTTGGTTTTCCGCCGTCGCGGGCTGCACAAAGTTGTCTCGCGGGCCGCATGCGGCCCGCGGGCCGCGTGTTTGAGACCCCTGTCCTAATAGATGGGCAGGGGAATTCTTTAGCCTGCCAAACAGATATCAACAGAGGGGAGGCTCCTTCTACCAAAACCCCAGAAATTGTGGTAACAGCAAACAGTTTTCCCTTAGTGAAAAAGAAGTACGTCACAGCCAGGACGGACTGTTTGCCAAGCCCTCACAGGGAGAAAGTAAAGAGGTATTAATTCCTATTGAGGAGCCGATGCAATGTGAAGCCTCTGTGATTGAAGAGAATATTGAAGAAATGGATTGTAGCCTTTCTCTGGCAGATAATATAATCTCCCTAAGATAGAGAAGAATAAGCAGCCTGACAAGGTGAAGAGAAGGCCTTATTCTGGGTGGCTACAGGTCTGTGTTTAAAGTATATTTCTTTTGTTAAGAAGCTGAAAGAAAGCCATTTTTGTGTTACAGTTTTCTTTCTGGTTTACCCAAGAAGGGTTATGTTTTGTTTTTGTACATATTGGAATATCCTATTTGGGAAAGGGAAATAAAGCCCTGTTTACCTTACATCGGTTGTCCACAACTAATTTTTGTAACTGGCAGCAACTACAACTACCAGGAGGCCAGTTACACTGAGGCCCAGTGCAATACCTGATCTCACCGGTAGGTGCACCGAGAGGGCTCATGACATAATGGCGTAGTGTTTTAGGATTTTTTTTTGGAGTACCACGTGACTTCTTCTGAAGATAAAGAGAAGAAGCAAAGATAGAGGACATCGCTGGAGGAACAAGTGACCACACAGAAGCACTACCTGAAGGAGAATTTCACTGGCAGGTCGGCCAGAAAAGAAAACCCAAGAAACTTTCTCACACGCTGGAATCTACCAGAAAACTCAGGTAACGGTGACCTGGGTGGGAAAGGTAGAAGGACAACGTGAGAAAGGGGGCGCTATTCCTAGGCAGGAAGTGTGCAAAAAGAAGTGCCGCACTTGGTGTGCTTGTTTTCTTTTCTTTTGCAGGTGTTCAGCTCCAGAGAGATGGATCCACAGGACGTCCAGTCATGGATGCAAGCGCAGTGGGACAGACAAGCAGCGCTTATGCAGCAAATGCAAGGACAGTACATGGACGCTATGAGGGAGCAGCAGCGACCTTTGATGGAAGCGTTGGAGGTTCTTGTCAGGAAGCCGCAGGACAATGAAGCAGCAAACTTGCCAGCAATGCCGCAAGTAGCATTGAACAATTGCTCAAATTTGTCTGTGAGACAGCTTACCCAGTATGATGATTTAGACGATTATATAGAATCTTTTGAGAGAATTGCAGAAACCCTCAAATGGCCATCAGAGCAGTGGGCCATGCGATTTGCTATGACCTTAACTGGAGATGCTCTGTCAGCATTTAAGGGAATGCCTGCTACCTTAGCCACTAATTATGTGGAGATTAAAAAAGCCATAAGGGATAGGTTAGGCCTTACGCCCAGGCATTACAAACACCTATTCAGGGAGGCGAACATACAGAATAAGGAGACTCCCAGAGCCTTATACCAAAGGTTGAAAAGCCTTGCATATAAGTGGCTCAACCCCGAAGGGAGGTCTGTAGAATCCCTTATGAATGATATCATAATGGAGCAGTTTATGTATTCTGTATCACCGAAGTTAAGGACCTTCCTCACATTACAGGACTGCCGTGATCCCGAAAAGGCAGCTAATATGGCGGAGGTATATTATGAGGCCAAAAGAGCTGACGCCTCTAGAATTGGCGAGTTAAAAATAAATGGCAATGAAAATCCTGGTAAAATGAGAAAGGGTGATAGAGTTACAATGTATAAAAAAAATAAGCCTGATGATACTGTTGATAATGTGGCTGGTGATAGAAAATGTTATAGGTGTGGAAAGGCAGGCCACTACCAGAGAAATTGTAAAGTGAAAATGGTCTTTATAGCCGGGGCTGAGAAACAGGTCCCGAAAGGCATTTTTCTCCAGGTCTTGGTGGATGGAGAAGACGCCTTAGCTTTGATGGACTCAGGCGCAGAACAGAGCATGGTCTCTCTGACGTTTTGGGAGACCCTGGAGCAGTCTCGCTCTGCGGCCTCAGGTCAGAGAAAAGACCAAGTACAGATAAAATGTGTGCATGGCACCCGTCTTCCATATCCCCTGCATAAGGTACGGGTTAAGGGGATGGGGATAGAAAGAGAGATCCAGGTGGCAGTAGTCCCAGGGCTACCCCAGGAAATTATCTAGGGCATGATTGCCCTTCATTTAAAGGAGGATTGCTGCAAAGCTTAGGCACAAGGTCAGGCCTTGTTTCGACCAGGTCACAGGCTGGGACCTCAGGAACCCAGGAACCATCTGTTGAAAAAACAGAGGAACCTAAGGGGGAGGAAGTTAAGGAAAAACCCAAGGAAAAGATAGAAGAGGTTGAGGCTAACACACTCCCCAATCACGATGAGTTGATTCAGGTCCCAAATAAAGAGGAGAAAAAACTCAAGGCTAGGAAACGCCAAGAGAGAAATCAAAGGACCCGAGGAAGAGCAGAACTAGAGGCTGGGGAAGGGTTACCGTGGGTACCTGCAGCCCTAGTTCAGAAGTTCCCTTCTTTCCCAATGGAACAAAGGGCAGACCCCGCGCTCAAAAGAGCATTTGAGTGGGCGCAAGAGGATCGACCCATACTTCCCAGATTCCTGCTAGATAAGGACATATTATACAGAGAAAGTATAGATCCTTATACAGACGCCGTCAGGAAACAACTGGTAGTGCCAGTAACTTTCAAGGCTATTGTCCTACGCCTAGCACACGACCACCCGATAGGCAGTCACAAAGGTGTTCAGGGATTGCTAGATCAGATACTGGCGAGGTTTTACTGGCCAGGAGTATACAAAGAGACAAAACAGTACTGTGACTCCTGCCCTACCTGCCAGAGGGTCTCAATAGCACGACCAAAGGCCGTACCTATGGTGCCTTTGCCTACCATCATCTCGGCACCCATTAGACGCATGGGGATGGATATAGTGGGCCCTCTAATAAAAACACCTAGGGGTTACCAATACATGCTAGTGATTGTAGACCACGCCACGCGGTTCCCGTGGGCAATTCCCCTTAGGAACATCTCAGCTAGGGTAATAGCGCAAGAACTAGTCAAGTTATTTTGCGAGGTGGGTTTCCCCAGGAGATCTTAACAGATCAGGGAAGCAACTTTGTGTCGCGATACCTTGCTAGAGTGTGGGAAGCATTTGGCATTCGCCACATTAAGACTGCGGCATACCACCCCCAGTCAAATGGATTAGTAGAGCGAATGAACCAATCCATCAAACATCTATTGAGGAGAGGTTTAAGGAAGGGAGAAATGGCAGAGTGGGACACCTTGCTCCCATTCGTATTGTACGCATGTAGGGAGCGTATTCAAACGTCCTTGGGGGCATCCCCATTCGAATTATTGTTCGGCAGGGCCCCAAGAGGTATATTAGACATTTTGCAGGAAGAGTGGGTAGAACCCGAAATACCGGAGGTAGGGGTACCCCAATTTTTAAATAACTTAAGGACGCGCTTAGAGAAGACGTCTAAAGCCTCGATAGATAATCTCAAGGCTAGCCAGCAGCGTCAGAAGCGCTACTACGATAAGGGCACACAACCCAGACACCTAGAAGTCGGGGATAAGGTCCTCATACAGGTAGCAGATCCGGGTCCCAAATTTGAATCCCACTGGAAGGGACCGGGTACAGTGGTAAAAAGAGTTGGGCCTGTTTCCTATCTAATAGAAAATGATAGGGGACGAAGACAGGTTTATCACCTTAACGTGTTAAAGCCTTGGAAAAAGAGAGAGAGGCCCAGGCTAATTTAGTTTACAGGGAGCACTATAGGCGCACCCCGGGCAGAATTACGTGCTGTCCGTGTAGTTGTGCGGCAGCCCGTAATATTTTAAGGGGGGGGAATCTGTCACAGAGCAGACTCATTAGTGACCCCTATGGAGACAGATGATATTGCAATGCAAGGAAATACTAACGTTTGGGGAAAGCACATGGTAGAAAGATGCCATGGGCAACGTAAGCAAGTGAGGTCACGAGCTAGGGAATCACACCCAGCCAGTAGAGAAGCCAGGAGGTTCTCACCTGACTCTAATCAGCTGGGGAGTGGTGCAGCTAGGAAATACCTAGATAAACTCAGCTCACAAGCAGTTGGGCAGACCGAGAACAAGAAGGGGACAAAGGTACAGCCTAAGAGCCAGACCAAGGGCCAGGATAGGAGCTGGAGAGAAACCCAGAGAAGGAACTGGATGAATGAGGAGGACGAGAGAAGCTGTGAAGAGAGCGTGTCTAATTACCACATTGGAAGCCTGAACGGAGGTCTGAGTGAGTCCGAGGAATGCTTGAATGAAAGGTACAGACAGCTTGACACAGAAAGTGAGAGTGAATGTAACAGCCCAGATTGGAGCAGAGACAGAAGAAAAAAGGTACAAGCCAGAAAGTTTTATTCCGGTCCAAAAAGGGGGAGCTCAGAGCTTGGAGATAAGGGACAGTTTGTGGAAGTCCAGAAGCCATCCAAAGCTAGCCTAAGGGGAGCAGAGAAACTCCAGTACCCTTATAATAAACAAAAGAAAGGCTTTTTACCTGCAGAAGTAAAACATTCTGAGAGGTACGTGAGACACAGAGTTTCAGAAGGGCTGCCGTCAGAAGTTCCAGCTGGTTCCAGGTTCCTAAACAGAGCAGAGCTCAGAGCAGGAGTAATTCCTCCTAATAGATGGGCAGGGGAATTCTTTAGCCTGCCAAACAGATATCAACAGAGGGGAGGCTCCTTCTACCAAAACCCCAGAAATTGTGGTAACAGCAAACAGTTTTCCCTTAGTGAAAAAGAAGTACATCACAGCCAGGATGGACTGTTTGCCAAGCCCTCACAGGGAGAAAGTAAAGAGGTATTAATTCCTATTGAGGAGCCGATGCAATGTGAAGCCTCTGTGATTGAAGAGAATATTGAAGAAATGGATTGTAGCCTTTCTCTGGCAGATAATATAATCTCCCTAAGATAGAGAAGAATAAGCAGCCTGACAAGGTGAAGAGAAGGCCTTATTCTGGGTGGCTACAGGTCTGTGTTTAAAGTATATTTCTTTTGTTAAGCAGCTGAAAGAAAGCCATTTTTGTGTTACAGTTTTCTTTCTGGTTTACCCAAGAAGGGTTATGTTTTGTTTTTGTACATATTGGAATATCCTATTTGGGAAAGGGAAATAAAGCCCTGTTTACCTTACATCGGTTGTCCACAACTAATTTTTGTAACTGGCAGCAACTACAACTACCAGGAGGCCAGTTACACTGAGGCCCAGTGCAATACCTGATCTCACCGGTAGGTGCACCGAGAGGGCTCACGACAGTACATATGACCTAGATTGGCCACTGTTGGAAACAGGATACTGGGCTTGGTGGATCTTGGTCTGACCCAGTATGGCATATATTATGTTCTTATGTTCTTACTGCATCTTCCTCAGATACCCATCATCTTTCAAACTGCTCTCACTATCAATTGCCCCACCCCAAAATAGTAACCTCAAAACTGTCCCACAATCCTGCAAACTGCACTACCCATTAAAAATATCCCCCACTACTTCCCCCTCAAAAACTCAATCCATGTTAATATACCACCCCTTAAAATTCCCTACTGAAATTGCCCCACACCACCCTGCAAACTATTCTCACCCCCCAAAACTACTTCTTTCAGAAATGCCCCCCACCTCTACTTCCCTATCACAGACACACCACATGCACAGCAGACACAAACCCACAACAGAGGTATATACATAGGCACACACACACAGTCACACACAAGGATTACAAATAATTTCCTAACTATGATGTACTGCGTTTCACGTTATTGACATGTATTAATTTTCTTTGCTGTTATTTCTTCTGTGAAAGCTACTGACTGAATTGTACTGCTTTCTTATTGGTTGCTATCTGTACTGTCAGCTAAATATCTATTGCCATGGCCAGGCCAGATTAAGGAACTGACATGCTAGGAACACACCTAAGTTCCAGAGTTTAGAGGAGTGCCGTCAGATGTGCTCAGCACTTAGGTTGGGAATGATAACAATCTGGGGTTTTTTCATGAGTCTACTAATCTTTACATTAATTTCTGGAAGCTAGAAAGAAGGCTAATATATCTGGAAATCGTTCAGAATTTAAAACATGTGCAGTTATCTGTTCCCACCCCTGTGTGAGTGAACCAGCCTTGCCTGCTTCCAATATAATTAGTAGTAGAGACTATGGGTAAGCTCCAGCCAATGGTAAGGCAGTGGGGGTTGGGCTATGGAATCAAGGCAAGTACCACCCTTAGATGAACTAAGCGGTTGTCTAGAGTGCTAGCCCTCTGGGGGCGCTGACTGCCACTTCTCTCCAGGACTGCAATGGTGGCAATGGCTCAGAAAATGTGGGGTAGCATTTACCTTTACTTGCTGTCCCAGAGAGGAAGAGAAGAAACAACTAGTTGAGGGTGGAAACCTCAGGGCGGCACTGACGAGTTGAGGTAAGCTTTGCCTCACATTTTCTGAGACATATCTGCTGTTGCAAGCCCCAGAGAGAGGTGGCAATGGGGCTGGGGAGTAGCGGGGAAAGGGGGACGGGATGGAGGGGCCTGCCTAATGACATTCTGCAAAAATCTAAAACCTCACTTATTCTTTGAACACTTCCCTGATAATACATGACCTCCTTACCAAAGGACATCCCAACCCATTCCTCCCTCCTCCCCCCACCCATAACTTATTGCATTTTCCTTGTCCCTTCTCCCTCCCTTCCCTTACAAATATAAACCTTCTTCATATTGAGTTGATACTCTGCTCTCTCCCCTTGTACATTGTTCATTCGCTTAATCAGTTCTCTATCAGTGAGCTATGTTTTCCATGTAAACCATTCTGACTCCCTAAATACGGCGGTATAGAAAATTAGCTAAATAATGTACATGCATATCAGCCTACAAGGTTACATGCATACACACACAAACAAACATGCAATACCACAGAAAGCCGCTTACAACCCCAACACTCACACAACACTTAAATGCATCCTCATCAACGCAAGATCAGTAAGGAATAAAATCCCAATAATCACAAATATACTAGAGGAAGAAAGCCCCGACCTCCTCTGCGTCACAGAGACCTGGCTCTCCCCCACGGACAACGTCCTAACAAATACAATACAAATGCAAAGTTATGACCTATTCAACTGCACCAGAGACTCCAAAAGAGGATGCCGTGTGCTCATACTATGCAAATCAGTTCATAAAATCACACCCTCCATAGCTACCAACATGGCTGGAATGGACATCCTCAGGGTCCAGAACAAGAACTTCTCCATATGCCTTATCTATAGGCAGCCAACACCAGACCTCAACAGCCTAACTCACATCCTGGAATCAGCCTGCACATCCTCCACCTCCAAACCACACATCATCCTAGGTGACTTTAACCTCCCCTCACTAGACCACTCCCAGGCAACCTTTTTCCTCGACTCAATGACTGATATCGGCTTCGAGCAAATCATAACTACACCCACTCAAAACAAGGGAAATATCCTAGACCTCGTTTTCCTCCCTACCATGAGCGCACAATACGCTCGCAACACCCTCCCATAAATATCTGCTGTCCCCTGGTCTGACCACCACCTTATAACATTCGAGATACCACTAAGGAGCACCAAGACCAACATAGAAAACACCCAACCTCACACCAAACGGTTCACCAGATTCAACAAAGACGCCTTTCTCCACAGCATCATACCCCAGCTCTCAAAGGATACCACAGACCTAGCCACCTCACTAACCACATGGAACAACACCATACAAAGAGCAGCATACCACCCTACTAATCAGGCAAACCGCCCACCAAAACGCTCAGAAAAATGGTACACCCCAGAACGCCTAAAACTCAAAAGACAACTGAGAAAACTCGAGAAGACTTGGCGCACATCACAAACTCAACAGAACAAACTCCAATACAACAACCTAATCACAGACTACAAGGACGCACTAAAAAGGAGCACCACACCAGAGTCATCAACCAGGCCCTGAATCGGCCCAGAGAGCTATTCGCCATTGTTCGATCCCTAACAAAAAACAACCAAAACGATTCAGACACCTGCAGCGTAGAACCTTGCACCCTCGCCAACCACTTTGCTGACAAACTCAGAAGAAAAAATCATGATCCCACCCTCTCCCCACCTGACCCACAAGCAAATCCCAATATATGGACCACCTTCCACATGCTGGACAAAGAAAACCTCCTAAAATTAATATCTAGCATCAATACAACCACTTCCCCCTGGATCCATGCTCTGTATCATGGATCAAAGCAACCAAAACTGAACTCGCCCCATATCTCCTCCATATAATAAACCAATCCCTACTCCAAGGAAACATGCCTGCTGACCTAAAAACATCCTCTGTTCGCCCAGTACTAAAAAACAAAACTCTAAACAGGAACGAGCCAACCTCCTACAAACGAATTGCAAGCATCCCATTTGTTGCGAAAATAATTGAAAAATTGTCCTTAACCAACTCCAGGATTTCCTGGACATCAATGCCCCCCTGGACACACACCAATACTGTTTCCGCCCATTCCACGGTGTCAAAACCCTGCTCCTAGCCCTAACGGACAAACTCATCCGAGGCATAGATAATCCCAACCATGCCTTCCTCCTAGTCCTCCTAGATGTTAAGAACATAAGAACATAAGATATGCCATACTGGGTCAGACCAAGGTCCATCAAGCCCAGCATTCTGTTTCCAACAGTGGCCAATCTAGGTCACATGTACCCAGCAGTTTCCCCAAGAGACACAAGTTCCACAATGCTTGTACTGGGTCAAGCATTGATATCTTCGGTCACTTCTTAATAATGGTTTATGGACCTTTCCTCCAGGAACTTGTCCAAACCTTTTCTAAACCCAGCTACACTAACAGCCTTTACTACATCCTCCGGTAACAAATTCCAGAGTTTGATTACACGTTGAGTGAAAAAATATTTTCTTTTATTAGTCTTAAATAGTTTACCCTGTAGCGTCATTGCATGTCCCCTAGTCTTTCTATATTCTGATAACGTAAACAATCGATCTACGTTTACCCGTTCCACTCAGTTCATTAATTTATAAACTTCTATCATATCTCCCCTCAGCCGTCTCTTTTCCAAGTTAAAGAGCCCTAACCTTTTTAGCCTTTCTTCATAGGAGTATCCTTCCATCCCCTTTACCATTTTGGTGGCTCTTCTCTGAACCTTTTCTAAAATCGCTATATCCTTTTTAAGATACGGCGACCAGAATTGCAGACAATATTCAAGGTGCGGTCTCACCATGGAACGATATAGAGGCATTACAATATCTTTTGTTTTATTTTCCATTCCTTTCCTTATCATACCTAGCATTCTATTTGCTCTCTTGGCCGCCGCTGCACACTGGGCCGAGGGTTTTAACATGGTATCCACAATGACGCCTAAATCTTTTTCCGGGGTGGTGGTTCCTAATGTGGAACCTTGCATCGTGTAACCATAGTTTGGGTTGTTCTTCCCTAGGTGCATAACCTTGCACTTGTCCACATTAAATTTAATCTGCCATTTTGATGCCCAGTCTTCCAATTTATAAAGATCCTCTTGCAATTTTTCACAATCCTCTTGGGTTTTAACAACTTTAAATAGTTTTGTGTCATCTGCAAATTTGATAACCTCACTCATTATTCCACTTTCCAGGTCATTTATGAATATGTCAAAAAGCAGCGGACCCAGCACAGATCCCTGGGGTATACCACTATTCACCTTTTTCCATTGGGAAAATTGGCCATTTAGCCCTACCCTCTGCTTTCTATCTTTTAACCAGTTCCTGATCCACAATAGTACACTGCCTCCTATTCCATGACTCTTTAGTTTTGCCAAAAGTCTCTGATGAGGGACCTTGTCAAAGGCTTTCTGAAAGTCCAGATACACAATATCAACCGACTCACCTTTATCCACCTGTTTATTCACTCCTTCAAGAAAACATAACAGATTACTAAGACAAGATCTTCCTTGTCTAAAGCCATGTTGGCTGTCTCCCATTAGGTTGTGACTATCTACATGCTGAGTAATTTTATTCTTTATGATGGTTTCTACCTTTTTTCCTGGTACTGACGTCAGGCTCACCGGTCTGTAGTTTCCCGGATCACCCCTGGAACCCTTTTTAAAAATTGGTGTTACAGTGGCGATCCTCCAATCTTCAGGTATTAGAGATGATTTTAATGATAGTTCACAGATTACTGATAGCAGGTCTGCAATCTCATATCTCAGTTCTTTCAACACCCTTGGATGTATACCATCCGGCCCAGGTGATTTGCTACTCTTCAGTTTATCTAATATTTGTAAGACATCTTCCCAATGTATCAATATTTCCTTCAATTCTTCTGCACCTTTAAATACCACTTCAGTCATGGGTAACATCCCTACATCTTCCTCAGTAAAGACCGAAGCAAAGAATTCATTCAGTCTCTCCGCTATCGCCTTGTCGCCTCTTAGTGCTCCTTTAACCTCTTTATCATCTAATGGACCAACTGACTCTCTCACAGGTTTTTTGCTGCGAATGTACTTGAAAAGGTCTTTATTTCGCGTTTTTGCTTCCGCAGCAAGCTTCTTCTCAAATTCTCTCTTTGCCTGCCTTATCAATGCCTTGCATTTGACTTGCCAGTGCTTGTGCTGTTTCCAGGTTTCGTCGTTTGGCTCTTTTTTCCATTTCCTGAAAGATGCTTTTTTGGCAACAACAGCCTCTCTGACCTCACCTTTAAACTATGCTGGCAGTTTTTTGGACTTCCTTCCACTTTTCTTAAAGCGTGGAATACAGCTGGTCTGGGCTTCCAAGATAGTATTTTTCAACAACACCCAAGCTTGATGTACGTCTTTAACCTTTGCAACTGCTCCTTTTAGTTTTTTCTTAACTGTTTTCCTCATTTTATCATAGTCTCCCTTTCGAAATTTAAAAGGTAGTACTGTGGATTTCCTTACTATCCCTCCTCCGCTAATTAAATCAAAGGCGATCATGCTATGATCACTATTGCCAAGTGGCCCCAACACCCTTATCTCTTGCACTATATCTGGTGTTCCACTAAGGACTAGGTCTAATATGGCTTCCCCTCTGGTCGGTTCATGAACCAGCTGCTCCAAGAAGCAGTCATTTATTTCATCTAGGAATTTTATCTCCCTAACATGTCCTGACGTGACACTGACCCAGTTGATACAGGGGTAATTGAAATCACCTATTATTATTACTGCGCTGTAACTTTTGTTAGCTTCCTTGATTTCTTTGAGCATTTCATCATCCATTTGGTCATTCTGGCCAGGTGCTCGATAGTACACCCCCACTGCCATTGCCTTCCCCCTTTTATATGGAATTTCAATCCATATAGATTCTACAGCAGATTTTGTTTCCTGCAAAACTTTAATCCTTTCTGCCTCAATGCCCTCTCGAACATAGAGCGCAACCCCTCCACCAATTTGATCAGCTCTATCATTACGATATAGTTTGTACCCAGGTATCACAGTGTCCCACTGGTTGTCCTCCTTCCACCATGTCTCTGATATTCCAATCATATCTAACCTTTCATTTAGTACTATATATTCTAACTCTCCCATCTTATTCTTTAGACTTCTAGCATTTGCATACAAGCATTTTAGAGAATGTATTTTATTCATGTTAATTTGGCTATTGTTAGACATGGGTAAATTGGGATCTTTAAGCTCTGTCTGCTCCATACTTGAGGGCATTTGGGCTACTTTACTCTTTTGTGGAACCTCTCTGCTTTTGGTAGTATCCTTCAAGGATACATTCTTCCGAACCATCCGCTCTTGGGTGACTGTCGGCTTTCCCCTAATATCTAGTTTAAAAGCTGCTCTATCTCCTTTTTAAAGGTTAATGCCAGCAGCCTGGTTCCATCCCGGTTAAGGTGAAGCCCATCCCTTCGGAAGAGCCCCTCCTTTCCCCAGAATGTTCCCCAGTTCCTAACAAATCCAAAACCCTCATCTCTGCACCATTGTCTCATCCACGCATTGAGACTCCGGAGCTCTGCCTGCCTTTTGGGTCCTGCGCGTGGAACAGGAAGCATTTCGGAGAATGCTACCATGGAAGTTCTGGATTTCAACTTCCTACCTAAAAGCCTAAATTTTGCCTCCAGAACCTCCCTACCACATTTTCCTATGTCATTGGTACCGACATGTACCAAGACAGCAGACTCCTCCCCAGCACTATCTAAGACCTTATCTAGGTGGCGCGTGAGGTCCGCTACCTTCGCACCAGGCAGGTATGTTACCAGGCGATCCTCACGTCCACCAGCCACCCAGCTATCTACATGCCTAATGATCGAATCACCAACTATAACGGCTGTTGCCTCAGCATTTGACAACATAAACCATAAAACCCTCATCACAAGACTGGACCACCTTGGCCTGGGCAGCATGGTTCTGCACTGGTTTAAATCAGACATCACAGACCGCAAGCTCCGGATCCAAATAGGAAAAGAATCCCCAAACACTTTTCCACAAGAACAAGGCATACCTCAAGGCCCCGCCCTCCTATTTAACCTGTATCTACAACCCATCACTCAAATATTCCGAAAACACAACATCCAGTACTATATTTATGCGGATGACATCATGCTGTCACTCCTGATAGATGTAAACAACCCCACCTAGAAGATCCTAACTGAATGCATCAAAGAAACCGACTCCTGGTTAAAATCCAGCAATCTCAACCTAAACTACAAAAAGACCGAGGCACTTCACATCACAAGGCAATGAGATATAATACTACCCCAAACCATCACCATCGACAACACCAAAATTACAATCAAACAAGAAGTCAAATACCTCGGCATAACCCTCGATACATCACTGAGTATGATACCCCACCTGGAGCAAACAGCCAGAACAATTCTATACAAACTGAAGACCATACAGCATTTAAGACCCCTCCTTGAAGAAAATGACTTTAGAGCAGTAATCCAAGCCGTCATCACCCCCCATTTTGACTACTGCAACAGCCTGCTGCAGGGTCTACCAGAATAAACATACACATACTCCAACGAACACAAAACATCACAGCTAGGATCACATGCAAAGCCAGACTAACCAACCATGTCACACCACTTCTGTATGGCTTACACTGGCTCCCAATAGAAAGCCGTATAATATACAAACTACTCGTGACTACATTCAAACTCATCAGCAATGTTGCACCCTCCTTTCTCTTATCCCTCTTCCACACCCCTGCGAACACCAGATCCCATAGGGAAAATTCACTACACTCCATAATAGTCTCTCTCTCTATCCGCAAAATGAAACAAACCACCAGCTCCAGAGCTTTTTCATACACTGCTCCCAACCTCTGGAACTCCCTTCCACTGCACATCCGTGTAACAAAAGACCTCAAAGACTTCAGAAAACAGCTCAAAACCTACCTCTTCTCCATCCACTATGGTAGTGAAAGCTCACACCTAAAAACCCACACACCACCAGGCTAGCCTATCACCCATGACAACCGTGACAAGGCATGCCTAAGACCAACCAGTACAAACACAAAGACCTCCTGCACAGAGGCAACCTGTACATAGTTATGTCCCTAACCTACTATATCTAAACTTGTTTAGAAACCCAAGTTATCCTGTACAAACGTCGTCCCCCATTCTATGTAAAATGTTATTCTGTACAAAAGTTGTTTCTTGTTATATGTAAACCGTTATATGTAAACTGTTGTTGAGTTTCATGTAAACCGCCCCTGATCTCTGGAAGGGGTGGTATAGAAAAATATACAAATAAATAAAATAAATAAAGAACGGCATAAACATGCTCTGCATGCTTTCCGCAATTGTTCTGAATTCCTTTACCATTTTTCCCACCACCTCCTTTTGGAGGCCACCACCCTTCCTGCAAAAAACTATTTCCTAATGTTGTTTGCTCCTGAGTCTACATCCTTGCAACTTCATATCATGTCCCTGAGGTCTATAGCTTCCTTCCCTTTGGAAAGGGTCTGCTTTTAGGCACGTTGTGCATAAGCAATAGTGTCTTTTGGGGAGGCTTCATCCATCTGTCTGTGTATCCATATATATCCGTTTATGAATGCACAAATAGGCAGATGCATATATCCTCCTCCCTCCCCCCGCAGACCAGCAGGATTCACCAGGGTTCACCGGCAGAGGAAGTTGAGTGGTAGCGGCATTAGCCTGCAGGAGTTCTCAGGATCCGCCTGCTGAAGAGGCAGAGCAATAGTTTTAAAGTGCTGGCAGGAGTCCCCAGCTCCTATCGGCACAATGGAGAGTGGCCCCAGAAGAGCCGACAGAAGTCCCCAGTTCTACCAGTGTGGAAGAAGAGGTGGGAATCTCCAGATCCCGCTGGCACAGAGAGAAAGTAGCGAGTCAGAAAAGAGCCAGCAGGAGCCCCCAGCTGCCACCAGTGTGGACCGGTTGCCAGTCAGAGAAGTGAGGGAAATAATAGAGAGGGAAAGGGTGCTAGAGGGAAGTAATAGAGAGGGAAAGGGTGATGGGCAGGGCATAAGAGAGGGGGCAGAGGGAAATAATAGAGAGGAAAAGGGTGATGGGCAGGGCATAAGAGAGGGGGCAGAGTTATAGAGGAAGACTGAAGAAGATGGGGAAAAATGAGGGGATGAGGGAGGAGTGAGGGGGTGAGGTAAGAAGGAAGAAGTGGGATTAGAGGGGTGGGGAACAGGGACAGAGCAGAAGGGAAGAGAAGGGAAGGGAAGGAAAGGGGGTAGAAATAACAGGGAAGGAAAGTGGGCAAGTTCAGGGAGAAGTAAGAGTCCACACACACTGGCATCACTCATTCCCCCCCGACACACACACACACACACACACACACACACTGGCATCACTCATCCCCCCCCGATGCTCACACACACACACATGCACCATGTGACAGCCCATGACATTCACACGTGCACCACACGCTACCCAATACCCCCATCACACATACATCCCATTTGACACCTCCCCATGACACATACACACATGCATGCAGTACCTGAGACCCCATCACATACAGATACACACAGCACCCAACCCCTTCATCTCACACCACCCGACACTCCCATGACACCCATGCGTGTAGGAACATAAGATATAAATCCACAAAAAAGCCCCCAGTTAATCAAATTATTTCATGAAAATAATAATAATAATAATAAACATTCAACCCTTGGAAGACAGCTGTTTACAAGCTCTTAAAAAAGCTTATTCCTATATTTGTATAAAGAGGAGAAAGGACCTGAGTGAAGCTACTTCCCCCTCTATGCGGCAACGAGATTATAAGCCTGAAAGGGGTTACCCTGCCATACACCATCATAGCTCTAAAAAACATCTCATTTTATTTTTAACTCTAAGCAGTCCACAATTCAATGATAAAGCAATATAAAGTAATTAACTAATGATTTCCAACAACACTGTACATAGCACCAAAGTTTCCCATCCGCTATGCCGCAAGCGCAATGGCCTGTGCTGATATCTGCAACAGAACAAAATGAAACTTAATTAATATAACATTTCCACAAAACAGCCTCAGCTGCTACTTTTCACTGAGCTTCAAAGGCTGTGGAGCTTCAGGTAACTCCTTCAGGCTTATAATCTCTTTGCCGCATAAAGGGGGAAGTAGCTTCACTCAGGTCCTTTCTCCCCTTTATATAAGTATAGGAATAAGCTTTTTTAAGAGCTTGTAAACAGCTGTCTTCCAAGGGTTGAATGTTTATTATTATTTTCATTAAATAATTTGATTAACTGGGGGGTTTCGTTTGTGGGTTTGTTGAATACTCCAGTGGGTGGTTTTTGCTAAAGTAGTGAGAACATAAGACATGTCCTATTGGGTCAGACCAAGGTCCATCAAGCCCAGTATCCTGGTTTCTACAGTGGTGAACCCAGGTCACAAGTACCTCGCAGATTCCCCAGAAGCCTCAGGTACCACCTGACACTCCCTTGACACACACATGTACCAGCCAACATCCTCATGAAACATTCACATACATGCATACCCATCAATGCACCTATCATGACATACATATGTACATATTGTCAGGCAGTGGCCAGTCCGCCGCCTAGGGGGAGCGGTTCTGTCCGCCTGATGACCCTTTCGATGAAGGAGTAGTTGTGGACACAAATGGGTCAGGTACAAGATAAGGTTTTATTTCCCCTCCCGGGGTTGGATTTTCAAATATACAACACAACAAACTTAGGACAATAAAGCCATACACTCTGGCATGTGATAAAGGAAAATGAAAGACAGCTTCTTCTTGCTTCTTACTCAAATTATATCCACAGGAAACAATATTCTCAGCATACAGTTCCTTTGCAAATGAACAGCAAATCTTGTGATTTTTACAGCTAGCCTTAAGCAATGCACAAACGCTGGCTTAACACAAAGAAGTAATCTTGTCTGAAATGGTTAGCGTACAATCCATTGGATCACCAAATGAATCTTCACTAGCAGAATCAATTATCATAGGCTCCTGCTGACTTTCAGCTGGACAAACATTTTCTTTATTGCACGTTTGTAAACCTCCTTCTAATGTATCTTCACGGGGCTTATCCAGCCAGCCCTCCCTAAGGTAAGAATTACTGTTACCATATATATCAGAGTGTGAGAGAGGAGAGACCCACCTTCCAGGATTTTCAGCATATAACGTTTTATAAGAACTTTTCCCTTTAAAGTATTTGCTTGTCCTACCTTCAGGTTTTGGCTGAGGATAATGGAACTGCTCTACCCTGTTAGCAAAGGGTTTTGCCCTTGGAAGCTTTCTCTGAGGTTTAGGCTTTTCAAACTCTTCTTCTTCTGATATGCAGATATCTTCTACACAATACCTCTCCCTCTCAGGGGCTTGTAAATGCTCCCACGCTAGCTCTCCTGTTAAATCCTTCTGGTGGCCTTCCCAGCACGGCACCAGCCTTGGACTTTTCCCACAAGGCTTCTGAGCATTAACTCTCAAGGTATTTCTGCTGCCAGTAAGTTTCCTTAAGTCTGGTTCAGAATCACTTCCAGGGTCATAATTCTCAGATACATACGGTTCCACTCTCTCAGGCTTCCATTCACTCTGCAAAGCACGTTGCCTCTGAGCTCCAAACTGCGTCACAGCAAACTGACTCTCACAGCTGTTTCTCGCTCTCTCTCTGGGTCTGTCGCTGGATCTCTCTCTGAGTTCCTTCCTGTTTCTTCCTTCTCCCCTTTCTACCTCTACTGAGTGTTTCTTATAGTGCTGATTAGCACTTCCCCCACTCAGGTGAAAACTATTTGCTTCAGGAGCTAAGGATTGCTTGCTAGTTGGGCGGGGTTGCAGACCTCGTGGCTGGGTCTGTTTACGTTGCTCCTGACAACTATTGCTCATGTGGTTTGCCTGCCTGTCAGATTCTGACCTAGTTCTCACAGAATCCTGTGTTTTCAAGGCCAAGGATGGATCTTCCCCATTACAATATACAGCCCTTAGACACAGTACCAACATGCACATACAGACAAACAAACATATACATAACTGCTTCGACACCATATCAGAGTGGCTCCTGTCACAAAATCTATGAATACAACATAAAAAACGGAAGTCCTTTTCGTCTCGAGGAACACAAACTTCACCCCACCTAGCTGTGTCAAAGTAAAGGATGCTGAACTACAAGTAAAACCTGCCATACGTTACCTTGGAGTAATGTTGGATCAAAACCTTGACATGAAGAACCACATAGCCAATACTGTCAAGGCAATCTACTTCAAAATCAGATCCCTCAGACACCTACGCATGCTGCTCGAACCGGATGATTTCCGCACCATTTACCAGGCCCTTATAATTCCCCATTTTGACTTTTCAAATTCCATACTACAAGGACTCCCCCGGTCCACCCTGAACCCCCTGCAACTGGCCATGAACAGTGCAGCACGGGTACTCTTTGGAGCATCCAGGAGAGACCATGTCACACCCCTCCTAAAACAGTTACACTGGCTCCCCATTCAAGCAAGGATCAGCTTTAAGACATTACTGCTAACTTTCAAAGCTGCCAAGGGGCTCACCTCATCCTCCCTCTCTAACCTCATCCAACCACTTGCACCAAACAGACCGCGAAGAACCACAGAGTTAAACATGCTAGTTATCCCAAAGGAAACCACAAGATGCACCAGATCAACAGCTAACAGAACCTTCCGTCTCTGCGCCCCAACTCTATGGAACACCTTACCAGCACACATCAGAGCAATCCCCAACTTGAGCCAGTTCAGAAAGGCACTAAAACACTTCCTCTTCATTAAATATCTCATTAACAGCTCTGAGCATAATCCCCAAGCGAATAGTGAGCACCACAACAACAGTAGTACTAGTCAAACAGGCAGACCCTCGCAACAGGCCAACCCCGCAATGTAAATAACAAGCAATTTCAGCTCATTAACAGCTCTGAGCATAATCCCCAAGCGAATAGTGAGCACCACAACAACAGTAGTACTAGTCAAACAGGCAGACCCTCGCAACAGGCCAACCCCGCAATGTAAATAACAAGCAATTTCAGCTCATTAACAGCTCTGAGCATAATCCCCAAGCGAATAGTGAGCACCACAACAACAGTAGTACTAGTCAAACAGGCAGACCCTCGCAACCGGCCAACCCCGCAATGTAAATAACAAGCAATTTCCTGTATAGTTGTACCATATATGTATACAGTTGACCATGTTTTCCCTATTCAAGGGAACCACGGATGTATATAGTTACCCCGTTTCTCCAAGTTTTTACTCCCTGTTAAATGTAATGACCAGACATATGTAAACTGTCGGATGTTTCTGTTCAATGTAAAACGCGCTGATAGTGAATAGTGCGGTATATAAGAATTGTTAATAAATAAAAAAATAAATAAATATATGTGCCCAATCCCAATGCACACACCTATGACAGAACACATACAGAACTCTAACACACACTGCCTATAAGCACACACAAACACCCATGATACACGCACATCCCCCAGTCTCCGACATCCCATTATCACATCTCTACAGATAAACAGTTAAACTACGGCCATGGAGATATGCACTTCATACCACTGACTTACAGACAATCACACAGCTCACATATACCATCGATCATTTCCAACACTATGCTCCCATGCAAATCCCACACACAGACATGGGGGGAAGAGGAAGCGCACCACTGTGTTGCACTGTTTACTAAAGGTCTTCTTCCATTTTGTGTCTATGGGAAAAATGCTTATTAAACAGGGTCCTAAGGGGATTATTTGTGGGCTTCCCGTTGGCGTCTAACTTCCCCGCTAGTTGTGCGGGAATTTAGATGGGGGTGGGGAAGGGGCAGCTCGGGGGCGGAGGCAGGGTGGGCGGTTGCCGGCCCTGGACATACAGGGCCGATTCTAATGTTGGCCCTGTACATCCAGGGCTGGCAACTTATATGGGGAAGTTATTCCACCTCCAAGGTGGAATAACTTCCCCATACGTCCAGGATCAGCGGCCCAGGGTGTGGATGGGGCAGGAGGGCCCGAAGATATTCCCTGCAGCCTGACCCTGGCCTTAGGAACCCAGATTGGGGGTCGGGCTGCGGGGAACGCAGAGTTAAAGTCCAGCGGATGGCATCACGGCTCTTCAGTGGAGCCGCAGTGCCATGGCAACATGACGCCATGGCACCGCGGCTCTACTAGAGAGCCTTGACTGAGTTAGCCGGGAAGGTCCTGTACGTGCAAGCCAGGCTGAAACACAGTCCCGGCCTGCACATACAGGACTGTTCGTGATTCTGATCCTGGGGGACTAGACGTGCACATGGGATCCGAATCGTGATCCCCTCTGTACGTCTGGCTCAGACCGGATGTACAGAGGGGATCTACGTCTGGGACAGAATGAGCTTCTAAGTGTACACTTTTCAACTTTTTTTTTTTTTACTTTTCATACGACTTTCCCCAACTAGAAATGTTCTGAGCAGTGCACATTGACATACACAGTTACATCAAACATACATCAAGAACATCATTCTTTTCTCTTCTGCCTTCATTCTATGGAAACACTTATCTCTATTTTTCTGGTTATCTATCCTCTCTGTCATTCAAACCATCTCCTAACTGCCTTATTTTGGGACTATTACTCCTTGTTCTGTACTCACACACTCGTTTATCTTCATCCACATCCTGGCACCCGGATGGCTAGCAGTAACCCGGAGATGGAGCTGGGATTTAAGATCATAAGATATGCCATACTGGGTCAGACCAAGGTCCATCAAGCCCAGTATTCTGTTTCCAACAGTGGCCAATCTAGGTCATACGTACCTAGCAGTTTCCCCAAGGGACACAGGTTCCGCAATGCTTGTATTGGGTCAAGCATTCATATCCTGGGTCCCTTCTTAATAATGGTTTATGGACCTTTCCTCCAGGAATTTGTCCAACCCTTTTTTAAACCCAGCTACACTAACAGCCTTTACTACATCCTCCGGTATCAAATTCCAGAGTTTGATTACACGTTGAGTGAAAAAATATTTTCTTTTATTAGTCTTAAATAGTTTACCCTGTAGCTTCATTGCATGTCCCCTAGTCTTTCTATATTCTGATAACGTAAACAATCGATCTACATTTACCCGTTCCACTCCGTTCATTAATTTATAGACCTCTATCATATCTCCCCTCAGCCGTCTCTTTTCCAGGTTAAAGAGCCCTAACCTTTTTAGCCTTTCTTCATAGGGGTATCCTTCCATCCCCTTTACCATTTTGGTGGCTCTTCTCTTCTAATAATGCTATATCCTTTTTAAGATACAGTGACCAGAATTGCACACAATATTCACTACATAAGAACATAAGATATGCCATACTGGGTCAGACCAAGGTCCATCAAGCCCAGTATTCTGTTTCCAACAGTGGCCAATCTAGGTCATACGTACCTAGCAGTTTCTCCAAAAGACATTGGTTCCACAATGCTTGTATTGGGTCAAGCATTGATATCCTGGGTCCCTTCTTAATAATGGTTTATGGACCTTTCCTCCAGGAACTTGTCCAAACCTTTTTTAAACCCAGCTACACATTTCTGACGCCCTCCTCTCTCATTAGCTGATGATGTCTGACTGCACCCACAATGAGGTGTATGATAATACCTTAGTTTTTAATACTTTTTCACCTTTTGCCATTTTAGTTTTCTCATTTTATTATTTTTCATTACTTCGTTTTTATTTTTCTGTATTTTGGTGCCCTCCTGCCAAGCTTACCTTGCTTACTGTGTTGTCCTGGCCCTGCAGTAACCCCTCATTCAATCAATCACTCCCCCAGCTAGCCAGTCCCCTCTGTCTTGAGCCAGTTAGCCATTCTCCCCCTTCCTCCCTGCACTTTCTCTAGTTAGCTCATCAGTAATTCCAGCCAGATAATCACAACCCCTACCCCCCACAGCTAGCCAATCCTTCCCCCTCCAGCAGGTGGCCAGCTATCTCCATCCCTATACAGTCAAGCGTTTCAGTTAGCAAGCCCACTCCACCCCACCCCAAGAGACCAGGAAGGAGGGGCAAAAGCATCAGGAGGGGGGATGAGCCAATAGAGAAACTCTTTTCTGTTCTGCCCACTTCAACCTTGTGGAAAGTGACAGAAGGGCTGAGGATGGATTAGAGACCAGAGTGAATACTCTGTTCTGTGCCAGCCTCTGCATAATCCTCTCCCCTTCCACTGCCCACCTGTTCTGTGTTAGCAGCCTGAGAGGGGAAGGCTGAGGCAGAATGAAGAGCTGAGCGAGATTCCTTGCATGAGCTCTGTATGGCCATGTGGAGGCAGGGCCGGCCCATCCATTGAGCAAGAATGTTCTTTGCACAGGGCCCCGCGTTTCAGGGGGCCCCGCGCAAAGAACATTCTGCTTTTTTTTTAAAAATTATATTAAAAAAAAAAAGCTGGCTCTGGCTGCTGCCGCAGCCTCCGCGGCAAAATGGAGTGTCCCGCGGGGCCCCCTCTCCTCGCTGAGCCTCTCTGCAAGGGCTTTCAGATTCGCGAAGGGAGAGTGTCTCCCTCGCGTCTCTGTTAAGCCCGCAGGGGCTAATGGGAAATTTCCCTTCTGCCCCTTTAGACGCGAGGGGCTGATGGGAAATTTCCCATTAGCCCCTGCGGGCTTAACAGAGACGCGAGGGAGACACTCTACCTTCGCGTCGCGAATCTGAAAGCCCTTGCAGAGAGGCTCAGCGAGGAGAGGAGGCCCCGCGGGACACTCCATTCTGCTGCTGCCGCGGCGGCAGCAGCAGCAGCCAGAGCCAGGTTTTTTTTAAAAATTTTAAATTTGCCATAAGCCGATATGGGGGGGGGGGGGGGTGTTAAGACTGGGGCTGGGCTGGGCTGGTGTTTAGACTGGTGCTGGGCTGGGCTGGGCTGGGCTGCGGGGGTGTTTAGACTGGTGCTGGGCTGGGCTGGGCTGGGCTGGGGGGGGTGTTTGTTAAGACTGGTGCTGGGCTGGGCTGGGCTGGGGGGGGTGTTAAGACTGGTGCTGGGCTGGGCTGGGGGGGGTTAAGACTGGTGCTGGGCTGGGCTGGGCTGGGGGTGTTAAGACTGGGGCTGAGCTGGGCTGGGCTGGGCTGGGTGGGGTGTTAAGACTGGGGTTGGGCTGGGCTGGGGGTGGGGTGTTAAGACTGGTGCTGGGCTGGGCTGGGCTGGGCTGGGGGGTGTTAAGACTGGTAATGGGCTGGGGGGGGTTAAGACTGGTAATGGGCTGTGGGGGGGGGTTAAGACTGGTAATGGGCTGTGGGCTGATGGGGGCTGTCTGGAAATGGGGTGATGGGGGGTTAGGACTGGTAATGGGCTATGGGGGGGTTAAGACTGATAATGGGCTATGGGGGGGCTAGGACAGGAAATGGGCTGATGGGGAGGGGTTAGGATTGGTAATGGGCTGTGAGCTGTAGGGGGGGTTAGGACTGGTAATGGGCTGGGGGGGGTTAAGACTGGTAATGGGCTGTGGGCTGATGGGGGCTGTCTGGAAATGGGGTGATGGGGGGTTAGGACTGGAAGTGGGTTGATAGGGGGCTAGGACTGGTACTGGAAATGGGCTGTTGGGGGGAGCTAAGATTGGAAATGGGCTGTGGTGGGGGCTTGAATTGAAATGGACTCATGGAGGGGCTAGAACTGGAAGTAGGCTCATGGGGGGGCTTGGACTGGAATTGGGCTGAGTGGAGGGGAGCTAGGATTTGACATGGGCTGATGGTGGGGCTAGGAAATGACTAGAAATGGGCTGATGGGGGGCTAGGATTGGAAATGAGCCGATGAAGGGAGTCAGACTGAAAATGGAGTGGGGAGCTAGGACCGGAAAGGGGTTGATGGGGGGTAGGACTGGAAATGGGCTGATGCAGGGACTAGAAGGGAATGGATGCTAGGTGAGACTGGAACTAGAAGGGAGCTGATGTTGGGGGAGGATTAGAATGGGATGGGGCTGGGAGAGTAAAATGGAGAGGGGAAAAATATTTTGTGTGGGAGGGATGAAAAATCTACAATTGGCCGGTTATTGGGAGATTAAGTGGGGATTGAGGATGGAGGGGTAAAATTTGTGTGGATGAAATAGGAATGAGGAAAGAGCAAAAGGAGAAAGATTAGTATGTTAAAGCAGATGTAGAGAGAGAAAATGGAAAAAAAAACTAGAAGAGAGAAGAAAGAACAAATGGACAGCAGACGATGGAGAGTTAGCAGAAAACATGAAGAAACCAGAAGAAAGTGGCTGGAGCAATTGCAACTGAAAAAAAATGCACAAAAGGTAGAAAGATATCTCTTTATTTTGAATTTATTAACTGGAATATGAAAGCTCTGGGAAATGTGCATCATTAACGTCTGCGCTTTGTTTGGTACAAGAGGAAATTAATTTATAGTTTTATTTCTACAGTGTTGTTGTACATTCCAAGTTTGGCTTTTGGGGTTCCCAGTTTAATTATTGCCTTCCTGTTTCTAAATTGTGATTCCTTGTTTGATGATGGTCTATGTTCTGCATGTGTAACTGAGCTGAGGTATTCTGTTTATGTAATTCCTATTTGACATTGCCACTTGTTCTCTTTCCCCAGTATTCTCTGAAATGTATTGGTTTAATATTTGCAGTGTTGCCTTTTGACAGGTAGGGTATGGTGCTTTGTGAGTCCTGGTAATGCTGTCAGGATATGGCGGGTTTGCTATGGGTTCTAAATGGGCAGCGTTTGTAGTAGTTCCTAATGTGCCTGGCGGTTGGCACTGGATTATAGTAATGTAGAAATCTTTTAGTCTTTCTTTATCCATACCCTCATTAAGAGACATGTTTACTAAAAGTTAGTGTATGGTAACATTATGCAAATATTTATGCAAATAAGGCCACTTATGCAAATGAGGCCCCGCACCAAGTCTCCGCACATGGCCCCGCACCCCCCTTGGGCCGCCCCTGTGTGGAGGGCTAGGGGTGGGGGAAAGGGGCATAGAGTAGGGTTTGTGGGGAGTGCTAGGGTTATCATTGAATGGAGGAAGATAGAGAATGTGTGTGTGGGGAGGAGAGAGGGAGCTTGGAAGAGAGAAAATGGATGTGTAGTCCCCCAATCCATTCCAAATTTCAGGGTGACCACAACTGAGAAGTTCTCAGGTATGTGTATCGAGGAAGGAGCAGCATTCAAGACATTCCCTGGAACTGAAGAATGTTGGTATGGACTGGCATTATCTATGGAGCAGTGTTTGAGAGGAATCTGCAAGAATCCAAGTTTGTGTGTGTTCTGGTGAGCAGGAGGGGGAAAGGAGGAACCTGTGGGCTCGTGAGAAGTGGTGGAAGAGAGGGAAAGGAGCGTAAAGGTTAAGAAGGAGGTGGATTTAAGGGAATGGGAGATAGAGATACTGGAGAGAAAGGAGGGGCAGTAAAACGATCCTTCTGTGGGAGGGAGAGAAATAGAAAGCGCTAGATGAAGAGGAACCTCTCAGGTGAAGATGGAGAAGAACTGGAAGGAAGTATTTGTTAGATTGCAAGTTCTGTGGAGCAGAGAATGTGCCTTATGTGTATATGTGCAGCAATGTGTACACCTACAGTAATAGCGCTACAGAAATAATAAGCAGTAAGGAAGGGAGGGAGGGGCAAGGCGTATGAAGATGATGCGACTCCTGGTTGTTTTTATGCAGCATTTTGAAATGTGTGCCATGTGTGAAATTTTGCATATTGCCAGACTGAAAATCATCCTGTTCTTGCTTAAGCAGGTCAGAGGACAATTTCACACACATCAAGACCACCCTGACCTGGGATCTCTGTGGGGAGATTGCATTGGGGAGGTCTGTGTGCAGAGTTGACTTAAGGACTATGTAACTGCTGCGGCCCTACAGTGCACTGAAACCTGCCCAGCCCCCACCCATTTACACTTCAGATCTCCGGGGCAAAGGCTGATGCCATCTGGTTCCCTGCCTTGGCATCTAAGGCAAGGCCAGCTAGAACTTGGCACAGACTGCACACTTTTGTTTTCTTTTGCAAGCTCTGTTTATTTTGGTACATGCAGGCTGAAGCATTCTTATATAACATGTTGGAGTTCTTCCAAGTGTCTCAGAGGAGGTAAAATTGTGCTGGGACTGCAAACAGATTCGAGGGGAAAGGAATGCTTTTTCTGCATTTGCTGTGTTTTTTGGCTTGTCTGACGATAGTGCTTGTATTTGAATTTGTAGAGATAGGCCAGGTTTTTGAAAGAGGGGGGGGGGGGGGCTATGTTTTAATATATTCTTGCTTTCTTTTCTTTTTTTTTAGTGCCATCAAGTCAGAGCTGACTCCTGGTGACCCAGCAGCAAGGTGTGACCGGACGTAGACTGCCAGGCCAGGCAAGGGAGGGTAAAGTGACTTGCCCAAGGTCACAAGGCGTGCTAGCGGGAATTGAACCCAGATCTCCCGAGTATGAGGCTGTTGATACAAAAGAAAAAACCTGACCATGAAAAACTCTGGACGGAACTCAGGCTTTTAGATGTCAGAGTGAGCCAGCATTTGCACCATCTCTAGCAATTTGGCCACTTACTGCTGAAAGCTAGTAGCCAAATAAATTGCTGTGGGTGCCATAAATAGAGCACAATCCAAATACCTCTAGCTACTTAACCGAAGTGATGCAGTACTGAGGCCGCTCTATCTCAGGCATTATTTATATGGTGGTCTAGCCACTGAACCAGGATATCCTTCATCAGATACTGCAGCACTGAAGTGATCGAGACAAAACAAGCTACCATAGAACAGATAAAAGGAATTAGTCCTGAATAAATGGTACATTGTTACATAACAGTCTTATTTTCTCCTGTAATTAGATTCTTAGTTTGAGAAGGCTAGGAGTCCAGAGTACAATGAAAATGGAATACAATGGATTTTTCATACATATATATCAGTATACACGTAGAAATGACTTCTTCGGCGCATACTTGTAAGCGACTTTAGAGAAGGTGTTTTCAGGGAAGAAGTTTGAGCGGAGCATAAGCAGAGTTGCGATTTATTCTAGAGAATATGTATCTGCTTGCACTTTACACACAAACCCTGCTTCTGTCTGCAATTTCAATCTAGGCAACTGGCAGCTGGGAACAGTAACATATGGGTGTGCCAGCCACCACATCTTAAAATGTACGGTACATCGGCCATTGCATGATGGGGAGGGGATGGGTGGGGGTGGAAAGCATGTTACCACTAGCACCAGGGTGATTGCTGTGTGTGGCTCTTAGCACGAGCGTCTATGGGAGTTGTGACTTGAGACTACCTTACTGCAGCACATATTAAAGTTTTTGGCCCAGGGTGAACTGGTCACACCCCTGACGGCTAAGGCGGAGCCTTTGCACTTAACGAGCATTTCTTTTGTATATTAAGTGCAACACCTTAGCAGAAGGAGCCCAGAGGCACCTATGTGTGATTATAAAATAGGTGCCTACCTGACTTTCACACACAGGTGAGCTGTCATGAAATTACGCTTGCAATGAATGGCTCTCTCTATGTACAAATATTTTCAAAGGCTTTTTGTGTAGACTGCTGGGGGATTGCAGATGTCTTCCCAAAACCCTTTGCTGCATGATGTAGGGGTGGGTGGGTGATTCCACCAAACACTAATCTGTAATATTTAGTTACAATTCTCAAACTGCTAAAGAGAAGCAGTGCACCAGAGACTCGGGAAGGCTCCGTCATAGAGCCACAGAAGCTGCACTGGCTTCTACCCACGTCCCCATCCCGAGAAATTTATCTATGCCTCCCAAAACCGGAGCAACAGTGACCTAGACTCATTGGAGTCTGCTACTCATTTGCAAGCAGCTATAAGAAACTACAGAGCAGAGAGGAGACAAATCGAAGAAGCAGTCAGCAAGAAAAAGGAGATGGGAGGGCAACTGGAGGAAGAGGGGGGAGGGGAAAGGGTAAGAGGACAGAAGGAACAAGCAGTGTTTTATAACACAGAGAAACACAAGAAAGGACAATGAGTAATCTTTGTATGAATCAGGCTTGAAGGATTCAAAGAGAAACAGCTTGAAACGTGGTCCTAGGATTGCAGCCATATGTCAATAGCTAGTCAATAAAAAGGTTCATTTCTTAATCCAATAATGAACTAGAAGTGAGAGGAATGCTAATTCCCCCCCCCCCTCCCCCGTGGGTAAAAAGCCTCCTAACTACCATGTTCAATTCATTATTACTTAACATTTTCTACTTTTATCTTTTTCTGGCACAGTCTTCAATGTGTTGTGTTTCTTAAATTTCGTTATTAATAAAGATACTAGTGAAAGAAAGAGGGTCTGTTTGGTATTTCAAAATACATCGTTAAAAATGCATTAAATAAGGAGAATCAGCTATCCAAAAAATGAAACCAAATTATAGAAATTTCTATAAATCATCTAAGGAAATGTGTTTGCTAATGATAACTTAATCAATTTCCATTAGGAATTTTTTTAAATAAATTTAGCTCATGCGTATTTCAGGAGTAGCTCAAAGCGAGTTACATTCGGGTACAGTAGGCATTTTTTCCGCCCCTTGGAGGGCTTACAGTCTAAGCGGTCCCTTTCCTAAAGCTCAGGGCCATGGTAATTATTAGCTTGCAGGCATGACAACTATCCCCCAGAGAGAGGGCAAGGAAAGTGAGGAGTAGGGCATTATCCCCAGGGACTGAGAAAGGAGGAAGGGGAGAGCTGGGTTTAGGAGGGGAAACAAGAAGTTCGGTTTTGACCATGTTCATCGAAGCAACAATGTCAGACAGGCAGGCGGAGTTCTGGGCCTGGCTGGCTGGAGAGATTTCAGGTTCATGCAGGGAAATATCGCAATGTTTTAATTAGCTAGGGTACACTTAACAACACCGTGAGGGCATGTGCATTATTTGTACCTCATGTTAGGGTATGTGTTTGCCAGTCACTGCTAGGAACAGACAGCCCCTGACACCATGCAAGCTACGCACTCGCCGTGTACTAGTTTTAGCGCTAAATGCACATTAGGTGCATGTTAGGAGTAGAGGAGTAGACTAGTGGTTAGGGCAGCAGCCTGGAACCAGAAAGACAAGGGTTGAAATTCTGCTGATGCTCCTTGTGACCTTGGACTAGCCACTTAACCGTCCATTGCCTCAGGTCTAGACTTATTTATTATTATTTATTTATTATTTATTACAATTTCTTATATACCGCACTATTGTCAGCGCGGTTTACATACAACAAAATGACCATAACAAACTGTTTGGCTTCACATAGAACAGGAGAAAACAACTTGGATAACATGCTTATGCTTTACATAGAACAGGAGTAATAACTTGGACAACATGCTTATGCTTTACATAGAACAGGAGTAATAACTTGGATAAACGGGGAATGCAAACTAAACTACTTACATATGTACAATGACTTAGATTGTAAGCCCCCCAGAGACAGGGAAATAGCTACTGTACCTGAATGTAACTCTCGCCTTGAACAGCAACTGGAAAGGTGTAAGTTAAATGCTAATAAATAAAAACCTAATGCACTATTTGTACCTAATGGAGAGTTTAGTGACTTACTCAAGATCCTAAAGAGCTGCAGTGGAATTCAAACCAGCTGCTCTAAGCATTAGGCTACTCCAGGAAATCTAAAGCAAATATACACTCAGATCAACAAGCTGATTCTATCTTGCTCTTTCTGAGTTGATTTCTTTGAGAGCCCATTATATTCAATGCTATCCATTTTTTTAGTATTTTATTTAGTATACATTTTTTTTGTATACCGCTACTTCCAGCGATCAGCAGCGGTTTTGATTACAGATTGGAAATTGTCAAATCATGACAGGAAATTTTTGAGGTATAAACACATTGATTAGACAGGAAAGCACAGCACACAGAGAACTATTTTACAGGGAACATGGGCTATGGAGGGTTAAGTGGCTTGCCCAAGACCACAAGGAGCACCTGTGGGACTAGAAACCCCAGTCCTTCCAGCCCAAGGTTGCTGTCCTCTAGTGGGATTTGAACCCCCGACCTTCCGGCCTGAAGTACCTTGCCCCAACCACTAGGCCACTCCTCCACTGCCAACCTTCATCGTGTGCCTCAACTTTCCTGTTACCATGTCTGCTTCAGTTTTATTCACAGAAGGCACAGTATGTTTTCCACTATCAGGTTTAGCAAGTCCAGCAAATATTTCTTGAATAAATTTGGTGGTATCATACTTACCATTTTAAGAGACACAGGTTCAGATGCTTGGATTGATTTTCCAATTACTCCTCCCAGTTTAATTATTGTCTTCCTGTTTCTAAATTGTGATTCCTTGTTTGGTGATGGTCTATGTTCTGCACGTGTAACTGAGCTGAGGTATTCTGTTTATGTAATTCCTATTTGACATTGCCACTTGTTCTCCTTCCCCAGTAGGTCATGTATTGTTATTCTCTGAAATGTATTGGTTTAATATTTGCAGTGTTGCCTTTTGATAGGTAGGGTATGGTGCTTTGTGAGTCCTGGTAGTGCTGTTACGATACGGCAGGTTTGCTATGGGTTCTAAATGGTTTATGGGCAGTGTTTGTAGTAGTTCCTAATGTGCCTGGCGGTTGGCACTGGATTATAGTAATGTAGGAATCTTTTAGTCTTTCTTTATCCATACAGTTATTAAGAGACATGTTTACTAAAGGTTAGTGTATGGTAACATTATGCAAATATTTATGCAAACTAGGCCCCTTATGCAAATGAGGCCCCGCACCGAGTCTCTGCACATGGCCCCGCACCCCCCTTGGGCCGCCCTTGCTGGGAAGGCAAGGGGGTTGGGTACTGGGAGGGGAGGCTATAAAGGGGGCTGATACTAGGAAGAGTTACTGGGACTGAAAAAAGGCTGATGGAAGAAAATGAAGAAAGCAAAAGGAGAGACAAGAAATGGCAGATGGACTATAGACCATAGAAAAAGCTAAGAGAAGACAGGAAACGGAAACCTCAGATCGGAACCAGCATGATCAAAAATCATCAGACAACAAAGGTAGAAAAAATAATCTTATTTTCAATTTAGTGATTGGACTTTGTGCTATCTATATTTTACACAGTATGGGGAACTTCATCTCTTATCTGGTGTGGCACCACATGCGGAGTCTGGCTTCTTGGGATTTCATTTTAATTTGTCTACATATTTTTATTTTTGCTTTAGGTTGTGGTCACTTATTCTGTACTTGATGAGGGTCTGTGTTCTGAGTGTGCGACCAAGGCCAGGTGTTCTGTTAACATAGAGTTTGTACGTAGGGATCTGTGCTATAGTAATTTGACTTGTTCAGCTTTTCAAATAGGTTTATGGATGTTTTGGGGCCCATTGCAGTGTTTATAGTGCTGCTTTTTTCTTGGTAGGCCCCTTATTGTATGAGTTTTGGAAGTGTATGCTGGTATGGGATGGTAGATTTTGCCTTGCAGATCTTAGTGACTTTAGTAGGGTTTTATATTAGTTCCCAATATGCGTGGTACTGGAGAATGTTTGTTGTTGGTGAGATGACCAGAATCAGATTTTTTTTTTTAATATATTGAGTTCTGTGGGTGAATGTCCTACCTCTGCTCTGCACCCATTGTTGAGGAGGGGGTTCTGTGAATGCAAAATGTATGTTCAAAAAAAAAAAGCAAGCACCATAACGCAGTTTATAACAAAATACAAATGAATTATAATTTGGAGTTATAAACTGTTGTGGTTCTCGCTCTTTCTTTTAGTTCCTTGGTGTGTGAACATCTTGCATTTGCTCCACATTATCTAATTGACTTTTTGATTTGGTTCAGTCCCTGACTGGAGTTTTGGTTCAGTCTCTGACTGGAGTTTTGAGAAAGATCCCCACCCGGGGGGGGGGGAGCACTGGGAGTGGAGGGTGCACGCTGGGGGGGGGGCACATGCTAGGGTGCGTCATCACATCCCTCGCCTCAGGCAGCAGATTGCCTTGAGCCGCCCCTGCTTCCCTTCTAGCAAGGCTGGCGATGTCGAGGGGAGTGAGTGCAAGTTCCCAGTCCTTCAACACCTAACTAGCCATGTTTGTCATCTTTTGGGGACAAGTGTTCCTCCAGCAATATGCCATGCTCTGGCATTAACCACAGTGGAGGTTAATGACTCAGAGGACTCATAGTAACATAGTAAATGATGGCAGATAAAGACCAGTATGGTCCATCTAGTCTGCCCAGTAAGATGGCAAGAGTACTCTAGGTGCACCTGCCGCTCTGTGCAGTCCACCCTTCCCCATGTCTTTGTTTAGGGTTGAATCCACCACTCCGTGTCGGACACCCCTGTTTGTTGAGAAATTAGATAGTTAAGTTTATTTTGATTTTCTCCTGTTGCTATAAAGGGATCCACTGTGTCTGTCCCATGCCATTTTGAAATCTGTCATTGTATTTGCCCCCACCACTTCCATCAGGAGGGCATTCCAAGCATCCACCACCCTTTCAGTGAAAAAGTATTTCCTGACATTGCCTTTCAATTTACCCCCTTGCAGCTTCATGTTATGCCCTCTAGTTTTACAGCTTCCCCGTCTTTGGAAGAGGTTTGTTTGTTCATTATTTTTCTTTTCAGTATTTAAACGTCTGAATCATATCTCCCCTATCCCTCCTCTCCTCCAGAGTGTACATATTTAGGTCTTCAAGTCTCTTCTCATAAGACTTCTGATGCAGGCTCCAAATCATTTTGGTTGCCTTCCTCTGACCAGTTTCCAGTCTTTTTACATCCTTTGTAAGATATGATCTCCAAAACTGAACACAGTATTCCAAGTGAGGTCTCACCAGTGACTTATAAAATGTACTCTCACTGGTCTTAGTACTCTCATTTAGTACTGGTCTTAGTACTCTCACTGGTCCAGCAGACTTTGATGGGTTTATTAGCCATTTATCTGGTCTGAAAAATGGAAGCCTTATGGCTGAAGAAGGCTTGAGAGTTGCCAACCAGTTGGGGTTGGATGTTTCCCTCAGTGGCCCTGCAGAAGGACCACCTGTGAATCCAAAATTAGTACTTCTTCCTTTCTGCTGGTAATTCCTCTTTGTATGCAACCCAACATCTTCCTGGCTTTTGCCACTGTCTTGTCGCACTGTTTTGCTACCTTGAGATCCTCAGAAATAATCGCACCAAGGTCCTTCTCCTGGTCCGTGCACACCAACCTCTCGCCCCCTATCGCGTACATTTCCCTTGGATTTCTGCTCCTCAAGTGCATGACACTGCACTTCTTTGCATTAAATCTGAACTGCCAAGCATTAGACCATTCTTCCAGATTTTGAAGATCTTTCCTCATGTTATCCACTCCTTCAGGGGAGTCCACTCTGTTGCAAATTTTTGTGTCATCTGCAAAAAGACAGACTTTTCCATGCAGTCCTTCAGCAATATCACTCACAAATACATTGAACAGTGCCGGGCCCAGGACCGAACCCTGGGGCACTCTGTTAATCACCCTCCTTTCATCCGAGTGAACTCCATTTACCATCACCTGTCATCTGTCACTCAACCAATTTCTGATCCAGTTCACCACCTAGGACCCATCCCCAAACTACTGAGTTTATTGATAAGCCTCCTATGAGCAACAGTATCAAAGGCTTTGCTGAAATCCAGGTAGATGACATCCATCTCATGCCCCTGATCTAGTTCTCTGGTCACCCAGTCAAAGAACTCAATCAGATTTGTTTGGCAAGGTCGTCCTTTGGTAAAACCATGTTGCCTCGGATCATGCAATCTGTTGGTTTTGAGAAAGTCCACTATTCACTCTTTGAGGAGTGCCTCCATTACTTTTCCCGCCACTGAGGTAAGGCTCATGGGCCTGTAGTTAGTCACTTCTTCCCTGTCACCACTTTTGTGAAGAAGTACCACATCAGCCCTTCTCCAGTCCTGAGGAACTTCTCCTGTCTCCAAGGATCTGTTGAAAACATCCTTTAACGGCTCTGCAAGAACCTCTCTGAGCTCTTTCAGTATCCTGGGATGTATCCCATCCAGTCCCATGGCCTTGTTCACTTTCAGTTTTGCAAGTTGTTCTAACACATCATCTTCTGTGAATGGTGTGGTATCTACTTCATTCCCATTTTTATATTTTGGATTCACAGGTGGTCCTTCTGCAGGGCCACTGAGGGAAACATCCAACCCCAACTGGTTGGCAACTCTCAAGCCTTCTTCAGCCATAAGGCTTCCATTATTCAAACCAGATAAATGGCTAATAAACCCATCAATGTCTGCTGGACCAGTGAGAGTACTAATGGTTCTGAGGGCTATGTTCTGCCCTTCTTTTTACCATTAGGGTAAAATAAAAAGAAAATGTTGTCCCAGGACCAGCAGAGAGATCTTGGTAAGCAGCAACTCATGCTACCGTGCTGGAATCTGAAGGAGTCTTCATTTTTGCTATTGCCACATGCACATGGCGGAGGACATTGCTTTCTGTTAGTGCTGTAAATATCGCAGCATAAGGGCCTATGAAGTAAAGGTAAGGCCATTCAGTGTGCACTATATACCACAAAGGGTAATGGAGGGCTTACGTGCTAATTGATGTTCCTTGAGTTCCTCCAGTCCAGTCCTGATACCTAGGGTTAGTCAATCCCCAACACGGCATCTAGGTTTGGAGATGGAGAAGGCTCCCACTTTATGCCTATGTGACTTAAATCCTTCAGAAATGGCATCTATACTGAAGCTGTGGACCTTAAACCTGCTCCAGAAAAGGCATAAATATTAGCACATACTTCACGTGCACACATGCATCTTTTATAAAACACAAATGTAAAGCGTGACTCTGCCCACGATCTGCCCAAGCTCCTTCCCTGAGCTTATCTACTCTGCAAGTATACGCCTGTCTGCACTCTGCTTACTTTTAGACATGATCTAATTGTGTTAGAGGCCTTTTATTACATAAATCAATGGTTTACTCATGGAAAGGGTTCATAAAATTACCCCCTAACAGCTGAGCATGCACACTAAACTAGGCTGAAAAAAAAAGAGAGCATATATATACATGTAAATGAAGTAACATCCTATGCAAATAAAGCTTCATCAGTCACATGTCAAATAGCATGATGTGCTCTCCTGCACTCACTAATGAGCATGTAATCACTAAGGCCTCCCTTTTAACATCTGCCTTGCACCAGATGTCTCTTCTTTATCTCACACGCTATTGGATATAAAGGACTCAATCACCAGCATGCATGGTATGTTTCAGGATGGAAGAAATGTGGTTGTTGTAGCAGGAGAAGCTGTGAAAGGAGTGGAAAGAAGACAGAGGAGAAGGAGTAGAGAACAAATTTGAAGAGAGATAGAAGAGAGATGGGAAGGAGAAGAGTTGGCAGTCAGTGGTGTAAAAACCATCCAAACAGCCCTCGCAATGTGAGAAGGGGGAGGGGGACTCAGGCCTGTAATGACAGCAGCAGAGTGTGGCAAATAGCATTCGCCACGCTGTCTCTGTTAGAAAAGTACTGTGTGTGACAGCCCGAGCCCAGAGCAACATCATCATCCCACTGTACACCCTAAGTCTTGCGATACCTGAGACTTTGGCCACACAGTGGGCTGATGTTGTTCAGGGGGGCCTTGGGCTGCTGTATAAAGTACTTTTCTAATAGAGAGGCAATGGGAGATGGCACGGCAAACATCTTTATTGTAAGTGCAATGTTTGCTGCACTCTGATTTCTTAAAAACGTTTATGGTGTTCTCTGTCCCCCTTGTCCTGGCTGCTGACATCATCATGAGGGGCCCCTCAATTGAACTTACGCCACTGCTGGCAGAGGTAGAAAGAAGGCAAGAAGCAGCCAGGATGGAGTCAATATCTGGCTGGCCAATGTACATGAACTTATGGGAAGAGCGTGAGAAGCTTTGGTTTGGGTGTAGGGTTGCCAACATTTTGGCAGAGAAAAACCTACCACCTAGCCCTCCCTCTTGCCCCATGGACTACCTCATTCATTCAAATATCATGCATGCTTTTACGCATACACAATGGGCAACAATCAGACCTATGATATCTGCTGGTAAAATGCATTCTATAAAGAAAATCGTGCACAATTCTGTAGACATTACCTACAAATATATGATTATTCAGGTTAATGCTTCACTCCTCTTCCCCAAATAAACACATCCTCCAGAGCTCGCCATACACATGATCCATCCCAGAAATCCCCATATGTAGCACTTTCCAAATATACACAGTTTGCAGTGTATAAGTTGCATTCCGAAGTGCCATCATAGTGCCTCTGCCCCACGGGGATGCCAGCTCACCCCAGGTGACCCGAACAGACTTATCCTGTTCTGATCTTACCACATCCGTGTGCATCTCGTCCGCCATCTCTACCTTTATACGTGGGTGTGTCTCTCTCTCCCTCTTGCTGTCTATAGCTCTCTCCTATTCTATCTAGGTGGGTGTGCTCTCTTTCCCTCTATTTTATGTGTGTGTCTCTTTCTTTGCGTGTAGGTTTCAATAACTTTTTGTGGTAGGATCGATGTCACGTAATGTCCCTTTGGAAATCTGAGCCAATGAAAAGCAAGGTACAAAAATATCTGTAAACTTTCTAACTGCTTTGCTTCAGAGGCAAAGAGGCACATTTCAAATGGGACGTCAAAGCCAGAACGTCTGAAAAGAAAGGCAGACACATGCAAGTTCAGGCACAATTCCAAAAATGTGGATGTGCCCAATATGCACATGTATCAAATGTGTATATAGAAGTCCCCAGGAGCACCCAGCTGAACCCAGCTATCTATTAGCATAATGGTTAGAACAGAGGTTTAAGAGCTGGGTGCAATGTATCCCTTTGAGTCAGTCCAGACTCTTGGCAACCCAGAAGCTCCTGGGTGACCAGAGTTCAAATCCCAATCTGGGACTTTGTAATCTAAAGCTCGTCACTTAATTCTACACTCTTTGGATGTTTTAAGATGAACCCCCCCCCCCCCCCCCCATCCAGGTGAATGTCTGTATGGATCCAACCACAACAAAACCTTTTAGAATGACCCTCAAAGTGCATAACAAGGTACAAGCAGGGATTTCATAATCATAACCCCGCTGCATCTGTTTTTCCTGCACTTACAGGGGCGCATGCTGGAAAACTTGCACACTGGTTTTAGTTCTTGAGACGGAGACCATTTTTCACATGTAACTGCTTACTGGTCTGGGCAAATTCTTTTGCAAACTCTCCTCATTAGGGGTGTGCATTTGGTTTATTTGGGTACCAAAACATTTTACTTGTATGCAAATCAATTGGATGAATGCATACAGTTGTGGTCAGCATTACTGGCATCCTTGAATTTTAGGTATGTTGTGTGCAATATCTTGAGAAATGTCATAATATTTTAATAGTATGTTTAAAGATTAACAACAAAAAAGATGTCTGTGCAACATAGATGTAGTATTTCTAAGAAAAAAATGAAATATGATCTAGACAGGATTAATGGCACCCTTTCACTAATATTTGGTTGCACAACCCTTGGCAGTGATGACAGCCTCCAAACATTTCTTGTACCATCTATAGGTTTTGTACATCTGTCTGCTAGTAGTGTTTCCCACTCTTCAACTATGATTTGTTGTAGTTCATGAATGTTTCCAGGATTCCTTTTACAAATGTCAAGTTTTAGCTCTTTCCAAAGGTTCTCGATTGGATTGAAATCAGGACTTATTGCTAGCCAATTTAAAACAGTCCTTTTCTTCCTTTTTAACCATTCTTTTCTACTTTTGGATGTATGTTTTGGGTCATTGTCCTGCTGGAGGACCTATGACCGTCAACCCAGACCAGCTTTCTGACGCTGGGTAGCACATTTCACTCCAAAATATCTTGGTAGTTCTCTGACTTCATGATTCCTTTAATATGTTCCAGGCCTCCAGTTCCTGGGGCATCAAAACAGCCCCACAACATTATGGAACCTCCACTATATTTAACTGTAGGAAGGGTGTTTTTTTTCCTTATAAACTTCATTTCTTTGCCTTTAAATGTATCGCTGGTCTGCATTGCCACAGAGCTCACGTTTGGTTTCAGTTGTTCACAAAACATTTTCCCAGAAAGATTGTGGTTTCTCAAGGTGGGTTTCGGCAAAGATCAAGTGTGCCCTTTTAGGTCTGTCTTTGAGCAGTGGGGTCCTCCTTGGCCTTCGCCCATGAAGTCTTTTTGTTTAGTGCACGGCCTATGGTGCCGGTTGAAACTACCACTCCAGATTGCTCCAAGTCAGCCTTAAGCACTTTGGATGATATATGTGGTGTTTTTCCAACAGTTTGCACTAACCTTCGAAGACTTCTTCGATTAATTTTCCTCTTCCCACTACATCCTGGGAGGTTCTTGACAGTTCTATAAACAGAAAAATTCTTAACAACATTGCAAACTATAGACACAGGAATCCCAAGATCTTTGGAGATGGCCTTGTATCCCTTTGAAGTTTGATGATAATGGCTTTTCTGATGGTCTCAGGCAGCTCTTTAGTCTTCATCATTGTGAAAATGGAACAGAGAATGAATGTGGCCATTTTACTGGTTACTTTTTTAAAGGAGATATTGGACATTATGTGATTGAACTGCAAGGGTGTCAATAATGTTGACCACAACTGTACCTTCACATAAACGAGTGTCCAATCAACTTGCAAGTGCAAAAAAGAGTTACCATACGTACAAGGTACAAATTTAAAATAAATGTGTGTATAGAAAAACAAAACTAAAGAAAGCCAGAAAATCTGGAAAAATTTGTTTTAAATGAGCAGAAACCAAATTTCTTTTGGCCATGTCTCATAGGGATTGATTTTATAAGGGACATCTGGAAGATTATGTGTAGGTTATGTGCAAGAGTCTGCATTTTAAAGGACGTCTGTGTGTTAATGAGGCCCTTCCACATGCACGTTAGGTGAGCGCAATTCTGTTAGCGTGGACTTGAGTCTATTGCGTCTACTTTCAGCTGGGGTGTGCACAGGGATGGAGCTTAGGCAGCGCATAAGTGAAGCCTAAATTTACAAGTATAAAATACTATAATTTCTGCACATTTTTGAAAGATCTAGGCCCAGGCATTTACACCTGCCCTACAGCAGCTGTAACAGCCACGACTAGCCTGAGATGAGTCTTTACACCTCTGATTTATGAAGTAAAACAGGCCACAAATATGCATGTGGCAACATATATTTCCTACCCAGAGTTTACAAAACTATCCTCTTAGAGGCACATTCGAAATAGGACGTCAAAGTGCAATCTGGGACGTCGAAGCCAGAACGTCTGAAAGGAAAGGCAGAATTCCAGAACGTCTGAAAGGAAAGGCACAATTCCAGAAGCAGGGACGTGCATGATGTGCCTGCGTATCCAATGTCTACATGGGCGGCCCCTTTATGGGGTATGTATGTACCATAGGACAGTTGATTTCCTTAAGCTAGTTCTGCAAGTGGCTGAATGGAAGTAAACAAACAAAACATATTTTAGAAAATAAAATCTGTGCATGGTTGTTTTCCTCTAATGTAACAGCCCTTCCCCTAGAAATGCCTCTTTTTTAAAATAATGAAAATGACAAGAATATAAATCAAATATTCTTGGCTAGTAGGGAAAAACATCCAACTTCAAATATACAATATGTAAGAAATTGAATAGAAAAGGAAAGCAATTTATATTGATTAATGTCCCTTTGGGTTTACAAGAAAGTGAGAGATAAAATGTCTCTTTTTAATCCCACTAAAAATACACACACTGTAAAAATCACTCTATCTATTTATTAGCCACCTGTTTGGAAAGATTAGCCCAAAGCAGTGTACAGCAAGATTAAACTGGAAAGAAGCCATTCTGATGTGGCAAGTTTCAGCCTAGCATTTATACAGGTGTATTACTCTGAAAATTGCTTTTACATGCCTTGCTCAAGGTCACATGGGGAGAGAGTTACCACCGTACTACTACCACTAGGGACCAACCAACACCATTTTGAATGCCGCACTCAATGGGCAAGAGCGACTAGGGATCACATCTGCTCCACCTGCTAGACACCAGAGAAACCCCCTTTAGGTCCATAGGGGAGGAAGGGGTTCTTTGTTGGAGGGAGGGATTCACATGGCACCTAATCAATTTGTCTTTAAGATTTATTTATTTATTTTATTTAGACAGATTTATATACCACCTTATCCTTCAATCAAAGTGGTCACATCACAATTGGAGGGTTACATTCAATGTTCCCTCTAATTTTCTGAAGGCTGTGTGCACATAAAATATCAGCTGTGCGGCTTTTGAAGGAAGGTTAAATTTTTTGTGCGCCACATAGCGGCACTTGGAGTTATATACTTTAAAATTTGACTACACATTAGAATACAGTATGTACACCACATTGATTTTAATCAAATTAAATGAAAATAGACGATTACTAAATGAAGCGGAAAATTTCTAATAATTACAATCACAAATGTGGTATTATTTCAGTTAATTTTTATTGAAAGCCATTGTTATTCCATGTAAATAATTTATGTATGGAAGAAGAGTTTGTTCTCAAAATTTTTCTCTTCGATCTTTCAAATGTACCCAGTCTGAATAAATTTTATCAAGGTCTACTGATCCGCCTTCTTGAAGATGACTCTTAACACGCATCAGCATTTCCAAATGTTCTAAATGTAAGCGATTCCTTATTTTGGTTTTTAAACTGTTCATCAAGCTGAAACCACGCTCACAATCTGCACTAGAAGCCAAAAATGTTCCACCAATATCCATCAATTTCGCTAAATCTGCAAACTGAGCATTCTGAAATGCCAAAGTCACCATATCCGGAAAACTGTTTATCAGTTTGCTTTTGATTTTTTCTGCGACTAAAAACTTGAAGTCATTGTACTGCTGAACAACAATATGTTTCTCCATAAGAAATTGTTTGTACTTTAAGCAGAGTGATCGGACGTTTTCAATTCCAAATTCATAATCACACTGTGCTATTGCTGTCAAGTCAAAAGCAGACCATTCCTCAATTTCATTTTCAGGAAATCTTTCCCCTAAATGCAGACACAGCATATTAATGAAAGTAAGTGTGGAACCAGTATCCACTGAAACGTCTCCAGGTATCTTGTCGAGAAGTTTTTTAACATTATCAATCCATTTTACTGTGTCACCCAAGTATTGCATTCGGATTTTGTTCAGCTTACCCTGTGCAAGATGATATGCTTCCAGTGGTGTTAGCCCACGTTTTTGAAATGCCATTGTTAATGAAGCTAGTTCAGATAAAACATCATTCAAAATTTGCAGTGTTATATGGAATTGATGGCTGTTTAGCTTTTTATAACAGTACTTTGCAATGCGATCATTATCCTTCTCTTCTTCAAAGTATTTTAATAATGGATCATAATTTCGAATAATTGCTTGAAGAGCAAAATGTCTAGATAACCACTGCACTTCGTTCAGAGGTCTAAAATCAACTGACTCGCATTCAGAAGCATCTGCTAATTCTTTAAATTGTGACCTTTTAGTAGAAGATCGACAAAAGGTTGTGTAAACAGTTCTCATGAAAGTTTCAACTTCTTTCATCAACTTTACTTTCTTCCATGATTCAGAGATCCCCAAATCTTCACGATGGGCAACACAATGCTGCTGCACTAAATGCGAAATGTTTTATTCTGCCTGACATGACAGAGGCACCATCCGAAGTAAACATGACCATTTTGTTAAGGTCAAGCTTGTATTTCCCATAGAATTCCCGGAGTGCACTGACTATTGATGCAGCATCACATGCTTCCAACTGTAGCATCCCATCAAATGAAGTTTTATACAGACATGAATTTACTGGCCGATATTTGAAGTACAGTATTAAGTATTTGTTGACAGAAATGTCTGTGCTTTCATCAATAGTTAATGTATGATATGCTGCTGATGCAACATCTGCCATGAGCTTATCTTGGACATTCATGTTTATAATTTCAAGAAATTCAAATGAATAGTTTTTGCTTCTCCAGCTTTCAGGTATGGTTATGTACTTGGACATGTTTTCATTAATATCTTGAACAGAGAGCATGGAAATATTCATCCGAACAGCCAGCAAAACACTATCAATTAGAATTTTAATTTATTCTGGGGTAGAACGCTTCCGTTCATTACTAATTTGCCTTTTCTCTTTTTCAGCGGTGCTCTCAAGCAACAAGTTAAATAATCCTCCTCTTAAATTTGGATTTTTAGCTCTTAGTTTCTTAACACTTTCAGTATGAGTCTTACTAGACAGATGTCATTTCAAAAAGTCCAGTTTCCACACATCATCCCAAATTTTGCCATTCGAAAACTATCCGATGGTTTTTGCATCTCGGCAGTATAAATAGACTACTCCGTCATCCTCTTCGTAAGTGAATATTTCACGCAGTTGAACGCACGTTTTATCCCAAGATTTCGGTGTCTCCGTTTCAACAATTTCTTCAAGCCATTCAGACTTAAAAGCTCTGGCCGTTCTCATACGTTTTGCACCTCTCGTTGCTATTGGTTTCGACATTTTAAAAGTGTGTGTGGTCACAGCAGGTGCTTTATTATTCAAAAGAAATGCCCCGATGCATTTCATCCAAAGCCTGATGGGCTTGGAAGTTGGAACTGCAAGCAATATAACAATATTGTTATAGTGGTAACAAAGAGAAAATGAATACATAGTAAAAAAGAAGGCACAGTATTACTTACATCATGGATTAGCAGTTTAACACAAATCCAGAAAAGTGACTTAAATTTAAAACTATGGATTTCCATCTCCATCAGTCCCACCGAGCCTTCTTCACCTCTATTCACCCCCCCCCTCCTCCAAGGCACCCACCACAGTTATCATTCCGCCCTAAACAAATGTGACAGAACATGGAAAGTAGTGGCCAATGAAAGCCACTCTTGTGAAAATAAAACCACCAATAGACTCCCCCAGAGTTCAGTGTGAGGACTCACTTTATAGTATAGAGGAAAACAATGGTTAACAAAAATCTGCAACCATAGAAATACAAGAACTGAAAGAAAGAGTACTTGATTTTACACTTTTTTGAATTATTTTCTCTTTCATGTATTTCGGCTAGAAAAATCCATTAGCTACCTATCATCTAGAACAAGACAAAGATTTGAGAGTAATGAGACCAGAAAGCTACATCGACTGGTGAAAAAGTCTATCCAACCTAAAATGTAATAAACATGCATACAATTATGAATAGTAAATAAACGTATGTAGAAAACAAAAACATAAAAACAGCATTAGGATAAACATTGCTGGATGGAAAGAAGATCAATAAATAATAGGGAAAGCAGTGAACCAGTTCTGCAAAACATTTAAGTGTAACCGATATTAGTGGGATTGAGAACCACTAACCACTTAAAAAACATTCAAAGGTATATGGGTATACATTAAAACAATATAACAAAAAAATTAATAAAAAACTAAAATAAACAGATTAAACTAGTAGTGGCCTGCTCATATGTTATCATCCATTCTTAATAAATAAATGTACAATAAATTAATAGGTGCTGTGATGATAAACATTCACTAAAAATGCATACGTAACCCTTTGCAATATAAACTCATAAAAATATATGAAAGACTATTAGTAAAAGGATAAAACTTATTAGCGATCTGCAAGTGTAAAACCATCCAAACATAATGGATATTTGCAAAATAAATGGATAAGAGAGGTGAGAAACCATATATGAGGTGCATCGTATAAGGCTGACTAAACCATATGCACTAAGTGTAGTGTTCATGCGTGCAACTGTCTAAAAATCACGATCGCTCCTAAGTCATATAAATAAAACGATAACAGATAAATAAATAAATACATGAGTGCTATGATAGATGGAAGAAGTAAAGAACCATATATAAGGTACAACGTATGAGGCTAACTGGCCAATATAAACTCGGTATTATGTCCGTGATTGCCGCGGTCTGAAAACCGCGACCCCTCTTGAGTCTCATTTGTGAAAAAAAGGGAGAAACAATAGTAATTGGGCATTGTTAAAAATTGAAGAATTGGAAAAGCAGTTTGACATAGACAAATACTTTTCTGACGAGGCAACCTTCGCCATGCAATCAAAAAACATTGTAATAATGGCGGGACTATTACAATCGAAACAAAAGGCATCGGCATGAAAAGAGGAACTCATGGAGCGTATTTAAGGTAAAAAAGCCAGAAAACTATATGCAGTGATAGGAATAGTTGGCCAAAAATGATTAGCCTAAAAAACAAAAGAGAAAATGGCTTGAAAACCGCGGTTCAGCTAATAAAACAACAGTCTGGACGAAAAAATCTGATACGTAAGACCACGCGCGGCGCCGCCACCATCCCCATTTCACTCAGCTGCTCCGCTGCCGATAGCCTAACCCCGCGTAGCCCCACACAATCTGGCAGCAGTCCCAGAGCACCAGTCTCCTCTTCTTCGCCGGTGCGGTGTGTTGCTCTACCTTCTCCGCACGTGGCACTGGAGGCTGGCTGAGGGAGGGATCAAAGGAGGCGCATGGCTGGCACTAGCAGGCAGGCACAAGAGCAGCGAGAGGCTGGCTAGCACTGTTCCCTCTAAGCTGTGCGCGTGTGCGCGCGCACACACCTCGCCGAGCGAGCGCACATACTTTATAACAGAGCGCACAAAAATTACAGTTCTGATTCTGATAGAAAACAGCACAGACGTCTTAAAATTTAAAAGTTGTGTATTTACGGTTTTCACAAGTTCTACAATATTTTCTAGTGCAATCAATGTGGTGTACATACTGTATTCTGACGTGTAGTCAAATTTTAAAGTATATAACTCTGAGTGTCGTTATGTGGCGCACAAAAATTTAACCTTCCTTCAAAAGCTGCACAGCTGATATTTTATGCGCACACAGCCTACAGAAAATTAGAGGGAACATTGCTGGCTAGCTGGCTGCCCCTCCCTTTTATTTCCCTCTTTAGCCTGTGTCATGTGAGAGGAGTGAGGAGGACTCAGAGATTCGGAAGTGACGTCACGGAATTACCCGGAAATTACAGAATGCCAGTAGATCGGTGGCCTTAAAAAACTCAAGGTTTAATTTGAAAACCCAGGAACTCTGGAATTTTTGTGCGCTCTGTTGTAAGTTGTGTGCGCTCGCTCGGCGAGGTGTGTGCGCGCGCACACGCGCACAGCTTAGAGGGAACAGTGGTTACATTTAACATGGGGGTACTTAACAACATTTAGACAGCACAATTGGAGGGTTACATTTAACATGAGGTAACTTAACAACATTATTCATTGAACTCGTATGTCTAGTTGGGATGAGTGGATATCGAGTTGGCGGAGGTAGTTGCATTACTGTTCGGATGGAGACTGTTGTCTGTCTGCTCATAGGTTTCTGTAAAGAGCAGGGTTTTAAGGGCCTTGCGGAAGTCTATGATGTCATTTAGTGCACTCAGGCTCGTTGGGAGAGAGTTCCAAAGTGTGGACGCTATTAGTGATGCCCCAGGAGCATTGGGCTGTGTGTTAGTGGGAAAAATAATGACCTTTGCGAGGGAGTTACTGCAGCTCAATGACTCCCATGATAAATTAAGCTGTGGTAAGCTCAATGACTCCCATGATAAATTAAGCTGTGGTAAAATGTGATATTTTACTGCCGTTTAGTAATTTCCCTCTATAGGGTTCTGTGTACTAACCATCATTTTTCCCACTAAAAAGAAACTCTTAGATAGGGATTTGAGAAACTTCAGGAGGAAGGAATGTTACATTTCAAATGAAGGCACAGTTTGTATTGTGAGCCACTTTGATGTAACTTATTTACTAAAGACGAAACATCAAATCACAATGCAGGAGGGAGCAGAGATACACTACAGTGTTGGGGAGACGATCAGAGAGTGGTGAGGAGTTGATGGGAGATCACTGGTTCAGTTCCATCTGCCTTGGTATGCGCTTCTGTTCCTATGACATTATGAATGATTAAATCTTGTTCTGTGGCTATTTGGCCTTAATTTTTTTTATATAATAAATATTTACCATGCAACAAAGTAGTTTATCTAATAGTCTAAATATTTCTATACTTCCCCCATTTTTGATGGGGAAAGGGTTAGTTCCAGAAATTTGCAGTAACTACCAGCCAATAGAATAGAAAGCGGTAGTTAAGCAGGCTGTGAGCTGTTTAGAGGATAAGGTAGTTTTCATGGGGTACTTTCTCTAAATGGGTGAGTTTTGCGCATACCATGGCAGTCGTGAACCTCACTTCTAAACCAGGGTATGTAGAGTATGATCTTAGTCTTTCAAATTTACTGCTAATGCTCAGCATAATACTTGCATCATGCCAAAGAGAACCTTCTGCTGGAATTCGTAAGATGTAACATGTATGGGTAAGTTTGTCAAGATGTGCTTGGAAATTCTTCTTTATCAAGCCTGTGGTTCCTGTGTGGATTCTCTGGTTTTCTTGGGGTCGTTTCTCCAAATGGATTACTTTTGCGCATACTATGGCATTCAGGTTCTCCCAAGATGGACAGGTCTCAGCTGAGGTGCTAGACCAAGACAAACCAACCTTCTGGGCAGCAGCAGAATGGGACAGTGTTGATGGCGGAGGATCACACTTCTGTGACAACAGCAACAATACTAAACTTAAACTGCGCGGAGGAAACGCCCAGCAATCTACTTCTGTATCTTGCCATGAAAACCCAACTGGGCAGCAGCAGAATGGGATGGTGTTGGCGGTGGAGGATCACATTTCTGTGACAATGGCAACAACACTAAACAAACTGTGCGGAGGAAAGGCCCGGCAATCTACTTCTGTATCTTGCCATGAAAACCCAATGGACAGTCACAACAAAACAAATTGCACTATAGTGCTAGAAGATGAGAACCCCAGATCGGAAGGTACTCAACTAGCTACTGGGGAAGAGCTGAAGACTTTTCAGAGTAAAGCCAGCATTTATGATGTGGTTGGATCAAAGCCCTCAGGACATCTGACTGCTGATGTAGCTGCGCATGAAATGAGAGTCAGAAGCTGTAAAGATGTCCTACATATTGGAACATGGAACGTACGAAGCATGAACCAAGGGAAGTTGGAGGTGGTCAAGAATGAAATGGAACGTGTACAACTTGACTTGGTCAGCGAACTGAAATGGACTGGCATCGGACACTTTGCATCAGATGATCACATGGTCTACTATGCTGGAAATGAAAGACAAAGAAAAAATGGTGTTGCATTTATAATAAAGAAGAAATAAAAACTCTGTATATTCTATGATAAAGATCAAGTGGACCAACAGCCATTTCAACCTGTATCTTATGATCCAGAACCATTGGTGATGAAAGAAGAAGTTGAAGCAGCATTGAAAGCCTTATCAAAGAACAAAGCACCAGGCATTGATGGCATTCCCATAGAAGTATTACAGCAATCTGATGCAGCTGTTACGGTACTTACAAGGCTCTGTCAAGAAATTTGGAAGACAGCATCATGGCCAACTGACTGGAAAAGATCTGTGTTTATACCAATACTAAAGAAAGGTGATCCAACTGACTGTGGAAATTATTGCACAATCGCTCTGATCCCACATGCCAGCAAGATTCTACTGAAGATTATTCAACAGGGACTACAACCATACCTGGAACAACAACTACCTGAAGTGCAAGCAGGGTTCAGTAAAGGGCGAGGAACGAGAGACATCATCGCGGATGCGAGATGGATCCTTGAAAAGACTAAAGAATACAAAAAGGATATCTGTTTGTGCTTTATCAACTATAGCAAGGCTTTTGACTGTGTAAACCATGAGAAACTCTGGGCTACATTAAGAAGCATGAGTATACCAGAACACCTGATCGTTCTCTTGCACAATCTGTGCATTGATCAAGAAGCAACAGTTCAAATGGAACAAGGAGAAACAGAATGGTTTAAAATAAGCAGAGGTATAAGACAAGGCTGCATACTTTCCCCCTACCTGTTTAATTTATATGCAGAACAAATCAGAGGAGCAGGTTTGTATGAAGACAACAGAGGTGTGAAGATTGGTGGACGACTCATCAACAATCTTCGCTGTGCTGGTGATACCACATTACTGGCTAAAAGTGAAGATGATCTGAAACATTTGCTTCTCAAGATCAAGGAACATAATCTTAAAATTGGTCTGCACCTTAATGTAAAGAAGACAAAGATCTTGACAACTGGCAAAATCAACCAGTTCATCGTTGAAGGAGAAGAAATTGAAATCGTGGACAACTTTAACCTACTTGAATCAACTATCAATAAAGAAGCAACAAGCAGTCAAGAAATCCGACGATGCATTGCTCTTGGCACAATGGCTATGAAAGACCTAGTCAAGATTCTCAAGAGCAGAGATGTCTCTCTGCATACAAAGATTCGACTTGTTCAAGCCATGGTATTTTCAATAACATCATATGGATTTGAAAGCTGGACAGTGAAAAAGATAGACAGGAAGAAAATTGATGCCTTTGAATTATGGTGCTGGCGGCGAATACTGTGTATACCATGGACTGCCCGAAGAACAAACCAGTCGGTACTAGAGGAGATCAAACCTAAGCTTTATTTACAAGCTCAGATGAAAAGACTTTGACTTTCATACTTTGGACACATCATGCGAAGAGAGAGAGATCATTAGAGAAAGACATCATGCTTGGCAAGATAGAAGGTCAACACAAAAGAGGAAGGCCAGCAGTGAGATGGATCAATACAATAACAGCAGCTACGGGTACCAGTCTGTCAACAATGGAGCCGCCTGACTGAAGACCGAACACAATTTAGGACAACTATCCAGAGGGTCGCCATGAGTCGCCACTGACTCGACGGCACTTAACAACAACAACAACAACAACATGGCATTTATTTTCCTATGTAGTCTAGGTAGTGGCTGTTTGTGTTGATCAATAACAATAAATCTGTTTTAATGATGTTACCAGATCTATCAAGCACATTTGACCTTGCAGACCATGTGCACAATTTGGATTGGGAGACTTTTGTCTTTTCAATGGATTCGATCTTTGTCAGATGGAGTATAAGATACAAATGAAGAATTAGTTCTGTATCCCAATTGTCTTGAAGTGTGGAGACCGTCAGGGGTCAGCCCTGTTATCACGTTTGTTTAATATTTTTATGTACCCATTGAACTGGTGCAGGGTTTCTGGCATCCCCCCCCCCCTCTCCCTCTGCAAACTATAGATCAGCACCCTCTCCCTCATTACTATTAATGCTGGCTACAATCTTCCAAAACTCCTTTCTGTACTCTCTTCACATGATGCTAGTATTATTCCTTCAAAACCAATGTTGTAGGGAAATTTCAGTGAAGCAGCAAATGTATAGCCAGAATAACTACTGAGCAGTAAATACATAGCATCATGTGAACAGGCTGTGATAGTCCAAAAGCATGTTATTGTTTAGATATGGATCAAAAGAAAAACACTCAGTTGTATGGACATTGAAAAAATATGCAGGAAAAAGATTACAGAATGTCAGACTCAGCAACCATGCATCAATGTACATCTAGAAACTATAAGCAAAATCGATGTAATGTTAATGCAAAGAATAGTCACAACATAAGTCTGTCACTGGTATAGGAAGACAGGGCTGATACTAACATATTGTTCATTTAAACCACATGTGTTAAACAATTTTCAATGACAAACCAGTAGGTTACAAACTGTAGCACAATGAAGAATAATTAGTAAACTTGGCCAGCAGTATACAAGCATGTTATTAGACTGGTGTAAAATAAAAAATATACTCTGCACACAGTGCCACCACCACAGAAATAAAAAACAATGCATTTACCTGTACTATGTCAAATATAAATGTAGTGCAACGTCTGATCACTAAAATGAAAATAAAGTTATTTTTATTTAACAGGTTTTTATACTGCTTTATCATTTTAGTCAAAGTGGTTTACATTGTAACTTAAACTTGGTAATGTACATTAAATAGAGACATTTTTTCTACCTTTGTTGTCTGACCATTTTATTCTCTGATCATGCTGGTCCCATTCTGAGGTTTCTGCTTTCCTCTGTCTTCTCTTAGCTCTCTTTCTACAGTCCATCTGCCTTTTCTTCTCTCCCCTTTTGTTTTCTTCAGGCCTTCAGGCCTTTCCATTCTTTCCATTTATTTTTCCATCTCTCTGTTCACGCAGATTTCACTACTCCTTCTTACTATCCAGTCCTCAATCCCACTTTTCAACCCAAACCCCAGTTCACCCAATCCCCACCTCTTTCCCTGGTCTTTTATTCCCCAGTCTTTTGCTCATTCTCTCTCCCCCTCTTATCCAGTGTCCCTCCTCTCTCTCTCTCTCTCTCTTTCACTTCATCCAGCATCTCAGCTCTCTCTCTTGCCCCCCCTATCCTTCCATATCTCCCCTTTCCCTTCCTATCCCCCTGTGTCCAGCATCTCTCCCATCTCCATACTATCCCCTCCCTATTACTCCCATGTCCAGCATCTCTCCATCTTTCTCCTTCTATTTACCTCCATGTCCATCTTCTCCCCTCTCTCCCTATTACTCACATGGCCAACATCTCTCCTCTGCCTCCCTCTGTTCTACTCTCTATGCCCAGCATCTTCCCTAGTCTTCCTATAGCCCCCTATGCCCAGCATTACCCACCATCTCAAACATCTCCACTCCTTGATTCTCCCTATGCTCCCTTCCCATGTCCAGAATCTCACCTTAATCTCCCTAGCCCCTCCCCCATCTAGCATGTCACCTCTACCTCCTTATTCTACCCCAGCATCCAATATCTCTCCTCTGTCTCCCTGTGTCCTTTCATGTCCAGCATCCCCCTCCACCTTCCAATGCCCACATGCCAACAACTCCCCTATTTTCCTGTAACTCTTTGACCCCCCTTATCTAGCATCTGTCTTCTGTTTTCCTGTGATATCCCACTAAATCCAACATTTTCTTTCTCATCATCTCCTCTTCCCCTGCATCCAGAGGGTCGCCATGAGTCGCCACTGACTCGCCCCCTTCTGTGCCCAGTATCTCTCTGTCTCACTAGCTCTTCATCTCCATGTCAAGTATCTTCTTTCCATTCTCCTGCCCCCCCCATTCTCTGTTCCCCTTCCCAGACTCTGTCCCTTCTCACCCCCCCCTTTGCACTTTCACCCCCTGGATCTTCATTTGTGCCACCTCCCCCCTCCCCCAACTTTTATTTCCTAATGCGCCGCCCCTTTAAATTGATCTCACCTTCTCTGCCTCTCTCTCCGGGGACCCCAACTCTACTGCCCTTGTTCTGCTACCTCAGAGTCTCACAGCAGGCACAATCTGGCCAACAGCCCTTCTGTCCACGGACAGGCTCTTCCTTGGCCACTGTGATCAGCGGCCTTGCACAACTCTTCTGCCCTTGGGACTCGCTTCTCACACAGGTAGGCTTTTCCTTTCTGGCCACAATCAGCCTAACATATTTCCTGAGCTGTTGCTTTTTTGGTGGAAATTAAATGTTCATCTTTTCAATGAACTGTTCCTTTGCTGCATGGTTAAGTTCTTTTGACTATAATCCATATCTTGTATTGTATAAAGAAACATTTTTTTGATAGATAATTAATTGGGTTTAATAGGTGTGTTTTATTTCATGCTTTATTGTTTTTATTCTTTGATTTTGTTTTATTGAAATCCTATGAGCGATTTTTTTGTACTCTGCCATGTTACTATACAGATTATACAATTTTTAAAATAAATAAATATATGGGGGTGCTGAGAGGGTGGGTTCTGGTGGATCTAATGTGAGTCTGGCTTTATGTGTTGTGCTGTTAATTGTTCGAGAATCTCTATGGGCTCAAAGAACCTGGCAGTCAGCCATGGCGCTTGAATATCAGCAGGATATTTACTGGAGCTGCTGCTGAGTGCCCAGGCTGAGTAGTGCCAGCACGTACCCATTAGCGCGATTATCAGCCAGCCCTTGTCCGGACTGCAGCTTAGGACTGCTTTACACACCCACTGGAAATCCTGCTAATTAGCTAACTGCCAGGACTGACCCAGCTAGCTCCGGGACCAGCAGTGCACTGACCGGCTAGTGCGGGGTGGTCAGCAGTACTATTCAGATACTGCCATTGACTTGTGGTCTGCCCTTAGCTGGCCAGTTGGCTAAAGGCTTTGAATATCGGCTCATATGTGTTTTTCTTTCTGTGAATTGCTTCCGAAGTAAGAAGATTAAGGGGAGCTATATATAAGCTTTCTAACTTATTTACTTAAATTGCCTTGATATGGGGAGTTAGCTGCTTGTTCTAATATTGCTGGGAAAACTCTCCCTCTCCACAAACTTAATGTCCCCCTCTCATAACCACTCAATATCCCCAAAACACAAGATCTCAAGGTCTTTTAAAACACTCCTTCTCTACCCTCTGAAACACAACCGCCCCAGTATTCGAAAGGCATTTACATGGTTTACAGCCCAGTAAACCATGTAAATGTCTTAAATGGGGTTATTCAATGGCATGTACAGTACATGGTTAGTGCCACTGAACATCCCCTGCTAACTCCCCTATGCCCCCCGATGCTATCCAGCTAGTATTGGGGCTTGTTGGGGGGGTTCCGGGGCAGAGCGGAGGTGGAGACTGCTGCTAACCGGGCAGCTGTGATATTGCAACATTACCAGGTTAGCGATCTAGGGCTAAAACTAGCTCAGCTTTTAGGCCACGGATGCCACCTGGGTAGCAATGCAATATCACCACTACCCAATTAGACTCTGCAGCTGGGTCTTCTGTGTGCCTAACCCAGATATTCAATGTCGTTGCCGTGGCATTGAATATCCAGGGTTAGGGGTCAGCGGGCAGGACCATGCGCTGTAGCGGCGCATAGCCTGCCCAAATCAATATCGGGCCCAACATACCAATGGATTCTTCCAACCTCCCCCCCTCTGTAACATGAACCAAATGGATCTTCAGACCCAGATCCACATTCCGTCTGGAATAAAAGTTATCTGAATTTTTGCCAGCAGAAGGGAGTCAGTTTCCTCCCTGCTAGCTGTAATGCCAATTCAAAATGGCCACCACTGATCATATGAGTCAGTACATGTCTTGGCCAACTGGGATCTATGGTATTGTATCAGCAATGACATTAGTTATATTAAATGGACCATATGGTCTTTATCTGCCATCCATTTTTTATACTTTTAGGTTTCTCTGGGGTTTAGAATGATAATTTACTATAACATCTTTCTGCAATTCACATGCTGGCGCAATAAAATGTGCCTCAACCTGAGATGGTTATGGCAATTACTTCATACATGAGCGTCTCTGGAACTATTTAGGTAAGGTTCAAACTAGCAAGTGGTGAAGGTTCAGGAAGAGAGCTTGGTAGCAACAATCTCCTGCCTGGTGAGGGGTCACAGATGAAGAAGAGACAAAAGAAGGAAACAGCAGCTCGTGATGGCCTTTTGCCGCAGCTGATGAATGACGTGGGAAAGGAGGGAAGAGATGGGACATTCTATGCCCTATTCTGGAGTTAGTATCATTTTATGTCAGTTATGCATTTTATTTCATTAGTCTGGATAGTTCTCCTTTGATTTTATCTTGTTTATGTTTCAATTATTTTAGGATGGATTTATGTCTTTATATTGAAGTCGGATGTTTTATGTTTTGTATCTCTGTCTGCCCTTTGTTGGAAAAGTGGTCTATAAACAAGAGAATTAAATTCAATTATATAACATTTAATGGAAGTGGAGGGAGGCTTTTTGGGAGAGAAAGATGACAGCAAAGAAAACTACAGCTGGAGGCCAAGAAGGCAGTAGCAACAGAGAAAGCCTACCCCCTTCTGTTTTAAGAGGTGAAAGGTCCATTTTAAAACAATAGAGTCATCAACTTAGGAGCAGAGATGGGGGAACGTTTTATCTGTAGCAAACTGTTCCAATAACAGTCGAACAAGCACTATTAAAGTTTAAAGCATATGGTATATCCTGTACGTGAAAGGACTGCTCAAGGACAATCCACTTCAGCGGAGCTGAAAAAAGCAAAGAAAATCAATTCAGTATTTCTATAGGAGACAAGAAGTACTTTGCTGCCAGCACGTAGCACAATGAGCACAGCCGTGTACTGTACATCATGTAAGCAGTGGTGTTGATCGGCTTCTACTTTTAGGCTCGTCTCTCTCAGTGACGGACTCAGCATCTGTTTGATATCCAGTAATGGCAGAATGCAGACCACCTCTCTTATGGTACTTCAGGGAATTTTCCAAACCATCTAAAACTGAACTTTCTGTTTGGAAAAATCTTCCTGCATGTATTTAAGCATCCATATCACCTCTCTCCTGTCCCTCCTTTCCTCTAAGGTCTTCAAGTATGGTCTCAAACAGGGTCTTCTGTAAGGATGCCCCAAGAAAAAACTTTCTGAAAGTTCTGAGAAGCATTGTCTAAGCATTTTTCAGAAAGACCCTCAAATGTAGTAACCTGTCCGTACAACTGCTCAGAGTGACTGGTTCACAAGAGTTTTGCAAGGAGTTGCAGTGCCTCTTGAGCAAACATGAAAGCGTCAAACTGATGCATCCCGACTTCCTTTTTGTCTGAGAAAAACCAACAGTTCAATATTTCATCCTCATAATCAGTATTTTTTTTAAACACTAGCCATGGCATTTAAATACTTCATGTATATTCAGTGCCAATATCCCTGGAAGTGAGGGTGCTGAGCACTGACTTGCAACTATGCGGATAGTGGTGATATTCAGTCATGACTGTATAGGCTACGTGGTGGAAGTTAAGCTGGGTTTTTTAAGCTCTTTTGTTTTCCTACCATAAACTACTTAACTATACAGAGAGTGGCTGAATAGTGCTGTTATCCATATGGTTGGGCAGAAGGCCTGGCACTATACAGCAAGAACTGGAGGGTTTACATAGAAACATAGAAACATAGAAACATAGAAACATGATGACAGAAAAAGACCACAAGGCCCATCTAGTCTGTCCTTCCATAACAACAACTACAACAGTCCACTTTCTACCTTTAGAGATCCTCTGTGTTGGTCCCATGCTTTTTTGAATTCAGTTACTGTCCTCATCTCTACCACCTCCACTGGGAGACTATTCCACGGATCCACTACTCTTTCTGTAAAGAAATATTTCCGCATATCACTCCTGAATCTATCTCCCTTCACCCTCATCCCATGTCCCCTCATCGCAGAACTTGCTTTCAATTGAAAGAGGCTCTCCCCATGAACATTAATGCCACGGAGGTATTTAAACATCTCAATCATATCACCTCTATCCCGCCTTTCCTCTATGGTGTACATATTAAGATCCTTAAGTCTGTCCTCATATGCTTTATAATGAAGCCCATTAATCATTTTAGTAGCAACCCTCTGCACCGACTCCATCCTGTTCACATCCTTTTGAAGGTGCGGTCTCCAGAATTGCACACCATACTCCAAATGAGGTCGCACCAAAGACTTATACAGAGGCATTATCACCTCCTTTTTTCTGCTAGCCATTCCTCTCCGTATGCACCCAAGCATCCTTCTAGCTTTTGCCGTCGCCTTTTCTACCTGTTTAGCTACTTTAAGATCATCAGACACAACCACGCCTAGGTCCCGCTCTTCTTTAGTGGACAAAAGTACTTCACCTCCTATACTGTATTGCTCCCTTGGATTGCTGCAGCCCAAATGCATGACCTTACATTTTTTAACATTAAATCCCAGCTGCCAAATTCTAGACCATTCTTCAAGCTTAGCTAGATCCCTCCTCATGTTATCTACACCTTCCTGGGTGTCTACTCTATTACAGATTTTAGTGCCACGGAGTTTGTGTACTTGTTGTTTATAAGTGCCATTGAGTCGGTGTCAACTCTTGGCGACCCTCTGGATAGTTGACCTAAACTGTGTTCGGTCTTCAGCCAAGTGGCTTATAGTTGATAGTTGATAGAGTGGTGTCCATAGCTGCTGTTATTGTATCGATCCATCTCATTACTGGCCGCCTTCTTTTACGGTGACCTTCCACCTTACCAAGCATTATATACTTAGGGCCCGATTCTGATCCCGATGACCAATCTCCTTTGTACGTCCAGGCTGAGTTGGATGTACAAAGGAGATTGCGATTCTGATCCCGCAGGGCATGTCTAGCCCCGTGGGATCAGAATTGCGAACAGGCCTGTACGTGCAGGCTGGACTGTGATTCAGTCCCGGCCTGTAGATACAGCCATAGCCAGGCTAACTCAGCCAGGGCTTTTAAATGGAGCCGCGTTGCCATGGCACCACGGCTCCATTTAAAAACTTCCATGCTGGCCGCTGCTAAAAAAGTTAATTCTCCACAGCCCGACCCTCGATCCGGCCTCCTAAGGCCAGGGTTGGGCTGTGGGGTACTAACTTTGTCCTCCCCCCGCCCCTTCCGCACCCTAAGTCTGCCAAAAAGAAACGTCCAGGGAATAACTTCCCCGGCCATTTCGCTGGCCCTGGATGTAAAGGGACGACATTAGAATTGGCCCTGTACATCCAGGGCCGGTGACTGCCCACTGCCTGCCCACTCTCCGACCCCGGGTCACCCCTTCCCCGCCCACGACTAACTTCCCCGCACAACTGGTGGGGATGTTAGTTGGGGCATGCAGCTCAGCATGAATAGTGGGGATGGACGTCCTAAAAGCACATGGAAGAACACTCCCGCACAGCTGGGAGTCTCTTTACCACAGATTTGGGACACATGGTGCAATCAAATCCTAATTAGTAGCCGAAAAATAAAAGCAGGATTGTGCTAAAATCTTTTTATCATGCACATGGTATAATTATTAGGGGTGATGCACAAACCTCTCTGCCCCCCTCCTAAAATGTAGTGCAGCAAAGCAGACGGGCGCACTGTCTGTGCTGACACACTGCTCTCACCTCATTGCTGTCCTAATAGTTCTGCTGTCATGCTTGAAGAAAGCCTTGTCAGTGCGAAGAGGAGGAGCGGGAGCTCCCAGGAGACGTCAAGCCATGACATGCGCATGGCTTTCATTGCGTCTCCTACTTCTCTTGTTTGTCCACTGTCCCAGGATTGTGGATGAGAAGGAAGAGGGTTGCACACATATTTCTGTCTGGCAGTTCAGTACGTCAGCAGGTGGTTGTTGCGAGAATGGTACATGGACGGGACTGAGCGACTTTGCGTGTGTCTGGCCATGGAAGCTGCTTGAGAGGTAACGGTATGGGTAGCTGTAATGCTGTAGTGAGAAGGCTGATCCTTTAAGGAGGGCAATGGCGGTTACATAAAGAAGCCTTACTACAGAGCAGGTAAATGCCGAGAGGAAATTGGCAGTGGTAGGGCAGGGAAGGGGTAGAGCAGTCAGACCAAAAGGAAGAGCGGAGGAAAGATTCCATGTAGCTTAGGTTAGGCCCATTAGACACTGGATGGAGAAAGACAGGAGGAGGTAGGGATGGTAAATAAAGGGAAGCAGGAACAGGAAGGGAGGAGGTGAACGGCAGAAAGTTCTTTGGCTGCAGAACTGAAGAGGAATGAAACTGCCCACCCCTCTCGTATCCTCTTCCAGTCACAAACACACAGGGGAGCAACACAGATATAGATATAAACACACAAAAACATACTTTCTGCACACATCTAACAGACAACTGAAACCTGCCGCTTCTTTCTTTATAACATCAGCAAAATTCATCCCTTCTACATACACTACTAAAACACTTATCCACTCACTAGTCACCTTCTGTCTCGACTATTGTAACCTGCTCCTCACTGGTCTCCCTCTGAATCATCTTTCTCCCTTTCAGATTGTTCCAAACTCAGCTGCACGGCTTATCTTCTGCCAGCGTCGCTATGCTCATGTAACCCCTCTTCTCAAGTCACTTCACTGGCTCCCTATCAGTTTCCACATCCAGCTGATCTACAAGTGCATTCACTCTGCGGCTCCTCACTACCTTTCCTCTCTTATCTCACTCTACACCCCTGCTTGGGAACTCCGCTCCTCTGGCAGACCCCTTTTATCTGTGCCCTTTTCTGCCACTGCCAACTCCAGACTTCATTCATTCCATCTCACTGCTCCACATTCCTGGAGCAAACTGCCTGAGTCTCTGAGTCAGACCCCTTCTCTAGCCCAATTCAAATCCAGGCTATAAACACCTCTTTGAAGCTGCTTTTGGAACCTGATGCCTCTCACTCTCTCATTCACTACTTATGCACATCTTACCATACTCTAGTTCCCAGTTTTGTGATGTTTTTCCATCTTGATTAGATTGTAAGCTCTGATGAACAGGGACTGTGTCTTGCATCTGTATGTACAGTGCGGCGTACGCCTTGTAGCGCTACTCCGTGATCTGCTTTTGCAGTATGTGGTAGTTTACCTTGATATCTTGTTCTTCTCTCCTGACTTGACCACCCATAGATAGCATGTCTGGGAAATTCTCTCAGCATCACTCTGTTAAACTGAAGAAGTTTTTGAACAGAAGCGAGTGGGCTTTCTGGGATGCAGAATTTCTCAGATTTTGAGATGGATGCCAATAAGATTGCTGTGCATTTGAGTGGCGTGACCCAGTGGACCTCAAGCCTCTTCAGCATTTCTTGGACTTTACCACCTATTATAGACGATTCATACAGAATGTTCCTTTTTCAGCATTGACATGAAAGAATCCTGGAAATCTGAGGCTCAAGAAGCCTTTGAGAAGCTGAAATGACCTTTTTGCCTGTGTCCTGTACTTTGTCATCCAGACCCAACCAAGCCATTCACTTTGCAGGTAGATGCATCAGACCTTGGAGCTGGGGCTGTTTGATTACAAAGAATGGACTCAAAGCTCAGCTCCATCCTTGAGGGTACTTTTCCAAGGACGTTTCTCCTACTAAGCTCAATCATGATGTAGAGAATCAGGAACTTCTTACCGCCAAGTGGACCTTAGAAGACTAAAGGCATTTTTTAGACGGTGCTACCTTTCTAGTCACAATCCTGACTGACCACAAGAATCTACTATATATTGAAGTTGCCAGTCATTTGAACCCTTAACTCCAGCTGAAAGAACATCAAAGCTGATACACTTTCTTGACAATTTGCTACCGAGGGCAGCCCAAATAGAGTTGGAAACAGGATACTGGGCTTGATGGGCCTTGGTCTGACCCAGTATGGCATTAATTATGTTCTTAAGGCTTTGGTTTGAATAGGTGTCATAAGAACATAAGAAATTCCACAATGGATCAAACCAAGGGTCCATCAAGCCCAGTACCCTGTTTCCAACAGTGGCCAATGCAGGTCACAAGTACCTCTCACATTCCCAAAAGGTCTACAGATTCCATGCTGCTTGTCCCATAGGTAAGCAATAGACTTACCTGGTCCTCTTTAATAATGGCTTATGGTCTTTTCCTCCAAAAACTTGTCTAACCTCTTTTAAATCCAGCTACACTAACAGCTTTTACTAATCCTCTGGTAATGAATTCCAGAGCTTGATTTCACATTGAGTAAAAGATATTTTCTCCAATTAGTCTTAAGTGTGTTACATTGTAGCTTCATTGCATGTCCCCTAGTCTTTCTACTTTTTGAAGCAGTAAACAACCAATCTACATTTACCTGTTCCACTCCGTTCATTATCTTATAGACCTCTATCACATTTCCCCTCAGCCGGGTTAGAGAGGAAGAAAAAGCTCAAGGAGAGAGGGGGCAGAGCATAATAGAAGCAGTGAAGTGAGGTGAAAAGATGCGCATAAGGAAAAGAGAAGGTTTAGAGGGGTACAAAGGGAAGAAAGAGAGACCTGTAATGAGAGGGAAGAGTGGAAGGAGGTAGGGGAAATGGAAACGTGCAAGGTGGGGTAGTGAAGGAAAAGGAAGAGAGGGGAAGGGGATAGCAGAGAAAGGAGACAGAGAGTAATGTTGGGGGCAGGTTAAGGAGGGAAGGGAGAGAGATGACGGGTAGGGAGGAGTAATAGTGCAAGAGGGTGAAAGAGACAAGGTGTTTGTATAGGAAGACAGTGGAAAGAGCATGGGTGAGAGAAGCCTACATACCCAGAGGACTCCCCTCATGCAGATCTTACTCCCATCTCTAGGCACAACATGCACCCCTGCCCCCAACATATATGGTAGACACATACACATCTCCGTGACACACTCATCACATGCATCACCCACAGAGTGCCCAAGACACCGTGCCAACATGCATACCCCCCAATACACATATGCTCATGGTACACACTGCCAACACACACACACGCCGTTCACATCCCTAGTGATAAACAGCTCAACTCTGCCCATAGAGATAGATATACACAACATACTACTGGATCATACACACACACTATCCTCACTACCCACAGTATGCGCACTCACTCTGGTACACACTCACACATCCCTACTACCCTACTGAGATGCGCTTAAGATGACTCTTTCAACAGGGTCCCCCACAGATGGAGGAAAGGGGAAATATGCCATTGGGTCTCACAGTAAATGTCTACATTTCAACTTGTTACTTTTAAAAGTTAAATGGTTTTGCATGAAAAATATCTCAAACAATTCACTTGCAGCGCTCTCTCAGGGAAAGAAATAATTTCCTTTAAAATCCAATAGCTTGCTTTTGGGTTCCAATTTTTTCCTTGCCGCAGTCAGTTTTGGTGAAACACAACTTTAGTGCCTGGCAAGTTGCTTGCAAGCCTTTTTCTTTCCTTGAAGAGGTCAGTCTGTTTACAAAGGAAAAGGTTAAGGGTTGGCTTTGCTATTGTGCTAAAAATGCTTTGTTGGGACTCTCCTCTATGAACCTGCAGCATTAATCATTGGGTAATTGCCTATAATGACTCCATTTCTGAAGGAAGAACCAGCTACTGAATTCCAAAGGGAACAGTTTCTGTCCGAAAGATACTGTAACTGCTCATGAATTGTTAGAAAGAGATATTTTTCATAGCAAAGCCAGAGCAGCTTTTAAACTAGATGATGGGGCAAAGCCAACAGTCGCTCAGGAGGACATGGTTTGGAAAGAATCTGACAAAATGCTGAAGTCAGAATAGCCTAATAGTGAGGTTGTAAAGCCTGAAGTAACCTAGGTGCATTTAGCAGTGATAATTGATTCCAAATTATCCTCATCTAATCGGTTGTAAGAACAAAGAAAAACATTATTTAAATTTTCTGTCTGCAAATGACAGAAGTCTAAAATATAAGACTGGAGAGTTAGTACATATGGCAGTAAAGTCTTGATTTACTAAAGTGTGGTAGGTTTTGCAGTTACCACATGTTAAATGCCAAAATTCATATTCAACAGCTGTAAAACCTATGTCTTAACTGCTGGGCATCTTTCCATACAGTTAACACAAAGGAAATACACTACCGTTACTGCTTATCAACTGCATTGCACATGTGAAGCGCTGTTTTAGAAAGAACGAATTGTGTGCAATTCTGGTCACGGTATCTTAAAAAAGATGTAGTGGAAATGAAAAAGGTACAGAGAAGAGCCATCAAAATGGTAGAGGAGATGGAAAGATACTCCTTTAAGGAGAGGCTTAAAAGATTAAGGCTCTACAACCTGGAAAAGATACGGCTGAGGGGAGATATGATAGAGGTCTATAAATTAATGATTGGAGTTGAACGGGTAAATGTAGATCAATTGTTTATGCCATCAAAAAGTAGAAAGATTAGGAGACATGCAATGAATCTACAGTGCAACCCATTTAAGACTAATAAGAGAAAATATTTTTTCACTCAATGCGTAATCAAACTCTGGAATTTGTTACCAGAGGATGTAGTAAAAGCTATTAGTGTAGATGGGTTTAAAAAAGGGTTGGACAAGTTCCTGGAGGAAAGGTCCATAAACAATTAAAGAGAACTCAGGAAATCCACTGCTTGCCCATTGTGGAATCTGTGTGTCTTTTTGGGAACCTGCCAGGTACTTGTGACTTGTATTTGCCACCTTTGGAAACAGGATACTGGGCTTGATGGACCTTGGTCTGACCCAGTATTGCATTTGTTTTGTTCTTATGGGTAGTTCGGAAAGGGCGCTTGTATATTCTGAGACTAGCATGTCCTTCCTGCCATTTGAGATACTCAGATGTGAGGCAGTGGGCCAGTAATATGTTTGGAGGATGTATTTACAGTCAGGTTTCTTTGGCCAGGGAATATTATGCATGATGATGTAGGCATATTTTGCTCCTCCTCCTGGTAGCACTGCAGCCATGAAACAAGCACCTTTTTTCCACCTTATTCAAGATCAGGAGCAGTTATCAGCATGGATTCATTAACAATCAGGGCCTGGTGCACTTGCCAATCTGAAATCACGCTGTGACATAGAACTCCCTTGCTCTGCCCAGAGCACGCCTCCACCACACCCCCATGCTATATAGATGTTCTTACACCATGGATGTCGTTTAATCTGGCTTTCTAAAATCGCTTCTGGGTTGTCCCCATGATTTTCACATCATGAGCCCATTTTCAGATGTCCAACTGACGAACAGAGCTTCTAAAATACCCCTCAATTGCAGTGTAGTTAGCTATGTTAATGAGATGCCATCAATTTGGCCATGATATCTTCAACATTAACAGTTAATAAGCAGTAACTACTTCTGCTTTAACTTTAAATTGCAGTCCTTACTCATTTACCACACATTCTCCACCCATTTTTGCCTCATTTTGAATTAGCTGTTAATGTGTAAATTAGCATGCCCTAATTGCTAACAGCATACACCTGCATTATTAGCATTTGCTTACTGTCATCTGAACATTTAAGGCAGCTTAGTAAACAGGGCTGTAAAATGAAGATAAAGACATAATAGACCTGATGGAAGAAGGATAATCAGTGGACACTGTGATACTAGCATACCATTTTATCACAATAATAGGATGGATCAAAATGATGAAAAGTAGCACTATATGTTAAAGATGGCATGGAGTGAAACAGGGTCAAAGTCCTGTTGGAAACAAAATGCTCTGTGGATGGATCAAAATTGAATGTGTGATGAGCAAGGGTATTGTGGTGGGGTATACTACCAATTGATCTAACATAGTATATGACAGCAGAAAAAGACCAGTATGGTCCATCTAGTATGCCCAGCAAGGCGGCAAGAGTAGGTGCACTTGCCGCTCCATGCAGGTCACCCCTCTCCATGCCTTTGTTTAGGGGTGTACCCACCGCTCCATTTGTTCAGATATAAGAGACAGTTATGCTTATTTTGATTTATCCTGTTGCTATAAAGGGATCCACTGTGTCTGTCCCATGCCATTTTGAATTCTGTCACTGTGTTTGCCCCACCACTTCCATTGGGAGGGCATTCCAAGCATCCGCCACCTTTTCAGTGAAAACGTATTTCCTGACATTGCCTTTCAGTTTAGCCCCTTGCAGCTTCATGTTATGCCCTCTAATTTTACAGCTTCCCCGTCTTTAGAAGAGGTGTATGTGTTCATTAATACTCTTAAGTATTTAAAGGTCTGAATCATATCAGAGAAGAGCCACCAAAATGGTAAAGGGGATGGAAGGATATTCCTATGAAGAGAGGCTAAGAAGGTTGGGGCTCTTCAACCTGGAAAAAAGACGGCTGAGGGGAGATATGATAGAGGTCTATAAATTAATGAATGGAGTGGAACAGGTAAACGTAGATCGATTGTTTATGTCATCAGAATATAAAAAAACTAGGGCACATGCAATGAAGCCACAGGGTAACCTATTTAAGACTAATAAGAGAAAATATTTTTTCACTCAACGTGTAATCAAACTCTGGAATTTGTTACCGGAGGATATAGTAAAAGCTGTTAGTGTAGATGGGTTTAAAAAAGATTTGGACAAGTTCCTGGAGAAAGGTCCATAAACCTTTCTTTGGATCTTTGGAAAATATTCCTGGTCCGACTTAGCCGAGCCATCAGTTAGCCAGACCCACATCGCTCCAAAGTTTGGTTAGTCTCAGCTGGTCACCACTGGATTCGGTAGCCAGGGCAGCACCATGACTTCGAACGTGACTTGCCCTGCTGGAGTGTTAAGTGAGACCTGTGCCATTGGATACTGCCTCTGGTCATCATGCACACAGGACAGTTTTACTGTCTTTGCATAGTCAATTTAAGACAGGGCTATGGTTTCCCAGCAAATAAGGGTCCGCACACTTCTGGAGTCTATCAAGGCCTGGAGATGGATTGGAAGACCCGGATCTATATGTCAAGACTCTGAAGCCTGTTAAGTCTCAGAGTTAGCATTGCTGGAAAAAGCTATGCTAACAACAAAATCTGAGCGTGGCTATGGGGGAGGGATCCAGGGAGGGAAAGCTTAGGGAAGAAATCCACATACAACTGTCCCCTTCCCAGAGTGAGGGCTGGAGAAAGACCCAGGGAGCATCAGGATGGTCCAGCAAGAGGATGAGTCCCTTAAACATGCTCAAGAGTGGGTTTTAGAAGTGTATGGGGTTCCCATACATAACGGATAGTCCCCTACGAGAACCTTTCCCTATTTTATGCTAAAGGGGATCTACTACACAGAGTGGCCAAGGGGGCTCTAGAGGGGGAAGACATAGAACAACTGATAGTTCCCTGGCCCTATCATCAGCAGATGTTAGCACTGGCCCATAACCATTCATTAGGAGGCCACCTGGGGGTGTTTTAGCCTGATTTTTCTGGCCCAGGGTCCATAACCTCACTAGAGTTTGACCTGCTCCTCTATTGCCTATGTCTATCATTGAAACCTCATTTGAAAGAGTGGCCATGAACCTGGTAGGTCACTTGGAGCAACCCGCCCAAGGCAACAGGTATATTTTAGTCATACCAGACTAAACTACCTGCTACCAGCTACCCGGAGGCCATTGTTCTAAGGAATATGGAGACTATCAGAATAGGGCAAGCACCCACTAGGGAGTATTTTTGTTTGTGGGAATACCCATTGAGATCCTCACAGATCAAGAAACACCCTTTGTATCCGAGGTCATTGAGCAAGCATGTGCCTTGGTGAAGGTCAAGAAGCTGCGAACATCAATATATCATTCACAGATGGATGGCCTCATTGAGCGATTCAATAAAACTCTGAAAAGGTGATAAAAGGTTGTGTGCAGGAGGATGGGAAGAATTGGGACATTCTCCTACCCTATTTGATGTTTGCCATCTGTGAGGCACCTCAGAGTTCCACTGGGTTTTCACCTTTTGAGTTGCTCTTTAGAAGATGGCCAAGAGGCATATCGGATGTGGTAAGTGAAACCTGGGAAGAAGAACCCTGTGCCAGGCATAATTTGGTGGAATATGTTATACAAATGCAAGACAGGCTGCGGAAAGTTGGAAAAGTGGCCAGACTCAGTCTGGAAAAACAAACAAGCCAAGCAGGCTAGCAGCTACAATTGGGCAGCCATGCACCATATCTTCCAACTGGGAGACAAGAGTTTTAGTCTTGCTACCCTCATTTGAGAGCAAGTTACTCTATAAATGGCAGGGGCCCTATGAAGTCAAAGAGAAAGTAGGACTTGTTAACTACAAGACTGCCCAGCCCGATAAACAGAAGAAAGCCAACATTTACAATATTAACCTATTGAAAAAATGGACTCCAGTGACAGCTATAATGGTACATGGAAATGATTCTGGACCCGAAATTTCAGTACTGTCAGCCTTGCTCCAATGGAACCTGAAGGTGTTCTTCACACACCCAGGACGAACCCACCTCATTTGTCATAAAATTATTACTGATCCTCGGGTGGTTATCTGGCAATGACCCTATCAGATTCCAGAGGTCCAGCAACAGGCCATCACCAGGGAGCTGGAAGAGATGCTTAACCTGGGAGTTAAAGAAGAGTCCATGAATGACTGGTCGTCATCCATTGTCTTGGTTCCTAAACCCGATGGGAACATCAGAAGCCACATTGACTTCTGGAGGGTCAATGCAGCTTCTAAACTGGAAGAGTATCCAATGCCCAGAGTAGATGAGCTAATCGAGTGACTCAGGGGAGCACACTTTATATCATCCTTAGATCTGACCAAGAAGTACAGCGTAGTTACTCACCTGTAACAGGTGTTCTACAGGGACAGAGAAAATCAGCCCTCACTTATGGGTGACGTCAGCATCGACGGAGCCGGCCTGGAGCAATTCCCCAGCTTTCAAAGAAAGCCTTTGGGATTCCTACCATGCATATGTGGTCCTCTTCCCACCCAAGCGTGCCATCTTGGTCAGTCAGGTCCCTTAGCTCGAGCCCTACTCAGCAGATGGCAAGGGAAGGACAAAAATTCAGCAACTCATCAGGGGAGGCGGGAGGGTAGTGAGGACTGATTCCTGCTGTCCCTGGAGAACATCTGTTACAGGTGAGTAACTACACTTTCTCCAGGGACAAGCAGGAACTCAGTCCTCACTTATGGGACTCCCTAGCTACAGGCTACCTAACCTGTAACCAAAAAACATCTCCGTGAGGCCATAAGCAGAAGCCGAAGCCCAAAGGAACCCGAGTCCTCGGGTCCTCGGGGCAAAGCACTCGGTAGCCGTGAAGAAGGGTCGGAGGGCAGGAGAGCATAGTTACTCACCTGTAACAGGTGATCCCCGGGAACAGCAGGAATTTAGTCCTCACATATGGGTATCGTTGGTACCGACGGAGAAAGCTTTTGGGAGCATCCCACAGCGCCTTCCCGCCTTTCCCAACTGCCTCTCTCCAGTTGAGTTTTAAAGCTGAGACAAAGAGAGAGAGAGGGAAAGGAAAGAGAGAGAGACAGAGAGATACAACTCCTAGGGGAGGTGGGTGGGTTGTGAGGACTAAATTCCTGCTGTTCCCGGAGATCACGTGTTACAGGTGAGTAACTATGCTATCTCCAGGAACAAGCAGGAATGTCGTCATCACATATGGGGACTCCCTAGCTTTGGGTGCCAGGGAGAAACCCCAGAAGTTGTGTGTCCCTGAGAAGGGCTCCACTTCCCCCCATGGATCTCTGGCATCCTATCAGGGATGGTGGGTAGGAGTTGATTAAGTATGGAACAGGTGTTTGAGAACAGCCTGACCAAACAAGGAATCCCGGCGGGAATCCTTGTACAAGCAGTAATGGGCTATGAAGGTATGAACAGAGGCCCAAGTGGCTGCTCGACAGATGTCGTCAATAGACACAGAGTTCAGATGAGCCATTGAGGCTGCCATGGCTCTCACATTGTGAGCTGTGACATGGCCCTCCAGAGAAAGGTTCTTACTCTGATAGGCGAAAGAAATACACTGAGCAATCCAGTTGGATAGTGTTCTCTTGGAGACTGGCAGTCCCAAATGAGAAGGGTCAAAAGCAACAAAGAGCTGAGAAGACTTTCTATGTTGCTGTGTCCTCTGTAAATAAAAAGCCAGAGCTCTTTTACAGTCCAGGATATGAAGATTCCTCTCTGCACTTGATGCATGAGGTCCTGGAAAAAAGACAAATAGGTAGACCCCCTGGTTGAGGTGAAAAGGCGAGACCACCTTAGGCATAAAGTGTGGATGAGTCCTAAGGACTACCTTGTCATGATGGAACCTTGTATAAGGTGGATTAGCTACTAGTGCTTGCAATTCACTAATGCGGCGTGCTGATGTGATTGCAATGAGAAAGATAACCTTCTAAGACAGAAATTTCAAGGAAGTGGTAGCTAAGGGTTCGAAAGGTGGCTTCATGAGCTGCCCAAGAACCAGATTCAAGTCCCATGCCACCGGAGGTGGTCTAATGGGAGGCTTAGTTAGAAGGAGGCCTCTCATGAATCTTGCTATAAGAGGATGAGAGGAAATAGGTTGTCCATTTAGAGGTTTAAGAGAAGCTGCAATAGCACTCAAATGGTCTCTTACTGAATTTGTCTTAAGGCCTGCATTAGACAAATGGAGGAGATACTCCAGTAAAGATTCTAGAGGTATAGCAAGGGGGTTAAGACCCTTTTCTGAACACCAAACAGTGAACCTTTTCCACTTGAAAGCATAAGAACATCTAGTGGAAGGTTTCCTAGAAGCATAAAGAACATCTTTCACTTGCTGAGAAAGATGAAGATCTTGGAGATCTAGGCCTTCAGCAACCAAGTCCTGAGATGCAGGGACTGGGGATTGGGATGCCATAACATTCCGTTCTCCTGAGATAGGAGATCTGGAGCAGACCCGAACTCCAAGGAGGGAGCTTGAGAGAGATGTAGAAGCAGAGGGTACCACACTTGCCGTGCCCAATGTGGTGCTATAAGAATCATGTGGCCTCTGTCTCTTTGAAGCTTGAAGAGGGTTTTGGGAATTAGGGGAATGGGCGGAAAGGCATACAGGAAGTCTTGACCCCAGTGAAGGAGGAAAACATCCTTGGCCTGAGCTCCCTGAGCCGGAGTTCTGGAACAGAACTGGGGAAGTTTGGCATTCCACGGACTTGCAAAGAGGTCCATGTTCGGGGTTCCCCAAAGTTGAAAAATCTTGGCCACCTGGTCTGCATGGAGAGACCACTCGTGTGGAAGGAGAACTCGACTGAGTCTGTCTGCCCAAGAGTTTTGAACGCCTGGAAGATACACAGCCAGAAGATGGATGTAATGCTCTCTGACGAGGGCCCACAGTCGCAGAGCTTCGTTGCAAAGCGACAGAGAGCCTGTTCCCCCCTGCTTGTTCACATAGAACATGGCTACTTGATTGTCTGTATGGATAAGGACTGTCTTGTAGCTGAGCAGGGTGTGGAACACTTGCAGAGCAAGGAAGATTGCTCTGAGCTCCAAGAGATTGATATGTAGACAACTCTTGTGGAGTCCAAGTGCCCTGGGTGGAGAGGTCTTGCAGATGAGCTCCCCAACCCATTGGAGAAGCATCTGTTGAGAGTTGCTTGTGGCAGAGGTTGCTGAAAGGGGGACCCCAGCAACAGGTTTTGAGTGGACTTCCACCATTGGAGAGACAAAATGAGACGACTTGTGTTTGCTATTCTGTCTGACAGGCAACCTGATGCCTGGGTCCATTGGGTGGATAAAGTCCACTGAGCTGCCCTCATGTGAAGGCGAGCATATGCTACCACATGCACGGTGGATGCCATGTGGCCTAGCAACTGCAACATTTCTCGAGCAGTTAAAAAGGGCTTTAGTGCTGCCACAGAAGCTAACTTCACCAAGCGAAGGCAACGGGCTTGGGGAAGGTAGGCCCTTGTCTTTGTGGTATCCAGCAGGGCTCCTATGAACTCTAGAGATTGAGTAGGAGTTAGACTGGATTTTGGGATGTTTATGACCAGCTCTAAATACTGAAGGATACGCATTGTGCAGAATATAGAAGTCCTGGCCTCTGACTGTGTTGGAGCTCGAATGAGCCAGTCGTCCAAGTAAGGGAAGACGAATATTCCCAGAGTGTGTAGAAATGCTGCTACCACAGCCATGCATTTCGTGAACACCCTTGGTGCAGAGGCCAGATCAAAAGGAAGCACCCTGTATTGGTAGTGCTTTCCTTGAAACAGGAACCGAAGGAACCTTCTGTGGGTTGGATGGATGAGAACATGGGTGTACGCATCCTTGAGATCTAGAAGGTATGGAAGCGGAGCTCCGAGAGAAATCATTTTGAATTTCTCCTTGACCAGGAATTTGTTCAATTCTCTGAGATCCAAGATAGGTCTGTATCCCCCTGTTTTCTTTGGGAGAAGAAAATAAGGGGAATAGAACCCTGTGCCCTTTTGATGAAGAGGCACTTCTTCTATTGCCCCTTGGGCAAGAAGGATGGTAACCTCCTGACCTAACAGGTCGATGAGAGAGGTCGGAGAATTGAACTGCTTCACTATTATGGGAGGGGGCATGCTTGAAAAATGAAGTTTGTACCCCTCTCTTATGATGGAGAGTGTCCAACGCTCTGCTGTTATTTGCCCCCATCTTGGAGCAAAATGGCATAACCTTCCTGGAATGGTGGACGGTTCTGGTCCTTCCAGAGCCAGAAAGGCTAAGTTCTCTAGCTGAAAGTCAAAGGCCCTGAGGAGGCTGAGGCTGCTGAGCCGGTTGAGGCCTAGCAACCTTTGCTTTCTTTTGTTTGGATGGTTGCTGACGTTTGGTTGAAAACTGACCTGCAGAAGATGCCTGCTGACCATAAGCAGGATAAAATCTCTTCTTCTTAGAAAAAGGTGTTTTCTTGAACAACCTTTTCCTAACAGGATCAGCAGTAGACTTGGATAGTCTATCCAAAGTGGAATTTTCAGCATCCATCTCATTGGCTTTTTCTTGCCAATCTTTACCAAACAGGTTCTCACCAGTACAAGGGATATTTCCCAATTTATCTTGTACCCAGAGCTCTAAATCAGATGCTTGGAGCCAAGCAATTCTACGTGCACCGATGGCAATAGCCGAGGCCCTGCTTATACATTCAAAACAGTCGAAGGCTGCACGGTTGGAGAATTTAGAGACATCTTGGGCATGTTTGAGCCAAGTGAGAAACTCCTGCCTTTTATCCTCAGAGATGAAAGGACTTAAAGTCTGTAGATGATCAGTAACTTCCTTTAGGAACATTCCCATGTCGAGACTATAGGAAATGATTCTTGCAGCAAGCATGGAAGCTTGAAAGACTCTACGTCCAAAAGCATCCAGAGTTCTGCATTCACGTCCTGGAGGATTAGAGGCATGTCTTTTTGCACTTCTAATCCTTCTCATAGCAGATTCCACCACAATGGAGTTGTGGGGAAGCTGAGTTTTATGGAAACCAGGACAAGGAGGGACACGATACATAGTATCTAACCTACGAGAATGAAGAGAGGTGGTAAGTGGTATTTCCCACATCCTCAATATGAGATCATATAGAATCTCATGAATGGGTAGGGTAGCTGCCTCCTTAGGAGTTTTGGGATATTGTAAAATATCCAACTCCTTGGCCCTTGGCTCTGTTTCAGGGGTCACAGTGATGGACAGGCCCCGAGCCACCTCTCGGATGAAGTCTTGGAAAGACATGTCCTCTGGAGGAAACATCCTGCGTTTAGGGGAGGAGGACTCCTGTGGAAGCATCATCGCTGCATCGACAGAACTTTCAGAATCCTCAGATTCTTCTGAGGAATCGAAGTATCGCCTGTCTGGATGCTCTTGCAGAGCCCGATACCCGTACCGACCAAAATCGCTATCGGGAATAACCGGAGAATCGGTACCAGCGGGCATCGAAGGACAGGGTACCGGCATAGCAAGCATCGATGCCGATGTCGATGCTATCAGTACCGGTTGCGATACCGATACCGGTGGAGTTGTCTGTTGTGGTACCAAGGGCGTCGATGCCACAAGGAAAGCCGCTAGACTGCGTTCTATGGACAGAATTCTCTGGTCCATAGACGCTGCCAATGCCTGGAAATTGGTACCGGTGGAAACTGCCGGTACCCCAGAGCATGGCACCAGGAGATCTGTCGAGGCCGAGCCATCGAAAACATCCTGGAACCCCGATGATGGTGCTTTGGAAGCCGAAGCCTCCCGCCGGGGTAATTTTGCCGGTGCAGAATCCTCGAGGGCAACGCCAGAGTCATCTCAATGCTTAGAAGGAGATCTACCCTTTGAGGACCAGCTAGACTTATGTTTAGCTACCTGAGATCCACGGGAAGAAGAAGAAGCCCTGGAAGATGTCGATGCCACCAAAGCCGCATCAGAGGGAAACAGGGTACTGAGCTTAGCAGCTCGGTTCTGTCGACCCCTTTTAGTTTACCCTGTAGCTTCATTGCATGTCCCCTAGTCTTTCTATATTCTGATAAGGTAAACAATCGATCTACGTTTACCCGTTCCACTCCGTTCATTAATTTATAGACTTCTATCATATCTCCCCTCAGCCGTCTCTTTTCCAGGTTAAAGAGCCCTAACCTTTAAGGTGTCTTCGGATGGCAAGCACTGCTGGAGTACGGGTGGTGAGGGGTCCGATGAAAGATCCCAGTGGGTACGGATTTCCAGGGAGGTGTCCCCATCGGACTCCCAGTCCGAGAAGTCAGTTGAGGAGTCCGAGCAGGGCAGGTCACCCTGTCCAATGGCCGGTGGTCTGGTGCCAGAGGACCTGGACGATCTCTCCTCTGAGGAACGGAAGGGCGAGCGAGACCAACGTCGAGGACCCTCACAAGGCCCGCGGCTCTTGGGGGTTTCCTGGATGGATTTGGGTGTCCCACATGAGGGACCCGCGGTCTCTGGGTGTGAGTCAGCAAGGCTGGCTGTGAGCGCCTGCTGGGAAGCAATGAACGCAGAAACACTGCGTTCCAGTGCTAGCATGCGGGATTCTGACACGGACGTGGGGCCCTGCAACACCGATACTGGGGTCATCGGATCGGGAGTCAAGGAGGAGAAGGGGTCCTCACCGGGATGACCCTCAGGAGACCGGGCGCCTTTGCCGGAGGCCTCTTCTTCCATGCGGGATACTTTGCGGGGCCGCTCCTTGTCTGACTCTCGGGAACGCCGAAGGGGGCTAAGTGACCTGATGCAGGAGCACTCGCGCTTGTTGAGAGCCACGGACAGTGACTTCGAGGCCTTCTTCTTTTTGTGCTGCTCCACCTCAGGGGACCCCTGCTTGGAGTGTCACCGGGAGCGCGGGGTCGCAGGGGGAGAACCCACCGGAGGAGAGACGAGTGAGGGTGCCACCAGGCACTCCGGGATGGCCTTTTGGAAAATGTCTTCGGACTTCTGCTTATGACTGAGCAGGGCCTTAGAGAACATTTTCTTGCAGAGTGAACAGAGTTCTGGGTCATGATCGGCTCCCAGGTACAGCAGACAACAGTCATGAGTGTCTGTAAGCGACATGTTCCTAGAGTATCTATTGCATTTTTTGAATCCGGTGGCCATGGGGCAAAAATGGCCCCTGCGATGTCGAAGACCCACGCAGCCAGCGGTTAGAGAAGAAAAAAGGGCATGAAGCCCATAACGAAAAAATGAGAAAAGAGTATGGGCACTGGAAACTTTAAAATACTACCTACTTGGCTGTCCATTTATGCTAATAATAGACCACAACCCCTCAAGTGGCTGACTCAGCATACAGAGTCCAACAGCCTTAGTTTTTGATTCTCCAATCTTATCTATTCCAGGCCGCCATAGGGCTGGTTGGACTCACCTGAATGCAACCTTTCTTTCCCGGGTGGAGGTCCCGGGTGACGCAGGTACTCAATGGGGCATGGTTAAGCTGAGGGGGAGGGTATGTGATGGGACCTATGGAGTACGGCTCGTTCCTCTCCAAAGGGATTATCAACAGTCCCCTTTAAAAGAGCCTGCAGCCCAGAGTTCAGGGTTGGGAAGGTGCAACTCCCAGAGAGAGGTTAAAACCCCAGTAGGATGCAGGAGGGAGAGAGGCCCATGGAGCCAGAGGTCCTTTCCAGACAAGCCGTGTGAAGGTAGGAGCTTTAACTGGGAATGGAAGGTTGAGAGAACAAGGCTGTGAAGGCTTAACAGCTGGGATAGAATAATGCTGGCATTCTTTTTTGACTGCTGCCTGCTCTGTTTTTCCACTGCATGCAACACTACCACAGGGACATAAAGTTTCCAGATTCTGTAAATAATTACCTCATGGAGCAGCTGATCCTGGAACTGATGAGAAAAGGAACTACTTTAAATTTAGTCCTTACTGGAAGGTAGAAGTTGGAGTGAGGGGTAATGGTGCCGGGGGCCACTTGGCAAAAGGGTTTATAACAATTAAATTTATTCTAATCATTGAAAGGATGTTACCAAAGAAATTAATTCTATATAGCATTTAATTTTAAATAAGAAAACCATGATAAAAGGAGTGAAATTAATTAGAAAACAGTTAAACAGGAATAATTTTTTTTAGTGCTCTCAAGTCAGTGCTGACTCCTGGCGGTCCAGCTGCCTCTGGGTGATTGCCAGGCCTTTTCTTCCAAGGTAATGGAGGGTAAAGTGACTTGCTGCGGGGCCGTGACTTGTCACAAGGGGAATCAAATGCTTGATCTTCTGGGTAGGAGGCAGTTGCTCTAACCACTGGGCTACTCCTCCACTCCAACAGGAATGATATCAAAGGTTAAAGATTTATATGGAGCATGCACCCTTGTGGTAAGATGGTGTTCTTACCACTGTATCGAGGTCCATCGGATAATTTTACAGCAATGGTTCTCAACCCAGTCCTTAGGGCACACCGAGCCAGTCAGTTTTTCAGGATTACCACAGTGAATATGCACTGCCTCTTTTGTATGATAATCTCTCTCATGAATATTCATGATGGTTATACTGAAAACCTGACTGGCTGGATGTGTCCCAAGGACTGGGCTGAAAACCCCTGTATTAGAGGAATCTCCAGAGAGCAAATGAAAGCCCAAGAGAAAAGTGAACTCAATGCTGGGGGCTTCAGTAGAAAAGCAGTAGAAGCAACAAGCACTTTGAAAGAAGATAAGTGGACTATTGGAGCTAGAAGGCTGCTGGGGGGGGGGGGGGGGAGCTGCTGGAAAAGAGACCAAGAATGAGACAGGGAAGAGTGGTGTGGGCCCGAGGGATGTTAGTAAGCAGGACTGCTTTGGGTGTGGCACTGAGTGAATGCTTGTGATTGAGGTCAGACCCTATAGCAAAGGTAGGAACCCATGGGCTCTTCTGAATTTATGTTTAAGGAACCAAGACATTGTCAGGATATTGCTATATTGGCATTAGGCAGTGAGGTGATGTGTTAGAAGCATTGACCTGGTATTTACAAGGTCAATGTAAATGTATCCTGGTGCTGAGTATTGCCAGAAAGATGGGGCATTGCTGACCAGGGGCATTAGCTGACAATCTTCCAATTAAACTAATATTGTGGCAAGAGGGCTGGAAAAAAAGCTTAAGGTGTTATTTTAGATGCCCTATTTGTGCTTTGGATGTCTGAAAACAGACAGAGAAGTCCAAAGTACAGAGACATCCCCAGAGCCATTTTAGAAGCTAGCACAAGGATGTCTAAGTCAGAACGAAGGCATGGCTGAGGTGTTCCCAAGAACTTGGATTTCCTCGCTCAATGTCAGAAACGTCCTGGATGTCCTGAGAGTTATCAAAGGTTATACTTGCTCCAGGCATGAATAGTCATCTGAAAAGTGTTCGTTTTGTCAGGCAAACATATGTAGGATATGGAGAAGGAGGTAGCCTTATATCCCCTTTATTTAACAAATTGATAATGAATATTGATGGAGAATGAGGGTTCATGTTTTCCTGGACATCCCTGGACATTTCGGTATGCAAAACTTTGCTTGAGATAGATACCCCCGCCCCACAGTCCAGCCGAGATACAGACATTCTTGTACATTTTCCTCTGGATGTCCTGGATTGCACTTGGATCCCCCTGCTAAAATGCCACTTCGCACATGTGAGGTTTAAGGTTGTGTGGGGTATGCTGCAGAGTTGGAGAAAAGAGTTGGAAAGACACAAGCTGAAAGAGGCTTTACATAAATGTGCAATGAAAGAAGGTTCTCCATTTCTTGTGTAGGAGCAAGTTGATAAGAGCCCCTCCATGAGAATGTGTTAAAGCCATGCTGCAGTCGGGGCTGGAGAAAGGATCCAATAAAGATTAAGGTTGAAGGAAAGTTCTTGTAGAGTGAATTGTATAAGTGCTATGTAAAGTGGTCTGTCCATGGAGAAGCAACCAGATAAAAATGAAATTATAAATAGCAGCTTGTTAAGAATATATTTGTGCTATATGCATGTATGGTAGAGCCTTTGATGCAGAGAGCTGCCCTGAGGGACCCTCTTTATAACAATGCTTTTTAATAAGTTCATCCTGGAAGCCCACAACACATTAGCAAAGGTCAGAGAAAGCCAAATGACAGCTGGTATGATTAAATTGTATGGTGAAGAAGGCTCTTAAAGCCAAAAAGGCAACTTTCAAGTTTCAAATAGTGGAAAGCAGGTCGAAACAAAGATTATAACCACTGGCAAGTTAGATAAAAAGCAGTGAAATCAGGTCTAAAAGATTTTTTAAAAGAAGCCTGCCATAGTGGCAAAAACTCACAACAAAAACATTTTCAAGTACATTTGAAGCAGGAAACCTTTAGGAAGTCAATTTGACTATTAGATGGCTAAGGGGTAAAAGGAATACCAAAGAAGGATAAAGCCATACAGGCTCATTCCGACGTCCATCCCCGCTATTCAGACCCTCTGCCAACCCCGACTAACTTCCCGCACATTGTACGGGGAGGTTAGATGGGGGCGGGAAAGGGGCATTGTGGGAGCGGAGTTAGGGTGGGAGTGGGTGGTCAGTGGCCCCGGACTTACAGGGCCGATTCCAGTGGTGGCCCTGTATGTCTGGGGTTGGCGGCCTGAACGGTGAACTTATTCCACCTCTGAGGTGGAATAAGTTCCCCTAGTCGGCAGGGGATGGCAGGCCCAGGGTGCAGAAATGGTGGGAGGGGGCAGAGGAGATTTCCCGCAGCTTGACCCTGGCCTTGGGAGGCCAGATCGGGGGTCAGGCTGTGGAGAATGAAGATTTCAGTCTGGCGACCTGGGATTGCATTTCCTGAATGGAGCCGCAGTGCCATGGTAGTTGTATGCTCCATTCAGGAGCCTTGACTGAGTTAGCTGGGGAAGGCCTGTATGTGCAGGCCGACCTGAATCGGGGTCCTGGCCTACATGTCCCTGGCCTGGACCTGTCCCTGGCCAGGTTCCTGGCCTGGTCTGGATGCGATTCTGATGCCGCGGGGCTAGATGTGCCCTGCAGGATCAGAATCCCGTCTCACTCTGTGCATCTGGTTCCGAACGGGCACACAGAGGGCTAGCACATCCAGAATGGAATGGGATCCATAGTGAAGACTAACTTAAGGGCCCTTTTAATAAATACTACTAAAGATTTGCACTTAATGCATGTTTTTAACACACAGTAAGTGCAAAACTTCTGCATTAACTGCCAAGGGTATGATCAGCGTATTTTCTACAGCTAATATGCAAATGAGTATGTTAACATGTGGTGCAATTAATGTGGATGCAGCTAATGGTACCCAGAGAGCTATCATTAGGTGCACCCATACCAACTGGCACATTGATAGTAATTGCACACTAATGTTCTCTCCATGTCTACAATCTGCCCCTAACCTGCCCGTGCTCTGCATTAGCATGTGATTACCAGTTAACATGCATTTTGGCAGTTGGTAGCTGGCATGCCTGCACGTTAGCATTCACTTTAGCCAGTTATTGTATGCTAAAACACGCATTAGCCAGTTAGCGGTGTTTAGTAAAAGATCCCCTTAATTCTTTGTCTCAATCTCTTCTGAGGGAGATATTAGGGAGAACATGCTGGAAATAGTCTTTCATGATAATGATATGGAAGAACTGAAGTAAATGAAATTGAACTTGGTAGATGCTATAGAGCATACTGACAAATTAGGGAGTAACAAATCACCTGGATCAGATGATGTACACCCTGGGGTTCTGAAAATATTCAGAAATTAAATGGCAGGCTTGTAAGTAGCACTCTGTAACCTATCATTAACATCATTTACAGTACTCATGGATTGGAGGGTAACTAGTGTAAGTACCAGCATATCCCGATGAGCATGTGCAAATGTCAGCTCTTCCATGCGTACGTGACAGCATATCCCAATGAGCACATGCAAATGCCAGCTCTTCCATGCGTACGTGCCAGCATATCCCGATGAGCACATGCAAATGTCAGATCTTCCATGCATACGTGCCAGCATATCCCGATGAGCACGTGCAAATGTCAGCTCTTCCATGCGTACGTGCCAGCATATCCCGATGAGCATGTGCAAATGTCAGCTCTTCCATGCGTACGTGCCAGCATATCCCGATGAGCATGTGCAAATGTCAGATCTTCCATGCCTACGTGCCAGCATATCCCGATGAGCATGTGCAAATGTCAGCTCTTCCATGCCTACGTGCCAGCATATCCCGATGAGCATGTGCAAATGTCAGCTCTTCCATGCATACATGCCAGCATATCCCGATGAGCATGTGCAAATGTCAGATCTTCCATGCCTACGTGCCAGCATATCCCGATGAGCATGTGCAAATGTCAGCTCTTCCATGCGTACGTGCCAGCATATCCCGATGAGCATGTGCAAATGTCAGATCTTCCATGCCTACGTGCCAGCATATCCCGATGAGCATGTGCAAATGTCAGCTCTTCCATGCATACATGCCAGCATATTCCGATGAGCATGTGCAAATGTCAGATCTTCCCTGCATACATGCCAGCATATCCCGATGAGCATGTGCAAATGTCAGATCTTCCATGCCTACGTGCCAGCATATCCCGATGAGCATGTGCAAATGTCAGCTCTTCCATGCGTACGTGCCAGCATATCCCGATGAACATGTGCAAATGTCAGCTCTTCCATGCCTACGTGCCAGCATATCCCAATGAGCACGTGCAAATGTCAGATCTTCCATGCGTATGTGCCAGCATATCCCGATGAGCACATGCAAATGTCAGCTCTTCCATGCGTACGTGACAGCATATCCCGATGAGCATGTGCAAATGTCAGATCTTCCATGCATACGTGCCAGCATATCCCGATGAGCATGTGCAAATGTCAGCTCTTCCATGCATACGTGCCAGCATATCCCGATGAGCATGTGCAAATGTCAGCTCTTCCATGCGTACATGCCAGCATATCCCGATGAGCATGTGCAAATGTCAGCTCTTCCATGCATACGTGCCAGCATATCCCGATGAGCATGTGCAAATGTCAGCTCTTCCATGCGTACGTGCCAGCATATCCCAATGAGCACGTGCAAATGTCAGATCTTCCATGCGTACGTGCCAGCATATCCCAATGAGCACATGCAAATGTCAGCTCTTCCATGCATACATGCCAGCATATCCCGATGAGCACATGCAAATGTCAGCTCTTCCATGCGTACGTGACAGCATATCCCGATGAGCACATGCAAATGTCAGCTCTTCCATGCGTACGTGACAGCATATCCCGATGAGCATGTGCAAATGTCAGATCTTCCATGCCTACGTGCCAGCATATCCTGATGAGAATGTGCAAATGTCAGCTCTTCCATGCGTACGTGCCAGCATATCCCAATGAGCATGTGCAAATGTCAGCTCTTCCATGCATACATGCCAGCATATCCCGATGAGCATGTGCAAATGTCAGCTTTTCTATGCCTACGTGCCAGCATATCCCAATGAGCACGTGCAAATGTTAGCTCTTCCAGGTGTATATGGGACATTTTGCAAATGTACACTTGCAGATGCTCCTATTAATTAGAGGACAATATTGCCCCATTGTAGCAGAAAATAAACACTGGGGGATTAAATGGAATAGCCCCCTTAATCCCTCTTGTAAAGGGATGGACAAAAAGAACACTTTTTAAATTCCTATTCATACCAGGAAGCAGGTGTAAATTCAAATGTGGAGAATTTTGAGTTTTAACATGCATACCCTACTTGAAATAAGAAATACATGTGTAGATGTTTGTCATGCTCAGGTCACACCCTCCATCCCCGTCTACTCTGGATAAGGTGCAGTCATCCACACGTAAATTTCACCCTTGCTAAAATGGCCATTTACATGTGTATATGGCTGCTTATATATTGCTGAATCACAAATAGGGCTATATATATAAATTCACTATACATAATAGGGCTACATGTAGAGCAGGAGGGGTGGGATGAGCGCATTCTAGCAGCAGGACAGCAGATCCGTGTAGATTGTATGTATAGGTGTTGATATTTGGTTCCATATGTATAGATCATACATTTGATCCAGATGTGGGAAAGCCAGGTATAACTTGGGCTGTCCGAGCCAAATGCATAACTTATATTTATAAGACCTGATAACCAGATATTCTACATATACATATATGCATAATTTATACTTGTATATTCAGCAGCACTAGTGATATGCATAGTGCCACTGAATATGGGAATAATGTCTAGATTAGACATTTCAAATTATTTCCCAGATGTTTTATTGAATATTGACCTCTATGGCTATTCCCATTGTGAAATGGAGAAATAGGTGTATGCTTTTTGGACTGCCTAAATCATAACCCGGGAACACGTCTCCTTTAAATCTGTCTGTCCCGCAGTATCTACATATATAAACAGCAGCATTGGAGAATTGGTATTGACGTGTAGATGCCACTCAACCTTTGAATTCCTGTGTATAAACAATTTCAGAAGGTATCAAAAATGTATTTACTTTGAATAATTATTCTAAGGTAACAGAACTTTCCCCTACGTGTTTAATTTATATGCAGAACAAATCATCAGAGAAGCAGGACTGTATGAAGACAACCAAGGTGTGAAGATTGGTGGAAGACTCAACAACCTTCCCTATATGCTGATGTTATCACATTACTGGCTGAAAGTGAAGATCATCTGAAACATTTGCTTTTCAAGATCAAGGAACAAAGTCTTAAAATGAGCCTGCACCTTAACATTAAGAAGAAAAAGAGCCTGACCACTGGCAAAATCAATAAGTTTATATCATTGATGGAGAAGAAACTGAAATAGTTGACAACTTTAACCTACTTAGATCAACAATCAATAAAGAAAGGACAAGCAGTCAAGAAATCCGATGACACATTGCTCTTCGCAGAATGGCTATGAAGGTCCTAGACAAGATTCTCAAGAGCAGAAATGTCTCTCTCCATACAAAGATTCAACTTGTTCAAGACATGGTGTTTTCAATAACGTCATATGGATGCAAAAGTTGGACAGTGAAAAAGATACATGGGTAGAAAATTGATGCCTTTGAATTATGGTGCTGGCGATGAATACTGTGTATATCATAGACTGCCCGAAGAACAAACCAGTCAGTACTAGAGGAGATCAAACCTAAGCTTTCCTTAGAAGCTCAGACGACAAGACTTTGACTTTCATACTTTGGACACACCAAGTGAAGAGACAGATCGTTGGAGAAAGACACAATGCTTAGCAAGGTAGAAGGTCAATGTAAAAGAGGAAGGCCGGCAATGAAATGGACTGATACAACAGCAGCTGCTATGGGTGCCACTCTATTAACAATGAGCTGCCTGACTGAAGACCGAACACAGTTTAGGTAAACTATCCAGAGGGTCGCCATGACTCAACGGCACTTAACAATAACAGAACAGGAATGTAAAATGTAAGTCTAGACTTGGTGCTGGACTTGGTGCTTACCAATGGTGAAAGTGTTTCTGATGTTGTAGTGGGAGATCATTTTGCATCCAGTGATCACCAGATGGTGTGGTTCAGTATTAGGACTAGGGCTGTTAGAATCCATTCAAAGGTGAGGATCTTAGACTTTAGGAAGACTAACTTTGCGAAGATGGGCCAATACCTCAGGGAGTCATTAGTGGGATGGGAACAGCTGGGGGATGTAGAAAAACAGTGGGCAAAACTGAAAGGGGAAATTTTAAGGGCAACCAACCTTTTTGTTAAAATGGTAAATAAAGGTAAAAGGAAAAGGAGACCGCTATGGTTTTCGAAAGAAGTTGCTGAAAAAGTGAAGAAAAAGAGGGAGGCCTTCATGAAATACAAGAGATCACAGAGAGAGGAAGACAGGCATCTGTATTTGGAAAAACTTAGAGAAGCTATCAAAGTAGTCAAGAAGGCAAAGATTCAAAAGGAGGAGGAAATAGCCAATGAAATAAAATGGGGGAATAAGACATTTTTCAGATATATTAGTGAGAAGAGGGAGGGCAAAAGTGGTATTGTCAGACTCAAGGGTGCAGGGGAGGAATATGTAGAAGCTGATAAGGATAAAGCGGAATTGCTTAACAAATATTTTTGTTCTGTGTTCACAGATGAAGAACCAGGAGCAGGACCTCAGAGAACACCCACAAATAGGAACAGAAGCGAGGGACATCTTGAACAATTTTCAGAAGACTGTGTTCGTGAGAAACTAGCTCAACTTAAAGTAGACAAAGCGATGGGACCGGATGGGATACACCCGAGAATACTGAGGGAACTTGGAGACGTTCTAGCAGCTCCATTGACTGACCTTTTCAATGCCTCGTTGGAGTCAGGAGTGGTGCCAAAGGACTGGAGAGAGGCTCATGTGGTGCCTTTACACAAAAGCGGAAGTAAGGATGTGGTTGAAAACTACAGGCTGGTTAGTTTAACTTCAGTGGTGAGTAAATTATTGGAAACGCTGCTGAAAGATAAAATAGTGAGGTTTCTGGAGTCCAGCGGATTACAGGATCCGAGGCAGCATGGATTCACCAGAGGCAGGTCTTGTCAGACAAATCTGATTGATTTCTTTGACTGGGTGACCAGGGAGTTGGACCGAGGGAGAGCCCTAGATGTGGTGTATTTAGATTTCAGTAAAGCCTTTGACACTGTTTCTCACAGGCGACTTATAAACAAACTGAGCACCCTAGGGATGGACCTTAAAGTTACTGCTTGGGTTAGAAATTGGTTGGGTGGGAAGCGACAAAGAGTACAGGTAAATGTGGCTCTTTCTGAGGAGAAGGATCTTACCAGTGGTGTGCCCCAGGGATCTGTCCTTGGTCCGATTCTTTTTAACATCTTTGTTAGTGATATAGCGGAAGGGCTGTCGGGTAAGATTTGCCTCTTTGCGGATGATACCAAAATCTGCAATAGAGTAGACACCCAGGAAGGTGTAGATAACACGAGGAGGGATCTAGCTAAGCTTGAAGAATGGTCTAGAATTTGACAGCTGGGATTTAATGTTAAAAAATGTAATGGGCTGCAGCAATCCAAGGGAGCAATATAGTATAGGGGGTGAAGTACTTTTGTCCACTAAAGAAGAGCGGGACCTAGGCGTGGTTGTGTCTGATGATCTTAAAGTAGCTAAACAGGTAGAAAAGGCGACGGCAAAAGCTAAAAGGATGCTTCAGTGCATATGGAGAGGAATGGCTAGCAGAAAAAAGGAGGTGATAATGCCTCTGTATAAGTCTTTGGTGCGACCTCATTTGGAGTATAGTGTGCAATTCTGGAGACCGCACCTTCAAAAGGATGTGAACAGGATGGAGTCGGTGCAGAGGGTGGCTACTAAAATGATTAGTGGTCTTCATTATAAAGCATATGAGGACAGACTGAAGGATCTTAATATGTACACCTTAGAGGAAAGGCAGGATAGGGGTGATATGATTGAGATGTTTAAATACCTCTGTGGCATAAATGTTCAGGGAGAGAGCCTCTTTCAATTGAAAGCAAGTTCTGCTACAAGGGGACATGGGATGAGGGTGAAGGGAGATAGATTCAAGAGAGATATACGGAAATATTTCTTTACGGAAAGAGTAGTGGATCCGTGGAATAGTCTCCCAGTGGAGGTGGTAGAGATGAGGACAGTAACTGAATTCAAAAAAGCATGGGACAAACACAGAGGATCTCTAAGGTAAGAAGGGGACTGTTGTAGTTGTTGATATGGAAGGACAGACTAGATAGGCCATGTGGTCTTTTTCTGTCATATTTCTATGTTTCTTTGTTTCTAAGTCTTAAGCAGTTTCTGAGAAATTACATACATTTAAAAAATACATCATCTCTCAGAATAATTATTGCAGAGTACTGCTTAAATTCAAACAAAATAATGAAATCTCTAGAGCCTTCCAAAGTTCTAAGGCTGACAAAATATCCCAATTGGTTTTAGTGCTAAAATAATAATCTGGCTGAATAATTTACTCAGAATTTACTGCTGACGGGAAAGCTACTGTAAATATTGTACAATATTTTAACAATGAACCAGAGCAAGTGGTAAAGGAAATCAAATCAAAATTTCACTGCTATATAATTTCTGAAAGTCTTTAAGTGAATTCACTAGACGTTCTGTAACCTTGCATTGAAAGAGAGTCAAAAATAATCCCAAAGCAACTAGTCCAATTAGTTTATATTGAGCAAATTTTATGAAGGACTTTTATTTTATTTTTTTGTTTAAATTATAGTATTGCTATGATAGAGCTTTCTATAGGGGGCCATTGTGAACCAGAACAGCAACGGGGCAGGAGCATTTGTGGTTCATTCCTGCCCTGTCAGTAACCCCCTTAGGAAGTGCAGAGATTGGGAAATGGCGGTGGCTTGGAATGCTGATGGGGGTTGAACGGTGATTTGAAAGTCTGATTGCAGGGCTATGGGGGGTGGGGATTAGAAAGCTAAACATAGAGGCAAGAAGAGGGGTCTGGCATCTCATGAAGGGTGGAGGATTATGGAGACTCATTAGGGGTGGAAAGAGGGTCAGATGCTGCTTGGTGAATTGTTTAATGTAGCAGGTTGAGGTAAATGTATCAGCAGATAGTAAACATGCCTCTAAGTGCATGTGTGCTAAATTGCACTAAGGGTTAGAGTAGGGTTTACCACGTGCCAAGTGCAACACATGGGCTAACCTCTGCACGTATGATGGGGTGGGGGACTGGGCTGGTTAGGAGTGGAACTTGGGCAGTCATGTGCTGACCATGACTGTTGCCCTTAGCCTGGTGCACTTACCGCCTCCTCAAGGAGTGGCAATACCTGCACCGTCATGCCTGTTAGCACAATGCTGCATGGCTACAATGCCAGGCATGCTCCCCAACGGTGATTGAGGGCCGCCTCACTAATTCTGGGCCCTGATCATATGCAAATAGCACACACGTTAGTAAACATGCCCTTATTGCGCTATCTGCCCATGTGGCACGTGCCTGCCTTGTGTGCTAACTACAGGCAGATGCTGGCTGCACTCCCAGACTTTGCACTTATCACACATTAATGTCTGCATTTAATGCATGGGAAGGGCAAAGGCTTATCACACTTTAGTAAAGGTTTTATGTCAATAACTAACTAACTAGTCCAGATGGGAAAGCTCAGTCTCCATGGCCCAGACTGTATGCATCCCCTGATCCACCCACTCACAAATGTAAGAGAATCTGTATCAGTCAGTCCATCCCTCAAGTTATCCATTGCTCGAGGTGGCACACTTTGCATCCCTGGGCTGGTCTGCCGAGTCGTCTAGTAAACAGTGCTTCTCATTCAAGGAGATAACTGGATCTTGTTCTGTGAGTTAAAATAATGTACAATCCCTCTGCAAATCTGACATTTAAAGAAATGCATTTAAGTGGAAAGCACAGCAGTTGGGTATTAAACAAATGATTTAACAATGCATCCCAAAATGCTATGCACACACTCTGACACTTTCAAATTCTTACCAATCCCACTTAATATGAAGTGTCGTTCATGCAGATCTTTCATCCCCAAGGGAATCTCTTAACCTTTCTCTTAATCCTTGCAAGCTACTCTCCTTATGTTTAGAAAAATGATTAAGTTTAATCTCTCATGTGCAATATACCTCTCATTTCCATCTGCTGGGGTCTTTGAGAAGAAATCATTTTGAAGTAGGATCCCAAAGAGGGCTTTAGTTCACAGTGGGGCATGTTTACTAAACCGTGCCAATGGTTAGCATGTGCCAAGCGTATCATGGCAACCTTTACTGCCTGTCAAAAATGCAGCTCTGCTAGCTGCTATAGCATGGGCTGGGGCGGAGACTGGCCAGTAAAGGGGCAGAGGAAATGCATCGCAGTTATCACTGGCATCTTTAATGCAGCTAACCGGCAATGTTGCACTTAATATCACCCATTGAGGTGGTGGTAAGTGCTCCGGTATTGACTGCGGCACATAATTCGTAATAACTACATGCGGACATGGCGGGCACGCCTCCATTTTTTTAGGCCAGGTCCAGTGGCAGCTTCATGCTCATTTTTGGGACTGAATGCACGGTAAACATCCTCCACTATGTATAAAGTGAGAATGAGACCCAGAGAGAACATTGTGGACATAGAGTCTGTTTAAGTCTACCCTGGAGCTGAGCCAACGCCCCTTTTGCTTCAGGTCCCGAGCTAGTCCAAATGTCCTGGCCCCAAGCTGATACACATAAGAGGTTATTTCAGAATGGCTGTGTGGCATGTACAAATGTAATTGGCATGCACATAGGAATACTGATTTCACAGTCCTGGTACTCATACGCGTAGATGCTGGCACAGATCAGTTGCACAAATTAAGAGGGAATGTTCTGAGTATGGTTTAGTGTGTATTTTCCCGTTAACAATAGCAATACACTTATAGTTCAAAAATACTTGTTTGTTTATATTGGGGTTTTCCACCAGTGCTATCTAAATCCCTGAAACTTTGTTTAGAAAGAGTTATTTCTCTTGACTCCTATGAAGTCTAGCACTAACACATGTATATTGCTGTATCAGTATGTGCATGTGTAGTTAACGGTGCTTACACACATGAAGCCCTGAGTGATGCCACTCTTGTGTTTTTGTGAAATCAGTGCTCTCACTATGGGTGCCAGCAAGCACATGGCATTTGCTGGTGTCCTTATATGTATTTCCCAGAAGGCTCCACATTCATCAGAGCCTTTTGTAAAATATTCAGGAAACTGTGAATGTCCCAACCTGGACATCCTAATCTCAGCAAAAGGCAAAATGGGGCTTATTTTTTCGGGTGATGTCACTACTATTAACATTTCTGGAATTTAAGGTCCTAGTTTGATGCTATTTTCCAGAATAAATTCATGAAGAATAGATTTAGACTCAAGTATGATCAGTTGTTGCTGGCTATAGTGACCAATATACAGAATGTTTTGCACAGTAGCATCTTGGCAAAGGGACCTCTTAGGCAGCAGAATGTTCCTTTGTGTGTCTTAAGAGATGACATGCACTGAGTATTCTTCTCTAAGGCTGCATTAATTTACTTTAAAATAGCTGTTCTCATTTCTATAAGGCCCATTCACTAAGTCATGTCCATGTTCAAACATGGATTTTCCCACATTAAACTTAGTGCATCTCATTTTATTCCACTGGGACTATTAACACCAATTTTCTGTATTAAAGTGCTAACATGACTTAGCCTCTCAATTTTTATAAGTCAGCATTTAAGTTTGGGGTTTTCAGTCACTGCATTGTGCAAGACATTGCTGTACAAAGAACCGAGGCCGAGGTGATTTCAATCAATTAAACACTTTGGCTGAACATCCCCAGATCTTTCTAATACAAACAGCCAAACTAATTCACGGATGACTTGTTCAATTCTAGTTCTTTGTTGTTCATATGTACCCAATTTACTGCAATCCTTCCAGACTTTAGAGAAAGCAATGGGCAATATTTCAAAAGTAGACACAGGAATGCTCATAGTCTCTCTGTAGTAGAAAGAAATGTTACTATTCAAATTGCTGGTAATATTTGTAAAAGTAGGTGCCAGGAAGAGGCCGGTGGCAGCCTCCACTTTCTAATCTGGCTGCAATGGGAACCATGAAGCAAGTTCAGCAGAGTATCCAGGCTGGTGACCCAGCAATGGTTCAAATACTAAACTGCTCACATGAAATTACTGTGAATCTCTGATGGGTAAAATAAAAGGAAAAGAAGGAAAAGAAGGTGATATCTTTTTATTGGACTAACTTAATAGATTTGTGGACTAGCTTTCGAAGGTTAAAACCTTCTTCAGGTCAGAACAGTAGGAACAACAGATGAGGCTCACCCTGCCCTGACCTGAAGGTTTTAACCATCGAAAGCTAGTCCACAAATCTATTAAAAAGATATCACCTTATTTTCCTTTTTCTTTTTATTTAAGTGCCATTAAAGAGGACTATCATGGCAATTACACTACATTATCCAAGATGTAAATCTCTGGGAATAAATATGTGTTATAAAGTGTCAGATTTTCTCACATGGTATTTGATGTACTAAAGGGTTTTGTCAATCTGTGTCTGTAGGAAATATGCTTAGTACATCTGGTCCTATCAAGTACAAGCTGATTGGTTCACACAGTGTTCAACATCACAATCATAATGGACTAATTGGATCAAGTGATTGTTTAAAACAGTAATTCGGAGACTTTTAGATTGAAGTTACATAAGATATGCCATACTGGGTCTGACCAAGGTCCATCAAACCCAGTTTCCTGTTTCCAACAGTGGCCAATCTAGGTCATATGTACCTAGCAGTTTCCCCAAAAGACACAAGTTCCACAATGCTTGTATTGGGTCAAGCATTGATATCCTGGGTGCTTTTTTTATAATGGTTTATGGACCTTTCCTCCAGGAACTTGTCCAAACCTTTTTTAAACCCAGTTACACTAAAAGCCTTTACTACATCCTCCAGTAACAAATTCCAGAGTTTCATTACACATTGAGTGAAAAAATATTTTCTCTTATTTGTCTTAAATAGTTTACCCTGTAGCTTCATTGCACGTCCTCTAATCTTTCTATATTCTGATAACGTAAAACAGTCGATCTATGTTTACCCGTTCCAAGCCATTCATTAATTTATAGACCACTATCATATCTCCCCTCAGCCATCTCTTTTCCAGATTAAAGAGCCCTAACCTTTTTAGCCTCTCTTCATAGGGGTATCCTTCCATCCCCCTTACCATTTTGGTGGCTCTTCTCTGTACCTTTTCTAATAACGCTATATCCTTTTTAAGATACGGTGACCAGAACTACACACAATATTCAAGGAGTGGTCACACCATGGAACAATACAGAGGCATTATAATATCCTTTGTTTTATTTTCCATACCTTTCCTTATGATACCTAGCATTCTATTTGCTCTCTTGGCCACCACTGCACACTGAACGGAGGGTTTTAACATGTTATCCATAATGATGCCTAAATCTTTTTCCTGGGTGGTGGTTCCTAATGTGGAACCTTGGATCATGTCACCATAGTTTGGGTTGTTCTTCCCTAGGTGCACAACTTTGCACTTGCCCACATTAAATTTCATCTGCCATTTGGATGCCCAGTCTTCCAATTTATCAAGATCCTCTTGCAATTTTCCCCAATCCTCTTGGGTTTTAACAACTTTAAATAGTTTTGTGTCATCTGCAAATTTGATAACCTCACTCGTTATTCCCTTTTCAGGTCATTTATGATTATGTCAAAAAGCAGCGGACCCAGCACAGATCTCTGCGGTACTCCACTATTCACCTTTCTCCATTGGGAAAATTGGCCATTTAGCCCTACCCTCTGCTTTCTATCTTTTAACCATTTCCTGATCCACAATTACACTGCCTCCTATCCCATGACTTTTTAGTTTTGCCAAAAGTCTCTGATGAGGGACCTTGTCAAAGGCTTTCTGAAAGTCTATATACACTACATCAACCAACTCACCTTTGTCTACCTGTTTATTCACACCTTCAAAAAAACATAACAGATTAGTATGACAAGATCTTCATTTCTAAAGCCATGTTGGCTGTCTCCCATTAGGCCATGACTATCTACATGCTGAGTAATTTTGTTTTTTTATGATGGTTTCTACCATTTTTCCTGGTATTGACGTCAGGCTCACCAGTCTGTAGTTTCCTGGATCACCGCTGGAACCCTTTTTAAAAATTGGAGTTACATTGGCGATCCTCCAATCTTCAGGTATTAGAGATGATTTCAATGATAGTTCACAGATTACTAATAACAGGTCTGCAATCTCATATTTCAGTTCTTTCAAAACCCTTGGATGTATACCATCCAGTCCAGGTGATTGGCTACTCTTCAGTTGATCAAATAGTTGTAATATATCTTCCCGGTGTAGCGATATTTCTTTCAATTCTTCTGCAGTATCACCTTTAAATACCACTTCAGTCATGGTAACATCCCTACATCTTCCTCAGTAAAGACTGAAGCAAAGAATTCATTTAGTCTCTCCTCTATAGACTTGTCCCCTCTTACTGCCCCTTTTACCCCTCTATCATCTAATGGTCCAACTGACTCTCTCACAGGCTTTTTACTACGAATGTACTTGAAAAAGTGTTTATTACACTTTTTTGCTTCTGCAGCAAGTTTTTTTCTCAAATTCTCTCTTTGCCTGTTTTATCAATGCCTTGCATTTAACTTGCCAGTGCTTATGCTATTTCCAGTTTTTGTCATTTGGCTCTTTTTTCCATTTCCTCAAAGATGCTTTTTTGGCAAAGGCAGCCTCTCTGACCTCACCTTTAAACCATGCTGACTTCCTTCCACTTTTCTTAAAGTGTGGAATACAGCTGGTCTGGGCTTCCAAGATAGTATTTTTCAACAACACCCAAGCTTGATGTGAGTCTTTAACCTTTGCAACTGCTCCTTTTAGGTTTTTCTTAACTATTTTCCTCATTTTATTATAGTCTCCCTTTCGAAAGTTAAAAGGTAGTACTGTGGATTTCCTTACCATCCCTCCTCCATTAATTAAATCAAACACGATTATGCTATGATCACTATTGCCAAGTGGCCCCAACACCCTTATCTCTTGCACCAGATCTGGTGTTCCACTAAGGACTAGGTCTAATATGGCTTCCCCTCTGGTCGGTTCATGAACCAGCTGCTGCAAGAAGCAGTCATTAATTTCATCTAGGAACTTTATCTCCCTAGTATGTCCTGCCATGACACTGACCAAGTCGATACCAGGGTAATTGAAATCACCCATTATTATTATGGTGCTGTAACTTTTGTTAGCTTCCTTGATTTCTTTGAGCATTTCATCATCCATTTGTTCATTCTGGCCAGGCGGTTGATAATACACCCCCACTGCCTTCGCCTTCCCCTTCTTACATAGAATTTCAATCCATAGAGATTCTACAGGAAATTTTGTTTCCTGCAAAACTTTAATTCTTTCTGACTCAATGCCCTCTCTAACATAGAGCACAACCCCTCCACCAATTTGATCAGCTCTATCATTACGATATAGTTTATACCCAGGTATCACAGTTTCCCCACTGATTGTCCTCCTTACACCATGTCTCTGAGATTCCAATCATATCTAACCTCCCATTTAGTGCTATATTTTATAACTCTCCCATCTTATGTTTTAGACTTCTAGCATTTGCATACAAGCATTTTAGAGACTGTATTTTATTCATATTAATCTGGCTATTGGAAGGCAGGGGTAATTTGGAATCTTTAAGCTCTGTCTACTCTATACTCAAGTTAGCTTGCGGTTCATTGGGCTCATTCATTTGCAAGCAGAACGCCATCATTCCACTTTTAAAGGAGCACACTGACCTCACAGATGGCTTTTCACTTAAGAACTATCCTCTTAAGTCTTTGAAGAGGCAGCCTTTGGAAATCCCCGACAGCCTTGACTGTGCATCACTCTTTGCTTCTTTCTTTTATAAGCTACAACTTAGAGTAGAGAAGGATCTTAACGGTTAGAGAGTGACCTAAGAACCAGAGAAGCCACGTTCAAATCCTAGTGACATATCTTGGGCGAGTCGCTTGACCCTCCACTGCCTAAGGTACAAACTTTGATCGTCAGCTCTCGGGAGGAAAATACCGACACAGTACCTGAATCTCACTCACCCTGAACCTCGGAGAAAAGGGGTGAGCTAAATTTAAGACTCCTTCTTTCACTTCTTATGTCTTTAGTTACTTTGCACCCACGTAAAACAGAAGTGCATCAGCCCAATACATTTCAAATTGTAAAATAATGAGACCTCTTGGGGGCATTCAGCTTAAAAATAAAACATTTGCATAATACATTTCTTTATTTTCTTAACGCAAGGATTTTTAAACAAACCAAAAAAAACCCATTAAATTATACATTTTAACAAAAATATCCCTCTCTGAGCATCTATTTTTGGGAAAGATCAGAGTGTAACAAAGGGCCTGATTCAGATCGTGACATATCTGACCCGTCAAGATATTCAAAATATGGACGGGTCAAATTTGTACCCGATTCTGCACCCGCAGGAGTTATTCTCATGGTAGCAGAATCAGATGCAAAGGGCCTGGATGGGCAGGACCTGCTCCGCTTCCATACTGCTGCACATCCAATATCCCACCCCGTCCAACCTAGTCAAAGCACCTGCATGAGCCACGGTTCCCTGCCACTGCTCAAACCTACGTTTCCCTGCCGCCCGACCCCTGAAAGGGCCTGCTAAGGCCAGGATTCGGTGGTGGGAACCTCCAGGTGCTCCTCACCATTTCCGAGGGGGGGGGGAGGAAGTCCGCTGGTGCCTCTTCCCTTTTTCAGGAAGATTTATTTCACCTCCAAACTGGAATAAGTCCCCCGTCCAGTCTGGCAACCCTGGATGTACAGGGCTGCAACTGGAATTGGCTCTTTATGTCCGGGTCATGGGCACGCCTCCATCCTGTCCATGCTCCTCCTCTAGCCCAACCCCTCCCGCCCCTGTCCAGAGCTTCCCGCACCTCTCCTCTGTACATGCAGGGAGCTTTAGGTTGGAAATCAGCCCCTGGCATTTAGTGAGTGATGTACATCCATAGCGGACATACATCTCCACTAAACGCTGCTCAGAATGACCCCCTAAGTGAATAGGATTCGCACTGTGCTTTCAAAAAGAGCACTGTGCAATTTTGGGTCAAAAGACTGAGAAAGTGGTTTGACCAACCTAAGAGTGCCTCTGAAAAAAAGGAGTTTTTACGAGTACAAGGTGCTGATGTCACACATAAACAGATTACTTTTCTGGTTATTTTTATTGGATTTTCACTTATGCGGTTAAGCTGGACATGTTTTTTGCTATTTTTAATGTTCTATATTTTATCCACATTCCTTTACCGGCTAGTGTTGTGTTTTGTTTTTCATTTTTTGTCCCACATGCCACCTGTTGCTACAGAAGGGGAAGATATAAAGCTAGAACAGACAGATCAGAGCTGAAAACAACTGTTTCACCCCAGCCACTCTCCCTCCACTCCTGTAGTAAGGAACTGAAGCAGACACTGTTCCCCTCCCCCTCTCCTTCTGCATGCTGATTGAGGGGGAGAGACTGCAGCAAGTTTCAAGCTATGACCAAGCTATGATAGTGCCGTCAGGATTTGGCACTGACAGCAACTGCTTACACTGCCGTTCCTCAATATAGACCTTTAATATAACATCAATAGCTTTTTTTATTCAATATTTATAAGCAAGATGCTTGCAGCATGTAGTTAAGCAGTTGAACTCGGAAGAGTTATTTAATCTTCATATGGGACTATGCTGTAGAAATTACTAATTTTGTGAGAGGAAAATGCTATTTTCATTAGAAAATCAATTTCATTGTTAATATTTATGCATGCCTCTTTGTAATGTTGAGCAGATTTAAAAACTCGCTTCATTAGCACACTTTCATCTGCTTGGTGGGGAGCAGGGCAATTCTGAAATGGACTTTCCGTGGGTAAACCCCCCTTTACCCACAGAAATACCTTCAAATGTTGACCTCCCCGTGGCTCTGCTTTCTTTCCATTCCTCTTAGCCTTTGTCTGATAAGCAAAATGTGTAATCTTAGTGGCACATTCTAATATGTGCATCTGGTCGGAATTGGACACACAGAGATAGACCCGATTCTGATCCCGCGGGGCATGTCTAGCCCCCACAGGATCAGAATCATGTCTAGGGTCAGTACGTGCAGGCCAGTCCCTATTCTGATCGGCCTGCATGTACTGAGCCATGCCTGGCTAATTCAGTCAGGCTCCTGAGTGGAGCTGCGGAGTCATGGCCTCTGATTACTTTTATTTTCCCCGCAGCCCGATCCCCGATCTCCAATCTAGCCTCTCATGGCCATGGCCGGGCTGCAGGGAATCTCCTGCACCCCCTCACCATTTTGATCCCAGCCAGGCCTCCCATCCTCCGATGTCTAGGGGGACTTATTCCACATCCGAGGTGGAATAAGTCCCCCTTCCAGTCTGCTGGCCCTGGACATACAGGGCCAACTTCAGGTTCAGCCCTGTATGCCCTGGGCTGCGGACCACCCACTGCCCACCCTAACTCCACCTCTGCACCGCCCCCCCCTTCCTACCCCCATCTAAGCCTCCCTGGACAAACTCCTTGGTCATATAGGGAGGCTTAGTCGTGGGACGGCAAGGGGGCAAATAGACTCCTTAGTGACTACAAGATAATTAGGAGCTAGATAATATGGGCCTGATATTCGAACGCCTTTACACGGGTAACTTCCTTAGTTACCTCGGGGCGTGTTGGGGCATTCCAGGGTGGAGCGGGAGCAGAGGAAGGGGCTACACGGGTAGCAGCGATTTTTTTTTTGCTACCCATGTAGCCTTCTGCTCCTTAAAGATGCAGAGGCTATGCAGGTAGCAACGAAAATCACTGCTACCCATGTAGCTTCTGCAGCTGCCAGGGCATCCGGGTTGGGGGGGGGGGGGGGAGTCGGCAGGCAGGCTATGTGCCACCGTGGTGCATAACCTGCCCAACTCAATATCGAGCCCTATATCGTTAATATGAATCAGATGACAAGACTTCGACTTTCATACTTTGGAAACATCTTGCGAAGAGAGAGATCATTAGAGAAAAACATCATGCTTGGAAGGTCAATGCAAAAGAGGAAGGCCAGCAATGAGATGGATTGATGCAATAACAGTAGCTATGGGTGCTGCTCTATCAGCAATGAGCTGCTTGACTGAAGGCCGAACACAGTTTAGGACAACTATCCAGAGGGTTACCATGAGTCAACACAGACTCGACAGCACTTAACAACAACAATAGTCTTCAGAGTACTTGCAAACATTAATTCATGCTTCAAACCCTGCCATCCAAGAAGAAAGAGCACTCAAAACCTCCTCGATCTCCCACCACAGACTCGCAAAAGCAAACAAAGCACACGATAGGTCCCCAACCTCTGGAATTCACTAACACCCCCCCGCCCCCCCAATACAAAGCATCAAATCAACCACAGACTTTTGTAAAAAAACTAAAGACTCATCTCTTCAAGGAACGCTTTGGCAATGGATACCAACCAAGTACAGAACGAAATGGTCACATGCAAACAAACACAATATCCCCCACCCCACCCCCATAAAAACTCCCACAATCCTACACCCCTCACACTCCCAACCCCTACTCCATAATGTATATAGTTTCTTACAGCTTCAGCTTATTGAGTTTTCTAGAAGATGTTCACTGTTGTTGGTTCTACCCAAAATGTTCGAAATGTTCATTGTAAAAGGTTCATAATGTTCTATATAATCGTTCATTGTATTCAATCAGTTCCATCTAAACCATTTTGACTTGTAGAAAAACAGCATATCAAAATTTGTTAAATAAATAAACATAGTTAATTATCGTACTCATGTGATATAAGTGCCCTTATAGTACTGTTCATTAAGCAGTTAGAGCATGAATTTTTATTTATTTTTTATTTTATTTAGCTGCATTTATATCCCGCTTTTCACCGGGTCAAAGCGGTTGGGGGATACATTTAACATGAGGGGATATGAGACACATACACTAATACTTACAGGGAACATGGGCAATGGAGGGTTAAGTGGCTTGCCCAAGACCACAAGGAGCACCTGCGGGACTAGAAACCCCAGTCCTTCTGGCCCAACGTTGCTGTCCTCTAGTGGGATTTGAACCACCGACCTTCTGGCCTGTAGTACCTTGCCCCAACCACTAGGCCACTCCTCCCTTTTAGAATTAGTGTGTGGTAACTGTTAGTGCACAGTTGCAGTAACCATTGCTGTGTCGGCATGCTCTTGCCATCGGCCCACGTTCTTCACTCCCGGCGGGGATCGAGAGCGCCGGGAGCAACAGGACCTCCTCTGCAAGCCCCTCTGTCCAATCGGGGCAGCCGGCGGGGCCTACAAAAGCGCCGAGCATCGGGCGTGCGGCCTCTTGCCATCGGCCCACGTTCTTCACTCCCGGCGGGGATCGAGAGCGCCGGGAGCAACAGGACCTCCTCTGCAAGCCCCTCTGTCCAATCGGGGCAGCCGGCGGGGCCTACAAAAGCGCCGAGCATCGGGCGTGCGGCCTCTTGCCATCGGCCCACGTTCTTCACTCCCGGCGGGGATCGAGAGCGCTGGGAGCAACAGGACCTCCTCTGCAAGCCCCTCTGTCCAATCGGGGCAGCCGGCGGGGCCTACAAAAGCGCCGAGCATTGGGCGTGCGGCCTCTTGCCATCGGCCCACGTTCTTCACTCCCGGCGGGGATCGAGAGCGCCGGGAGCAACAGGACCTCCTCTGCAAGCCCCTCTGTCCAATCGGGGCAGCCGGCGGGGCCTACAAAAGCGCCGAGCATCGGGCGTGCGGCCTCTTGCCATCGGCCCACGTTCTTCACTCCCGGCGGGGATCGAGAGCGCCGGGAGCAACAGGACCTCCTCTGCAAGCCCCTCTGTCCAATCGGGGCAGCCGGCGGGGCCTACAAAAGCGCCGAGCATCGGGCGTGCGGCCTCTTGCCATCGGCCCACGTTCTTCACTCCCGGCGGGGATCGAGAGCGCCAGGAGCAACAGGACCTCCTCTGCAAGCCCCTCTGTCCAATCGGGGCAGCCGGCGGGGCCTACAAAAGCGCCGAACATCAGGCGTGTCCGCGCCTGGCGGGCCCGCGCCTGAGGGCCCTTTGGCGTGGCCCTTAGGCGGTGGCCATCATTCCATCGAGAAGATAGCATGCTATAAGGACCTGAACCAACAACATTCAACAGACGATTGATCTCCCTGCTTCGTCGCAAGTATAAGTTGTCAAACATTATAACTACATAATTACCTACCTATGTTTTTGATGCCATTGGACATATTGCATTCTCTAATTTACTGTCGTCAGTAGCAAGACTGATACATAATTATTACTTATGTTGCCAGTAGCATTTCTATTGTAACGTTTCTGTTATCAGTAGCCATACTGTTTCCTAATCACCATACTGTTGCCAGTAGCTCTGTTAGTAGCTATACTGTTTCCTAATCACCATACTGTTGCCAGTAGCCTTGTCAGTAGCTATACTGTTTCCTAATCACCATAATGTTGCCAGTAGCCTTGTCAGTAGCTATACTGTTTCCTAATCACCATACTGTTGCCAGTAGCCTTGTCAGTAGCTATACTGTTTCCTAATCACCATACTGTTGTCAGTAGCTTATCTATGAGTACCACACACCATAGCTCTATCCCAGGCAACCTTTTTGCTCTCATACTACATTACCAGTGGTAGTAGAGCCAGTCTCTATTTCATTATACTGGCATCAATAGCCACATCTCTAGCAGCCAAAATATACAAAATATAAAGTGTGTCTATTTTAATTTAATTTGTGACAGTCCAGAACTGTTACTACACACCAAGAGTTTACTAAGTTTAGCAAACGATTATTTACCTGTACCTCTGTTGCAACCTATGCACTAAGTATTTTACTTAACACAGCTGATTATCCGCATAGACACTCACTCACTCATAAAGAGGTCAAAGTTGTCAGTCTTCATAGGAAAGAAAAGCAAGTAACAAAGCTATTTCCTATACAAGCATCTTCATTGGGCGCCCACTTTTCACCACAATAACCCATTCGACAGAATCCTTAGTTGAATCAATTTTACTACCATGCCCGGCATGTGCATATCCAACATATCTCGTACCCTCCTATACACCATCCTCATCACCATTCTCATCCAAATATCTGAAGCACTTTTACGTGACTTCAACCCCATACCTATACTGTATGGAGCAAGCAGAAAAAACCACTGCAACCATCACCAACATTCGCCGTATGTTCATCATAAAAGGCAGTCTCACCTACTCTACATAACCTTAGACCTAGCTCCCACCACAACAATCAATAAATCTGAACCTAGTTGTTACCTGAGGTGTGCTCTTATTAACGCACGCTCTGTTCGCAACAAATGGCCTATCATAACAGATTTAATATCTACTCAAAACTTAGATATATTAATGGTCACCGAGTCTTGGTTATCAGATTCAGACTCAGTGATAGTAAATCAAATGACTCCCCCGAACTTCTCCATCTATTCATGCAACAGAGAGAACAGAAGAGGCGGTGGAGTTTTCATCCTCGCTAAATCCTCCTTACAATACCGAGTAAGTTTTGCTAGGAGCATTCATTTTCTTGACACATTAACCATATCAAATAAGAATAACTCACTTAATCTTATCTATGCTTCTCCGAATGCACGATCAGAGGATATTTCAGATGTAATTAGCCTTGCATGTAACCCTGATAACCCTAATAAGCCCAACTGGCTGCTAGGCGATTTTAATCTCGCCTCTTTGCCACCTGCCACAGCCAACGCCTTGCTTGACGCCATGGAAAACCTTGACTATAAGCAAATTGTTGACTTCCAGACACACCAACGTGGTAACATCCTTGACCTCATCTTTGTTCCTCCTACACTAACAGGCAACAATAGTCAGCTGGACCTCACCATCACCCCGGTTCCTTGGTCAGATCATAGTCTGATAACTTTCCAGATACCTACAAATTCGAATCCGCCAAATCTACTAAAAAATGTGCCTCCACCGCACCATAGCCGCTTTAAATCACTGGATATCGAAGTGTTCAACACACAAGTATTACCTAAACTGTCAATCTCAACAACCAACATAAATAAAATGGTCGACAACTGGAATGAGACACTCCTACAATATTCACAACTACCTACTATGCACAACGAGATCGCCCCTAACAAGGATCCTAACATAAGGCATAATGCCCCCTGGTTCTCTCCAGATATCCGAACTTCACTGCTCCAACTGAGAAGATTAGAAAGAAAGTGGAGACGCTCTCATGAAATCAACATCCATGATGAATACATGGCGCACCTCAAAAATCACCGTGAACTAATGTGGTCCAAAAGAAAAGAACATCATGCAAAACTACTTAGTCGTTCACTAAACAAACCTCGTGAGCTATTCAATTTAGTGAAAACACTATCTAAAGAACCTGCACCGCAACAGCAAGAACATATCCATCCTCAACAGTATGCAAATTACATCCAATCCAAATTAACAAGAACAAATTTGAATTCATCACAAGCGTCCCCTCAATCCACGCACTCTCAAGAACCACTCCTGAGTATCTCACCTCCATCATCTAAATCCATTAAAGAACTAATTGCTACTTTGAACACCACTACTGCAGCCAATGACCCATGCCCAGCACACTGGATCAAATCAATGCGCACAGAGCTCAGTCCATGCATAGCGAAAATTGCAAACCTCTCCTATTCCTCTGGAACTTTCCCAGCTGCACTCAAACAGACCTCAATACGTCCCCTATTAAAGAACAACCAGATCGACCCGAAGAAGGAAGAATCATACCGTCCAATCTCCAGCATCCCGCTGCTTGCCAAAATACTGGAGAAAGAGACTCAACGCCAAATTCAGCAATATATTGATACATCCTCCCCTCTTGATCCGTGCCAACATGGATTTAGGGAAATGCATGGAGTCGAGACTCTCATGACCTCCTTAATCAACACGCTCATCTGTTGGATCAACAACATAAGGTCTGGCGTCGCCATGATCTTCCTTGACATATCCGCGGCGTTTGACTCAGTAGACCATAACATACTACTAGCACGACTCTACGAAAAGGGTATACAAGGCCTAGCATGGAACTGGTGCAAAACATACCTTGAAGATCGTTGGCAACATGTTCGCATTGACTCCAGAACATCCGAACCATTCCTCCAAACGCAAGGGGTTCCACAAGGCTCCTCCTTATCGGCACTCCTCTTCAACATATATATGCAGCCGATTTGCCAAATCACCAAATCCTTTAATGTCTCCTGCCTTATTTACGCAGACGACGTGCTTATCTACACCCCGTTTGATATAACAAGTCCAAATTACACTAACCTAACCAACTGTTTCAATGCAATAGCGGATTGGCTCTTAGATCAAAACATGCGAATCAATTTCAAAAAGACGGAAGTTTTATTGGTCACTAGAAACAAGCTCTTCTCCCCCCCTGCATATCTTAAGGTACGGGACGCTGAGCTCCCAATCAAGAATACAATTCGTTACCTAGGTGTGATCCTTGATCAACGACTGGATTTTACCTCCCACATAAAAAATACAGTAAAAAAGATTTACTTCAAGATAAAAACATTACGCCACCTAAGACCCATGCTAGAATACAATGATTTCCGCTCAATATTCCAAGCAATAGTCACCCCTCACTTTGACTATGCGAATATTGTATTACATGGTCTTCCAAAGAACACTATAAACCCCCTGCAACTAGCAATGAATGCTGCGGCTCGCATCCTAGTTGGAGCATCAAAGAGAGACCATATTACACCAATCCTTAGGGACCTTCACTGGCTCCCTATAGAATGTAGAATTAGATATAAAGCTCTCCTCATTACATTCAAGGCCTTCAACAAATTATCACCAGCAACGACTTCAGATCTCATCAGTCTAACTCCCAATACAAGATCTAGGAGACCATTTGCCGAAAACACCCTAATCATTCCGAGTGATTCCACAAATTGGTCCCAATCATCGATCAACAGAGCATTCAAATTCTATGTGCCTAGAGGTTGGAATAAACTTCAGCCAGAAATTAGAGCAATACGTGACATGAAGCAGTTCAGAAAAGCTATCAAGCACTACCTCTTCACTGAATACTTCCAGCCACCGTAATGCTATCTAATATATCAAAAGACAGTCTAATAGCCAGAAGCATAAACACTACACCCTAGAATTAAGAAATTTTGGATTTAATTACAGCTGTACACTATATTCTCTGCTCTGTTAGTTGTTTTATACAAACAGTCAATCATTATTGTATTGTAGATAGTTACCCTTGTTGACCAAGTTTTCTGCCCTGTTATCTGTAACTCATACGTATTTCAAATGTACTGAGATTGTTCTGTTCTATGTAAACCGCACTGATGATAAATAGCGTGGTATATAAGAGACTTTAAATAAATAAATAATAATAAAATGACAGCATGCTCTCATTCACCCATTAGCTGCATACCCTGTTATGAAGACTGAGTATTACAGTAAGCGCACAATAACTCACCGCGCACTATCCAATAGGTGAACTAGGTGGTTGCCTGCAGAGCTGAGTCCCCAGGGTGGCCCAGTTTTGGGACCTTCTGCTCCCATGTATTAGGGGGGGGGGGCAGAGCTGGAGAGTTTGGGAAAGTGCTGCACTGCTGGTCCTGGAGAAGGGTGACAGTGGTGGAAGTGGAGGGGGAGGGGGGTTGCAGGATTGAAGACTCAGCTAGGACGTCTCTTATCCTTGCACCAGCCCTGACTGTCACGGAGGCAGACAGTGTGCATACACGTGATGGCTCCTGAACTTCTGTGCTGCCTGTAACATGTTTACTACAGTGTATTACTGGATAGTGCAGGCCTCAGCGCAAGCCAGTAAGGACATTTCTAAGTGTCAGATTCAGTAGCACCTCCCCTTATGGGTTCCAATAACATTGCCTGAGTATCTCTTCCCAACTGATTCTGTACATGGGATGCGCCAAACTATGCCCAGCAGATTCCTCTAGCTCTCCTTTCACTGCAATCTGATGCATACTACTGATTATATTCCATTCTTTTTCTAGGGACAGACATCTGCACGTCACTCCAGTTAGATAGAAGTAGCATCATCCATTCCAGGTAACCTACAGCACCTTCTCCTTTCCCACTGTCCCCCTGCGTTTCAGCTGCTTTCATACTATGTTTCTATCCTGTTTTCTGCTGCCTGCTCTGGCCGTCTGCCAGTCATAGGACTCATTAAACCATGATGACAACGGTATCCAACCAGTCTCGGTTTTATTATCCGGATTCTGAGCATTTGTGCTTCAAGCTTTGCAGACATCTCTGTCCATCTTGCCATGCTGAAATATAGACTTGCACTGCTTTTCCAAATGAGGAGGACCAGGTCTTACCTCTTCCATTAAGCATTTCTGCTGCTTAAGTCCAGCTCTAGTGTTTGAAAGCAATGTAAGGTTCACATCGTGCTTGTGCTAATGGGCCTGGAATTGGCACCTCCATTTTTTTAGGAACTAATGGTAGTCACTGTTGCATTTTCAATGTTCCTTCTTATGCAGGGCTCCCTGATTAGTTTTACTGCTTTTCATTTTCTTTCTGCTGTGATACAGTGTTTCTTATCTGACAATAGGTTCTGTATATTAAAAATATGATTGCATATCCCAGAACTGCAGACAGATAATAGATCCAATTTAACACAAGCACACACATACACATCTCTAAGTCTATAACCATGTATATGTGTTTGTATTTATATCTATAACTATTTATCCATATATATGCACATACCTATACTCAGGGCTGGTGCTAAGGTTTCTGGTGCCTCCCTGTAAACTATAAATCGGCAACCCCTCCATCATTATTATTAATGCTGGCTACATCCCACTCTCCTTTTTCCCAAAACTCTTTTGTGAACTCTTTTCACCTGATGCTAGTATTTCTCCTTGAAATCCAATGTTATAAGAAAATTGCAGTGAAGGGGCAAATGCATAGCCAGAATAAAAATAACTGCTGGGCAGTAAATACTAAGCCTCATGGGCCCAATATTCAACAAGGCACCGAGGCCGACTATACCTGCAGAAAGTTACCCATTTAGGAAAAGTGCTGGAATTGTGAGTCAGGCACCAACAAAATGGGGAAGCAACGAAAATGCTGCACAAACCGAGCACAGCGGCAGGTGCCCACCATAGCAAGGATGGATAAGCACAAGGCACGTAACCCGGGCACTGCGCCCAAGGAAGAGGTGATACCCATGTACATGGCCACCACAACAGTGGCTGGAGCGCAAAATGAACGTGGTCAGCAACCCGCGTATTGATTGACCTGCATACCCATGCATAGGCGACACCATCACAGAGGCCCCACAGGCTGCATGTGCAGCAACCCCCTGTGGCTGGGCAGACAGATCCAGTGGCATGGTGGCAAGGAGAAGTGTGAACTTTTCCCCAGATGAAAGTGAGTGCCTCGTCTGCTCTGTGCTGGCAACAACCCTATGGAGGGGAATCCAACTCTGGTTGTGTAGGTAAGGAGGCTACAACAGGGAATGGGGTGAAGGGGGGGAGCTGAGCGCCATGCTAGGCAGACACACTCTGACAGGTACAGCTGTGTATCTGCACAGGAAGACAGGGCATGATGCCAAGCCACATGCTGATGGCTGCCCCAATGTGTGTCTATTAAGAGGTGGGGGGCCATGCATTGGTACAGGTGCCAGCCCCGAATGCCTGTAGCAGGGAGCATACCCACACATAGCAGGTTGTGAGGGTGCTGCATCCCCTGTTGGTGGTTGGTAGCAATGCCACAGGGCATGCACAGCAATTGAAATACCCAGTGGAGGGGGAGCCATGGCAGGGCTGGGCACTGCAGGGGACACAGACAGCCAGTTTAGATGCCCTGAACATGTGCCCCACCCCCTAGTCCCTGTGCCCTGGTGCAGGTCTCTGGGGGGACTGTAGGCAGAAACCAGACATGTGGCACCTGTCTATCCCTGCAAGTGGCTCTGCCACTACAGCCTGGCTCCCATGGGTATGCCCCTGTCCCTAGAAAGGGCAAGTCTGCAGACTGTTGCAGGATATAGGAATGCACAACAGGCAAAATGGTAATGACCAACTGTGCATATGTATGTACCCCCCTTTCTTCCACAGGGAATATGGAGTACGCTGGACACTGGAGGCCCTGAAATGCCACTTCCAGACACCACTCCGGAGGTGACCCAACCAGCTCCAGCGGATCAGCGAGCGGCTGGTGGCTGAGGAAGGTCAGTGGGGTACACAGTGGTGCTCAGCAGATGCAGGGTGCAGCAGCCATGGCTGCCAGACTAGTGCAGTCAGATCACCTGGTGGTGGACATTCCCTTTATCCAATGATGGGACTGTGTTATAAACTGTGTTATCGTTCCTGCTTTTCTTTTTGAATATATAGTCTGCATCCACAGAAACCTTTCCCTTGACAATGAGTGCAGAGCAGAAGTAGGACATTCACCCACAGAACTCAATATATTTTTAAAAAAAAAATCATAAAAAAACCCCCCCCCCCCCCCCGATTCTGATCATCTCACTCAAAACAACTTAAACATTTTCCAGTACCAGGCATATTGTGAACTAATATAAAGCTCTTCAAGGCCAAATCTACCATACCATACCAGCATAAAATTTCAAAACTCATATGACAAGATATGCGGCGGGCCCTAGAACATCCATATACCTATTTAAAAAACTGAATAAGCCAAATTACTACAGTACAGATCCCTACGCACAAGCTCCATGTTTACAGAACGCCTGGCCTTGATCACACACTCAGAACACAGACCTTCACCAAATACAGAATAAGTGACCACAACCTAATGTAAAAATAAATATAAGAACATAAGAAATTCCTTACAGGGCCAGATCAAGGTCCATCAAGTTCAGTATCCTGTTTCCCAACAGTGGTCAATCCAGGCCACAAGTACCTGGCAGGCTCCCAAAGAGGCATATACGTTCCACAATGCTTGTCCCAGGGCAAGCAGTGGATTTCCCAGGTCCTCTTTAATAGTGGTTTATGGATCTTTCCTCCAGGAACTTCACCAAACCTTTTTTAAACCCAGCTAAAACTAAAAGTTTTTACTACATCCTCCAGTAATGAATTTGAAAGTTTGATTATGCGTTGAGTAAAAAAATATTTTTTCTTATTAGTCTTAAGTAGGATGCATTGTAGCTTCATTGCATGTCCACTAGTCTTTCTACTTAACAATAAACAACCAATCTATGTTTACCTGTTCCATTCATTAATTTATAGACCTCTATCATATCCTCCCTCAGGTATCTCATCATGCCCACTAACTATTACCCAATGTTGCTCATCCATGTTGGCACAAATGATACTGCCAGGTATCCGTCTGAGCGTATCAAAAGTGACTTCATGGCTCTGGGACAAAGGGTGAAGCATATAGGGGTGCAGGTGGTGTTCTCTTCAATCCTCCCGGTTGAGGGTAAAGGCCAAGGCAGAGAAGCTCGTATCCAGGAGATAAATGCATGGCTGTGTGGATGGTATCATCAAGAGTGTTTTGGTTTCCTGGACCATGGGATGCTGTTCCAAGGGTTGCATAGTAGAGATGGCGTCCATCTGTCCAAGAAGGGTCAACATGTCTTCAGTTGCAAACTGGCTAATCTACTGAAGAGTGCTTTAAACTATATTTGTTTGGGATTGGTGAAGAAAGCCCCCAGGTAAGTGAAACATTAAATACCTTTATGGAAATGGCTAGAAGGGGCAACATATGGAAAGCAGTGTGTATAAATGTCCAGAGCATGGGAAATAAGATCCCAGACATTGAGGATTTAATGGGAGAGGCTGAACTGGATTTAGTGGCAGTAACAGAGACATGGTTCATGGACAACCATGACTGGATGTAACTATACCAGGCTGCAGTATCATCTAGAAGTAAGGAGATCCTGGATTCTCTACAGGGAGAACTATTCAGGCAATTGGTAACAGACCCCACACGTGAAGAGGCCATACTGGACTTGGTGCTTACCAATGATGAAAGTGTTTCTGATGTTATAGTGGGAGATCATTTTGCATCCAGTGATCACCAGATGGTGTGGTTCAGTATTAGGACTAGGGCTGTTAGAATCCAATCAAAAGCAAGGGGTCTTAGACTTTAGGAGAACTAACTTTGCCAAGATGGGCCAATACCTCAGGGAGTCATTAGCAGGATGGGAACAGCTGGGGGATGTAGAAAAACAGTGGGCAAAACTGAAACGGGATATTTTAAGGGCAACCAACCTTTTTGTTAAAATTGTAAATAGAGGTAAAAGGAAAAAGAGACCGCTATGGTTTTTGAAAGAAGTAGCTGAAAAAGTGAAGAAAAAGAGGGAGACCTTCATAAAATACAAGAGATCACAGAGAGAAGAAGATAGGCATCTATATTTGGAAAAACTTAGAGAAGGTAGCAAAGTAGTCAGGAAAGCAATGATTCAAAAAGAGGAGGAAATAGCCAATGCAGTTAAATGGGGGGATAAGACATTTTTCAGATATGTTAGTGAGAAGAGGAAGGGCAAAAGTGGTATTATCAGACTCAAGGGTGAAGGGGAGGAATATGTAGAAGCTGATGAGGATAAAGCGGACTTGCTTAACAATTATTTCTGTTCTGTGCTAACAGATGGAGAACCAGGAGCAGGACCTCGGAAAACATCCACAAACAGGAACAGAAGTGAGGGGCATCTTGAACAATTTTCAGAAGACTGTGTTTGTGAGAAACTAACTATACTTAAAGTAGACAAAGCGATGGGACCAGATGGCATACATCATAGAATACTGAGGGAACTTGGGGACGTTCTAGCAGCTCCACTGACTGACTGACTTTTCAATGCCTCGTTGGAATCAGGAGTGGTACCAAAGGACTGGAGGGAGACACATGTGGTCCCTTTACACAAAAGTGGAAGTAAGGCTGTGGTTGAAAACTACAGGCCGGTTAGTTTAACTTTGGTGGTGAGTAAATTATTGGAAGCACTGCTGAAAGAGAAAATAATGAGGTTTCTTGAGTCCAGCAGATTACAGGATCAGAGGCAGCATGGATTCACCAGAGGCAGGTCTTGTTAGACAAATCAGACTGATTTCTTTGAATGGGTGACCAGGGAGTTGGACCAAGGGAGAGCCCTAGATGTGGTGTATTTAGATGTCAGTAAAGCCTTTGACACCGTTCCTCACAGGCGACCTTTAAACAAACTGAGCACCCTACGGATGGACCCTAAAGAATACTGCTTGGGTTAGAAATTGGTTGAGTGGGAACTGACAAAGGGTACAGGTAAATGGAGCTCACTTTGAGGAGAAGGTGGTTACCAGTGGTGTGCCCCAGGTATCTGTCCTTGGTCCCATTCTTTTTAACATCTTTGTTAGTGATATAGCGGAAGGGCTGTCAGATAAGGTTTGCCTCTTTGCGGAATATATCAAAATCTACAATAGAGTAGACACACAGGAATGTATAGATAACACGAGGAGGGATCTAGCTAAGCTTGAAGAATGGTCTAGAATTTGGCAGCTGAGATTTAATGTTAAAAAATGCAAGGTCATGCATTTGGGCTGCAGCAATCCAAGGAGGCAATATAGTATTGGGGGTGAAGTACTTTTGTCCACTAAAGAAGAGCGGAACCTAGGCATGATTGTGTCTAATGATCTTAAAATAGCTAAACAGGTAGAAAAGGCAATGGAAAAAGCTAGAATGATGCTTGGGTGCATGGGGAGAGTAATGGCCAGCAGATGAAAGGAGGTGATAGTGCCTCTGTATAAGTCTTTGGTGCAACCTCATTTGGAGTATTGTGTGCAATTCTGGAGACCGCACCTTCAAAGGGATATAAACAGGCTGGAGTCTGTACAGAGGGTGGCTACTAAAATAGTTAGTGGTCTTCATTATCAAGCATATGAGGACAGACTTAAGGATCTTAATATGTACACCTTAAAGGAAAGGCAGGATAGACGGGATATGATTGAGATGTTTAAATACCTCAGTGGCATAAATGCACAGGAGGAGAGCCTCTGTTGATTGAAAGCAAGCTCTGCTACAAGGAGCATGGGATGAGGGTGAAGGGGATAGATTCAGGAGTGATATGCGGAAATATTTCTTTACAGAAAGAGTGGTGGATCCGTGGAATAGTCTCCCAGTGGAGGTGGTAGAGATGAGGACAGTAACTGAATTCAAAGAAGCATGGGACAAACACAGAGGATCTCTAAATGAAAAAATTGGAATGTTGCAGTGGTTGATATGGAAGGACAGACTAGATAGGCGTTGTGGTATTTTTCTGTCGACATGTTTCTATGCTTCTATGAAATCTGATTCTAATTAAAATACACTTATAAGTTATAAAACATTTGGAAGAATTATACATCTCAAGAGATAACTAGTTCAAGACGGTAGTTTGGAGGAACGTATTATATTTTCAGCAAGTGACTGTATCCTCTACAAAATAGACCTAAATTATTGATAGGTGTTGGCGGCAATGTGGAGAGGAGGGGTCCTTTATTCATGTATGGTGGGAGTGACCCTGGGTAAGGTTGTATTGGGAGAGAGTGAGTGAGCAAATCACCCGTATCTTTGGGGGATCGGTAGAAGTAGATATGGGATTTGGGCTGTTGGGAATTTGGCCCGAAAAGAGTGCTAGGACTCAAGAACGGCCCATACGGGCATGTATCCAGGCTGCCAGGAGTGAGATTGCTAGGACCTGGAAACAGGTAAACCTCCCGAGCTTGGCACAATGGCAGACCCGACTGCGTCGGATAGCCTTGATGGAGCAGTTAACGGCGCTCCGACACCAGCAGTATGGGAAATTTAAAGGTTTATGGTTACCCCTGCTGGAATTTCTTGAAGGTTGTTAGGCCTCTGTGGGGGGAGGGGGGATTTCTAAACAGTTGGTTAGGTATGATGTTCTGTGGTTTGTACTGCTTTTGTTGATACCAACCCTGTATAAATAATAGTTTCTAAGGAAGTTTACAGGGTGGAAAAGAGGGTACATACTGAGCGAGGGGATCTCTCCCATCTGTAGAGGAAGTATGTATTGTATAAGGGTCTATGCTTGGGGGGTTCTGCTTATATGGTTTGTGGTATGTATTTTGATGTGTGCCAATAAAAAATGTAAATTACAAAAAAAAGAAAATATCATGGCCTGGACAAGTCGAATCTTTGTATGGAGAGAGACATCTCTGCTCTTGAGGATCTTTTCTAGGTCTTCATAGCCATTCTGGCAAGAGCAATACGTTGTTGGATTTCTTGACTGCTAGTCTTTCCTTTATTGATTGTTGATCTAAGTAAATTAAAGCTGTCGACTACTTCAATTTCTTCTCCATCAATGTTGAACTTATTGATTTTGGCAGTTGCCAGGATCTTTGTATTCTTAACATTAACGTGCAGACCCATTTTAAGACTATATTCATTGATCTAAAGAAGCAAATGTTTCAAATCGTCTTCACTTTCAGCCAGTAATGTGGCATCAGCAGCATAGCGAAGGTTGTTGATGAGTCTTCCACCAATCTTCACACCTCGGTTGTCTTCATACAGTCCTGCTTCTCTGATGATTTTTCTGCATATAAATTAAAGAGGTAGGAGGAAAGTATGCAGCCCTGTCATACATCTTTGCTGATTTTAAACCATATATATATACCTGTATACATGTATATACAAGTCATAATAAGGAAGAGAGTAGGGGGAAGTCTCTGAGAAATTAGATAAGAGTTCATGGTCCTGTTATGAGAAGGGTTAAAGCAGAAGGCAATTAGAAGAGGTTCCCTGCAGGCATGAAATAAGTTCCTTTAAGGCATGGAGGAAGGGCAAGTCAGAAGAGATGACTGAGCCTGGGGGATAGAGCAGGGTGGCTCAATTAAAACCATAGATAAGGCTAGATGGGAGGAGGAGCAAGAATTCCCAAGGGCAGGGCCAGTCCACAAGCTAGGTGGCCACCTAGGGCAGCCAGCCTGGGTGGGTGGCGGCAGCAGCACACATGGGCAGCCGTGCAACCCCCCCAGCTGCTGCCGATTACTTTTTTTGGGGGGGGGGGAGGTGGAAAGTGGCAGTATTTCCAGTATTCCTGAGAGAGAATCAGCGTCAGCTGGGGGGGGGGGAGGCGTAAGAGTCAGCTGAGAGGGGGGGACAGCGTCAGCTGGGGGGATGGTGGGAGCATATAAAACACACTCTGGGGAGATGCCCTCCAGCTGAACCTGTGCTGTGGAGACCTACTGAAGCAGGAAGAACTAAGCAGAGCATGAATGTAGATGAATGCTGATACTCTCAACCTGGCTGATGTGAAAGCTGAGCAAATGAAATTTCTGGAACAAGGTACCGAATGTCAGTGATAATTGAAAAAATATTTCTTCCTTTTGTGCTTTTCTTTTGGGGGCAGCAGCATCGGGGTGGTTTGTAGTCAAAAGCAGATATAAGGCTACAATGTGAGGTGCTGCTAAACCCCTCTTTTCCCTAAGATAAGCTGGGAACTGAGGAAAAATGGAGTTACATGAACTTGAAGAGGTTTTTTTTTAACTTCAGCAGTTACTGGAGGCTAAGGTTTTTTTTTTCTCTGACTAACAAGTGATTTTTATAGGAAGAGAAGAGGAGAGGAGGGGGAGGTGGAAGAAGTAGTTTTGGAGCTACAAAATAGCAGTTCAGAACCGGCAGCCCCAAAACATTAAAATCCCCTGCTGGGTGGGGGTGGGGGGGGGGGCCCGGAGGGTGGTTGTGGGAGCAACTGAAATGGCTCAAGCCACACTTAGGACCACAGGGGTCCAGCCAAATACTGGAGAGTGGGGGGTTGCCTGAGTGAGGTCATCGGTTTTCTGTTGGATTAAGGGACTGATTAAAATAGCCAATACAAAAGGAACTTGTGCTGAGGGTTTAGAAAACATGTTGCTAGTCTTGATTTCCAGCTGTAGTGGGACCCTTATGGACTACTAGGAGGTCTGCTGGTGTCACCTCTGGAGGCGTAGCCGGGCCCATAGGAGCTAATGAGAGAGTCCATACGATTCCTGATGCAGCACAACTTTGTAAGAGACATTTTCTGTATGTAAAACATGCTCTATGTGTGGACAATGCTTTATAAAATTACCCTTTTATACAGTCCAACTTCTAATTAAATAGCCATAAACATGCAGATATACAGCCAACACGTGGCATGGGAATGTGCCCTGCCTCTTCTTCACTCTGCTCAGTGCCCCTCAACGAACTCCCTCCCCACATAAATAAAGTATCTACCCATGCTGCACCGAAACTCCTTCCCGAGCACGCCTACTGCACAAATACATATCCTCTGACATTGCATGTGACCTCATTTTATTAGAGGCCCTTATGTGCATAAATCAGCATTTTAGGAGCAGAAAAGGTTTGTAAAAGTGTTTCCAAAGTATTTCTGTGTTTCATCTCAGGCTGCTGTGGGGCCAAGTCTCACATATGAGCTATGAGAGGTAGCACTTTACCTGCAGCCCAGCTGCACAGGGGAGGGGGGGGGGGGGCAAGATCGCGAGAGGTGCAGCAGCACTGCAGGAAGGAAGTGCGCCGAGGGCCACACTCATTCCTCCAAGCACTGCTGCCACTGCTTAAGTCCTTTTTTTCAGTCTGACTTAGTGTTGGTCCAGAAACAGGTTGCCCTACTAACAGGCTTTCTGCCAGACTCACTCAGTGTAGCTATGCTTCTACGCATCTTCACCAATATCACAGCTAATCTGCTTTAAGGGAAAAGACAAGCATCTGATGGACCTGCATGAATGTTCCTTCTTTAGGGTTATTTTAGTCACTAACATGTAGTGGAGGAGTAGCCTAGTGATTACAGCAACTGCCTAGTACCCAGAAGATCAAGGGTTTCATTCCCACTGACATTCCTTGAGACCTTGGGCAAGTCACTTTGCCTTCCATTGCCACAGAAGAAAAGGCTGGCAATCTACTTCCCATGATACATTGCCAAGAAAACACAGAAGCAGCTGGGTTGCCAGGAGTCAGCATTGACTTGATGGCATTAAAAAAACATGTATAAGTGGCCATATATGTGTAAATGGTTATCAGCACAAAAGTATGCAGGATGGTGTGAACTTTGCAGATGGGTGTGTGCATGCAGGGGCAGCCCAAGAGGGGTGCAGAGACTCAGTGCAGGGCCTCATTTGCATAAGGGGCCTTATTTGCATAATGTTACCATACAATAACTTTTAGTAAACATGCCTCTTAATGAGTGTATGGATAAAGAAAGACTAAAATATTTCTACATTACTATAATCCAGTGCCAACCGCCAGGCACATTAGAAACTACTACAAACACTGCCCATTTAGAACCCATAGCAAACCCGCCGTATCATAACAGCACTAACAGGACTCACAAAGCACAAGACCCTACCTATCAAAAGGCAACACTGCAAATATTAAACCAATACATTTCAGAGAACAACAATACATGAACTACTGGGGAAAGAGAACAAGTGGCAATGTCAAATAGGGATTGCACAAACAGAATACCTCAGCTCAGTTACACATGCAGAACATAGACCATCACCAAACAAGGAATCACAATTTAGAAACAGGAAGACAATAATTAAACTGGGAACCCCAAAAGCCAAACTTGGAATGTACAACAACACTGTAGAAATAAAACTATAAATTAATTTCTTGTACTAAACAAAGCGCAGACATTAATGATGCACATTTCCCAGAGCTGACATATTCCAGTTAATAAATTCAAAATAAAGAGATTTTTCTACCTTTTGTGCATTTCTGTTTTTCAGTTGCAATTGGTCCAGCCACTTTCTTCTGGTTTCTTCGTGTCTTCCGCTAACTCTCCATCGTCTGCTGTCCATTTGTCCTTTCTTCTCTCTTCTAGTTTTTTTCCATTCTCTCTCTACATATGCTTTAACATAATCTTTCTCCTTTTGCTCTTTCCTCATTCCTATTTCCTCCACTCAAATTTTACCCCTCCATCCTCAATCCCCACTTACTCTCCCAATACCCGGCCAATTGTAGATTTGTCTTCCCTCCCACACAAAATATTTTTCCCCTCTCCATTTCACTCTCCCAGCTCCATCCCATTTTAATCCTCCCCCAACATCAGCTCCCTTCTAGTTCCAGCCCACCCAGCATCGGCTCCCTTCTAGTTCCCGCATCAGCCCATTTCCAGTCCTAGCCCCCCATCAGCCCATTTCCAATCCTATCCTATCCTAGCCCCACCATCAGCCCATTTCCAGTCCTAGCTCCCCCATCCATTTCCAGTCCTATGCTAGCCCCTCCTTCAGCCCATTTCCTGCCTAGCTCCCCACTCAGCCCATTTCCAGTCCTAGCTCCCTCCCCTCACAGCCCATTTCCATTCCAAGCTCCCCTCCCCATCAGCTGTTTGCAGTTCAAGCCCCCCTTCCACTCAGCCCATTTCCATTCCAAGCCCCCTCCCCATCAGCTATCTGCAGTTCAAGCTCCCCTTCCACTCAGCCCACTTTCAGTCCTAACCCCCCCATAGCCCATTACCAGTCCTAGCCCCTCCATAGCCCCCTTTTCAGTCTTAGCCCCCTCATAGCCAATTACCAGTCCTAACCCCCCATCAGCCCATAGCCCATTACCAGTCGTAACCCCCTCCCCCTCATCAGCCCAAGTAGATTAAAAAAAACAACAACTGGCTGCTGCTGCCACTGCCGCCATGGCAGCAGCAGAATCAAGTGTCCTGCGGGGCCCCCCCTGCCCAGCAGAGCCTTCCTTGCAGCATCAGCTCCCTCAGCGCAGGCTTTTCAGGGCCGTGAAGGGAGAGTTTCCCTTTCTCGCGGCTCTGTTAAGCCCGCTGGGGCTGATGGGAAACAGGAAGTCCCATCAGCCCCAGCGGGCTTAACAGAGCTGCGAGAAAGGGAAACTCTCCCTTCACGGCCCTGAAAAGCCCTCGTTTTGGGAGCTGATGCTGCAGGGAAGGCTCTGCCGGGCAGGGGGGGTCCCGTGGGGAACTTGATTCTGCCACTGCCATGGCGGCAGCAGCAGCAACCAGTTTTTTTTTTTTTTTTAAATTTACCTGGGCTGATGCAGAATGTTTTTTGCGTGGGGCCCCCTGAACCGCGGGGCCCTGTGCAAAAACATTCTTGCTCAAAGGACAGTCCGGCCCTGTGTGCATGAGTGGCAGTTGAGAAGAGTGCACAAGTATGTATATATATATATATATAATGGAATACTGTAATTGACGTACATTCAAGAAGAATATAGATGTGGACATTTACAGCAGCTCTAAGGCTGGGGAAAATGTTCCTTCTTTAAGCTAAGGCAAAATTTCTGCCTCTTATGCTAGAGTTTTGTAAGGGAAAGTAGGGAACTCCTTTATAACACAGTACCTAAGTAAGGGCCTACTGTACTCTCATGCTTTAAAAACTTCCCTTCATATCGATAAATATAGACTCATCCCCTCAAAACATCCTGACCCCTCCTTTTATTGAAATATTGGATGGACAACAGTTTGTATGTCCAAAATCTGTGTGTTTGGTAAAATGCTGTAAAGTGTGCCATTTATTTATTAGATTCTTCTATACCCCCTTCCAAAGATCAGGGGTGATCTACAAAGAACAGAACATTTTACATAGAACAGTGGTATAACATTTTGCATAGTAAACTTTGTAATTACAGTTAACATAATTTATATTTTGCTTAAAACAAGACGCTAATAAACTATGTACATAATATCTGATTATGATGATCAAGTCAATGCTGACTCTTGGTGACCCAGCACCTGTGTTTTCTTGGCAAGATGTGACCAGAAGTAGATTTCCAGGTCTTTCTTCCACACAGTGAGCTTACGGAGCCTGGTATTCCAAGGTGGCCACCCGTCCAAGTACTAACCAGGCCTGACCTTGCTTAACTTCACAGATCAAGTGAGATCACATTCATACAGGACAGCTGAAAGCTCATATGTTTGGTATTCCAGCATGTTAAGCAAAAATCACAGATGCAAGTCGGCTCCTCTGACTGACCTGAGAAGGACTTTGACGACTGGCCTTGTTATTTCTGGACACACACACAATCATGCCAATGCACCTCATTCCTTACCTGCAGCACCTCTAATAATCCATAAATGAGATTCACACGCTGCTTTGCCTGTGCGCCCAGCTCTCGTGCACAGCTCTAGCGCTATACCTCGAAGCTGAAGTCGAGCACGCCCTGCTTTGGAAAGACTGGTCTCATCACCTGTGCAAATATTGCTAAATTGCCTGGCAATAATGCGAAGTGGAGAGAGTTCCACCAAGGGCTCATAGCTTGAAAATATCGGACCATTTGTTTTAAAGTGGATAATGATTAATCATGAACTGTTAATTAGCATTATCGGAAGTTTGCCTTCTCCTAGTGTACTCTAATGAGCCTCAGTGCACCCAAGGGTGGCAGTGCCAAAAGACAGCTTGGGAGGATGTGCCGTGACCTAGTGATTGATTTCCTTACTAGAATCCATACATCATCCCACAACAGGGCGGCTGCTCCCAGGAGAACAAACTGTCCCTCAGACTGTAATGATATGTACTCTGGGAGAATATTAGCCATTCATTTTCCACCGGTCTTACAGCAGGAGATTTGCAAGAATATTTTCTGAAACAGCTGGAAACCATCGGAAGAGCCTATGAACTCCATCATTCCTAAAGAGCCGTGCCCACGTATTGTCACTTAATTATGCGCCATTCAGGTTTAATTCCTAGGCCTCCTTCATTTCATGCCAGCCAAACAGGATCTAAATGTGTATATTAGAATAATTCTCCTTCTCTAAGATCATTCTGCTGCTTGCACTGAACAACCTTAGAGGGGATTTTAATTTCCTGTGCCACTTAGCAGGTCAATTTTGTATACCTAACTCATGTGCTAAAGTAGATGTGTATCCAATGGCCAAGGGGTATACATGCATAGAAAAGGTCCTGGGGACAAAGAGTGCCTATGCTTATATGATCGATGTGAAAGCATTCTCCAGAGCAGAAGCAGTGCCTATTCATGTGTTTCCTAAACTATATGCCAAAGCGCCAGTTCCTACCAGCCCGCGCGTGCACAGTCAGTTTTGCCTCAGACCAATGCAGCTTTGTGTGGCCGCTTACGAGAGGCCATTTTCTTAAGCATATACAGTAAGTACACACGTTGCCTGTCAAATGTATGTACAGTATACGGGCCTATCCTTTTCTGCCCAGGCACCTGGTTCTAAAATTACCCTCTGCACTGTGAAAATAATTGAGGAATTTTTCTAGACACAGTCATTGTTAACCATTCGATTGCCTGACAAAGTAAATGGTATATGTACACGCCGTCACACAGAACGTCTGTTTATGCACAGAGTAGGTCTCCTTACCTCCTCTGTATCCTGCAGCCCAATCTCCATCTGAGCCTGAGGTTACGCTCTGGTGGAGGACCACAAGTACATTTTAACCAGGATCAAAGTAAAAATATGTTTGCTGAGATTGAAATAATGGCATTGATTTAGGAAGAGAGAGATAGCAAATTTGAAGATAGGTAAGTGTGACCAGAAGTAGATTGCCAGGCCTTTTTTCCGAGGCAATGGAGGGTTAAGTGACCCAGGAGCCTGTTTCCCATCAGTGCCGGTGGGCTCAACTAACAGAGCCGCAAGAAAGGGAAATTCTCCCTTTGCAGCTCTGAAAAGCAGTCGGCGCTGAAGGAAATACAAGGCAGGGCTCTGCCAGGAAGGTGGGGGCCGCAGGGTACTTCATTCTGTCACTGCCACGGCGGCAGCAGCAGCGGCTCCTATGATAAGGGCTTTTTTTAAAATTTTATTTCCCTTCAGAAGGTCGGGCTGGGCTGGGCTGCACTGGGGGGAGAGGGTAGCACTAAAAATTGTAATGGGTTGATGGGGGAAGGCTAGGACTGGAAATGAGCTGATGGGGGGGCTAGGACTGGAAATGGGCTGATGGGGGGGCTAGAACTGGAAATGGGCTGATCAGGAGGGGGGCTAGGACTGGAAATGGACTTATTGGGGGAGGGTTAGGACTGGTAATGGGCTGATGGGGGGCTAGCACTGGAGAGGGCTGATAAGGGGGTAGGACTGGAAATTGGCTGGGACTGGAAATGGGCTAATGGGGGAGGGGAGGGGAGGAGAGTGCTGCTGGCCCTTGAAGAAAACTAGGGCTAGGGCTACAAATGGGCTTATGTGGGGGGATGGGAGAATAGGACTGGAAGGGAGCGGACACTGAGAGGGTCTGCCAGTGGAAGGAGGGGGCAGGAAGGTAGCTGACACGGGTGAAGGAGGGGGCTGAAAAGGAGCTGATATGGCGGGGGAAGGAGAGGGCTGGAATGGAACTGGCACCTGGAATGTACTGAAGGGGGATTGGAAGGGAGCTGACACTTGGGGATGGGAGTGGTAAGTGGCTGGGTAATGGGGAGGAGGCTGGAAGGGAGCTGACACGTGTGACTGGCACTGGAAGGGGAATGGACAGAGGGTAGGGTGACTGGAAGGGAGCTGACTGGGGGGTGGCACTGAGAGTGGACGTGAGCTGATACCTGGGATGGTATTTGGACTAAAAGGAGCTGGACAGTGGGGAAGGAGGGGGACTGGAAGGGAATGGACACCAGTGGCAGTCATGGGAATATAAGGCAGTTGACATTGGAGGGTACTGGGAGGGGAGGATTGGAAAGGGGGTCGATACTGGCGAGGGTTACTGGAACTGGAAATGGGCTGATGGAAGGAAGTGAAGAAAACAAAAGAATAGATAAGAAATGGCAGATGGACCATAGACCAAAGAGAGATAAGAGAAGACAGGAAAACAGAAGCCTCAGATCGGGACCAGCATGATCAGAGAATAAAATGGTCAGACAACAAAGGTAGAAAAAATAATTTTATTTAATTTTAGTGATTGGACTTTGTGCTATCTTTATATTTTACACGGTATGGGGTAACTGCCTCTATTTATCTAATGTTGCACTGGATGCGGAGTCTGGCTTCTTGGGGTTTCAGTTTAAATTTTGTCTACATATTTTTATTTTTACTTTAGATTGTGGTTACTTATTCTGTACTTGGTGAGGGTCTGTGTTCTGAGTGTGTGACTGAGGCCAGGTGTTCTGTTAACATGGAGTTTGTACATAAAGATCTATTCTGTACTGTAGTAATTTGACTTGTTCAGCCTTTCAAATAGGTGTATGGATGTTCCAGGGCCCACTGAAGTATTTACAGTGACCTTTTTTTACATGGGCTCCTTATGTGAGTTTTGAAAGTTGGTGCTGATATGGTCTGGTATGGTATGGTAGATGTGCTCTTTGTTGTAGGGTTTTGTATTAGTTCACAATATGCCTGGTACTGGAGAATGTTTCTTGTTAGTGAGATGATCAGAATCAGATTTTTTTTTAAGATATTGAGTTCTGTGGGTGAATGTCCTGGTTCTGCTCTACACCCACTGTTGAAGCAAAATATATGTTGACAAAGAAAAAGCAAGAACCATAACACCGTTTATAACTACAAAATAAAAATGAGTTATAATTTGGTTTTATAAACTGTGCTTTTGGTTCTCGCTTTCTTTTAGTTCTTTGGTGTGCAAACATCTTGCATTTCCTCCATATAATCTAATTGGCTTTTTGGTTTGGTTCATTCCCTGATTGGAGCTCTGAAAAAGCTCCGCCCACCTCTATGGGGGGGCACCATCTCATCCTTTGCCTCAGGCACTAGATTGCCTTGAGCCACCCCTGATTACCAGCATGACCCGACCGGCACAAAGGAGGATACCAACAGCATGCCTTCGGTGGAAGCTCAAATAGGCTCCTATTTTAAGCATCTTTTAAAGACATGCAGGTATCTACATGTCTTTATAAAATTATCCTACAAAACTTCCTGAAAATCACAGGTAAGACTCAGCCATGCACATTTGCACCAGCTCAGGAGCGGTAGCACATGTATGCCGCTGAAGTACGCACAAAGCTCTATATTTTATAGCCCATGACTGGACAAACCCCAGGCGCCAGATTACCATGGTGACCAGAAATTTGTACCTGGCACCTGAGATTGTGGCTGAAGCTAAATTTCTGCCCGAAGGTAGCAGGCTGTCCACAGGGATGCCATCGCCCACAGGCAGAAGAAAGGAAGAGAGCTGTAATCGCAGCAAAGGCCCCTTCTGTTCTATCCACAGGAGATTGAATCCCATGGGCAGAACAAGAGGGCAAGGCTGCCCGCCAGGATCCCATCCCCCGGCGGTCAGAAGAGGAAAATTGATTGGACCTGCAAAAAAAAAAAAAAAAGACAGGAGGGGGGAATGAGGCACGAAAAACTTAAAGGGCTAATAGCTTAAACAAAAAGGAAGGACAATGGTAGGAATGAAGAGCAGAGTGATGGGAGGGAGAAGGAGAGAGAGTCTGGAAGTGGAACAGTGGGGAGTGTTTGGAGGGGGAGAAGCCTGCAAGATGTTAGAGGTTAAAAAAATGAATGCATAAAGACAAAAGGCACAGTTCATATTTCAAAACTCCAATCAGGGACTGAACCAAACCAAAAAGCCAATTCGATTATATGGAGGAAATGCAAGATATTTGCACACCAAGGAACTAAAAGAAAGAGCGAGAACCACAGCACAGTTTATATAACTAAATTATAACTCATTTTTGTTGTTATAAACTGCATTATGGTTCTTATCTTATCTTATCTTTATTTCTTGATTTACCATTCCTTCAAGACCATCAGGGCGGTTTACAGTATCATAGAAAGAGAACAGTTAATGGCACAAAGCCAGAATCAGAAAAGAAATACAATTCTGGACAGGAAAGATGACAGTCATGCGAAGAGGAAGAGGACAAAAGAGACAGACAAAGTGCAATAGGACAGATTCACGGATGGTCAGAAGAGGGGAGGTCGTAGGCAACACAAAACAGGAGGGTCTTCAGGAGGGATTGTTCTTGACAGAGGGAAGGAGGGAGAGAGTTCCAAAGGGAGGGGCCAGAACGAAAAATGCTGATCAGTGGGTCCGTTACAGATGTGCACGAGTTGGGGACGGAAGCGCTAGGCAGTTAATGTGTAAGGAACGAAGGCACCGAGGAGGCAACCGGAACTGCAGGGAGTTGGCTAGGTATTGTGGGGTAGAGGTATAGAGGGCCTTGAGGGTGATAATTAAAATTTTGTAATGATACGGAAGGGAACTGGCAGCCAAAGTAGTCGGATAAGGTGAGGTGTGATGTGGCTAAATCGAGAGGTACGGGTAAGAATCCGTGTAGCAGTGTTTTGAATTACCTGTAAGCGTTGAAGTTGATATTGAGGAAGGCCTTGCCTTTTCTTTTTGAACATATATTTTGCATCCACAGAACCCCCTTCAACAGTGGTTGCAGAGCAGAACCAGGACATTCACCCACAGAACTCAATATCTTAAAAAAAATAATAATCTGATTCTGATCATCTCACTAACACAAACATTCTCCAGTATCAGGCATATTGTGAGCCAATACAAAACACTACAACAAAGTCACTGAGTATCTATAGAGCAAATCTACCATACCATACCATATCAGCACCAACTTCCAAAACTCACAATAGGAACCCATCCAAAAAAAGCATCACTGTAAATACTACAGTGGGCCCTGGAACATCCATACACCTATTTGAAAAGCTGAACAATTCAGATTACTACAGTACAGATCTGTACATACAAACTCCATGTTAACAGAACACCTGGCCTTGGCCACAAACTCAGAGCACAGACCCTCACCAAAGTACAGAATAAACGACCATAACCTAAACATAAACACATGTAGTTAAAAATTAAACTGCAACTCCAAGAAGCCAGATTCTGCATACAGTGCAATACCAGAAAAATATAAAGAGAGGCATTTCCATGTATAAAACATAAAGATATTACCAAGTCCAATCATTAAATTGAAAAGAAAATTCTCTTCTAACTTTGTTGTCTGACCATTTTATTCTCTGATCATGTACGCCCCCAATCTGAGGTTTCCTCTATCTCCCAGTGCCCCTCCTGTCTACTTTCCCCTAGGGACAGCACGAGGGTGATGCAGGGCCATGTGCAGAGACTCACTGCAGTATTATTTGCATAAATTTAGTATACTTTATTTTAAAATGTATATGCCATCCATCTGAAATCATAGGTGGCTTCTAAACATACATGTAATTTAGAAAAAACAGACGTTACACTAAAATAAACATAATAATAAAACATTACATTTGATTAATGAAAAGCCACTTACACAGCCCTCCCCCTCGCCCCCCCCCATTCAAACCATTATAAGTATCTGCACATCAGATTTATTTTGCTATGATCAAATTTTTGATGAGAAGGGAAGATATAAAATGAGAAACTAATCCTGAATTCAAACGCTGGATTGGATTGTATTAGAGCTGGAAAAGTCCAGAACTCGGCAGCGGTGAAGCTATCAGGCTACTAAACAAAATTAAACGGAGACGTTCCCTTAACATTTGAAATTTCCTTGAATCTGAACTGACAAAATATTTTAAATTTCAGTCTGGCAGCATAAAGATCACAAAACGGAAAATCTCAAAAACAATATATATTCCAGTAACCCCCCAACCACCATCCTACAGTTGACCTCACCAAGAACCCAGAGTACAGGACCCATAGAGCAAATCTACTATTCCATAACAGCACTAACTTCCAAAACTCCCACCACATGGAGCATAACCAGGAAATGGCAGCACCTTAAATATTGCAGTGGACCCTAGAACATCCATATTCCTATTCAGAAAACTGAACAAGCCAGATTATTACAGCTCCCTACATAGAAACTCCATGCTAACACAACATGGAGTGAAGGAGTAGCCTAATGGTTAGAGCACTGGCTTTAGAACCCAGAGACCATGGTTCAATTCCCACTAGCACTCCTTGTGGCCTTGAGCAAGTCACTTAACCCTCCATTGCTTCAGAAAAATCCAAGTTATCAATGTCCCTGTTTAATGTACATTACCAAGTTTAAGTTTCAACATAAACCACTTTGATTGAAATGATAAAGCAGTATATAAAACCTGTTAAATAAAATAAATGTAGCCTCAGTCACACATATGCAGAACAGAGATATAGTCCCTACTTGGTGAAGATCTATCAGTACTAACTAAAAACAGACATATATTGTAAAAAAATGCATTTACCCATTACTGTTAGGGTTAGAGGATTTCTTTCCCAAAATTGTGCTTTACTGCAGAATGAGGTGAGAGAAAGAGCTCACAAACACAGGCATCTGCATTGTCAGCAGAAACTAACATAATGGCTCAGTGCAAGTAGCGTGAGTGTAACTAATGCCACCTCAGTGGGTGGCCTTATTTGCATTAGCAGCTGTTTTGCCACGCTGAAATGTGGTAACTTCAGAGGGATGTAACTGCCTCCCTGCAGTTAGCCTATGGCCCTGCATAATCAAACTCTGGAATTAGTTACCAGAGAATGCAGTAAAAGCTGTTAGTGTAGCTGGGTTTAAAAAAGGTTTGGGCAAGTTCCTGGAGGAAAGGTCCATAAACTATTATTAAAGAGGACCTGGGAAATCCACTTCTTGCCCCGGGACTGGCACTGTGGAACCTGAGTGCCTTTTTGGGAACCTGCCTGGATTGGCCACTATTGGAAACAGGATATTGGGCTTGATGGTCCTTAGTCTGACCCAGTATGACATTTCTTATATTCATATGTTACCAGTGTAGAGTCTAGGAAACATGCTGCTAAATATGCCAAACAAGAGGGGCCAACAGCACCCAGGCAGCATCTCCCATTTCCAGAAAAACAAGAGTGACTTGGCACTCCAACACAGTACTTTCCACCCTCTGAAAAACAAAGAGAGGCTCAGTGGCCTCTTTACAGCAGGTCCCACCCTCTGAAATACAAGAGGGACTTTGTGACCCCAACACAACACCTCCCACTCCAACATTAACACCGAGAAGGAGCTTGGCAACTCCCACATAACTCCTGAAACTGCCCACTGGACCAGTATGGTGTTAATGTATATATATATACCATAAAAAACAAAGGAAATGCAAGATGCTCGCATACCAAGGAACTTTAAGAAAAAGTGAGAGCCACAGCACAGTTTATAACACCAAATTATAACTCATTTTATTTTGTTATAAACTGCGTTATGGTTCTCACTTTTTCTTTTTGAATATATATTCTGCATCCACAGAAACCTCTCTCTCAACAATGGATGCACAGCAGAAGTAGAACATTCACCCACAGGACTCAACATACTTTAAAAAATCTGATTCTGGTCATCTCACTAACAAACATTCTCCAGTACCAGGCATATTGGGACTGAATATAAAACCCTAAAAAAGTCGCCTAAGATCTACAAGGCCAAATCTACCATACCATACCAACATAAATGTCCAAAACTCATACAATAACGGGTCTACCCAGATAAAAGCAGCACTATAAATACTGTAGCAGGCCCTAGAACATCCATACACCTATTTGAAAAGCTGAAAAAGCCAAATTGCTACAGTACAGATCCCTATGTACAAATTCCATGTTAACAGAACGTCTGGCTTCGGTCACACATTCAGAACACAGATTCTCAACAGTACAGAATAAGTGACTACAACCTAAAATAAAAATAAAAATATGTTGTTGTTGTTAAGTGCCGTCGAGTCGGAGTCAACTCATGGCGACCCTCTGGATAGCTATCCTAAATTGTGTTCGGTCTTGAGTCAGGCGGCTCATTGTTGACAGACTGATACCCGTAACTGCTGTTATTGTCTCGATCCATCTCATTGCTGGCCTTCCTCTTTTGCGTTGACCTTCTATCTTGCCAAGCATGATGTCTTTCTCTAATGATCTCTCTCTTCGCATGATGTGTCCAAAGTATGAAAGGCGAAGTCTTGTCATCTGAGCTTCTAAAGAAAGCTTAGGTTTGATCTCCTCTAGTACCGGTTTGTTCTTCGGGCAGTCCATGGTATACACAGTATTCGCCGCCAGCACCATAATTCAAAGGCATCAATTTTCTTCCTATCTGTCTTTTTCACTGTCCAGCTTTCACATCCATATGATGTTATTGAAAATACCATGGCTTGAACAAGTCAAATCTTTGTATGGAGAGAGACATCTCTGCTCTTGAGAATTTTATCTAGATCTTTCATAGCCATTCTGCCAAGAGCAATGCGTTGTCTGATTTCTTGACTACTTGTTGCTTCTTTATTGATAGTTGATCCAAGTAGGTTAAAGTTGTTCACAATTTCAATTTCTTCTCCTTCAACGATGAACCTGTTGATTATGTCAGTTGTCATGATCTTTGTCTTCTTTACATTAAGGTGCAGACCCATTTTGAGACTATGCTCTTTGATTGTGAGAAGCAAATGTTTCAGATCATCTTCACTTTCAGCCAGTAATGTGGTATCATCAGCATAGCGAAGGTTGTTGATGAGTCTTCCACCAATCTTCACACCTCTGTTGTCTTCATACAATCCTGCTTCTCTGATGATTTGTTCTGCAGATAAATTAAACAGGTAGGGGGAAAGTATACAGCCTTGTCTTACACCTTTGCTTATTTTAAACCATTCTGTTTCTCCTTGTTCCGTTCGAATTGTTGCTTCTTGATCAATGTACAGATTGTGCAAGAGTACGATCAGGTGTTCTGGTATACCCATGCTTCTTAATGTGGCCCAGAGTTTCTCATGGTTTACACAGTCAAAAGCCTTGCTATAGTCGATAAAGCACAAATAGATATCCTTTTGGTATTCTTTAGTCTTTTCAAGGTCCATCTCACATCCGCAATGATGTCTCTCGTTCCTCGCCCTTTCCTGAACCCTGCTTGCACTTCAGGTAGTTCTTGTTCCAGGTATGGTTATAGTCTCTTTTGAATAATCTTCAGTAGAATCTTGCTGGCATGTGGGATCAGAGCGATTGTGCGATAATTTCCACAGTCAGTTGGATCACCTTTCTTTAGTATTGGTATAAACACAGATCTTTTCCAGTCAGTTGGCCATGATGTTGTCTTCCATATTTCTTGGCAGAGCCTTGTAAGTACGGTAACAGCTGCATCAGATTGCTGTAATACTTCTATGGGAATGCTATCAATGCCTGGTGCTTTGTTCTTTGATACGGCTTTCAATGCTGCTTCAACTTCTTCTTTCATCACCAATGGTTCCCGATCATAAGGTACAGGTTGAAATGGCTGTTGGTCCACTTGATCTTTATCATATAAAAACTCTGTATATTCCTTCCACCTTTTCTTGATCTTCTCAGCATCATTCAACATAGAACCTTGAGCATCTTGTAACATTCCAATTCGAGGCTGGAACCTTTTCTTTAACTCTCGTAGCTTTAGGAAAGCCGATCTTGTTCTTCCTCTAACAGTTTCTGCTTCTATTTCCTTGCATGTGTCATTGTAGTACTTTTCCTTGTCCTGTCTTGTTGCACGTTGGAAATCTCTGTTGAGTTCTGTTATTGTCTTTCTTTCTCCTCTGGCTTTAGCTTCTCTGCGTTTCTGGGCAATTTTCAGAGTTTCTTCCGTCATCCATTTTGGCCAATTTTGCTTTTTCACCTTTTGTAGAGACTTCTCGCTTTCTTCCAACACAACCTTCTTGATGTCATTCCATAACTCTTCTGGAGCTCTGTCATTTGTATCTAAAGCAGCAAATTGATTTTGCAGACAGTCTTTAAATTCCAGTGGTATATTCTCAAGGTCATATTTTGCTGCATTCATGAGTGGTTTGCTCTTTTTCAACTTTAGCTTGAGTTTGCATACTATTAGTTGATGATCTGTACCACAGTCAGCTCCAGGTTTTGTCTTTGTTGATGTTATAGAACTTTTCCATCGTTGACTTCCACAGATGTAGTCAATTTAATTTTTATACAATCCATTGGGTGAAGTCCATGTGTACAGTCGCCGCTTGTGTTGATGGAAGAAGGTGTTTGAGATGAATAGGTCGTTGGTCTTGCAGAATTTTATCAGTCTTTCTCCAGCTTCATTTCTGTTGCCAAGTCCATATTTTCCAACTACTTTGCCTTCTTCTTTGTTGCCAACCTTTTTTGTTCCAGTCACCCATGACTATCAGGATATCCTGTTTGCATGTTCTGTCAATTTCAGCTTGTACTTGTTCATAGAACTCATCAATTTCATTCTCTTCTGCAGCTGTTGTTGGGGCATATACTTGAATTATAGTTGTGTTGATAGGCATTCCTCTTAGACGAATAGAGATTAAGCATTCGCTGACTGCATTGTATTTCATTACAGTTCTTGCAAGTTTCTTCTTTATTATAAATGCAACACCATTTCTTCTTTGTCTTTCATTTCCAGCATAGTAGACCATGTGATCATCTGATGCAAAGTGCCCGATGCCAGTCCATTTCAGTTCGCTGACACCCAACAGATCAAGCTGTACACGTTTCATTTCATTCTTGACCACCTCCAACTTCCCTTGGTTCATGCTTTGTACATTCCATGTTCGAATGCGTAAGACATCTTTACAGCTTCTGACTCTCATTTCATGCGCAGCTACATCAGCAGTCAGACGTCCTGAGGGCTTTGATCCAACCACATCATAAATGCTGGCTTTGCTCTGAAAAGTCTTCAGCTCTTCCCCAGTAGCTAGTTGAGTGCCTTCCGACCTGGGGGTCTCATCTTCCAGCACTACAGCACAATTTGTTTTGTTGTAACTATCCATTGGGTTTTCATGGCAAGATACAGAAGTAGATTGCCGGGCCTTTCTTCCGCGCAGTTTAAGTTTGGTGTTGTTGCCGTTGTCACAGAAATGTGATCCTCCGCCGTCAACACTATCCCATTCTGCTGCTGCCCAGATGGGTGGTTTGTCTTGGTCTGGCACCTCAGCTGAGACCTGTCCATCTTGGGAGACCCTGCCAGTAGTTAAACTACCAATAGTTTAGCTCTCAACATCACTGATGCACACAAGCCCTCATAGCATGACAAGCTGCAAACCAAGTGAGGGATATGTAGACAAATATATCTAGACAAATATTAAACTGAAACCCCAAGAAGACAGACTATGCATATGGTGCAACACCAGAAAAATAAAAATGTGTAAAATATAAAGATAGTGGAAAGCCCATTCACTAAATTGAAAGTAAAATTATTTTTTCTACCTTTGTGGTCTGACCTTTTTATTGTCTGAACATGCTGGTCCCGATCTGAGGCTTCTGCACCTGTTTTCCAGGCAAAGGAGCTAATTGCAGCTCCTACTTTTTTCCTGCAAATGTGTCTAGGCTAGAAATATGTCACAAGAAAAGTGTTTGTAGTAAGTCTCTAGAACAAGAGTCAATAAATTCACAAGACAAAAATCCAGGGACAGTTTTCCACAGAACTCAAGACCAGATAGAGAAAGTGACCGGAAAGAGAGAGTAAGCTTACCAGAAATACAAGATTCAGCTAAGAATAGGCTGGCTAGAGCCAAAATCCCATGAGGTAGAACAGCTCCTCTTGGAAAACAGCTGCCCTCCAACTCAAAGGCACTAGCCCAAGGTCAGACCATAGCAACTCTTAATAAAAACCAGGAAAAAAGGAAAGCAAAATATTGTTTTTCTTCCCTGTTGTTTCAAAACAATATGAAAGACATGGGAAATGTTTATATTTCCCTGTTGTTTCAAACTAATGCACATCCTTATTAACTATTGGGAGTGTTGCCAGTAATTACTGCAGAGAAAAAGTCTTTATCACATGTTAACGGCACGGCAGGTAATGCACAATGCTATTAACTACAGCTATTGATGTGACATCAACTGTTTTGCTTTATTTGCTGCCTTAATAGTTTTTGAATTGTAACAACCTCCATATGGAAGTACAGTTTTGGGTTATTCCCTGCCCAATTATGTTACAGTGTTTAATGCAGGAATTTCCATGCACTGTTAACATGATGTGGTCGCTGTTAGTACATAGTAATTTCCACATTAAACAGCTAATGCATAGACCCCTAAATTTAATTTGAATGTGGATACACAGTTCCCCTGTCTGAGAGGGTCCCTCACACAGTCTCCTGAATTTTAACTACTTTAAATATTTTGTGAGCTCTGTAAATGTGATCACTTCACTTGTTGCCCCCTCTTTTAGATCTTTTGTGAAGGTGTTAAACTGCACTGCTCCCTGGGGCATTCCATACTTCCACATTTTTTATCCAGTAGGAAAACAGACTATTTAGTTTCCTATCTTTTAACCAGTTATGAAAATGTAATAGCACATTGCCTTCTGTCCCATGACTTGTAATTTCCTTAGGAGCCCCTCCTGAGAGACTTTATCAAATGTGTTCAGTAAAACCAAAGAAACTGACTGGCCACGTGCTTATTTACTCTGTTAAAGGATTACTAAAGCATGACTTCCCTTGCCAAATCTAAACTGGCTCTTCCCCTTTTATCCATATAAACTCTGGCTTACTGTGGTGCACGGGTCCATCTTCAGTTGAAGCTCCAAGAGAAGATTTTGTTCCCCCATTCATGTGACAAGAACTCCTGTTTATCTTTTTACATGTTAAATGAGCACAAAGTGCATGATAATCCCCTCTGGAGCTGGAGTAAGGGTCCTTCAGGGACCACGGAGAGATGTGAGTAACACTGCCAGTACACTGTGGTATAAGTGCTGCATATAGCATTTTGTCTAGTTTCAGTAAATGCAAATTGCTTTCTTTCTTAGTTACTGCCTCAAAAGACAGCGAGACTTAGGCAGCGCCAGAGATGTTAGTGCAACAGGATGCAAATGGAACAGACTGAATATTTCTTACGGTCCTTACCCAGGACTGTACCTAGCCCTGTGTGAGCGGTGCAGCCGCACAGGGCACAAAGGCTTAAGGGGCGCATTTCGTCTGTCTGCCGTTGCCTGCCGCCACCACTTTTTCTTCTCTCAGCAGCGGCAGGCATTGGCAGACAGCTGAAATGTGCCCCTTAAGCCTTCTCGCGGCATGCTAAGCAGGTCTGGTCCCTGCTTAGCGCGCCGGCGACTTGCACATCGGGTGCGTGCCTCTTCTCTCCCACCCCCATAAAGTGGCTAGATGGAGGTGCGGGGGGGGGGGAGGGGTGCCCAATGTGCAAGTTGCACAGAGCGCATTTCACAATCAGTGTGGCCCTGTCCTTACCTACTTTTATATGCTACATTTCTTTGTGCCCCTTTTGTAGTATGAAAGAATATATGTGGAAGAATTCTTTATTGTTCAAAATTTTACTTACTGAAACCAAAAATGATAAGTGCAAAAAACCACTACTCTACATACTACTGCAACACCTACTGCAAGGAGCTTCGAGGCATGAGCACATCACACCCATCCTCAAACAACTTCATTGGCTACCAATAACAAGCCGGATAAAATACAAGACTCTCCTGCTAACACACAAAACTACCCACTCGTGTTCCAACACACACCTCCATACCTTGTTACATACTCAACAAACCAACATGAACAGTCTTACCATCCCACATGCAAAACCAAATATAGCCAACAAGCCTGCAAACGAGCTTTCCAACTCTGTGCCCTCTCCCTATGGAACGCACTTCCGACCTCTATAAGAAACACACCGGCCTCAACTTCTTCCAAAAACAACTGAAAACAGAAAATTACAACCCATCGACTTAACCCACCAACCTTACTAAAAGATGCAAGCATGGACTCCTATTGTACATAGTTTAGTGTTTCCAAATTTATTCAACATTTATAAATAGTTAATCTGTTCTATGTAAACCACTTGCTAGTTCGCTGTTCTATGTAAACCGCTCTGACCTGGCAAAAAGCGGTATATAGACATTGCTAAATAAAGAATAAATAAAATAAATCTGTGTCATGCATAAAGTGTTGTAACTTTTAGCCAATGTTGTCTTAAACCGCACTAAATCTCACTGCTATGTTGCTTCCAGTCAGGGATGATCTGAGTACTGATAGTGACCATGATGCAGGTTGGTTTCAGAGAACACTGTGTGTCAGGAGTCTCCACTGTTCTACCACTGCTTTCATAAAAGCAAAAGGCATTAAGCACCTTGGCGTTTACCTCGCTTTTTTCTGAAAGTGCTTACTGAACAATAAGGCATATTGCAGTTAGTTACATTTTCTGAGATTAGACAAAAGACTGCATGCATGAGAACAAAAGAACTTTATTCTCAGGCCAATACATCCTCTTTAACTAGAGTATACAGAATTAGAACCCTGTTTACTAAGCATTTTCCCCATAGACACAAAATGGGAAAATCTTTTGTAAACAGGCTCCTTGGTGTACAGTTGTTTCAGTTTAAGAGGCATTTTAGGTTAAAACTATCTTGCAGAAAGAGCTGTAACAGGCACATCTGTTAAGGAGTAATTTTATAACAGCATGCCTATATTGAAAGTCCAGGAAGGCATATGCTGTCTTTATAAAATAGGCACTCAGATCTAGCCCCAAATACTAATGTACATATTTGGACCTGTTCTGAAGCTCGTGTCTATGTGCCCGTGGGCCCATGTATTTTTTTTATATGCGCATACATTATTACTCCGTTTCTGCTCCATCTAAACTACACCTCCGTGAACGCCTACAAGTCTGCTGGTGCACGCACTTATATCCACAAAAATGGCCACACAATTTATTAAAATTACCCCCTTAATGTCGTTTCTAGTAACAAGACAAAAAGAAACACCAAACATCATAGTCACAAGGAGCAGAAATGGACCATGGAACAATGACCAAAGTTTGAAGGGCATCATTTATTGGATTTCCAAACACCCAACTTGGCCAATTTTCAGCTCATCGACTCCACTAGGGGTCAGACTGCTATGAACAGTGTCTAATCTCTCAACATAAAACTGCCACTAGATGACAGCATTGAGGCATTTGCATTTGTTTTGTTAATCCAAGGAATGCAGCGAATCAACCAGGGCTTCCTCCTAATCTTTTTAGACATCTCTTCTGTCTGACACTGTAAACCACCAAATCCTCCTACAATGTCTGCGCACCAACGGAATTCAAGGCACAGTACTCAAATGATTCACATTCTACCTCGCAGACAGATACCAGTAAATAAAGATCAGACAAAACACCTCCACCCCATTCAAACAGACACAAGGAGTCCCGCAAGGATCCACACTCTCTGCTACCTTCTTCAACCTCTGCCTCCAACCACTCTGCCCAATCATCAGATCACATGACCTCAACGTCCACATCTATGCTGACGATATCATGATATATGGACCAATCGACATAAACCTGATCCATCTGCTCACCAAGAATATTTCACTGAAATAACCAACTGGCTAAAAGATAACCTCCAGATCAATTACAATAAAACAGAAGCTCTCTACATAACAAAAAAGACACTACCTTCATCTCCCCCTCAGCAAATAACATTGAATAACAAAACTATTCAAAACCCAGATGAAAGTCAAGTACCTCGGAATAAGCCTCTATCAACACCTCACATTCATATCCCACATGAACAAAATCACCAAGACAATCTTCTACAAAACAAAAACACTCCTGTCCCTATGCTCACTCCTCGAACCTCACGACTTCCACTGTCCTAGAAGCCTCCGCAGTACCCCACCTGGACTATTACAATGCCATCTACCATGGTCTACCTCAATCCACACTCCAGCCCCTCCAAACAGCACTACAGTCAACTGCAAGGTCCTTGCAAGCTACAGCAGGAAACAACCACATCACACCTATACTCAAACAGCTCCACTGGCTCCCACTTCAGAGCCACATAAAATTCAAAACCATTATCCTAACCTACAAAGCACTACACTCAAATCCATGCTACAGATCTCGCTACCCTACAGAACTAGATGCACCTCCGTGATGAACACCCTCACAATCCCTCATATCAGAACAAAATCCAACCAGCAAGCTTGCAAAAGAGCTTTCCAACTGTACGCCCCATCCACATGGAACAATCTATCAGGAACATAACAGATCTCAAAACTTTCAGGAAATATCTGGAAACAAACTTGTTCTCAGAACATTTCAGCCCATCACCTAACCCGCTCCAACCAAATATCTGGGTGTAACACTTGACAGCAATCTAAAGATGGAAAAGCACCTCCGCAAAACCAACAAGGCCGTTTTCCACAAACGTAGAGTCCTACAACCCCTACGGAGCATCATTGAACCTCACGATTTCACATCTGTTGCACAAGCTCTAATTATGCCACACCTCGACTACTGCAATGCCATCCTACAGGGCCTTCCAAAGAAAACCCTCAACATTCTCCAAATGGCCCAAAATGTAGCGGCTAGGGTCATCATGAAAAAAAATCTTACTGATCACATTACCCCTGTATTAATCGAGCTACACTGGCTCCCCATTGCAGCCCGGATAAAATATAAAACACTAATAACCACCTTCAAGCTTATACATAACATAGCGCCATCCTTTCTCTCCACCCTTATCAGCATGCAACCACCCAACAGAAGCAGGCGAACAATCCACTCAAATATACTCCACGTTCCCCCTGATATCAGATCTGTAACTGCCACTACTAGCCAACGAGCATACTCCTACTCGGCCCCGTCCCTCTGGAACCAACTTCCACCAGAGCTAAGAGCTATTAAAGACCTTATGGAATTCAGAAAGAAACTCAAGACACATCTTTTCCAGTGTCAATACAATCTGATATAATCCCAGGGGTATAAATGATACCACCCAATGAAACATGGTTGCAGTTTATGTAAATATGTAAATATGTAATGTCTGACTCCTCTACATATGACCTCTCCCCGTGTGCTGTGCTTCCCCCTCCAAATCAATGTGTGTATACCGCAAAATTTCTGTCATGATTCGACAAATTCATATCTGTAATCAAACCGCTACTGATCGCTGGAAGTAGCGGTATACAAATGTATGCTAAATAAAAATAAATAAAATAAAATGGGAGCAAAACTAAACTGTCTAATTTCCCACAGTTGTATATACTTTTAAATTGTATATAGTTTATTTTATTTTATTTTATTTATTTATTTATAGTTTTTCTATACCGCGCTATTTACCATCAGCGCGGTTCACAGGCAACAAACTCGCACAGCAGGAAAAGCCATACTGCGTTTTACATTGAACAGGGAATTGCACACATTTTACATTGAACAGGTATTGAACATGGAACACAGGCTAACAATATACATCGTGGAACTATATACAATATGGGATTATATACAGGTTGATAACAGTAGTAAGATATCAACTAGGCATTTTCATCGTAAACATGGCTTGAGGGGTACTGTCGTATGTTAGCATGTTAAAGGCTAATTTGCTGGGGGCACAGGAGTGATATTAAGGAAGAGGGGATAAAGGAGGAGTGAACAGTGGTTGGTTATGTGATTTCTTCAGAGTTGAGGAAGTGCTGAAGAAAGAGGTGATGTTTCAGCTCCTTCCTGAACTGAGAGAGGCTGTTTATAGCTCGGATGTTTGCTGGAAGCGCGTTCCAGCAATGGGGGGGGGGTAATATGGTCTCTTCTGGATGCTCCGTATAGGGTCCTTGCTGCAGTGTTCATTGCTATCTGCAATGGGAGGAGTGCACTCTTTGGTAGACCATGCAGAATGGAATTGGCATAGTCAAAGTGAGGCATCACCATTGCCTGAAACACTGTTCGGAAGTCTTTTGGCTCTAGAAGCTGTCTCATGTGTCGCATCATCCGGATTTTATGGTAAATTGCTTTTACTAGGTTACTTATATGGGCATTTAGGTCCAGGTGTTGGTCGAGGGTTATTCCGAGGTATCGTAACGAAGTCTTAGTAGGAAGCTCCGCACTACGTACCTTCAATGATGTAGGTGGGATGAATGTCTGATCTCTACTGATGAAAAGCACATCTGTCTTTTTCAGGTTTATCATTAGCTTCTGGGAGTGTAACCAATCCGAGACTGCATCGAAGCAGGAGGATAGCTGAGATAAGTCTGGGTGCTCAGTGGAAATTGGAGTAAACATAAGGACGTCATCAGCATAGACTAAGCAGTCGATGTTGAATGATCTAATGATGGTGCAAATAGGTTGCATATACACATTGAAAAATAGGGCTGAAAGAGATGAGCCCTGTGGGACACCTCTGGTTTGAGGGAAAGGGGTGGACTTGGATGCGCGAGAACGAACATGCTGCCATCTGTCCTTAAGGTAGGAGGCACACCAGGCTAGAGCATTTCCATGAATTCCCTTCTCATTTAGGCGTAGCAGGAGTAACTCATGGTTGACAGAGTCGAAGGCAGCTGCAATGTCAAGGAACACTAGAGCGAAGCCTTGTCTGATGTTATCCAGACCTGTTATCAACGTGTTGAGTAAAGTTGTTAACAATGTTTCGACACCATGAGCCTCCCGGAAACCATGTTGACAGGGGTCGAGGGGAGCGTTGTTCTCAATGTGGTGGTTCAGATGACGCTGGGCTATTTTTTCCATGATCTTAGCTAGGAGTGGGATACTGGAGATGGGTCTAAATGAGTCCATCTTTTCTGGGCGAACCACTATTACGGTTGCATGGTTGTATATAGTTATCCTAATGCTGGTTTACCGTATTATCACACTTGTTTTTTTGAAAATCACCTTAACCCAGTGAAAGGTGGTATATAAATGCAGCAAAATAAATCAGTCAATAAATAAAGTGGGTCCAATGATTTTTCATGGACTTCAGGTGCTCCCTACCCTGTGAATTTGCAAAATCGCTGACAGAACAATATGGCATTCTGCCAAAAAAGATAGATTATCAAACTGGATGAATTTTAGAACATGCCAAATATTTTCTTAAAATTTAGAATTACTTCTATTGAGGTTTAGCATCCAACCATTTTATCTTTCTATGGGACTGTAGAGCTTAATAGATAAGCAGACTGGATAGAGTATGTTGTCTTTACCTGGCATATTTTTCGCTGTGATCCTCTTTTATCCTTTCCAGTCCAACAGAAGCTGGAAAGAATTATACAAGGAACTGAGAATGTCTGTCTATATATCTGTTTGTCAGTCTGAGAGCAAAAAAATTCTTAGAAAATTAAACAAAATTGGATGAAACTTGGCAATTTGGAAAAACTGGTAAAAAGCCATATTACATTTGGAATGGGCCAAATTGATCCAGAGATTCCAGAGAAATAGCCCTACAAAAAACCTAGCCCAGCAGTTAAGGAATTGCTCCTTTCAGAATCCCCCAAGTCCCCAAACTGCCCTGAACAAAAACAGCCTCATCCCCCAAAAATACCCCTTCACAACTGCTCTACCAACCTGCCAAATGATGCCCACAACAAAAGAAATACTTGCTCTCTTGGCCGCCCCTGCACATTGGGTGGAGGGTTTTAATATGTTATCCACAATGACGCCTAAATTTTTTTCCTGGGTGGTAGTTCCTAATGTGGAACCTTGCATCGTGTAACCATAGTTTGGTTTGTTCTTCCCTAGGTGCATAACTTTGCAGTTGTCCACATTAAATTTCATCTGCCATTTTGATGCCTAGTCTTCCAATTTATCAAGATCCTCTGCAATTTTCCACAATCCTCATGGATTATAACAATTTTAAATAGTTTTGTATCATCTGCAAATTTGATAACCTCACTTGTTATTCCCCTTTCCAGGTCATTTATGAATTTGTCAAAAAGCAGCGGACCCAGCACAGATCCCTGCGGTACACCGCAATTCACTTTCTCCATTGGAAAAATTGGCCATTTAGCCCTACCCTCTGCTTTCTGTCTTTTAACCAGTCCCTGATCCACAATAGTACACTGCCTCCTATCCCATGACTCTTTAGTTTTGCCAAAAGTCTCTGATGAGGGACCTTTTTGAAAGGCTTTCTGAAAGTCCAAATAAACTATATCAACCGACTCACCTTTGTCTACCTGTTTATTCACACCTTCAAAAAAACATAAAAGACTAGTAAGACAAGATCTTCCTTGTCTAAAGCCATGTTGGTTGTCTCCCATTAAGCCATGACTATCTACATGTTCAGCAATTTTGTTCTTTATGATGGTTTCTACCATTTTTCCCGGTACTGACGTCAGGATAACTGGTCTGTAGTTTCCCGGATCACCCCTGGAACCCTTTTTAAAAATTGGTGTTACATTGGCCATCCTCCAATCTTCAAGTATTACAGATTATCTTAATGACAGTTCACAGATTACTAATAGCAGGTCTGCAATCTCATATTTCAGTTCTTTCAACACCCTTGTATGTATACCATCCGGCCCAGGTGATTTGCCACTCTTCAGTTTATCAAATAGTTGTAATACATCTTCCTGATGTATCGATATTTCCCTCAATTCTTCTGCACCTTTAAATATCACTTCAGTCATTGGTAACATCATTACATCTTCCTCAGTAAAGACCGAAACAAAGAATTCATTCAGTCTCTCCGCTATCGCCTTGTCGCCTCTTAGTACCCCTTTAACCCCTCTATCATCTAATGGACCAACTGACTCACAGGTTTTTTCTACAAATGTACTTGAAAAAGTCTTTATTACGTGTTTTCGCTTCCACGGAAAGCTTCTTCTCAAATTCTCCCTTTGCCTGCCTTATCAATGCCTTGCATTTAACTTGCCAGTGCTTGTGCTGTTTCCAGTTTTGGTCATTTGGCTCTTTTTTCCATTTCCTCAAAGATGCTTTTTTTGGCAACAGCCTCTCTGACCTCACCTTTAAACCATGCTGGCAGTTTTTTGGACTTCCTCCACTTTTCTTAAAGCGTGGAATACAGCTGGTTTGGGCTTCCAAGATAGTATTTTCCAACAACTCCCAAGCTTGATTTAAGTCTTTAACCTTTGCAACTGCTCCTTTTAGTTTTTTCTTAAATATTTTCCTCATTTTATCATAGTCTCCCTTTCGAAAGTTAAAAGGTAGTACTGTGGATTTCCTTACCATACCTCCTCCACGAATTTAATCAAACGCGATCATGCTATGATCACTATTGCCAAGTGGCACCAAACACCCTTATCTCTTGCACCAGATCTGGTGTTCCACTAAGGACTAGGTCCAATATGACTTCCCCTCTGGTCGGTTCATGAACCAGCTGCTCCAAGAAGCAGCCATCTATTTCATCTAGTTATTTTATCTTCTTAGCATGTCCTGCTGTGACATTGATCCAGTCAATACCAGGGTAATTGAAATCACCCATATTACTGTGCTGTAACTTTTGTTAGCTTCCTTGATTTCTTTGAGCATTTCATCATCCGTTTGTTCATTCAGGCCAGGCGGTCAATAGTACACCCCCCATCGTCTTCCCCTTCTTACATGGAATTTCAATCCATAGAGATTCTACAGAGAATTTTGTTTCCTGCAAAACATTAATCCTTTCTGACTCGATTCCCTCTCTAACATAGAGCGCAACCCCTCCACCAATTTGATCAGCTCTATCATTACGATATACGTAGTTTGTACCCATGTATCACAATGTCCTACTGGCTGTCCTCCTTCCACCATGTCTCTGAGATACCAATCATATCTAACCTCTCATTTAGTGCTATATATTCTAACTCTCCCATCTTATTTTTTAGACTTCTAGCATTTGAACACAAACATTTTAGAGACTGTATTTTATTCATATTAATCTGGCTATTGGTAGCCATGGGTAATTTGGAATCTTTAAGCTCTGTCTGCTCCATACTCAAGGGCATTTGGGCTATTTTACTCTTTTTTGGAACCTCTCTGCTTTTGGTAGTAGCCTTCAAAGATACATTCTTCCGAACCATGTGCTCTTGGGCAACTGTCGGCTTTCCCCTGTTATCTAGTTTAAAAGCTGCTCTATCTCCTTTCTTAAAGGGTAATGCCTGCAGCCTGGTTCCATACTGGTTAAGGTGAAGCCTATCCCTTCAGAAGAGCCCCTCCTTTCCCCAGAATGTTCCCCAGCAGGGGCGGCCCAAGGGGGGTGCGGGGCCATGTGCAGAGACTCGGTGCGGGGCCTCATTTGCATAAATATTTGCATAATGTTACCATACACTAACTTTTAGTAAACATGTCTCTTAATGAGTGTATGATAAAGAAAGACTAAAAGATTTCTACGTTACTATAATCCAGTGCCAACCGCCAGGCACATTAGGAACTACTACAAACGCTGCCCATTTAGAACCCATAGCAAACCCACCGTATCCTAACAGCACTACCAGGACTCACAAAGCACTACACCCTACCTATCAAAAGGCAACACTGCAAATATTAAACCAATACATTTCAGAGAATAACAATACATGACCTACTGAGGAAAGAGAACAAGTGGCAATGTCAAATAGGAATTACATAAACAGAATACCTCAGCTCAGTTACACATGCAGAACATAGACCATCACCAAACAAGGAATCACAATTTAGAAACAGGAAGGCAATAATTAAACTGGGAACCCCAAAAGCCAAACTTGGAATGTACAACAACACTGTAGAAATAAAACTATCAATTAATTTCCTCTTGTACCAAACAAAGCGCAGACGTTAATGATGCACATTTCCCAGAGCTTTCATATTCCAGTTAATAAAATCAAAATAAAGAGATATCTTTCTACCTTTTGTGCATTTTTTTTCAGTTGCAATTGGTCCAGCCACTTTCTTCTGGTTTCTTCATGTTTTTCTGCTAACTCTCCATCGTCTGCTGTCCATTTGTCCTTTCTTCTCTCTTCTAGTTTTTTTTCCATTCTCTCTCTCTACATCTGCTTTAACATACTAATCTTTCTCCTTTTGCTCTTTCCTCATTCCTATTTCATCCACACAAATTTTACCCCTCCATCCTCAATCCCCAATTACTCTCCCAATACCCGGCCAATTGTAGATTTTTCATCCCTCCTACACAAAATATTTTTCCCCTCTCCATTTTACTCTCCCAGCCCCATCCCATTCTAATCCTCCCCCAACATCAGCTCCCTTCTAGTTCCAGTCTCACCCAGCATCCATTCCCTTCTAGTCCCTGCATCAGCCCATTTCCAGTCCTAGCTCCCCAATCCATTTCCAGTCCAAGTCCCTTCATCAGCTCATTTCCAATCCTAGCCCCCCCATCAGCCCATTTCTAGTCATTTCCTAGCCCCACCATCAGCCCATGTCAAATCATAGCTCCCCTCCACTCAGCCCAATTCCAGTCCAAGCCCCCCCATGAGCCTACTTCCAGTTCTAGCCCCTCCATGAGTCCATTTCAATTCAAGCCCCCACCACAGCCCATTTCCAATCTTAGCTCCCCCCAACAGCCCATTTCCAGTCCTATCCTATCTGTTCCATCAGCCCATTTTCAGTCCTAGCTCCCTTCCCTCACAGCCCATTTCCATTCCAAGCCACCTCCCCATCAGCTATTTACAGTTCAAGCCTCCCCTTCCACTCAGCCCATTTCCAGTCCTAGCAACCCCCCAACCCATTACCAGTCCTAGCCCCCCGTCAATCAACTTCCAGTCCTAATCCCCATCACCCCATTTTCAGTTTAAGCCCCCCCTATAACCCATTACCAGTCCTAACCCCCCATCAGCCCATTTCCAGTCAGCCCCCCATAGCCCATTGCCAGTCCTAAACCCCCCATCAGCCCACAGCCCATTACCAGTCCTAACCACATCAGCCCACCTCAAGTCCTAACCCCTCCCCATCAGCCCATTTCCTGTCCTAACCCCCCCATAGCTCATTATCAGTCCTAACCCCCCCATCAGCCCACTACCAGTCCTAACCCCCCCATCAGCCCACTACCAGTCCTAACCCCCCCCATAGCCCATTACCAGTCCTAATCCCCAATCACCCCATTTCCAGACAGTCCCCATCAGCCCATAGCCCATTACCAGTCCTAACCCCCAATCACCCCATTTCCAGACAGCCCCCATCAGCCCACAGCCCATTACCAGTCTTAACCCCCCATAGCCCATTACCAGTCCTAACCCCCCCAAACAGCCCACTACCATTCCTAACCCCCCATCACCCCATTTCCAGACAGCCCTCATCAGCCCACAGCCCATTGCCAGTATTAACCCCCCCCCCATAGCCCATTGCCAGTCCTAACCCCCCATCACCCCATTTCCAGACAGCCCTCATCAGCCCACATCCCATTGCCAGTCTTAACCCCCCCATAGCCCACTGCCAGTCTTAACCCCCCATAGCCCATTACCAATCTTAACCCCTCCTCCCCAGCCCAATGCCAGTCTTAACCCCCCAGCCCATTCCCAGTCTTAACCCCCCCCCCATAGCCCATTGCCAGTCTTAACCCCCCTCCCCAGCCCACTGCCGGTCTTAACCCCCAGTCTTAACCCCCCCCTAGCCCACTGCCAGTCTTAACCCCCCCTCCTAGCCCATTGCCAGTCTTACCCCCCCCCCCAGCCCATTGCCAGTCTTAACCCCCCTAGCCCATTGCCAGCCCTCACCAGCCCACAGCTCATTGCCAGTCTTAACCCCCCCATAGCCCACTGCCAGTCTTAACCCCCACAGCCCACGGCCAGTCTTAACACCCCCATAGCCCATTGCCAGTCTTAACCCCCCTCCCCAGCCCACTGCCAGTCTTAACCCCCCCAGCCCACTGCCAGTCTTAACCCCCCATAGCCCATTGCCAGTCTTAACCCCCCCTCCCCAGCCCACTGCCAGTCTTAACCCCCCCATAGCCCATTGCCAGTCTTAACCCCCCCTCCCCAGCCCACTGCCAGTCTTAACCCCCCATAGCCCATTGCCAGTCTTAACCCCCCCTCCCCAGCCCACTGCCAGTCTTAACCCCCCCAGCCCATTGCCCTTCTTAACCCCCCGTCTTAACCCCCCCTAGCCCACTGCCAGTCTTAACCCCTCCTCCTAGCCCATTGCCAGTCTTATCCCCCCCTCCCTAGCCCATTGCCAGTCCTACCCGCCCCCCCCCCCTCGGCTCATGGCAATTTAAAAAAAAAAAAAAAAGCTGGCCGCTGCCGCCACATGGAGTGTCCCGCGGGGCTCCCTCTGCCCGGCGGAACTCTCCCGGCGCGGCTGAGCCCCTCTGTGCCAGCTTGCAGATACGCGAGGGAGAGTGTCTCCCTTGCGTCTCTGTTAAGCCCGCAGGGGCAGATGGGAAATTTCCCATCAGCCCCTGCTTCCCATCAGCCCCTGCGGGCTTAACAGAGACGCGAGGGAGACACTCTCCCTTCGCGTATCTGCAAGCCGGCACAGAGGGGTTCAGCCGCACCGGAAGAGTTCCGCCGGGCAGAGGGAGCCCCGCGGGACACTCTATGCCGCTGCGGCGGCAGCGGACAGCTTTTTTTTTTTTTTAAATTTAATTAAGAAAAAAAAGCAGAATGTTCTTTGCGCGGGGCCCCCTGAAACGCGGGGCCCTGTGCAAAAAACATTCTTGCTCAATGGACGGGCTGGCCCTGTTCCCCAGTTCCTAACAAATCCAAAATCCTCATCCTTGCACCATCGTCTCATCCACACATTGAGACTCTGGAGCTCTGCCTGCCTTTTGGGTCCTGCATGTGGAACGGGAAGCATTTCGGAGAACGCTACCCTGGAAGTTCTGGATTTCAACTTCCTACCTAAAAGCCTAAATTTAGCCTCCAGAACCTCCCTACCACATTTTCCTATGTCATTGGTACCGACATGTACCAAGACAGCAGACTCCTCCCCAGCACATCTCACATCCAGTGATCACCACATGGTGTGGCTCAGTATAAGAACTAGGGTTGATAAAGTCCATTCAAAAGAGAGAGTCCTAGACTTCAGGAAAATTAACTTTGCCATAATGGAACAATACTTCAAGGAGTTGTTAGTGAGATGGGAACAGCTGGGGGATGTAGAAAAGCCATGGGCAAAACTGAAAGGGGATATTTTGAGGGTAACCGACCTTTTTGTTAGAAAAGTAAATAGATATAAAATGAAAAGAAGGCCACTATGGTTCTCGAAAGAAGTAGCTGAAAAGGTGAAGAGACCAGAGAAAGAGGAAGAGAAGTGTCAGTATTTGAAAAAAACGTAGAGAAGCTAGGAAAATAATCAGAAAAGCAAAGATACAAACAGAAGGAAAAATAGCCAATGCAGTCAGTAAGCTGATGAGGATAAAGCAGAATTGCTTCACAAATATTTTTGATCTGTGTTTACAGATGTAGAACCAGGAGCAAAACCTCAGAGCATCCACAAATAGGGACAGTATAGAAGGGGATCTTAAATGATTTTCAGAAGACTATTCCACGCATCTACCACTCTTTCCATAAAGAAATATTTCCGCGTATTACTGCTGAGTTTATCCCCTTTCTCTCTCATCCTATACCCCCTCGTAGCAGAGCTTGCCTTCAATTCAAAGAGATCCTCCTGTGCATTTATGCCACTGAGGTATTTAAAGGTCTCTATCATATTGCCCCTATCCCGCCTTTCCTCTATAGTATACATATTAAGATCTTTAAGTCTGTCCTCATATGCTTAATAATGAAGACCTCTAACCTTTTTAGTAGCCACCCTCTGCACCGACTCCAACCTGCTTATATCCTTTTGAAGATGTAGTCTCCATAATTCTACATAATACTTCTCCCCTTACCCCCTTCTCTTCCTTGTCTTCCTCCTTTCGGTACAAACTTCCTTCTTGTCTTCCTCCCCCTTACGCTCACTCTCCTCAACTGCAGTTTCCTGCATTCCAAGTCCCACCTTGTTCACAATATTCTTCTTTTCCATATTCTTGATGCTCTTTTCCTTACTGAGAACTGGCTTTGGGAGGGGGAGGAACCCCTCCTCAACTGCTGCCTTCCTCCTGGAAAAGTAGATAAGCTTGAAGAATGGTCTAGAATTTGGCAATTGAAATTTAATGCTAAAAAAATGCAGGGTCATGCAAAAATCCCAAGGAACTGAACAGTGTAGGGGGTGAGGTACTTTTCACAAAAGAAGAGCGGGACCTGGGCATGACTGTGTCTGATGATCTTAACGTAGCTAAATAAGTAGAAAAGGCAACAGTGAAAGCTAGAAGGATGCTTGGGTGCATAGGGAGAAGAATGGCCAGCAGAAAAAAGGAGGTGATAGTGCCTCTGTATAAGTCTTTGGTGCGACCTCATTTGGAGTATTGTTTGCAATTCTGGAGACCACACCTTCAAATGGATATAAACAGGATGGAGTCAGTATAGAGGGTTGCTACTAAAATGGTTAGTGGTCTTTGTTATAAAGCATATGAGGACAGACTTAAGGACCTTAATTTGTATACTTTAGAGGAAAGGCAGGATAGAGGTGATATGATTGATACATTTAAATACCTCCGTGGCATAAATGCACAGGAGGAAAGCCTCTTTCGATTGAAAGCAAGCTCTGCTACGAGGGGACATAGGATGAGGGTGAAAGGGGATAGATTCAAGAGTGATATGCAGAAATATTTCTTTATGGAAAGAGTGGTAGATGCGTACAATAGTCTCCCAGTGGAAGTGGTAGAGATGAGGACAGTATCTGAATTCAAAGAAGCATGGGCCAACACAAAGGATCTCTAAAGGAAAAAAGGGGACTATTGTAGTTGATATGGAAGGGCAGAGAAGATAGGCCATGTGTTTTTTTTTTCTGCCATCATGTTTCTAAGTTTCTATGATTAGCTATGGATAGAGAATGAAATGGAACTCAGCCAGTTTCATAAACTTGACTCTGGCTAGTTACTGTAGTTCTGTATTTGCAAGAGAATTTTGAGTCCGCCATTTTTGCTGTAACCCTCTCATGAATACAAGAGGGATGCAGCAGAGCATACAGAATACTCACCGTTTAACACAAGGTTATTCATACTGGTACCCCTCAGTATCTAGAGGATCTTATTCACCTCCGTGTCTCCCCACGCTTACTTCGGTCCACCCACATGAACCGACTTTCCCTTCCCTCCCCCGCACAAGCACATCTTGAGCTCACCCGCCACTCTGCATTTTTCTTCCTGGGCCCTGCACTCTGGAATTCATTGCCACTCACACTTCACACTGAACTGTCTTTTCCCAGATTTAAAGCTATGCTCGAACCTCACCTCTTTCACTTCGCTTTTGACCTTCCCTTTCCCCACCCTTGACTGCCGTCCTCTCCCACCTGCCTGGCTTCCTTTTCCCTCTCTCTCTGAAACCAGGTGTTGTATCTGTCTCTTTATCGCCTAACTATGCTTTTCTACCTATTCTCCTTTGCTCTTTCCCATCTACCTATGGCGTTCCTTGCCATTTTCCTGTTTGCAGTCTATATTTGATTTTGTACACCGCCCTTTTGCTTGGGCGATATATCAAGCGCTGAAATAAAGATAAAGATGGATACATTGTATTCATGGGACGCAAACTGATTTCAAAGGGAATTTTTTGAAAATGCTGCTGACTGTGGGAACAGGGATCCAGTTTGACTATGTACATTTGCACCTGCTCAGAAAGAGATACAAATATACCTGCTGAAACTCCTGTAGGATATATGCTACCTTTGCTGATCTATCCAGTTCCCATCTCCACCTCCTTTCTTGGGAGGGTAAAAGTATGTGTGACGTGAGATAGTGTGCACAGAGAGAGGAGCCATTTTGAAAGAGAATTTTTGCACAGGTGACTTGCTCCCCCTTCCTTTTCCCATGGAAATTACTTTGAAATTGTCCTTTCTTGGTTTACAGGATTTTGTCTTATATTGGATGAGCCACAAAAGTTCAATGTGAAGATTATCTGTCTGTTTCAAACAGTAAGCGAAACAAAGGATCGGAGAGGCATATCGTGGGCAGCAGAATGGGATGGGGCACCAAGGCCATGGCCTGACCAACATTTTTGCCCCATATGGCACTAATAACTAGAATGCTTGATGGAGGTTGGTTTGTTTGGCCCACTCAATCAAAAGGTGCGCCATTGCTCCTGCATGTTCTCAGTAAAGGCATGAAGCTGATTAGATGAATGTCTCCTGATGCCATGTAAGTAATTGACAGGAAGTATGGCATATAGACTGAACTATATAACCTAGTAAGATTAATGGCAATACGCAGCACTTCCAGTGTCTGGACCAGGCTTCACTATTGTCTTTCTCTGTGATCTTAACCAAGTCACTGGCTCCCTCCTTTCCTAAACTATAATTGGATAAGAGCAGGGTTATTGCACCATTATGCAAGCTAAGTGGTCACCTAGAGTGTCAACGGTCCAAGGATGGCCCATTGCCACTGCTGCTACTCCTCTCCAGGATCTGCAGTGACAGTAATGACTTCAAACTGCCCCGCAGTGCTTACCTAAAGCTCCATCACCGTGGGGCTTTTAATGCTTACACACCTTCTTATGGCCGATGCAGACTTCTTGTTTACAAGGGGGCAGAAGTGGCTAATCAGCTGCTGCATTGGGCATCGGAGGAAGCAGAAGCACAGACAACCTCACAACATCGACGCTTTAGGTGAGCACTGCAGGGCTGTTTGCTGCAAGTCCTAGGGAAGGGCGGTAGAAGCAGCAAAGGGCGTGGAGGGGATGAGCTCCACCTAGGGTGTGGCACTGGATAAGAGTCAAATTAATGGCAAGAATTAGCTTCCTGTGTTCTCTCCTTTGACAGCCGTCATATAGTCCCATAATCAGACACGTGTAGCGAGACCAGACATCCAGACTTGGCTCTACTACAATGTTGAGTAAAGTGGAAGCCCATCCTGCACCTAGATATTATTATATTTATCTTAATGCATTTTCAGCAGCGGCGCCAGTGCTTCTAACGCAACTGGCTGTCGCTGCTTTAAGTTAATCCTGAAGATTCAGTGCTGGGCCACATCCAGTGACCAGATTGCTCTTCCGAAATCTGGATAGCAGCAATACTCAGCCACTGGCCAGTTTGCAAAATCTAAAGTCAAGACAGTCTTTTGCCTGTTCTATCCTTAGGTGGTTAAGCTAAGCAGCTAGCGGCTGAATATCGCCACTGACTGTCTAGCTCATGGCACCACTCCTGGTTCTGCTACTGAAATATCCCATCACTAACTGGATAGTGATAGGCATTTAAATCTCTTGTGGGGGGAGGGGGGGGTTGGCATTCAGCAGACCCCCATAGAATAACATTTATATGTGATTTCTTCCATTCCAAGCTAATAAAAACAGCGTGGTCCACATTTAAAAACTTTTATCAGCTAACTTGGGAAGTTAACTGGACAGATCTTTATGGTTTAAATTACATGCCAGTGAGCAGTGAATTCTGTGCAAACAAATTAAATTTATCTACAAAAAAAGAGGGGAACAGGACATACTGTATGCAGGTCTGCTCAGGGAAAAGTTTAGCCTAAAAAGTTATTTGCTATCCAGTTAAGTCCTGCTGGATGTCCAGGTAAAGTTACTTTATCCGGTTCACTAGTTGTCTCATTACTTCTGAGCAAATACCTTGGTTTGGGAGCTTGAATGAATTAGTTACTTCCATGTTGGAACTCAGCAAGCAATGGCCGAGTACTGCACAGAGCCGGTGCAAGGATCGGAGGCGGTGTCCTAGGCAAGCCATCCATCCTGACCTTCCTGCTGCCCCCCATCCTCATTGTCACTGCTGCCACCCATCTCTGCGACTGCAGCAGTGTCAGTGACATTGTGTCGTGGTTCCTGCTTCCACCCTTCTCTGATGCAGACCTCTGGTGCTGGGGGAACTGGAAATCTGCGTCACAGGGGGATGAAAGCGGCAGGTCTTAGAAGACTGGAACCACAATGCAGGGACGCAGAATTCAGTAAGTGCTGCATCACAGCTTCATGACATTGCTGCCTTTGCAAGTCCCGGAGATGGGCGGCAGGCAGCAGAAATGAGGCACCTGTGAAACACTGGAGTGCTAGGCAACTGCCTAAAGGTAGATCCAGCCCCTTGAAAACCCAAAAGCAATACAGGACTTGAGGTTTCCAGAAAAAGGATCTATTACCTCTAAAATATTTCAGCATAGCCATGCTCTTAAGGTTTCTCTCAAGCTTTTCTCAAGGGGCTTATGAAACTTTAAAACAGCAGCAGAAGCCAAGTGTGGCTTAGGGGGAGCCGACTGCTTTCTTTACATAGTCCCCCATCTGTGCTACAAGGTGTCACCATCTTAATAATGAATCACACGGCTTCTGCAGACAGAGAGCGTAATCTGCAGTGGGAAAGCAAGCCAACGGCATTCTTGTCAAACTTATCTGATCCTCTTGCTTTCCTCTTTCAGGACATCATCTAGATTCTAATATTCACTGTGCTTTCAATTTAGCAGCCAAATTACCTTTCCTTCTGACAGAGAAGAGCAGAGAGGAACAGGATGGGGTGAAGTAAACCCCTGGCAGCCCTTCTTGAAGTGTTTGCATAGAAAAATAGCTTTTAGCAAATGTGCCATAGGTAGTTTCATGTTAAGATTCAGCGTCTGCAAAAAAGGCACACAGAGAAGGGAAGGGGCGGCATTTTTGAATTTAGCTCATGTGTTTTTCAGTGGTAACTCAAGAAGAGTTACATTTACATATAGGAGGCATTTCACGGTCCCTGGAGGGCTTAAAATCTAAGTTGCTACCTGAGGCAATAGAGGGTCAAGTGGACTCTCTGAAGATCACATGTGCTGGTAGTGGGATCTGAATCCCGGCTTTCGCTGTTTCTCAGCCTATTGCTGTAACCATTAGGCTAGTTCTCCATTCTATATAGGCACATGTGGAGGTGCAGCCTAATGGTTAACATAGCGGGCTAAGAACCAGATAGTCAGGGTCCAAATCCCAGTGACCCTTCTTGTGATCATATGCAAACATATGGGCTGATGCAGAAAAGCTTGGCTTGGCAGTTTCTGGCACTTTTCCTGCGCAAAGGAGAAAGGAAGCTAGTGCCAGAAAAACACCAAAGAAAGAACTGCACTAATGTGCAGTGAACTTGGCATTCAAATCACATGCAAATCACTGCATAATTAATTATGGCCAATGTAAAAAAACTGCGTTGAAACTTAGCGCAGTTTTGTACACTTTTTTTTAATGCTGGGTCTTCATGTCAGCTTTGTGCAGATGTAAAGATACAGCCAGGAGCAAACATATCATCTGAGGTGAAGTTTGACAGACAGAAACCAAATTCCTGGTGGCCCCAATCCCCATCCATCCGCCCGATAAAAAAAACCCTGGTGATCCAGTATCCCCTATCACACCCACCCAATAAGAAAACTCCCTGGTGGCACCTGAACCTCCCACCTCCCTCCAGGTACCTTTAATCTGGACATGAGCATTGCCCATGTGCTTTCACCCCTGCACCACCATCTTGAAAAATGGCAGTGCCTGGCTCCACACGATGCATCCTGTGATGCACTGGGCGGGGTCAGACTGCCATATAAGGCATTTTTTGTGTTTCTCTGGGACAGCATGCCAAACATGTGCCAATTTCTGTGTGTATGTGTTTGGCTTGCTCTGCCAGTTTAACGTTGACTTTTTGCACACTGGGTATTTTGAATGTTGCATTCCAGCGCAGAGTCAGCGTTAAAGTCCTGCTATGAAACCCTGTGCTAGAGCTGTAAGCACTGGGCTCTAACGCAAGGTTTCTGCATTGGCCTGATAGACTGAAGCCCTCTGGGGACAGGAAAACACTTAATGAATCCAGATGTATCTCACTTTGAGATACTACTGAAAAAAGGCATGAGCTAAATCCAAAATCCTTCCCTTCCCCTGTTTTATAAAGGCAGCATATGTTTGCCTGTGTGCATTTATAAGAAACCCAACAGAAAATCTGTCACACAGTGTCACATTTCCTCGGAGGCCTGAGTAATCTTATGTGTGCTTGCGCCGCTAAGAATCTTCCCACTCTCCACTCCCAGAATGCCTACACGAATTCCGCAGAAGAGGGGACACTCTAGATTCTCTTCCCCTTTTATGAATGCCTATCTGAGCATGTAAAATGCTGTTCTACATGTTGAAGCCACTTATAGAATTAGACCGGAATCCCAGTTAGTGTTCCTGAAAATTTAACCAAAGAACAGAACAGATGTGACAAATTGCAAAGTCAAATTTCAAGGACTCCACCCAAAGCAAGAATATAGCATGGTAGGAGAAGCCTGAGCTTTCAGCTTAAAGAAGGCAATTAGAAAAATGGCCTAAGGGCCAAAGGAAAGTAGACCAAAGAATAAGACCAAAGGAGGACACGGCAGAGCCAGATGAAAGGGTGAAATTGATCATTTTAGCAGTTTGCCTAGGACAGCTTTTTGCCTTTACTTTCCCATCTTAGCTGGGTTATACTCAGTAAGTTATGCACGTGCCGGGGAGGGGTCAAACACAGAACTCCCTTGTGCATTTATTTTCAGCATGTATGCAGATAAAATTGGGTCATTTAACTCTCTAATTTTATCTATAGAACAAGGAACTGTCATTGTGGATGGACAAAGGCAGAGCTGGCATTTATACATTTAGTAGCAATATCCAGATAAGTTCTGGCTCTACACAGTGCCAGGCCAGCCGAACATCAGGTCTGTCTATTTTTATTTTAACTGTAGGAACTATCACATAGGGAGGATAACTGTGTCTAGGTTATCGAAGTGGGAAACAAACACCAAAGGTCACCTGTTTAACACTATACTAGTGGTTTATGAAAGGCTTGGTGAGCGCCAACACTCACAAGAGAAAGGAAGACATCAAAACCAGCAGCATCACTAGAGTATTTACACATATGCTAGTGCTACATACACTTAACAGATGCATGTTTCCAACTAGTACATGTCAGTGGCAGATTTATAAACCTGCATGTCCGTGAGGAGCTGGCTAGGGACTTGTCCACTGAAATGCAAATTTTTGCAAGGGCAGGTGGTTTTGAATGTCAGAGAGCTATGTACTTCCTCCATCAAGTCAATCTTCCAAATAACAGGTCCAGTGGAGAAGTCAGTCAAGGGGTGATGTGTGACTTGAAGGAGGTGGAAAAGCCGATGGGCAAAGAAGCACATTCAGACTTTGAAGGATCACCGAGGACACGCCTCCTCAAAATCTCTGTGTGCTGCCATCTGGATCTACAAGAAGTACTTTTCCTAAACGCTCTATGTACACACATGTATAGATCCACTTTTTAAATATGTAAACCACACCTGGGGCTTCTACAATCCCCTCCACAGAGGATAACTATTTAAAATTAGGCCAATATTTTATTAAAGGTGTGATAGGTGCGGCATCTCCCACAAAGAATCAAACAGCCCAGGAACAAATGGATCACAGTGGGCTCTGGTAGATTTTTACCTGTAACACAGAGACACCCTCTCTATCAAGAGAGATCCCTGCATAATGCCTTCTCTGCCTTGGAAGAAACTGAAGTGCCCATAAATGAAAAGGTTAATGCCAATCTACTGATAATACCCCAAATATGAAGAAAACAATCACAAAACAGGAAACTACTACTACTTGGAGAGTCCATCATCAGTGGCACAAACTTGGGAACGCAGTTCAAATGACAGAATTTGGTCAAATGCCTCTCAAGCTCTTTAGCCAGCAGGAATACAAACCAAATTGTTGGTATAGTTAGTGCAGAAAGTGAGCACTCCAAAATTGATGTAGTCATCCTCTCGGGTAGTAATGACCTGGCTAGAAACAGTGCCTCTACAGTTCAAAGAGACTTCCAGACTCTGGGAGAGAAACTCAAGCCCATTGCTAACACTATAGCATTCTCAGAAGTTCTACCTGTTCTTGGTAAGGGGGTAGAAAGGCTGCATCGCATAAGCAACTTTAATACATGGCTCCAAACCTGGTGCAAACAAAAAGGATTTAGATATATTGGCGACTGGGGAAATAGAACAAGAAGAGGCTATACTGTATTGATGGATTACATCTCTCTGTCACATGGAGAAGGATCCTGAGTGAAAAATGCAGGTAATATGTGGACAGGCATTTAATCTAGGGAAAGGGGGTGAGGGATGGAAAACAACAAGTTCAGGATGTCACTCCCAGCAAAAACATAACAACATTGGAAACAGCCACACTATTAACCCACACATCAATGGCAAGTGGAAAGAGGCGTGTACAACAAAATCCATGCAAAATACAGAAAACCCAGTCAACAAATGTTGGAAAGCAATGAGCACAAATGCTTGAAGCCTAGCCTGACCTGGAAGCCCTAATGATGGAAACGGACTTGGACATTGTGACCATTACAGAAACACAGTTTAATGAGTTGCATGAATGGGATATAGCCATAGCTGGCTATAATTTATTTAGAAGAGATAGAGAAGGCAGAAAAGGAGGAGGAGTAGCCCTATATGTCAAAAGCAATATTAAAGCTGTTGAAATGCAGGGGACGTGCGGAAAATAAGTAGCGTTGTGGAAAGAGGAGATGGCATCCATACTTGGGTAGTCTACAGGCCTCCAACTTAGACTTGATTATTGATATTGCAAAAGTAATCATGAAAGGTGTAGTGATCATATTGGGCGACTTTAATCTACCCGATATGGATTGGAATAATCCTTCTGCAAATCTGGAAAGAAGTAAAAAGGTAGTGGATGCCTTCCAAGAAGAATTGCTTAGACAAACGGTGATGGAATCGACCAAGGAAAGTTTGATGCTAGATTTAGTACTCACCAATGGAGATAGCGTGTCGAATGTCCAGGTGGGTGCCCACATGAGCAGCAGCGATCATCACACGGTGTGCTCTGAGATAAAAGCCAAGGCAGAGTCCAATCACAGCAAGCTCAAAGTTATAGATTTAAAGATGCTGACTTCAGTAAATGGCCAAGTGCCTGATGGAGTCGTTGGCAGGGTGGGAGAGGATAAGGAAAGTGGAATTTCAGTGGGCTAAACTAAAGGAGGCAATAAAAGTGGCAACAGATACACATGTAAAACAAGTAAATAAGAGCAACAGGAAAAGGAAACTTATATGATTCTCCAAAGAAGCGGCTGTACAAATAAAGGCAAAAAACACAGATTTCACAAAATTCAGAAGTTCACAAACAGAGGAACACAGAAAAGAATACAGGATAAAGCTAAAAGAGACAAAGAGAGAAATAAAGATAGCAAAATAAAAAACAGAAGAAAAGATGGCTAAAGATGTGAAATAGAGAGACAAAACTATTTTCAGGTATATTTGGGAGAAAAGGAAGATCAGAGGTGGAATTGCAAGACTTACACCCCTAAACAAAGGCATGGGGAGGGGTGACCTGCATGGAGCGGTGGGCACAGCTACTCTTGCCACCTTGCTGGGCAGACTAGATGGACCATACCGATCTTTATCTGCCGTTAAATACTATGTTACTATTTCTCCAAATCTGATGACAATGCAGTGCTATGCAGAAGGAATTAGACTATCTTCTAAATGTATCTGCATGACAAAGGCGGTTTCTCATGGAGGATGCATACATTTATGGAACAGACCTTTCTAATGAGCAGCACACCGCTTACACTCGCACAAGGCAGATTTTAGAAACACAAGTGCACCATCGTCGTGAGCAAGGGTGCCATACTCAGAAAGGTGCGTTTGTGATTCAGAGAGTGAGCACATCCAGGACCGTACCTAGCCCTGTGCGAGTGGTGTGGCCCTGAGCACGTCTCTAGCATCACGCATTCCTCCAAGTCACACCAGTTCTACCCAGAACCCACCTCCGTTCTGTAAGCTGTGAACCCTGCCTGTTGCCATAGACATGTTTAAACTGCGCCTTTTCGCAATTGGCCAAGTATGTGCGTTTGCTATTCACATATGCAAAGCCAGCTAAGGTTTCTAAAATTACCTCCTAATTTACAAGAGTTGCAAATTTGCTGACTGTACTGAGTATCCCCTTTTCAGATGGATTTATTTACTGCTTTATCATGTCAGTCAAAGCGGTTTACATTGTAACTTAAACTTGGTAATGTACATCAAACAAGGACACTGATACCTTGGATTTACGGTGCCAGAATGCCTGCACCTTGCTGGATGTAAAACACTATACGTGACCTTGACTGCAGCACGGGTTATGACCCTCACTGTACAGCACAAGTGACCCTGACTTAGCACTACAAAAGGTTCATCACCATCAGGGCTGGCCTCGACGCCCCCTCCCCCCTGCTAACATCACCCCAGCTGCCGCTTCCGCCCCCTCCACTGCTGCCGCCCTCCCTCAGCTACCGCTACTGCCGCTGCCGCCCTCCCAGCTGCTGCCAATTCTGTCTTGGGAAAGAGAGGCGAGCAGTGGCAGTGGCCTTTTATTGCCGCTTTTGGAATTCTGACCCACCCCCCCAATGGAATTGGCAGCAGCTGGGAGGGCGGTGCAGTCACTCATGTGTGCCACTGCTCAGCATACGCGGCCGCCCAGCAGATGGGCCGGCCCTGATCACCATACACACGAGAGATCGCACCTTGAATATTGTGTGCAATTCTGGTCGCCGAATCCTAAAAAGGATATAGCGTTATTAGAAAAGGTTCAGAGAAGAGCCATCAAAATGGTAAAGGGGATGGAAAGATAGTCCTATGAAGAAAGGCTAAAAAAGGTTAGGGCTCTTTAACCTGGAAAAGAGACGACTGAGGGGAGATATGATAGAAGTCTATAAATTAATGAACGGAGTGGAACGGGTAAACGTAGATCGATTGTTTACGTTATCAGAATATAGAAAAACTAGGGGACATGCAATGAAGCTACAGGGTAAACTATTTAAGACTAATAAAAGAAAATATTTTTTCACTAAACGTGTAATCAAACTCTGGAATTTGTTACCGGAGGATGTAGGTGTTAGTGTAGGTGGCTTTAAAAAAGGTTTGGACAAGTTCCTGGAGGAAAGGTCCATAAACCATTATTAAGAAGGGACCCAGGATACCAATGCTTGACCCACTACAAGCATTGTGGAAGCTGTGTCTTTTGGGGAAACTGCTAGGTAGGTATGACCTAGATTGGCCACTGTTGGAAACAGGATACTGGGCTTGATGGACCTTGGTCTGACCCAGTATGGCATATCTTATGTTCTTATGTGCCTTCAGAACTTAAACTGGGATTGTGTCTTCCACAGTGAGGTCAGGGTTATGTCATCAAGAGTTTTTCATTCAGTTCTTAGACAAAGCAACAAGCTGTTGTCCAGATGGAGGATGATACTTTCTGATCCCCGGCCGTGATGCTTTTCTTGTCTCAGAGAGTGAACTTAGCAGTGCGAACAGGAAAGTGCATGTCTGTGGAGGATAGCCCAGGGCCTTTACTAGAAGCTTATCTGTTTATTTGCTGAATAACTCTGAAGTTGTTGGTCAGCTGCTAAAAACAGAACATGCACATTGCAGACACCAAGAGCACTGAGCTGGGAAACCCAGAAACCCTGACTCCAAACCTGAATCCACACTTTAGCACAACACTTCTTCACCATATGCTCAGTCACAGACCGTGAACTCTTTGGGAAAGGAACGTTATAGTTACAAATTATCAAGTGCACAGGCCATATGCACTAATAATTTCTTAGGTTAATAATGATAACATAGATGATTCTACATAAACGTTATTATAAAAATATTTTTGCCAAATGGACTAGCTGCTGTTTGTGATACCTTACAAAGCAAATACAAAAGGTGGCAGAATTAATCCGCTTTATTTCTGTTGTAACTGCAAGAGTTTCACTTCGGTCTAGGGCACAGTGTGCTTGTAATATGAGTTGCATTTACGCCTCTCTGTAGCACTACCCCTTGCAAGCATTTCTCCTTCAGAGTCCTAGAGAAGCACCCCCCCCTTGCAACAGAGACATCCCTCAGCTGCAAGCTAGCACTTCTCACTGCAGCTGGCCGCAGGCAAACTCAGATCATTTCAAGAGATCTGCCTGTTTTATGAAAGTGCACAGAGCCCTCACACATAAACAGAACAGAAAATGAATAAAAGTCTAATGTGTTCTGAATCTTAGAGACAATGAAACACAGTTAAAAGAAGCCACCAGATCTTACCTTCATCCCCGACTTCAAGGAGACCCAGTTGTTCCAAAGCTTTCACAAATGCAACAATTATCACCAGGACGACAATCATCTCCAGCCCTTCCAAGTTCATTTTGAAAGCTCCATCCTGCGAAAGCATCTTTCATGACACCAACTTGCAAGGTGAACTTTACTGAAAGGCTTTCAGAGCCCAGGTTCCAGCCTGCACCTGCACTTAATGGAGGCAGCAGAGTGGCACGGCTTTGCCCCCACCCTATGAAACACGTCCATTGACAGCAGGATGGAGAGAGCAAGGTATGAAAGTCACACCTTCCCGCTCCTGGACGGCTTGCTTCTCCAGATGCTGTGGTCTCTTAGGCAACAGTGCTGTGCAGGAGTTACTCCCTTCAGTAAATCCCTGAACAAAACCCCAACCCCACCAAAGCAATTTGAAATGTAATTAAAGGTGATCTGATCCCCCTCCCCACAATGGGCACAGGAGCTACAATCAGTTTGCTGATAAAATTAAACTTTGTTAAGACTGAAAATGCAGGTAAGATATTTCGTTTTGCAGTATGGAGAGATGTGCTTGTGGGCATGAAAGAAGCGTATTCTTTTTATGTCAGAGAATAAAGCGAGGGCTTTTCTTTGGGTAATTAGCCTTTGTCTCACCTCGTAAGATCCTTTAAACACTAAATAAAGAAAAGGATTGGCTGGATGTGACAGCAAGCTGAGGTGTGCACACTAGAATATTAAAGATTAGGAGGGCTGGGTGATAGTGAGGGGCTAGCATGAGTCAGCTTCTGGCTAAAGGACTGTCCCAAATATTTCTAGACAAACCTTTTTCTGCACAGAATTTACCAGGACAAAATAGAGACATGATGGCAGAAAGACCATATGGCCTATCCAGTCGGCTCTTCCATATCAACTACTATAGTTCCTTTTTTTCCCTTTAGAGATCTTCTGTGTTTGTCCCATGCTTTCTTGAATTCAGATACTGTCCGCATCTCTAACTTTTTTATTTATTTATTGTTTTTTATATACTGCTTTGTCATAGTAATCAAAGCAGTTTACATATTACATTTTAACTACTGCACAAGTCATTTTACAAGGAACAATTATAGAACAGTTTACAGGGAACAATTGTACAAATAACAATCATAGTTCAAAAGATATTTAACAATAACAAAGTAGTACTACTTCCGGTGACACTGCCAAGAAAACCCAGGAGCTTCTGGGTCGCCAGGAGTCAGGACTGACTCAAAGGCACACGTTGCATTGCATTAAACTATTTACAGGAGAAGGGAGCATAAGTGATTTGGGTGATATTTTGGAGTTGTGGGCGTCAAGTGCCTGGTGATTGGAAGGAGTTGAATAGTGTGATTAATTTTTTTTTAATAAGGAAGTGGAAGAGGTCTATGGTGGCTGCTCACATTGATAATAGTCCGTAAAGATGAATGTTTTGAGTTGCTTTCTGAATTAAGTCTTTGATTTCTCTTAGGGGTATGTTTACTAAACAGCAGTAGCAGCTTCCATGCGATATCGGAGCCGTAGCCCCATTGAATTCAATGGGGCCACGGCTCTGATATCGCATGGAAGCCACTACTGCTGTTTAGTAAACATACCCCTTAGTGTATTAGGAAGACTGCTCCATAGGGTAGGGGGTGGTAGATTGGTTTAGTTTTCTGACTCTATTAGGCGTGGATAGCATGTTTTTTAGACTGTCTCTTTTTGTTCTTGTGTGTTGTTGAATGTTTATTAGTGTGTTGAGGTATGTTGGTGCAATGTTGTTTATTGTTTTGAAAATGATCATGAGAGCTTTGAATTTGATTCTTTGAAATATTCGGAGCCAATGGAGCTGAAACAGGATGGGCGTTATGTAATCTGACTTATCAGCTTTCATGATTGTGCGGGCAACTGTATTTTGAGCCAGTTGAAGGGGCTTTAGGGTTTTCTTTGGGAGGCCATGGAGTATGCTCTTTTTGTAGTCATAATGGGGAGTTATTAGTGCTTGGGCTACTGAATGGAAGTCCGTGGGGGAGAGCAGAGGTCTCAGATGTTGAATCATTCTAGTTTTATTGTAAATTGTGCGTCTAGTCATTTGAATGTGCTTGGTGAAATCCAGGTTTTGATCAAGGTGAATCCCAAGGTATTTTATTTCTTTTCTTATTTCAAGTGAGGCGTTGTTTACATGTAGTAGTAATGAGTGCTTCTGTTTTCTTCAAGTTAACTGTGAAGTTAACTGAGTTAAGCCATTCAGAGACATCGTTGAAGCAGCTGGTGATTTTTGTGTAGTTAGAATCAAAAGGTGTCAAAGGTTGTGAATAGCATTATATCATCTGCATAAATTCTGTATTCTACGTTCTGTGATTGTATGATTTTGCAGATAGGTTGTAGGCATATATTGAAAAAAAAGTTCAGATAATGCAGATTCCTGGGGGATGCTTTGATATTGTGTGAAAGTGTTGGATAGGATGTTTTCATAGTAAACTTGATGGGTATGGTTAGACAGGTAGTCTTGAAACCATTGTAGAGTTGTACTACCTATGCCAAGGTTCAGAGAAGAGCCACCAAAATGGTAAAGGGGATGGAAGGATACTCCTATGAGGAAAGGCTAAAAAAGTTAGGGCTCTTTAACCTGGAAAAGAGACGGCTGAGGGGAGATATGATAGAAGTCTATAAATTAATGAACGGAGTGGAACGGGTAAACGTAGATCAATTGTTTACGTTATCAGAATATAGAAAGACTAGGGGACATGCAATGAAGCTACAGGGTAAACTATTTAAGACTAATAAAAGAAAATATTTTTTCACTCAACGTGTAATCAAACTCTGGAATTTGTTACCGGAGGATGTAGTAAAGGCTGTTAATGTAGATGGGTTTAAAAAAGGTTTGGACAAGTTCCTGGAGGAAAGGTCCATAAACCATTATTAAGAAGTGACCGAAGATATCAATGCTTGACCCAGTACAAGCATTGTGGAACTTGTGTCTCTTGGGGAAACTGCTAGGTACATATGACCTAGATTGGCCACTGTTGGAAACAGAATACTGGGCTTGATGGACCTTGGTCTGACCCAGTATGGCATATCTTATGTTCTTATATGTTCTTATGTTCTTATGTTAGGTATTTTAGGCGGTTGATTAAGATGTTATGGTTTACAGAGTCAAATACAGAAGATATATCTAGGAAAATGAGGATGAAGGCATTTTGCATGTTGTCGATTCCTTGTATGTCCAAATCAAGAAGGGATGTGAGCAGCATTTCAATTCCATGATTTGCTCTAAATCCATACAGATGAGGGTCAAGTGGAGGTTCAATACTTCCACTGGGAGACTATTACATACATCTACCACTCTATCCATAAGGAAATATTTCCACATACTGTTCCTGAGTCTATCCCCTTTCACCTTCATCCTATGTCCCCTCAGTGCAGAGCTTACTTTCAATTGAAAGCTCTTCACTTCTGCATTTATGCCACAGAGGTATTTAAACATCTCTAGCATATCTCCTCTATTCCGCCTTTCCTCTAAAGTATACATATTGAGATCTTTAAGTCTGTCCCCATGTGGTTTATAACGAAGACCACTGACCACTTTGGTAGCCACCCTCTCCACTGACTCCATCCTGTTTATATCTTTTTGAAGGTATGGGCTCTAGAACTACACACAATACTCCAAATGAGGTCTCACCAAAGATTTACTGTATATAGAAGCACTACCACTTCCTTCTTCCTGCTGGCCATTCCTCTCTCTGTGCACACAAGCATCATTCTGGCTTTTGCTATGGTGTTTTCTACCTGTTTAGCCACTTTAAGATCATCAGAAACAATTACGCCTAGATCCTGCTCTTCTTTCGTGGACAGAAGTACTTTGCCCTCTATACTGTACCGCTCCCTTGGATTTTTGCAGCTCAAATGCATGACCCTACATTTTTTGATATTAAATCTCAGCTGCCAAATTCTCAACCATTCTTCAAGCTTAGCTAGATCCTTCCTCATGTTATCTACTTCTTGTTGGGTGTCTACTCTACTCTATTGTAGATTTTGGTATCATCCACAAAGAGGAAAACCTTACTCGGCAGCCCTTCCGCAATATCACTAACAAAAATGTTAAAAAGAATCAGACCAAGGACAGATCCCTGGGGCACACCACTGCTACTACTACTACTGAACATTTGTATAGCGCTACAAGACGTACGTAGCGCTGCACAGACATATGTAAAAGACGGCACCTGCTCAATAGAGCTTACAATCTAGTCAAGACAGACAACATAGTAGCTGTAGACATGGGATACAGCTAGGGGGAGTGGTAAGGAACCACAAAGGAGATCAGGTGAGTCAAGATCTGAAAGTGGCAGTGAAGAGGTGAGTTTTCAGCCTGGATTTGAAAAGGTCAGAGAAGGCGCCTGACGTACAGACTCAGGTAGTTTGTTCCAGGCATAAGGAGCAGCAAGGTGAAAGGAGTGAAGTTTGGAGTAAGCAATAGAAGAGAAGGGCACAGATAGAAGTGATTTGCCAGAAGAGGGGAGTTCCCGAGGAGGGGTCTAGGGAGAGATAAGAGAGGAAAGGTAATGAGGAGCTGCAGAGTGAATGCACGTATAGATCAGCAGGAGAAGTTTGCACTGGAAGCGGAAATGAATAGGAGCGCCAATGAAGTGACTTGAGAAGAGGGGTAATACAAGCATGCCGAGGCTGGTGGAAGATTAGCTGCGCAGCAGAGTGTTGAACAGATTGAAAGGGAGAGAGATGATTCAGAGGTAGGCCAGCAAGGAGGAGGTTACAACAGTCTAGATGGGAGGTGACTCAGGAGTGGATAAGAGTCTTAGCAGGGCCGTACCGATCGTGAAATGCACCCTGTGCGACTTGCATATTGGATGCGTCCCCCCCCCCCCCGCACATCCATCTAGCCACTTAATGGGGGTGGGAGAGAAGAGGCGTGCACCCGATGTGCAAGTCGCCGGCACGCTAAGCAGGTCCAGTCCCTCCTGGAGGGACCAGATCTGCTTAGCATGCCGCGAGAAGGCTTAAGAGGTGCATTTCGGCTGTCTGCCATTGCTTGCCGCCGCTGAGAGAAGAAAAAGTGGCGGCGGCAGGCAACGGCAGACAGCGGAAATGCGCCCCTTAAGTCTTTGCGCCCTGTGCGGCCACACTGCTCACACTGGGCTAGGTACGGTCCTGAGTCTTAGCAGTGTATTCAGAAAGTAATGGGTGAATTTTGTTGATGTTATAGAGAAAGAAACAGCAGGTTTTAGCTATCAGTTGGATGTGTTTGGAGAAGGAGAGAGAGAAGTCAAAGATGACCCCCAAGGTTGAGAGCTGAGGAGACAAGAAGGAGTAGTGAGTTAGCAACATCTCTGATAACATCCTTCTCCTCAGAGTGAGCTCCATTTACCTGTAATTTTTGTTGCCTCCCACTCAAACAATTTCTACTCTGGTCAGTCACTTTAGGGTCCATCCTAGGGTGCTCAATTTATTTATAAGTTATTTGTGTTGAATGGAGATCTGAGCACACCACATCTAGGGCTCTCCCTCGGTCCAACTCTCTGGACAACCAGTCAAAGAAAATCAATCTGATTTTTCTGACAAGACCTGCAGCTAGTAAACTCATCCTGCCTCAGATCCTGCAATCCACTGGACTCCAGAAACCTCACTATCCTCTGTTTTAGCATGTTTCCATTAATTTACTCACCACAGAGGTCAGACTAACCAGCCTGTAGTTCTCCATCTCATCCCGTCATGTGCCTTTTTCCACTCCTCTGGGACCACTCCTGATCTGGGGAACACTGGATGCAAAATGATCGTCCACTATAACATCAGAAACAGTTTCCCCATTGGTAAGCACCAGGTACAGTATGGCCCATAGATGAAAAGTTAAATGACTAGCCTAAGATCATAAAGGCCCACACTGGGATTTGAACTCTGGCCACCCTGCTCCTAACTCACGTCTTTAACCATTAGGCTATTAAACATTGGTGCTGTAGGCTGAGTAGCTGGACATCGCTGAGAGGGCTGGATGCTAGCTTACTAAAGTGGAGGCAAAAGTAAAGAGCATGGACATGTTAAACTGTGCGTGCAGGCTCTTGACTCACCTGAATAGAAACAGAGGTCACGGGCAGGAGAGGACACTATTACTTTATCTACAGACCCTCAATGACAGCAAAAAATATAGCCAGTACACATAGTGGCTGGGGGAAGTCTTACACACATATGTGAGGTGCTTCATTAAGGATGGTTCCAGGCCCCTGAGCTTACAAAGAATTGACCAAGTTCTAGAGTTTTCTTTCTTGGTTGGAGTAAAAACAGGAAGCAAAGCAGTGTTGTTGCTCTAGGATTAAAGCAAATCCTGAACTGGATTCATTTAGACCATGCCAGTGGAATTCACAGAATGCTGTTTCACTCACTCTGCATCAGCCAGCAAGGACAGGGTTAATGAAGTCAGAATTACAGGATGCTGCTTGTGTGGCTAAAGCAAGAGGGTGAGAGGGCAAAGTGGAGAGGGTTCTGGAAAGTTGGAATTGCCGCTAGATTCCCTGCAAATAAAACAAGCAGGAGGAATTAAAAAAGGAAAAGGGGATTTGGACCACCACCAAACCTTTTTGTTCTGTTAAAGGTATTTGCCTGCACAGCAGACAAAGGCTCCTCTGAGGACAGATCTAATTATTACAGAGCTGAGCTGCTGCCTGCTAACAGCAAGAGCAGATACCTGGGATACACAAAGGGAGAAATCTCTACAGACTGCAGAGCAATCAGCAGAAATTGTACTTAGTGATTGGGAGAAGTGTGTGAGCTGAATTGGGAAGTCCTGGGAAGCAGCTAGGCCAAGAAGGAGTTCGACCTAAGAAGGGCTCTGAAAGGACTTTATCATCAAGGAGCACATAGAGCCAAAGTGATTGTGAAACTTTTTCACCCCAAGTTAATAATTTGCTTTCCCTTAGAGCATTCAGGTTACTGTACAGCTCCACATACTCTGGCATCGGGACTGTCATGGGATGTGTCTGGAAGAGATACATCATCCCCTTTCATGGGCTTTTCTGCAAACAAATAATCACAAAACAATGGTTGTGGGGCAGTGATGATGATAGTCCTTACCAACTTGTCACCTGTTTGAGAAATGAGCTGCTCCCACCCATTTAAATAAATCTTTCATAAATAATCTATTCTTTTGGGGAATGTGTTTTGTTGTTCTTCAATAGATTTTTGAACTTTTGTGAAGTTTTTTGTAGAAGGTTTTGTATATATATTCTTTTTTCCAGACATATTTTTAGGGTGATGTGCAAAACTAACCCATTTGCAGAAATTGCCCCCTTGAGAATGAAGAAGTTATGATAATCTGTGACATTCCCATTTCAACAGATAAGGAGCTAGATACAAGGAAACCTGACATAGCTAAATGAGAGAAACACCAGAATGGCATTGATAAGAGGTATCAATTCAAAGTGATTATTCTGTGCATCGCGTGGAGAGGCAGAAGATCCTAAAGTATTAAGAAATGCAGTCAGACCAAGAAAATGTGGTAGAAAGATACAGAACTATTTCCCATTGTTTTGGGAGCCACTGGCCTGATTAAGAGGAATTTCCAATCACACCTTGACAAGTTGCCTATACATCTTCCATCTTGTGAACTCTAGAAGGGGGATCTCTTTGGCATAAGGCAAATACTACGGTGAGTGTAAGGATTATATTTGAGAGAGTGAGATCATACTCCACATACATGCCTCTGTATCGTTCCATGATGCGACTGCACCTTGAATATTGTGTGCAATTCTGGTCGCCATGTCTTAAAAAGCAGATTTAGAAAAGGTACAGAGAAGAGCAACCAAAATGATAAAGGGGATGAAAGGATACCCCTATAAGGAAAGGCTTAAAAGGTGTTAGGGCGTCTCAACTTGGAAAAGAGATGGCTAAGGGGAGATATGATAGAGGTTTATAAATTAATAAATGGAATAGAACAGGTAAACTTAGATCAATTGTTAACACCATCAATATATAGAAAGACTAGGGGACACGCAATGATGCTACAGTGTAAACTGTTTAAGACTAATAAGAGAAAATATTTTTTCACTCAACACGTAATCAAACTCTGGATTTCGTTACCGGAGATTTAAGTAAAAGCTATTAGTGTAGCTGGGTTAAAAACAGTTTGGACAAGTTCCTGGAGGAAAGGTCCATAAACCATTATTAAAGCAGACCCAGAAAATCCAATCTTGCCCCAATACAAGCATTGTGTGTCTTTATGGGAAACTGCCAGGTACTTGTGACCTAGATTGGCCACTGCTGAAAATAAGAAAAAGGTCCATTAAGTCCAGTATCCTATGCTCTTATGTACTACTACTAATCACTGTATAGTGCTAAAAGGCATAGCAGCACAGTACAGACACGTGTTTTTATTTATTTATTTATTATTTATTAACATTTCTTATATACCGCACTATTTGACATCAGCGCGGTTTACAAAGAACAAAAACATCCGACAAATTGCATATGTCTGGTCATTACAATTAACAGGCTGTTAAAGGCTGTCCCTGCTCATCAAAGCTTACAGTCTGGTCAAGACAGACAACACAACAGCTGAGGACAAGGATATATCTAGGGGAGTGGTAAGGAAACACATAGGAGACTAAGCGGATCAGGATCCAAAAGCAGCCTTAGAGGTGAGTTTTCAGCCTGGATTTGAAAAGGGACAGGGACGAAGCCTGATGTACAGATTCAGGTAGTTTGTTCCAGGCATAAGGAGCAGTAGGGTGGAAAGATTGATGTCTGGAGTTGGCAATAGAGAAGGGCACAGATAAAAGGGATCTGCCAGAAGAGCGGAGTTCCCAAAAGGGGTGTAGGGAGTGATAAGAGAGGAAAGGTATTGAGGAACAACAGAATGAGTGCATTTATAGGTCAGTAGGAGAAGCTTGAACTGGATTACAGAAACGGATACGAAGCCAGTGAAGCAACTTCAGAAGAGCGGTTATATGAGCATATAGAGGCTGGCGGAAGATTAGTCGTGCAGCTGAGCTTTGAATAGATTGAAGGGGAGAGAGATGATTCAGAGGGAGAGCAGCAAGGAGGAGGTTGCAATAGTCTAGATGAGAGGTGACTAAAGAATGGATAAGTGTCTTAGTAGTGTGTTCAGAAAGGAAGGGGAGAATTTTGCTGATGTTATAGAGAAAGAAACAACAGGTTTTAGTTATCAGTTCGATGTGTGGAGAAGGAGAGAGAGAAATCAAAGATGACCCCAAAGTTGCGACCTGAGGAAACTGGGAGGAGTAGAGCATTATTCACAGAGACTGAGAAAGAAGGAAGAGGAGAGGTGGTTTTAGGGGCAAAGATAAGAAGCTCGGTTTTGGCCATGTTCAGTTTCAAATGGCAGTGAGATATCCAGGCAGCAATGTCAGATAGACAGGCAGAGATCCGGGCCTGGATTGCTGGAGAAATTTCAGGTGTAAATGGGTAGATCTGAGAGTAATCAACAAAGATGGTACTGAAAAACATGGGAGGAGATGAATGCACCATGGGACAGGGTATAAAAAGAGAAAAGGAGTGGCCCCAACACAGACCCTTGGGGTATGCAACTAAGAGCGGGATAGCAGTAGAGGAGGATCCACCAGAACAAACACTGAAAATGCGATGAAAGAGATAAGAAGAGAACCAGGATGGCACAGAGCCCTTAAAACCAAGCAAGGACAAGGTATCGAGGAGAAGGTGGTAATGAACAGTGTCAAAGAAGCATAAAAGTCAAGAAGAATGAGGATCGAGTAAAGACCCTTGGATTTTGCCAGGAACAAGTCACTGGAGACTTTGTCAAGAGCCATTTCAGTAGAATATAAAGGACGAAAGCCAGATTGTAGAGGATCCAAAAGAGCTTGAAAGGACAGAAAGTCAAGGCAATTGTGGTGAACTGCACGTTCAAGTAGTTTTAGAAATGAAGGGAAGGAAGGAAATGGGTTGATAATTAAAAGGACTGGTAGGGTCTAGTGAGAGTTTCTTGAGGAGAGGTGTAACTTGTCATCAACCCCCCCTGGTGGCCAGTGGCTGCAAGGGCAGGTTGAGCATATTTATTACACAGGTACACTACCAAAAAACTGCCTCCAGTTTTGCAACTGATTCCTATAGATTTTGGGGTGCTGAATCCAGGAAAAATAGCCAAAATGTTCCATCACGTCACGTTTTCTTGCAAAATTAGATTTCTTACCCATATAAGGAATGTTCACATAATTTCTTTTTAGCCGACTGCAGTTTATTTTCTTGGCCCAAAATAGAGGTTGTAATGGTTAACTAACTAGAAACACTCCCTCATGATATTTTAGAGTGTTTTGTATTCATTTTATACATTAACAGGACAATTGGGAGGCGGGGGGCTAAATCCAGTACTCGCGCTGGCGCATGTTCTTTCCTGTTCGCCTCGCCTCGTTCGCGCTCGCTCAAACACGGTGGTTGCGACATGAACGTTCCTGTCAAATTTCAGTTTCTTGCAAGTTCATTATTACCTTTTGTTTGCTCAGTCGTAATCCAGCTTTATTCCGAAGTGGTTCACTACAGTTGTAGTTTACAGTGCTGTGTATTTGTGATGGCTCACAGAGCCAGAGGTTGCGTCAACTCTCCGGACAGTTTTTGTTTTATTTGTGGGGAATATACCGTGAAAAAGCGGCAGAGGAACATTTCTGCATTTATTTAAAAAGTATATTTCGCCTATTTCGGTTTGAAGTTAGGCGATCAAGACAAACCGTGGGCTCCTCACAAAGTGTGCAAGACATGTGAGGAAGATCTACGCTTATGGATGAAAGGTAAAAAACAAGCATTTCGTTTCAGAATACCTATGATGTGGCGTGAACAAAGAGACCACAGCAGTGACTGCTATTTTTGCTCTTGCATTGTGAAGGGATACAACTTAAAAAATAAGAACGTAATAAGTTACCCCAACCTTCCCTCAGCAATTAGGCCTATGCCTCATAGCAACGAAGTACCTGTGCCTGAACCACCAAAATCTTTGGATCATATTTGTGTGGACGGTTCTGATCATGATGAGACTCATCAGATGGCTTTTCCCGATGAGTCCAGTACTTCCGAGTTTGAAACTGAACCAGATCCGAAACCTGAACTTTTCTCTCAAGCTGAATTGAATGATTTAGTCCGGGATTTAGGACTCCCAAAAGATGCTGCCCAACTGCTAGGTTCTCGGCTTAAACAGAAAAATCTATTGTCACCAGGAACAACTTTTTATTGGTACCGCAACCGCGAGACAATTTTTGAAGTATTTCAGCAAAGAGGAAGATTTGGTATTTTGCAACGATATATACGGAGTGATGGAAAAGTTTAAACTCAAGTATGATCCTGCTGAATGGCGGCTGTTCATTGATTCGTCAAAAGACAGCATAAAAGGTGTTCTTCTTCATAATGGCAACACATTCGCTTCAGTTCCTATTGCTCACTCTGTTATTCTCCAAGAAAAATACGAGAATTTGGCCCTGATTCTTCAGAAGATTCGTTATGATGAGCATAAATGGATGATTTGTGGAGACTTTAAAATTCTATCCATGCTATTAGGGCAGCAATCCGGTTTCACCAAATATCCCTGCTTCCTTTGCTTGTGGGATAGCCGGGCCCGCGACCTATACTGGGGGAAAAAAGACTGGCCAATTCGGGAGTATTTGAGACCCGGTGAGAAAAATGTTCTTCATGAGAGCTTGGTACCTCGTGATAAAATTCTATTACCACCTCTCCACATTAAGTTGGGTCTCATTAAGCAATTCATCAAGTCCCTTCCAAAAGATGGTGAGTGCTTTCGGTACCTTTGCTCAAAGTTCCCCCGACTTTCTGAAGCAAAGCTAAAGGAAGGAGTGTTTGTTGGCCCTGATATAAGGAAACTCATTTCAGATGGAGCATTCGCTGAAACGATGTCTGAGAAGGAAAAAGAAGCCTGGGATTCCTTCAAGAATGTTGTTCTCAAATTCTTGGGGAACAGGCGGGATGAGAACTATAAGGATATTGTTGCCAGGATGCTCAATGCCTTCAAAGAACAAGGCTGTAACATGAGCCTGAAAGTCCATTTCTTGCATTCCCATGTGAACTACTTTCCCGAAAACTTGGGGCGTACAGTGAAGAACGAGGTGAAAGGTTTCACCAGGACATCAAGGACGCAGAGAGAAGGTACCAAGGAAGATGGAACACCACTATGATGGCTGATTTCTGCTGGTTGCTGCTGCGGGAAACCCCAGATGAAAAATACGCCAAGCAGCGCACCAAGAGAAGCATTCGGGGGAAGAAGAAACGGGCCCACCAGGAGATTGATTGACCCAAGAATGACTTTAAAATCTAAACTGTGTTGACAAATATCGTGTTTTTACTAAACTTTGAAATAAAAATTTGCTAGTTATTACCACAGTGTCGGATCTCATTTATTAGAATTTTATTTTCACACCATCGGGTGTTTGTCTTCATGTATTGCAATGGTGCGGTTTGCGTTTTCTATTCTTACATACATACCTGTACAACATTTTTTGCACATTTCTTTGCTTTGCTTTGTGTCTAACCTCGCTCTTATATGCTCAATGTTTGTGCACATGTATGTGGCTGTTTTAAGTGCAGACAATTTTGCTACCATCACAGTGTGTTTTGTTGACATTACTCTATTCTTATGTGCTGCCTTGTTACAATTTTCTTTATTCTTATTTGAATAACTACTAAACAATTAGTATAAAGAATTCATCCAAGAAACTTTTATCTCGATCGCACTCAATCTGAAACGTTCACCTCAAACTGCTAACCCAATGTAGCAAAAAATCTGTACGTGATGGAGCAAATTGGTTACCAGATTTGGATTCAGCGCACCAAAAAACGTAAAAATCAATCGAAACATTAGAGGCAGTTTAAAAAAATTTTTTTTTAGTGTACCTGTGTTATTTGTGGAGGTAACAGACTTTTGGAGGCCAGGTGCACCCTGGCCTTTGTAGTCCTCCTCCTTATAGGAATAAGTTGTGTAGACCAGAATGGAGGGTAAATAAGGCTTTTATTTCCCCTTTCAAGCACTGAGGTACGCTAGGTAACAGAAAATAAAGGATTCTCCTCCTTTGTCAGGGTTTTTACCAAAGCATAGTTAAACAAGTGAACTATTACATACTTCACAGCTTCTTGCAAAAACAACACAGGGTTTTCCAAACCTCAGAGCAAAGTAAAATTAGTGAGCTTTTTCTCTTTCGCTCAACATGAACAAAAACAATATCAGAGCTTGTCTAAATAAGTTACAGCTCGGGGAGTGACTCAAAACTCCCTGCGACACAAACCGAGCAGTCCATTACTTCTTCCTGGGACAATGTAACTGAGTCCACAGGCTGCACCTGCATGGGCTCTGGTTCATTTGTGCCTCCCTCTGTACTTGATCTTTCCCTGGATGCTGTGGTTTGAAAGTCAGTACTTCTTCTCCTTAGCTTCCAGCTAGGCTGTTCTAGGGATTTCAGGTAAATAGCAGGGTTTGTCCCTATGTCCCTACGTGATGGCTTAAAGGACTCCTGCCCGCTTCCTTTTCTCTTAGACTGATTATCTGGTTTTAAAGACGTTCTAGGAGCTGGACCTTTCTTTGGGAAAAAATAGTCATTGTACCTTCGCTTTGTGAAGTCAGGGCATCTGTTACTTGCCCACTCAGGCACCTCTCTCTCTGGCCACAGTCTCCTTTGCAGACTCCCTCTGGAAGCCTCCTGGGTACTGTCTGTCCTCTCTGTAGCTTGGGAAGACTCTGTAAAGAATCCAGGCTTCTTGGCTTCTTAGTATAAGTCAATCTCCTGTCAGAACATTTTCTTCCAGTACCTTTTAATCCTGTTTCAGACCCTCATGGTGAGCAGAGGCCTCTCTCCCGGATGGGCTCTCTCCTTCTGAGCTCTCTGCCTTTGGGATTTCTTCCAAGCGGATCTCTTTCCAGTCTGTCTCTCCCAGGTCTCTCTCTCACTCCGGCTCTTTTGGGTCTGCTCCTTTCTCTCTCTCTTTCTGAGCTCTCCTCTGAGCTCCCTTCTGAGCTCCCTCCTGAGCTCCCTTCCGAGGTTCCTTCTTCTCTCCTTCCTTCTGAGCTGGCTCTCTGCTTATAAAGGCCTTTTACTTTTGAGTTTCCCGGGCTACCCCTCAGGTGGAGCTGATTAACTCCTGCACAATCAGTACCCGGGTGTGTTAGCTCAGCCTCTGTAGGTTCATGCCTGCTCCCTCTAGCTGCTCTGCAAGGGAACTGCATCTTCTGTACGTTAGCTGCTTTGTAAGGAACAGCGTTTTTTTTCTTAAGTTTTTGCTTTCAGTGGCTTCAGCCCTATCACAAACTAAAGCATGCTTGAAGGCTGCAGGAACAGTTGCAGTGGAAAGCAATAGAATATGACAGATGGATGGGATGACTGTGGAGGAGATGGATTTTAGGAGATGGGAGGGAATAGGATCATAGGAGCAGGTAGTGAATTTGAAGGAGGAAAGAAGATGTGTGGTTTCCTCCTTAGAGATCTTAGACAAGGAAGAAAGGGTGGCAGAGGTTGAGGGGAAGAGCTGGGAGTGAGGAGGGGGAAGAGAAGATGGAGCTGACCTCATGGGGAATTTGAGTGTAATCTTGTGGACTTTCTTATGGAAATAGTCGGCCAAAGTTTGGGCAGAAAGGGAAGGAGGGTTCATAGGTGGAGGGACCTTGAGGAGAGAGTTGAGAGTTGTAAAGAGACAGTGAGGGTCAGAGGCAAGAGTTAGTCAGGTGGACATAATAGTCTTGTTTGGCGAGTGCTATGGCTGACTGGAAATAGGCAAGCATGAATCTGAAGAGTAGAAATTGTGCAAGGGTGCGGGATTTGAGCCAAAAGTACTCAGCTGAGCGGGCACAGGAACATTGGCTTAGGAATCAGGTTCATTACTGTCATGGTATGCGCAAAACTAATATACAAAAAGTGCCCTTAGAAAAAGACTTATAAAGTCAATTATTTTTATCAAAAAAGATTCTTAAATAACACAATAGTAAAGAAAAGCAAACGCAACTCAGGATGGCTTAAACCCTACATGTAGTGAAATTCATCACTATAGAGAGCAGCTGACGCTCACATCACAGGTCACAAGCCTTCTTAAATATTTTATTCTCAGATTATAACTTATTTACTCCATTATATCCACAAAAGTACTTTTTAGGATTCTCAATAATCTCAATAAGGTCTATAAAAAGACCATTTTTTAGAAAGAGAATGTGTCTATGTTCCTAAATGGAACAAATAACCACGGATTGGCACTTCCTTTTCCTGTAAAAAATAGAAATAAATCTTCTTAAATAGATAGTTAACAACAAAAACTCTTGTTTCACCAGAAAATGGCTTCTTCTATATGCCATAAAATAGGTTCAAATACACTTATCTGAACAGATCCGTGGATTCAACACATAATCAGAGCGAAAGCAGCCTCTCAGCCTCCATATCCAATTCCATTAAAGTTGTCCACAACAACCGCTAGACTCCAAGACACCCACAGATGTCCACCGGCAAAGCAGAATGCCCAACAAAAACTCTTGTTTCGCCAGAAAATGGCTTCTTCAGGGGTTCTCAATCACAGTAAAATTTTCTAAAGGATCTTAGATGCCGGGCACAAGAAGTGTCTCACATCGCGGGTGTCTTGTGGTCTAGCGGTTATTGTGTACAACTTTAATGGAATTGGATATGCAGGTTGAGAGACTGCTTTCGCTCTAAGTGTTGAATCCACGGATCTGTTCAGATAAGTGAATGGGAACCTATCTTATGGCATATAGAAGAAGCCTTTTTCTGGTGAAACAAGAGTTTTTGTTGTTAACTACATAAGAACATAAGATATGCCATACTGGGTCAGACCAAGGTCCATCAACCCCAGTATCCTGTTTCCAACAGTGGCCAATCTAGGTCATACGTACCTAGCAGTTTCCCCAAAAGACACAGGTTCCACAATGCTTGTATTGGGTCAAGCATTGATATCCTGGGTCCCTTCTTAATAATGGTTTATGGATCTTTCCTCCAGGAACTTATCCAAACCTTTTTTAAACCCAGCTACACTAACAACCTTTACTACATCCTCCGGTAACAAATTCCAGAGTTTGATTACACGTTGAGTGGAAAAATATTTTCTTTTATTAGTCTTAAGTAGTTTACCCTGTAGCTTCATTGCATTTCCCCTAGTCCTTCTATATTCTGAAAACGTAAACAATCAAACTATCTATTTAAGAAGATTTATTTCAGTTTTTTATAGGAAAAGGAAGTGCCAATCCGTGGTTATTTGTTCCATTTAAGAACATAGACACTTTCTCTTTCTCAAAATGGTCTTTTTATAGAGCTTATTGAGATTATTGAGAATCCTAAAAAGTACTTTTGTGGATATAATGGAGTAAATAAGTTATAATCTGTGAATAAAAAATTTAAGAAGGCTTGTGACCTGTGATGTGAGCATCAGCTACTCCCTATAGTGATGAATTTCACTACATGTAGGGTTTAAGCCATCCTGAGGCTGCGTTTGCCTTTCTTTACTATTGTGTTCTTTAAAAATCTTTTTTGATAAAAATAATTGACTTTATAAGTCTTTTTCTAAGGGCACTTTTTGTATATTGGGGTAGTTAGTCCATAGGCAGTTACTTGTGTTTGTTTATGCGCAAAACTAACCCATTTGAAGACATTGCCCCCTAAGAATTAAAATCTACTTTCTAACAGTGGCAACAAACTAGACTGTGTGTACACCCTGTAGAGTGGTTTTCATTTCTGAACAGTTTCACCCATCTTGGCTATTAGCTCTTCTGAGCCTGGGACTGCAGCACTTTCCTATTACTTCCTGGCCCAGGTTTCATTCTATTTAAGTTAATATCTGCCTAAAATTTGCCTGATATTTTATTTTCCAGCAAATACTATTACACGCTCTTTCATGCAGTACAACTAATTAGTAGGGACTAGTAACAATATTTGTTGGTTTTCTCTTGAATTCTATGGGCTTTGGATCACTCATTTCCTTTGATACAGGCCACCCTCGTTTATTTTATTTAGTTATTGATTTACATAAATGTATATTCTGCTAATCTTAATTCATTCTTAGTGGTTTACAAAAACACAAAATAATCTGATCTTATCAACATAAGACAGAGACTGACAATTTAAAACAGCTACCAAAATCAAACAATAATATAATAAAACAGGTACCTCACAGCAAGTTAAGACTTCAAGGAAAAGCCCGACTAAATAAGACAGCTTTAAACCCCTTTCTAAAGTCCAATAATGGAAAGACCTGGCAATCTACTGCCAAGAAAACCCAGGAGCTGCTGGGTCACCAAGAGCCAGCATTGCAAAAATGCAATGTGTGTCTTTGAGTCAAAGTTCAATACATTAGTTCTTCATCATAGCAGAGCTGGTCTTAACTAATGGGGTACATACGGTCCAAAAACATGATCTTGAGATCTCAAGACACAAACAGATGCACCAAATTCAATCGGGGAAAAGGTGGGTAATGAAACCCCCAAGCGCAAGGATTTAAATGATAATAATAATAATACCTTAAACGTAATCCATTTACTGGCAACCAGTGGAAGGAAATTAAGCCTGGAGTAATATGCATCTGAATATTCAAATTCAATACAAGACATGCAGTTAAAGTTTGATCAGTTTGTAGAGTTTTTACAGCAACTGCTGGTAGCTGAAACAAGGAGTTACAGTAGTCCATCAGAGTCAAAACCAAATGTTGCAGTACAGTTAAAAAATCTGATGGATCTCTAAAAGCTTTTAATCTTTTCAGCAAAGCTTGCAGCACTACTTTAGTCACTAGTTTCTAGATTCTGGATAAAGGAATGAAATGTGAAATTCAAATCTACTAAAAACTCTAAATAAAGAACAACTGGGGGAACTGCAATAGAGCAATTCTCTAGAAATACTTGAGGGAATGCAGTAGAGACCGAAAGAGATACGATCATAAATTCAGTCTTCTCGATATTCTGTTCTAGACCCAGGCTACATAACTTTGCCCTAATGCACTGAATTGCATTAGTCAAATGTTGAATGCCCAAAGATATATCACCCTCCATGAAATGAACAACAAGGTCATCGGCATAAAGTCTACATGTTATATTCAGCTATTTCAAAAAATGACAAAGATGTAGATAGAAGATACATATTAAATAATTGATAATGCTAGCCCACATGAGGCGGTAAACCAGTAAGAACAATAATTATGATGAAAAACACTTGTCTGCTCGAAAAAAAGATTGGAACCAATCAAGCACTCTTGCACTCATCCCTAATTTTAACAAAATACACAAAAATATAGGGTAGGAAACCAAATCAAAGGCTGCTGCAGTATCTAAAAGAGCTATAAGCACTAACGATCACAGGTTGAGAGCAGAAGAGTCTCAGTAATCCTCCCAGTTCAGAATCCAAATTGGAATTCTCCAAAATCTGATTTAAAGCCCAAAAATCCTGTAGTTGCTGTAAAACCACCTGCTGAATTAATTTGGATTTCAGCTGTTTCCAAAGGTTCTCAATTGGATTGATCCTTTTATGTGTCAAATATATGTGCATATATAGTCCAAGGTCATATCACTGTCCCCTTTTTTTAGGAGATATTAGACATTAAGGGGTTGAAATGCAAGGTCTCCAATAATGTTGACCACAATGGTAGGCATTCAGATCTCGAGGCTGAACCTCACAAACCAGCAGGCCTGTATTTAGGCCTAGGCAACACAGGCAACTGTCAAGGATGCCAAATTATGAAGAAGGCAGATACCCAGGCCATAAAGGAGCCTGTTCCTTCTTACTTTAGAGCAATGGTTCTCAAACTTTTTTTTTCCTTTGGGATACACCTCACAGATGGTGCTCGCATGTGTGACACACCACACACGGGATCTCTGGTCTGACCCAGTGTAGTAGTTAAATGTAAACATGTTCTGCAAGTAGGTAGGTTAGGTGTGGAGAGTGGGCGGGGTGAGCGCCTTGCTTTTTTTCTGCTGGCCATTCCTCTCCCTATACACCCAAGCATCATTGTGGCTTTCACCGTTGCCTTTTCTACCCGTTTAGCTACTTTAAGATTGTCAGACACAATTATGCCCAGGTCCCACTCTTCTTTCGTGGACAGAAGTACCTAACCCTCTACACTGTGCCACTTCTTTGGATTTTTGCAGCCTACATGTATGACCCTGCATTTTTTAGCATTAAATTTCAGCTGCCAAATTCTAGACCATTCTTCAAGCTTAGCTAGATCCCTTCTCATGTTATCTACACCTTCCTGGGTGTCTACTCTATTGCAGATTTTGGTATCATTCACAAACAAGCCAACCTTACCCAACAGCCCTTTTGCAATATCACTAACAAAGATGTTAAAAAGAATCGGACCAAGGACAGATCCCTGCGGCACACCACTGGTAACCTCGTTCTCCTCAGAGTGAGCTCCAATTACCTGTACTCTTTGTCGCCTCCCACTCAACCAATTTTTAACCCAATCAGTAACTTTAGGGTCCATCCTCATGCGCAGTTTGTTTATAAGTCGCCTGAGCGGAACGGTGTCAAGAGCTTTACTGAAATCTAAATACATCACATGTAGGACTCTCCCTCGGTCCAACTCCCAGATCATGCAGTCAATCGGATTTGTCTGACAAGACCTGCCTTTGGTGAATCCATATTGCCTCGGATCCTGCAATCCATTGGACTTCAGAAGCCATACTCAGTCTTGATTTCAGACTATCTGCTAGCTTGAAATCTGAATACTTGAGTGTGCTTAGAGCAGAGCCATTATTTTCAGGAAAACCTCTAGCAATTTTGCAAAGGACAAAAATCATTAAAAACAGAATTGTTCATTCTGTTCATTTACCTTTGTTACTGAAAAAAGGAAGACAGTTAATAGAAGACTAAAGAGACAATTCACAGCTGAAAAGTGACTTGTACAGTGTCCCTACATTATAAAATGGAAAATTCAATGAGGGCAGTCAAAAAAGAGATTGTACAACAGGAAGTAGGAGAATTTCAAACAGCCTAAGTTGATACAAACTACATACGCAGGGTTTACATGCTAAATTTATACAAAGAGAAATTACCCACATTGTTCCTCTGTAGGAGGTACAGTGGGCATTATTGATGCAGAAAGCTAGTGCGGGCTTTACAAGCCCCTAACACCACATTTAAGCATGCTTTACGATCATTTAAATGCAGAAAACAGACGGAAACACAGACGGAAAAACTAGTCCCCAACTAACGCCATGCGTATTTAAATCTATTTGAATTAACTTTAATTATTTAAATGTATTTTAATCAACTGCTCTGGTATGCAAATCATGGCTATGCCGATGCAGAGACAGGCGTAGAGGATTTCACAACCAGCCATAGCGCCAAAATCTTTATTGCAGGGTCTGTGTAGACATTAACTTCTAACATGTGCCCCTGACAGTATTTTAATGACACCGGGTGCTTTTCCCATTGCCTAGATCATCTTCTTCTCAGATGATCAGGCATCAGGAAAAGCCCCTAATGACATCAAAATACTGTTGGGGGCCATGCCTGACAAAAAAGAATCCTAGGTGGCCCAGTAACGCCCCTGACAGTATTTTGATGGCATCGGGGACGATCGCAGGTTCGGGAAATGCCCCTGGATGCCATCAAAACACTGTCGGGGTACAGTGCCCTGACAGAAAGTAAGTATCTGGTTGTCTAGTGGCCCCTATACCCCCACCCCCAACCCAAAATAAATTAAAATAAAAGTCAAAACCTAGTGCTCTATCAGCCCTTGAACCCTCCAGCCCCCGATTCAAAGTAAAATGAAATAAAAGTTAAAACCTGATGGCCTGGTGGCCCTTGAATCCTCCACGTCCCAACCCAAAGTAAATGTAAAATTACCTGGTGGTTTAGCGGCCCCTAAATCCAAACTCACCCCCCCGGTGTACCTTAACATAGGCATGTGATCCTGCCCTGGTCTTGTAAAATTGCACACCTGGCCTCACGAGGTGCATCCTGGGATGCTCCAGGTGAAGTCTGTCTGCCACATAAGGCAGTCTAAACCCGCCCGGTGCATCCCAAGATGCACCGCGCAGGGCCAGCCGCGCCATTTTACAAGATGGCAGACCAGGGCTGGAGCACGTAGGCAGTGCTCCCACCTGTTTTAAGGAACAGGAGGGGGGTTGGAATTAGGGGCTGCTAGACCACCAGGTAATTTTACATTTACTTTGGGTTAAAGAGTGGGGGGTTCAAGGGCCGCTAGACCACCAGGTTTTAACTTTTATTTCATTTTACTTTGGGTTGGGAGGTGGAGGTGTTCAAGGGCTGCTAGACCACCAGGTTTTAACTTTTACTTTATTTTACTTGGGGATGGGGGTGGGGGATACAGGGGCTACTAGACCACCAGGTTTTAACTTTGTCGGGGCACTGGCCCCTGGCTGTGTTTTGATGGCATCGGGGGCTTTTCCAGATACTGCGATTGTCCCCGATGCTATCAAAATACATTCAGGGGGTTGCTAGGCCACCAGGGATCCTTTTTTGTCAGGGTACTGGTCCCAACAGTATTTTGATGGCATCGGGTGCTTTACCCGATGCTGTGATCATCCCCGATGCCATCAAAATTGTGTCGGAGCTGATATGCAAATTAGTCAAGCAGTGCCCTGAGAGCAAGCTAAACTAGCGGAGACTTCTTGTGCACGTGTCTTTGACTTGGTCTCTCAGTTTAATGCTGCGGAGGCTCATTTGCATGTGCATGGTTACCTCAGCGGGCATTTGCATAGCCTATCCTTCCTGCATCAAACGTTAAAATGTGCGCATTGTCTGGAATGTTAAAAAAAATAGATCCAGCGCGGGTCTAGCATCGGCTTTCTGCATCAGCCTGTAAGTTTATATCTGAGGCAATAGAAGGATGTGTGTGTGTGGGGGGGGGGGTATGTGCCGTCAAGACAACACTGACTCCTGGTGACCCAACCTCTGGGTTAAGTGACTTCAAAGAACAATATTTATGGGGAAAACAATTCAACTTTTTATATTTTTGTTTGCTTCTTTATCAGTAGACCAGTCTCAAATACTATAATTTCAAAAACAGCACCCCCCACACCATTCACATGGGATAAAGAGAAATGTTCCTTTAAGAGGGGTGACATTTCTTCACGATGCAGATCGATCACTGCTATTGACTTTAAAAATCATCATACCCTCAATAATATTCTTTCAAAACACTTTTTTTGCATAGAAACCAGGATGTTTGTTGAGGGAATACTATGGGCACCTTATTCATTGCCTGCTAAAAATGGCCCCAGAGTTGGTTCAAGGTGTTGGCACCCTAGGCAAATCTTAAGCCTTACCCCTCCCCCAGCTGTTAGAATCTATTTTCTAGATTTGAATGTCCTATTCTTTGCCTCTCTGCCACCCAAAGTGACTGCCTAGTTTGCCTAATCTTGTTCTGGCCCTGTATATGAGTAAATACAATGTAATATGCGCCTTTGAGTCAATGCTGACTCCTGGTGACGCCGAGCTCCTGGGTTTTCTTGGCAGTAGATTTCCAGGCCTTTCTTCTGAGGCAATGGAGGTTAAGTGACTTACCCAAGGTCACAAGGAGTGCTAGTGGGAATCAAGCCCTGGTCTCTTGGGTATCAAGGCAGTGCTCTAACCATTGGGCTACTCCTCCACACCTACTCCTGGGCACTGCTGGATTGGGCCCCACTATGGACTGAACTGTCTCTTAAAGGGTCGATCATTAAAGATCTCATGCACCCCTAAAATCCCCCAATAGTGCAAAATCATATTTTTGACCATATATGCCTGTTGTGAAAATCGTGTTTGTCTTTTGAATGTTGGACTGGTGTTAACAGCAAATCCTGACTTATTCATTTGGCTTGTCCATCACTTTCTCTGGATAATGTTTTGTTCAAAACCGTGATCTCATTATAATCACTTGCTGTTGAGTTGTCTAAGTTCACAATAGATGACTATCAAGCTCATAAACCTCCCATATGGGATATATTACCTTTAAGACGATGGGAATGGTAGCTGTTATAGTCCAAAAGACTATTCCAACCTGCGTTTTGAAAAAAATATTATTGAGAGCTTTGATGAATTTTAAAGCCAGTAGCAGCGATTGATCTGCCACTGTGAAGAAATTTCAGCCCTCTTAAAGAAAGGTTTCCCACTGTCCCATGTGTATAATGTGGGGGTGCTGTTTTTGAGATTAAAGTATTTTAGACTGGTCTGTTGATAAAGAAAGAAAAATATAAAAAATAGAATTGGTTTCTTCATAAATATTGCTCTTTAATGTATTTATTCCTGAGAGGATTAAATAATTAGATTTCTATATACCAATATACGATAAGACGGAGCAGAATCTGAAGCTGGTTCTGGAGACCGATCCCTGCCCTGGCAGGCCCACCGAGGGTCAGGCGGTGGGGAAATCGGTCAGGGGGGGTATTGGGTTATCAGTGCACCTGCAGAAGCAGGTGGGCCTGGCCGTGCTGACTCAATGACGTCCCCGCAGCTGCGACAAGGGCACGCTGGGCCATCCCTTTGCCTGATCCTGACTGCCATGGGAGCATCAATTAGGGACAAAAAGAACAGCAATAAATCTTCAGTGCGCTCGGACGCCATCATTACAGAGCTCCAGCAAACCCTGATCAGCGGTTGGCCACAGGGGAGAGGGAAGAGGGAATCCCCCGCCCTCCTGCAGCAGAGGCCAATCAGGGCCAAAAAGGACAGCAACAAATCTTCAGCACGCTCTGGTAGGCCCGCACATGAGGGCCTCGCCAAAGGGCCCTTTGGCTTGGCCCTTAGGTGTGGGCCCAAAGGAAAGGGCCTAAACAATCCAAACTGCCCAACAGAGCAATACTTAAACACCCCGGGACCTAGACCATCCACACTCAAAGGTGAATGACCAGACAACCAAGAAACAAACCTGATACTGTCGGGCCGGCGCCCCTACTGGCGTAGTAGAGTAAGGGCGTCTGCTGACATTTAATTTGTATCAGGGAGTATTTGAGCCGCAGGACCCAAAGGATTGTGGTCCTTGTAGTGTAGTGCTCCCTGAAATGAATAACTACACCAAATGGAGGGTAAATAAGGCTTTATTTCCCCGCTTATTGCTCTCGGTTCAAATGAGACAACAACTTAAAGTGGAGGTAAGGCTTTCCTGAAATAATAACAAAGTTCCACCATGGACTAAACAGTTAAATATTGTCGGCTGTACAATTGACTGTTTAGCTGGGTTAAGGGATTTTCCAAACAATAGAAAAACAATTAGAACAGAATGGTTATCAGCTTCACCATTTGCAGACTCATTTCTTCAGTATACAATTATTATGGCAAACAACTACCTCTTAAGCAAAGGTTACATTCCATAGGTTCTGTGTGAGGCATGGGAACACTGGAGCTGTAATCCAAGTCCATTGATTCTGGCTCGCTACCCTCTTCAATGTTTAGAGTATCCTCAGTGTTACTTAGTTCTTCACAGAAGTTCCTTGGCTTCTCATATAACTTCGCTAGAACCCTTTTGGAAAGTGGTTTTAAATAGTTAACTTTGCTTCTTCTCAGGTACTGAGGTTTATCTACCTGCATAAGTCTGTCTTCATTTAAAGTCCCTTTTAGAATAAAAGGCTTTTCATACCTTATCTTCCGTGGAGTGCCACGCCTAGGATTCAGCTTACTTTGTAGCTTTTCCTGTTGATCCTCTGTCCTGTGCTCCAGAATTAAGGCTGCTAGGAAAACCAGATGTGGATTTCCAGTCTTTACTTGGAGAACTTCTTTTAGCAGGCAGGCTATTTGTCTGGGCCTTATCCCAGGGCTGAGACTTGCCTCTGTCTGTATCCATTCTTCTCCTGTTACTATTCCTGGTACCCTCGCTGGTACCCTTCCGGTTGGTCTGTCGGCTACCCTCCTGGGTGCCTCTCTTTGCTGGACTCCTTGGTCTCTCTGCTGCACTCCTGTGCTGGTACCTGAGCTCTCTTCCCGGTCTCTGTGCTGGACTCTTTGCTGCAGTCCTTGCTGCACACCTGGGTCTCTTGAGCCCCCTTTCTGGTCTCTGTACCACTCTCCGTCCCGTTCTCCCCTTGGTTCTCTGTCCTGTTCTCCCTCTCTGCTCATCTGATTTCCCTTATAAAGGGATTTCCAGCTTGCACGCTGTGAGTTTGAGGACAGGTGAAAACACTCATCATTAAGGTGCTCAGAGCTTGAGCACATAGGTTCAGGCACTGTGTAGCTGTTCATGCGCCCTCTGGCTGAGCTACACTGGAACTGCGCTCTCTGGCTTTTCTGAGATTTATGCAAATCAGGAGTTTTTTTCAAGGCTGTTTCTTCCCTAGCTCCAGCCTCATGACAATACACAACACAATGCCTGGCCCCAGAGACGACTCCTCCTCGCCATCTGCTTTCTTATACTAGTTATGCTCTACATGAACGCTCTGTCCCTTGCTACAATCCACAGTACTATCCCAGTGATGCTCATCAACACCTCACCATGCCAGAAATGCTTGCCACAAAGAAGACGCCAAAGGAACAACTCCAGACTGGTTCACTTCTTACCCCCATGAACAATTCCAGCTGAAACATATTACGCAGCCACCAAACACCACTACCTACTTAAAAAAGGCTTTAATAAATGCCCATTCTGAAAGAAAAAATTCAGATACTTAATGATTACATCATTGATAACAACATAGATGTTTTATGTTTAACCAAATCATGGTTTGCCAACACAGATACTATCCTAATCAACCAGCTGAAACCACCAGGATATGACATTTTCAACTGCTCTCGTTCAAATTGCAGGGGTTGTGGCATATGCATCCTGACAAGAAGCAATCTAATGTTCAAACTATCACAATCCATCATCACAGATGGCCATGACCTACTATTGATCACAAACAAACAGATGTCACTGTATCTTGCCTATCACCCTCCTACAACCAAGACTGACAAGCTAGCAGCCATCCTTGAAACAGCTAGTACTTATGTTCATCCTTCTGCACAACTTACAATAATGGGCAATTTGAACCTATCATCATCCCACTAAGCCAATCCAAAGCCTTCATAGAAGCCATGGAACACCTCGAGTTCACCCAGCTGGTCCAAGCCCCGACCCACACCAAGGGAAACATCTTGGATCTCAAATTTGTACAAAAGCAATTCTTTGAAACCTACACAGTCCCCAGCCCCCTGCTTACAGAAATACTATAGTTGGATCACTATACAATCACCTTTAGTGGAGGAGGGATAGTAAGGAAATCCACAGTACTACCTTTTAACTTTCGAAAGGGTGACTATGATAAAACGAGGAAAATAGTTAAGAAAAAACTAAAAGGAGCAGTTGCAAAGGTTAAAGACTTACATCAAGCTTGGGTGTTGTTGAAAAGTACTATCTTGGAAGCCCAGACCAGCTGTATTCCATGCTTTAAGAAAAGTGGAAGGAAATCCAAAAAACTGCCAGCATGGTTTAAAGGTGAGGTCAGAGAGGCTGTTTCCAAAAAAGCATATTTCAGGAAATGGAAAAAATAGCCAAACGACGAAACCTGGAAACAGCAAAGCACTGGCAAGTTAATTGCAAGGCACCGATAAGGCAGGCAAAGGGAGAATTTGAGAAGAAGCTTTCTGTGGAAGCAAAAACGCATAATAAGACTTTTTCAAGTACATTCGTAGCACAAAACCTGCGAGAGAGTCAGTTGGTCCATTAGATGATAGAGGGGTTAAAGGGGCACTAAGAGGCGACAAGGCAATAGAGGAGAGACTGAATAAATTCTTTGCTTCGGTCTTTACTGAGGAAGATGTAGGGATGTTACCCATGACTGAACCCGGTATTTAAAGATGTGGAAGAATTGAAGGAAATATCGATACATTGGGAAGATGTATTACAACTATTAGATAAACTGAAGAGTAGCAAATCACCTGTGCCAGAGGATATAAAGCCAAGGGTGTTGAAAGAACTGAAATATGTGATTGCAGACCTGCTATTAGTAATCTGTGAACTATCATTAAAATCATCTGTAATACCTGAAGATTGGAGAATGGCCAATGTAATGCCAATTTTTAAAAAGGGTTTCAGGGGTGATCAGGGAAACTACAGACCTGACGTCAGTACCGGGAAAAATGGTAGAAACCATCATAAAGAACAAAATTGCTGAACATGTAGATAGTCATGGCTTAATGGGAGACAGCCAACATGGCTTTAGACAAGGAAGATCTTGTCTTACTAATCTGTTATGTTTTTTAGGAAGGTGTGAATAAACAGGTAGACAAAGGTGAGTCGGTTGATATAGTGTATTTGGACTTTCAGAAAGCCTTTCAAAAAGGTCCCTCATCTGAGACATTTGGCTAAACTAAAGAGTCATGGGATAGGAGGCAGTGTACTATTGTGGATCAGGAACTGGTTAAAAAATAGAAAGCAGAGGGTAATGCTAAATGGCCAATTTTCCCAATGGAGAAAGGTGAATAGTGGTATACCCCAGGGATCTGTGCTGGGTCCGCTGCTTTTTGACATATTCATAAATGACCTGGAAAAGGGAATAACGAGTGAGGTTATCAAATTTGCAGATGATACAAAACTATTTAAAGTTGTTAAAACCCAGGAGGACTATGGAAAATTGCAAGAGGATCTTGATAAATTGGAAGACTGGGCATCAAAATGGCAGATGAAATTTAATGTGGACAAGTGCAAAGTTATGCACCTAGGGAAGAACAACCCAAACTATGGTTACACGATGCAAGGATCCACATTAGGAACCACCACCGAGGAAAAAGATTTAGGCGTCATTGTGGATAACATGTTAAAACCCTCGGCCCAGTGTGCAGCGGCAGCCAAGAGAGCAAATAGAATGCTAGGTATCATAAGGAAAGGAATAGAAAATAAAACAAAGGATATTATAATGCCTCTATATCGTTCCATGGTGAGACCGCACCTTGAATATTGTGTGCAGTTCTGGTCGCCATATCTTAAAAAGGATATAGCGTTATTAGAAAAGGTTAAGAGAAGAGCCACCAAAATGGTAAAGGGGATGGAAGGATACCCCTATGAAGAAAGGCTAAAATGGTTAGGGCTCTTTAACCTGGAAAAGAGACGGCTGAGGGGAGATATGATAAAAGTTTATAAATTAATGAACGGATTGGAACGGGTAAACGTAGATCGATTGTTTACGTTATCAAAATATAGAAAGACTAGGGGACATGCAATGAAGCTACAGGGTAAACTATTTAAGACAAATAAGAAAAGATATTTTTTCACTCAACGTGTAATCAAACTCTGAAATTTGTTACCGGAGGACGTAGTAAAGGCTGTTAGTGTAGCTGGGTTCAAAAAAGGTTTGGAGAAGTTCCTGGAGGAAAGGTCCATAAACCATTATTAAGAAAGGACCCAGGATATCAATGCTTGACCCAATACAAGCATTGTGGAACCTGTGTCTTTTGGGAAAACTGTTAGGTACTGTGTTAAGGAAGCTTATCATAGTTCAGGAAGGAGCTATAAAGAGGTGAATTGGCTCTGAACAAGCAACCTGTCTTTGCTGGTAGAAATAATAAAACAGAATGTTTCCATAAAAGACTACCAGTTCCAGAATGCACCAGGTTTCAAACAGCCACTAGAAGAGCTGAAGTGGGGAAACGTGTGTTCAATCAGGAGAGCTATGAGGTAATCCCCAAGCACTCATCTCCAAGGGCAGGGCTTGATTCAGCACAGCTGCGCTGTGCTAGGGTGGAGCAGCCCTCTAAACAGGTTAAAAGTAACGCCTATTCTACACAGCAGAATCAGCAGAATCTTCATGATCATCACCATCTTCAGCAGAAGCAGAGGCAGCAGAAGCCAGAGCCCACGGACAGAGAGAGCAAGAAGCAACTTGGAAGAAAGAAGAGAAAAGCATCTTGGAGGTCTAAAGGAGTCCATAGCAGTACGTGTACTGGGAGGCATTCCAGAGGCAAGCATACTCCATTGGACTGGAAGAAACCAGAGGAGTGGGGTTACAGAGCCAGGAATCCCCGGACGGCACCTGTGAGGGAGACGGCTGCATTTGGAAGGGGCCCTAAGACCAGTGCAAGAAGGTATGTGAAGAGAGACCCAGTGTCCAGGGATCTTGATTGGAAGGCTGGACATAAAAACAGGACTACATACTGGCCAGGATATTTGGAGAGGAACCCTAACAGCAATGGAAGCTCAGGTATGAACACTGATCTATGCCCTAGCTTTTCACTTGGAAGACAGTAGGGAAACAAGTATTGTCCTGAGAGTGCTCCATTAAGAAATTCCTCTGTGCCAATCCATGATATTGATTCTATGATAGTTGAAGAAGAGGGAGATACTGTAAATGAACAGTGTGAATACATGGATTGCTCTCTGTCTAATCTTCTGTGGTAATATACTTTTACAAAATACAACAACCATCACAAAGAAATATAAACTTGTTCTTTGATCTACTCAGAAAAGCTTTTGAGCAGGATTTGAGCCACGTTTAGAAAGTAAACCAGCCAAGAGGTTTGCAGCTGGTTAATTGTTAGCAATTGAGCCTTGCTTAATTGCCTGTGAGCTCTGAAGAGACACTTCTAGGTGTGTGTGAAAATACCAGAAGTTAGCCTTGAAAAAGAACAGTTTTTCATTACTTTGTGGGTTTTGTTTGTTTTTGAAGCACTGCTAAAAAGATATTAGCAGGAGCCTACAGAAAGACCTTTCTGTTCCCATCAAGGTCTTTATGATTTGATTTGATTGCTTAAGAAGTTCAGTTGTTGTTTTTCCTGATTTGTTTTTCTAAGTATAATACTGAAAGCAAGTATCCTTTTTGTGCTACCAAGCAAATCTGTGTTGGGAGAAATAACCCCATAAATAAAATATATTTTCTTTGCTTTACACTCGAGCAAGCACAACTAATTTATTGTGAACGGCTGATTCTGGTATGAATGGACTACATTTCCCACAATCCTTTGCAAGTCATATTAATATTTGCCTTTGCCAAGACTGTGGACATTCTCACCCAGCGCCCCCATTTACAGTTGGCGTAGTTTTTCGGATTGCTTTTTCGCAAAGGATTTACATGCTAAGGATTACAACTGAAGTCTGAAGAAAAAAAAAGGAAAAGACCCTGTGTAGAGCTGGATTTATCACTGGCATAAGGTAATAAGTACCTGGGCATGTCTAGTGGTGGATGGGAGTAAGGCACAGGGGTAATTGAAAAAACAATTAGGAGAAAAACACCTGTTTGGAAGGTGTTGCACCGTGTTTTTTTTTCTTTTGTTTTCTTGCAGGGATCAAGATGGATCCGAGGGAAATGGCCAGCTGGATGGCAGCCCAGTTTAGCAGGCAACAGGAGCTAGCGCAGCAGGCTCAGGACACTGCTATAAAAGCCTTAATGGACCAGCAGAAGCCAGTGCTTGATCTGGTGGAAGCCTTGGTAGCTCTTCGTAACCAAAGTGGACCGGATGCAAGACCAGCAGTAACTACTGGTATACCACATGTGGACAATGTGGGACTCAATCAGGGAATTGGGGCATTTAGTTTTGGGAAGCTAACTCCAGATGATAATGTTGATGATTTCCTAGAATCTTTTGAGAGAGTGGCACAAGCATTAGCATGGCCAGAGACCCAGTGGGCAGTAAGGCTGGCAGCCTCATTAACTGGAGAGGCGCTTGCAGCTTATAGAGCAATGCCAGCAGCTCAGGCTTTGAATTATAAAGAGGTAAAGGCTGCTATTAGAGATCGCCTAGGGATGTCTATTTCAGAGTATAGGCGAATGTTTAGAGCTACTATACTAAGAGGGGGTGAAACACCCAGGGCTCTGAGTCAGAGAATCAGAGGATTGGCTGTAAAATGGTTGGAGCCTGAGGGAAAGACTGTGGAAATGTTATTAGACATTATTATGCTTGAACAATTTATGTCTGCTGTGCCTAAAGATTTGCACACTTTCCTTATACAGCAAAATTGCCAGAATCTTGGAGAGGCAACCATGCTAGCAGAGAGATTCTTGGAAGCCACGCAGGCTTGCCATAGAATGGGTGGCCCTCTGAAGATTGGTGCTGAGGCAAGCTGTGCTGTATCAGAAAAGAAAATGGTTAAAAATGATTCTGAAAATAATTGTACTATGCCAAACCAGATTACACAGTAGAGTAAAAAGAAATGTGGAAAATGGGGACATTTAGAAAGGGGATGCCAGATACACACTAGCTTGATGGGTGTTGATTTAAAACAGCCCAAAGAAGGATTTCTTTTGATGGTTGATGTGCAGGGAATTACCCCAAATGCTCTGTTAGACTCTGGGGCAGACCAGAGTATGCTGTCAAAGAGGCTTTGGAAGAGGATAGAGGCCCAAGAAGGATTTGTGCCTAGAACCCCTGAAAGCCAAGTTCACATCAGATGCATTCATGGTGCTGCAACATCATATCCCACCTATAGGCTAATGGTTAAGTGCCTGGGGGAACAAGAGGAAGTTCTTTTAGCAGTGGTGCCTAGGCTACCATTTGATTTGGTTCTAGGAAGAGACTGGCCAAGATTTAAGCAGGGTCTAGTGGAAGGACTAGGAAAGAAGGAGGGAGAAGGAATGATGGAAATAGCTCCCGGGCCTTTATTTGGAAGTCCTCAGTCCCTAGCTAAAAAGATGGTTGAGCTTCCAGAAGGCCAAACTATAAGGAAGGAAATAGGTAAGAAGAGGGGCCTTGTATCCACCCGCTCACAGGCTAAGGTAGAGAGCCAGAAGGAGGAGGGGGAGCAGGCGGAGTTATTAGGAGACTTACCCTCTCATGATGATTTAATAACTCCACCATCTGGGAAAGTAAGAAAGTTGAAGGCACAAAAGCGTCGTGAGAGACTTTGCAGAGCACAGGGTAGGGCTGACATGTTGGCAGGTCAAAGTTTACCCTGGGTGCCAGCTGAGTTAGTGGCAAAGTTTCCTAACTTTCCACAAGAACAGCGAGCTGATCAAGCTCTCACCCGAGCTTTTAAGTATGCTCAGGAGGTCAGGGAGGAGTTGCCCAGATTCAGACTAGATAATGAAATATTATATAGAGAGAGTCAGGACCCCAGAAATGGGACCATACGTAAACAATTGGTGGTACCCACAACTTTCAAAGGACTAGTACTTAGATTAGCACATGATCATTCAGTGGGAGGTCATAAAGGGATGCAAGGAACGCTGGATCAAATACTTATACGTTTTTACTGGCCAGGTATTTTCAAAGAAACTGCCCAGTTTTGTGCTGCATGTCCAGTGTATCAGCGAGTTACAGCGACTCACCCACCGGTGGTGCCTTTGATTCCCATGCCAATTATCACAGACCCAATTGGTCGCATTGCTATGGATATTGTAGGCCCATTAGTCAAAACGCCCCGAGGTTTCCAATACATCCTAGTTATGGTAGATCAGGCAACAAGGTTTCCCTGGGCCATACCATTGAGGAATGTTTCTGCAAAAACAATAGCTTTAGAGCTAGTCAAATTGTTTTGTGAAGTGGGATTCCCAAGAGAGGTGTTGACTGACCGAGGGTCCAATTTTGTATCCAAATATTTGGCCCAGGTCTGGGATGCCTTTGGCATTCATCACGTGAAAACCTCAGCCTACCATCCACAATCAAATGGTTTGGTGGAGAGATTCAACCAAACTCTCAAACAAATGTTGAGAAGGGGGTTAGCAGGAGAGGTAAAAGAATGAGATATGTTATTGCCCTTTGCCTTATATGCCTGCAGGGAAAGAATTCAGGTGTCCCTAGGTGTAACTCCATATGAATTGATGTATGGTAGGGCTCCACGGGGTTTGTTGGAGATTTTGAGGGAACAGTGGATTGATCCTGAACCAGGAAGTCAGGAGGTGCCACAGTTTTTACATGACTTGAGAGCACGTTTAAAAAGGACCTCGCAGGTTGCTGAGAGGAACCTGCAGGACAGCCAAATGCGCCAGAAAGGGTGGTATGATAGGAAGGCCAAAAGCCGCCAATTAAGCATTGGTGAAAAGGTTTTGGTTCAAGTAGCAGGTACTGCCCCAAAATTTGAAGTGCAGTGGAAAGGGCCATGGAAGGTTGTTAGACAAGTGAGCCCAGTATCTTATGTGGTAGAAAATGCAAGAGGGCGTAGACAGACCTACCATATTGATGTACTTAAGTCTTGGAAGGAGAGGCCTGTAAATAATAATGACCCTGAAGCTAGCCAAGAAGTAGGTGAGCTTCAAAAAGATAATACTCTCGTAGGTATTACGGACTGTAGGAAAGAAGTTTCACCAGTTACACCAGTTACACCAGTCCGTAATAACTTAAGCAGGGGGTATGTGATAAGGAAGCTTATCATAGTTCAGGAAGGAGCTATAATAGAGGTGAATTGGCTCTGAACAAGCAACCTGTCTTTGCTGGTAGAAATAATAAAACAGAATGTTTCCATAAAAGACTACCAGTTCCAGAATGCACCAGGTTTCAAACAGCCACTAGAAGAGCTGAAGTGGGGAAACGTGTGTTCAATCAGGAGAGCTATGAGGTAATCCCCAAGCACTCATCTCCAAGGGCAGGGCTTGATTCAGCACAGCTGCGCTGTGCTAGGGTGGAGCAGCCCTCTAAACAGGTTAAAAATAAAGCCTATTCTACACAGCAGAATCAGCAGAATCTTCATGATCATCACCATCTTCAGCAGGAGCAGAGGCAGCAGAAGCCAGAGCCCACGGACAGAGAGAGCAAGAAGCAACTTGGAAGAAAGAAGAGAAAAGCATCTTGGAGGTCTAAAGGAGTCCATAGCAGTACGTGTACTGGGAGGCATTCCAGAGGCAAGCATACTCCATTGGACTGGAGGAAACCAGAGGAGTGGGGTTACAGAGCCAGGAATCCCTGGACGGCACCTGTGAGGGAGACGGCTGCATTTGGAAGGGGCCCTAAGACCAGTGCAAGAAGGTATGTGAAGAGAGACCCAGTGTCCAGGGATCTTGATTGGAAGGCTGGACATAATAACTGGACTACATACTGGCCAGGATATTTGGAGAGGAACCCTAACAGCAATGGAAGCTCAGGTATGAACACTGATCTATGCCCTAGCTTTTCACTTGGAAGACAGCAGGGAAACAAGTATTGTCCTGAGAGTGCTCCATTAAGAAATTCCTCTGTGCCAATCCATGATATTGATTCTATGATAGTTGAAGAAGAGGGAGATATTGTAAATGAACAGTGTGAATACATGGATTGCTCTCTGTCTAAACGTCTGTGGTAATATACTTTTACAAAATACAACAACCATCACAAAGAAATATAAACTTGTTCTTTGATCTACTCAGAAAAGCTTTTGAGCAGGATTTGAGCCACTTTTAGAAAGTAAACCAGCCAAGAGGTTTGCAGCTGGTTAATTGTTAGCAATTGAGCCTTGCTTAATTGCCTGTGAGCTCTGAAGAGACACTTCTAGGTGTGTGTGAAAATACCAGAAGTTAGCCTTGAAAAAGAACAGTTTTTCATTACTTTGTGGGTTTTGTTTGTTTTTGAAGCACTGCTAAAAAGATATTAGCAGGAGCCTACAGAAAGACCTTTCTGTTCCCATCAAGGTCTTTATGATTTGATTTGATTGCTTAAGAAGTTCAGTTGTTGTTTTTTCCTGATTTGTTTTTCTAAGTATAATACTGAAAGCAAGTATCCTTCTTGTGCTACCAAGCAAATCTGTGTTGGGAGAAATAACCCCATAAATAAAATATATTTTCTTTGCTTTACACTCGAGCAAGCACAACTAATTTATTGTGAACGGCTGATTCTGGTATGAATGGACTACATTTCCCACAATCCTTTACAAGTCATATTAATATTTGCCTTTGCCAAGACTGTGGACATTCTCACCCAGCGCCCCCGTTTACAGTACGTATGACCTAGATTGGCCACTGTTGGAAACAGGATACTGGGCTTGATGGACCTTGGTCTGACACAGTATGGCATATCTTATGATCTTATTTTCTTATGTTCACCTGCCACCTACCACAACACCCAGCCTCAAAAGTGAACAGTCCCTACAGCATCTATCACCACCATTTCAGGCCCCTCAACAGACATTCATCGACAAAATTCTCCTTACACTTGATGAGGAATCAACTGACCTTGACCTCTCAGCAAACAAATGGATAAGCACAATAGAAGCTTTTGCCGCAGCTCCTCCCACCAGAGAAGTGAAGTCACAATGCCTCATCCACAGCTCTTGGTATACACCAAATCTCAAAGGACTAAAACATAAACTATGAAAGCTTGAACAGAAATGGAGAATCACACAGGATGAACAAGGAAAAGTCTCTAGCTACTCACCCTACAAACTTACCGTTCCGAGACCAACAAAGCAAAAAGAGATCACCACACCAAAACAATAATGAAGGCAATAAACAATCCTAGAGAGCTTTACGAGATTGTTAATAGACTAACAAAAGACAACAACCAAACTTACAACATAAGCACCCTTGAACCATAAGACTTTGCAAAATTTCTACAATCAAACTATCACACTCCTTGCTATCTCTTCCAATCTCTACCAAACCTACAAACCAATACAGCGAAAGTGCATTTCTGCATTCCTTCAATCCTATATCTACAAGACAATTGGAGAACATAATCCACAGCCTCAACATCACAGTTTCCTCACTAAAACCATGTCCTTTTTCCTGGTTTAAGATCTCAAAAACAGAACTTGCCCCAAACCTCTTCAAGCTAATCTCAAGCTCCTTCACACAAAGTTAATTCCCAAAATACCTTAAAACTGCTTCCATCCGCCCAATACTCAAAAACCCCAAACTTGACCCAAAACTCCCAAGCTCTTACAGACTTATTTCCAGCTTGCCTTTCATTGCAAAAATTATTGAGAAGGTAGTTCTCCTCCATCAACTGCAAAATCACATTGCCTCCTTGCCTCCTTGGATTGGCAGCAATACGGATTCCACAACCATCACGGAGTGGACACTCTACTAGTTTCCCTAATCAATAGACTCATCAAGGGAGTAGAAAATTTACAAGGTTTCTGGACATTGCTTCAGCATTCGATACCATATGCCATGACATTCTTCTTCTCAAGAAAAACACTCAAATAAAACAAAAAAACTCTTGTTAGTCACAATGGTGGTATACTTCTTCAAACCAACTTGTTATTGTATCCACATTCACGTTCAAATCATACTCATAAAGAGGAAGGTCTCAGCATTAAAGGGCCGGTGCTTTCTGTGACTAAGAAATCACTCAATCATAAACACCATTATTCATAAGCCCAGTTAACATCAACACAAGTTGGTTTGAAGAAGTATACCACCATTGTGACTAACAGAGTTTTTTGTTTTATTTGAGTGTTTTGCTTTTGAATTTTTTGAATTGAATACACTCTAATAGAGACCATAATATTTATGACATTCTTCTTCAGCATCTATTTAATATAGGAATCCTTGACAATGCCCTCAAATGGATTCGTTCATACCTCACAAACCACATCCAGTATGTGCGTAATGGCCAAAAACCCTCCAACCCATTCTCTCAGACACAAGGAGTCCCTCAGGGTTCTGCATTCTCCGTGTTTCTATTTAACAAATATATACAGCCAGTCTGTGACATCATAAAGTAATTTAACATTCACCACTATCTTTACACAGATATTATGATTTATGCTCCATTCATCACCAAGGGTGGCAGCTACTCAACTATAACAAACTGCTTCAATGCCATAGACCAGTGGCTATCAGAACACAAACTAAGCATCAACTTCAAGAAGACTGAGGTCCTATTCCTCACCAGAAACCGATCATTCCTGCCCCCAAACTCTCTAAAGGTTGACACTGCTAACCTGGAAGTCAAGTCCGAAGTGAGATACCTGGGCGTTACCATTGACCAACAACTCATTTTTCAACCACATATAAGCAACGTAACTCAAGGCATATACAATAAGCTGAGGACACTCCGCTACTTACGACCCCTACTTGAGCCACATGATTTTCGGATGATCCTTCAAGCAATGATACTAACGCAATTCAATTTCTGCAATGCCATTCTGAAAGGCCTCTCAAAAAACTCCCTTCACCCTCTACAGCTTGCACAGAATACTGCTGCGTGAATCCTGACAAGCTCACCGCGAAATAACCATATCACGCCCACCCTAAAAGAGTTACACTGGCTACCTCTCCTGAGTCAAATCAATTATAAAACTCTGAGGACAACCTTTAAAGTAATCCACCAACTATCCCCCAAATATCTTCAATCAATTATAACAAAAACCCCAGAAAATCACCACAAGGAGAAGCAACACATCAAACCTTCTAACCAAATGCCATCAGTCGACCTGTGCTAGAGCATTCTCTCTTCATGCCTCTTGCCTATGGAATGCCTTACCACACCATATCAGAGACACTCATGATATAGCAACATTCCAGAAGTTGCTTAAGACTGACCTCTTTAAGGAACACTTTGATGGCATTACATGACCCACTTCTCATTTCCTTATTCCTCCTCCCCCTACCCATTCCCTCCCAAGTTATACTCAGATACAGCAGCTCACTAATTGTACATAGTTACACTGTTTTGTTATAATTCGTTTATATCTGTTCCATGTAAAATATTTACTGTTTTATGCAAACTGTTTCATATAATGTTGTTATGTTCTTTGTAAACTGCACTGATCATCGGAAGCGTGGTATATAAGAAAAAATAAATTAATTAATTGATTAACATGCCGTGTTTTTTGATCTGGTGAAATTTACCCCTTGCAAGTGATACTGCCATGAAACAAGCACTTTTTTGCAAATCATTCATGGTCAGGAACATGTATAAGCAAGCCACATGAGCCAGGGCCAAACATGTTTGGGTCATTATAAAATTGCATGGAGACATGTTGAAAGCACTGAAAGATGAGATTGCAGAACTACAATTAGCAATCTGTGAACTATCATTAAAATCATCTGTAGTACCTGAAGATTGGAGAATGACCAATATAACACCAATTTTTAAAAAGGGTTCCAGGGGGGATGAAGGAAACTAAGACCAGTGAGCCTGACACCAGTACAGGACAAAATGGCAATAACGATTATAAAAAATAAAATTACTGAACATGTAGATAGTCATGGTTTAATGGGAGACAGCCAACATAGATTTAGCCAAGAAAAGTCTTGTCTTCCTAATCTGATATATTTTTTTGAATGTGTGAATAAACAGGTAGGGCAGGGTGAGCCGGTTGATATAGTGTATCTGGATTTTCAGAAAGCCTTTGACAAGGTCCCTCATGAGAGACTCTTGGCCAAATTAAAACATATTGGTATTGGAGACAGTGTAGTGTTGTGGATCAGGAACTGATTAAAAGATAGAAAGCAGAGAGAAGAGCTAAATTGCCAATTTTCTCAATGGAAAAAGGTGAATAGTGGAGTACCCCATGGATCTGTGCTGGGCCTGCTGCTTTTTAACATATTCAGAAATGGCCTAGAAATGGGAATAATGAGTGAGGTGATCAAATTTGAAGATGATACCAAATTATTCAAAGTTGTTAAAACCGAAGAGGATTGTGAAAAATTGCAAGAGGACCTTGATTAATTGGAAAACTGGATGTTCAAATGACAGATGAAATTTAATGTGGACAAGTGCAAGGAAAGAACAGCCCATACTACGGTTACACGATGCAAGATTCCACATTATGAACCACCACCCAAGAAAAAGATTTAGATGCCATCGTGGATAACATGTTGAAACCCTCCTCTCAGTGTGCAGCAGTGGCCAATAGGCAAATCAAATGCTAGGAATCATAAGGAATGGAATGGAGAATAAAACCAAGGCTATTATAATGCCTCTGTATTATTCCATGGTGCAACTGGACCTTGAATATTGTATGCAATTCTGGTTTCCATATCTTAAAAAGGATATAGCGGAATCAGAAAAGGTACAAAGAAGAGCCACCAAAATGGTAAAGGGGATGGAAGGGTACCCCTTTGAGGAAAGGCTTAAAAGGTTAGGGCTTTGGAGTGTTTACGTGATCAAAAAGTAGAAAGACTAGGGAACACACAATGAAGCTACAACGTAACCCATTTAAGATTAATAAGAGAAAATATATTTTTTCACTCCTCCCATAATCAAACTCTCGAATTTGTTACCGGAAGACATAGTAAAAACGGTTAGTGTAGCTGGATTTAAGCATGGTTTGGACAAGTTCCTAGAGGAAAGATCCATAAACCATTCTTAAAGAGGAGCAGGAAATCCACTGCTTGCCTCGGGACAAACATTGTAGACCTGTATGGCTTTAGGGAATCTGCCAAGTACTTGTGACCTGGATTGGCCACTGTTAGAAACAGGATACAGGGCTTGATGAACCTTGGTATGACCCAATATGGAATTTCTTATGTTCTTATCTCTGTAGCACCACCCAGGCAATGCCTCCACCACACCAAAGGTTTCTGCTGCCCCAGGCAAAAGCTCCAGCCATGCCAACTCTTTCTGAGCTGCGCCACAGTCACCCCTGCTACTGATTCTGTGGTTGGGGTCGTGGGAGAATGGCTCGGCTTGGTGTGGCAGTGGTGGTGACAGCAGCCAGCAGTAGGCCAGTGCTTTGGTACACATGGGCTGCCGCTTCTGATTCCCTTCCAACATTGGAGGGGGGGGGGTCAGAATTAGTAGGCTATGTGTGCTGAAGCACGTGGCCTGTCGCGGGTGCCCTGCCATCCAAGGAGGTCTGCCACCCTAAGTGACTGCATAGTGGGATGGGCCATCCCTGTGTGACACAGATGTAATCATGCCAGGGATGTCTATAAACCCAGCTTTCTAAAATGGCTTCTGGGATGTGTTTGTGATTTGCATGTTTGAATGCCCATTTTCCAACATCCATATCAGGAAGAGCCTGCAGGAATCATTAGTGAGTATGCCCCTAAGTTTTAGAAAAAGGAGTCTAAATTATGCATGCATGTGTGAATTTAAATATATTCATAAATTGCAACGCCACCCACGCTCCTCCCAAACACCTCCCCTGAGCATGCCTTCTCTACAAAAATGCACCTAGTCACACCTCGCATGCTTTTAAGTGTGAACTAATTTTAGAAAAGGTGTTTTATGTGCACCACAAAAGGTTTAGAAAATGACTTTCCTAACGTATTGTGACAGGGGGGCTTGGCCACCAGACCCTCAACAGCTTCCACGGTAAATGTACCTAGAAAATGGTTAAGCTGGGGTGGGGTTGCACACCCCTCCCCCCCCCCCCCCCCCCAGCATTTCCCTTGGTTCCCTACACCTCCAAAATATAAAGAAGCAGCAGGGAGACCATCAGCTCCTAGCATTTCCTGTGGAACTCACCCAAAACCTCAAAACCTAGCTAAAGGATAACTGTTTATGTCCTCTCAGCTAAGTATCAGGCATCGTAAGCTCTTGGACAGACAACTCTTCTGACGGCATCTCTTTTACAATATGGTACTTGAGGCCTCTGTCCTCTTGTGATTATAATTCAATTGAAGTAGCATAGTACATGATGTCACATGATGTCCTCTGGTTTTCTAGCACTTTCTTTGGATAAGCATTTCCATATTTATAACCAACACCTGTTTTCCATCCACATTTTTTACCCAACCTCTAAACCTTGTTCCTCCCATGGTACTTCATCATCTGTCCCAATTAAGACCAGCCCGAGATCCCTCCATCCATGATGTACCAGGCAGCCCACTCCCTTATCTTTCTGTCAATTTTTGAAATAATCAATAGTCACAAAATGATTAAGGTTGTTTTCCAAAACATCTAATCTCCTCATGCTCATTGACATTTCCATCATGGCCTCCCCATGTAGGTTGCTCCAGCTTCTTGGAAGTCTGATCTCTTTACAAAACATAAGAACATAAGATCTGCCATACTGGGTCAGAGCAAAGGTCCATCAAGCCCAGTATCCTGTTTCCAACAGCAGCTAATCCAGCTCACAAGTACCTGTCAGGTTCCAAAAAAAGTACACAGATTTCATGCTGCTTACCCGAAGGGGTAGCAGTGGATTTCCTTGGTCACCTTTAATAATGGTTTATGGACGTTCCTCCAGGAACTCGTTCAAAGCTCTTTTAAACCCAGCCACACTAACATCTTTAACTACTTTCTCTAGTAATGAATTCACATTGAGTGAAAACATTTTTCTGATTAGTCTTAAATGTGCTACATTGTAGCTTCATTGCATGCCCCCTATTCTTTCAACTTTTTGAAGGAATAAACAACCAATCTACATTTACCCGTTCTACTCCATTCATTAATTTATAGACTCTAACGTATCTCCCCTCAGCTGTCTCTTTTTCAAGTTGAAGAGCCCTAATTTTTTAAGCTTTTCTTTATAGAGCTATCCTTCCATACCCTTTACCATTTTGGTGGTTCTTCTCTGTTCATTTTCTAATTCTGCTATATCCATATCAAGATAAGGCTACCGGAATTGCACACAATATTTAAGGTGCAGTTGCACCATGGAACAAAACAGAGGCATTATAATATTCTTTGTTTTATTTTACATTCCTTTCTTTATGATTCCTAGCATCCTATTTGCTTTCTTGGCCACCGCTGCACACTAGGTGGAGAGTTTCAACATACAATATTATCCACGATGATGCCTAGATCCTTTTGTTGGGTTTGGTTCCTAATATGTAACCTTGCATCAAATAACTGTAGTTTGGGCTCTTCTTCTCTAAGTGCATAACTTTGCACTTGTCCACATTAAATATCATCTACCATTTGGACACCCAGTCTCTCAATATATCATAGACACATGAAGGCAGAAAAAGACCACATGGCCCATCTAGTCTGCCCTTGCATATTAATTACTACAATAGTCAGTTTTTTTCTTTCAGAGATCCTCTGTGTTTATCCCATGCTTTTTTGAAGTCAGATACTGTCCTCATCTGTACCACCACTACTGGGAGACGATTCCACACATCTACCACTCAAGATCCTCTGGCAATTTTTCACAATCCTCATGTGTTTTAATGCCATCTGCAAATTTGATCACTTCACTCGTTATTCCCATCTCCAGGTCATTTTTATAGTGCTATTTGATGCATACAGTGCTAGTAGGTCTTCAGGCACAATATATCCATGCCTGGAAGAGCTTTTCATCATGGGTACCTGCGGCAAAAGGAGATAAAGTAACTTGCCCAACACCATAAGGCGTGATGGTGTTAGAAGGGGGATTTGAATCCTGGTTTTACTGATTCTCAGTTCGGCTCTAAGCTCTAGGCCACTCCCACTTCCTGTTTACCTAGGCTATTTTCTCCATTGCCCTTCTCCTTGATTCTGTCCTCACAGTGGTGTCAGCTCCGTAAGGAGCTGATACTACAGGAGTCTCACTGGGAAGCTCCAATTTCTTCTTTGGCACTTCTGGCTTCAATCCCTTGGACACTTCGCCAAACACCAATAAGCTAGCAGAATCTTCCTCTGATGCCTATTTACTGTTCCTTTTACTTCAGACCTAGAATGATCCAACAACTCTTTAGATCTCAGGATAGCATGTGCAGATCCAACTTTTCTCTCTTGCATAACTTCAACCGAACCTCCATCTCCCACAATCTAATTTCAGTTCCTCATTCTCCCTGTCCATTAGACTGAGATGGTGTCTGCGATGGGGAAAACACCTACTACTCATTCTCAAACCTTTTCACCTTTTTTTTTTTACACCGCCCACGTTAATGGAAAATCTCATTGCCCTAAGATACAAGAAGCAAACTACTGGTAAGGTAATGAGTGGATGCCCTTATATAACCCTGCTTCTACATCCCATGGTAAAAGCACCTGCATACACATACTTTTACAAGCATAGAGGGTAAGCAATAATCAAACAACCCATTTCTGTAGAGAAAGCAGTGATTTACACATGCAAAGAGCTTTCAAGACAACCGCCCCGTCTCTCTCAAACCTGTCATGACTTTAGAAACATAGAAACATGATGGCAGAAAAAGACCACATGGCCTATCTAGTCTGTCCTTCCATATCAACCACTACAAGAGTCCCCTTTTTCCCTTTAGAGATCCTCTGTGTTTGTCCCATGCTTCTTTGAATTCAGATACTGCCCTCATCTCTACCAACTCCACTGGGAGACTATTCCATGCATATACCACCCTTTCCGTATGTTGATTCCATCCTCTTGCTATATAGTTATCCTCTATGTCTGTCCCATGCCTTTTACTGTTTTTGCCTTTGGGGGGGGGGGGGCGCATTACAGGTATACACCACCCTTTCCATGAAAAAATATTTATTGATGTTGCTTTTAAACTTCCCTTCTTGCAGCTTAATTTTATGTCCTCTAGTTTTACAGTTTCAAAGACAGGGAAGCAGTAGACCTAGAGGACATGAAATGAAGCTTTAAGGAGGTAAACTTAAAAGCAATATCAGGAAATACTTTTTTCATGGAAAGCATGGTGGATTTCTGGAATGCCCTCCCAAAAGAGGTGGTGGGAGCAAAAACAGGGACTGAATTAAAAAAGACATGGGACAGACACAGTTACTATATAGCAAAAGGACGGAATCAAAGCAAACATAAATAACTTCATAAATAGAGAGGAGTCACTTGCCTGGAGCAGCAGGTACAGCCTTAAGCAAAGGCATAGAGGGGGCATAACCTGCACAGAGTGATAGATGCAGCTCTACAGCTCTAGCAACCTTACTGGGCAGCCTGAATGGACCATGCTTGTCTTTATCCATCGTCATTCACTACGGAAGTCATTCCCATAATGCGAATAGGCTGTTTGGACGTGCACAGGAGATGCATTTCTCCCAAAAACATCTATAGCCATATTCCAAAACCCGTCTCCCGTGAATGTCCACGGCACAAACACAGGGATCTCAGAAGGTGCCTGGGAGGTGCAGAACAGGAGCATGGTTTGTCATGGAAATGTATAAAGCATCTCTGTATGCTTTTTGTGTTCCCCGCAGACATGCCCTTTATTCCTGCCTGAGACGTGGAATGAGGCCAATACTTAGAAATTTCCTGCTATGCTTGTATAGAGGTTGTGACAAGGATGGTGTGACTGCAGTCTGTAAAACCCAGCTAGATGCATTTATAATGAACAAAAAGAAGACGTGAGAGAATCTTGTAAGCTAAAGGGGCATTAATAAACCTCAAAAAGACCGAAGCATTATTTGTTACAAAGGACCAAACCTTCACACCCCCAACACACCTCACCCTGGGAACAACCCACATAAAATACCTAGGGGTCATTCTTGATCAAACACTCTCTCTCAAACAACAGATTGCAAAAACAGCAAGGACAATATTTTTCAAAGATGTTACAGCACCTCTGACCACTTATAGACCCACAGGACTTCAGATCAGTCATGCAAGCAATGACACTCCCCCACCTAGACTATTGCAATGACATATACCAAGGACTCCTGACCGCCAACCTCAACCCTCTACGGACAGTCCTCAATATAACAGCAACGATCATCCAAAAAGGGAAGAAATATGATTATATCACTCCCATTCTGATCCATAAAATGCTTCATCAGCAACAAGCTAGATATATGAATACCCTATTACCACGACTGAGCACCAAAAGACTAACACGACAGGCCACAAGTGATTTACTGACCGCACCAGATGAAAGGACTAAGTCTAACCAACAAGCCTGTAACCGCACATTTGACATATATGCCCCCACATTATGGAACTCCCTACCAGCCAATATCAGGAGCAACAAGGAACTTTCATCATTTAGGAAACAACCTAAAACCCATCTTTTCTCCATCCACCTGGGATGGGAAGAGAGCAGCACCCAATGAAATATCTCCATGCTGTTCAAGAGACAAACAGACTGAGAGGCAGACTAAAGATTGGTATGTCAGCTCTTATGAAAGGTATATATGTTTGACCTCCCCTGGTGATGGTAATACCCCCCCCCCCCCAGTAAATATGTTCTAACCTGTTCTAATGTATCCCCCCTTTTTTGTAAACCGCTTTGACCTGGTGCAAAGAGGTATATAAGCACAGCTAAATAAATAAAATAAAAATAATAAATATGCTGACAGTTGCTGTTTGTGCTAAAGGAGCTAATCTGGGGGACCCTGACATTTCCTGTGTCATGTAAAATGGGAATGTTGATGTTAGAAGTGTGAGTGAGTCTGCCAGAGGAGTTGGTTTGAGTGAGAAAGCGGGATCCAATTTGTGGTCCTAGCACTCACTGTTCTGTGCTTGTAGGGGACTAGGATATGGTCTAGATTGCATCAGCATGCATTTATCATCAGTATTTACATCTTGTATGCATCAGCAAACTGCTGTCAGTGAGCACAGCAGCTTAGTAGATGCACGTTTTAACAGCAGAGGCATGGCCAGCTCAGAGACGGGCACGATTGCAGACGTGTTACTTTACAGAATACAGGGAGCACGGGCACATTCAAAGTCTGATCACTGTTTATCCATATCTCCTGCTATTACCGGAGACGTGCTTCTCTGCTTAACTCTATCTGCCTGTATCTGTCTGCAGGCCTTGCACTAGATCCATGCACGAGTCTGCTGAACATGTCTATGACCCCAATGCCGGAAATGTGGCGTATTTATACCCATGTCTTCGGATTTAAACATTTCCACTAGCCAGCCTATATGGAATCTGGCTGTATGTTACGTCCAGACATTTGCTACCTTTTACTACGGAAGTATTTTCTCATGTTTCCTTTCGATCTTCTGTCCTGAAACTTCAAATCATCATCACTTTTCGCCCCTGAATTTTCTTTTCTATGGAAATGTTATCTTCCCATACTTTATCGAAGCCTCTCTAGACAGTTTCAATGAGCTTATAAAGCATAAGTAAGACTATGAAGAAAATACTGGATTTGAATGTATTCACAGTGATCCTTTAAATGGTGACTTGTCATAAGTACCAATCTCCAGTTTCATGAATTGTTTCTGGTAAATAGCTAGCTAATCCCTACAGGGCTACTGAGAACAAAGAATGAGTAAAGCAATAGGAAATGCAAGTGCAATACGTCAGTTCTCTTCAAAAATTATAAAAAGGATGAAGTTAAGGCTCTACAGATCTCTTATTAGGAGGAATCCTGGTAGAACTTTATTAACCTTTTAGGTCTAACAGCTATTAACAGGGGAAAAAGCATAAGATAGAAAGCGGCACTTAAAATCCAATCAAACAGGTCACATCCAAGAACAAAGTGCTCTTCTGTATATTGCTGGCACCCCTTCATCACTGCAGGAAAACACAGCATCGCAGTAGCAATAAATGGAGGTGTAGCAGCTGCTAGACAGGCAGAGCTGACAGGAGGTTAATAGCATGTCTGACAGCTCTAAATGCTCAGCTTTCGAGCTTGTGCTTTCTGGGAGATCCCACCAATAACCAGTCTCAAGGTTACAGACTCCAATTTTTTTCTTGCCTCTTTATGATTGAAATATAATAACAGTACATGGGGCATAGCAGAAATCGCATGTATGTCTTTGTTTATTTATAGACCTATAGATAAAAAATAAAAGTTAGTAAAATTTATCTGATCACTCTCAGAACAAAAGCCTATCAAAACAGTTAACAATAAAAATGACATTCCTGGATCCAAAGATGAACTACACAAAACAGTGTAAGAATATCACAAGTATGAATGATAAAATGCTTCACCAATTGTAAGTAAATTAATGCAGCATTCACCAAATTGTTACAGTGGGAGATCATTTTGCATCCAGTGATCACCAGATGGTGTGGTTCTGTATTGGGACTAGGGCTGTTAAAATGCATTCAAAAGTGATGGTTTTAGACATTAGGAAAACTAACTTTGCCAAGTTGGACCAATACCTCAGGGAGTCGTTAGCGGGATAGGAACAGTTGGGGGGATATAGAAAAACAGTGGGCAAAACTGAAAGGGGATATTTTCAGGGCAACCAACTTTTTGTTGAAATGGTAAATAAAGGTAAAAGGAAAAGGAGACCACTATGGTATTAGAAAAAAGTGGCTGAAAAGGTGAAGAAAAAGAGGGAGGCCTTCCTGAAATACAAGAGATCACAGAGAGAGGAAGACAGGCATCTCTATTTGGAAAAACTTAGAGAAGCTAGCAAAGTAGTCAGGAAAGCAAAGATTCAAAAAGTGGAGGAAATAGCCAATGTAATAAAATGGGGGGGGGGGGGGAGGGAGAGGAGGGGGATAAGATATTTTCCATATATGTTAGTGAGACGAGAAAGGGCAAAAGTGGTATTGTCAGATTTAAGGGTGAAGGGGAGGAATATGTAGAAACTAATGAGGATAAAGCGGAATTGCTTAACAAATATTTCTGTTCTGTTCTGTGTTCACAGATGAAGAACCAGGAGCAGGACTTCAGAAAACACCCACAAACAGGAACAGAAGTGAGGAGCATCTTGAGCAATTTTCAGAAGAATGTGTTTGTGAGAAACTTAAAGTATTCAAAGCGATGGGACCAGATGGAATACACCCAAGAATACTTGAGGGAACTTGGGGACGTTCTAGCAGCTCCACTGACTGACCATTTCAATGCCTCATTGGCAGGGGCGGCCCAAGGGGGGTGCGGGGCCATGTGCGGAGACTCAGTGCGGGGCTTTATTTGCATAAATATTTGCATAATGTTACCATACACTAACTTTTAGTAAACATGCCTCTTAATGAGTGTATGGATAAAGAAAGACTAAAAGATTTCTACATTACTATAATCCAGTGCCAACCTCCAGGCACATTAGGAACTACTACAAACACTGCCCATTTAGAACCCATAGCAAACCCGCCGTATCCTAACAGCACTACCAGGACTCACAAAGCACCATACCCTACCTATCAAAAGGCAACACTGCAAATATTAAACCAATACATTTCAGAGAATAACAATACATGACCTACTGGGGAAAGAGAACAAGTGGCAATGTCAAATAGGAATTACATAAACAGAATACCTCAGCTCAGTTACACATGCAGAACATAGACCATCACCAAACAAGGAATCACAATTTAGAAACAGGAAGACAGTAATTAAACTGGGAACCCCAAAAGCCAAACTTGGAATGTACAACACTGTAGAAATAAAACTATAAATTAATTTCCTCTTGTACTAAACAAAGCGCAAACGTTAATGATGCACATTTCCTAGAGCTCACAGTGGAGGAACGTGATGTGTCCAGGGAAAGAACAAAATAATCATATAATATTGAAAGAGGCTTTATTCACAATACCAATGGATGATGCCCACCCGACACAGGCCGTGTTTCGTTTAATAAAACTTCATCAGGGGTACAGGGCAACTAAAAACAAACACATCCAATAAAAACACTCAAATATACATAACAATAAAACATGCCTTAAAAGAAAATCAATAAATAACTAAAATCATAATAAATAAATCACTATACAAATATAATAATACCTAAAATAAGTTGAACGCTATATAAATAAAATAAGAGAGACTGAGGAAAGAGCAAAAAAAGGGGGAGGAAATGAGACGGGTGCATTGACCATGAACCAACAGAAGAAGAGAAGAGAGATCATCCGTGCACTAATATAATATCAGTATTATGCTAAAATCATAAATAAAAAAGACTTAGGAAATCAAACAAAGAAAAACAAAAAAAACAAAAAACTGGACCATATGTCCAAAAGGTGCCTAAAAACAAAGTTCAATAAACCACATTGTGATGACAGCCATGATGCCTTCAAATACTCACTACACCATACCTCATTGTTCAAAGCTGTAATTGTCTCTTCTTTAACACAACTATATCAGAAACCAAAAGGAAACATTAACCTTGCAGCAAGCTAGCCAAAAGACAAATAAAAATGTCCTTCACCTTACTTACTTTTACAAGCCTAACAGGGCTGCACAAATCGCGGCATAAATCGCGGCAGAAATAGCGGCACTGAAAACGTGAAACTGCTAAAAAATAAATAAGAAAACAGAATGAAATTGCTTTCTAAAACTGAAATGATCACAAAATAACTACTTAACCCTCTTAGTTGGACCATTTCCTAGAGCTGACATATTTCAGTTAATAAATTCAAAATAAAGAGATATTTTTTTACCTTTTCTGCATTTTTTTTCAGTTTCAATTGCTCCAGCTACTTTCTTCTGGTTTCTTTGTGTCTTCTGCTAACTATCCATCGCCTGCTGTCCATTTGTCCTTTCTTCTCTCTTCTAGTTTTTTTCCATCCTCTCTCTACATGTGCTTTAACATACTAATCTTTCTCCTTTTGCTCTTTCCTCATTCCTATTTCATCCACTCAAATTTTACCCCTCCATCCTCAATCCCCACTTACTCTCCCAATATCCAATTGTAGATTTGTCTTCCCTCCCACACAAAATATTTTTCCCTCTCCATTTCACTCTCCCAGCTCCATCCCATTCTAATCCTCCCCCAACATCAGCTCCCTTCTAGTTCCAGCCCCACCCAGCATCCGCTCCCTTCTAGTCCCTGCATCAGCCCATTTCCAGTCCTAGCCCCCCATCAGCCCATTTCCAATCCTATCCTAGCCCCACCATCAGCCCATTTCCAGTCCTAGCTCCCCCGTCCATTTCCAGTCCTATCTGAGTCCCTCCATCAGCTCATTTCCAATCCCAGCCCCCCATCAGCCCATTTCTAGTCCTTTCCTAGCCCCACCATCAGCCCATGTCAAATCCTAGCTGCCCTCCACTCAGCCCAATCCAAGCCCCCCATGAGCCTACTTCCAGTTCTAGCCGCTCCATGAGTCCATTTCAATTCAAGCCCCACTACAGCCCATTTCCATTCTTAGCACCCCCCAACAGCCCATTTCCAAACCTATCCTAGCCCCTCCATCAGCCCATTTCCTGTCCTAGCCCACCCCCCACTCAGCCCATTTCCAATCCTAGCTCCCTCCCCTCACAGCCCATTTCCATTCCAAGCCCCCTCCCCATCAGCTATTTGCAGTTTAAGCCCCCCTTCCACTCAGCCCATTTCCAATCCAAGCCCCCCATGAGCCTACTTCCAGTTCTAGCTGCTCCATGAGTCCATTTCAATTCAAGCCCCCACAACAGCCCATTTCCAATCTTAGCACTCCCCAACAGCCCATTTCCAAACCTATCCTAGCCCTTCTATCAGCCCATTTCCTGTCCTAGCCCACACCCCACTCAGCCCATTTCCAATCCTAGCTCCCTCCCCTCACAGCCCATTTCCATTCCAAGCCCCCTCCCCATCAGCTATTTGCAGTTTAAGCCCCCCCTTCCACTCAGCCCATTTCCATTCCAAGCCCCCGTCCCCATCAGCTATTTGCAGTTCAAGTCCCCCTTCCACTCAGCCCATTTTGAGTCCTAGCAACCCCCCCCAGCCCATTACCAGTCCTAAGCCTCCCCCAACCCATTACCAGTCCTAACCCCCATCACCCCATTTTCAGTCTTACACCTCCCCCCCCCCACAGCCCATTACCAGTCCTACCCCCCATCAGCCCATTTCCAGTCTTAGCCCCCCCCATAGCCCATTACCAGTCCTAACCCCCCATCAGCCCATTTCCAGTCTTAGTCCCCCACATAGCCCATTACCAGTCCTAATGCCCCCCATCAGCCCATTTCTAGTCCTAGCCCCCCCATAGCCCATTACCAGTCCAAATCCCCCATCAGTCCACTTCCAGTCCTAACCCCATCACCCCATTTTCAGTCTTAGCCCCCATAGCCCATTACCAATCCTAACCCCCCATCAGCTCATTTCCAGTCTTAGCCCCCGCCCCAATGCCCCCATCAGCCCATTTCCAGTCCTAGCCCCCCATCAGCCCATTACCAGTCCAAATCCCCCCATCAGCCCTCTTCCAGTCCTTACCCCCATAACCCCATTTCCAGTCCTTACCCCACCATTGCCCATTACCAGTCCTAACCCCCCCATCAGCCCACTTTCCATCTTAGCCCCCCCATAGCCCATTACCAGTCCTAACCCCCTTCCCATCAGCCCAGCTAGATTAACAAAACACACAAACCGGCTGCTGCTGCCACTGCTGCCGTGGCAGCAGCAGAATCGAGCACCCCGGGGAGCCCCCTGCCCTGCAGAATCCTCCTTAAAGCATCAGCTCCCAAAGCGCGGGCTTTTCAGAGCCGCGAAGGGAGAGCTTCTCCTCTCGCAGCTCTGTTAATCCCACCACGGGGCTGATGGGATTTCCCATCAGCCCCGCGGCGGGATTAACAGAGCCGCGAGAGGAGAAGCTCTCCCTTCGTGGCTCTAGCAGCCGATGCTGAGGGAGTTGATGCTTTAAGGAGGATTCTGCAGGGCAGGGGGGGACCCCACGGGGTGCTCTATTCTGCCGCTGTCATGGAGGCGGCGGCGGCAGCGGGTTTGTGTTTTTTGTTAATCTAGCTGGGCTGATCGCTGATGCAAGATGTTTTTTGCGTGTGGTCCCCTGAAACGCGGGGCCCTGTGCAAAAAACATTCTTGCTCAATGGACGGGCCCGCCCTACTCGTTGGAGTCGGGAGTGGTGCCAAAGGACTGGAGAGAGGCACATATGGTCCCTTTACACAAAAGCAAAAGTAAGGATGTGGTTGAAAACTACAGACCAGTTAGTTTAACTTCGGTTGGGAGTAAATTATTGGAAGCACTCCTGAAAGAGAAAATAGTGAGATTTCTGGAGTCCAGCAGATTACAGGATCCGAGGCAGCATGGATTCCCCAGAGGCAATCTGATTGATTCCTTTGACTGGGTGACCAGGGAATTGGACCAAGGGAGAGCCCTAGATGTGGAGTATTTAGATTTCAGTGAAGCCTTTGACACTATTCCTCACAGGTGACTTATAAACAAACTGAGCACCCTAGGGATGGAACCTAAAGTTACTGCTTGGGTTAGAAATTGGTTGAGTGGGAGGTGACAATGGAGCTCACTCTGAAGAGAAGGAGGTTACCAGTGCTGTGCTCCAGGGATCTGTTCTTGGTCCGGGATAGAGGTGATTTGATTGAGAGATTTAAAAACTTCCATGGCATAAAAGCACAGAAGGAGAGCCTCTTTTGAATGAAAGCAAGCTCTGCTATGAGGGGTCATGGGATGAGAGTGAAAGGGGATGATTCAGGAGTGATATGCGGAAATATTTATTTACGGAAAGAATGGTGGATCCGTGGAATTGTCTCCCAGTGGAGGTGGTAGAGATGAGGACAGTATTTGAATTCAAAGAAGCATGGGACAAACACAGAGGATCTCTAAAGGAAAAAAGGGGACTGTTGTAGTGGTTGATATGGAAGGTGGTTGATATTTAAAAGTGCAGAAGAATTGAAGGAAATATCGATACATCCGGAAAATGTATTACAACTATTAGATAAACTGAAGAGTAGAAAATCACCTGGGCTGGATGGTATGCATCCAAGGGTGTTGAAAGAACTGAAATATGAGATTGCAGACCTGCTATTAGTAATCTGTGAACTTTCATTAAAATCATCTTTAATAACTGAAGATTGGAGGAACGCCATTGAAACGCCAATTTGTAGGGATGTTACCCATGACTGAACCCGGTATTTAAAGGTGCGGAAGAATTGAAGGAAATATCGATACATTGGGAAGATGTATTACAACTATTAGATAAACTGAAGAGTAGCAAATCACCTGTGTCAGATGATATAAAGCCAAGGGTGTTGAAAGAACTGAAATATGTGATTGCAGACCTGCTATTAGTAATCTGTGAACTATCATTAAAATCATCTGTAATACCTGAGGATTGGAGAAGGCCAATGTAATGCCAATTTTTAAAAAGGGTTTCAGGGGTGATTAGGGAAACTACAGACCGGTGAGCCTGACGTCAGTACCGGGAAAAATGGTAGAAACCATCATAAAAGAACAAAATTGCTGAACATGTAGATAGTCATGACTTAATGGGAGACAGCCAACATGGCTTTAGACAAGGAAGATCTTGTCTTACTAATCTGTTATGTTTTTTTGAAGGTGTGAATAAACAGGTAGACAAAGGTGAGTCGGTTGATATAGTGTATCTGGACTTTCAGAAAGCCTTTGACAAGGTCCCTCATCAGAGACTTTTGGCAAAACTAAAGTCATGGGATAGGAGGCAGTGTACTATTGTGGATCAGAAACTGGTTAAAAGATAGAAAGCAGAGAGTAGGGCTCAATGGCCAATTTTCCCAATGGAGAAAGTTGAATAGTGGTGTACCCCAGGGATCTGTGCTGGGTCCGCTGCTTTTTGACATATTCATAAATGACCTGGAAAAGGGAATAACGAGTGAGGTTATCAAATTTGCAGATGATACAAAACTATTTAAAGTTGTTAAAACCCAAGAGGATTGTGGAAAATTGCAAGAGGATCTTGATAAATTGGAAGACTGGGCATCAAAATGGTAGATAAAATTTAATGTGGACTAGTGAAAAGCTATGCACCTAGGGAAGAACAACCCAAACTATGGTTACATGATGCAAGGTTCCACATTGGGAACCACCACCCAGGAAAAAGATTTAGGCGTCATTGTGGATAACATGTTAAAATCCTCGGCCCAGTGTGCAGCGGCTGCCAAGAGAGCAAATAGAATGCTAGGTATCATAAGGAAAGGAATGGAAAATAAAACAAAGGTTATAATAATGCCTCTTTATCATTCCATGGTGAGACCGCACTTTGAATATTGTCTTCAATTCTGGTCGCCGTATCTTAAAAAGGATATAGCATTATTAGAAAAGGTTCAGAGAAGAGCCACCAAAATGGTAAAGGGGATGGAAGGATACCCCTATGAAGAAAGGCTAAAAAGGTTAGGGCTCTTTAACCTGGAAAAGAGATGTCTGAGGGGAGATATGATAGAAGTCTATAAATTAATGAACGGAGTGAAACGGGTAAACGTAGATCGATTGTTTGCATTATCAGAATATGGAAAGACTAGGGGACATGCAATGAAGCTACAGGGTAAACTATTTAAGACTAATAAAAGAAAATATTTTTTCACTCAACGTGCAATCAAACTCTGAAATTTGTTACCGGAGGATGTAGTAAAGGCTGTTAGTGTAGCTGGGTTTAAAAAAAGGTTTGGACAAGTTCCTGGAGGAAAAGTCCATAAACCATTATTAAGAAGGGACTCAGGATATCAATGCTTGACAAGCATTGTGGAACCTGTGTCTTTTGGGTAAACTGTTAGGTACGTATGACCTAGATTGGCCACTGTTGGAAGCAGGATACTGGGCTTGATGGACCTTGGTCTGACTCAGTATGGCATATCTTATGTTCTTATGAAGAACAGAATAGATAGGCCATGTGGTCTTTTTCTGTCATCATGTTTCTATGTTTCTACCAAAGGTCCATCAAGACCAGTATCCTGTTTCCAACAGTGGCCAATCCAGCTCACAAGTATCTGACATATTGTAAGCATTTCAATGCCATTTCTCCGCAGGGATAAGCCATAGTTTTCTCTTTTGCTACTTTAATAATGATTTATAGACTTTTCTTCTAGGAATTTGTCCAGAACCTTTTTCAAAGCAACTATACTACCTGCTTTTACCACATCTTCTGGCAATGAGTTCCAAAAACTAATTATACATTGAGGGGGCTATTTGTGCATTCCCCTGCCGCATCTAATCTCCCCGCCGGTTGTGTGAGGAAGTTAGACCATGGTGGGGAAGGGGAAGCTCTGGGGCAGAGTCTGGGTGGACAGTGGGCGGTCACCGGCCCTGGACATACAAGGCCGATTCTAATGTTGGCCCTGTACGTCCAGGGTTGGCGACCTGTGCGGGGAGGTTATTCCACCTCCGAGGTGGAATAACTTCCCTGGATGTGTTTTTTTTTTTTTTTAATTCCGGGTTGCATATGGGGCAGGGGGGCTGGAAGACATTCCCCGCACTCCGACCCGGGCCTTAGGAGGCCAAATCGGAGGTCGTGCTGTTGGGAATAACCCATTTTTTTCCGGCAGCCGGCATCACAGCTTTTAAACAGAGCCATGGTGCCATGGTGCCGCGGCTCCATTTAAAAGCCCTGACTGAGTTAGTCGGGCTTGTCATGTATATGCAGGTCAGACTGAATTGCAGTCCCGGCCTGGAAGTACATGTCTGGTCGTGATTCTGATCCCATGGGGCTAGACATGCCCTGCGGCATCAGAATTGCGAGCACCTCTGCACGTCCGGCTCAGACCGGACGTACAGAGGGGCTGGATGCCTGGGATGGAATGAGCCCTTGAAAGAAAAAATATGTTCTCCTGATTTAAATATACCATGTTGCGGCTTCATGGCAACTTCCTCTAGTCCTTATATTTTTTGTGACAGTAAATAATTGATTCACGTCTACCCATTCACTCCACTCAGGATTTTATAGGCCTCTATCATCTCCACTCAGCCATCTCTTCTCTAGGCTGAAGCATCCTAAACTCTTTAGCCTTTCCTTATCGGAGACTTGTTTCATCCCTATAATTATCATTTTGGTTGCCTTTCTCTGAACCTTTTCTAATGCCGCTATATCATATTTGAGATGTGGAGACCAGAATTGCACACAATATTCATGTTTGGTTGCACCACAGAGTGAAATAGAAGCATGATGATATCCTTTGTTTTATTCTCTAGTCCTTTCCTAATTATTCCTAATATTCTGTTTGCTTTTTTGGACGCCGGCACTGGTAAACACTGAACAGAAGAAATCAATGTACCACACCAAGATCCTTTTCTTGCGTGGCGACTCCTAATATGGAACTTAGCATTGTGTATCTATAGTTTGGGTTATTTTTCCTTACATGCATTACTTTGTACTTGTCCTCAATAAATTTAATCTGCTATTTGGATGCCCAATCTCCCAATCTCACAAGTGCAGACTGGATAGGCCATATGGACTTTTTCTGCCTTCAGTTTCTATGTTTCTAAGAACCTTCTGCAATTTCTCACAATCCACATGCAATTTAACAACACTAAATACTTTGGTCATCTGCAAATTTAATCACCTAGCTTGATGTTGCCAATTCTAGATCATTTATAAATATGTTAAAAAGCATTGGTCACAATACAGATCCCTGGGGTACTCTACTTTTCATCTTCCTCCATTGAGAACATTGGCCATTTATCCCTGCTCTGTCTCTCAACCACTTCCCAACCCACAATAGGATATTGCCTCCTATGCTGTAATTTTTTAAACTTTCTCAGGAGTCTCTGATTATGGGACTTTGTTAAACACTTTGGGGGTCATTCTAAGGCACGAATAGCGGGGATGGATGTCACAACGGCTCCTGCCCCTATATAACTTCCCTGCCGGTTGTGCGGGGAAGTTATAAGGGGCGGGGAAGGGGCGGCTTGGGGGCGGAGAGTGGGTGGGCAGTGGGCGTTCACCAGCATTGGACGTACAGGGCCGATTCTAATGTCAGCCCTGTACGTCCAAGGCCAGCAAAATGTCCGGGGAAGTTATTCCACCCCCATGGTGGATTAACTTCCCTGGACATTTCAATTTTGCAGCTCCGGGGGCAGAAGGGGCTGGGGGGGGGGGGGAGGCAGTGTTAATTCCCTACAGTCCGACCCTGGCCTTAGGAGGCTGGATCGGGGGTCAGGCTACGGGGAATTAACATTTTGGGCAGGTGGCTGGTGTTGCAGCTTTTAAATGGAGCCACGGTGCCATGGTAACATGACGCCATGGCACTGCGGCTCCATTAAAAGCCCTGGCTGAGTTAGCCGGGCAGTGCCTGTACATGCAGCCCAGGACTGAATCGCAATCCTGGCCTGCACGTACAGACTTATTCGTGATTCTGATGTGCCCCATGGATCAGAATCGCAATCTCCTTTGTACGTCCAGGTCAGGCCGGACATACAAAGGAGATGTACGTCGGGATTGGAATCAGGCCCTTTCTGAAAGTCTAAATACACTGTATCAACTAGCTCACCTTTATTCATATTCTATTCATGCCTTCAAAGAAAGAAGATTGGTAAGGCAAGTTTTTCCTTGGCTAAATCCATATTGACTTTGTCCCATTAAACCATGTCTGTACAAGTGTCTAGTAATTTTGTTAATTAACATCTGTGCAAAAGTGATTGCTAAAGCTCGCCTAACAGACCACGTAACCCCTATACTGCTAGACCTCCACTGGCTCCCTATAAACAGTCGAATTAAATATAAAATAATCCTAACAACCTATAAACTCATAAACGACATAACCCCCTCACACTTATCCACATTACTGCAATCTCCAACTTCGACAAGGACCCTCAGACAAAACGCAGCCCACTCGCTCATCATACCAAAAACCATCCGCAAAACTAAGAACACCACTAGCTCCAGAGCATTCTCATTCACTGCTCCTACACTCTGGAACGACCTCCCTATTGAACTTCGCACCATAAGAGACCTCTTCCAATTCAGAAAAGAATTAAAGACCTACCTGTTCACAGAACACTTAGTAGTCCCCTACTACCCCAAAGCTAGCTCCACAACAACCTGTTCACACACTTGCACAAAATCCCTTAACCCAAACAATGTAAACACAAGCATGCCCCCCCCCCACTCACACGCCCCAAAGACGACAAAAAAAAGGAACTAAATTCCAACACCTACACCAATATCTGCCCCACACAACACACACACCACACTCTGTAAATATACATTTGTAAAAAGTTTGATGGGTTTGCTTTAATACCTACAAAGTTCTTGCTTTAATACTTAAAAGATGTCTCTGCTTATTGTTTTTCTTTAATACTTACAAAGTTTATATTTACTGTTCAATGTAAATAGTTGATTTCTATTGTTCTATGTAAAATGTATACAAACTGTGTACAATGTTCAATGTAAATAATTGATTTCTATTGTTCTATGTAAAATGTATACAAACTGTGTACAAGACTGTTAACCTGTTATATGTAAACCGCCCTTGATCTCTGGAAGGGGCGGTATAAAAGAAATAGTTAAATAAATAAATAAATAAATTAATAATAGTTTCCACCATTTTGCCTGGCACCAATGTTAGGCTCCTCGGTCTGTAGTTTCCTGGATCATCCTTGGAGCCCTTCTTAAAAATAGGGGTTATGTTGGCCATCTTCCAAATCTTCTGGTATCATAAACAATTTTAGTGATGGGCAAAGAATCACTAGTAATAACTCTGCGATTTCATCTTTGAGTCCTCTTAGTACTCTTGGGTGTATACCATACAATCCAGGTGATTTGCTGCTCTTCCGTTCATTGATTTCTTCTACTACATCTGCCAGGTTCATTAAGATTTCATTCAATTCTTCTGACTCATCCTCTTTAAATACCATTTCTGCCATAAACAGCTTCCTCACATCTTCCTCAATAAAGCCTGAAGCAAAGAATTAATTTAGTCTCTCAGCTATGGCCTTGCATTTCAAAATTTCCTATTTTCTTCATTTGGTTCCTTTTTCCATTTCATGAAAGATTCTTTTTTTGGTGCCAGTCTGTCAACAATGTGCCACCTGACTGAAGATCGAACACAATTTAGGACAACTATCCAGAGGGTCGCCATGAGTCGACACCGACTTGACGGCACTTAACAACAGTGTCTTTCACCTCACCTTTTAATCAAGCTGGCTGTCGTTTGGCTTCCGTTCACCTTTCTTAATGTGTGAGATAGATCTGGTATGGGCTTCCAAGACTGCATTTTTAAACATCTGTGCCTGATGTAATTTATCGACCTTTGCAGCTACACCTTCTGTTTTTTTCCTAACCACTGTGGTACCCAAATACAACAGTTGAGTGAATCCTGTGGGAATTCCTTTAGATGGGTTGCCATTACTGGGATTAACACATGCTCTGGCTGTGGTACTGCTGGTGGTGGACCCATCCTGGGATCCCAGTATAAGGTTCTGTAAGTGTTGGTCAAAATTCCCCAGCCAGCCAGCATACCCAATGGCCCAGGAAGCAAATAGCTGTCTTCCCCTCACCTCTGCCTGTTCTGTCTTGTCCCATGCCATAAATGTTAAAAAGTTCCTATTTCAATCACCATTCACTTGTAAAAAAAATCTCTGGCACTCTTCTCAGCTTACTCAACATAGAAGAGCATCCAGAGGGTCAAGAACAATTCCCACTCTGCTCTTCTGGCACCATTTTGGAAAATGCCAGCTAATCCCCTTCAGGTGCCATTTTCCATGATTCTGCTATAACACAACAGGATCAAAAGGGTCAAAAAACCCAGAATCTTATCAACAAAACCCCAAAATTACATCAGACTTATATGCATAAACAATTATTGTAGGACCTCGGAATAAATGGCAACACCAATTTATGTCAACACATTTACTTGGTCCATTTTATTCTATTTAAATAAAAATCAAATTAAAAAGATTTATGAACTGATATAGGAATTTCAGTACAATTTGCTAAAGTATGAAATTTTTGATTTTCAAAGAACTTCATTCATAGAAAACCAGTCAACATAGCACCATGTTTCGAACTTAAAAATATTTCAAAATAATGGTTCTGCATCAGGGAAGTTAACTACTTAGCTCTCTCAAATGAAGAAATCTATAGTTCCAACAATCGATTCAGCGCTTCTACAGAGATCGTTCTTCTTTCTCATAAAATATCAGGGGGGAATATTCCAAGGCAGACCTGAAACTGTGTAAATGTCACTGAGCTGGGTATTCAGTGGCACTGAATATCTGCAGGTGTTGCTACTACGTGCCCCAATGCTAACTGACTAGCATCAAGATATGTCACGGGCACTCAGGGACAGCGCCCGTCACTAACCAGGCAGTGGCAATATTGAGCTGCTGCCTGGTTAGCAGCACTTGGCTAAAGTAAGGTGCAGTGCAGTACTTACTTTAGTAGTGGCTCAATATCTCTGCTGCCCGGTTAGCTTTTGGGTTCTGCTGCCAATCCATATATACAGTGCTGTAGCCGGATATGGCCCCGGCATTGAATATCCGGGGTTAAACTTCAGCGGCATTGGGTAGCCGCTTTACAAGTGCTAGTCACTACTGCTGAATATCCCCCCCCCCCCCACTTCTTCTAAAATGGCAGCCATTTTCCAAGATGGCACCACTGTACAGGAGTGAATAGAGATCACTTCTGTCCCCCTAATACACCCCCACAGATCAGGTGAGCATGATATCTTTCTTCTCTATCACACAGACGCGGATGATAGCTTTCTTCTCTATCACAGACTCTACCACCCCCGATATCACGCCTCTTAATTCCTGCTTAGCCTCTGTCGCATCCTGGCTCGTCTCTAATTTTCTACATATCAATCTTTCTAAAACCTTCGCCATCTGGTTTACTTTTGGAAACCCAGTCCCCGTCCCCCCCTTGTTACCCTTCTCTCTTCTGCTCCTATCCCAGTTGTTCCATCTCTGCACTATCTTGGGGTTAGCTTGGATTCTTCTCTGTCCTTTAAAGAGCACATCTCCTCGCTGGTGAACCGGTCTTTTCTCACTTTGAGACAGCTTCGTGCAGTCCGCCCTTTCCTCTCAGTCCCGTCCATGACCACCTTCCTCTTGTCTTTAGTAGTATCACGTTTAGATTATTGCAATGCCTCCCTTGCTGGCCTTCCCCAATCCCAATTACGAAGACTACAACTTGTTCATCACATCGCTGCCTGTATTTTGACCAATGCCACACATTTTGACCATATCACCCCCATTTTGATTCATCTTCATTGGCTACCAGTCCCATACAGAATTCGATACAAAATACTCCTTTTCGTTCACAAGTCTATTCACTCTGGTTCTCCACTTTATTTAGCAGACCTGATTCACCTCCACACTCCTCATCGTCTCCTTAGGTCCATCCATGCTAACCGCTTATATCTCCCCTCCCCATCCCAGGCTCATCTTGAATCAACACGCTCTTCTGCCTTTTTCTTTCTGGGTCCCCGGCTCTGGAATTCGCTCCCCCTTGCCCTCCGCTTAGAACCCTCCCACAAAACATTTAAAACAAGGCTCAAAACTCACCTCTTCTGTAACGCCTATGACCTCCCTCCCCCTACTTCTCCCCTCTCTCTGCTCCCTCGTTGATACTTGCTGTCTCTCCTCCGCCCTGTTTCCCTAAATTTCCTATCTATCTGTCTCTGCTCTTACTTTCCTGTCTATTCTATTTGGTGTTCCTTTCTATTTCCCAGCAGACTCATATTGTGTTTGTAAACCGTTCTATTGCCTACGGTAAGAGCGGTATATTAAATCTTCAATAAAGATAAAGAAAGATAAAGAAAAGTCATGTGAATTAGAGCACTTTTCCCCAAAGGTGTGATATTTTGCAAGGATGCTTGGCTACAGAGTTTGGAAGAGGCACTTTTTTATATTTACGAGACAGTATGGGCAGGGGTGGTAGATGGGGCCACCAGGGACATCTTTTTTAGGTCAAATGGGGGAAATGTTTTCCAGTACTTGTGACCCCTTTAACTGGTTGTCCAGGAGCATTGCCAGGCATGTTAGCCTGCTGATACTCCAAGGAGAAGTTGGCTACACCTCTTCAGCTTTGCCTTTCCAAGACTTGTCCAGCTAATAGTGATTGACAGCTTTGTACGTAGCATTGACAACTTTGTATGCATTTGCAAGTGACACATCCGTTTGCATACTGGCACCTCATCAGGTTTAAGGGCCTCAAAATAATGCTTGAACCTTGCAAAATCCAGTTGTTCTTTCCATTTTTGCAATTCAAACACATTTGCCATGTGGTAGAAACACTACTTACCACATACAAACATGTTCTGCTGCTCAGTAAAGTGGCCCATGAGATTGTAAGTCTTCTGAGGCATAGAAAGACCTGCTGTTTCTGAAATGCAACTCAGCCAAGGTTTGAAAAGGTGAACAATCAAACTGAAGTTATTTTCATAGAGTAGTTCCAGGATGTATGCAAGCTAGGAATAATGAGGAATAATTACAGTTTCTATTGTGATAAACGTCTGAAGACTGAAGATCTGTTTCTTAAAGCTTATTGTAGCATGTGAATTATCTGGTCAACCTTACAAAAAAGGTCCTTTCTTAAATTTTGTTTGAAAACTGCAGATTTGGTTGCACATAGAAAGATGTGCAAATAGTATACAAATATTTATATCTGCTAAGTAAAAAATCTAATGTTTCATCTTAGAGGCCCTTTTACTAAAGTGCGTAAAGTTTTGCACTTTTGCATCTTATGAGCAAAACCCAACACATGGTAAGTGTAAAAGCCTTGTGATAACTGTTGAGGATGTGTGCCGCATACTCTCTGCATTTACCACAGATTGCATGTTAAATTCATTTGCAATTAGCACGACTGCATCCTCTTCAGGTGCCATTAACTGCACCCTCCCTAATTGCAATATTGACAGCCTACTCTCCGCACATAACCCACCCAGGCCCGGCCCCATTTCACTTTAAGCAATTAGTGTGTAATCTAGCACCTGCTAAGTCAAGTGGTAGCTGTTACCATGCCCACATAATCGCTGTTAATGCGCACTAATTCACTGCACGGTGCACTGGAGTAGAAAGGCAGTATAAATAACAGTGAGGGATAATTCCAGCAGCAGAACAAGTTATATCTTGCCAGCATGCCAGACACATAATCTGCCCAAGCACCACACCGGCCAGCAGTAGAACCTGGCAATTGCCCTGGTGACTGTCCTTTCCACAGACTGCAATTATTTTACTGTTTTTATCGCTATTATGAACGTTTTCCTTTTATTTTAGCCTGAGAAACCAGATGCCATATTTCTGTTGCATAGGTCAGGATTAGGTATCTGCTGAATATTGCTCATTTGTGCTTTTAAAGAAATTGAAATTCCCATTTACATCAGAAATAGGCAAATTAATTTGCAGCTAACTTAATCATCAGTTAAATAACTTTCCACGTGGCATATCTGGCTCCTTGTTGCTTGTTCTAAGCAGACACTGCTAATGAAGGTGAGGAGACAGATTGCAAATAGATGAGCTGAATGGTATACACGATAGGGTTGCCAGCTTTTTCACCGAGAAAAACCCGACACCTGTGGCTCGCCATGCTCCACCCATTCTCCGCCCCTAGTCCCACCCCTGCCCTGCCCCCAACCCCACCCATGCTGCACCTCAACCCCACCCACAAAAATTACTGAGGATAAGTGTAGGCTAACTCCCTTGGTCAGATAATAATTAAACTGGGAACCCCAAAAGCCAAACATGAAATGTACAACACTGGAGAAATAAAACTATAAAGTAATTTCCTCTTGCACTAAACAAAAACGCAAAGATGTTAGCAATACACACTTCCCAGACCAGACATATTCCATTTAATAAATTCAAAGTAAAAAGTATTTTTCTACCTTCTGTTTGGGAATTTTATTTTTCAGTTGCAATTGCTGCAGTCACTTTCTTCTGGCTTCTTCGTGTCTTCTGCGAGCTATCCATTTGTCCTTTCTTCTCTTTTGATGTTTTCCATTCCCTCTCTATATCTGCTTTAACATACTGATCGTTTCCCTTTTGCTCTTTCCCCCATTTCTTTCCTTATTCCTTTATCATCCACTCAAAATTCACCCTTCCATTCTCAATCCCCTCATACCTTCCCAATACCTGGCCCATCGTAGACTTTTCTTCCACACAAAATATATCTTTTCCCCTCTCCATTCTCATTCCCCATCCCTTCTAGTCCTCCCCCAAAATAAGCTCCCTTATAATTCTAGACCCACCCAGCATCCACTCCCTTCTAGTCCCATTCTCCCATGCCCCCACATCAGCCCATTTCCAGTCCTATTCTAGCCCATCACCCATTTGCAGCCCAAGCTCCCCCCATCAGCCCATTTCTAGTCCTATTCCAGCTCTTCATCAGCCCATTTCCAGTCCTAGCCCCACATATGCTCTTTTCCAGTTCCATTCCAGCCCCCCATTTTCCACTCCAAGCTCCCCCATCAGCCAATTTCCAATCCTAGCCCCCCCATCAGCCCATTTCCAGTCCTATTTCAGCTCTTCATCAGCCCATTTCCAGTGCTAGCCCTCCCATCACAGCCTCTTTCCAGTCCTAGCCCCCCCACCATCACAGCCCATTTCCAGTCCTAGGCCCCCCACCATCACAGCCCATTTGCAGTCCTAGCCCCCCCATCACAGCCCATTTCCACCAAGTTCCCCCACCATAGCCCATTTCCAGTCCAGGCCCCCCCCCCATCACAGCCCATTTCCAGTCCAGGCCCCCCCATAACAGCCCATTTCCAGTCCAAGTTCCCCACCCCATAGCCCATTTCCAGTCCAGGTCCCCCCCCCCCCCATTACAGCCCATTTGTAGTCCTAGCACCCAGCACATTCAGTCCATGGCCTCCCCCCCCAACCAGCCCCGCATCTGTCTGAGGGGCTTCAGAGGGAGCCGGGGAAGCCCACGCTAGGCCCCGGCTCCCTCTGTACAACTGCCAGCGTGAAGATCCTTTTCCCTCACACTGGCGGCTGTTTGTGTGAAGTCGCAATTGCTGGGACTCCTGGGAGAGGTTAAAGGTAATGCCCTTTAACCTTTCCCAGCACTCGCGGCTTCACACAAACAGCCGCCAGCATGAGGGAAAAGGATCTTCACGCTGGCGGTTGTACAGAGGGAGCTGGGGCCTCGCGCGGGCTTCCCCAGCTCACTCCCCCGCGGACGTCGGGAGAAAAGCTGTTTTTTTGCTCTGGCCGCTCCCGATCTTGCGGCCAGAGCAAAAAAACGGCATTTCAAGGGCCAGTTTTACATCTGTGCCGGCAGCCGGCCTGGCCATGGAAAAACCGGCCAGGCTGGCTGAAAACCGGCCGGTTGGCAACCCTAATACACGACTGCAGCAGTAGTCACATTACTATGTGAAATTTGAAAAGGAGTCTTCCCACTGTGCAGTACTATTACATAGTAACATAGTAAATGATGGCAGATAAAGACCACTATGGTCCATCTAGTCTGCCCAGCAAGATGGCAAGAGTAGGTGCACTTGCCGCTCCATGCAGGCCACCCCTCCCCATGTCTTTGTTTTAGGGGTGAGCCCACCGCTCCGAGTAACATTACCTTGAGAGACTGTAACATCTTTGTTAGTGATATAGCGGAAGGGCTGTCGAGTAAGGTTTGCCTCTTTGCGGATGATACCAAAATCTGCAATAGAGTAGACACCCAGGAAGGTGCAGATAACATGAGGAGGGATCTAGCTAAGCTTGAAGAATGGTCTAGAATTTGGCAGCTGGGATTTAATGTTAAAAAATGTAAGGTCATGCATTTGGGCTGCAGCAATCCAAGGGAGCAATATGGTATAGGGGGTGAAGTACTTTTGTCCATTAAAGAAGAGCGGGACCTAGGTGTGGTTGTGTCTGATGATCTTAAAGTAGCTAACAGGTAGAAAAGGTGACGGCAAAAGCTAGAAGGATGCTTGGGTGCATATGGAGAGGAATGGCTAGCAGAAAAACAGAGGTGATAATGCCTCTGTAGAAGTCTTTGGTGCAAACTCATTGGGAGTATAGTGTGCAATTCTGGAGACCGCACCTTCAAAAGGATGTGAACAGGAAGGAGTCGGTGCAGAGGGTGGCTACTAAAATGATTAGTGGTCTTCATTATAAAGCATATGAGGACAGACTTAAGGATCTTAATATGTACACCTTAGAGGAAAGGCGGGATAGAGGTGATATGATTGAGATGTTTAAAATACCTCCGCGGCATAAATGTTCAGGGAGAGAGCCTCTTTCAATTGAAAGCAAGTTCTGCTACGAGGGGACATGGGATGAGGATGAAGGGAGATAGATTCAGGAGTGATATGCAGAAATATTTCTTTATGGAAAGAGTGGTGGATCCGTGGAATAGTCTCCCAGTGGAGGTGGTAGAGATGAGGACAGTAACTGAATTCAAAAAAGCATGGGACAAATACAGAGGATCTCTAAAGGTAAAAAGGGGACTGTTGTAGTTGTTGATATGGAAGGACAGACTAGATAGGCCATGTGGTCTTTTTCTGTCAACATATTTCTATGTTTCTAATACTTTGGGCTTCCGTCTAAGCACAAGAGCAGGCCTTTAAGAAGCTCAAGTTAAGAATGACCTCAGAATCAATTTTGCCCCATAGCACTTGGCACAGATGCATACCCTGGCTTAGGAGTGAGGTTCTTTACTGTCATGTTATGTGCAAAACTAACATATTTGGAGACATTGCCTCCTCCCTCCCTCATGTTAGCGCAGATGCCAGTAGGTTTGGTCTAAAGGATGTGCTACTGCAGCTTATGGAAACCCATAGCACTCTCCAGGACTTCAACACCAGAAATCCATTACGCCCAGACAGAAAAGGAATGTCTTGCCAGGGTTTGGGCGTATCAATGATTCTATCATTATCTCTAGACTGAGTACTACTTTCTTTTTACATTTTAATAAGATACATCAAGTATCTTCTTGAAAATAAGATCAGAACAAAAGCAAAAAAAAATTGCTGCAGCCTTCTCTAAAAATTCAAGCAGGGTAGCAATAAAACAAATAGCCAACAATAAAGAAAGGGGGGGGGGATAAGTTTATTAACAAGGAATTCCCTGTTCTGTGACCTTCAGCTTAGGCCTTAGGTATGGCTGCTTCTTTAATTCCCTAGGACGTATATGATGAACTGTGAAGGGATGACATGTACCTTTTTGAGCTCTCTCACCTAAAAGAGACTACTTCAGAATAAATCAGTTGATGTTCCCATATCAGACTAGAAGACTAGCTCTTGCAGGAATTGTTTAGCTCAGCAATTCTCAACCTGTGCACCGCAAAGCACATCCCACAGGGCTCGGCGGCCTACCACACTTTCCTCTTCTGCTTGGGCCCTGTGGGATGTGGCCGACTGTTCCTCCTTGCTGACACATTACCGCTTTTCTATTCTGTGCCATGAGTTTGCTTTCTATTCTCCTCTGGTGGCCCTGGAGGACTACTGCAGTTTCCTCTGTGTTTTCTGGAGCCAAGACTGGGGATGTATGCATGACCATGCATAACCCATGGAAACGGTTACCTCAGTGGCAGGCACTTGACCATGCTCAAAACATGCAGGCAGGCCTGGCTCCAGTGCTGATCCATTCATCAGAAGATGAGCATCAGAGCCACGTCCACCCATGCCTTTTCAGCATCACCGCGTGCAGACAGAGGGGGAATGAACAGTGACAAGACTTCCTACAGGAATCATTCCAGAGAGGTTAGATGCCCGCACTAAAGAGAGACAGTGAGAAAAGCCTATGCTGGGAAACAGGAAGGAGGCACACGCATGGGGGGGAGCTAAAGGTGAGAAGGTATTGAGCAGGGACTGGGAAGTTTGCTTGGAGAGCAGAAATGGTTTCTACCTGTGAGGGAGATCTGTGTGTCGCACCAGCGCAAATAGATTTCTATTCTCTCCTTTCCAGACTAACCCACGCTACCTCCTCCTTCCCTCGTAAGCCCTGCAGATCTGTGGCTTTAATATTTTTTGCAGATAGAGCCACTATTACTATGTCCCATTCATTGTTTTCTGTGTCCAATATCTCTGTGACAGTTACTATATCCAGGTCAGCCTCTTTCATCTCAGCTCCAAACCTGGAACTTAAATTTCTCATATTAAAGGCACCAATATATGCAGATCCCCAGATGTTGCTGTTTTTCCCTTTTCTATACTATTTTTAAAATGTTTTACTTATCTTAGGGCTTTTATTTAACTAGATACTTTGTTCACCCATCCCCAGTGATCCTAGTTTAAAGCCTTCCTTAGTAGATTATCCAGTCTGTTACGGGCACCTTCTTCGACAGGTGGGCACCATCTCTGCCCAGCAACTCTTGGAAAATCATACTATGGTCCAGAAAATCAAAATGCTCTTGATGACACTGAACCCGGATGCCTGTTCCCCATAGCCCGACCCCCGATCTGACCTTCCAAAGCCTTGGCCGGGTTGCGGGGAACCCCTTGTGCTCCCTCACCTGTGTCCCCGGGTCCCGCGCAGCAATCCCCCATTGAGGTGGAATAAGTCCCCCATCTAGATTCAAGGACCCAGACGTACAGGGCCGACCTCTGAATCAGCCCTGTACATCCGGGGTCATGGCCTGCCCATGCCCCACCCTCGCTCTGCCTCCAGAATGCCCCCTCCCGCCCCATCTAGGCCTCCCCATACAAACCTGCTGTTCGTACAGGGAGGATATTGACGGGGCTGGCAGGGGGACAAATAGCGGGACAGAATGACCCCCCAATGTGTTTATTTATCTGGGGTATGTAGTATAGTGTGCTCCCTCTGTATTAAGATACTACTAATCAAAGACCTCTAAAATATACTATATGGTTTTATTTCCACAGTAAGCTAAATTTGGCCTATTTCCTATGTATATATAATTTTATTTTCTGCATAGTCATATGTTTATTGTCATTAATGGAATCTGTGTTGTGCCTTCCTGCGAAATGTGGAAAATCAAGTGCAATGACATAAAAAGAAAGGGGTATGATGACATGAAAAAATGAACAAATTTGACAGATTTTGGTGGCTATAAACTTTACAGCTGGGCATTGTCATTTTGGTGTTTGTACAGGTTCTGGCAATATAGAAACAACAATTTGTAATTGTAACATTTATGAATATTGAAGATTTTCACTCTTGAAAAAAATGTATTCCTGCACGCCTAATTTTGACATTTACACAAAATCACAAAGCCTGTAACCTTGTTCCCTAATGTCGGTCAATCTCATTCAAAGAGATCAAGCTTCAGAAGAGGCCTAAGTGTTACAGCTAACATTCCGCTGCTTTTATTAATGGTGCAATATTGTGTGTATTAGTGGCAATCTGTCCCTGATTCATTCATTTGATCATAACAGCTTGACTGGCAACAGTCATATTTCTATTCTCAGTTCTTTCTCATCATACATTCTGACAGAGCTGGGAGGCAGATGGCTGCTATCAGACAGTTGCCAAACACTGTGATAAGTATCTACTTTTACATGATGTGATTCCACTGTGCTGGCACAGACCAAAAACTTGCATACAAAAATCTGTTATTTTTATGAATGCTTTTAAGACTCTTTTTAAATTCCAATAATAGTTGGATTTAATTTTTAATAAGATAGAAAAATAAATATGGAATTCTGGAAGTCTTCATCACCAGTATACAGAATTACTAGTCAGAGTAATCTACTAATGCAACAGATGTTTACTGCATCTCTTCTGAGACGCAGAAAGCAATTTTTGATTGTAATACAGTATATTTGATGAATATCTTTGGCTTGTATTAATGCATCTCGAGCTTGTTATCTTTAGAGGGTATGCCAAATATAATATATAAATAAATTAATTTTTCAAAGAGATTTAGGAAAGTGAAAAAAAATTTTTTACCCTTATAAATCGACTGTGAAAACAGCTCTTCAACAATAAGCTTAAAAAGTCTTGGCTGGAGAATACCTGGGGAGGGTGTGTCCAGGTCCCAGGATTTAAACCAGGAAGCAGGAGACCTAGAGGAAGAGCAGTTCAGAGTTCTGGAGCATACCTGAAGACTACTTACCTGTAAAAGAGAGCCTACTGTAGGGGTAGGAAGCATTTGAATTTATTACTCAGCCTTACAGCTGGAGTTCTACTCAGTTGGAGAGACTTTTTGCTGGGCTGTTCTGCCCGAAGTGAGGAAACTTTGAGGAGCCGTTTTTTATTTTTGTTGTTTTGTTTTGGAAGTGCCGTCTTTGCTGGAGCAGCATTCAGCTATTCAGCAGAGTAGCCCTGCTGAGGGCAATTAAGGATTTGTTACAGCTGGGGAAAAACCTAGGGCAATAGAGGGTTTAACTTTATGGGTGTCTAAAACCGAAGGACGGCCAGGGCCATCGTCTGGATGCTTGTCCCCAAACAGCATATATTTTCTTTAAACCTCTTGGCTGTGCCTCACACTGGCCATATCTACTACAGGGGGAGAGATAAAACCTGACATACAGACTCGGGAAGTTTGTTCCAGGAATAAGGAGCAGCAAAGTGATAGGAACGGAGTCTGGAGTTGGCAGTGGAAGAGAAGCAGGCTAGTAGAAGAGCGGAGTTCATGAGTTGGGGTGCAGGGAGAGAGGAGAGAAGAAAGGTAACGAGGAGCAGTAGAATGAATACATTAATAGGTCAGAAGGAGAAGTTTGAATTAGATACAGAAATGTAAGAGGAGCCAATGAAGTGATTTGAGAAGAGGGGTTATATGAGTATATCGGGGCTGGCAGAAGATTAGCCGCACAGCAGAGTTCTGAAGAGATTGAATGGGAAAAAGATGACTCAGAGGGAGACCAGCAAGGAGGAGGTTGCAGTAGTCGAGACTGAGGTGACTAAAGAATGACTAAGAGTCTTAGTAGTGGGTTCAGAAAGGAAGGGGTGAATTTTGTTAATGTTATAGAGAACGAAACAACAGGATTTAGCTGTCTGTTGGATATGTGAGGAGAAGGAGAGGGAGGAGTCAAAGATGATCTCCCGCATATTTAACTGTAGAAAGGGTGTTTTTTTTTCCTTATAAGCTTCATTTCTTCACCTGTAAATGTATCGCTGGTCTCCATGGCAAAACAGCTCAGTTTGGTTTCATCTACCCACAGAACATTTTCCTGGAAGGATTGTGGTTTCTCAAGGTGGGTTTGGACAAAGATCAGTGTGCCTTTTTACTTCTCTCTTTGAGCAGTGGGGTCCTCCTTGGCCTTCACCCATGAAGTCCCTTCTTTTTTTAGTGCACAGAGTATGGTGCAGGTTGAAACTACAACTACAGGTTGCTCCAGATCAGCCTTAAGCTCTTTGGATGTTGTACGTGGATTAATTTTCCTCTTTTCACCATGTCTGGGAGGTTCTTGACAGGTCCATGAGCAGAAAACCTCTTAATAACATTGCAAATAGACACAGGAATCCCAAGATCTTTGGAGATAGCCTTGTACCCCTTTGAAGTTTGGTGATAATGGCTTTTCTGACAGTCTCAAGCAGCTCTCTTGTCTTCACCATTGTGAAAATAGAACAGGGAGTGAATGTTACCATTTTAAACATTAGAACCATCATTCATTGGTTGATTCAAGTCATATGACCACTGACAGTGGATCACAGGTGCGCATAATTTTACTGCAGTGGGAATGTGGTTCTTCTGTTCAAACTGATTTGAATTTTTATAAGGGTGGCAATAATCATGTCCTGGCAATGTCCCAGGTGCCTACTATTTCCTTTTTCAATTGGTCTTGTTTTATTTGATTCTTTTGTGTGTCAAACATGTGTGTATATATAGTCCAAAGCCTTTTCACTGGCCACTTTATTTTAGAAGATATTGGACATTAAGGAGTTGAACTGCAAAGGTGCCAATAACGTTGACCACATCTGTAGCCTTGATTGGTTCTAGTCCTTGGAAATGAGGTCATTTAGAGTATCTTGGAATGGCTCTTTTTGGTCCTGTCACTAATTGTCGCATGTAGTACCACAGGGGTCAGTTTGGTCACCCGTGCTCTTCAATATTTTCATGACACCATTTACTATATTAGTACAAACTATTTTTTCCCATGTATTTAAGACAATGACATCCAATTGTTAATGAGCACACTTCTGCACCTCACATGTGCACACATACACAAGACATATCCACCAACCCACACCAATACCATCACTTCCCCGTTCTCTCATGCACACACACCCACACTCAGTCCCTCAATGTACGCCTTTTCATGCACATTCACACACACACAGCCTCCACCTCATCCCCCAGCCTCTCACACATTTACACACATATATAGTCCATCGTCGACCACTCTCTCACATGTACACAGTCCCTCACCCCACCCTGCCCTCTCTCACACACACATACAGTCCTTCATTCCACTCCCACCTTCTCACGCACACACACATGCACGCACACAAAGTTCCTTACCCCACCTCCACCCTCTCACACACACAGCCCCTTGCACCACTCTCCTACTCTCAGGCATGCATACACAGTCCATCCCACCTGCACCCTGGGCTAGCCCCAGATTTGGTACAAGCTATTGGTGCACTAGACCAGGGGTGGGCAAGTCCGGTCCTGGAGAGCCGCAGACCAGTCAGGTTTTCATGATGTCCATAATGAATATTCATGAGATCTATTTGCATCCACTGCCTTCCATTGTATGGAAATAGGTCCATGAATATTCATTAGGGACATCATGAAAACCTGACTGGTCTGCGGCTCTCCAGGACCAGACTTGCCCACCCCTGCCCTAGACAAACCTTAAGCCTTATGTCCCCTCTTGCTGTCAGGCTCTAATGTTCAGCTTTGAATGTCCTGATCCCCCCCCACACCCCAAAACTACTTTCCTAGGTGACTGCCTAGTTTGCCTGATGGTTGTGCCAGCCCTGCTTCTGCCCTCTCACACATACACAGCCTCTCTCACCCCACTCCATTCACTCATGCATGCACACACCCCTCATCCGATGCCCACTTTCTCAAAGTCCCTCATCACAGTTTCAACCTCTCATTCGCACATGCATGCACACACACAAACACACACAAAACCCCTCTCCCACCCTAGCCTCCCATGCAGATAAACATACTGTTTCTCAACCCATTCCACACCCTCTCCGACATGCACACATACAGTCTGATGCAGAAAGCCGGTACTGAAGTCGCGCTGTATCAGCTCTGTACGCTTCTTTGCAGCCACACCAATAGCGCATGACTTCAGCACTGGGATGCAGAAAGGGGCTCATATGCAAATTAGCCATGCAAAACTTCAACTCAGATGATCCAGGCATCGGGGAAAGCCCTTGATGCCATCAAAATATTGTTGGGGGGTGGTACCCCTGATAGAAAGCAAATCCCTGGTGGCCAAGAGGCCACGATCCCCCATCCACCCAACCAAAATAACGCTTGAAGGCTCAGCAGCCCTGAACCCCCCATCTGTCCAACTAAAAATAATCCTAGTGGGCCACAAGGGCCGGTGGGGGGTTGGGGGCCGCTGGGCCACTAGGATTATTTTTAGTTGGGTGGGTGGGGGGACAGAATCAGGGCCACTGGGCCATCAGGGATTTCCTTTGTCGGGGACACTGGCCCCCCAACAGTATTTTGATGGCATCAGGGTATTTCCTTGATGCCTGGATCATCTGAGGGGAAATTTGACACTTCCCCTCCGATGATCCAGACATTGCGGAAAGCCTCTGTTGCCATCAAAATACTGTCGGGGGTCACACGCTAAACATTTAAATCACCTCAACACCTCTTTGCTAACTCATTGCCTGCAATATACTATATGCTGCACAGCCTGTAGACTCCATTGCCACCTCATTGCCTGTAATATAACTTATGCTAAATATGCTACCCCATTACTTGTGAACTCCATTGCTACCCTATTGCTTGTGAACTCCATTGCTACCCCCTTTGCTTGCAAATAACACATACTGCTTAGCCTATTGAATCCACTGCTACCTCATTGCTTGTAATATAACATATACTGCATAGCCCCTCCCTGTTCCTCCTCTATGGCTCCACATCACATTGTCCTCCTCTTCTTCATACTCCTTAACTGTTTCCCTTCCTTCCAGCACCCTCATTCCTTCCCTCCCTACACCCCCCCTTTACCATCCTCACTTCCCCTTCCCCCTCCACTCTGTCCTCTAACCACTCATCAGCTCTTGAGCTTCACCGCCTTCTCCCTCTCATTCAACCTTCCCCTCTCTCTTTAAGGCAACCTCACCCTCGTTTCCACCATACTGTCTCCTCTCTACCCCGTACTCTGCTACTCCTTCTCCTTCTCTCATCCGGAGATATCAACCCCAACCCTGGCCCCCTAGTTCTCTGTCTCACTCTGAGAGGAGATCCTCACGCAACTTGTCTAATCTTATCCACATTCCTCTCCTCTCCCCTTCCACTCTCCCTTTCTCATGTGCCTTGTGGAATGCACACTCGGTCTCTAATAAACTTGCTTTTACTCATGATCTCTTTATCTCTAATGCCCTACATCTTCTTGCCCTTACTGAGACCTGGCTCCTCCCAGATGATACTGCATCTTCTGCTACTCTCGGCCACGGGGGCTATCAGTTCTCCCACACGCCTCGTCCCACTGGCCGTGGTGGTGGTGTTGGTGTTGGGCTTCTACTTTCTCCCTCTTGCCAATTCCAACCCCTCCTGCTGCCCCAGTCTCACTCCTTCCCCTCCTTTGAAGTCCATGCCATTGGCCTTTTCACTCCACTTCCTCTCCAGGTAGCTGTCATTTATCGATCTCCGGACAAGTCTGCTTCTACCTTCCTCACTGACTTTGACTCATGGCTTTCCTTCTTTCTGGATCCCTCTTCCCTCACTCTTATTCTTGGCAACTTCAACTTCCATGTCGATAACCCCTCTGATCCTTATGCTCTAAAGCCTCCTCTCCCTTACCTTGTTTGACCTCCAACTTTGTTCCACTGCCCCCACTCACCAGCATGGTCACTGCCTCAACCTGATATTTTTTTCTAATTCCTCACCCTCGAACTTCCGTAATTCACATCTTCCCTTATCCGACCATCACCTTTTAAGCTTTAATCTTCATCTCCCGCTGCCTCAACCTTGCCCTGTCTCCTCCAACCTCTATAGAAACCTTCATGCTATTGATCCCTTGACACTCTCTTCCACCATTTCTCCGTCTCTTTCTTCCATTCTGTCATCCAAGTCTATCAATGAGGCAGTAACCTCCTACAATGCTGCACTCTCCTCAGCTCTGGATGTTCTCACTCCACCCACCTCACGTCCTGTGAAATGTTCTGCGCCCCAGCCCTGGCTTTCACCCACTACCTGCTATCTACGTTCCTGTGCCCGTGCTGCTGAGTGTGCTTGGCTCAAATTCTTCTCCCTTGAAGACTTGACTTTCTACACTTCAAATTCATGCTTGGCTCTTTCCAGTCGGCCATAGCTCTTGCTAAACAAGACTACTATGTCCATCTGACTAACTCTCTTACCTCTGACCCTCGCCATCTCGCTTACTGCTCTCAGCTCCCTCCTCAAAGTGCCACCGCCTCTTATCCCTCCCTTCCTTTCTGCCCAAACCCTGGCTGACTACTTCCATGACAAAATCCACAAGATCACCCTCCAATTCCCCACAAACTCAGCTACTTCCCCTCCTCCCCCTTTCCACTCCCAACTCTCCCCCCCCCCTGTCCATTGCTACCCTCTCTTCCTTTCCTGTCATCTCCGAAGAGGAAACTGCACACCTTCTCTCTTCCTCTAAACTCACCACCTGCTCCTCTGATCCTATTCCCACCCGTCTCCTAAGCCCCATCTCCTCCACCATTGTCCCTTCCATCTCTCATATTCTCAACCTTTCGCTCTTCACTGCTAGAGACCCCTCAGACTTCAAGCATGCTGTGGCCACACCTCTCCTCAAGAAACCCTCACTCGATCCCACCGATCCTTCTAATTATTGACCCATCTCTCTCCTTCCCTTCATTTCTAAACTACTCAAATGTACGGTTCACTGCCGCTGCCTCGACTTCCTCTCCTCTCACGCTCTCTTGGATCCTTTACAGTCTGGTTTTCGTCCTTTACACTCCACTGAAACGGCCCTCATCAAAGTCTCCAGTGACTTGTTCCTGGCGAAATCCAAGGGCCTATACTCCATCCTCATACTCCTTGACCTCTCTGCTGCTTTCGACACCATTGACCACAACCTTCTCCTCGATACCCTGTCCTCAGTGGGCTTTAAGGGCTCTGTACTATCTTGGTTCTCCTCCTATCTCTCCCATCGCTTCTTCAGTGTGTGTTCTGGTGGCTCCTCCTCCTCCACCACCATGCTCTCAGATGTGGTACCCCAAGGTTCTGTCTTGGGTCCGCTCCTTTTCTCCCTCTATACCCAGTCACTTGGCATGCTTATCTCTTCACATGGCTTTCAGTACCATCTGTATGCGGATGACTCCCAAATCTACCTCTCTACACCCAAACTCTCTCTGGCAATCCAGACCCGGATCTCTGCCTGCCTTTCTGACATTGCTGCCTGGATGTCCCACTGCCGCTTGAACTTGAACATGGCCAAGACTGAACTTCTTATCTTTCCCCCTAAAACCTCTCCTCCTCTTCCTCTCTTCTCAGTCTCCGTGGACAACTCTATACTCCTTCCTGTCTCCTCGGCCCGCAATCTGGGGGTTATCTTTGACTCCTCTCTCTCCTTCTCCACACACATCCATCTCGTAGCTAAGACCTGCCGCTTCTTTCTCTACAACATTAAAAAAGTGTCCTCTCTGAACACAATACTAAAATGCTTATCCACTCCCTGATCACCTCCCGTCTTGACTACTGTAACCTACTCCTTGCTGGTCTCCCTCTGAGTCATCTCTCTCCCCTTCAATCTGTTCAATATTCTGCTGCACGACTAATCTTCTGCCAGTATCGCCATACCCATATTACTCCCCTTCTCAAGTCACTCCACTGGCTACCTATCCATTTCCGCATTCAATTCAAAACTTCTCCTGCTGACCTACAAATGCATTCACTCTGTGGCTCCTCAGTGCATTTCCTCCTTATCTCTCCTTACAACCCCTCTCGGGAAATCCGCTCTTCTAGTCAACTGCTTCTATTTATGCCCCCCTCTTGTACTGCCAACACCAGATTTCGCCCCTTTCACCTTGCTGCACCTTACGCCTGGAACAAACTACCTCTATCTGTATGCCAGGCACCCTCTCTGACCTTCTTCAAATCCAAGTTGAAAAATCACCTCTTCGCTGCTGCCTTTGGATCCTGACTCACCTTATCTCCTTTCCCCCACCCCCCACCCCCATTTACCCCTCCCTACACCTATTTACCCCTTTCTATCCCTTCCTACACCTTCTGTGTTTGTCTTGACTAGATTGTAAGCTCTGATGAGCAGGGACTGTCTCCTATTTATTTATTTGTCTGTACAGCGCTGTGTACGGCTGGTAGTGCTATAGAAATGCTCAATAGTAGTAGTAGTAACACCAGGCGTAGAGATATTGGCGCTAAGACTGGTTACAAAATCCTCTACGTGTTTCCCTGCATTGGGCACAGACAATATTAGCATGCCATTTGCATACGGCCAGCTCATTTGCCTATAATTTAAATACTCTTAGCGCTGATTGTGCACTAGTTTTTCCTTTGCCGTTTACGCATGTGTCCATCTCTTTTCTGCATTTGGCTGTGGCGAGGCCTGGCCCAACAACTAGGTAAATTTACTAGGCAGTTGCCAATGGCAGCAACCTCTGGAGGGCAGCAAAAGCTAAATAATAAACATTTTGACAGCCAGAGGGGGTGAAAGCTTGAGGTTCACCTAGTGCTCCAACACTTTGGACCAACTCTAAGGCCAGCCCTGGCTGTAGCAGTAATTGTGCCTAAAAGTGGCGTTATCTGTGCTTAAAGGCTGCACTAGTTTTCTGCATCAGCCCGATAGAGCTCTCACTTCATGCACACAGAGACACACAGACCCTCACTCCACCCCTCACAGGTATACACACATCCAGCCCATGACTCCACCCCAGCCTTGTCCTCACCTACACACACGCACACACACACACACAATCAACTCTTTACGCCATCCCCTTGCACACCCCCACCCCCAGGCCACTTCAATCTCCCATGCTTGCACACACATACAATGAACCCACACACTGAAAATAGAGACAAATATACAGACAAAACTACACAGAGGAGCTGCAGACAGACTGTCAGGTCCCTTTTCACCCTACAGACATGCATTTTCCAAACAGAGGAAGAGGAAACATGCCATTTTGTCACACCATATGTGTGAAGTTTTCAAGTTGTTTATTTTGTATTAATTTAAGCATTTTATGTTACAGCTATTATTTTTATTAATGTTATATTTTTTGAACCGCGTAGTTACTGCAATGATAAGAGGCATAACGCATAAATTGAATGTTTTGAATGCACACTGAACACCAGGGCCCAAACATTTTGACGTCATTGCCATGTGGCTTTCCTGAAAAGGTTTCTATGGCTTTACCCTCCTCCTGGTGGCTTGAGGTCTGCCTGTCACTGTTACTGTAGCTTTGCCCCTCTTGTGGAGTCTTGAGGTCTTCCTACCACTGTTGGTGTTGCTTTGCCCCTCTCCTAGTGCATTGGGGTTTTCAGGCCATTATTTTATTATTTTCTTTTCTATGTTATGATCGTATTTTCTCAGAAGCTATATTTTTGGACTAGCCAATATTTCCTCATTTTTGACAGGAGAGCAGTACAGATGAACCTTAAGCCTGCTTTCCAATCTTCACTGTAAAGCAGGGACCCTAAGTCCTTTCATGCGATCTTTCTGACGTGTAGAGTGAGAGGACAGGAAGAGCGTCCCTACTTTCATGTGATCTGTGTGCAGCCATTCCCGGGAGCACAGTTTGGGTAGAGCAGAGGTGGGATTGTGACGTGCTTACGTATTTTATAAAGCATGTGAACACACTTGTAGAATAGATTCTCATGTTTGTATCTTTTTCAGAGAAGATGTAATCTGGGTTTTAGAGCTGGCTGCCCACGGAACTTCCCTATGGAAAAATCTTTCTGTTTCCTCTTTTGCAGCGAAGACACTTTGGTCAGTACCTGGCAGAGGAAGATATTCCTCCAGTGACACTCCCGTTCGCTGCAATCTTCTGGATGTCTGACTGAGTCCCTGTGCAATTCTACTGTCCATGCTGGAGGTCTGTAGATGGTGTCGGTAAAATGTTTAGCTCTGAAACATGACTAAAGAACCAAAGCAAGTACTAATTACTGTACTCTTGGAGGAGCACAGAGCAGAAAAGGGAAGAATAATGAAACAAAATGATATCCTCCTATTGAGCTGCAGTGATTGAACTGATGGGTCATTAGCCTAATTTGGCAGTCTTGGGAAACTGGACTGCATGGAGGAATATAAGGTTGTGTTCAAGGTCAGCAGAGGCAGGGAGAAGATAGAATAACACAAATCATTCTCAACCTACTGACAAGAATAGTGATATATTATCATTTCATTTTATTTATGGATCATCTATCTTGTTTTCTAGGTGGTTTACAATGTCAAACATCTAAAATAAATCAACAAGTAAACAACATATAATAAACTTAAAAACAGAGATAAAATAATTTAAAATCACACAGCCTATAATTTCAAATTTTTCCATTTGCTTGCTGGAACAAATGGGTTTTTGCCATCCCATGAAAATAACATAATCCCTGCATCCCGACTCTGGCCTTAGGAGGCCAGATCGGGGATCGGGCTGCAGGGAATAAACACTTTTATTCGGCGGTCGGTATCGTGACTTTTAAATGGAGCCACGGTGCCACGGCAACCGGACGCCAAGGCACCACGGATCCATTTAAAAGCCCTGACTGAGTTAGTCAGGCTAGTCATATACATACAGGCCGGACTGAATTGCAGTCCCGGCCTGCACGTACATGACTGATTGCAATTCTGATCCCACAGGGCTAGATGTGCCCTATGGGATCAGAATCGCAAGCCCCTCTGTATGTCAGACCGGACATACAGAGGGGCTGGACATTGGGGATGGAATGAGCCCTAATGAGGGGCATTCTGTACTGGCCGTTTCCCCCTTGTTCAGCCGTACAGAGGTAGACCCGATTCTGATCAGCTGCATGTCCAGCCCACATACCCGGCTAACTCAGCCAAGCTCCTGAATGGAGCCCCAGTGCTATGGTGTCCTATTGCCATGGCTCCATTCAGGAGCTGTGATCCCCTGCCACAGGAAACAATCTTCATTCCCCACAGCCCAACCCCTGATCTGGCCTTCCATGGCCAGGATCTGGCAACGGGGAAACCCCTGCACCCCCTCATCTGCATCTCGTGTCCCGTGTCATGATCCCCTCTGTCCAGGAGGACTTATTCCACCTCGAAGATGGAATAAGTCCCTCGTCTAGATTTAAGGCCCTGGACGTACAGGACTGACCTCAGTATCAGCACTGTATGTCGAGGGTCACTTTCTGCCCACCGCCTGCTCTTGCTCCGCTTCTGTCCCAACCACTCCCTCCCACAAACAGAACTCCCTATACAAATCATCTGTTCGTACAGGGAGCTCTGTCCCTGGCAGGCTGCCCAGCCGTTTAGCAGGTCTGGACATCCGGATCGGACGTCCAGACCCACTAAACGGAGTTCAGCATGACCCTGAATCTATATAAGGAATAAGTGACAAAATTATGTACACAATTTAAGCAAGCATTCCCTCTAAAGATGAGGGGAAAAGACCTCGGTAGTTCAAACCAAAGAGCAGTTAATACACACAGCACTATGTCTGGTTTCCAAAACCAAACCACCATCACTAATCGGAAAAAACCCTCAATTATTTTTGTTTTCTCATTTTCATCTCACACATTTTTTATATAATTTTTTAATTGTTACTCATAAAAATAAAGACAGGCTGATCAATATTCATATCTTATGTTTACAGGAGTCACACCTTATAAAGATGATTTCCCTTCTTCCACTTTTTAGGTTCACTTCCATTTACTTATTCAGCCTTCCTTATTCAAAACATACTGTGTAGAATTCTTGTGATTGCTATCTATCCTTTTTGGCTCTTTTTGGATTGAGGCAGTTTTCAAAGCCATTTACCTGGGTAAAAGGGCTTAAATGAACATTGGTCCTCCCAGCCTAGGTAAAGGGATGTGTACGTTTTCAGTACATGCTTTAAGTCAGGATTTAAGGAGGTATGCTCAGCAATGAGACTGTAGAAACAGGAGAGTACTTGTAATATCATAGCACTCAGCCTGAGATCTTCATATATTCTTCTGGTAAAGGTAACTACAAGACATCTCCGGAGTTTTCTTCTATATTAGATACAATGGGGAGTACAAAGACAGCCAAAAAAGAATCTATTTAATTAAAAAACATACTAACGTATCAAAAGCCTCAGAGGACAAAAAAGTGAAAAATGAAATGTCATATGTCATCTATTTTGAACCTAGTCCTTAGTGGAACACATGATCTGGTGCGAAACATAACGGTGTTGAGGCCACTTTGCAATAGTGATCATAACATGATAAAATTTGATTTAATAAACAGAGGGGGGACTGCAAGGAAATCCATGACACCAACATTTAATTTTCAAAAGGGATATTATGATAAAATGAGGAAAATGGTTAAGAAAAAACTAAAAGGAGCAGCTGCAAAGGTTAAAGATTTACAGCAAGCATAGGCATTGTTTAAAAATACTATCTTGAAAGCCCAGACCAGATATGCTTTAAGAAAGGTGGAAGGAAGGCCAAATGACTGCTGGCATGGTTTAAAGGTGAGATCAAAGAGACTGTTGTAGTGGAGTGGAGGAGTAGCCTAGTGGTTGGGGCAAGGTACTTCAGGCCGGAAGGTCGGGGGTTCAAATCCCACTAGAGGACAGCAACCTTGGGCCGGAAGGACTGGGGTTTCTAGTCCCACAGGTGCTCCTTGTGGTCTTGGGCAAGCCACTTAACCCTCCATAGCCCATGTTCCCTGTAAAATAGTTCTCTGTGTGCTGTGCTTTCCTGTCTAATCAATGTGTTTATACCTCAAAAATTTCCTGTCATGATTTGACAATTTCCAATCTGTAATCAAAAACCGCTGCTGATCGCTGGAAGTAGCGGTATACAAATGTATACTAAATAAATAAATAAATAAAAATAAAAAAACATCTTTCAGAAAATTACAAAAAATAACCAAATGACGAAAACAGGAACAACATAATCACTGACAAGTTAGATGTAAAGCATTGATAAGGCAGACAAAGAGAGAAAATTAGAAAAGAATCTTTACTTGGAGGTAAAAAACACATAATAAGAACTTTTCAAGGAAATTTGTAGCAAAAAAACCTGTGAGAAAGTCAGTTTGACCATTAAATAATAGAAGGGTAAAAGGGGCACTAAGGGAGGACAAGGCAATGATGGAGAGACTGAATGAATTCTTTGCTTCGGTCTCTACTGAAGAAGATATAGGGAAGTTACTCATGCCTGAAATGGTATTTAAAGGTGATATATTGGAGGATTTGAAACAAATCTCAATATACCGGGAAGATGTAATACTGCTATTTGATAAACTAAAGAGCAACAAATCACCTGGACCGGATGGCAGGTGGCAGGTGGCAGATCAAAAGGCCATTTTGAAAGACTCCTCCTATCCAAGCAAGGACTGTTAATTACCCAGGAAGTTGGTCACAGCATTACCTCAGCAGCAGAGGCATACAGAGGCATAAATAGCTCAACCAGAGCTCTGTGATCCTCTGTCTTGAAGGACTAGAAAGGGGGACTGTTACTTCTGGAGAGAAATCTGCAACTGTGAGTATATACTTCTGGTAATTTTCTAAAAAGAATTCTTTGTATTAAAGCTACTTAATCTGTGAACCCACTGTTTTTTGTTGGATCAGTTAGGGCCTAGTAGCAGCAATTAAAGTTTGAATTTAAAACACAGAGGAGAACTTTCTGGTTACATTTCATACCCAGCAGAGAGTTTGTCGTTTAAATTTAATAGTCACTCAGGGCCAAGTAACAGACTTTTAGTTTAAATTTAACACACAGAAGAGAGCTTTCTGGTTACATTTGGAACCCAGCAGAGAGCTTGTAGTGTACATTTAATAGTCACTCAGGGCCTAGCATCAGATAAGTACTTTTAGTTTTAAAACACAGAAGAGAGCTTTCTGGTTAAATTTAGAACCCAGCAGAGAGCTTGTAGTTTAAATTTCATAAGAAGTTAGAGCCTAGCAGCAGCTAAGAGCTATAATTTAAATCAAATCAGAATTTAGCTTACCTCAGCAGCACAAGACAGGGTACTGTGTAGCAGCCCTCTTTTAATAAGTATTATTTCCCTCCCCCCATCCCCACGCCCACCCACCCCTGGGATAATCATAGCTTTATAGGTACTTACACATCTTAAAAGACAGGAGGTGCTTTCAGGTGAAGCTCATTACCCAAATCAGTCATACACTAAGGACCTGAGATTAATTAAGCTTCAGGTGAACAAGGTATATTAAACGTATTAGGTACAGTTTTATTGGTATAAATACCCATAGCAACCCCTAGTAAGTAAGAACTTAAAGATCTAGACACAAACTTAAACTAAGATGCAGACAGCAGTCCAGCAGCGGGATGGGGGCTTTCCAGTCTTTTGCATTGAGTGTCACATGTATGATTTTCTCCCAGTTGCTGAGAGGTCTTACGTGTGCACTAGGTGCAAGGAGCTCTTTGCTCTCAGGGAACGTCTGTTCTCTTGAGGCTAAAGTAGCAGACTTGGAAAACATAAGACAGACAGAGAGGTACATAGACGAGACCTACAGGGATATAGTCCTGAAGTCCCATCTCCAGTCTGGCAGCACCCCTGTTGCCATGGAGGAGAGAGGTCACGTGACAGGAGAGCATCACCCTGGTGTGGCAGGAAGTGATTCTGTAACTAGGACCTGTCCTCCAGGTGATGTAAAACCCTCTCGCACTGAGGAAGTTTCTCCAGGGCCATGTGCCCATGAGGGAAGGGTTAGGACAGCCGTTATAGTTGGTGATTCGATCATTAGGCATGTAGATAGCTGGGTGGCTGGTGGACATGAGGATCGCCTGGTAACATGCCAGCCTGGTGCGAAGGTAGCGGACCTCAAGCGCCACCTAGATAAGGTCTTAGATAGTGCTGGGGAGGAGTCTGCTGTCTTGGTACATGTCGGTACCAATGACATAGGAAAATGTGGTAGGGAGGTTCTGGAGGCAAAATTTAGGCTTTTAGGTAGGAAGTTGAAATCCAGAACTTACATGGTAGCATTCTCCGAAATGCTTCCTGTTCCACGCGCAGGACCCAAAAGGCAGGCAGAGCTCCGGAGTCTCAATGCGTGGATGAGACAATGGTGCAGAGATGAGGGTTTTGGATTTGTTAGGAACTGGGGAACATTCTGGGGAAAGGAGGGGCTCTTCCAAAGGGATGGGCTTCACCTTAACCAGGATGCAACCAGCAGGGGCGGCCCAAGGGGGGTGCGGGGCCATGTGCGGAGACTCGGTGCGGGGCCTCATTTGCATAAGTGGCCTTATTTGCATACATATTTGCATAATGTTACCAAACACTAACTTTTAGTAAACATGTCTCTTAATGAGTGTATGGATAAAGAAAGACTAAAAGATTTCTACATTACTATAATCCAGTGCCAACCGCCAGGCACATTAGGAACTACTACAAACGCTGCCCATTTAGAACCCATAGCAAACCCGCTGTATCCTGACAGCATTACCAGGACTCACAAAGCACCAGACCCTACCTATCAAAAGGAAACACTGCAAATATTAAACCAGTACATTTCAGAGAATACTGGGGAAAGAGAACAAGTGGCAATGTCAAATAGGAATTACATAAACAGAATACCTCAGCTCAGTTACACATGCAGAACATAGACCATCACCAAACAAGGAATCGCAATTTAGAAACAGGAAGGCAATAATTAAACTGGGAACCCCAAAAGCCAAACTTGGAATGTACAACAACACTGTAGAAATAAAACTATAAATCAATTTCCTCTTGTACCAAACAAAGCGCAGACGTTAATGATGCACATTTCCCAGAGCTTTCATATTCCAGTTAATAAATTCAAAATAAAGAGATATTTCTACCTTTTGTGCATTTTTTTTCAGTTGCAATTGCTCCAGGCACTTTCTTCTGGTTTCTTCATGTTTTTTCTGCTAACTCTCCATCGTCTGCTGTCCATTTGTCCTTTCTTCTCTCTTCTAGTTTTCTTTCCGTCCTCTCTCTCTACATCTGCTTTAACATACTAATCTTTCTCCTTTTGCTCTTTCCTCATTCTTCTTTCATCCACACAAATTTTACCCCTCCATCCTCAATCCCCACTTACTCTCCCAATACCCGGCCAATTGTAGATTTTTCATCCCTCCCACACAAAATATTTTTCCCCTCTCCATTTTACTCTCCCAGCCCCATCCCATTCTAATCCTCCCCCAACATCAGCTCCCTTCTAGTTCCAGTCTCACCCAGCATCCATTCCCTTCTAGTCCCTGCATCAGCCCATTTCCAGTCCTAGCCCCCCATCAACCCATTTCCAGTCCTAGCTCCCCCATCCATTTTCAGTCTGAGTCCCTTCATCAGCTCATTTCCAATCCTAGCCCCCCATCAGCCCATTTCTAGTCATTTCCTAGCCCCACCATCAGCCCATGTCAAATCCTAGCTCCCCTCCACTCAGCCCAATTCCAGTCCAAGCCCCCCCATGAGCCTACTTCCAGTTCTAGCCCCTCCATGAGTCCATTTCAATTCAAGCCCCCACCACAGCCCATTTCCAATCTTAGCTCCCCCCAACAACCCATTTCCAGTCCTATCCTAGCTGCTCCATCAGCCCATTTTCAGTCCTAGCTCCCTTCCCTCACAGCCCATTTCCATTCCAAGCTCCCTCCCCATCAGCTATTTGCAGTTCAAGCCTCCCCGTCCACTCAGTCCATTTCCAGTCATAGCAATCCCCCGACCCATTACCAATCCTAGCCCCCCATAAACCAATTTTCTGTTTAAGCCCCCCCCCTATAACCCATTACCAGTCCTAACCCCCCCATCAGCCCACTTCCAGTCTTAACCCCATCAGCCCATTTCCAGTCAGCCCCCCATAGCCCATTGCCAGTCCTAACCCCCCCCCCATCAGCCCACAGCCCATTACCAGTCCTAACCACATCAACCCACCTCAAGTCCTAACCCCTCCCCATCAGCCCATTTCCTGTCCTAGTGCCCCCATAGCCCATTAGCAGTCCTAACCCCCCCATAGCCCATTAGCAATCCTAACCCCCCATCACCCTATTTCCAGACAGCCCCCATCAGCCCACAGCCCATTACCAGTCTTAACCACCCCCCCCAGCCCATTTCCAGTCCTAACCCCCCTCACCACCCCATTTCCAGACAGCCTCCATCAGCCCCCTGCCCAGTTCCAGTCTTACCCCCCCCAGCCCATTTCCAGTACTAACCCCCAGTCTTAACCCCCCCCCCCCCAGCCCATTACCAGTCTTAACCCCCCCCCGCCCATTTCCTGTCCTACCCCCCAGACCATTTCCAGTCAGCCTCCATCAGCCCCAGCCCATTAGCAGTCTTAACCCCCCCTAGCCCATTTCCAGTCCTAACACCCCCCCCAGCCCATTTCCAGTCCTAACACACCCCCCCAGCCCATTTCCAGTCCTAACACCCCCCCCAGCCCATTTCCAGTCCTAACCCCCCATCACCCCATTTCCAGACAGCCTCCATCAGCCCCCCAGCCCATTACCAGTCTTAACCCCCCCTCCCCTTCCCTTCCCTTCCCTTCCCTTCTGGCAAATTTTTTAAAAAAAAACCTGGCTCTAGCTGCTGCCGCTGCCGCGTCCGTCGCAGCAGCGGCAGAATGGAGTGTCCCGCGGGGCCCCCTCTCCTCGTTGAGCCCTCTGCAAGGGCTTTCAGATTCGCGAAGGGAGAGTGCTCCCTCGCGTCTCTGTAAAGCCCGCAGGGGCTAATGGGAAATTTCCCATCAACCCCTCGCGTCTAAAGGGGCAGATGGGAAATTTCCCATTAGCCCCTGCGGGCTTTACAGAGACGCGAGGGAGCACTCTCCCTTCGCGAATCTGAAAGCCCTTGCAGAGGGCTCAACGAGGAGAAGGGGCCCCGCGGGACACTCCATTCTGCCGCTGCTGCGACGGACGCGGCAGCGGCAGCAGCCAGAGACAGGTTTTTTTTTTAAATGTAATTAAAAAAAAAAAAGCAGAATGTTCTTTGCGCGGGGCCCCCTGAAACGCGGGGCCCTGTGCAAAAAACATTCTTGCTCAATGGACGGGCCGGCCCTGGCAACCAGGCTGCTGGCATTAACCTTTAAAAAGGAGATAGAGCAGCTTTTAAACTAGATATTAGGGGAAAGCCGACAGTCGCCCAAGAGCAGATGGTTCGGAAGAATGTATCCTTGAAGGATACTACCAAAAGCAGAGAGGTTCCACAAAAGAGTAAAGTAGCCCAAATGCCCTCAAGTATGGAGCAGACAGAGCTTAAAGATCCCAATTTACCCATGTCTAAAAATAGCCAAATTAACATGATTAAAATACATTCTCTAAAATGCTTGTATGCAAATGCTAGAAGTCTAAAGAATAAGATGGGAGAGTTAGAATATATAGCACTAAATGAAAGGTTAGATATGATTGGAATATCAGAGACATGGTGGAAGGAGGACAACCAGTGGGACACTGTGATACCTGGGTACAAACTATATCGTAATGATAGAGCTGATCAAATTGGTGGAGGGGTTGCGCTCTATGTTAGAGAGGGCATTGACTCAGAAAGGATTAAAGTTTTGCAGGAAACAAAATCTGCTGTAGAATTTATATGGATTGAAATTCCATATAAAAGGGGGAAGGCAATGGCAGTGGGCAGGGCCGGATTTACCTTGAGTGAGGCCCTACGCCAACAAAAATTGTGGGCCTCCAGCAGGGGCGGCCCAAGGTGGGTGCGGGGCCTCATTTGCATAAGGGGCCTCATTTGCATAAATATTTGCATAAATATTTGCATAATGTTACCATATACTAACTTTTAGTAAACGTGCCTCTTAATGAGTGTATGGATAAAGAAAGACTAAAAGATTTCTACATTACTATAATCCAGTGCCAACTGCCAGACACATTAGGAACTACTACAAACACTGCCCATTTAGAACCCATAGCAAACCCGCCGTATCCTAACAGCACTACCAGGACTCACAAAGCACCATACTCTACCAATCAAAAGGCAACACTGAAAATATTAAACCAATACATTTCAGAGAACAACAATACATGACCTACTGGGGAAAGAGAACAAGTGGCAATGTCAAATAGGAATTATATAAACAGAACACCTCAGTTCAGTTACACATGCAGAACATAGACCATCACCAAACATGTAATCACAATTTAGAAACAGGAAGACAATAATTAAACTGGGAATCCCAAAAGCCAAACTTGGAATGTACAACACTGTAGAAATAAAACTATCCATTTATTTGCTCTTGTACTTAACAAAGCGCAGACGTTAATGATGCACATTTACCAGAGCTGACATATTCCAATTAATAAATTCAAATAAAGAGATATTTTTCTACCTTTTGTGCATTTTTTTCAGCTGCAATTGCTCCAGCCACTTTCTTCTGGTTTCTTCGTGTCTTCTGCTAACTCTCCATCGTCTGCTGTCCATTTGTCCTTTCTTCTCTCTTCTAGTTTTTTTCCATTCTCTCTCTACATCTGCTTTAACATACTAATCTTTCTCCTTTTGCTCTTTCCTCATTCCTATTTCATCCACTCAAATTTTACCCCTCCATCCTCAATCCCCACTTACTCTCCCAATACCCAGCCAATTGTAGATTTTTTATCCCTCCCACACAAAATATTTTTCCCTTCTCCATTTTACTCTTCCAGCCCCATCCCATTCTAATCCTCCCCCCAACATCAGCTCCCTTCTAGTTCCAGCCTCACCCAGCATCCATTCCCTTCTAGTCCCTGCATCAGCCCATTTCCAGTCCTAGCCACCCATCAGCCCATTTCCAGTCCTAGCAACCCCCCAACCCAATACCAGTCCTAGCCCCCCCCATCAACCCACTTACAGTCCTAACCCCCCATCACCCCATTTTCAGTTTAAGCCCCCCTATAACCCATTACCAGTCCTAACCCCCCATCAGCCCACTTCCAGTCCTAACCCCATCAACCCATTTCCAGTCAGCCCCCCATAGCCCATTGCCAGTCCTACCCCCCCCCATCAGCCCACAGCCCATTACCAGTCCTAACCCCATCAGCCCACCTCAAGTCCTAACCCCTCCCCATCAGCCCATTTCCTGTCCTAGCCCCCCCATAGCCCCATATGACTACCGAAAGAACCACGTTTCCTCCCCATCAGCCCATTTCCTGTCCTAGCCCCTCCATAGCCCCATATGACTACCGAAAGAACCACGTTTCCTCCACGGAGCATGCTCAGAAACGCCAGCTGGCCGAAATCCCCTTCATTCTCGTCCAGAAACGTCCTAAGGCTGGAAACAACCGGAATGATGGGATGTTGCTCTGCAGGACACCAGTGAATGGCTGGAACTAGGGAACATTATCTAGTGCTCAGTAACTGTCCATCTCTCTCTCTTCCCCCGCCCCGCTTCTCAACCTCTCTTATTTGTGGCACACTTCGGTTCGTTCAATCCTCATGGCATCAGTCTTTTTCCTTTTATATCATTTTCCTCCTTTTCTTTCTTCTGCACCTGTACATTTCTCCCTTACAGCATCATCTCTTCAAACTCTTTACAATCACAACTGCCTTTCATCTCTTTTCTCTTACTTTTTTTCTTTATTATCTTTCACCCTTCAGTTCTCCCTCTAACACCACTTGATGCTCTCAGCTTACTTTGCATGTTATGTGTGTATCAAGTTTATATCTAGGTTGCTTCTCTGTTCATCTCCTACTTTCTGCCTCCTTTCTTCCACAATCGTCACCCCTAACTGCTACATTTTGACTCTGTGACAGAAGAGAACGGGGTTGGAGCAGCTTGTGTAGGTACTACTTCTTTGTTCTGCAGTATCTGTTCCAGTCACAAGCAGTAGCTCTTTTCCATGGCATTTCCGGCTTTGAGAGGCGCGAAGAGAGAGTGTCTCCCTCACGTCTCTGTTAAGCCCGCAGGGGCTGATGGGAAATTTAAAAATTAAAAAATTTCCCATCAGCCCCTGCGGGCTTAACAGAGACGCGAGGGAGACACTCTCCCTTTGCGCCTTTCAAAGCCGGCACGGAGGGAGGGAGGAACGGACGGACGGCTTCAGCCGGGCAGAGGGGGCCCCTCGGGACAGTCCATGCTGCCGCGGCAGCAGAGGGGGCCCCGCGGGAACAGTCCATGCTGCCGTGACGGCAGCCAGCGTTTTCTTTTTTTTTTAAATTTTAAGAAGGCTATTTTTGTGGGCCCTTGTCAGCTGTGGGCCCTACGCCACGGCGTAGTTGGCGTATAGGTAAATCCGGCCCTGGCAGTGGGGGTGTACTATCGAGCACCTGGCCAGAATGACCAAATGGATGATGAAATGCTCAAAGAAATCAAGGAAGCTAACAAAAGTTACAACGCAGTAATAATAATGGGTGATTTAAATTACCCCGGTATCGACTGGGTCAGTGTCATGTCAGGACATGCTAGGGAGATAAAGTTCCTAGATGAAATAAATGACTGCTTCTTGGAGACGCTGGTTCATGAACCGACCAGAGGGGAAGCCATATTAGACCTAGTCCTTAGTGGAACACCAGATCTAGTGCAAGAGATAAGGTGTTGGGGCCACTTGGCAATAGTGATCATAGCATGATCGCCTTTGATTTAATTAGTGGAGGAGGGATAGTAAGGAAATCCACAGTACTACCTTTTAACTTTCGAAAGGGAGACTATGATAAAATGAGGAAAACAGTTAAGAAAAAACTAAAAGGAGCAGTTGCAAAGGTTAAAGACGTACATCAAGCTTGGGTGTTGTTGAAAAATACTATCTTGGAAGCCCAGACCATCTGTATTCCACGCTTTAAGAAAAGTGGAAGGAAGTCCAAAAAACTGCCAGCATGGTTTAAAGGTGAGGTCAGAGAGGCTGTTGTTGCCAAAAAAGCATCTTTCAGGAAATGGAAAAAAGAGCCAAACGACGAAACCTGGAAACAGCACAAACACTGGCAAGTCAAATGCAAGGCATCGATAAGCAGGCAAAGAGAGAATTTGAGAAGAAGCTTGCTGCGGAAGCAAAAATGCGAAATAAAGACCTTTTCAAGTACATTCATAGCAAAAAACCTGTGAGAGAGTCAGTTGGTCCATTAGATGATAAAGGGGTTAAAGGAGCACTAAGAGGCGACAAGGCGATAGCAGAGAGACTGAATGAATTCTTTGCTTCGGTCTTTACTGAGGAAGATGTAGGGATGTTACCCATGACTGAAGTGGTATTTAAAGGTGCGGAAGAATTGAAGGAAATATCGATGCATCGGGAAGATGTCTTACAACAATTAGATAAACTGAAGAGTAGCAAATCACTTGGGCCGGATGGTATACATCCAAGGGTGTTGAAAGAACTGAAATATGAGATTGCAGACCTGCTATCAGTAATCTGTGAACTATCATTAAAATCATCTCTAATACCTGAAGATTGGAGGATCGCCAATGTAACACCAATTTTTAAAAAGGGTTCCAGGGATGATCCGGGAAACTACAGACCGGTGAGCTTGACGTCAGTACCAGGAAAAATGGTAGAAACCATCATAAAGAATAACATTACTCAGCATGTAGATAGTCACAACCTAATGGGAGACACCCAACATGGCTTTAGACAAGGAAGATCTTGGCTTACTAATCTGTTATGTTTTTTTGAAGGAGTGAATAAACAGGTGGACAAAGGTGAGTCGGTTGATATTGTGTATCTGGACTTTCAGAAAGACTTTGACAAGGTCCCTCATCAGAGACCTTTGGCAAAACTAAAGAGTCATGGGATAGGAGGCAGTGTACTATTGTGGATCAGGAACTGGTTAAAAGATAGAAAGCAGAGGGTAGGGCTAAATGGCCAATTTTCCCAATGGAGAAAAGTGAATAGTGCTGTACCCCAGGGATCTGTGCTGGGTCCGCTGCTTTTTGACATATTCATAAATGACCTGGAAAGTGGAATAACGAGTGAGGTTATCAAATTTGCAGATGACACAAAACTATTTAAAGTTGTTAAAACCCAAGAGGATTGTGAAAAATTGCAAGAGGATCTTGATAAATTGGAAGACTGGGCATCAAAATGGCAGATGAAATTTAATGTGGAAAAGTGCAAGGTTATGCACCTAGGGAAGAACAACCCAAACTATGGTTACACGATGCAAGGTTCCACATTAGGAACCACCACCCAGAAAAAGATTTAGGCGTCATTGTGGATACCATGTTAAAACCCTCGGCCCAGTGTGCAGCGGCGGCCAAGAGAGCAAATAGAATGCTAGGTATGATAGGGAAAGGAATGGAAAATAAAACAAAAAGATATTATAATGCCTCTATATCGTTCCATGGTGAGACCGCACCTTGAATATTGTGTGCAATTCTGGTCGCCGTATCTTAAAAAGGATATAGCGATTTTAGAAAAGGTTCAGAGAAGAGCCACCAAAATAGTAAAGGGGATGGAAGGATACTCCTATGAAGAAAGGCTAAAAAGGTTAGGGCTCTTTAACCTGGAAAAGAGACGGCTGAGGGGAGATATGATAGAAGTCTATAAATTAATGAACGGAGTGGAACGGGTAAACGTAGATTGGTTGTTTACGTTATCAGAATATAGAAAGACTAGGGGACATGCAATGAAGCTACAGGGTAAACTATTTAAGACTAATAAAAGAAAATATTTTTTCACTCAACGTGTAATCAAACTCTGGAATTTGTTACCGGAGGATGTAGTAAAGGCTGTTAGTGTAGCTGGGTTTAAAAAAGGTTTGGACAAGTTCCTGGAGGAAAGGTCCATAAACCATTATTAAGAAGTGACCGAAGATATCAATGCTTGACCCAGTACAAGCATTGTGGAACTTGTGTCTCTTGGGGATACTGCTAGGTACATATGACCTAGATTGGCCACTGTTGGAAACAGAATACTGGGCTTGATGGACCCTGGTCTGACCCAGTATGGCATATCTTATGTTCTTATGGTATACATCCCATAGTGCTAAAAGAACTGAACTATGAGACTGCAGATCTACTATTATTAATCTGTGAGCCATTATTAAAATCATATGTAGTACCTGAAGATTGTAGAGTGGCCAATGTAATGCTAATTTCTTAAAAGGGAAATTACAGACCAATGAGTCTGACATCAGTACCAGGAAAAATTACTGAACGTATAGTCAGTCATGATTTAATGGGATTAAGCCAATATGGATTTATCCAAGGAAAGTTTTGTTTTACTAATCTATTATATATTTTTGTAAGTGTGAATAAACAGGTAGAGAGAGGTGAGCCGGTTGATATAGTGTATCTGGATTTTCAGAAAACCTTTGACACTCTTTCAGGAGAGATTCTTGGGGAAATTAAAAAGTCATGGGACAGGAGGTAGTGTGCTATTGTGGATCAGGAACTGGTTAAAATATAGAAAGTAGAGAGTAGGGCTAAACAGCCAATTTTCTCAATGGAGAAAGGTGAATAGTGGAGTGTCCCAGGGATTAGTCTTGGGCCTGCTGCTTTTTAACATATTCATAAATGACCTGAAAATGTGAATAACAAGTGAGGTGATCAAATTTGCAGATGACACAAAATTATTCAGTTATTAAAATATAAAAGAATTGTGAAAACTTGCAAGAAGACCTTGATAAATTGGGAGACTGGACATCCCAACAGCAGATGATATTTAATGTGGACAAGTGGAGGAGTGGCCTCATGGTTACAGAAGCAGCCTAGAGCTAGAAGGACCAGAGTTCAAATCCCTCTGACACTCCTTGTAGCCTTGGACAAGCCACTTAACCCTCCATTGCCTCAGGTACAAACTTTTCGGGAAATACATTCAGGTACAGTAAGTAACTAGCCTTGATCTTTGCCTGGAAAAGTGTGAACTAAATACTAAAAATAAATAAGTGCAAAGATATCCAGATAGAGAAGAACAACCCAAACTACAGTTACATGATGCAAGATTCCATATTAAAAATCGCTACCCAGGAAAAGGATCTAAACGTCAATGTGGATAACACGTTGACACCCTTTGTCCAATGTGCATCAACAGCCAAGAAAACAACAGAATTCTAGTAATCATAAGGAAAGGAATGGAAAATAAAACCAAGGACATTATAATGCCTTTGTATTGCTCCATGGTGTGACTGCATCTTAAATATTGTGAGCAATTCTGGTCACAATATCTTAAAATGGATACAAGAGAATTGGAAAAGGTACAGAGAAGAGCTACCTAATGACAGAGGAAATGGAATGATACCCATACGTGGAAAGGCTTAAAAGGTTAAGAACATTAGATAGGCCATACTGGGTTAGACCAAAGTCCATCAAGCCCAGTATCCTGTTTCCAACAGTGGCCAATCCAGGTCACAGTACCTAGCAGGTTCCTAAAAAGGCACACAGGTTCCACAATGTTTGTCCCGGGCCAAGCAGTGGATTTCCAAGGTCCTCTTTAATAATGGTTTATAGACATTTCCTCCAGGAATTTGTCCAAATCTTTTTTTAAACCCAGCTAAACTAAAAGCATTTACTACATCCCTAGGTAACAAATTCCAGAGTTTTCTTACATGTTGAGTGAACAAATATTTTCTCTTATTAGTCTTAAATGGGTTACATTGTAGCTTCATTGCGTGTCTCCTAGTCTTTCTATTTTTTAATGGCGTAAAGAATCGATCTACGTTTACCCGTTTCACTTCATTCATTAATTTATAGACCTCTGTCATATCTCCCCTCTACCGTCTCTTTTCCAAGTTGAAGAGGTCTGACCTTTTATTTTTATTTATTTATTTAGCTGTATTTATATTCCGCTTTTCACCGGGTCAAAGCGGTTAATTGGGGGATACATTTAACACAAGGGGATATGACACACATACGTTAATACTTACAGGGAACATGGGCAATGGAGGGTTAAGTGGCTTGCCCAAGACCACAAGGAGTGCCTATAGGACTAGAAATCCCAGTCCCTCCGGCCTGAGATTGCTGTCCCCAGGTGGGACTTGAACCCCCGGCCCGAAGTACCGTGTCCTAACCACTAGACCACTCCTCCCTCTTAAGCCTTTTAAGCCTTTCGTCATAGGGGTATCCTTCCATCCTCTTTACCACTTTGGTGACTCTTCTCTGTACCTTTTCTAATTCCCCTATTTCCTTTTTAAGATATGGCAACCAGAATTGCACACAATATTCAAGGTGCGGTCGCACCATGGAACGATACAGTGGCATTATAATATCCTTTGTTTCATACTCCATTCCTTTCCTTATGATTCCTAGGTTAGGATTCTTCAACTTGGAAAAAAGACAGCTGAGGGGAGGTATGATAGAGTTCCATTGAAGAATGCATGGAGTGGAATAGGTAAATGCAGGATGGTTGTTTACTCCTTCAAAAAGTAGAATGACTAGGGGATATGCAGTAAAGCTACAGTATAGCACATGTAATCGGAGAAAATATTTTTTCATTCAATGCATAATCAAACTCTGGAATTTGTTACCGGAGGATGTAGCAAAGGCTGTTAGTGTAACTGGGTTTAAAAGAGGTTGGACAAGTTCCTGGAGGAAAAGTCTATATACCATTAGTAAAGAGATTGGGGAAATGCACTGCTTACCTCTGGATAAGCAGCATGGAGTCTATATAACTTTTGAGAGCTGACCTGAATTGGCCAATGTTGGAAACAGGATACTAGACTTGATAGACCCTTGGTTTGACCCAGTATGGCATATCTTATGTTCTTAACCAGTTCAAGGAACATGGCAAAAAGGGACGAATACAAATGCATGAAGGTGTCATAATTAGAATAATATGAACACATGCAGACAAAGCAGAACAGACAAAAGAAGATAGACGTGTTAAAACAATACATGTTACTATTTAAACACACATGAAATCATCATGGCGATTAAAAATACAGTTACAGAAAAACGCTCAGATGTAACTCTTGATAAGTCTGCAGGGGATTATGGAATTTGTCTCCAAATATATTTTTGTTCTGTTATCAATAAACTTTGTTAACCACCTAGTTGCCATGGCTATAAGCAGTATATCGAATAAAATAAAACTGTGACTGTAACTTCAATCAGTATCGCAACTTCTCCTAGATACCTTAAACACAGATGTGGAGCCTGATTCTGAAAGGGGCATGTCTGGGCCATCCGGAAGTCCCCGTGTAGGATGGGCCTGTTAGGACCCGATTCTGGACCGCGGGAACAAATCGTTCCTGCGGTACACAGAATTGGGCCCAAGGACGGCATGGCGTGCCTCTGCCTTCCTGCAGGGATATCTTCCCCGTAGGCTCCTTTGGCTGCTTTCCAGCCAGGGCCTAAATTGAGTGGCGGGGACTTCCCCTGCACCTGGCCCCAGCCCCGGTGGGAATCCCCAGGCTCAGTCGCCGGATTAGTGCTGCCTATTCCACCTTTGAGGATCCCCTTTGAGCCAGCAGGACATACAGGGCTGTGACTAGAATCGGTCCTGTATGTCCTGCTAGCTCAGCCCGCCCCCGCTCCGCCCAGATCCCGCCCCTCTCCTGGCTGTTTCCGTCCTACTGTACAGGACATGTGGGGAGAGCAGGAAGAAGAATAGGGTCCCAACGGCCCCGCAACCTGCGTCTCTGAATCGGGCCCATATTGAAAATCTTAAATACAATGTTGAACAAATGGTTTGTCTATAATTTTTTTTTTATACAACATTTGTGTTCCAGTACTCAGGTTTTGTATTTTCTCTTTGTCTTTCCCACATATCAGGTCTCAATATACACAACATTTGTGATAGCGTTACAGTTGGGGAAAAAGAGCTCAAAAAGTATTCATGTTGTGTTACGGGATGTACAAATCTCTTTAGTGGCAGTGGTACTTAGCAAATGGAGCAATCTGTAATGTTAAACAGCACTTTTGACATCCATTGTCTGGCACCATTAAGGCTGATGGTAAGGCAGGAGTAAATAATTTAGGGGTGCTTTTACTAAAGTACTCTAAGTGGTTAATTTGGGAAGTAGTGCAGGCCTGTGTTTTACCATGCTGGCATGACAGTTACCGTGCACGAATTCCAACATTAACAGCACATCATGCAACTGGGCGGTCACTGGGCTAAGTTACAGGTGGATGTAATATGCGGGGTACATACCACACACACTGTCAATTCTGCAATTAGCGCCGGGTGGTAGTAAGTGCACCCTATTAATTGTGAATGCTGCTACTGCATGTGGTAACTGTGGTACCTACTGGCAGCATCCTGGGCACACCCCCAACTTATGCACTTACCTGGTGCTAACGTTTACTCAAAACGTGTAGTAAGTGCAAAAACATACACCCCCACCTTTTTTTAAAAGGGTCCTCTAAGTCATTTCCCCATTTCTACGCTCTGATCATTGTATGCTTACTTTTGATGTCAAGGCTGTCCAGGACAGAAAAGAAGGGTGTAGGCGAGTTATAAGGACACCTCTCCTGATGTCTTTAAGTTACTGCACCTTTGACTAGACCAAGAAAAGTTGTTCTGAAGATAAGTTAGTTGATCAGTGAAATGATAATTTGCTCTTTTAAAACGTCTGCTTTTAGGGACTAGAAAATCAGTTTTTTGGTATCAAAGCTCATTTTGAGAACTAAGGGAAGCTTTTAGAAAGTTACTGAGGAAAAAAAAATTAACAGAAATTAAGGACGTGCCTTTAAGTCAGTAATTTTACAAGCCAAGAGGGAGTATTTGAATGGAAAGCTAGAGAAGACCATTAATAAAGAGCCATTTGATGTTGTTGGTGACTTGGGTAAGGAAGTATATGAAGCACGCAGACTGTTTAGTGGGCTGCATAATGAAGATTTTGCCAATTTTTTTTAAAGAAAAGGTTTATTGTATCTGCTATTGAGAGAGGAAATGATGTAGATTCCAATTCTGTTCCTGGTGTGAGCTGTCCGAGAGCCGGTAGTTTTCAAGGGTGGACGTCATTTGAGAGAATTTCAGAAAATCGACTCTTCAGAATCTTAAGTAGTATGAAACCAACTACTTGGGATTAGATCCTTGTCCAACTTGGGTTGTCCCAGGCAGGAGGACAGGGTTTAGTTGGTAAATTAGTAGAAATTGTAAATAATTCATTAAGCACGGAGGTGATGCCCAGCCAGTGAAACCACCGGTTAAACAAATCAACCTTAGATCCATCTCTGTTGTCATGTTGTAGGCTGGTCTCTAATATTCCCTTGTTAGGAAAGCTACTTGAGAAGTATGTGGATTTTTTGGAAACACAATCTGTCTTACATGTATTTCAGTCTGGTTTTTAAAAATTCTGCAGTACAAAGACTTTATTAACAGTAGCAAAGGATAAGGTGTATGCAGGGCCGGTGCAAGGAGCTGAGGTGCCCTAGGTGAGTCTAATCCCTCGCGCCGCCTCACCCTCTGGCGCCCATTGAATCCGCTGCCTCCCCTCTCTGAGATGGCGGCACCATGGGACTGTTTGTTTCTGCCCCCTCGGACTGCCCAATGCTGACTTCCTTTGCACTGGACACAATACAGGAAGCCTAAGTCTGGACTGTCCAGGCGAAAACTGGGCAAATGGGCACCTTAGCCAGTCTGCCTTACTGCCCCGTCCCCCGCTGCTTCTCATGCGGGAGAGGTGGTGTGCAACTGGCTGAGTAAATAACGCTCCAGGCAAGGAGAAAAGCCTGTATTTTATCTCCCATCCTGTATGTAGCCTGGGGCCTGCTTTTGAACTGTGTTTGCCTTTGTGGAGGGGGGAGGGGGTGACTGCGGAGGCTTTATTTATTTGCAGTGGCTGGAAGGGATTGCAATCTAAGAAGCAGACAGGAAATAATGTGCCCAAGCCTCAGCAGTGAATTCCAAAAGCAGGCAACAGAAAGACCGTCTTTGAACCATGTGGATTTCTAAATCACACTGCCAGCCCCCCATTACTTCCTGCTTTCACCAGCTCCCATTGCTTGGTTCCCTCTTGTTTATTGCATGAGGGACTACGGCTTCTGTCAAGGTGGGCCCGTATGCAGGAAACCCTCCCAAATATGTCTAGATTGGTCCTGAGGCCTTAATGAAGTGGTTTTCTAATGGTTTGTTCATTTCTGGAAGGTAGATTACAATAATATTGACATTTCTGAAGAATGGTCAATACGCTTGGTTCTGTAGATTCAATATTTGTCCTGCACTATTTAACATCTTTATTTCCTGTTTTTTTCAAGTCTTGAACAAATTAAGTTTCAGATATAGCTTATTTGCTGATGATACGCAGATCTTATTCCCAGTGGGGGAAGAATGGCACTATAAATTAAATGCTGGTTTGCATTATATAGCAGAGTCTTTTAAGGATAGGCATTTGGCTCGGAATACTGGAAAATCGGAAATTCTCTGGTTTGGAAAAGGGAAATGGATCCTCATTTTGTAGTGCAGATTTGGGGTGGTCGGATCTTGAAGAAGCAGTCTGTTTGTAATTTGGGGATCAGGTTGGATCAGGATCCATGGGCCTGAAATGCAATGGCAGCATCTTGTGCAATTAGAGCGGCTAATCATCGCCACTGAACCCTAGACATGGATACTCAATGCCGGGGTTATATCCACCCCTGGCAATGAATATCCAGGTCAGCTGAATAGCCAGGAAGCTAACCAGGCACTAGTAATAGTCAACCATTACCTGGTTAGCTTTGGCAACAAAAGTTAGAACAACTGCTACTGCACCTGACTTTCACCGCTGACGGATAACAAGGAAGAAGCTATCACTGCTGACCAGTTATGCCCAGGTGCCATCCTCGCTTCATCCCTAGCTGGTTAGCATTGGGGGAACCTAGTGGCAACACCCAAACATATTCCATGGCACTAACCATCTTATTGCCACTGACTATCTTCTTCACCTCAATTAACACGGTTAGCAGGTCGAACCGCATTCATCATTTTAAATATCAGGCCCCCTATTTCTAAACCGGTTGAAGTAGTCTTTCTCCATCTGCGTTTCTTACCCCAACAATCCTCATTTCTAGAGGCAGATAAAATGCAATTATTGGTTCAAATTGATTATTTTGTCTTGCTTGGATTCTAGAACTGGATTATTCGTCAAGGTTACAGTTGCTACCAAGTACATTGTCTTTTACGAGGCTGGGGAAAAAGAGATCACGCTTCCCAGTACTCCAGAGCTTCCATCTGCCGACCTGTATTGTACAGAAGAATCTTTCAACTTTGAGTATTGATTTTTAAATTATACCATGCAATGGCAACCAAAGCCTTAACAGATAAGGCGATCCATATAAACCTACTTTGCTCTACTTCAAGTAACTTATTGCAGGTTCCTTCTGTTAAAGTTGCTCATTTGCAGTGGATTAGCAATATAGTTTTCTCTGTTGCAGGACCTACTCGACAGAACAGTTTGCCTGAAAAGATTTGCCAAGAACCTAATTATTTGCGTTTTCGCAAATTAATTAAATCCTGGTTGTGGCAGATGGCATTTGCAAATTGTAATATTAAATTACAGGGTATGATTTATGTGTTGGGAACACAAGAAGTCATTTTATTATTGATTTAATAGATGGTGGTGTAATACATTATTAGCAAGGTAGGTTAATTTATTGGTAATAGCAAGGAAAATATTATTTAGAAGGAATTGATATTTTGTAATATTTTAATAAAATTGTTGAATGCGCTTTGTAATATAAATCATCTCAATATGTGGTTAGAGGTGATCAAGAAATCTCAATACATAATTAAATATAAATAGATAAAATATAAATAGATAATATTTACACCTTAGAGGAAAGGCGGGATAGAGGTGATATGATTGAGAGTTAAATACCTCCGTGGCATAAATGCACAGGGGGAGAGCCTCTTTTGATTGAAAGCAACTTCTGCTATGGGGGGACATGGGATGATGGTGAAGGGGGATAGATTCAGGAGTGATATGCGGAAATATTTTTTTACGGAAAGAGTGGTGGATCCATGGAATAGTCTCCCAGTGGAGGTGGTAGAGATGAGGACAGTATCTGAATTCAAAACAGCATGGGACAAACACAGAGGATCTCTAAAGGAAAAAAGGGGACTGTTGTAGTTGTTGATATGGAAGGACAGACTAGATAGGCCATGTGGTCTTTTTCTGTCATCATGTTTCTGTTTCTATGTAAAATACTCATTTGTTCCAAAGATTATGGAATTGTGAATTCTTTTCCATTGAAACCTTCTAGACCTCAATAATATGCCAATGCTTTCTAAATATTTGGTTAATATCTTTAGCTAAGTGTGTAAATCTAAGGGGCATACTAATTTCTCCTCCCTATTTCTTGTAGTTCTTTGCAGCAGAAGATACTCTTGGTCCACTAGTGTTTCCACCTCAATGCTTGTTCAAAACTAGCTCAAAACAGTGTCCTCCCTTGGCCATTCCTTTCCCTTCCCTGATTGTCACATCTGATAGACCACCAGATCAGCCAATGTCCAGCCCATCAAATAGTCCCGCCCTCCCCTTCCCTGACTGGCTGAAATCTGGCAGTCACTGTCATACAGCCACATCTCACTGATCAGCTTTGCATATGCTGCTGTGAGACCTGACCATGAGATACAACCAAGAGCTTTGACTGTCTTAGAGCCAGGACTTTTCCTTTCTTAAAAAAAAAATTTTGCTCCATTTTCTGGCAGTGATGGGCCAGAAACCTATGACCCATGAATTTTTCCTGCAACTTAGGCATAAAGATAAGCACAGAAATAGCAAAACTTCTATATTCCACCTTTTCTTTCTCTCTTCACCACAGGTTCATGACAGTGAAGAAACAGGAGGGGACTTGTAACACTAGATCACTCAGCCTGGCATCTTCACACATGCCCGGAGCTCCCTTGGATGTATGAGGAGAACAAAGAGTCATACTGAACTTGGGCAAAAAGAGGATTTCTGTTTGAAGATACACTTAATTAAAAAAAGCAGAGATCCTTTTTTTTCCAGGAAACTGATTTACTGAAAAAAAAAGATAAGATAAGCAAGGCATGCTCAATATCATAAACCCCTTCTGGCTTTTAAGTCACCGAAAGAAAGATAGAGTGGACATTTTGTTCAGTAAACAGTTAGAGGTTAGTATACTACACATTAAAAAAAAAAGAGCAGAGACTGTATAGATACTTTTGTTAATATGACTCTGAATTCATTCTTTATAGCACCTTTAATTCTAAGTGAAGATTTCAACCTTGCAAGAACTATAATCCAAAGAAAGACCTCTCAGATAGACAGAGCTGGTGCAAAGCTATTGATTGCCCTAGGTGAACCGTCAACCATATACCATTCCCTCTCCGAGATTTTGATAATTTAAACTAAAAAATCATGATCATTGAAAACCCTACCCCTCCCACAGCAATCCTGTGAGCAAGCATAAGAACATAAGATATGCTATACTGAGTCAGACCAAGGTCCATCAAGCCCAGTATCCAACAGTGGCCAATCTAGGTCATACGTACCTAGCAGTTTCCCCAAAGACACAGGTTCCACAATGCTTATATTGGATAAAGCATTGATATCCTGGGTCCCTTCTTAATAATGGTTTTTGGACCTTTCCTCCAGGAACTTGTCCAAACCTTTTTTAAACCCAGCTACACTAACAGCATTTACCACATCCTCCGGTAACAAATTCCAGAATTTGATTATGTTTATGTTTATTAATCATTTGATATACAGCTTAGACCAAAAGGCATTAAAGCGGTTTACAATACTATATCATTTGAGGAAATAAGAAAGGAACGCCATTTGTATGATAGGACAGAGTAGAGGAAGACACAGTCAACAGATAAGAAGAAGAACAATAACAGCAAGTTGCCGCAAATGCAGGCAGCATAATCCAGACCATGATATTATTGTATATCGCCACGGTCCAACGCTAAGGGCCACGCCAAAGGGCCCTCTGGCGAGGCCCTCAGGCGCGGGCGCGCCCCCGCAGCGTCGGTCTTACAGCCGTTGTTACTGGCTGATTGGCTGGCCTGAGGAAGGAAGGGGGTTGAGTGAAAAAATATTTTCTTTTATTAGTCTTAAATAGTTTACCCTGTAGCTTCATTGCATGTCCCCTAGTCTTTCTATATTCTGATAATGTCAACAATCGATCTACATTTACCCGTTCCACTCTGTTCATTAATTTATAGACTTCTATCATATCCCCCCTCTGCCGTCTCTTTTCCAGGTTAAAGAGCCCTAACCTTTTTAGCCTTTCTTCATAGGGGTATCCTTCCATCCCCTTTACCATTTTGGTGGCTCTTCTCTGGACCCTTTCTAATAACGCTATATCCTTTTTAAGATACGGTGACCAGAATTGCACACAATATTCAAGGTGCGGTCTCACCATGGAACGATATAGAGGCAGTATAATATCCTTTGTTTTATTTTCCATTCCTTTCCTTATGATACCTAGCATTCTATTTGCTCTCTTTGCCGCCGCTGCTGCACACTGGGCTGAGGGTTTTAACATGTTATCCATGATGACGCCTAAATCTATTTCCTGGGTGGTGGTTCCTAATGTGGAACCTTGCATCGTGTAACCATAGTTTGGGTTGTTCTTCCCTAGGTGCATAACTTTGCATTTGTCCACATTAAATTTCAGCTGCCATTTTGATGCCCAGTTTTCCAATTTATCAAGATCCTCTTGCAATTTTCCACAATCCTCTTGGGTTTATCATAGTCTCCCTTTCGAAAGTTAAAAGGTAGTACTTTGGATTTCCTTACCATCCCTCCTCTATTAATTAGATCAATCGCGATCATGCTATGATCACTATTGCCAAGTGGCCCCAACAACCTTATCTCTTGCACCAGATCTGGTGTTCCACTAAGGACTAGGTCTAATATGGCTTCCCCTCTGGTCGGTTCATGAACCAACTGCTCCAAGAAGCAGTCATTTATTTCATCTAGAAACTTTATCTCCCTAGCATGTCCTGCCGTGACACTGACCCAGTCGATACCAGGATAATTGAAATCACCCATTATTATTACTGTGCTGTAACTTTTGTTAGCTTCCTTGATTTCTCTGAGCATTTCATCATCCATTTGTTCATTCTGGCCAGGGGGTCGATAGTACACCCTCACTGCCATCGCCTTCCTCTTTTTACATGGAATTTCAATCCATAGAGATTCTACAGCAAATTTTGTTTCCTAAAAAACGTTAATCCTTCCTGACTCAATGCCCTCTCTAACATAGAGCGCAACCCCTCCACCAATTTGATCAGCTCTATCATTATGATATAGTTTGTACCCAGATATCACAGTATCCCACTTCCACCATGTCTCTGAGATTCCACCATGTCTCTGAGATTCCAATCATATCTAACCTCTCATTTAGTGCTATTATTTATTATTATTATTATTATTTACAGTTTTTATATACCGCGCTCTTTGGTATGAGCGCGGTTTACAGATAACAAATTTTCGCATTAGAACAATCCTTTGCTTACATTATAACAGGGTCAGTAACTTGGAGATAACAGGGGATAACAGGGAAAACTATATACAAACTATACACAAAAAGATATTTCACCTCTGGATAATTTACAGTTCAAGCTATATATTGTAACTCTCCCATCTTATTTTTAGACTTCTAGCATTTGCATACAAGTATTTTAGAGACTGTATATTATTCATATTAATTTGGCTATTGGTAGGCATGGGTAATTTGGGATTTTTAAGCTCTGTCTGCTCCATACTCAAGGGCATCTGTGCTACTTTACTCTTTTTTGGAACCTCTCTGCTTTTGGTAGTATCCTTCAAGGATATATTCTTCAAAACCATGCGCTCTTGTGCGACTGTCCCCTATTATCTAGTTTAAAAGCTGCTCTATCTCCTTTTTAAAGGTTTTTAAAGCTCTCTGGCATTCCACTCCCTCTAACTCCCCTCTTGCCCCTCTATCCTCCATTCCTCTGTGCCATCGAATTACTCCCCTTACCTTACAACTCTTTCCACCAGCCTCCCAACTTCTACCTTCCGAATTCTCTGTTCTCTCCCCTAGCTCCCAGGTTACCGTCTTCAACTCCACACTCAGCAACTCTTGACACTCTTGCTTCCCTCCAGCCCAACCTTCTGAAACGTTCCTCCACTCGCCACCCTTGGTTCCATCCAGGTCTTCGCCTTTTGCGCTCCCATCTTCGTAGATTGGAGCGCATCTGGCATAAGCATCGCACACCCCACGCTCTCGCCCAATTCCGTGATCTTCACCAGCATTACCGCTCCTCTGTCCATCAAGCCAAACTCTCCTTCTTTTCCAACTCTATTACTTCTGCCGCCAACCCTTCTCGGCAGCTTTTTTCTGTTCTTCGTTCCCTCACATCCATTCACTCTGGTCCCTCCCCTGCTCCCCCTCCACCCATGCCATCTCCCACCCAACTGGCTCAACATTTCACTACAAAAATCTGCGATCTCCGTGCTAGTCTTCCTTCCTGTCCCCCTCCTCTGTCCTCCCCTCCCCCACTCTCCCCTCCCTCTTCCTCCCCTTCCTCCCTGTCTCACACTTGGTCTACTTTCTACCCTATTACTACCTCTGAGCTTGTCACCTCCCTCACCTCTGTTCGTAAGACCACTTGTCCTCTGGATCCCATCCCAACCAAATGGTTCCTGGAACCCTCCCTTGCCCTAATACCCCACATTTGCACATTAATAAATTCCAGTCTTTCTAGTGGCACTTTCCCCTCCCCTTGGAAACATGCCCTTGTACGTCACATCCTCAAAAAACCACTCCTCGATCCGCTGGTTCCCGCTCACTACCACCCAATTTCCAACCTCCCATTTCTCTCAAAATTACTGGAACAATTTGTCTTTGATCAGCTATCCCAACATCTTCACTCTATTAATTATCTTCATCCCTGACAATCCGGCTTCCGTCAGGGCCATAGTGTGGAAACAACCTTAACTGCTTTTCTCAACGAATTACACACTTCGCACGATCGTGGTGACATCACATTGGTGGCTTCCTTGGATCTCTCCTCTGCCTTTGACCTTGTCGATCACTCTCTCCTTCTCTCACGTCTACAGGATGCAGGCCTCCGAGGTGCTGTTCTTCACTGGTTCCATTCCTATCTTGCTTCTCGTCCTTCTCCATAGCTCCCTCCACAGACCCACACTCCTTTTCCAAGGCTACCCCTCTTCCCTGTGGTGTTCCTCAAGGCGCTGTCTTGGCCCCCCTACTCTTTAATCTGTTCCTTGCACCACTGGCCCTTTGCATTCAACAGACCGGTCTATCCACCTTCTTCTATGCAGACGATATAATCATCATCCATCACACTAGCCCAGCACACCCAGATGTCACTCCCTTGAACTCCTGTCTATCTCTTGTCTCCAACTGGCTTTCCTCAAACTGCCTTCACCTCAATATCGCCAAAACCTCAGCCACCTGGTTCACCTTCGGTGGTCCCTGCCCTTCTCTTGCCCCCATTCTTGATCACTCTGTAATCCCCATTGCCTCCTCTTTTAAATACCTCGGTGTCCTTCTTGACTCACACCTCACCCTTAAAGACCACATTTTGCATCTAGCCAAGACATCTTATTTCTTCCTTCGACAGATACGTTCCATACGCCCTTTTTTGTCCCCTTCAGCTTTAACTACACTCACTTTATCCACTGTCCTATCATGACTAGACTACTGCAATTCTGTCTTCACTGGGATCACCAAAGTTCAACTCCGTTGGCTGCAACTTATTCAAAACACCGCTGCCCGCATTATCTCCCACTCTTCTCACAACGACCACATTACCCCCCTATTGCTTCACCTCCATTGGCTGCCAGTCGACCATCGTATCAAATTCAAAATACTAACTATGGTTCACCGCGTCTTGTACACACAAACGCCCCAGTACCTCACTGATCTTCTCCGCTTCCACATCCCTACACGTAGTCTTCGTTCTCTTCACATTAATCGACTTCACCTCCCCCCACCATCTCGTGCACACCTACAGTCTACCCGTCATTCTGCCTTTTTCTTCCTTGGTCCAGCTCTGTGGAACTCTCTGCCCACTCCGCTCCGTCTGGAAGATAACTACACCACTTTCAGGTCCCTACTTAAGTCCCATCTGTTCACCTCAGCATATAACCTCCCGGCCACACCCAGCTGACCTGGTTTATCTATGTTTGCACTTTTCTTTGTGTTTTGTCCTCCCCGCTTTCAACCGCTTGATCTATTGCTTCCTATTCTCTCTGTTTCCTGTCCCAACAATGTAGTTCCTTTCTATATTTCCGGGCCTGTGCCCCTCCCCCAATTTGCTACTATATTGTAAACCGCCCTGCTGTAATGAAGGGCGGTATATCAAATTTCTAAATAAACATAAACATAATGCCAGCAGCCTGGTTCCATCCCGGTTAAGGTGAAGCCCATCCCTTCGAAAGCGTCCCTCCTTTCCCCAGAATGTTCCCCAGTTCCTAACAAATCCCAAACCCTCATCTTTGCACCATCGTCTCATCCACACATTGAGACTCTGGAGCTCTGCCAGCCTTTTGGGTCCTGCGTGTGGAACGGGAAGCATTTCGGAGAATGCTACCCTGGAAGTTCTGGATTTCAACTTCCTACCTAAAAGCCTAAATTTAGCCTCCAGAACCTCCCTATCACATTTTCCTATGTCATTGATACTGACATGTACCAAGACAGCAGACTCCTCCCCAGCACTATCTAAGACCTTATCTAGGTGGTGTGTGAGGTCCGCTACCTTTGCACCAGGCAAGCATGTTACCAGGCGATTCTCACGTCCACCAGCCACCCAGCTATCTACATGCCTAATGATCGAATCACCAACTATAACGGCTGTCCTAACCCTTCCTTGCACATGATACATACAAAGCAAAGTTTAATATTTAAAAGTATGTGCCCACTCTCCCTGCAGATAAAAGAATGAACTGATGGCTCGTTGAGTTTTTGTTGCTGTTAGAATCTATTGTTTTGGTGTGACAGCTGCTGCTCTTTATCACCCCTCACAAGCTGCTGCCCTGGCGATGTGTATCTACAGTATAGTTTGGATTCTCCTTCCCTATGTGCATCACTTTGCCATTGCCCACATTAAATTTCATCTGCCATTCGGATGCCCATTCTCCCACTCAGAAGGTCTTCCTGCAATTTTTCATGCAAATGTGGAGGGTAATTTACAGTTGTGGTCAACATTATTGACACCCTTGCTTTTTAGGTTTGTTGTGTACAATATCTTGAGAAATAATTGGAAATATTCCAACTGTATGTCATCATAATATTGTATTAGTATGTTCAAAGGTATACAACAACAAAAAGGATGTCTGTGCATCTTAGACGTAGTAATTTATTACCAGACGATGTAGTAAAAGCTGTTAGTGTAGCTGGATTTTAAAAAGGTTTTGACAAGTTGCTGGAGGAAAGGTCCGTAAACCATTATTAAAAGGGACCCAGGATATCACTGCTGGACCCAATACAAGCATTGTGGAACCTGTGTCTTTTGGGGAAACTGCTAGTTACTTATGACCTAAATTGGCCACTGTTGGAACAGGATACAGGGCTTGATGGACCTTGGTCTGACCCAGTATGGCATATCTTATGTTCTTAAGAATTATCAGGTGTTCTGGTATACTCATGCTTTTTAATGGCCCAGAGTTTCTCATGATTTATACAGTCAAAAGACTTGCTGTAGTCAATAAAACACATATGGATATCTTTTGGATATTCTTTTGTCTTTTCAAGGCTCCATCTCACATCTGTAATTATGTCTACCATTTCTCACCCTTTCCTAAACCCTGCTTGCACTTCAGGCAGTTCTTGTTCCAGGTATGGTTGTAGTCTCTGCTGAATGATCTTGAGTAATATCTTGCTGGCATGTGGGATCAAAGCAATTGTGCAATAATTTCCACAGCCAGTTGGGTCACCTTTCTTCAGTATTAGTATAAACACCGATCTTTTCCAGTCAGTTCGCCATGAATTTGTCTTCCAAATTTCCTGGCAGAGCCTTGTAAGTATGGTAATGTCTGCATTAGATTGTTTTAATACTTTAGTGGGAATGCCATCAATGCTCGGTGCTTTGTTCTTTGATAAGGCTTTCGGTGCTGCTTTGACTTCTTCTTTCATTACCAATGGCTCCTGATCATAAGTTACAGCTTGAAATGGCTGGTGGTCTACTTGATCTTTATGGTATAATGACTCTTTATATTCTTTCCACCTTTTCTTGATCTTCTCAGCATCATTCAATATGGATCATTGAGCATCTTTAGCATTCCAATTCTAGGCTGGAATTTTTCCTTTAACTCTCATAGCTTTAGGAAAGCCGATCTTCTTCTTCTAATAGTTTCTGATTCTATTTCCTTGCATTGCAGTAGTTCTCCTTGTCTTGTTTTGCTGCATGTTGGAAATCTCCAACTTCTGTGATTGCCTCTTTTTATCCTCTGGCTTTAGCTTCTGTGTTTTTGGGCAATTTTCAGAGTTTCTTCAGTCATCCATTTTGGTTGTTTTTGCTTTTTCAACTTTTGCAGAAATTTCTCACTTTCTTAAAACACAACCTTCTTGATGTCATTCCAAAACACTTCTGGAACTCTGTCATTTGAATCTAAAACAGCAAATCGATTCCAGTAGTATGTTCTCAAGGACATATTTTGCTATTTTCATGATTGGTTTGCTCTTTTTCAACTTTAGCTTGAGTTTGCCTACTAGTAGTTGGTGATCTGTGCCACAGTCTACTCCAGGTCTAGTCTTTCTTGATGCTATTGAGCTTTTCCATCGTTGTCTTCCACAGATGTAGTCAATTTGATTCCTGTACAATCCACTGGGTGAGGTCCATGTGTATAATCTGTGCTTGTGTTGCTGGAAGAAGGTGTTCTAGATGAATAGATCATTGGTTTTACAGAATTCACTCTGTCTTTCTCCAGCTTCATTTCTGTTGCTAAGTCCATATTTTCCAAACACTTTGCCTTCTTCTTTGTTGCCAACTTTTGCATTCCAGTCACCCATGACTATCAGGATATCCTGTTTGCATGCTCTGTCAATTTCAGCTTGTACTTGTTCATAGAATTCATCAACTTCATCCTCTTCTGCAGCTGTTGTTGGGGCATATACCTGAATTATAGTTGTGTTGATGGGCACTCTTCACAGACAAATAGAAATTAAGTGTTCCCTGACTACACTGTATTTCATTACAGTTCTTGCAAGTTTCTTAATTATAAATACACCACCATTTCTTCTTTGTCTTTCATTTCCAGAATAGCATTCCATGTGATCATCAGATGCAAAGTGCCCGATGCCAGTCCATTTCAGTTTGCTGACACCCAACAGATTGAATTGTACACATTCCATTTCATTCTTGACAACTTCCAACTTCCCTTGCTTCATGCTTCATACATTCCGTGTCCCAATATGTAAAACATCTTTGCAACTTCTGACTCTCATTTCATGCGCAGCTACATCAGCTCATCCCCTGTAGCCAAATGAGTGCCTTCCAACCTAGGGGTCTCATCTTCCAGCGCTATAGTACAATTTGTTTTGTGACTATCCATCGGGTTTTTGTGGCAAGATACAGAAGTAGGTTTGCCAGGATTTTCTTCCACACAGGTAATTCTAGTGTTGTTGCAATTGTCACAGAAATGTGATCTTCCGCCACCAACACCGTCCCATTCTGCTGCTGCTCAGAAGGGTGATTTGCCTTGGTCTGGCACGTCAGCTGAGACCTGTCTATCATCTATCTTGGGAGACCCTTGCAGTAGCTAAGCTACCAATTAGCTTAGCTCTCAGCATCACTGATGCACACAAGCCCTTACAGTACAACAAGCTGCAAACCAAGTGAGTTTTTATACTATTTCCTTCTATTTTCTTGTCACCAATAAAGTTGCTCTCCTTAAATTCTCATCAGATGACCCCTCCAGAACTTGAGTTATATTCAGGGTATCCAGAGAAATATCAACCCTTCTATCCTCCTCCACAATCACACTGCTGGAATGTTTCTTTATAGGCAGGTAATATACTTTGGAAGTGGGTGGGAGAGCATTCTCCAGAACTCCCAGGATTTCATGCAATTATTGCTTGAAGAGCTCAGCCGAGGAGATATTAGGAGCAACTGGAAAATTTAGAACATGTAAATGTAATTTCTTGGAGAAGTTCTCTAACCACTCCAACTTGGCATGAATCAAAGAGCTGTCCCTTACAAAGGAGCCGACTGTGTTTGTAACACTGCAATTTGTGTCAAAAATGTTCACAATGTAGTATTCGAGTCCTGAAGAGCCAGATGAAACCAATCAGACCTTGCCTTGAGCTCATGTGACCCCACTGAAAACATTCAAGCTAGTGGAAGCAGACTTCTCAAGTGAAACTATCGCAGTCCAGTTGAGTCTAAAGTCACCACCAGCGGCTTCACCAGCACGCTGTTGCCAGCAGGGAAAAGGGGGCTCCACTCTGACCTTGGAGCAGCAAACACCACCTGGGAAGATGCCTGGACAGATGCCTTACCCTGGGGACTCACTCCGGCAACAGAGCCACAAGACTCCCCTACCCCTCTGGTTGCACCCGGCAGTGTTACTGGGCTCAGGAGCTCCCCTGAAGCTAACAGTATGTTTCCTACCTCAGATGGGTGAAGTGGCTGCAGGAGCAACTGATCATCAGGCGGCGGGGTATGTTCACATGGAGGAATGAGCTGCTGAGGGTTCAGACTGGCGTCCAAAGCTGAAAGGACTTCCCTGTAGTCAGCTCCAGCACAACTCTCAGCAGAAGTTTTTACAGCTCCAGGAAGCAAAAACTTCATGATAGGCAACTGACCCGAGGAAGATTCACTTTGAGGGTATTTCATGTTTCCCTTCCTCTTCCCCATCAAGGCTAAGAAAACCAGACCAGGTAAGCAACCAACACCAAAACCCAGTGCTATTTCACAAGTGAGCACCCGGAGCAGGCAAACATGTAGTTGCCATCTTGGATTTCTCTCCCCAATTCCATGTATATTTTAAAAAATACAGGCTTATGTGCATTAGATATGCATGAACATTTACACCAGACACCAGTCACAGGCACAGTGAATGGATAAGGTTTGGCTGTACAAGTCAACATGGGGCCAAAATTTATCCATTTAAAAATGGGAGGACTTGGAAGCATTTTGAGGGCAGAACTAAAAGATAAACAAATAGCACCAATAATCAGCGCTATCTGCTTTCTTTAGGAATTTTAGTAGCACCATCCCAACAGCTGTTCTAAGCTAAATGGATAAGCAAGGCATAACATGATCTCTTCCTTCCCCAGTGATACAATTCAAACTGTAACAGGCTAAGTGAGGCCTTCTCCCACATGCCAAAAGATATTACAAAAAGATAATGCGTTGAGTGGACATGTATACTGTCACGCCCTCCTCCCCCGTATAGGCGGTTGCCTGGAAGAGGGGGGACGTGACCACAAATTTATATATATCCTTGTAAGTGCTGATGTCTGGGTTCCGTGTAGTTGTGGGCCAAGACGCGGACAGCCAAGGTTAATTGGGGTAACAATAACTTTATTGTTAGCACAGGAATTTTGTATCTACTACCCCTAAATAACAGAAACAAATTGTGGATACTTTTCCAAACCAAATAAAATCAAAGATGTAACAAAGTCCACCTGATACTTCTCAGGGTTGTCAGTTCCAAACAAGTTATCCAAACTTCTTTCCAGCTCTGAACAAGGTCTGTTCTTCACACTAGAAGCTTTACTTTCATGTAACAATTTTACTTTGCAGATAACTCAATAGCATTGCATTGGCTATTCACAGCTGCTTAATGAGGTTGAGTTTTACACTTAGGCACTGCGCTGCCTTTCCCCGTGTAAAAGCTCAATTGCATGAAGTTGGACTTCTCCAGCACTTATCACTTGCACAAAGTTTATACAGCTTTCACTCCTTATGACTCTGTCTCCATATCAGAATAACTGCTATCTATTACAGCTGACTCAGTCTGCATTGGTTCTACTTCTGAGTCTGATATGTCCTGGTTATAGTCAGGGTTTTGCAGAGCAACTGGCTTCCACTGCTCTAGTAAGCTTTTAAGCTGTTTCCATTTAGAATCCTTTTTACTCCTTGGTATATGTGAGGAATTAAAATTACCAGCTTCCTTTAAAACTGAATCAATGGAAAAAGGGCTCACCTTTCTTCTGGTATGTCTGGCTTTCCCAGTTTGGTTAAAAGATAAGTATTTGTCCTGATACTGCTTCACTATCTCCCGTGTGGCAAACTGCTCAGCAGGGTCTGGCTCTAACCTTCGTCTCCGTAGCACACAATCAGCTGTTTGCTTACGAGCAGCTGGGCTATTCTCAGAGCTTGAGCTAGAGACACGCTGCCTGCCCTGGGAACGTTTCTGCAGCTTTTCACCTGGAATTTTACTCCAGCCTAATCTCCCACCTGTAACCAAAGCTTCCAGAGAAGACTCCGGGGAAGAACTCCTGTCTCTCCTGGGTAAGGTTTCCAGCCTCTCCCCTCGAGGTTTAAAGTTACTTCTGACCTGCTTCTCTCTGCTGCTTGGCCCGTGGTAATTCCTATCCTTTACAGGAAGCTTTCTCAGATGCTTTTCCAGAGACCTTTCTTTCTCTAAGCAGTCTTGCTGGCAACTCCCCAAGCACCGTGTGCTACCTTGGTAATGGTTGCTCCTTCCTTTGCTTCCTCGGTTCCTCAGGTCTCCCTCTGGATCTGAATCCGAACCAGAACCTGAGCCAGAGTCCACAACTCTGTCTCTATTCTCCTTCTTTCTCGTTCCTTTCTCATTCTCAATCTCCCTATCTGAATCTCCTTTCTGGTTAAGAGCATGGGGCTGCCCTATCCGCTTTGACTCCGCCCCCTTGCCTCTTACGTCAGCTCCCGGGGTTGTCATGGAGCTGGGGTGTGGCTCTCTCACTGACTTTCTATGCAGAGAGTTTCTCTGTGCTGAAGCTTTAACCCTTTCCCTGCCTGTATTGCTGTCTGCTTTTGGGGAAAGAAGCTGTTTTAAACTCTTATTTCTGGTGTTTAAGCCCTCTGCATCATCACAATACCCAGGGCCAGCGTGGCACAGGCAAAGTAGGTGAACTATGTCATGAAGAAGACCATTCTGAGCCTATGGAGATGGTGAGAGAAGAGGATTCCGTTGCAGAAACTGACAGGCAGTCTGAGCACATGGCTCAGTGTTTCAGAGAGAATGTAAACAAAGAGCAAAAGATGAGCTGGAAAGACACTCCCACGCTGTGACATAGTCCCTAGTTCAGGAGATAATGAGATACACCTGTTTAAGGGAGGGGCACAGTTTAGCCTGGGGAAATAGGATGATAAAAAGTGGTCATTAGCCTGGACTAGAGGGGAGCAGAAAGAAGGAAGATGTCAAGAGACGAGAACCAAGGGAGCCATAGTCCTAACACCAGAAAGAAGCAGCACAGGACAGGTGACGTCTGGTAAAGGCAAGAAGGATAAGATATTTCCTGGAAGGCAGGCTCGGGAAAACTCACATGCTCCAGAGAGAGAAACCTGCTGGCAGGACAATACTTGTACCTCTAAGGTTGAAGCTACGAGGCTGAGAGACAAACAAACACAAGCTGTGTTTGGGAATCAGTCTGACTTTGCAGAGGTGAGAATTCCTTTCCCTCCAAAGCCGAAAGGTAGGCTTCACAACTTATATAGATTTGAACCTAGTGATAAAGTATTTCCCTGCAGTTGCCAGAATGTGGCAGACTCTCTAGAAAGAAACTTCAGTATATACGGTAATTCACAGTCCTATCCTTTAGAGTGCTACCGAGAGAAGCCATGTGAGGATAGTGAAGACGTCTGTTTTAAAGTTCAGGATAGAAGCTCACTGTCACACCCTGCTATTGCTGACGCTGAAGAAATGCAGATTGACTCTGATAGCAGTGAAATAGTGGATAACCAGATGGACTGCACATTATGTTTTGCTGACCACGTTGAGTCTCTGTGCTGAACACTAGTTTGAGAAAGCTGGTAAAGCAACAGAAAGAATGGGGAACATTTTCTTTTGCTGAAGGAAGCGGTTATTGTTTGTTTGTACCGAGCACTGCACGTTGTGAGCCTGAAGCTGCTAAGGTTAATTTACCTGAGTTCTTGTACATATCCCTCAAGCCAATTGTATGGCAGTTTGTCCTAAGTTATTTACCTGCATTGAAATCCGTTGGGAAGGGGAAAAATAAATTCTTGTCATTGCCTGAAACACTCGACTACAACTCTTCTGTTCTCAAAGGGTAAAAGGGACTACCAATGCAGGACCAATGCAGGACTGCAGGGTCCTACTCTCTGAGTCAGGAATACAAAGGCAGACCAACTCTCAGTGCCCTAGGCGTTGAGCTGGCCACCGAGAGGGTGACAACTAGAGCACCAATAGTCTCCAGGACATGCTGCAATGGCAATATATTTTAAAAAAGACGCCAGATCCTGAACAGAAAGTAACTCCAGCGCTGTGGTGCCTTTTAAAATTTAATTTCATTTATTTAAGCTTTGATATGCCACTTAATGTGGGTACAGCAAGGCAGTTTACAATAGAATACAATAAAAACTGAAGCAGAAAATCAAAAGAACACCAATATGTATAGAACAGACGGGAAAATGAGACATGACAAGGCAGGGCTGGAGGAGGTTGTGAGATAGAAGGAGGGGACAGGTAGGAAACATAAGGAGGTCAACTGAGAGAGTCCAGTGGGAGGTAAAAAACAGTGCAGAAAAGGTGGGATTTAAGTTGGGCTTTGAACTTTGTAAAAGAAGACGCTAACTGGAGATGTAGAGGAAGATTATTCCAAAGGGAGGGTCCGAGGAAATAAAATGCTGAATGGTTATGGTTATGGTAATTTTATTTGATAAACCGCCTTTCTGAAACAAGCAAAGCGGTGTACAAGATACAAAATTAAAGAGGACGGCTCGAGGCCATAGAAATGGAAAAGAAGTTACAATGGTTTCAGGAGAAAAGAAACAGAGAGAGAAAACACAGGACAAGACAGAAGACGATGCATACAAAAGGGGATAAAGTCTAGGAGAAGTCACACAAGGGGGAGAGAAGACCGAATGCTGTAGAGAAGAGGTGAGTTTTTAGGTCCTTCTTGAAGGTGCTATGGTTAGGTTCAAGACGGAGGGATGAGGGAAGTGAATTCCACAAGGCAGGTCCTATGAAAAAGAAGGCAGAGGATCGTGTAAATTGTAGGTGGGCAAGGGAAGGTGAAGGGAGAGAGGCGATTGAGATGGAAAGAACGGGGTGTATGCCTGGGGGAGTGGAAAGATATGAGGTCAGCTAGGTACTGTGGAGTATTAGTGTGGAGGATGTTGTGCACTAGGGAGAGCAATTTGTATTGAGAGCGGAAGGGAACGGGTAGCCAGTGGAGGTGAAGGAGTAGAGGTGTGATGTGGTCCCGGGAAGAGGAGTAAGTAAGAAGACGGGCAGCGGTATTTTGGATCCTCTGGAGGCGGGCAAGTTGGGATTTGGAGAGGCCTATGAGAACCGAGTTAGAGAAATCCACCCGTGACATGACCAGTGACAGAAGTAAAGTAGTAAGGGCTGCTGGGGAAAGGAAAGGACGTATTGCTCGAATTTGGCGGAGGAAAAAGAAGGAAGTTTTAGTAATGTGAGAGACGTGGGCTTTAAAAGAGAGATCTGAGTCGAAGTGGACGCCAAGATACCGGAAGGTAGAGACTAGGGGAACGGCGAGTAGATTGAAGATGGTCCAGAGAGGGAGCGGGTAGGAGAAGACGGTTCATATGAATTGCATGGAGAGAGTGTTGTGGGGCAAGCGAAATAAGGAAGGATGTAAAGTAATCCATGTAACCTGTGTTAAGTTTTATGGACCTGGATGAGATGCTTGTATGAATAGAGGATGGCACAGGAAGCCAGTATAAATGGATGAGGAGGGGGGTGATGTGGTCAAATTTGGATGCGTGAAAAATTAATCTGGCCACAGTGTGCTGAATAAGTTGAAGGTGCTTTAAAGAGTATTGAGGGAGACCGGCAAGTGCTACATTACAATAGTCAAGTCTAGACAGAATAAGAGAGACAACAAGAGTAGTTAAGGCAGGAGTGGTCAGAAGGGAATGGACTGCTTTGATACAATGAAGAAAGAAAAATGAGTGCTGGATGATTTGGTTGATATGATCATGGAAAGAGAATGAAGAATCCAACATGACTCCAAGGTAGTGAAAAGATGACTTGAGACGAATAGTTGACCCATCGAGAATAGGGGAAACAGAAGGAGAAGTAGGACCAGTGAGCCAGGGTGCAGTAGTTTTTGAAAAGTTAAGTAGAAGGTGATTGGTAGACAACCATGTCAGAATATGAGTGAGGCATGTATTCAAGAGGGAGAGATCTGGCAGAGATGGGTCTGTGTGAAACAGAAGAATGTTGTCTGCATAAAAGTATGTTGAAATGCCAAGCTGTTGGATCATAAGAGCTAGGTGCAAGAGAAAAATATTAAAAACAACAGATGCTAGTACGGAACCCTGAGGAACACCACCCGAAAGAGGGTGAGGGGAGGAAACAGATGTGCCCTTGATGATGCAAAACGAATTGTGATAGAAAAGAAGTGAACCATTGAAGAACTATCCCACGAGACCCAAAGTCATACAACCAAGAGACAAGAAGATTGTGATTGACAAGGTAGAATGCTCAAGATATATCAAATGAAACAGCGATTGTGACATCCCCACGATCCAATGAATGGTGAACTTCACTAAGAAGAGAGAGAGAATAGTATCAGTGGAGTGACCAGAACGAAAGTCAGACTGATGGGCGTGCAAAGCATTGGAGAGTTCAAGTTGGGTGGCTAGTTGTGGAGAGATGAGCTTCTCAAGCAGTTTAGAGAGGAATGATAGGTTTCAGACTGGATTGTAATTAGTCAGGAAAAACTTGTATTGCCACCGCTGCCCACCAATCACCTCATCCTCTACTTGAACAAAAATTGTTTAGAAAATCCCTCAGGCCTTTCCATGAGAAGGGAGGAGACATCTGACCAGTGCCGTACCTAGCCCTGTGCGAACAGTGCACCCACACAGGGCGCAAAAGGATTAGGGGCACATTTTGGGCTGCTGGCCTCAGCAGCTGTTGCCCTACCGCCACTTTTTGTTTTCTCAGCAGCGGCAGCAACAGAGCAGACCTGAGTTCAAATGAAATAAAAGAAAACAAAATGTGCGGGTCTTTCGTTTGAATGGCTGGCCTGGTCCCTCACTCCTCTGACGCGACCTACATCAGAGAAGGGAAGGAGGGACCCAAACTGCCTACAAGAGCGGAGTTGGAAATACTTATGCGTTTTGTTTTGTTTTTAATTTGAAGTTGGGTCTGCCTCACTGCTGCCGCTGCCTCCGAGAAAACAAAAGGTGGCGGCAGCAGGACAAGGGCAGGCAGCCAGCTGGACATGGAGAGACATCGAAGTATGGGGGCACACCAAATGTGCAGTAGCACAGGGCACAATTATGGCTTGGTACGGCCCCGCATCTGACTTCCTGCAAGGCTGAGAACTGAGTGCTAAGCAGTCCATTTCATATTCATTGTAATCTTGCTTGTTACTTCTGAACTTTCTTCACTGATTAGAGTTGAGACACAGCCTTAAGAGGAATGTTCAGAACCACGTATGTGGCCAGTAAGAGATGATGGCTCTATAAGACTGTTTTGAGTTTATAAAAATTTGCTTGGCCACAGAACAGAAAATTTTGGTATTTAAGTTATTATACAGCCAAACTCAGGATGGGATTAGCGCTGCTCCAGGGGCAGGCTCATGTTCAGTATGACTTATGCATTCAGGTATGATCACACAAACAGCAGGGATAACTTTAAATACAAATAAATGATGTGCATATATTTATGCAAGCCCATTCTGCTGAATATTTAAGCCTTTGTTTTTTTTTTCATATGACTGTTATTTCTTTCTGTGGTAGGCTATGGCCTATAATAGCCTGCAAATATGAAATGCCTGTAAGCTAGGCCTTGATCCCAACCCCCATCTGAGAAAAACCAAAATCTGTAAAAGTTTGAGAAAACTGCTTTAAACTGCTTAACAAGATGTTTTTCATGAATTCATAAATCCTTTATTATTCTCTTGTGTTCTGATGATAGAAATGTTTCAATACTTGCATTCCTAGAGCTAGAAACGACCTTGCAGTAGAATTGTATCAATACTTAGAAACTGTGCCATTGTTAGAACAATCCTAGAGGAGGGAACAGAGAGCTAGGCCCAGAAAGGGTCTCCGATTGGACAATTGCAGGGGGCGTTGGGACCAATAGAAAGTCTGCATGTATCAAACTGAAAAGAAATGTATAAAATGAATATGTTTCTGTGAAAACTTTGCTCAGTCCTTTTTGATGCTTTACTGTCTGAGCTTTGTGCACAATAAATTGGCTTGGACCCTGCAATTGACTCCTGGATTTATTCATTGTTTGCACTTCGCTGCTTCATATTCTTGGTGCGTTGGTCGGGAATGTGCGAGTAGTGGATGGTATTCAAGTGAGTATTCCACATATTTTGCCTCTAGGTTTGGCCCGGTTGGAACCGTGTCTATCCGACCGCAGGGGAAACCTCAGGCGCCACCGGTCCTCTTGTATTCCAGCTGGCCAACACCTCCGAACCCGAGGGGAGTCCAGGATCCAATCCATGAACTGGTTTGGTATCGGGAACCGGATCCGGTGAGTAGACATTTTCTTGTTCGATAGTCAGTGAAGCCTGGGGAAAGCCTTGCATGAGTATGCGAGACTAATTTGGTATAGACTAACTGGGAAAGTCTTGCATAAATGTGCAAGACGAGAGAGCTTGATCACCTCTCATAAGGGCGGTCCTAGTACACTCTGCATGAGTTTGCGGAGCAGAAGCCACCGACCCTTTGGTTGGGTTAGTCAGTAAGACCTTGGGCATTTGAAAAATAATTTCTTGTTGCTGGCATGTTTGTCTGTGTGAGAGGTCTTGAAACATAGACCAAGTGAGAGCGGACTCCTGAGTAGCGCAGTTCCTGGCCGGGCGACCGCGCCCAGGTCGCAAAAAGGAGGAAGCGTTTGGTGTTTGTCCCCCCCATTGTTCTGTGGGCTGTACGGACCCTTTACCTGCAGCCATACTACCTACCCTTACTGTCTGTTGTCGTGTACGTCACTACAATTATGGGAGGGGTGGAGTCCACGCAAACTCTGTTGGATTGTATGATCAAGAATTTCCATAAGGGATTTTCCGGAGACTACGGAATAAGAATGTCTCCATCTCGATTAGAAATGCTCTGTGAGAGGGAGTGGCCAGTGCTAGCTACTTCATGGCCCCGTGAGGGCACCTTTGATATTCGTGTAGTCTCCCGTGTTCATCAGATTGTACAAAAAATGTTCCCTGATCAGTTCCCCTACATAGACTCCTGGCTGGGTATTTGTGAGAGGCAGCCCTCTTGGATGAAGCGTTGCTATGAGGAACAGTGTAGAATATTAGTAGCAACCACTAGGGGGACCGGGGAGTTTGAGGAGGGGAAGCCACCTGTGTATTCTGCCTCAGAGTCCCCAGAAATCCTGGCCCGTTTACTCCAGTATCCATGTAGGTTAGTTCCATCAGCTCCACCACCTGAAGCAGAACCTAATGAGGTAACCCAGCAATTACCGCTGCAGCAGCAAAGGAAGCCCACTTCCCCCGAGTGATAGCCCCGAGTCTGGCCCAAGTACATTAGGAGGACCAGGGTCCCCCGATGATATTGGGAGCGGAGGCTCTCCTGCCAGTTCAGGGTCACCTGCCAAGGAAGCCTATACCCGGGAACCGTATGATTTAAGAAGTGTAACCCCAAAGAAGAAGGAGAAAGCAGGGCGCCTAATGCCATTGCGTCAAGTACCTGGTCTACCTATCCTAAATGAACAGGGCCAGATGGCGCCAGGACCAACCAGTCTAATCTACGTGCTTTTTTCCACTACTGATTTATTGAACTGGAAAACGCATTATGCGCCCTATACTTTAAAACCCCAAGAATTGACGGAGTTAATGTCTAGTATAATGCAAACTCATCAGCCCACCTGGTCCTGCCAGCCCACCTGGTCCGCCAGCTCCTGTCTACTCTTTTTACTACCGAGGAGCGAGCGCGAATCGTGCAAGCAGCTATCCGCTGGTTAGAAGAGAATCCCGTGTGGGGGGGGGGGGGAAACGAATCTCCCACAAGCAGCCGCCGCAGCTTTCCCAAATGAAGAAAAGAGGGAGGAGTGGCTCAGTGGTTGGGACAGGTTACCTCAGGCCGGAGGGCCAGGGGTTCAATTCCCACATGGGGACAAGTAACCTCAGGCCGGAGGGACTGGGGTCTCTAGTCCCATGGCTGATCCTTGTGGCCTTGGGCAAGCCACTTAACCCTCCATTGCCTCAGGTACACTTAGATTGTGAGCCCTGCGGGGACAAAAGAATAAAAAGTACCTGTTAGTATACATGTAAACCGCTCTGATGCATAGGTAAAAGGCGGTATATCAAATGACTAAACCATAACCATAACCATAACCATAACCATCCTAGATGGTATCCGAATGACGAAAGGCCCTAACTCGATTTCGCCAGGCCTTGTTGCAGGGCCTGAGGAAGGGAGGCCAGAGGGCCATGAATATCGGGAAGGTATCAGAAGTTATCCAGGGTCCGGATGAGAGCCCAGTGGCCTTCTATGAGCGGTTGTCTGAAGCCTATAGATTATATACCCCATACAATCCAGCCGCCCAGGAAAATTTGCGTATGGTAAACGCAGCTTTTGTCAGTCAGTCCCAGAGAGATATAAAACGAAAGTTACAGAAACTGGATGGATTTGCGGGCATGAATACAGCCCAGTTAATGGAAGTTGCTCAGAAAGTGTTTGTGAATTGTGAAAAAGAACGTAACAGAGAAAGTGAACGTAAGATGAAGAAGAAAGCAGATCTTCTTGCTGCTGCTTTAGTTGAACGATGTGGAGGAGGTTTTCCTAATCGAAGGAGCAGAGGACGTGGAAGGGGTCGTGAAAATAATTGGACCCCACTGGGTGCAAATCAGTGCGCCCATTGCAGAGAAGAAGGACATTGGAGAAGTGAATGCCCGCATCTTGACTCCACCCCCAGGAGGGGAGGAGGGAGTCCCTGGAGAACAGGAGGTTGATTTCAGAGTCGTGGAGGAATGAATCGAGCACAGTTCCAGCGAGAGAGGGAAGAAGCTATTGAGGGAGTGGCAGTTGCGACGGGCTATGACATGGATGAAGATTAGGCCAGACCGGGCTCCAAGTTCACCCTGGGTCCCCAGGAGCCTATGGTCAGTTTGAAAATAGGGAACCAATATATGGACTTTATGGTGGATACAGGAGCCGAACATTCAGTGGTGGCATAGCCGGTGGCCCCTCTTTCCTCTCGATCTGTCACCATTGTTGGGGCCACTGGGGCTAAGGCCACTAAGCCATTCCTGCAGAACCGCATGTGTGAACTAGGGGGACAGAAAATAACGCATCAGTTCCTGTATATGCCTGAATGCCCTATTCCGCTCTTGGGCCGAGATATGCTTGCCAAGCTCCAGGCGCAAATATCCTTCACAGAAGGAGGAGAAATGCAGATGACTGTAAAGCCTGCTGGATTGATTGTGCTGACTGTCCCCCGGGAAGAAGAATGGTGATTCTACAGTGTAGCTCCAATCAAGTCAGCTAGTTCCTGTATACCCCCCAACCTTTTAGCTCCGCCTGAAGTATGGGTGGAGGATAATCCACCTGGCCTAGCAAAGAACATAGCCCCTGTCATTGTCACCCTCAAGCCAGGAGCGGAACCAGTGCATGTGAAGCAGTATCCTCTTCCTCGACCAGCTATTGAAGGTATCCACTGCCATCTGATGAAACTACTGAAGTATGGACTTCTTAAGGAGTGCCAGTCACCTTGGAATACCCCCCTTCTCCCAGTCAAGAAACCTGGGACAGGGGATTACCGCCCAGTACAAGATCTGAGGCGGGTAAATGATGCAGCTGAAACTATACACCCAGTGGTACCAAATCCTTATACTCTCTTGGGACTGATCCCCGCTGAGGCTACTCATTTCACCGTCCTGGACCTGAAAGATGCCTTCTTCTGCATATGCCTAGCCCCCACCACTCAGCTTTTGTTCGCTTTTGAATGGCAAGACCCCACAACAGGAAGGCGGGGTCAACTTACCTGGACTCGATTACCCCGAGGATTTAAGAATTCACCTACTCTCTTCAGTGCTGCTTTAAATCAAGATCTCTCAAGCTACTCTGTGAACCCAGGACAAAGGGTTCTTCTCCAGTATGTGGACGACTTGCTCATAGCCACAAATTCAGAAAGTGAATGTCTACAAGCCACCAGTGAACTCTTGCACCTTCTAAAAGAGGCTGGATACAAAGTCTCAAGAGCCAAGGCGCAATTATGTCAGACTGAAGTTAAATATCTAGGATTCCAGTTGTCCAGCGGAATCCGACGCTTGGGACCGGAACGCAAAGAAGTTGTATGCAGTATTCCCACTCCAACCACCAGGAGGCAAGTAAGAGCCTTCCTGGGGGCTGCAGGGTACTGTCGTATATGGATCCCCAATTTCACTCTACTGGCAAAACCATTGTATCAAGCTACCAAAGGAATGGAAAGGTCTCCATTGGAATGGGGACCTGAACAGGATGCGGCATTTCAATCTCTAAAAGCCGCCCTGATGTCATCACCAGCTCTGGGTTTACCAGATGTCCAGAAACCTTTCCGTCTTTATGTTCATGAGTCGCAAGGAAATGCTCTAGCGGTGCTGACTCAATCTCTTGGATCTTGGCAACGGCCAGTAGCCTATTTGTCAAAACAGTTGGATGTGGTTGCAAAAGGCTGGCCCCCTTGTTTGAGAGCTGTTGCAGCCACAGCCCTCTTAGTGAGCGAAGCAGACAAGCTTACTCTGGGACAAAATCTTCAAGTTACTGTACCACATTCTGTTCTGACCCTCATGGAACACAAAGGAAGTTTCTGGCTCACAAATTCGCGAATGTTGAAGTATCAGAGTATGCTGTGTGAAAACCCCCAGATACAATTGAAGGTCAGTCAAGCTTTGAACCCTGCTATGTTGCTCCCAGTTGGTCCTGGCCCCCCTGATCATGACTGTTTAGAAATTATGGACACTGTATTCTCAAGTCGCCCGGATTTGACTGATGTCCCTTTGGAGGACCCTGAATGGACTTTCTTTGTGGATGGAAGCAGTCTTGTCATCAATGGGCATCGTTGTGCCGGGTATGCAGTGGTGACCCTTGATCTGGTAGTTGAGTCCTCAGCTCTGGCCCCAGGAACTTCAGCACAGAAGGCTGAACTGATAGCTCTCACTAGAGCACTGACAATAGGAGAAGGGCTCCGTCTAAATGTGTACACAGATTCCAAGTATGCCTTCACAACTTTACATGCACATGGAGCCCTGTATAAAGAACGAGGGTAGATTACCTCAGGAGGCAAGTCCATTAGGTATGGGCCCGAGATATTGATATTATTAGACACCGTGTGGGCCCCTAAGCAAGTTGCAGTCATGCACTGTCGAGGTCATCAAGCAGGAATAGGAGAAGTTACTCGAGGGAATAGGTTTGCTGATGCCACTGCCCGAAAAGCAGCCATAACTGGACGAGTTTTGACCCAAGATACCTCGGTGCAGGCAGCCTTGTTCCCTGTGCCCCTTAGCTCATGGGCCCCCCCGATACACCACAAGAGAGTTAGATTACTTCTGTGAGAAGGAGGGGGGTGTCCTAACAGAAAAAGGTTGGATAGTGCTGCCACCTCCAGAAGGTAGCTCACCTCCAGGTCCCACAGTAATCCCTGAAGCATTAGGACCGGCCTTTGTTCATGCTTTTCATCAGGCCACACATTATGGGAAGACTGCCATGGAAAGAGCCCTGAAACCTCATTTCTGTATTTCATTATTAGGACCCCTGTCCGCCTCAGTGGCTCATCAATGTTTAACATGTGCTAAGAACAATGCTAAGCAGGGTCCCAATCCACCCCCAAGAGTTCAGTTAGTAGGAGTTACCCCTATGAGTAATATTCAGGTGGATTTTACTGAAATGCCACAAGCAAACGGATATCACTACCTGTTGGTCTTAGTTTGCACCTTTTCTGGGTGGGTAGAAGCTTTTCCCACCCGAACTGAAAAAGCCCGAGAAGTCACTAAAATTCTGCTCTATGAGATTATTTCCTGATTTGGAATACCATTGACTATAGGATCAGATGATGGACCCTCATTTGTGTCCCAAGTAACCCAACAGTTAGCCCTAGCTCTACAGATACAATGGAAGTTGCACACTGCCTATAGACCTCAGAGTTCAGGGAAAGTAGAACGTATGAATAGGACCCTGAGATCTCAGTTGTCCAAACTTTGTCAAGAAGCACACCTGAAGTAGTTCCAGGTTCTTCCTATAGCTCTTCTTAGGATACGTTCTGCTCCAACCAAGTCTTTAGGAGTTTCCCCTTTTGAGATTTTGTATGGGCGACCCCCACCCATTGTACAGGGAATAAAAGGAGATATGAAACAGATCGGATCTGAAATTACTAGACAAGAACTATTGGCTTTAAGTTCTGTTTTGCAGAGTCTTCACACCTGGGTACAAGATCGATTGCCCATCAATCTAACGGAGCCTCTGCATCCCTTCAAGCCTGGAGTGTCAGTGTGGATGAAAGAGTAGAGGAATGTTATCATTTTATCGACCCCAACTGCAGTAAAAGTCACAGAGCTTGAACCCTGGATCCATCATAGTCGAGTAAAGCCAGCAGCCGCTCCTGAACTTGGTCAATGGATTTCAGTAGATGACCGTGAAACTCCATTGCGACTTACATTACGGAGACAACCGGCATTGTAAGAGTCTTTAGAATCTACAATCCTACCCCTGTCACACAAGTGTGGCAGTCGATAGGTCTACATACAGCGGGAGCAGAAAAGAAGAAGAAAAAGACTCTACAAGCTCATCGTTCTCAATATTTCAGTTAATCTCTAAAGACTGTAGTCATGATGTTCCTCTACTACTGTTTTATGGGGGCGGTAGCTCTGGGATCCATGGAAAAGACTTTTGCCCTACCCCCTTGTGCAGCTTGTATAACTACCACCCGAACTGGGATAAAGGTCACTCAAACTTTACTTTATCATTCCTACTAAACTTGCACTGGTATAGTTAGCCGATGTGTGTATAATGGCACAGACTTAAATATCTGTACGAAAGGAAAGAGTAAAATTTGCTTCAGTCCTCGTCAGAACCCCTCCTATTACGTATTGGAGTTGCATTGGAATGATGAGGAGGGGGTCCTCATAAATGCCACACGTCAACTCTCCGATCCCACAAGACCTGTTATACTGAATTTTGATGCCTGCGATGTGATAAACAGGAATGCTTACTACAAGTGTGGGTCTTGGGAACAAGCCTATTATTATGATGATAAATATATGTGTCCTGAAGGAGCATACGGATGGGGACGGTGTACTGGAAAGTATTCCCCAACCGTCTACAGCTAGTCATCTAAAGATGCCTACTTCTGTCCAAAGTGGGAATGTGTGTATTATGCTATTTGGTCCGGTGGGCCTACTGGACAAGATGGAGATAATCGCAAAGCCAGCTTAGAAAGATTATCATTACCTGAGCCTCAGAAGTGCATGAAAGGTGCCTGTAATCCCCTACAGCTCCTCATACTTAACCCTAGCCAGGTGAAGCAGGGGTTCAGATTTGGGTTACGTATAGCGGAAGGAGGCACAGATCCTGGAACCTTTATACATATACAGCTAAATACTAAGACCCATGTATCCGCACCTTATCGAATACATCATTCCTTTTACGAGGCCATGCAGGCGGAATTTGCAATCCCTCACACCTCCCAAAACTTGTTCATCGAACTCGCTAGGGCAGTAGCATCTAGTCTCCACATCTCTGATTGTTTCTTCTGTGGCGGAACTAAGATGGGAGACCAATGGCCCTGGGAGGCGCAAGAAGTGAACTATTCCATTCCTTATAACCAGACTGCTCTACATAGCACTACTAGTGAGCGGGTACTGGCTCACCCTATTGTTGGTAACTTGTGTTTTGCTCATACAGGACCACAGTTTACTATGCTAGTCGGACAGCTGGTCTGTCTCAATCAGACGGTTTACAACAGTACTACTAAAAAGACGTCCTGGTGGTCGGGGGTAAACACTCCAGAACCCTCCAACCCTTTAGTCCTCTTTCCTACTCTTGCCAAGATCTGGACTAATCTGGCTTCTCATAGTACCTGGCAAGCTCCACCCGGACTATACTGGATTTGTGGAACTCGAGCATATGCTAAGCTTCCTCACCATTGGGGAGGAGCATGTGTATTAGGAACTATACGACCTTCCTTCTTTCTTCTGCCCATTTCCCATGGAGAACGACTGGGTTTTCCTGTGTACAAAAGTCGACAGAAACGAGAGGCCTTGAAAATAGGCCAATGGGACAAATGGGATGATGAGGAGTGGCCACCTGAGAGAATCATTTCGTACTATGGACCCGCCACTTGGACACAAGATGGGACATGGGGATACCGCACTCCTGTATACATGATAAATCGTATTATACGCTTACAAGCTGTTGAAATAATAAGGAATGAAACTAGTAAAGCTCTAACCCTTTTAGCTAAACAAAGTACACAAATGCGTACAGCTATTTATCAGAATCGTTTAGCTCTAGATTATTTGCTAGCAGCTGAAGGTGGAGTATGTGGAAAATTGAATTTAACTAACTGTTGTTTGCAGATTGACAATAATGGACAAGTTGTTGAAGATATAGCTACTCAAATGCAAAGACAAACATATGTGCCTGCTCAGACCTGGCATGGTCTGAAGCTTGATGGGTGGTTTGGTTCAGCGTTTTCATGGCTAGGTGGTCTGAAGACCCTTGTGTTTATTGTATTATTCATGTTGGCTGTATGCTTGTTGCTCCCATGCCTGTTACCCCTTTGCTTACGTATGATAACCTCAGTTATTGATAGCACTGTAGAACGGAAGGCAGCTACAAAGGTTTTAGCTATGTGGCAATATTATCCTATACCCCATAATGATGCTTTTACGCGAGTATAATGTGTGATTTAATTCCCACCCTTTTAACTTGCGGGTGAGAATAATCAAAGGGGGGAATGTGGTAGGTTATGGCCTATAATAGCCTGCAAATATGAAATGCCTGTAAGCTAGGCCTTCATCCCAACCCCCATCTGAGAAAAACCAAAATCTGTAAAAGTTTGAGAAAACTGCTTTAAACTGCTTAACAAGATGTTTTTCATGAATTCATAAATCCTTTATTATTCCCTTGTGTTCTAATGATAGAAATGTTTCAATACTTGCATTCCTAGAGCTAGAAACGACCTCGCAGTAGAATTGTATCAATACCTAGAAACTGTGCCATTGTTAGAACAATCCTAGAGGAGGGAACCGAGAGCTAGGCCCAGAAAGGGTCTCCGATTGGACAAGTGCAGGGGGCATTGGGACCAATAGAAAGTCTGCATGTATCAAACTGAAAAGAAATGTATAAAATGAATATGTTTCTGTGAAAACTTTGCTCAGTCCTTTTTGATGCTTTACTGTCTGAGCCTTGTGCACAATAAATTGGCTTGGACCCTGCAATTGACTCCTGGATTTATTCACTGTTTGCACTTCGCTGCTTCATTTCTAATATTCCTAAATTCCTTTTAGGCACATTTTGCTCAAGTGTTAGCACCTATGGGGGAGATTCATCCATATTTTTGTCTGTCCGTCTGTATACATGGATTTGTTTGCGCTTATGGAAACCAACCTGGGTGTTCCCATAGAGACAGGAAGAGCTGCTGTAGCATTTGCCAGCAGAGATCTGACCCCACTGACAAAAGAAGTGGGGAGAGCTGCCGCAGAGGTGAAGAGCTTCAGGGCAGAGGCAGCCAGGGTCCCTTTCCTATCTCATCTAGGCCTGCATTCATTGACAGGAAGTCTGCATCAGAGGGGACAGATGCAGCTGGCCTAGAGTGTGTGTGAGGGCTCTAAGGCCTGCTGCTATCCTGAATTTACTTTAGGTACAGCTGTGACGCAGGAGGAGGATGGAGATAGGATGGCGGCAAAGGGAAGAGGTAAGGGGGCAATATGACACTGCAGAGGAGGGGGGGGGGAGAGAGATAGAAATGCTGAAATATATGGGGAGGTCAGGGAGGGAAAGGAAGATCCTGGACCATGGGAAGGGTAAGGAAAGGTAAAGGGAGATGTTGGACCACAGGTAGGATCAGGGAAGAGAAGACACTGGACAAAAGAGGGGGACCAGTGAAGAGAAGGAGAGATACTAGTCTACTGGAAATGGGAGACCCTGGACTAATGGGGGATTGAGGAAATAGAAGGTGAGATGCTGAACCTCTGTGGAGGGGAGTCAGGGAAGGGGAGATGCTGGACTACTAGGGTGGTGAGGAATGGAAGGAGAAAGGCTGGACACCTGGGGGGGGGGGGGGGAGAAGGGAAGGAGAGATGCTAGACAAAGGGTGGTAAGCCAGAAAAGGGGAGATGGACTGGGAGTTATAGAGAAGGAGATAGGGATGTCACCAATGCTGTGCCACAGAGACTGGTCCTTGGTCCTGTTCTTTTTAACATGGAAGACTGTCAGGAAAGGGGTTCCGTACTTCCCATCTTACAATGCAAATACCTCTAGAGCTCCAAAAATTCCCCAATGGCTTCTGCACATCCTGCAAGGTACGCTGGAAAGTTCTGCAAAAGGCTCATTGGCCAGAGCTTGAAAAGAGTGATTCAGGTTAAAACCCTTCTCCTACTATTTTTTTTTAGTCTTTAAAATGTAAAAATGTATATTACACATGACTGGCATATAGCTCTTATGCATATAATAGCTGGTTCTTATATGTAGCAGTGGTGAGAATTACCCACAATCCTATTTGGAAGATGCTGAGTGATGCTGAAATCTCTGCTTCCCCTGCACGTTATGGAAGGACAGACTAGATAGGCCATGTGGTCTTTTTCTGTCATCATGTTTCTATGTTTCTATTTACCAGTGTCATACGTATTTCACAGAAGGCTCCACATTCAGCAGAGCCTCGTGTAAAGTACTAGGGGAAATTGGAACCCTCCAGACCTGAACGGCCCTATTCCCACCTCAGTATCCAAAATGGAACTTTAAGTCTTATCTGTAGGTATGTCAGCTGTAGCGGAGGTATCAAATAGTCTGATTATAAGAGCAGATTTAAATTATTCATTCCGGGAGATAATAAGCTTTAGCAATAGGAGGTAAAGCCTCCCGTGCAATTTGCAGAGCTTCTATCAGATATTTTTTAAATAAATCCAAGCCAGAAATGTTTTATATCTCCATAAAATTAACAACCTGAAAGTTTTACATTATCATGCTCTTCTGGGACGTCTTCATCTTAAATCTCAGGAGAAACATCATGTTTAATTAGAGAATTACAGATAGCATGCAGATTAATAACTAATTTGTGAGGTCATCAGACATCCTTTTAACACATTATCTTGCACAGCCACCCATGTCTCCTGATGGCAAATTGTTGACGATCTTTCTAGCTCATTATAGAAGCTTTAGGTCTGGGCTGGGCCTCTCCTGAAAACTTTACAGATAATTTCAGCAAACACCTTACAAGGTGCCTATTTGCCCATAGCAACAACTGTATGCAGGACAATAAGTTATCTGCTTCACTCCTCCACAATATACTATTAAGCATCTTTATTTGTATTTATTTAGGAACAATTTGTAACTGTGTCCCCAGGTAAAAAGTACATGCATACTTTTCTCTGTGTGGACTTGACCCAATTTTCAAAGCAAAGAAAAACACTTATTTCTGCTTTGAAAATTATGCCGGAGAAATGATGGGGGTTATTTTAGGAACCCTATTGTGATCTGCATACGTTAATGGGACACGCATGTGGAAATCGCATCCATGTACAAACAGTCCTTTCAGAAGGGTTTGAATTTACACATTTGACCTGATCACGTCTAAGTCACATTGGGCGTAACAGGGGCATGGTATGGATGGAGCAACAAGATACAGATGTATCTGCAGTTTCATATACGGGTTGCATATAGACAGCTGAAGTTCTCCACATCTGTTTTTACATCTTTTCCCTGGTACATACACGTTTTTAGAAAGTGCTCATTTGGGCCAGTCCTGTACTGGAAGGAATAAGGGGGAACATCCTATTAATACCCAATGTTTATTTCCCCTTCCACATGTTATTTTGGTAAACATTAAATGAAGAGTGACGGGACATCCACGTTTGCAAAATGCCTAGGATACATGTGCGTATGCCAACATTCACCTGAAGTACCCTCATGCGCACCCGCAAATCACCAGCGTTCCTTCGTTGACTTTTCACAAGTGCACGTGGATACCCCTCCTTGTCGGTACCTGGCTTTCCCGGTTTCATTTAGCAACACACACAACGAGCATGACATATGTCTATTTAGATCACAGGCCCAGGCTCTCCTTGCAAATTGACATACAATTGCAGACATTTCACTTGGACGTTGCAGCAGCCTTTCCAAACTGTGCTCTCACATGCTACCTTTATACCTGCTGTGTGAGGTGCACAAATGCTCTGGGTAAAAGTATGTCCATGTGTTTGATCTTTCAAAATGTTCATGTACATGCAAACCCCCTCCCCCTCCATGCCCTGCAGAGCATCTCCTCAAACACAGAAATGCCTTGAAAATTATTCTCTTATTTATGAACATTTAGGAGATAATTTTATGTGGCGTGTAAAGTGCTTTGTATAAAATTCTGGCTGACGTGGTGCTGTGTACTTTGTGACCACATGGATAGAGTTTGGGCACAGCATGGGGGAGGCACACAAGTGCGTACATAGTTAAAAAATAATAGAAAGCAAACAGGAAGTGAGACACCTGGGCATAACAATCAACCAACAGTTCACCTTCACCCCACGCAAGCGATATACCACAAGATAAAAATACTATGCAAACTTCAACCTCTACTAGCCACCTCGGATTCCCGCTCTGTACTCCAGGCACTCATATTCCCCCTACTGGACTTCTGCAACAGTATATGCCAAGGACTCCCTAAACACCGCAGCACGCACCCTAGCAAATGTACAAAAAGAGGGACCACATTACACCAATTTTGTAAAACCTACACTGGCTACCTGTACACAGCAGAGTCAAATATAAATCAACCATGAACATATTCAGAACTCTGCATAAACAATCAACATATCTAGAATCCCTCATCTGCACATCAACTATCAAGAGAACAAGGCAAAAATGCACCACACACCTCCTCAACTATTCGGCAGACATAACACGGATGAACCAAAACACTTGCAATCAAAACACCTATGCACCCGATCTGTTGAATGAACCCCCCAGCAACCTCTGGGAAACTCATGACCTAAAAATATTCCTCAAAGACCTCAAACACTACTATTCAAGGAAGACTTCAACATCTGAACAATGCTCCCCCAATGAAACAACCTTTGGATGCGTATGACACTATTCCCCACTCTCACATACCTCCTCCTGCACCCCTCCCCCACCACCCCGCTTCTGTATATAAGGAGTTCTAACTGTTAATACCTTAAAACCATAGGCTATAGTAGTACTACTGTTCATCACTGTTAAATATCTAAAAGTTCTATGTCCTGTTCTTTGTGAACCACCTTGATTCCCAGATAAGGCAGTATAAAAAAAGACAGTTAAATAAATAAATGGTAATCTATATACATATTGAACAGTTATAAGGGTGGAATGTGAGTGCGTCTTATACCTAGTGTCTTTATAATATTGTGCCTCAGTAAGTCCTTATAAAATTACCTTCTTCGAGTCTGCTGCTCCAAAATAGCTTGCTCACACCCAAGTACAAGAAAATAGAATACATCACTAGTACTGTAAAAGCAAAATGCATGACAGCTCAAAAACATAAAAACACAAATGGTAAAAACAACAACAATATCCTCCTCCTCTAAAAAATACAGAGGCATCAATCCCTACCAAAAAGCCTGTTGAAACAACATTTTGATCATTTTTCTACATGGAAAGAGTCTATTTCTAAACGGGCCTCCAGTGGGAGTGAATTTCATAATAGGGATTCCATCATAGGTGCTCCATATATGAGGCCTACTACTACTACTACTAGTAAAGCATAGTTACTCACCTGTAACAGGTGATCTCCGGGAACAGCAGGAATTTAGTCTTCACATATGGGTATCATCGGTACCGATGGAGCCTGCGCGGGAACGCTCCCCAGCGCCCAATTAAAAAGCCTTTTGGAGCATCCCACAGTACCTGCGTGCTGCCTTCCTGCCTTTCCCAACTGCCTCTCTCCAGTTGAGTTTAAAGCTGAGACAAAGAGAGAGAGAGAGGGAAAGAGAGAGAGAGAGATACAACTCCTAGGGGAGGTGGGTGGGTTGTGAAGACTAAATTCCTGCTGTTCCCGGAGATCACCTGTTACAGGTGAGTAACTATGCTATCTCCAGGAACAAGCAGGAATGTAGTCTTCACATATGGGGACTCCCTAGCTTTAGATGCCAGGGAGAACCCCAGAAGTTGTGCGTCCCTGTGAAAGGGCTCCACTTCCCCCCATGGATCTCTGGCATCCTACCAGGGATGGTGGGTAGGAGTTGATTAGGTATGGAACAGGTGTTGGAGAACAGCCTGACCAAACAAGGCATCCCGGCGGGAGTCCTTGTCCAAGCAGTAAGGGGCTGTGAAGGTATGAACCGAGGCCCAAGTGGCTGCTCGACAGATGTCGTCGATAGACACAGAGTGCAGATGAGCCATTGAAGCTGCCATGGCTCTCACATTGTGAGCTGTGACATGCCCTCCAGAGGAAGATTCTTACTCTGATAGGCAAAGGAAATACACTGTGCAATCCAGTTGGACAGTGTTCTCTTGGAGACTGGAAGTCCCAGATGAGAAGGATCAAAAGCAACAAAGAGTTGAGAGGACTTATATGTTGCTGTGCTCTTTGTAAGTAAAAAGCTAAAGCTCTTTTACAGTCCAAAGTATGAAGATTCCTTTCTGCATTTGATGCATGAGGCCTTAGAAAAAACACAGGCAGGTAGACCGCTTAGTTCAAATGAAAAGGCGAGACCACCTTTGGCATAAAGTGTGGATGAGTCCTAAGGACTACCTTGTCATGATGGAACCTTGTATAAGGAGGATCAGCCACTAGTGCCTGCAACTCATGATGTGACATGCTGATGTGATTGCAATGAGAAAGATAACTTTCCAAGAAAGGAATTTCAACGAGGTAGTAGCTAAGGGTTCGAAAGGCAGCTTCATGAGCTGCCCAAGAACCAGGTTTAAGTCCCATGCCACCGGTGGTGGCCTAATGGGATGCTTAGTTAGAAGAAGGCCCCTCATAAATCTTGCTATAAGAGGATGGGAGGAAATAGGTTGTCCATTTAAAGGCTTGAAAAAAGCTGCAATAGCACTCAAATGGATTCTTACTGAGTTAGTCTTAAGTCCTGCATTGGATAAATGAAGGAGATACTCCAGTAATGATTCCAGAGGTATCGCAAGGGGGCTAAGACCCTTCTGCGAGCACCATATGGTAAACCTTTTCCACTTGAAAGCATAAGAGCATCTTGTGGAAGGTTTTCTGGAAGCATAAAGGATATCCTTTACTTGCTGAGAAAGGTTAAGATCATGAAGATCTAGGCCTTCAGCAATCAAGCCCTGAGATGCAGAGACTGGGGATTGGGATGCCATAACATTCTGTCCTCCTGAGAAAGGAGATCTGGAGCAGACCCTAACTCCAGAGAGGGAGTTAGGGTCTGCTCCAGATCTCCTGGAGAGAGATGTAGAAGCAGAGGGTACCACACTTGCCATGGCCAATGTGGAGCTATGAGAATCATACGGCCTCTGTCTCTCTGAAGCCTGAACAGGGTTTTGGGAATTAGGGGAATGGGTGGAAAGGCATAAAGGAAGTCTTGACCCCAATGAAGGAGGAAAGCATCCCTGGCCTGAGAGCCCTGAGCCGGAATTCTGGAACAGAACCGGGGAAGTTTGGCATTCAACGGACTTGCAAAGAGGTCTATGTCCGGGTTTCCCCAAATTTGAAAAATCGTGGCCACCTGGTCTGCATGTAGAGACCATTCATGTGGAAGTAGAACTCGACTGAGTCTGTCTGCCCAAGAGTTTTGGATACCTGGAAGATACACTGCCAGGAGATGAATCTGATGCTCTCTGGTGAGGGCCCATAGTCACAAAGCTTCGTTGCAAAGCGACAGAGAGCCTGTTCCTCCCTGCTTCTTCACGTAGAACATGGCTACTTGATTGTCCGTATGAATGAGGACTGTCTTGTAGCTGAGCAGGGTGTGGAACACTCGCAGAGCAAGGAAGATTGCTCTGAGCTCTAAGAGATTGATGTGTAGATGAGTCTCCTGGGGTGTCCAAGTGCCTTGGGTGGAGAGGTCTTGCAGATGAGCTCCCCAACCCATTGGTGAAGCATCTGTTGTGAGAGTCGCTTGGGGTAAAGGTTGTTGAAATGGGGACCCCATCAACAGGTTTTGAGTGGACTGCCACCATTGGAGGGACAAAATAAGGTGATTTGTGTTTGCTATTTTGTCTGACAGGCACCCTGATGCCTGGGTACATTGAGTGGATAAAGTCCACTGGGCTGCTCTCATATGGAGGCAAGCATAAGGAACCACATGCACGGTAGATGCCATGTGGCCTAGTAGTTGTAACATTTCTCGAGCAACGAGATGAGGCTTTAGCACTGCTTGAGAAGCTAACTGCACCATGCGAAGGCAACGGGTCTGGGGAAGACAGGCCCTTGCTTTTCTGGTATCCAGCAAAGCTCCTATGAACTCTAGAGACTGAGTGGGAGTTAGGCTGGATTTTGGGATGTTTATGACCAGACCCAAATACTGAAGGATACACATTGTGCAAGATAGAGAAATCCTGGTCTCTGACTCTGATGAGGCTCGAATGAGCCAGTCGTCTAAGTAGGGGAAGACGAATATTCCTAGAGTGCGAAGAAATGCTGCTACCACAGCCATGCATTTCGTAAACACCCTTGGTGCTGAGGCCAGGCCAAAAGGAAGCACCCTGCATTGGTAGTGCTTTCCTTGAAAAAGGAACCGAAGGAACTTTCTGTGAGTTGGATGGATGAGAACATGAGTGTACGCATCCTTGAGATCTAGAGAACAAAGCCAATCCTGACTCTGAAGGTATGGCAGCAGCGTTCCCAGAGAAATCATCTTGAATTTCTCTTTGAACAGGAATTTGTTTAATTCTCTGAGGTCTAAAATAGGTCTGTGTCCCCCTGTTTTCTTTGGGATAAGGAAATAGGGGGAGTAAAACCCTGTACCCTGTTGAGGAATGGGTACCTCTTCTATTGCCCCTTGGGCAAGAAGCATAGTGACCTCTTGATCTAATAGGTTGATGAGAGAGGTCTGAGAATTGAACTCTCACCATTGTGGGAGGGGGGCATGCAGAGAAAGTGAAGCTTGTACCCCTCTTTTATAATGGAGAGAGTCCAATGTTCTGCTGTTATCTGCCCCCATCTGGGGGCAAAGTGACACAACCTTCCTGGAATGATGGAAGGTTCTGGTCCGTTGAGGGGCAGGAAGGCTAAGTTGTCTAGATGGAAGTCAAAGGCCTTGTGGAGGCTGAGACTGCTGAGATGGTTGAGGCTTAGCAGTCTTTGCTTTCCTTTGTTTAGGTGGTTGCTGACTCTTCCGGGCAGGTTGACCTGCAGAACGTCCCTGCTGAGAATAAGAGGGATAAAACCTCTTCTTTTTGGAGAAGAATGGTTTCTTGAAAGAATTCTTCCTTGCAGGATCAGCTGTGGTTTTGGATAATCTATCCAAAGTGGAGTTGTCAGCATCCAACTCATTGGCTTTTTCTTGCCAATTTTTGCTGAATAGATTCTCACCTGTACAAGGGATATTGCCCAGTTTGTCCTGCACCCAGAGCTCCAGATCGGATGCCTTGAGCCAGGCAATTCTACGTGCACCTATGGCAATGGCAGAGGTTCTGCTTATACACTCAAAACAGTCAAAAGCTGCATGATTGACAAACTTAGAAACATCCTGGGCATGTTTAACCAGTGTGAGAAAATCCTGCCTCTTATCTTCAGAAAGAAGAGGGCTCAAAACCTCTAAATCTACTGTGACTTCCTTAAGGAACATTCCCATATATAAAATATAGGAACTGATCCTGGCAGAAAGCATGGAACCCTGGAAAGTACGACGTCCAAAGGCATCCAAAGTTCGACACTCACATCCTGGAGGATTAGAGGCATGCCTCTTTGCACTTCTGATCCTTCTCATAGCTGATTCCACTACAATAGAGTGGTGAGGAAGCTGAGTCTTCTGGAAGCCAGGACACGGAGGTACTCAATACATGGTATCCAGTCTACGAGACTGAGGAGAGGTGGTAAGAGGTGTTTCCCACATTCTTAATATGAGATCATGTAAGATCTCATGGATAGGCAAAGTAGCTGCCTCCTTAGGAGCCTTGGGATATTGTAGGATCTCCAACTCCTTTGCCCTGGGCTCTGTTTCAGGAGCCACAGTAATGGAAAGACCTCAAGCCACCTCCCTGATAAAATCCTGAAAGGAGATATCTTCTGGAGGAGACATCCTACGTTTTTGGAGAGGAAGGCTCCTCGGGGAGAAGTACTCCGGTACCGACGGAGCTGTCAGAATCCTCAGACTCTTCCGAGGATTCAAAGTACCTTCTGTCCAGATGCTCTTGTAGAGCATGATACCCGTACCGACCGAAGTCAGTGCCGGGGGGAATCGGTACCGGTGTATCGGTACCAGAAGGCATAGCACCCGGCAATGCAGACACAGATGTCGATGCCGATGCTGTCGGTACCGGTACTGGTTGAACTGTCTGACGTGGTTCCAAGGGTGTCGATGCCGCAAGGAGAGCCGCCAGACTGTGTTCAATAGCCAGGAACCTCTGTTCTATCGACGCTGCCGATGCCTGGGTATCGGTACCGGAGAAAGCAGCCGGTACCCCAGAGCATGGCACCAGTAGTTCTGCTGAGGTTGAGGCCTCGAGAACATCCTGGAGCCCCGATAATGCTTTGGAAGCCGAAGCCTCCCGCCGGGGCAATTTTGCCGGTACAGAACCCTCAAGGACAACACCAGAGGTCATAGAAACATAGAAATATGATGACAGAAAAAGACCACATGGCCTATCTAGTCTGTCCTTCCATATCAACAACTACAACAGTCCCCTTTTTACCTTTAGAGATCCTCTGTGTTTGTCCTATGCTTTTTTGAATTCAGTTACTGTCCTCATCTCTACCACCTCCACTGGGAGACTATTCCACGGATCCACTACTCTTTCCGTAAAGAAATATTTCCGCATATCACTCCTGAATCTATCTCCCTTCACCCTCACACATGTCCCCTCGTAGCAGAATTTGCTTTCAATCGAAAGAGGCTCTCTCCCTGAACATTTATGCAACAGAGGTAATTTAAACATCTCAATCATATCACCTTTATCCCGCCTTTCCTCTAAGGTGTACATATTAAGATCCTTAAGTCTGTCCTCATATGCTTTATAATGAAGACCACTAATCATTTTAGTAGCCACCCTCTGCACCGACTCCATCCTGTTCACATCCTTTTGAAGGTGCAGTCTCCAGAATTGCACACTATACTCCAAATGAGGTCGAACCAAAGACTTATAGAGAGGCATTATCACCTCCTTTTTTCTGCTAGCCATTCCTCTCCGTATGCACCCAAGCATCCTTTTAGCTTTTGCTGTCGCCTTTTCTACCTGTTGAGCTACTTTAAGATCATCAGACACAACCACGGCTAGGTCCCGCTCTTCTTTAGTGGACAAAAGTACTTCACCCCCTATACTATATGGCTCCCTTGGATTGCTGCAGCCCAAATGCATGACCTTACATTTTTTAACATTAAATCCCAGCTGCCAAATTCTAGACCATTCTTCACGCTTATCTAGATCCCTCCTCATGTTATCTATGGTTCCTCGTGAACTTACAAGAAGCACCTCATCAACAGCAAACAGGGCTTTCAGTCTTCGTGCACCAAAACTCTGGAATACATTGCCACCAGATATTAGAGCAACCACCAACCTACTTCAATTTAGAAAGGCCCTCAAACATTACCTATTCCTTAAATACTTCCCGGTGAGTGCAGAAGCACGTCCCCTCTCCGTTAGTTATAGGAACTCCGAATCACCTAGTGAGCCAGAATTCCCCACATAGTAAGGTCCATTGACCATTAAGTATAAGGTTCCACTGACCATTACGTCTCATTTGTGCTATAATTTAAAGATGTCAATAGTTTACCTTGAAATCCAAGTTTACTGTCCTGTGATTCATAATTACCTTGTTATCCAAGTTTCTTGACCCTGTTTAATGTAACTCAGACGCTTGTTTTTGTGCTGAATTTTGTGTTCGATGTAAACCGCGTTGATGTCAAATAGTGCGGTATATAAGAATTGTAAATAAAAATAATAAAAAAAAAAATCTACACCTTCCTGGGTGTCTACTCTATTGCAGATTTTGGTATCATCCGCAAAGAGGCAAACCTTACCCGACAGCCCTTCCGCTATATCATTAACAAAGATGTTAAAAAGAATTGGACCAAGGACAAATCCCTGGGGCACACCACTGGTAACATCCTTCTCCTCAGAGTGAGCTCCATTTACTTGTACTCTTTGTCGCCTCTCGATTCTTGGAAGGAGATCTACCTTTTGAGGACTGGCTAGACTTATGTTTAGTTACCTGAGATCCATGGGAGGAAGACGAAGTCCTGGAAGACGTCGATGCCACAGAGGCTGCATCGGAGGGAAAAAGGGTGCTGAGCTTAGCAGCTCGGTTTTGTCGACCCCTCTTGGACATCATGGCACAGGCCATACACTCCGAAATGGATTGGTCAGGACCTAAACATTTAAGGCACCACTCATGGGTGTCGGTGACGGAGATGGTACCGCCACACTTGGTGCACTTCTTGAAACCCGAAGCGGGTTTTTCCATAGTAAGGGAAATTTTGGGCCAAAGGCCCAAAATGGCGCATGCACCTGAAGAAGAAAGGTTTGGAAAAAAATATATTATTTTTTTTTTTTGAAAGAAAGAAAGAAAGAACCAGCAGTACCAGTATAGCGTCGAGGGAAGGCAGACGCGACCACAAAAAAGAAGGAGGATAGGAAAAGTTTTCTGCGGTGACAGGAACGACAAACTGCTGGCTCCGTGAAAAACGAAGAACTGGAGAGAGGCAGTTGGGAAAGGCAGGAAGGCAGCATGCAGGCACTGTGGGATGCTCCCAAAGGCTTTCTAATTGGACGCTGGGGAGCGTTCCCGTGCAGGCTCCGTCGGTACCGACGATACCCATATGTGAAGACTACATTCCTGCTTGTTCCTGTAGATTCATTTTATAGCACTACAAGGCGTACGCAGCACTGTACATATAGACATAAGAGACAGCCCCTACTCATCGGGGGTTACAATCTAATCAAGACGAAAAAACATTGCAAAATTGGGGACTAGAATATGGCAAGATACACATAAGTAGTGGACAAGAGAATGAGGAGCAGCTTCAAAGAGGTGGGTCTTCAGCCTGGAATAGGGCTAGAGAAGGAGCCCGATGCACTGACGGGAGGTGAGTAGTGAATGGATGAGGGTCTTAGTAGTGTGTGTAGAAAGGAAGGGACAAATTTTGTCAATGTTATAGAAAAAGACACGACAGGGTTTTAGCTATCTGTTGGATGTGTGCAGAGAAAGAGAGTAGAGTCAAAGATGTCCCCAAGGTCACAAGCTGAGGAAACAGGAAGAAGTGTAGTGTTACCACTGAAACAGAGGCCCGGGGAGGCTAAGCCTTCCCAGCTCCAACTGCAACCTTCCTGAGTCTGAGTAAAACTGGCAGCCTGCCCAGGTCGGAACCTGTGATCGTGGCGCACTTTCCCTGGTGCGCATAGGTGTAATATTAGATAACCCACTACTATCGGACCAACTGCTAAAATCAGATTTGTGCACGCAATTAAGTGCTGCCCTTGGGTTGATCATGACGTAAGAAGCCAATCTGGCGTTCACAAGGCTGGCCTAGAGTCTGTCTCCGTGCCCTTACGCGCTCCTTGATAGGGCCTGGATGCTTAGTAGGGTCCATTAATACGTGGACTGTCTCGGCAGTAGCCCGACTGGGCGTTCTGTGGCGAGGGCCCAATTCGGCAGTAGCCCAACTGGGCGTTCTGTGGCGAGGGCCCAATTCGGCAGTAGCCCGACTGGGCGTTCTGTGACGAGGGCCCAATTCGGGGAATAGCTGCTCCTTGGCAGCAATGAAGCCGTGCGGAGACGGAGACGTGGAAGGTGTTTCCCCCATGTTGGTGGGCAGCGATCTGTTAGCCACCTCAACCTTGAAGGAGCGGAGGCAGGCCTCTGCGGGCAAAATTGTGCCAAGCTCTGACCCTTAGGTGGAATCTGCGGATGACTAGAAGATGCGAGGTCCGCAATGAGCCTCCTGTTAATGACACCTCAGCTGGCCATGTTAATTGGGTCCTGAGGGGGGTAGAACCCCTGATCCCTGCACCATCGGACCGAGTTTAACCACAGTTCTGAGGTTCTGCTCTGTCTGATAGCTGCAGGCCTTATTGAAATTATGGGGACTGGGCTGGCCTGAGTTCCAGCTGGAATTTGAACCTGTGACCCTCTGGTCTTAGAAGTACTGGCTCTGTCCACTGCACCACACTGTGGTCACTCACACTGGCGGTTCCTGCCCCAGCTGGGGCTGAGCCCACGACCTTAAGCTTATGAACCCACTGTGAGTGGTGCATCACCGTGCTGCCACAGAGATGAGGGTTGTCTTCTGTATGTTCTCTGTATGCTGTGACTGTTGTTTCCAACATTCCCCGATGCGGTATGAGCTTAAGAATGGCTGGTCATGCCCTGTAGTCATTCGAGCTTCCTGATCTTCTAGGAGGTGCAGCTGTAGGTGGACCTGCAAGCATTCTTTAGGAGTGACGGGGAGTGTATCTCACCGTAGCTGACTAGATTGACAAGGCTGTCTCTGGGTGCCAGAGCAAGTTCGATCCGTAGGGCAGGCCAGCAAGCACTGCAGTCCTGTATGGGACGGTCTGCCTAAGGGTAAGATAGTCGCTCACTATCCCTGGCAGGAGGGAGCTCACTTGTTTCTCTAAGTCAGGCAGGCCTCGGAAACTTTCCCTTTGGACGCTGGGGCGCGTTCCCGGGCAGGCTCCGTCGGTAGCGACGATAGCCGCATGTGAAGACTCACTCCTGCTTGTTCCTGGGGATAGTGGCTCGCCCAGGGGCCCCAGCAGAGGCTTGGGTGCATCGTGTTGCGATCTACAGTGCCGAGAGGGGTGCAGCAGGCGTGTCCTGACTGGGGGTCTGATAGAGCCTGTAGTCGGGACCTCTTTGGGAGGAGATGCAGATGGAGTCCCAGAGTGCGATCCACTGGGGAAGTATCTAGGTCCTTTAATTGCCTGTTAAAGTATCAGCCCTTCCCTGAAGGGGAACCTGCAAGCCGGGGAGCAGGCTGGCCAGGGGTGGTAGCAGGTAGGATGGCCAGGGCTGGCAGTTAGGATGATGGTCCCAATCGTGACGTGACTGGAGTCTGGCTGCCATGGTTGCATTTGCGACGTGGCTGGGATCTGGTTGCCCCATAGTAGCTGAGAGGCTCAGGGCGTTCACGAGCAGCGGGGCGTTCACGAGCAGCAGAAGGTATTGGGTGGCACGGCATTGATGGAATCCCTGGGGATACGGTCGCCAATTACCAGTAGGGTTGCAGGTGCCCCAGCTCGGATTTGAACTGCTCACTTTTGGATCCAGAGCACACTGCCTGTGTTCACCGCACCACACTGTGCCCGCCTCAGGGTTGCTAGGTCCGTGACCTTAAGCCTTAGGCTACTCCAAAATAAATTTTCCCCATGCAGCACTCATTCCCATAATACACACTGCCTCAGTGAGCCTTCTTCATTGGGCACGGTGGGGGATTGAAACCCTGATTCTTGCACCATTGGTCAGTATCTTAAACATTGTGCTGTAGTTCTGTTCAGGCTGACGTAGTGTCTTTGCATCCTTTGAGGGCCTCGGTGAAGTGTGAGGTTGATAGGTACTGCCTCAGCCAGCCTTCTGCAGCAGGCACCGTGGGGGACTGAACCCATGTCCCCTGCACCATCAGTCAGTGGCTTAACCATATGTTACACTGCTGTTTCAGAAGACCTGCTCGCCGTAGGGGAGAGCAGGCCCCATGGATAGCGAGGGCACTATCACAGGCCACTGCTGATTCCTGCTAGCCTGGGATCACACAGCAGTGGATAGACAACGTGTAATCAACTCTGGAATTTGTTACCGGAGGATGTGGTAAAGGCTGTAGTGTAGGTTAGGACAAGTTCCTGGAGGAGGTCCCTAAGCCATTAAGAAGGGCCCCAGGATATCAATGCTTGAACCAATACACGCATTGTGGAACCTGTGCCCCTTGGGGAACTGCTAGGTACATATGACCTGGATAGGCCACTGTTGGAACAGAATACTGGGCCTGATGGGCCTTGGTCTGACCAGTATGGCAAGCATGGAGATGCTGACATAGCGCTCAGGGTTTAGTATGATATAAATGTGTCCGCTCGGGAAACGAAGTCATGGCCCCTGCAGCATCAGAGGTGACGAGACATAGTGCTCATGATTTCCTTGTGTTAGGGAAAGGTTGCACCACATGTGACAGCTTTAGTGTAGTGACCAGCGCGGAGCGGGTGATTGAGCCGGCGCAGAGGCGTCTGTCGGGCTTACAGCAGAGACAGCAAACACTCTGATTTCCTTGCACGGGGAGCAGCCTGCTCCATGCCGTTGCTGTACCGTCGGAGAGACCTTAAGGTGAAGATTCTGTCTGTGCGCTGAGTTATGCTGTGGCCCAGTGTGTCGGCACTGTCCTTGCGAAGCCTACACGCCGACCCTGATGATACATTAGCGGGCAGTCCGTCAGCGCATGGCTCCTCGTCCGGAGCACGGCAAGATGTTTGGATCAGCGCCATCATCGCCGGGCAGTCCTTCGGCGCACGGCTTCTCCTCCAGAGCACGCGAAGATGCTTGTATCAGCGCCGACGTCAGTGCCAGGCAGTCCATCGGCTCAGGCTCCTCCTCCGGAGCACGCCGAGATGCTTGGGTCAGAGCCCACATCAGCGCCGAACAGTCCGTCGGCGCGAGGCTCCTCCTCCCAATTGCCGGGATCAGCGCCGACCAATGGCGCCTCAGGGGGAGGGGCCTGGCCTGTGATGTAAGCACCGACGTCAGCGCCAGGCAGTCCGTCGGCGCAGGCTCCTCCTCCGGAGCACGGCGAGATGCTTGGGACAGAGCCGACATCAGCGCCGAACAGTCCGTCGGCGCGAGGCTCCTCCTCCCAATTGCCAGGATCAGCGCCGACCAATGGCGCCTCAGGGGGAGGGGCCGGGCCTGTGATGTAAGCACCGACGTCAGCGGCAGGCAGTCCGTCGGCGCAGGCTCCTCCTCCGGAGCACGGCGAGATGCTTAGGTCAGAGCCGACATCAGCGCTGAACAGTCCGTCGGCGCGAGGCTCCCCTCCCAAATGCCAGGATCATCGCTGACCAATGGCGCCTCAGGGGGAGGGGCCTGGCCTGTGATGTAAGGCAATATGGCCGCCGCCATGGGACCCTCGTGGCCGGCCGGAGGGGAGGATCTCAGGAACAAGACCGGAGGCACTTTGAGCCCCGATGGATCACCCACGCCGGAAGATCTTCAGGCCTGCGGCTGGGGTTGGAGGCCCTTGGGCACAACCGGAGCGGCAGCCGCGAGGGCTTTTTCACCCGGAGGATCTACAGGCCTGCGGCTGGGGTTGGAGGCCCTGAGGCACAACCTGAGCGGCAGCCGTGATGGATTTTTCACCCGGAGGATCTTCAAGCCTGCGGCTGGGGTGGAGGCACTTAGGCACACCTTGAGCTGCGGCCTAGATGGCCGCTGAGAGCGCCTGGTAAGGAGCATAAGCGTAGCCATAGCAAACAGAGAGAAGCTTGGACAGAGAGTTAGTGCAAGTTTAACTGCAATACTGCAATATATATACTGGTAAGAATAAGAACGCAAACAGGAAGATTTCCAAGGAGCTTGGAACATTAAACCTAGCAATCTGAGACAGGCTCAGACAAGTAGAATGCAAGATGGCTAGCAATATACATGCAAGTGAGAAACGCAAGTTTAAACTGAACGAACAGAAGAGAATATTTCATAGGAAGAGACTGGGAGCACATGGCCCACAGGAATATAAGTTCGACTGAGCCATATCCGGAGGAAGGCTCTGAACATAGTAGAAAACTGTTATATACATACGATTTAGGTGGATTAAGATTCTCTAGTTAAAAAATGTTTGGAGAGTAGAAAAGTCCGTCTTGCTGGCAAGGCGGAAGAAGTGAAACTGGTTAGCTAGGGGCGGGCCGGGGGTGGGGCCAGTTGGCTCATGCTCAGAAGGGCAAAGCCCTTCTGAGCTATGGAGAGTACTTCCGTCTCGGCGCCGTCGGATGACATCACCACCAATTGTGGCTGACTCATCCTGCTTGTCCTAGGAGAACTGGCAGGCACAGTTACCCCGCCCACCAGTTTTACTTGCAGTCAGGGCAAAAATGTGCCCTTGCAGCCGGTCCAGTACAAGCAGCTTTCTTTCCCCCATCCCCATTACCATTTTTGCCCTGCTGCAATCTGCAGCTTCCACAGAAGGCAGAGGAAAAATAAAACAGAAGCAGGCGTGGGACCGCTCAATCCAGGAGTGCTGCTGATGGCTGTGCCCGTCCCGCCCCCTCTGACAGAGACTTCCTGTTCCTCATCTTAGCAAGGCACCTGCCTGCAGGACTGTACCAAGCTACATTTGCACCCTGTGCGACTAACAAATCTGGTGCCCCCCCGCCTTCACCCAGTCACAGTCAATATTTCGCTCTTTTTGAGCTTCCTGGAAGCCCAGTGATGACATCAGCACCCACTTCTGTGCTTGTGCCCTGTGCGGCTGCACTGCTCCCACAGCCCCTGGTTCGGCCCTGCCTGCCTGGCTACTAAAGCCTCACAGCTACTTAACACTACAGTTTATTTTTTTCTAGATCTGAAAGGACAAAAGCCAAGTCCATGTTCATGTGCAGGAGCAGTAACTTTCAGTAAAAAATGTAAATCTTGTAAACAAGTGTCCCTGCTGGCATGGATGGAAAAGGGAAGTGAAAATCATTTAATATAAATAATCTGCTGGACGGAAAGCATTAATTCCTGCTTTCTGTGCTGACAGAGAGTGTACAATAAGGGGCTCTTTTACTAATGGGCGCTATGGCATTGCTTCTAACATACAGAAAGTGCCAAAATCATAGCGCGTTAGGTGCAACACCACCTCGTTCACTGTAGGGGGTGTGGAAAGCATGTTCCCGCTATTAAACGCAGTGCACAGTGCCCTAATGTGGGCCACAATTAGTCCTGTGGAGGTGGCAGAAAGTGCATGCTAATTCTCATCTGGCACTCAGCCCTCCCATTCTCACCCCCCAATATCCCACTGACACCCTCAAAACTGAAATCCAGCCATGCTGTTAATGCGTGCCCTAGTGCACCTTTAGCATGTGCCAGAACCCGTGCTCATAGCTACAGTAACTCCTAGGAGACACTTGCTGACTGGCCTTTCCTTCGTGTACTGCTTACGTCGCTGCGTCAGTCACCATCCACTGACACGCTGATAGTGCAGACCGATCCGAAGATGATGTTCAAACAAAGGATTGACCATAAAGTTCACATAGTGTGATCATGTGGTTTGCAAGGTTTTCCTTACCATTGTCATACATGGAGAGGTGGATTTTTCTTTTCTTGCTTTACCACTTATTTCTATTTATCCTTTGTAACATGCAACTAGGCACATACAGCGTTATGCACATGTGTGTAACAATTCCTGCATCTCAGAGCTTACTATCTAGTCTGCTTATCACAACAAAGGTCGAAAATGTCAGTCACCATGGTCCATGGATGATCTTTAAACTTTCCTTACTTCATTGTTCAGTTCATTTCACAGGACAGCAACATGGTGAACAGTAACATGTCAAGCAAAGTCTTAAGGTCACAAACACAGCATATATTCCTGGCCTTTACAGAGAGATCTGGAGCAGGATGGACCTAGTGTAAAGCTTGCATACAAAAATACCTCTTTCCCTTACACCATTTTGTACAGGACATTTATCTGCCTTGGATCTCATCCAGCTT